>JAPYKT020000035.1:0-1480000 GCA_028749325.2 Caryopteris x clandonensis | reverse complement strand
ATAGAAATGAAAATTTTGAAATCGAGTCTAGAAAAACCTATCTCCGAAAAACGAATACGTTCCGACTAATCCTCATGGTTTGATGTATTGTTTTCAAAGTTGAAATGATTTTCATCTTATAGGTAGTAGCATCACTAGACCAAAAGCTCCAACAAACTAGAATTAAGTGAGAATTGAGTGCTCACTAAAATACTAAAATTTTCTAATTTTTTGAGTGGATAAAACTCCAGGTGTTATTTGTTGCATACATATATGCTACTTTTTATAGGCTTAAACCCAAGTAGAGATTAGAGTCTCCAAATTGATGGTGTTAGTGGGCATTTAAGCCACTGGTATAAGTGCGTTCGGACAAAACTTGACTTCATTGAACCGACAAGGCCCGAAGGCTCAACAGCCCAAAAGCCCAAACGCCCAAGGCCCACCACCCTCGGTCGAGTCGAGTCGAGCCGACCCGAGTGCGCATGTGTGGTCCCAATTCGTTACCCGCTGGTGAAAACCAATAATTTACATGATAAGCGTTCTTGTATTCATACTAGAATTAATGCCAACATTAATTCAATTTGAGATGAGTTAATGTTACTCTTAACATCCCACACACAATAACATTTGTAAGTGGTTAACTTTGAGCATTAATTTCTCACTCAACGAAAATTGATTTTGAGAAATTTTTCCCACTATAATTATTTAATCGGAATGTAGATTAATTATACACTATTTAATTTCTTCAAAATTAGATATTTAACCACTTAAAAAATCGGTCAAAATAGATTTCACATCCATATAAACTAATTTTCTAACATATGCATCAAACTTTAATGGAAGGAACACAGACAATTTCTCATCCCCACCCAAATGTATCACTCATTTATATCCCAACACAAATATACTCTTAAAAATGAGAATAAAATCATAATTCTTATAAGGTTTAATTGCAAAAAAAAAAAAAAAAGAAATGTTTGTTACTTCTATAATTTGATCACATCTATTTAAACCTTACAATTAATGATAAACTTCTTAATACACACATACACATTGTTCATTAGGTGTATCATGCATCTCAATATACAATATTAGTTGTTTAATTTAAAAATATTATTATTTATTTAAAAATATTACTATTAATTTATTATCTTATTATAAATAAATAAATATAATTTTTAATTAAATAAATAATATTGTAAATCGTATACTAGCTACATTCAATAGAAAAATCATATATATATATATATAATACATACACACGCATACATATGCAATATATGCATATTTAAAGTAATAATATTATAAACAAAGCACCTCTGCCCATCTCTTCTTTGTTTCCCCATTTCTGTCTCTTCATCTTGCCAATTTCAACGACCCCCCTTCCCTCTTTTCTCTTTTCTTCATTTCTCACCATCGTTCATCGAATTTGATCCCAACCCTGATCCCTCCCTCTTCAGAAAAATCAATTTTGACAAATAATAATAAATAAAGCCAAAACTGTGATCCAATGAAGATCTTGTGTGATGTATGTGAGAAAGATGAAGCCTCGTTTTTCTGCGTAGCTGATGAGGCCTCCCTCTGCGCCGCCTGCGACCACCGCGTCCACCACGCCAACAAGCTCGCCGGAAAACACCAGCGCTTCTCCCTCCACCACCCCTCTCCCAAACAAGGCCCCCTCTGTGACATCTGCCAGGTACACACACACACACACTCACTCATATAAATATATATATATATATATATAGCACAAACTTGATTTTAATCTGATCAAATTTTCATTCAAAAAAATTATGCAGGAGAAAAGGGCTTTCTTGTTTTGTCAGCAGGATAGGGCGATCCTGTGCAAAGATTGCGACATCCCAATCCACAAAGCAAACGAACACACACAAAAACACACAAGATATCTCCTGACTGGTGTGAAATTCTCTGCAACTCCAACTCTTTACTCCGAACCACCATCTTCTGCCGAATCAGCATCTTCTTCTCTAGCTAAAAAAGCCTCATCCGACGCCGTTTCGCACAACAAGCCTGGTCCCACCGCACCTGCCAAGAGTACAACACCTCAAAGCACCACAGTGGCAGCAACCTCAACTAGCAGCATTTCGGAATACTTGATGGAAATGCTTCCAGGGTGGCATGTTGAAGACTTTCTCGATTCTTCCTCTCCTTCCCCCTCTGGGTTTTGCAAGGTTTAACCCCTAAATTTCTTTACTTGTTCAACTATTTGTCGTCGTCGTCCTCTATATCTGAATCAATTTTGTTTCAGAGTGTAGAAAATGACGATTTGCTACCGTTCTGGGATGGTGATTTTCAGAAGAACATGAGTGTTCTTCCCACAGAAAACATGGGGTTTTGGGTCCCACAAGTGCCGTCTGCTCCAGTACAAGAAATGCAAAATCAGCGTATTGATTTGGACTTTGGATTGCCAAATGGATACAGAGAAATTAGCAGTAATAATAACATCAAATCCAGCAGAAAAAGAATCGATGACAACTCTTTTGCTGTTCCACAGATCACACCATCTTTCACTGCCATCAAGAGATCTAGAACTTTCTGGTAGAAATATCTAATATTTTCAAGATCCCATTTCTTCAAATCACTCGTCTGGAAATTTCTTTGGGTAGGTTGCTGCTTTGTTTTGATCTTTTATTTATTTGTTAGCAATTTGTGCTCCATGAAAACTACTAATCATGTCTTATGTTGCCCATGAAAACAGCTGCTAAAATATTGATAAACCTGGTAATGGACAATTATCGCAACTCTCAGTTTTGCCCCCTTTCTCTTCTTGTTTCTTTTTTTTTGGTTTCATATATACTTGGACCAAGAAAATTGTGATTTTGTATCTTTGCATTTCTATCTTGTGAAAATTATACAAAGGATAAAATGGATTGAAAAATAAAGTGTGTTCTACACACTTTTTATAATTAGGTGGCGTTCTTTCTTAAAAAAAAAAAAAAAAAATTGTTGCTATCCCCTAATTTGCAGAGAATTCACTTGAGAAAAATGTACAGAATTCACTTTCGAGCATATTTTATAATAACTCTGGATTGATTTTTTTTTTATTTTTTATGTTTTAAATTCAAGTGAAACAGATGATTTATTTTAAAAAATTGTTCGTAGTATTTGGTTTTTAGTGTGTTGAAGTGACAGTTAAAAAGGTTGTCATTCCTCCCAAGTTGCTTGTTCTTTTGGTCTCTCCCTTGGAAGAATAGGACCTGTTTGTCTGAATGTCACAATGAGAGATTGCAGATATTTATGGTTATAAGGGTCGTACAAACGAGAGCATAACTGGAAATTTGGAGTCTGAATAAATAATTTGCAATCGCATTCTTTTAGAATTTTTCGGACAAAACTCGAATTTATATGAATTAATATTTCTACACCGAAACTTCTTTTTCCTTAATTAGTCACATTATATCCTCCGTTTTTGTTTTCTCTTCAATTTAGTCATTATTTTGTGTGAGAAACAAAAAAAAAAAAAAAGTAGGTCAGGTTTGAATTGAAAATTTGAACGGATAGATAAAATAGAAGTGATTTCGTGTTTGATTTCATCAATAGATATATCATTCATTAGTGGTATCATTACTCTAATTATCTTAGTCAGGTTTCTTATAATTTAGTGCCATTGTAATTATGAAAATATCTATACTAAGCAGCTTTCAAAATAAATAATTAAAAAAAAAAAAAACAAAAAGGTTCTTGTTGTTTTAATTTACATCTGGGGCCCTACTACACTTGCATAAAATCATGAAGCAAAGACAAAAGCCAATTAATATGTTGTGGAATTAAATTCACAATCGACATACACAGCAACAAGGTCGATACCTTTACAGAAACCAACAATTGAGTCTCAAACTTAGTAAATTAAATACAAAATTCTTTTTTTTTTGAGGATCGAAGAAATATATTGTATGTTACTCATCTATATAAGTCAGTCGGCGATCAGATTATATGAATCATAACTATTGGCTAAACTGTGGTCTTAACCATTTTTTTTTTTTTGTTACTTTTAACATTCTCCTCATATTTTGATCTTCACTTTTTTTTTTTTTTGATAGAGGCGAGAGAAACGGAAGTTGTTGAAAGGGATGTGTTATTGCAGTTTATGGGTTTCCCACAGAGGATGGTACGTTGAATCTACAACCGAGTTGGAGCAATTACTCGAGTGGCCAATAAAAATACTAAATAAATATAAAATATCACAAAAAATCTAAATTTGGTGAAACGGGGAATTAATCTGCACTCCGGGGGCCATGCCAGCTTCCCAATTATGTGGGCTACGCTGTTCTTTTCTTTGTCTCACATTTCTCTCTTTGGACTTGCACAACTTTAGCAATTCCGCAACATCTTCTATATTTCTTGATTCGTATAAGAATCCATGATTGATAACAAGATTATTCTACATGCAACTTTCTTGGAGATTTTGTTTTTGAAACTTTTGACACGATTATCCTTTTTAAATGAACATATTCTCATAGTTACCGAACAAATGTCATAACAACACACAATCACTTAAGGTTTAAGAAAAATAACAATAGAACTACAAATTGTTGAGATGTTAAAGTCTGAATCATTGTTCAAATGTTAAACGTTTGGGACAATGAATGCACAAGTATCGAGGTGGAATACACTTGTTAGGCGTGCGAAGAATTCTCGTATACTATGTAAATTCATCAGCGATATAGTGAAAATTTGTAGTTGCAAGACATGATGTGGCTACATATTATTAGAAATTTGTATAAATTGTTATGTTGTGTTTTTTCTTTATTTTTTTATTTTTAATAGGTGAAATACATAATCAACTTCTAAATAATTGTTATAGTTTATAAATTTGAACGAGTTTGAAAAGTATAAAACCCTCAAAAGTTAATTTTTGACATTTTGCTAAATTTCTTTGTATAATGCTATTCATTGACAATTACTTTGAAGTTTCTTTGTAACATTTTGGAAAATGTAAGGTAACATTTTATTCGATTACAATTACTTTGAAGTTTTCGTTGACAATTACTTTGAAGTTTCTTTGTAACATTTTGGTAAAGGTAAGGTAACATTTTATATTGAATCTTGTTAGGACTCATTACGTTTGATGTGGACATGCATCTGTGGATGACCTACATTTAGGGGTGATAATTTGTGACACGACCCGACAACCCAATACAAATTGAAAACGAATATAGCAGGATAGGGTTGATCCTTAACAGGTTTGGGTCATAAAAATGGCTCAGGTCAACCCGCTGAACCGTATAATTATTTCTTTAAAAAAAAAAATATATATATATATATATATATATATTTTATTGTAATTTCATAGAGTGTGAACGTAATATTATAAAAAATCACATATAAAGAGGAATAACTTTATCACATACTATTATATATTGTTAATTTCAATTATTATTTTGTAAAATTATTGAATTGTACATTGACAAATATCATATTCCATTTTTTAAATAAGTTTTCATTGATTTTTATAATAACTTTTTATTATTCGGGTTAATCGGGTTGGTCGAGTCAACCCGTAAAATAAATGGGTCGTGTTTGGGTTACAATTCTTGACATGAATAGCTAGACGATTCGGGTTTAGGTTCATGCAAAATCTATAATAACCATGTTCCAACCCGACCTATGAACCCGCAACCCGACCTGTTTGACATCCCCACCTACATTGTTAATAGTTTGACTTATTACTTAATATTTGTTGTTTTAGTATGTTCTCTTATCACTTTTTGTTGTATAACTAGTATTTCTCTATTATGAGTTGCACAATTTATAATATTTATAATGCTATGATAGTAAATTATAATTAATAATAATATAATTATTAAATTGTGTATTTTGTTTCATGTCGTATCATGGTGTCATGTGAGATTTTATTACTTTTATTTAGTAAATAAATAATTTTATTAAGTAATAATATATTTTTCTAAAATAAAATTCATAATAGAAAAAATATTATTTTATTTTGTATAAAAATATCTCACAATTTATTTTATATCAAACGATTTTAAATATATAAATATATTCCATATAAAATATATTTAATATTTATAAACAATTATTTTTATATATACAATATAAATATTAAATTAAAGATCTTGAAAAAAATTAATTTGGTATATTTTTCATAAAAATTAGTTGAGTCGTAAAAGTTATAAGCGTCTGAAATTGAAAAAATGAAAAATAAATAGAGAAAAAGAAGAATAAAAGTGATTGACCAACAACTTTTTGCCAGAATCTCACTCACATATGGGCACGTGCACTAATAAGTGCGTGCGTGATGTACACCCACCATTTTTCTTTTCTTTTCTTTTTCGGCCAAAAGTTTTAGACTGAAAAATGGTATTTATGTAATTTTAGCTACCTGTCCCTACTTTTATGAGTGCTAATATTTTTATGTTGATATTGTAATTTCTTGAATATTACTTGTAACAAATATTTATCACACGTTATCAGCACAATTTTATTCGATTAAAGTCAAATATTATTATTCTTAAATTTATTTACATATATTCCTTCTCGACTTATTTTGCAAAAATAACAAATATTGAAATACTAGATATTAGTAGAAGTAAAATTCAATATTTTTTGCGTGGATATTAGTAGATAATACCTTACAAACATACCCACAAATTAAAAGAATGAAGCCAATACAACGATATTTCTGTATCGTTATGGTCCGAAAGATGAATATATATAATTTGAAAGGCCATGTAATGAGGTGGGTATACGACTCCAACTCACCCCACGCGTTGGTAGCTCCTCGCCTAACAACTGACCATTTTTCTTGTTTCTTTCTGGGTCATTTCTTATGGAAAAATATAATAGCTTCATTTCAAAATATATTATTGCTTGGATGCACTAATAATATTTATTTCAATTTTATAAATCATTTATCTAGTTATTATATAAAAAATGCATGACTTTTATTATTTTTTTGTAATTTAATCATATTTTTTAATATTGCAATTTCATCCCTCACCTTCTTAATTTTTTTAATTTAATGCACAATCTACGATGCAATTTTGATGATGTGATAAAAAATTCAACATCATTACCTCGGTGGATGTCATACTATTAATACAAAAGAACACTCAACCAAATTTTAAATTACAATAATATATAGAGGTAATAATATAAATATAATACATTATAAATTATAAATATTTTAAATAAATAAAAATCTTTTGACATATATTGCGTCCACCGTGGCTGCAGGCATGGTGCTTCATGAATTATGTAATCAAAATCTCATAAAAAAGCCATGTGTGAATTGAATTGTAAAAAAAAAAAATCTTTAAATTACATTTAAAAAAAAGAAAAGAAACATAATTAAATTACAATAATAGGCAAAATTCGTGCATTTATTTTGCAATTAACTCTTATATTTGTATGATTTTTTTATATTATACCTTGCATCTTTTTATTTAATGATTATTAATACAAATAAATATTATTATATCAATTCACTCCGTGTAAATATATACATGTCCTAAAATCTAATTACAAAAAATCAAGAAGCGATTATATAATATAAATATCAAAAGATATTTTATAATGTAAATATTTATACAATATCATTAAAAAGTGTTTACTTTTTTTATATTGTTTAAAAAGATATATTTATCAATTTAATATATATAATGTAAATAAATGAGATGGGCGTAGTGAGGCCCGATTATGGGCCTTGGTTTTCATGGGCTTGAGTTGGTGTGGACTGAATATTTTTGTGATCCATTTAGATCACAAAATTCAAGTCACCCAACTAGTACAATTCATCAGTGGTTATGATCTAGTCCATAATGAGTTGATTTTGAGTTGAGTTGGGACCCTTACGGGCCCACACAAAAGGGCACCTGAGTTCAAATTTAGGCCGAAAGGACAAATTCTGGGAAAAGATACTCACTAGAAGACTAAGTCAAACAGTTAAACTGATGATAGAGTTCGTCCTTCCTTATATTTTCTTCAAACATAGGGGAAAAATGTCTTTTTAGCGGCCTATTCTAGTCCAAAACAATCAAATTTTTTATTGTTAGACCAACTCGAACAAAGACATTGGAGCGGCGATGGTGCAGCAGATGTAGGCTCCAGCAATGGGTGCGATGTTGTATTGTTCGTCTTCTCTTTTTTTTTTTGGGGGGTAAACGCCACTACTTTCTTTTATTTACTGTATTGTTTTTTTATATTTTATATTGAATAATATATTTTTTGTATTATAATTTAATTAATTTATAATTATTTTAATTAAATATGATAAAAATAAAATAATAAAAATGTGTAATTTCAATCATAGTAAAGAAAGTTACCATTAGATTCAAAATACTACACATGAAATTATAACTATATCATAAAATTAATAAAACTACAAAGGGACAAAAAAAATTACATTGATAAAAATTATAAAATTTGAAAATTTAATCATGTAAATGTATGTTTTTATTATTATTGTGAAGTTGAATTTTAATTTTGCATTGTTGTTGGTCAATTCTATATATATATATATATATATATATATATATATATATATATATATATATATATTTACATATAATTAATTTTACATGCAAAACGTTAAAATATTACATATATAAAAATGATTTTAATAGAGAAATAAAATCGTGCAAACTGTTAGAGAAAAAACGTATTAAAGTAGCACAAAATCTGCACTAGAATTATGTACACGGATATAAATGGTCTTAACATGCTATTTTGGTCCAAAACTACCATTCTAGCTGTTAAATATATTGTATATATATAGTGGTTCATGTAAATAATTAGTTTCTTAATTATTAGCATGTTAAATATATACAATATATATTTAGTGATCTAAGGTAAATAATTAGTTTCATAATTAGCCTAGCTTTATGCCTACAATTATGCTTCATATCTTGTATTATATCCATTTTGTTAATGAGAATAATCAAGGATTATAATTTTTTCATGGTATCACGAGTTTAGGGTTTCACGTTCTTCTTCTTCTGCTAGACCCTACCACTCGTTCACTTTCTTCTTCATTCTTCCTTCCTCCGGCAGCCCTATCATGTCGGCTTCCAAGAACTCTTTTCGCCATGCTCTTGCAGCGTTTACATCAATAATCATATCTCCATTACCCTTGAAATAGAAAATGTTCAATATTCTACGTGGGCGGAACTATTCAAGGTTACCGCTCGATCTCGTATATGGTCTTACACCATGTTATTCCCTTTGCCAAAGAGAAAGAGAAGGTTTCTTCGTCGACCGAGGATGATGACGAACTATGGTCGACCCTTGATGCAACGGTCCTTTCGTGGATTTATGCCACCATTTCTAATGACTTTTTGCACACAATTCTTGAAACTGAGGCTTGGAATCGTTTGCGAGATATTTTCCAAGATAACAAACATTCTCGGGCTATTACTCTTGAACATGATTTCTCCACTCTCAAAATGGAGAATTTTTTTAACGTATCAGCTTATTGTCAGAGGCTTAAGTCTCTTGCTGACCAGTTGAAGAATGTTGGTGCACCGGTGTCACATAGCCGGTCTGTTCTCCAATTAGTTTCGGGTCTCATTTATGCTTATAAGGGTGTGGTACGCTTATTCGTCTCTGTTCTACCAAGCTCGTTCCATGCTCACCTTGGAAGAAGCTGGAATGGCCAAAGAGGTGGCAATGGAATCGAAATCTGCTATGGTGGCCGCCTCCTCTGCTGAATTTGATGACTCTTCTCCATATTCTGACTAGTCGGGGGCACGCTAGGGGTAAAAATCAGCGCAAGAATTCAGTGGCCGGAAGAACGATGGGGGTGGTAACCAGAACAACAATGGCGGCAGTGGTGGCAAGGCTGGTTGTGACCGTGGGAATTCCAGTGGTATGCTTCTTTCACAACAGAAATATGCCGAAGAAATCATTGAGCGTGCCGGAATGTCATCATGTAAACCATTCTTGACAAACCGAGTTTATCTAGGGTAGAATTATATTTTACTCGAACATTCATGTATAAATTTAACCCGTTTCTACCACTTTTACCTTGATTTTGCAATCTTCAAAAAGTGTACGCAAGTGCACCATTTCCACATGTTTTGCAGGAAAATCGTAGGAGAAAACAAACTCATGGATCAAACTGGTGAAACAAGAGAAGGGACGAAAATGGGAGAACAAGCAAAAAATCGAGAAGATGAAGAAAAGAGAAACTCCACTCGATCAGTTGAGTGGAGTGACAACTGAGTGGACCGGTCGAGCGGAGAATTGTCGAAGAATTACAGAAAGTTTTTCTCACTCGGCCGGCCGAGTGAAGTGGCTGACCGAGTGAGTCAAGTGAGTCAACATCACAACTCGATCAGCCGAGTGACTGCCAGGCCGAGTGAGGCAATCGAGTCACAGAAACCACTCGGTTAATCGAGTGATCACTCGACCGAGTGGCACCATTATCTCCTTTTTTGTGGGTTTTTGGGTCAAACCCGATTTTACCCATATTTCTTACTTGCTCCTAGGTGAAAAGTCAGTTTTTTTGCATTTTTGAAGACACTTCTTAGCTAGCCACTTTTGGACACACATATACACATAGTTGAGTGGGTTTTGGAGGAGAAAGAAGAATTTGAAGAAGATTGAATAATTCATTGAAGATTTTGCCAAGATTCAAGCTCCTATTTCTATACCGAAGTTCCTTCTTACCTTTATTACTCTTTATTATGTGTATTATGGATGTTTATGGAGAGAAAATCATGTTAATTAGTGAGTAGTTTCTCTTTTGGTCTTGGGATACTTTCCTTATGTATTGATGGATTAAAATTTAGTTTTGAATTTAATATAGAGATGTTTATATTTTTATCCATTTATTTCATACTTTATATGTGATGTGTGAGAACTTGATCAATTTTTGTATGTCTACTAGGTGTAGAAATAATAGATGTAATAGTTATTGATTCTTCATATGTCTTGAATTAAATGACATGTTTAATTTAATGATCGAAATATATGTTATTAAATATGATGGGTTATTAAGCCTTAAAATCCTTTTGGAGTTAAGTATGGAAAATGAGGACTAGAAGTCGATTTATTCTACCTTAATTTACATGATTAGATATATTAGAAATAATTAATCTACTCAACATAAGAGACCCCCATATGAAAGTATATGCAACTTGATTATTGAATTCTTCTCTACATTAAATTCAGATATAATATAGAGGCAAATTTCTCAAGGCCACCTTTAAATTAATTAAGAAAATTCAAAAATCAATTCTAGTTTTAATTTAGATCAAGATAATTTTGTGTTGTTGATTTATTCATTTAGGAAATTTTAGTTAATTAACCAACCTCTCCAAATTCGATAGTTTAAATAGTAGTTAAACTTAGATTTAAACAGTCATCTAGAATTCCACATATACCTATTTTTCGTGGGATCGATGTCCTTACTTGAGCCGGTTGCTACAAAAATCGTGCCCATTTTGTGTAAAGCTGGACATAAACCATTTTCGCTTTAGTTTCCCATTCGGTTGACACCAAGTCAAAGGTTAGTGCTCCTTCTGATTCTACATTTAACGATCCCGCTCTTTATCGAAGTCTTGGAGAGACTCTACAATATCTCACTTTCACCCAACTGGATATCTCTTATGCGGTCCAACAGGTTTGCTTACATATGCATGATCTGAGAGTTGATCATATATCTGCTCTCAAGGGGGTTATTCAGTATGTTAAGGGTATTTTGGATCACGAGCTTCATCTATATCCGTCTTCTTTCTCTACATTTGTCTCTTATACTAATGCAGATTGGGGTGGATGCCCTGACATGAGGCAATCTACGTCAAGTTGTTGTATATTTTTGGGAGACAACTTGGTCTCATGGCCGTCTAAGCGAGAATCCATTTTGTCTCATTCTAGTGCCGAAGCCGAGTATCGTGGGGTACCAAATGTTGTCTCCTAGTCGTGTTGGCTACGAAATATTCTCTTGGAGTTCCATTGCCCGATAAAAAAATGTTATCTTGTTTATTGTGACAATGTAAGTGCTATTTATTTGTCGGAAAATTCAATTCAACATCAACGTACCAAACATATTGAAATGAATATTCATTTTGTTAGAGAGAAGGTTGCCCGTGGACAGGTTTGGGTTCTTCATGTGCCATTACGATATTAAATTGCGAATATATTCACCATGGGTTTTCGTTAATATTGTTTGAGAATTTTCAGGATAGTCTTAGCATACGTAAACCTCCCGCTTCAACTGTGGGGGGTGTGTTAAATATAATGTATATAGTTAAGGGTCAATGTAAATAATTAATTTCTTAATTATTAGCATGTTAAATATATACAATATATTTAGTAATTAATGTAAAATTAGTTTCATAATTATTAGTCTAATAATCAAAGATTATAATTCTTTCACTAGCATTGTTTTTTTCATAAAAGGACCAATATTTAAATGAGAAGAATATTAAAAGCCAATTCATCCCTTTATCCTAACAAAGCTGACATGTTTTGGTTAATTCAATCAGAACGGAATAGAATCGATAACTTTATTTGATATGGGATTTGAACTGAAGAAATGAAGGAGAGAATTTATGAGAATGTTCTAAATGATTCCATAGTAAGTGGATTGAAACATAAAAATACTTCTGAAGATGATTCGGTCACGTCAGCTGCTCAGACAATAATAATATCATCTGTCCAGAATATGTACATTGCGCATTAGATAACAAGAAATTAGCAAATTTTCAAATGTTCTGTCAATTTTCTTCTCTGTCTGGATTGTGCATGCAACATTGGGAGGGCATCTGTCATCGGAGAAGGCTACAGCATGAAAAACAAACCATGCACAGATTCATGGATTAGAATACTTCAGCCACTTTACTTGCAAGAATACGGTCCCGTGTCTCAACAAACCCAAATGGGAACCACCCTGCTTTCCCTTTGCATTCGCCTTCCGCCCAGCCATTGTTGGTCACCTGCAAAGCAAACATGATTCGTCACGATAAACAATGGGAAATTTCGTACAGAACTCCTAGAATTAACTGCTTGTGAAAGAAAACTATGTTTTTTTGCCACTTTTCTTATTCAAGAAAAATGATTCTTTTGTCGAATATGTCCTTCTGGTTTGGGTGGCACGGGCTTGTATAAGTCGAACAGCTTGGCTTTTTCGTTGTACGAGCCTGTGTAGGTGGAACTGCCTAGTTTCTGTTGGTACAGGCTAAGGTGGAACATTGTGATGGTACAAGCTCGTGGAGGTGGTTGTGCAAGAAGAGAAAAATGTCAAAGAAATTCTCTTGCCAAATCACAGAAAAATAACTCTTACCATTTTCAATGACCATGAAAGAGAAAGACCCCAAAATTTGGAAGTACAAGCTTACAGAGAGAAGTTCTGTTCTTTTAAGGAAAAAAACGTGCATTAACAACCAACAAGGAGAACTTGGTAATAAATTGTAATAAGAGGACGAAAAGGCGTGGGAGAGCTTGGTTCTTCTCATAACGAAGAAAGCCTTCTTTATTGGTGTAAAGTTGCAAGATATATTTAATTATAGGAAGAGAGTTTAAGATGACAAAAACAGACCTTTCGTACGACAACATAATCGCCAAGCGCTAATGTCAACTCTACATCTGACTCAGCTTGATATGGATGAAGGACCTTCAATATCATGGAATTTATCATGAAGCACGTACAAATAATGTACACAGGTGTTCATAACTGATCGATCATAACTAGAGCAGGAAAGACAAAGTGTTGATTACCTCCCCCAAGAAGTAACCCATGCTATCGATTGAAATGTTATAAGTGCAAGAAAAAAATAAATTTTCAGCTTCACTATAGGCGGGTGGTGGATAGCTTTTATTAACTGCGGCTGGAAGAGGAGAAGCTTCTACTGGATGACGTTCAGACATCATCTGTTCATGAAATGAGAACATCAATCAATTGCATCAAAACTTCTGAATCACAAACTAAATTGAATTATGTAAATGTGTTTTGCAAGAGACATTTTCTCAGAAGGATGATTACCTCCTGTTCAAGCTGATTGAGTATTTGTAGCACATGCTGATGATAAGTTTGCTCAGCTTCAACCTTAAAAGGAAAAAAAAGGGGTAAAGAATTGACAATGCTGATTTTGAGAAAATATAAATAGGGATATTTTTTATTAAAAAGAAATTGAGAGAAATTAGTTTTGCCATAATGTGGGAGTATCAAGAAATGAAACATATTACCATGGCTACTAGTCGCTGGAGAGTCGATCTTTGCTGTTGGCTTTCCACTGCAGCCATTGCACCAGCTGCTTCTTTACCCAAGGTAGCCATATTTGACCTAAGCTCATGAAGCTTCATTTCTGCAGCTTCCAGCTTTGTTATATTATCGGAATTAGTGTTTGGTTCCCTCACTCTTGCTTGGCATCTGGCAACTTCAATGGCCTATCTGGGTCAAGAAAAATATAGCAAAGAAAATAAATACTGAAAACGTACTTATAGTTTGGTAACTGATAATTGGAGGACCTCCAATATTCTAGACTAACTATATATACATATACACACACACGCCCCTTAGCAACTTCTGATTTGCAGGGATGTGGCATCTTTATGTGGCTGCCACATGAGCTAGTGCTCACATACTTTGATAGAATGGAGTTCAAAATATTTAGTATATGTGCAATTCAACAAAGGTTATATTACCTGAGCTTCAGCCTCCTGTCTCACTTTATCATACTTTTGTGCAAGATGTCGAGCATCTTCTAATGGAGATCCGACTGCCATTGCCCTTAAGGGCTCTGTGACCTGCATAACGAGATAACTAAATAAAAGATATCCAAATGGAGATAATGCATATATTGCTTGAAGATAATGTACAGGTACTAAATAGCAGTAACTTACAGTTTTCAAAGCAGCATTGGTAAGTAAATTAAACTACTATATATTATTCATTAATATATTTTATCACAGGGTCTTCAGAGTTTTAGCAAGAAAATCTCATAGACGAGGGAGGAAAGCTTCAGATGAAGGACCGAGAAACGTGGGACAAACAAGGTTTATTAGCAATTGCTCTCATATAAACAATTGATATCGTCATGAAACAATTCCACAAGGACCATATTAAGAAATAAAAGGCAGAAACTATCATAAGGATTTCATTAAAAGAAAATAGTAACAATAATTCTGATTTAAATGTCACAGTGTATATTTAACCAAGAACTACTGAATCCAGTGAATGTCAAGGGAACCTGCGAAAGTGTACTATAGTGAAGTGAAAAATTAAATAAGCTATTACGGACAAAAAATTTGTGGTCTCTATGATATTTTTATTGAATAAACAGAATAGATAATCCAAAGAAATCAACATATTATATGTTAATCAACTTCTTCCTTGAACATCCCAACTTATGCTAGGTGCGGTGGTAATGAGCCTTAATTTTTTTATTTTTATAATAGGGGAAAAAAGAAAACTTTTCCAAGAACCATGCCAGGAAAATGAAATACGAAGAACTTTTTTTTTTTCCTGATCATGTAAACACACAAACCTGAGTTCCAAGCATCTTTAGCAGATTCTCTCGTTCTTTTTCTATTTGTGCACGAGCTCTACTAAAAATTAGTGCTACTTTAGATAAAGCACTGCCACTAGTACATGTGTTCTCAATGCCATATTTTCGGCTATCTTCTGACAACTTGATACCTGTGAAGAGCTAACCTCATGAGGCAAATTCTGCTTTGCATTTGATGTTAGAAATTATTAGATGATGAGAAATGCGAGGAGCTTACCAATCTCAACCTGCTTGGATCCAGTTACAACATAACCCTCTATACCGCGGACTATGTCTCTTTGAAAGTGCTAGTATGAACAAAATAATTGAAAAGAAAAAAGAATAAATAAATTAATAGAGAGCACATATTATGTTAACATAACTAGGAAAAACAGAACCCATAATATGAATGGGTCCAATAAAAGGAAACATGATGGATAACCTTGGCAGCACGAGTGGATATGTGCAAGTTCTCTAACTTTTGATCTTGCTGGAGTTCACTTTCGGATACAATGTTGTCTGAACCACCAGCTCTACCAGAAAATTGCCTGAGAACAGCCTAACAGAAAATACACCCACGCCCCCAAACAAATTAATATTTATAAGTGCCACAGCTACCGGAAAAGGAAAACAAATTCTGTGATTGAAACATAGGCGATTATGCAGATCTATGTCAAATGATATTCAAATGTATAATTCTACTAAATATATACTTTCTTCTGACACCTCACACGCAAGAAATCCTACAAGGTTTAGTGTCTGAAGACAAAAAGATTCACATGGGCACATGGTGAAGCCCTTCTATTTGTCATCAAAATTATCTAGGGTGTTTACTTATTTTATTAAGACTGAATATTTACTTGAAGGTAACTGACATTTAAGAATTAAATAATTTGTAATGCAAAACTCTGCTCCATGAAAATGATATTTATTGAACTGAGTATTGGGTAGAAAATAATTGTATCAACAAATAAATCATGAGAAATTAGATTCCACGATATGGACACCAAAGTCAGCCCATTATCTATATCATATAGCCAGACAACATTGTAAGTGGATAGATTTCAAACATTGTAAGTGGATAGATTTAAAATAAATATTAGATGTCAAACTTTACATTAAAGTAAAACATTTCACTTTCGTTCAGCTTAAATTCATAAATTTGCAGGAAAAGTTCAGTTTAAATTCATAAATTTGCAGGAAAATAAAAGAATTACATCCACCACTTGTTTAGATTACTACAGTCACTAAGGACGTCCCATATCATAATTATCATCAACAGGATGATCGCACAAGATTTGTAAAACCATCGCCAGTTCTTTTCAAGAATTCAGATACACATCAAATAACTTCAATACATATAGCCATATCATCTTTAAATTTGTGACATGGAGTTTAACAAGGATAATCAGGGATATGCTCAAGTAGAGTTCAGGAAGTCAAAAAGAGCTAAAATCATATGCAAGAATAACTACTAATTTTGCCAACATATTAAAAAACTCAGGAAAATAACAGATCTACAATATCCCACCCATTACTGTCGTAGGCACGATTATTCACACACACACATATGAGTGTGCATATATATGTATGTATGTATAACATTTTAAAATTCACGGGACTCAAATAATTAACATGATAAAACAAGACCATGAGGCAATGCTATTTCAAGTTGCACCAAACACTACACCAATTCCAAAGTTATGGTTGCTTCTTTTTTTTTTTTTTTTTTCTTTTTCTTGATGGAAATTTTAACATAACATTTCATTTCCTAAAATCAGAGTTCTTGTCCGAGAACTTACTTTTTACTAAATAATGTTGAAAGCGGTACTTTATCAAATAATTTAAATTTTGGCCTTTTCAATTTGCGTCCAAGCAAATTCCACATATTATTCGCGAATGTAGGAGCATAAACATATATAAATGAATCACCAACTGAAAAAAATCAGCAGGTAGTCGATTTTAGGGCTCAATATGCTTCCTGTGTGTGTACGCGCGCGCGGAATGAGTAAGTCAGTCTGTGAGTATGTGTGTGTGTGTGTGAGAGAGAGGGCGAGAGATGTACCTGCTGTTGCTTGGCCACTTGTTCTCTGAGCTTTGTAGCCTGTTTTCTGATGGCTTCCATTTCATTACTCACACAACAGAGAGAGAGAGAGAGAGAGAGAGAGAGAGAGAGAGAGAGAGACTGTATATTATGGAGATGTTTTGAAGTATTGAATTTGTTTGGACTCCATAATGTGACTGTACTGATACTTCATTCTCATGTTTGATCCCCCTTTTTTCGGAGGCGCGTCTGTCACCCAATTTTTAGTTTGCGTTTTATGTTTTACTGATAACTAGATCTCCATCCCTTATTATAAAAATATACATAATTTATTATTTATATCAATTATATAAATATTATTCAATTTCAATATCGTTTGTTATAATACATTATATTTTTTTAAAATTAATTTTATTAAATAATAAATTGTACTATATTTTGAAGTAAATTTTGAATTATCCCTTAAATAAAATTAAATATTTTAATTTATTAAAAACTAATGAGATTAAACAATAAATTATAATATTATATAAATTTAATATTATAATATTTTTATTTTTATAAAAAACAATACATATTTTTAGCTTAAATCCATTTCAAAATTTGATATACTATTTATTCAAATCCATCATATATATTAAAATTTAAGAAATAAAATTCAATTCATAAAAAACTATATTTCATACTTTAAATATAATTATTTATGTCAATATATACAATATTAATGTTAAATTAAAGATCACAAAACAAAGATTAATTTGATATATCATATGCTAAAAATGAATCTAAAACGAAAAAGGTATTTTGATTTTTCAATTTTAGTGAAAAATACAAATAGAAAATAAAGAGAAAAAGTATATAGAAACACATATCAATTATTTGTGCAGACACGTGCCAAGAGAAAAGATACAATCTTAAGCTAGATGTCCGCCTGTGCGTTGCACGTGATATACTATATTTATTATATTAATAATTTATATTAAAATTATGTTATTATTAATAAAATGTACATAATAAATTATTTCTGTTAATTATATTTATATAAATATTATTCAATTTGAAAATATAGTTTTATATATTAAATTGCATTTTTATTTATTAAGTTAGTTTTATGAAATAATAAATTGAAACTTTATTTTGAAGTGAAATTTGAATTGTCCCTCAACTGAATATAAATATTTTAATTTACTAAAAACTATTGAAGTGAAACAATAAATTAATAGTATAATATTTTTATTTTATAAAAAAATATTTATATTTTTAGGTTAAATTCATATAAAAGTTTGATATACTATTTATTCAAATTAATCACATATATCAAAATTTTAAAATTAATAATTCAATGTATAAAAATTTATATGTCATCTATAAAAATAATTTTCCATAATTTTAAATATATTATTTATTTCAATATCTACAATATTGGTCATGTGGCAAAAATCAACTTTTCAATATCCTTCTTTTATATATAATATAGATAATATAGATATAGATTTTACAATAATTATCATATGATATGAATATATAATGATATCATTATGTAATTAAATTTTATAAAATAATAGATAAAAGTTTAAATAAGATCGAAAATCCAAAACCATATCACCTCTTCTTGTAAATCGTGTATACTCTATGTGTTTTAGTGTTTTTATCCTTTGAAGTTGAGTAAATGCAGATTGATAACACTTATCCCTCAATATACTAAAAACGACACTTCTTAATCTACAAAAGACACTTCTCAACCTTCTTTTATTTCACTCCTTCTTTTGGTAAAGCCTTTAAAAATAAAATCTATAAAAATCATAAAATTAACATATTTTACTGTTCATTATTATAAAATAATAAAATATTTTTAATCACCACTCTATTTATTATGACTATTTTGCAAGCATACATAGATTAATATTTTATATATTTATTGTGAGTATTTTTCAAGCATTAATGTTTGTATATTCACAATGTATACCAAAAGATTAAATATTATTTTGATAAAACAAAGCTACTCTCAACTATGAGGAATTTCCACGTGACATGTTGAAATAAGAATCAAGTTCAAAGAATTATGTAATAGGATTACATTGGTAATTTATTAGCTTTTGATAACATATAATTTTTTTATTTATTTTATTTATATCCAATTTGTTTTAAAATTAAAAGTGATTTTCGCATAAATGATATGTAATTTACCGTAATAAGTATATATGATTTTAATATATAGTAATAATTTCAATTAAAAATTAAACATTATATATTTGTAAATAATATCACTCGAATATTTGACTAGTTTAAAAACCAAGAAAAGATAAAAGATTACCACGATCCTAACTAAAATAATTAATATATATATATAAATATATATATATATATATATTAGAAGGAATTAATCGAAAAAACTGCTTATATTTAGCAATTCAGATAATGGGAGTGAGAGTGGAATGATTAGTCATCATGCAAGAATGGGTTGTGCACATGAAAAGCTATCCCATCCCAGACAACATAATTTCTTAACCAATCGCCGACCATCATTTTACTTCACAAACCACTTGCTATTCAATTTTATTATATAATTCTCTAAGTTTTATTATTTTTTTCCTACTGGAGAATTTTAATCCAACCTCATAATTTATCTCTACACTTTTTTATATAACTAATAACTTCAAGCAAAATACATTAATAGTGATGAAGAAGAAGCTAAACTACTTGTCAAATCCATAAAAGATGGTGCACAAAGAATGTGTGTTGATAGCAGTGCATTCAATAAAATAATGGTCTATCATCTATTTTCAATTCTTCGATTGGATGGTTGATTGGATTAGTTAGTGTTGTTGTCTCTAGTAAGCTTGCTTGAAAAGTGATTATCATTAGATCAGTATTCGTCTTGAGCATGAACGGAAGACAACATTTAAAATACGTGTGGGGCTTTTTGAATGGTTTGTCATGCCATTTGGATTGTCTAATTCCCCAAGCACGTTTACGAGAGTGGTGGATCAAGCTCTCCGCCCATCAATTGGTTCTTGAGTTGTCGTTTATTTCAGCGACATCTTGGGTTATAGCAAGTTAGAAGAGGATAATGTGCACCATATTCACTCTATTCTACTATTTTTGCGCTTCAATAAATTTTATGCCACCCTTAGTTTATGTTGATGAGTATAAAGTTGTTGTAATTTGTGAATAGCCCATATGGTCGACCATGATTATCACTCATAGTTTTCATAGTTTGATGTCATTTTATCAACGTTTTATTCCTCATTTCAATTCCATAATGGTGCCTGATAGGGTCATCTGGGAGTTACAAACGCGTCAGTAGAGGGCCAAAAGTAGGCCTCAAAGGTGGTGGGTCAGAGCGAATAAGATATATCTTGGCTCTCGACCATCTGACCTATTACTCGAAGTGGTACAATAGAGACCAGGTCAGATTTGCTCCTCTGCACGGTGACCACCACTGAGTGGAACATACATCAGTTCAAATCTACTCCTCAGCTTGGTGGCCGCCGCTGGGCAGAACAGATATCAGTTCAGATTTACTCCTCACGGGATAGTCACCGATGAAGAGATACAGAAGTGACCATATCTAGACTGTTCCACCCTACTGCGGATCTCTTTTTAAACGTGATTGATCTTTGTATCCAACCTCGTCAGTTAACTCTATATGTCGGGGAAATGTGTCACAATGATTACCTTAGCACATGGTTATCTAGTCCTATTCCTTATAGGATAGGATATAGCCGCCCAAGCTAGTAACTCTCTTGGGAAAAAGACATTGATACTCTCCTCGAGAAATGTATAAGAGTAAGATATATTTCATTATGAAAAGGATTATGATCACAAAAGTTACATTTACACACCCTTCTCTATAAAAATTCATTTACTGACTTAAGCATCAGAGTATTCTCACCGGATCCCTTCTGGTGAGTTTATCCAGGTTTTCGGCGAAGATTATACCAGCTCCAATCCACTCAGCATTAAGCAATATAAAATCGTTATCTACCATCAAATTCATCCTTATAGGAAGTGGAGGAAAGACCTTCATCAAATGGCGCCGTCTATGGGAAACAACATGATGAACTTTTGTGGATAACATAGATATAGAATCGTTATCTTCTTCTGCATCAGTTCGCTACTGCTAGGAAGCAACAAAAGACTTCCTTGCATATGAGAAGCCTGAAATAGAACCCAAATGAAGGTCTAAGGCGTTTCATAAGCCGATTTAATGTTGTGGTGCTGGACATTCCCTTAGCCATAATCGAGGTTAAAATCATAGCATTAACGCAAGGCTTATTGGATGGGGATTTCTTTAGGTCTCTAGCAAAAAGAGTACCACGAACTTTCAATGAGTTGTTGGAGAGGGCAGATAAATATGTCAATCTGGAGGAGGCCTGAAGTAATAAAAGGCGAGAAGAGAAATTGACCGACAGAAGAAAGGAAGTGGAAAGGAGGATCGAGAATCCTCCATGAGAGAACAGGAGACTGGATAATGACAGATACCTAGAAGGGCCAGATTTCCTAAATACACTCCTTGAACTTGGAGCAAGCAGAACTATTTATGATAGCAGTAGAACATCTAGAGTTCAAAATTCCTGTTGGGGCTTACCAAGGGCCCAAAAACCCTAGATCTTGGAAATTTTGCAAGTTCCACATTGAGTATGGGCACGACACCAATAGTTGTCGACACTTGAAGAATTAAATAGAGTGCTTGATTCAAAATGGGTATCTCTTAGAATTTTTCAGAAGAGAAGGGGAAGGTGGTCAGAAGAGGAAGAAGGAAACAAGACTGAGCAGGGATCAACCTGAGTATCAGAACAGAGGTGAGCCCTCTCAAAAGAAGGGGTTTATTGAGATGATAGTGGGAGGATCCGCTGATGGAGACTCACATAGGGCTCGTAAGGTTCACATCAGATCTGCTAGAGAATGTAGGGATGGAGGTATAAATGAAGTGGGGGAGCTTGGACATTCTCCTACTTTGAAATTCTACACAGCTGACGAAAGGGCTATAGTGAGACCACATAATGATGCTTTGGTCACCACAGCAGAGATCGGAGGGTATGATGTGTCTCGAATTTATGGATATGGGCAACTCTACTAATATCATCTTCTTTGAGTTCTTTGAGAAAATGGGACTGAATGCCGAGCTACAGCTGGTGGAAACATCCCTCTATGGCTTCGCCGGAGGAGTAGTACAACCCAGAAGACATGTCATACTACAAGTCGTTATAGGGAATATGCTAGCTTGAAAGGTGAAGATGGCCCAGTTCTCAATAGTGGAAGCTCCCTCAGCTTATAATGTGATATTCGGCGGGCCTCTGCTGAACCTATTCCAACTAGCGGTGTCCACTTATCACATAAACTTAAAATTTCTGGTGGGCAGTTCAGAGGGGGAGGTCCTAGAAGATCAGTTCTGCTCTCGAAAATGCTATGTGGAAATGGTGAAAGAGGTTAGTTGTGCAGATCCTATGGTGAAAACAGGAATTGGGAAAGAAGCAGGAAAAAGTGCTAAAATAGCAGAAAATCTAGTTCCAGGCCTTGAGCTTCCCGAACTGAAGAACTGATGCCTGTAGAACTGTGGCCCAACAAGATAGGTTTCTGCACCAGAATGGGGCTTCAAATGTCCCCACCCGCAGTTGATGGCATTAAGAGATGCTTACAGAAAAATGCGGACCTCTTCGCATTTCAGTCGAAGGACATAGGAGGCATAGTCCCTGCTGTGGCCATGCACGACTTGAACGTGGACCCCATTGCAAGACCTATCAAATAAAAGCTAAGGAGAAAGATAAAGTGATTGAGGAGAAACTGCAGGAGATGATAGAAGAGGTCAGATAATAGAATTTCAGTTCCCAGAATGGTTGTCTAACGTTGTGCTGGTGACCAAGGCTCCTGGGTCTTGGAGGATGTTTATCGATTTCAGAGATCGGAACAAAGCATGCCCCAATGATCACCATCCACTTTCTCGGATAGATCAATTGGTCGATTCCACATCTAGATGCTAATTGTTGAGCATGATGGATGTGTACCAAGGATACCATCAGATCTCTGTAAACCCAAAAGATATCCTTAAGGTATGTTTTGTGATTTCTGTAGGTACTTATGGCTATGTGAGAATGCCATTTGGACTAAAAAATGCAGGAGCCATGTACCAGAGAATGGTGGATACAGTCTTCCTAAAGCAACTAGGCAGAAATATGGTGGTGTATGCCGATGACATGCTAGCCAAAAGTGTGAAGGAGGAGGAGGAGGAGATTTTCTTTGTGATCAGAGCTCATGGAATCAAACTCAATCCAAGAAAATGTGCATTTGGAGTCAGGGTGGGTAAATTTGTAGGATACATTTTCACGCAAAGAGGGATAGAGGTGAACCCCGCTAAAGTTCAGGCCGTGTTGGATATGCAAGCCCATCATACCTCGAAGGAAGTTTAGAGGTTAAGCGGAAAGATCGCTGCTCTCAGTCGATTCATTTCTAGATCAGCTGAGAGGAGCCTCCCTTTCTTCCAAATTCTAAAAAAACAAATGCAAGTTCTCTTGGGACGAGAGATGCCAAACTACCTTAGGAGAATTGAAGGAACATTTGGCAGAACTCCCTTTGTTGACTGAACTAGGCAAAATTGATACCCTCTATTTATATCCCTCGGTGGGAGACCAGGCAATCAGCTTTATCATACTTACACAGGAGAGCACGGTTCAGAAGCCCATTTATTATGTGAGCAAGGTGATGCAGGGGCCAGAGTTAAGGTACTCAGACCTGGAAAAGTCAGCCCTGGCTTTGATGGTGATGGTCAGAAGGCTATGTCCTTACTTCCTCTCCCACATAGTCATGGTCAGAACTAATTATCTGCTCAGGTATACTCTAAGCAGACCTGATATATCTGGAAGGATGGTGAAATGGGCGACCAAGTTGGGTGACCATGATGTGGAGTTCCAACCCTAAACTGCAATCAAGGCCCGGGCGTTGGCAAACTTCATCCAAGAAAATGCCAGTCCAGCCAAGGAGGCGTGGAAAATCCATGTGGATGGTTTTGTGTCGAGAGGAGGATGCAGAGCTGGTGTTGTCCTGATCGATCCAAGGGGAAGTGAATTCCCTTTCACCATAAAATTTGGATTCATGATCTCCTACAAGTGGGCCAAATATGAAGCCCTTATCCGTGGAATGCAGATGGCCATAGATTTGGGGGTGTGAAGTACAATAGTCTACTCTGACTCTCAACTGGTCACGCAGTAAATCGAGGGTACCTATGAAAGAAAGGGGGAGCTGATGACAACATACGCAAAAAAAGGGATGGAGTTGAAAACACATTTGCACAAGTTGGAGATTGTTCTATATCCCTAGAACTGAAAACCAGAAGGCCGACGATAGCTTGGCTAAACTTGCAAGTACTTGAGACAGGAGAAATTAAAAATAGTACGCTCCTCACAGCAAATCAAGTATCCTTCGAGATGGATGTGGGATCTATTGATGAAGAGAAAGACTAGAGAGCTCCAATCTTGCTGTATCTGAAGACCGGAGAATTGGACATAAATGGGTCATCTAGAAATGCCACTTACCTGAAATATTGTTTAATAGGAGAGTGTTTATATAAGAGATCCTTTACGCATCCCTACCTCAAATGTCTTACAGAAGAATCTTGCAATGCATACTGATGTTCTATCTGTGACGGTAATCAGTTCGGCTGGCCCGAGATCTAAGTTCGATCTGTGACGGTAATCAGTTCGGCTGGCCCGAGATCTAAGTTCGATCTGCAACGGTACTCACTTCGGCTGCCCTGAGATCTAAGTTCGATTTACAACTATAATCAGTACATTATGCTTAAGATCCCAGTTCAATCTACGGAAGTATTAAGTTCTGCTAGTCAAGACCTAATTTCAAAGTACGATAAGGTATGTGGTTCAGATCCTTCATTAATGTTTAAAGTCCCAGCTATGAGAAGAAACGAAAGTTATATAGAGTTAAAATAGGAAACTGGTAACATAAGTTGAATTGGGAGTAATGTCCTTAAAGTAAAGGAACGATTACAAGAGAAAGCCCTAAACCTAGTTACATCATTTTGGAGCTGATGTACTTCAAAAAAAGCATTACAAAAAATCTACCATCAAAGGGTAGTAAACTAAAGTTGCTCGTCAGTAAGGGGGAGCTCAGGGACTTCAGTTGTCTCTATGGTAGGAAGAGCGGGCGGATGAGCAAGAGATCCAGTGAGACGGAAGGGCAAATTGGCAATAGGGTAGAGTAGGTTCGGAGTTGAAGGGAGATCTGGGGAAGTAATCTCTTCCCCCGAAAGTTTCTGAACAACATATTTAATGGTGTCTGACCACCATGGGAACTCGACTGGCTGCTCTAGATCCCCCTAAAAGGCAGTAGGAGGAGACAAATATTCAAGGGCCTCCTTCATCCTCAATTTCCCAAAAAAGTATTGTTCATTGGTCTGCGTGAAAGCGGTTCAGAAGCCACTAGCGAAGAAGTGGGAAGTGTATGCACCCATATTGGCCAGATACTTAGTGCTCTTCTGATAGGCCCCGATCAGGCCCTCATGCATGTCTTTAAAAAATTGTTGGCCTGCAGAAGTGAGCATCAGTCGCTGCTTACACAGATCCAATCCGGCCTTCAATCCTTGATCCTGGCCCCTAGCTTCGGCTTCTTGGCAGATCTGGCCTTCTTTGTCTTTGAAGTGGCGGATTATATTGTCTTGATTTCGATCTGCCTCTACTAGGTAAGCACTGACTTCCGCCAGTTGAGCCTCCAAAGCCTCAACCTTCCATTCCATTTTCTTGCTCTAGGTTTCCGCTAGATTGAGATCAAAAGCTGCTTGCATTATTTCCCGATCTTTCTCTTCCAGTTGTTGTCAAAATTCTTGGATCTCTCCATTAGTGGGCTGATATCGGAAGATCTTCCTCGCATAGGCCATGGACTGACAAGGCAGAAGTGGTTAGGAGACATGAAGATAATGAATGGAAATAAAAGTATGAAGACAAAGAAAGAACTTACCCGCACAAGATGTTGCGCATAAGCTCGACGGACCTGATTGTCCATGTAGTGTCTCATTAGAGCCATATCAGAGATCGTAGGCATCTCCTTAAGGAACTGGACACAATCTTCTTTCTCCAACTTAAGAAAAGATTTGGGAAGTTCCAAGGTGAACACATCTACGGTCTCTTTGGAGATTCAACAGCCACATCAATTGTCGAAGCCCTATTTTCCCTACACTTCTCAAGCTGATGGCCAACATGAGTCATTGGGTGAGCTAAAGAGGTAGTAATTGAAGTGGACTTCCCAGTAGAAGTGGAAATTGCACCTTGCACGGGAAGTGGTGGCAGGGGTGTCACATCCAGCAAGGAGGAGATAGCAGGAAGGGGAGTGTCCTCAGCCTTCAGTGGCTACTCATCAATTTGAAGGAAAGCAGTCCACTTCTTTTCTGTCAAATAAGAGTAGAGTGGATTATAGTTCCGAGTGCATAAAAATAGAAGGAAAACAAGATGCATTACCGACTCTGGGGGAGAGGGGGATACTATGCTAAAAAAATCTAATGTATGATAACACTTCCGTCCTTCTTAGAAAATCTCCGATTCTAAAAGAATGGTTATTGGTCTGAATGAAATGATTTAAACCATCTAGAAGGCACTTGTTCTATTCGAAAATTCTATCAACTCTAGGAGCTACAGTGCGGGGGTTTGTGTAAAGCCATATGTAATGAAGGAAGAGCCATTGGCCAGAAGTGGGAGTGATGAAGAAATATTCATCTTTCCAGTTCTTATCCAAACTAGAGGGTTTTCCTATAAAATGTGTTGGGCCGTTGGGATGGGAGCTGACGTACAAAAAGTTCTTCTTCTTCCTCAGATCATGACAAATCTGGAAAAGCTTCGCAGAAGGGTCATGCCCATTTCCTTTAAGAATGATGTAAAAGGCAATCATCAATCGAAAGGTGGAGGGGTTGAACTGGTTCAGTGGAACTCGGTATCTCATAGCTATCTCAGATAGGTAGCTATTAACCGGACCTCTAAAAGGTAAGAGTGGGAGAGGAGACATAGTTGGGACGCTCGTCGGGGTCAGGAATCCGGACGCAAAATTTAGAAGTGAAGATAAAGTTTGCTTTGAGGCCTGTTAAAACATGAAAGGTAAGACGAGAAGAGCCTAAGATCACATCCCATTGGCCTCTATCACTCTCGAGAACTACTCTACGGGGAACAGAAGATGATGAGGGCAGTAGGCAAGAGGGGTAGATAAAGGAACTCTCATAAGAATGTCATTTACAGGAGTAGGGGCTGAACTTCGGTCAGGGTTATTGGGTTCAATTTGAGTACTTGGAGAGGAGCTGGCCATGGGAGAAGAAGAGGGAGAGGTTTCAGCGTGGAGGGAAAGTGCTTGGGTGTGGGCAGAGGGGGGAGCGAAGGTGAGCAGAACTCACTGACGAAGGAGAAGAAGACTGGTCCAACATTGTAAAAAAGAAAAATATATACTTGGGAGAGAAGGAAAACAAGGGACAAGAAAGGTACATGAATAATCGAAAGAACTAAAAGTTAGAAAGAACACAATGATAAGAATGCCCGAAGAAAAAGGTAAGGTATTGGTGGTAAAGAAAGCTGATTGAAAGGATTGTTAGGAAGAAGTAAACATTGGAGTTGTCTCAAAATGGCACACTGGATTTGCCTGAGAAATAGAGAGAAAATAAGAAAGAATAAAGAAAGGTAAGTATGGTAAGAGTGCCCCATTTTATAGCCAATCCTCAGCGGGAGGAAGATGAACAGTAAAGCGACGGCCTATCCCCCACCGATACGCGTAAGGTCAGGGCGGATTTAGGTGCTATATTATAACACGTGAAGGGAAGGGATTCAGAGTATTGGGAAGGATGAATTGGAACAAGAAAAGAGGTGATGGTTTGGTTTAAAGCTGCTTCTTAGTCTACTCTGACATGACTGAGTCAAATCAAAGTAGGGGGAGTAGTTGATAGGGATCAAAATAATAGAGTGAAGATTACTCTAATTCAAGAGTTACAAATGCGTCAATAGAGGGCCAAACGAAGGCCTCAGAGGTTGTGGGTCAGAGTGAATTAAATATATCCTGGCTCTCGACCGTCTAACCTATTACCCAAAGCGGATTAGCAGAGATCAGGTCAGATCTGCTCCTCAGCACAGTGACCGCTGCTAAGCTGAACAAAGATTAGTTCAGATCTGCTCCTCAGCTTGGTGGCCACCGCTGGGCAGAACAGATATCAGTTCAGATCTACTCCTCGTGGGACAGTCGCCGATGAAGAGATACGGAAGTGACCATGATTAGACCGTTCCACCCTACTGCGGATCTCTTTTTCAGACGTGACTGATCTTTGTAGCCAACCTTATCAGTTAACTCTATCAGTTGGGGGAAATGTGTCACAATGATTACCTTAGCACGTGGGTATCTAGTTATATTCCTTATAGGATATGGTATAGCCGCCTAAGCTAGCAACTCTTTAGGAAAAAGAAATTGATACCCTCATCGAGAAAGGTATAAGAGTAAGATGTATTTCATTCTGAAAAGGATTATGATCACAAAAAATACATTTACACACCATTCTCTATAAAAATTCATTTACTGACTTAAGCACCGGAGTATTCTCATCGGAGGGAACCCTCCTGGTGAGTTTGTGCAGGTTTTCGCCGGAGATTATACCAACTCCAATCCACTCAACATTAAGCTATATATAATCTTTGTCCACCATCAGATTCATCCTTATCGAAAGTGGAGAAAAGACCTTCATCGGTGCCTATAACTGATAGCATGCATGACAGGTCTTTTACATGGACTAACAAGGCTAGTTCTGCTTTCTATCTCATTAAGCAGAAGTCGACATAGTCTCCACTTTTGGTATTACCATATTTTTCTAAGTCTTTTGAGTTGTATAGCAATACTTCCAAAGTGGGGTTTGGTGTAGTTCTTAGTTAAAGGGCACGTTATGTCTCATATTTCAATGAAAATTTGATCGATGGTTGCACTCGCTATAATACGTATCATATTGAGTTCTATGCAATTGTTCCTGTTATTCTGCATTGGCGCCAATATCTGTTTAATCGTGAATTTGCCAAAAATCAGTCAACCTCTCTAATAGAGTGGCAGATGCTACGAGTCGACAACAATGCCTTCTCTCTAACATGTGCATTGTCGTTGTGGGATTTGATATTATTTCATAACTTGTACATGTCACACACCTTCTTTCGCCCAATTTTTCCTCATGCCTTGCCTGGCACTTATTCAGACTATATTGTTACTGATTGATTTTTGTTTAAAGACCTTTGTCCGTGCATCCCTACCTCTAGCTGCTAAACTTATCGTTTGAATACATGATCTCAATCATTTTGGTTGAGATCTCTCCACGAGTAGGTGTTGCGTCATTTCTTTTTGGGGCGAAAATTCAAAATACCCACTTAAAATAGGAAAAATTCTTCTGTGCCCAAAATATAAAAAAATTATATTTTATATCCAAGATACCAAGTTTGTCCTTAATGTAGTGGAACCCACAATCCAAATTGGAAGTAGAGAGAGGAAAGAGGAAAGAGAAAAACGAGGAGAGAAGAAAGAGAAGAGAAAAGAGGAAAAATAACTTCTACAGTTGAAAAAGGAAGAGAGAGGAGAGAGAAAAGTTAAGAGATGAATTTTACAATTATTCTTAATCGTGAAAGGCACCTTTCTGCCTTTTATGGTTAACATAATTGTGAAAGCCTTTCTAATAATTATGAAAGCCTTTCACAATTAACATAATCATGAAAGACTTTCTGCCTTTCACAATTAACATAATTGTAAAAGCCTATCATGATTAACGATAATCGTGAAAGCCTTTCTGCCTTTCACGATTAACATAATCATGAAAGGCGCCTTTCACGATTAACATAATCATGAAAGTCTTTTTGCCTTTCACGATTAAAGATAATCGTGAAAGTCTTTCACGATTGTGAAAGCCTTTCACAATTAACATAATCGTGAAAGCCTTTCTGCCTTTCACGATTAATGATAATCGTGGAAGCCTTTCACAATTAAGATAATCATGAAAGCCTTTCATGATTAACATAATCATGAAAGGCTTTCACAATTAACAATAATCGTGAAAGCCATCGTGAAAGCATTCCATGATCCATCTTCATTTTTCTCTCTCCTCTCTATTCCCTTTACAGTCGTGGTATTTCCCTTTTCTTGTCTCTTTCTTTGCCTCCTCCATTTTCTCTCTCATCTCTCTATTTTCTCTCTTCTCCATTTCTGTAAGTTCATCTGTGAAAGTCTCTTTCTTACTTTCATGATTGGAATTCACTAGAGAAAGTCATATTCACGAAAAAGTTGAGAAAGGAAAGAGAAAGAAGAGATAAGAATAAATAAGGGTACATTTGTCCATAAACCATAGATGTGGGTAGAAAAATTAAATTTTATGTTTTGGACACAGAAGAGTTAGATTAAAGTTGTTAATCATTCATTGGGAAATTTATTGCGTACTTTGGTGGGGGATAATTTGAAGTCTTAGGATGCTAAGTAAGCCAAAGATGAGTTCGCTCATAATTGTGTTGTGAATCATAACACTGATTTCTGTCCTTTTCATATAGTATATGGACTTGTTCCTCGTAGCCCTGTAGGGTTTTCTAACTCTACCTTCTATGACCTCAGGTGATAGTCAGGCATTGATATGACCTACAGACTGTCCATGCCACAACTCAGTCTCGTTTGGAGGTAGCTAATGTCAGTTATAAGATGGCCACAAATGCTAAGCATTGAGATGTTCAATTCGACGTGGGTAAGTTTGCGTGGGCCATTCTGACGAAGGATACATTTCATGCTCATGAATACAACAAGTTAGTTTCTCGGGAAATTGGTCTGTTGGAGATAGTTGAGATAATTAATCCTAATGCCTACAATCTCTGTTTTTCTAGTCATATTCGAACTTCATATGTATTTAATGTTAAGCATGTTGTTGCTTTTCTGGGTGATAATTCTTCTAGAGACAAAGTTGGTTCAAGGGCGAATCACCTTGATGGTGGGGAGAATGATGGAGACGAAGATGCGCTACTTTTCCTTGCCAAATATGATAGGTCTTGTGGAGTTTAGCCCATTTCTTATTAATTTTAGGTCTTTTATTTTAAAAACTATTTTTGGTGCATATTTTTAGTTGGACCATTTTGTCAAGTATTTATAGGTTCCAGCTTTAATTTTGAAGGGGGTGATTCAATAAAAATCAAACTAAGATTTTCCCTTTTCCGTATGTTTTTTGTCAATAATATCAACAAAACTCGTGTCATGGGGTTCTTTTGTAAATTCATACTCCCGCTGCATCAAATACCCTTCCAAATTTGCAGCCTCCTTTCTTCTTTCTTCCCACATGAAACCTGATTTCCTTTTGATTGGAAAGTTTTCCTTCTAATAAATAACAAGTGCCGTATGAAATTTTCACTTAATTACAATATGCTTTATTATTATTATTATTATTATTATTATTATTATTATTATTATTATTATTATTATTATTATTATTATTATTATTATTATTATTATTATTATTATTATTATTATTATTATTATTATTATTATTATGTCAGTCCTAGTTGAAATTTTGAGCCCTCTTTCTTCTTAATTTTGTAGTGCACCAGTTAATCAAGAATTAAGAAAGTTTTTGCTGAGTAAAGAGGAGAGAGGGAGAGAAAATTGATTGCCTGCACTAACTAGAATTAATAAAATTGAGATAACAAAGAGGGGGAGAGTGAGAGGGAGATTCAAATATTGCATGTTCAAATTAATAACAAGTGCGGACCATTTTGGATTTGGCTGAGTTGCAAACATAAATTTAGATTATTTTAAAAATTAGATAAAAAAAAAAATGGGGTGCTTTTATTAACACCACTATTGTTTTTTTTCTATCCAATACAAAGATAAATAGACGAAAATAGACATCTATGAAATAACAAAAATGACCTTAAATTTTTTTTCTTTTTCTTTTTTTTTTTTTTTCTCCTCCACATAGCCGCAACCTTCCCTTCCACTTTTTATTGAATATCTCATGTTGTAAACAACGGCCAGTGGGAGCAAAAGGTGCTGCCATTTCCTCTGCAACTGTTACTTTTTACAAAACTAAGTCAATTCTCATGTTGAGGGTGTTGTTGGTCCATCTTTTTAGAAAAATAGGTTGGTCCTATTTTGAGAAACAAAAGATAGCAGAACTAGAGGATCTTAATTCTATTAATTTGCTGTGTTAATTTTATCTTACAAAATTACTGTTTCCCATCCTAATTTTATATTAAAAATCTTGTTGTATTCTTGGATATTACAAAATAAATCTTTTAGGACAATATTATTTCTACACTGTCCGTACTGTCGGGGCACGTCAAAATTAATTATATTTATTTTTCCTCGCTTTCCTCTACTATTTGTAGTAGTGGGAAGTAAGGGGTCGATCCCACATATAACCGTTGAATTATTTGTATATTTTTTTATGTCAATTTATAAATGCAAATAAAAAGGGGGTTGTTGATGAATTTGTCTACTAAACTAATAAAATCAAACTACTCTAATAATAAAAATCAAGCAAATAAACAATTAACAAACAATAATATATAAGAAGCAATTTCGGTTCACAGTTCAGTTTTCCACCTATTCCAAATTATATGATTATGTGACACTTCATTAATTTAATTTTGGAATTCCTACCCTAAACCAACAACAAGTTCTGTTGATTCATTTTATTTCTTAAGTGTAGTTAATTAGAATAAACTCTCTAATTAACCTATTTAATCGAACAGTTCAAAATACGCTTTTTGGATTTAATTCATGAACACTTTATCAATTAGAATAATAGGGTAGGCAGGTTATCGATTTACATGTTTGATTTAATTAATACTGAATTACGTTGATTCTAATAATAAATATTATTAGTCGCTACAAACAGGTTCAACATCGCAACAACTACGGATTGCAAATTAAACTCTAGTATATAAATTATTAATTGAGTTGATCAATTACAATTAACAATATATATTATAAATCCGTTCAAACAATCAACATAATAAATTTGCACATATTAAATCAATATGGTGTCACGAAAATGTAAATCACATAATATCGAAATAAAGTTCAAACATTCCCTAAATCGAAATATAAAATTTAGTTACACATCACAAATCTAACAATTGAAAACATCAAAATGAAAGACATTGAAATCAAAACGAGAAGAAAAGAGTAAACCAAAAGATTATCTCTTCCCTTCAATTTTGCTGCAGGAATCAGTTTGCTGATGTTTTCCTCTTTGCCAAAGTGGCTGCTTTCTTTCCTTTTCCTTTCTCTGAATCAATCTTGCTTCTCCCCAATATGAATGGCTGCTGGAATCAATTATCTCCCCTAAAATGAATGGCTCCCTTTTCCTTGCGTAAGTCCGTGAAGATTGTGGTCGCCTCCCCCTTTTACCCTAATCAGGTTATGGGCTTATTTAAGTTTTTAGGCTTAATTAATTAATTAATTAAGCCCTTAATGATTTTTAGCCCACAAACTTCCTTTGAAGTCTTCCTTGCTCGGATGAGCCAAGGGTGGCCAACTACTTATCTGAATTATTATATGAGATTGCCCATAAAATACTGCAAATAACCACAAAAATAAAAAGGAAGTAGTTCTCGTTGAAATATTAAATAAGTAGGAAATAGAGGATGTACAAGAATTAATTGTATTAAAAATACAATTTTATTAATTAAAAACACACACAATTTCCTACTCATCACACGCCTCAAGTATTTTTTATCTACATATATTATCTTTGTCTTCCAACACTGAAGTACAGTGTTCGGTTCGGACTCCATAATGTCGTGATTAAGATAGCTTTGAAAGTCAGTCTTTGGGTATTACCTACCTTTATCAACTTAGTTGATATAGGACCGCCCTTTCTAAGCCCGCTTCTGTAGAACTCTTGGGACTAAGATTCCGTACCTAGTATAATAAATCAGAGGATTATACTATGTATAGATGTAGCTTACCCAAGATAGGTAGAGAAAGAGGAGGCAAGAACTTGCTCGGCATGTGACTTCTACGACAATCTCATGTCTTTAGGCAAGGTAGCGTTAGCTATCCTAAGGTTGTGAATGGAAGTCAAAGCCGGGCCCCCTGGGTGCTGAGGCTGAGCCAGAGTGGCAAACTAAAGGATTTATTGATCCAAAAATACAAATCTAAGACAAAAAAAATGACAAACGCAAACAAGATAGCTTTTGAAGAAATGTTGGTCCAAGATAGCAAAACCAACAAAAGGTACAATTCTAAACCTCAAGGGGGTGATATTATTGTTGAGGTTATTTCTCATGTTAATTTTGTGACCAATATGAACATTTGGGTAGTAGACTTTGCTGACAAGACATATTTTTGCATATACACATATTTTTTCTTCCTACAATCCTATAGAGGATGAAGAAGAAATTTTGTATCTTGGTGATTTTCAAACTACATATGTAACTGGGAAAGGGAAAATTATTCTTAAACTCGTATCTAGCAATATTTTGGCTCTTAATGATGTGTTACATATACCTAATATTTGAGTTAATCTTATTTCTGTGGCTATGTTAGGAAATGCTGGATTAAATGTTTCATTTGAATTTGATAAAATTACGATGACAAAAGATAATGTACTGCATGTTTATTGGTTATGATGAACATAGTGCTGCATAGAGATTTCTTGTGTTAAAAAGTAATGTGATAGAAGTAAAAGGCAAATAGTGGAAAAAACTTTTGGAAAGGAATTTTTCACATATCTTGTTGAAAATGATTACTAACATTTTCATAAACTATTTCTACTTCTGAGTCTGATTTTTGGAAATAGCTATTCAAAATGAGCTTGAGTTCATAAAACAAAATAAAACATGGATTTTAGTTGATTTAGCACCTGAAGCTAAACCAATTGGTTGCAAATGGATTTTCAAAAGAAAATATAATCCTGATGGATCAATTGATAAATATAAATCTAGATTGGTCACAAAGGGTTTTTCCCAAAAACAAAATGTTGACTATTTTGATACCTTTGCTCCAATTGTTAGAATTTCTTCCATTCGTGTTTTAATAGTTTTTTGCTTCTATTTATAAACTTATTATTCACCAAATGGATCTGAAACCCACATTTTTGAATGGTGGGTTGGAAGATGAAATTACATGGTTCAACCTGAAGGTTGTGTGGTTCCTGTCAATAATATAAAGTTTGCAAGTTGTTAAAATCCTTATATGGTTCGAAACAAGCTCCAAAGCAGTGGCATGAAAAATTCAATCAAATATTATTGTCTAATTATTTTACTTTGTAGAAGTAGATGGATGTGTGTGCACAAAACTTATTAGTGATCAATGTGTGATTATATGCTTATATGTTGATATTTGGTACTAGTATTGATATAGTGTGCAAGACTAAAGAGTTTCTTACTTCACAATTTGATATGAAAGACATGAGTGAAGCAAATGTCATGTTGGGTGTTACAATCATAAGGAAGGATAGTGGCATAATGCTATCTCAAGAATATTATGTTGAGAAACTTATGAGGAAGTTTGGACACTGTGATACCACTCCTGTGAGTACCCCTTATGATGCTAACACTCAATTAATGAAAATCGAGGCGAGCCTATATTTAATCTGAGTATGCACAAATTATTAAGAGTCTGATGCATTTAATGAATTTCTCTCAACTTGATATAGCTTATAATGTAAGTAGATTGAGCCGATATACACATAATCCCAATCGTGATCATTGGTTTGAATTAGCAAGACTAATGAAATATTTGAGAGGTACCATAAACTATGGTATACTTTATTGTGAATTCCCCGCTATATTAGAAGGGTACAGTGATGCCAATTGAAACTCAGATTCATATGAGATAAGATCTACTAGTGCTTATATATTTACTTTTGGTTGAGGTGCAATTACATGGAAGTCAGCTAAATAAACTGTAATTGCAAAATCCACTATGAAATTAGAATTTTATGCTCTAGAATTAGCTGACAGTGAGGCTAAATGGTTAAGAAACCTCTTAGCTAGTATTCCTCTTGGTGTAAAACTCACACCATCAGTGTCTATGCATTGTGATTGTCAAGCGGAAATTTATTGCAAAGATGGAGTTTTATCCATTGACTATGTAAAGTTAGAATTAAATCTGGCTGATCCTTTGACAAAAACCTTAGGTAGGAAGTTAATTAATGAAACATCGAGGGCAATGAGACTAAAGCCAACTTAAAATACTAATAGCGGCAACAACCCAACATTTATGATTGGTGATCCCATGAATAAGGTTCATATGGGTAATAACAAGTTACTTATTAGTCCTGCTAGTATAATAAAATTATGTCCCTTCCTATAATGTGTGGTGCTAAACTGCAAAATTGAGAGGATAAGCTAGAAGATTTTAATGAGATTCATATCCCTCATGGGTGGTATATTAATTACAAAATATATTTGATGAACTCACCTATATGAGTGTGGAATGGGGTCGTTCCTATGAGATTATGGCTAAAGTCACTAGAACTCATGAATTACCAAGCACGAGCATAATCTATTAAAGCAACAACGTGTTGAGCAACAAAATTAGTGTGAGTTGAATGTGATGGATAAGATGTTGATTAACGATAAATAGTTCTTGGTTCATAGAAGCTAAAAGCTTTACTGAAACTTTGTAGATTGTATCTTATCTTTCTAGGTCTGGTTCATAGTCCAAAAGACATCAAATTCGATGCATTCAATATCTTTTATTTTAACCCTGCAGTAGAATTATTATGGTCATTATGCTTTAAATCTTTGGAAATATGTGGGGGATTGTTGGAAAAATAATATATTTTCAAAGATTATAAATATGATGTTTACAAAATGTTTAGTTAATCAATTATGGCTTGAACAATAGTTAATTAAACAAAAGCATGTGACTAAATAAAATTATTTTATTAGATTATAATTTCTTTGAATTAGTCACTACAAAAGGGGAGGGAAGACCATTTCCTCCACATCGTCACTTTTGCCAAAACTAAGTCAAATTTTCATGTTGAGGGTGTTGCTGGCCATCTTTTTTGGAAAATAGGTTGGTCATATTTTGAGAAATAAAAGATAGCAAAACTAGAGGGAAAAAGGCACATAACTTTTTTTCTCAATTTTCTTAATTATATTAATTTGGTCGGTTAATTGTATCTTACAAAATTGCCTGATCTGAGTTTTATACTATTAGACTTGTTGTATAAATCCTTTAGGACAGTGCTATTTGCATGCCTCAAATATTTTCTATCTACGTCTATTATCTTTTATTAAGGTAAGGATGTTGGCATATATCGAAAATCATAATTTAAATATGTTAATGTATGCAGGGTGGAAGGAGAAGATTACAAGAGATCTTCAGATGAGAAGCACCAAAATCGGATGGAAGATCTGTAGGATCAAACCAAATTAAGAGAAATATAGACATGAAGAAAACTAATCACACAAGGAAAGACTCTCAAAGATCTAACAATAAAGGAAAGAATTTGCAAGATCAAACCAAATCAAGAGAGAGATGCATGAGGAGATCTAATCACATAAGATTCACAAAGATCTAGCAATGAAGGAAAGGATTTACACAAATCCATTCCTTGGAGAAAAATAGATTAGCAACTAAAGATATGATCACGCCTTGCATGGAATGAAGATCATGAAGATTTGGAGGATCGAATGAGCATTACATGGAATGAAGATCATGAAGATTTGAGAGGATCAAATGAGCCTTTGGGTTTATAAATAAGAGAGGATCAAATGAGCCTTTGGGTTTATAAATAAGAGTCTTATGTGAAGGCTGTTGATAATCTCTGTTACATTATATTCAGTAGCATATGTAGAGAGAGAGAGAGAGAGAGAGAGAGAGAGAGAGAGAGACGTTTTATTTGAGAGCTTATTGTAGTACAGTTCCAACGATAAGAGAACCGTCAGTGAACCATTCGTTGTTTTCCACTGTGTTCGAGAGAGTACAGTCTACTGAGCTCGGAAGAGTTCAGATTACTATCGCACAGGAGTTGACAATCAAATCCATCTAGAGGATTAGGTAATCAAGTAAGATGTTACAAGAGAGTGGTATAGGGATGGCTAGTATTGGAAGAAGTCTAATGACGTGTAAGTCCAAACTGTACAATTGTGGGAACAAACACACTTTCTAATAAAGATACAAGAGAGGAAGAAGGGATTCTTCCTCGTATTGTTGTAATTACCATTTTGCTTCTGTATATTTCAATTATAGTTCGAATTCATACTGAACGCAATACACGCGCACAAATTATGTTCTAACATCTTTGTCTTCGAACATCAACAACTCCAGCCACAGTAGAGGGATTTCCATCGATATTGACTTGGGTAGTTCTCTTATTCTCTTCCACTTTTTTTTTTTTTTTTTTGTGGTTGCAAAATTTGATTTTGGGTGCTCCTTCTACAATCGAAAAGTTCAACAAATTGACTGCGCACCCATGGAGGTTCGTTCGGGTCGCTAATATCAAACATGTCTCTACTTGTTCAAAAGTCTCGACGAACACACTATGCATTGTTCGAAGGCCTAAATGCATACAATGGAAAGTCGATCATGGGATCCACGGCTGAGATCTCCAACCATTTGATGAGAGAGACACTTCGCAACAAAATCGATCTAAGGTTTCTAACTGTCAGATTTGACATCAAGAAAGATGAACAAGCGTGGCTTCTTCTCCCACTCTTTCTTTCTCTATTTTTTTCTTTTTCAGTAGAAAGATGACATAATTTTTTTTTATGATATCTAAAAAAATATCATAAAAAAAAATTGTGATAAAATACCGTTAATATTTAAAATATATTAAATAAATATTGTGTGTAAGAAAAGAATTTGTAAGGTAAAAAAGAAGTACCCTCAAAATTGAATTACAGTAATAAACAAAAGGGTTGTATTTAAAACGCCTTTTCTATTACATATCTTTTAGTTAATTACTAGTATATATATACTAATCAAAAGGTTGAGTATAGACATGGGCACGGTTCCGGTTTGGAATCGGAACCGCCGGTTCAAACCGTCGGTCAACGGTTCGTTCAACCGTTGATTCGGTTCCGGTTCCAAACCGGAACTGAAACTGTCGGAGTAACGGTTCGATTCCGGTTCTCAGTTTTTCGGAACCGAAATCGGTTCCGGTTCCGGTTCCGATTCAGTTCCAGATTGAATTTGAAAATTATAGCCGTTGGAGATCAATGGCTGAGATTAAATACCCGTTGATCTTCAACGGCTGATATGGAATAACCGTTTGGAACCGCCAATTCCGAACCAAAACTAGGAACCGGCGGTTCCAACGGCTCTTTTTAAAGTTGTTAATTAAAAAAAAAAAACGTGGAACCGGAACCGAAACCGGAATAAAGGGAACCAGTTCCGGAACCAGAAGCAAAACCGTATATATAGCGGTTCGATTTTGGTTCCAGCCTCCACGGTTCCAAAAACCGCCGGTTTCAGAACCGAAACCAAAACCGGAGAACTGTGCCCATGTCTAGTTGAGTATACTTCACAACTTAACTCTACACGCTACACTATATACGACAACATACTCTATATTGTTTATATTAGGTGTGAAGAAGTGGAACTATGCAACATTCAGAGAGGCTACTCCGAGCTCTTGGGTGGGCGATTCTGCTTTTTGTAATGTTACGATGCGCAAGCCCATGGGTATACGAAGAATTGTTAAGAGTCCCATCAAAATGTAGTGTTACTAACTTAGACGTATTAGGGCACAGGTTCGACGTTCTCATTTAATAATATATGATAGGTGTACTAAATATTAGAATAAAATATACTTTTGAAATTAATATGGCAAATTATAAGCTTTTGTTTCCCTAGTTTATAACCATGTAATATTAAGACAATCAAATAATGTGGAGATATTGGGCATATAAGAATTAACATGGACCAATACACAATTTATTGGGAAAAAACTAATAACAAATTTGTGTGAACTTTTACTTAAAGTAGATAATATATAATATTATATCAATGTGAAATTTGTAGTTTACTCGGAGCCCAACCGAACATATTCATCATTATATAGATATGATATTAAATGCTCGTATATATCAAGGAATCATTGAGACACACATTTTCAATTTTGCGATCCTCCAATATATGTCCGAAGCACTTTACCACCACTTCGCTTCAATTATAATCTTTTAAATAATTTTAACATACATAAACTTTTAAATTTGTAGACTAAAATGTTTGGTATTAGATTTAAAAGGAAGCATTAATATATCGTGGTCAATGGAGAGGCTATAATAGTATGCATGTGTTCCAAAGGATGCAATACTTTATATTGCAATGAATCATATTGCAAACAAAGAAAGAAGACAACATCAAACTTGAAAGTTGACAATTACCCATCTTTAACCGTCTTCACAAACTCACAAAAAGAGATTGGTCACCCCCCCCCCCCCCCCACACCCAAAAAAAAAAAAGGGGGAAAATTCATAGGAAGACAAAAAAACCTAGCGACCATCATTTGAAACAAAAGAAACATTTTCCCTGAATCCTAAGTGTCCCCAAAACAACATTAGAACAAGATAAAATGTAGTAAATCTATTAGCGGCGTTTGCAGTGAGCTTTGCACATAAGCCTGCAATCATAAAAACAAGGGCCTCCACAATGTAATGGACAATCCAATCTCATCCCCCTACACCTTCCCTTCACCATGCATTGAGCAAATTCCCCCATCTTATAGTCCTCCCTTGGGAAAACTCTCTTCTTATTCGACCGGTGCCCCCTTTTGCCTCGTCGGTTGCAGCCCCACCGCCAGTAAACGCCGCCGCCACCACCCCCTCCCCACCCCCATCCTCCATGAGGGGTCCCCCCACCCCCTCCCCCTCCCCAACCCCACCCAACTCCGCCTCCACCACCTCCGTTATTCCTTGTTTTGTTGTTCACCACTACGTCATTGTAAGTTTCATTACTCTTTCCAGCCTCGTCAACATTCGCATGCGAAAGATCCCCCTTTTTTGAAGAGGCGGAATTGTTCTGACCTCGAACAATGCCATCCTTTCCTTCTTCACCTCTCAATCTAACTATCAAAAAAGTAAAGAACAGAAGAAATAGCAAGTGTTTCCTCTCCATAAGTCAGTCTCACAGACATTTCCACTGTTTCTGACATCATTTTATAACCAATCCAGCAACGTAGAATAAGAATATAAAATAAAAGGTAGAGCAGTAGATTATGCCCCAAGTTTGTTCAGTAATGTAGAAGCTAACATCAACTAACAGAAATAGAAATAGAAGAAGAATATAAGGAGGGACAGAGATTTCTTGGATTTCACTTTTGTCCCCACTCTTACAACCTCAACTCATGCTTGCAAGAAAAGATGGATTTCTATGTAGACCAAATTCACCTATTTCTAATAAACAAATCACAAGAAAATCAGAGTAGAACATGGTCGGTTTTTGCACCTTTATTTATTTATAGCTAATTTGTTTTTTTAGCATATGGCATAGAAATAGATCTCATGCTGCTGAGATCACAAGGGCTTAACCAATTTCGTTTCGCTCGATTCTCATATCCATTTTATATTAAAGACAGAATCTGCTAATATATTATTCAGCATACTTAAAATTACAGTTATTTTCATTACAAATAATAGCATATTTTTTCATCAATTTCAAAATCTTTATACCCAAAAGTTCAGGTCAAAATGTTGCCAATCAACTCAAGCAATGCTAAATCTATTTAAACTTTGTTTAAGTTGGAGAGTGGTTCCAGAATTCCTGGCCAAAAAGATCATGTTTAGATTCACAACAAACAAATTTATAATGTTGAAATTAGCCAAGAAGATTAGCAAACCGAGGATTTAACCTAAATTAATCCATCTTAGGTAACAACGATATTTCATCTGGAGTTTGTGCTACAAAAAACCCTAGCTACGGTTACTCAACGTATATGGAAAATATAAGTTGTCCGGCCAGATGAGCTGACCCGCAATTCTGAAAATTGGGCTCATTTGGACCGAAAACTATTGTCCTTAAGATTATTCAGATGGACCGGCCTTGTTGTATTCCATGAATGGGACAGGTCGTGCCATCCAACGAATCGTGGACATGGATTGGTGAAGCAAAACATAAGATTACCAAAAATATTTTACTTTTATTTTGTTCAAGCTACAAGAACAAGAAATTGAATAATGCTGATAGATCATGGGATGGTCAATTTTTTTTTTTTTTTTTTCTAATTCATTCTAAGAATTTGAATGAATAATGTAATCATCAATTATTTCCAATTGTATGAAAGGAGTAATGAAGAAGAGTGACTGGTTGAAGTCCCAACAATAAATACGTATAAAGATACATAGATAGATACAGACGTGTGTTGGTTACTTGCTTTGTATCTCCGCAACAACTAGCTGTGCTGCACTACTAACAAGCACCAGCATGAAATGGGTATATGCAGTAGCAAGCCCCCTAAAGAACCGTTCAAAGAAGGAAGATATTTGAAATAAGGATAAAGATTATGTTTGGATCAGAATGAATTTGAATCAATAGTAACAGGTGCATGGGTCGATGTTTGGATATAAATTTGAAATTTTCACTTTATTTTTAACTAATTAAGTCTAAAGGGATTCGAAGCCTATAACCGTGATTTGGGTGGAATTGAATTCATTAATTTCAAATTCTTTTGGTTGTATTTGAATTGATGGAATATTAATTAAATTAACAACCAATTTCCTCCTCATCTTTTTCCTTTCTTTTTTTCTCCACCCATTTGCCGCATGTAAAATAAAAGCAAGAAAATGAGCATGTGAAATTTTTTTTGTTTATTAATAAATAAGGATGCTCAAAAAAACAAAAAACAAAAAAAAACACATACATACATACAACAATATGGAAAAAATTATCTCAACTAGCATTACATTCTTATGTGTTGGAGCTGATTACGATCGTAAGAATGTCATATACGGATACAAAAAGCTATTTCAAATAAAAAGAAACAATTTTTGGGTGCATATTTTAAATTAGAAAAAAAAGAAAAATTGAGTCTCAAATAATAATATTTTTAATTTTAGTCTAAACTAAACACAAATACTACAAATCAAACACAAATACTGTAACCCGCCAAAATATATTAAGTTAAATATTAAATAAAATAATCCTATTTTATATTCAATTTTTCTTTTTAAATCTCATGTTTGTAATATAAAACTTATAGATGATTTTTATATTTTTCTCTCAAATCTAGTATAAATAGTCCAATATAGATATAGGCACAGTTTCGATTCGGAATTGGAACCAACGGTCAACGTTTCTGTTTAACCATTGACCCGGTTTTGGTCCGGAACTAAAATGGGAACCTAGCCAATTTGGTTTCAGTTCCAGGATACCCGATTTTTGAAATTGACGGTTCCGGTTCCAAAACTGTCGGTTTTGGTTAAACGACTGTTTCGGTTCCAAACCGACGGTTCCAAGAATGAATTTATCCAAAAAAAAAAAAGAACCGGAAACCGGAACCAGCTATATGCCGGTTCGATTTTGGTTCCACACCTCCCAATTTTAGGAACTGACAATTTCAAAACCGAAATCAAAACCGACAAAACTGTGCCCATACCTAGTGCAATACCTAAATCCAACACATATCCTACAAAAATAAATTATTAAGATAAAATAATCAAATATATAAAATAAACTAAATAATCCAATTTAAAAATTATACTATATATTTTTTTAAATTATAAAAAATATTTCATTAGATATTATAATTATAGCTGATGTTCACTACAGATATTCAAATCGGAAGCAAATATAAAATCCAACACGTATATTTCAAACCACAAAAATATTAAAGTAGAAAATTAATTAGAGTTTAAATTGAATAATATTTATTTAATATTAATTATATTTTCAAATAATCTAATATTTTTATTTTTTATAAAATTATTTCATGAATCCAAATATATCACAATTAACCCACAAAAAAAGGTAATCTATATTTTGAATATAATATTTTATAAGTATATACTTACTACAATATGAGTGTTAAATTAAATATCATAAAAAAATAATTAATTTGAAATTGTATTAATTAAAAATAGATTTGGAATAAAATAAATTAGAATGGCATTTGATAGCCTGCCCGCTTTACATGCTCTTTTTTATCTCTTTTTTTTTTTTTTTTCTTTTCCTGTAGATAAAATAATTCCCCATTTAGGCCATCTCAAACACTATGTTACTGTAAAATATGTACTTATTTTTCAACCGATTGCACTACTTTCTACATTACAAAAAATATTTTATAATTTATTTATTTTTTATTTATATTTTTATTATTTCATATTTGTCAAATACATAATATGTAATTTAGATTAAAATATATTTTATATAATAGTTTAACTTTCTATTTGTAGTATTAATCAAAGTTAAAAACACACATATAAAATTGAATGATAGTAATGCAAACTTAAAAGTGTAGTTCATAATAATAGTACAATGAAAACACATATTGCATGATTAAATCTTCAAATTAAATTATTATGCCCACAAATTTTTTATTACATATAATTAAAACAATTTAAAAATTAATTTGCATAAGATTAATTGTGATATAAAAAATACAATATTGAATACAAAAACATAATAATAATTAAACATCATCCTTTAAATAAAAGCCAAAAGGAATATGAGTAGTCTAGTAACGCAATTTCAGGTGCAGGTGCATTTGGAAAGACAAATTTACTTTTTTATATTGGCCACTTATAATAATATGGATTTAAAAATAGTTATCGTTAACTAGAAGATTTTAGTATAAGTGGAATTCTTTATCTGTTGATTTAATTAACATTTAACTTGTAAAAAAATGCAAAAAATTATAAATGGAATACGATTTAAAATATTATTTGTTTAACTATAAAATAACTAATGAAAGATATTAAGTAATAAGTAATATTCTATAGTTAAATTAGTAATATTTTATAGTTAAACAAATAATAATTTAAATTGTGTTGCACGTGCACTTGAATGGGCAAATTATTGTCGATCCAATCTTATTTCGGATCCAAATGTTTTTTGCCCAATAAAACTCCATAGATATAATATAACTAATTTTTGGGCCGGCTCAGCCGTTGATACGTCGGGTCAGGCGGAATCTTCAATCTCGTGTTATACCTAGAAAATAGAATCTCCGTGTGGTTTATGAATATATGTTTACTTCAATAATGTCTTCTTTTCTCCGCTGCATACCCAACTAAAGCCGTTATGTGCTGTATTTAATTAGCAATTCCTTGTTTTCTTTAATTGGTAGCTAAAAACTTGTGGAAGTAGAAGCAAACAAAACTTGCAACAAATCCGAGAACATTAGTACAATCACTCATTGCAATTGAAGGACAATGCAACAATAGAGTCAACAAATGAAAACAAAAATTTACACAGATAAGAGAGAGAGTCAGAAATCAACTGCAAGAATATTGGAGAAGCCCCCAACACTGAATGCTAGACATGAAACAAAGAATTCAGTCAACAATTCAAAATGATTTATTGTACAAAGGCACAAAGCAAACTCCCTAAAAAGCATCCCACCAAGCTATGTAATTCACACTAATTTCAACAGCTAAAAATGATAAAGTTAGGAGCCACCAGGAGAGGAGGAGCCTTTAGAACCAAACCACAGGCATTTATCCTTCACAGCTTCTGCCTCATTTGCATATTCTTTAAATCGATACTCTTCTTGCTTGCAGGAAGAAGGCACTTTTCCTTCACTGTAGCACTGAGCACACAAGCTGAAGTGAGCTTTCATCTCCTTGAAACGCGACCCAATTATGGGGTATCGGCACGTAGCACAAACATGGCTTCCATGTCTACTCCTATCCCCATTTTCGAGCTTCAATAGCGTGGGCATAATGCTAAATCCCCATTCTTGATCGTCAAACATAGTAACAAACTCATTCAAAGAAACCAAGGAATTGTCGCTTTCTCCATGAATTTCCAACATTTCACTTATGCCATGCGTTGGAATATAAATAGCCCTCAATAGTTTGACATATCTCTGTGCATCAGATTTCTTGATCTGTGTATAGCCTTCATTTACAGGTCTCCATAAGAGTGATTCATACGCAATTTGCTTCCGCTTCTCTGCAGAGCCACCACAAAGAGGAGCAATAACAGCAAAAAACATGCCCAAATCTACCCTTCCCGACTCTGAGTCGTCTAAGACACAGAGAATTTTCTGGTTTATAGCTTTGACTGCCCCTACAAAAGTTTCAGGCTTCAAGAAACTAAGTAACTTGTGAAGAATTCCTTCCAGTGAAGATTTGCGTATCGACTTTTCAGGCAAACCACTACCTGAATAGGAGATTGGCACATCTCCTTCACTAATTTCTTTCTTTATTTTCTCTACCTCACACCTGTTCAATCTAGTTATCCTCTGAAAGGCTCTGATATCAAGAGCGATAGCTAGTTCTGGCCTCAAAGTGGTTTTCTCACCCACAGTCTTGAATTTTGAGGGTTCGATAGTAATAAAGGCTGCCTCACCATTCCCATTACCGTTTCCCCTCAGCTTCCTCTTCTGCAGCTGCTTCAAGTGTGCTATAGCATCGTGCAATTCCACCCTGTTTGTCATTTTCAAAGCTTCTTTCAAAGATTTCTTAGCTTCCTCAGTTTCACCAGCTCCTAACAAAGAAACAGCCTTATTGAGCTGTGCCCTCCAATGGTTTGGCCATACACCCAAAACTCTAGTATACATCTCTGACGCCCTCTGATACCTACCCATATCCATATACAATCCTCCCAAGTTGTACAGGGCGTCTACATGGCCCGGTTTTAGATCAATAGCCTTTTGAAACTCCTTAATTGCATTTTCATCATCACTCATAGCATGCAGAGCAGAAGCCAAATCACAATGTGCATCTGCATAATCATTCTTCATATAAATGGCCTCCTCCAAGGCCTTCACAGCTGCCTTATACTCCCCAACACCAAAAAGGGCACTCCCTAAAAGCTTCAAGGCCCGAAAATGAGTGGGACACAAGATAGCAGCCTCTCTATAATGCTCACAAGCACTAAGAACCATACCTTCACCTTCAAGAGCAATTCCCAAATTGACATGAATCTGAGGCAACAAATAGGCCCACTGATTCCCACCAGCCTCTGCTGCCTCTAATGCAAGCAGAAACTCCCCTTTCGCCTCACTATGCCTACCCAACACATACAAACAATTCCCAGCTCTAAAATGTGGCTTCACATCGAACGGAGTCAATTCACATGCCCTCTTAAAACTCACCAAAGCCTCCTTGAATAGATAATGCTCGTACAACACACGACCGAGGGCCATTTGCCCATCAAAAGCCTCAGCTCTTGACCGGGCCCTATCAGCCCGTGATCGCAACACTCCCAACTCTTTAACAAAAGCTGCATAATCAGGCCCTGACTCATCCCAAATCACTCTCTTATCTGAAATCTCACTCGAAGGGCCAAGCTCCCTAGACCATCCAGGATCTGAGAAAACATCTGAATTATCATTCTTGATTTTCCCATCTTTCATCTGTTTTGTTTTCAACCGTTTGATTAAAATCTCCAGATCATCAACAAGCTTCCATGTATCGTCAAACACAATACCATGGTTAGGGGAGGCAGCCCAAGCAGCGGTACGCTGTTTCTTATGGGGTTCCATCACACGTTCATCTGCAACTGAGGATGACGAGGCCGCCTCTTCAGATGCTTGCGAAATTCCATTTTTGTCCTCCGATGTTTTGAGCTCCAGGCCAAGGGCGTCGAAATCTCGGTCGACGTCGCCAGCTCCGTCGTCGTAAGTGCGAAGAAGGCCTTCAAAGGTGAGGCCTTTTTCGCTGTCGATGAATTCCCCATAAGTTCGGAAAATCTCGTCGAGAATTGCACTGATTTGCTCGCCGCTGAATTTAACCCTAGGGTTAACGGCCACCACCAAACCCGCCATCTCCTCCCGGCTCAAACCCCCATCCCGGTTCACATCGAATTGCTGGAATATTCTCTTTACCTTCTCCGATCTGCTCCCTCGAGTCGTCATACTTCGATTTCACCAGGTATTAGAACTTATTCTAGGGTTTCAAACCGGCAATGCGGCCTCAATTAGAGACTTTAAGCAGAGAGTTTTCGGCTAATTGAATTTAGGGGAACCAAGACAGAGGTTAAAGGGTTCCTGAATCAGGGCTTCAACCATCAATATATTGTCAGAATTGACAAATTGACACAGTAATGTCTCCAAAGGTAGGGCTTTATATGAACAAAGGAATTGCACAATTTTTAGCAACGAAACAAAGAATTAATAAAGGTTACTAAATTGGGTGAAAACAAAGGTCTGATATATATCCTCTTCTGAATGTAAATCTTTGGTTGATTGAAGCTGAGGTGGGAAGTGTGTGTCCCTGTAGTAATCTTGATTGGATTAGGATCTTGAAAGACAGAGTAAGAAAGAAAAAAGACTCTGCTTTCTGCTTCTCTCTTTTATTCTTTTCCCATTGTTATTATTATTATTAATTCTTTTTCCTTTTAATTTGTTGGATTTTTTCTGGCTGTGATGATGGAATATAGTGGTGGGGGCACAGACAGACTGGGAATTTAATTTATCTTTATAGGATTAATTATTTCTTTTCTTTTGTTTATTTGTCTCTTCTATTTTGGGTTATAATGAATAAAAAGGGTTTTTTTTCTTTAATATTTTAGGGTGAGTTATGATGAAGGGTTAGTGGGTGTCATTATTAACTTAATTTTGATTTTATAAATTAAATTAGACTTTAGGAGAAGAATGGGTCTCCTGTACATTTGGAATGTACTCTTAACTGATACACCTTATTATTTATCATTTATTTATTTAAAAATATACTATAAATAATAAATTAATAATAATATTTTTTAATTAAATAAATAATATTTTTAATTACTAATATTCTATATTAAGTTACACACTATATAAATTTTTGGGTACGAAAAATATAGTGGGATGGGACCGTCCTGTCAGTTTCTCTCTCATTTTGTTTTTTCTTGTTTTTATTCATTTTGGTTAAGTGTGACAGATGGTTGACAGTTAGTAACTTATTTTTGTAATAATATTTGGGGACATATGAATTAAATGGAGTGCATGACTACCTACCATATCAAATAAAATGTGAGAGCTGTGTTCTGATGTGTTGTTTGAATAATACATCTAATTAATTACAAATAAAATCATTAATTTATGATTATTTTTAAAGGCGTGGCCATTTATACTTTTGAAATTCTAAATATAATTAATAATTCTGTTTTTATTAAATATACCCTATTTTTACCTCTTATACTATTCTCATTAAAAAATAAAATAAAAAACCAAAAAGAAGTCAGCTTCCAATGTGACTGCCCAATCCCTCCGTAATTTTCAAGACAAATTCACAAATCAAAGTCAAATTTTTTTTCTTTCTGCAATTTATCTATCTACTATAAATTTCTGCACCAACTCTCTTCTTTACCCAAAAAAAAAAAATCCTCTTTATGTATCAGATCAGTAACAGCAAGGCTGGAGGAAAAGAAATCTTGTTGAAATTAAAAAATAACACAAATTTAGGTTCAGCAGCAGAATTTAGTGGCGCTGGAACAACAATCACAAACAACTTCGCTGTATGTGGGTGACTTAAATTTCAATGTGACGAACTCTATAGAGTTACTCATTAAGATTAGGCATGCCCACACACAGTGAATATATATATATATATATACATAAACTCTTATACAAAAAATCTTAACAAAATCAAGTTCGAGGAGAAATCATTCAAATAATAGTATTAAGTGTGTATTGCTTATCAAGCGCGGTCAAATTTGAAGTCGTCTCAATAAAATTATAGATCTGCAATTCTAACTTCTCTGTATTGAAGAAACATGGAGAAGAAAGTTTAAATAATATTAATATTGTCATGGACTATAAATAATTTTTAAATTATAATATTGCTCATAATGTATTTTATATATAATGTTTTATAGAAGCAAGTCGTCTCATATTTACTATATATTTTGTAATTTGTTATTGTCACCGACTAAATTAAGGCGGAAGATTCAGACATATTCTAACTATTATTGGTCATTGAATTTGAGAATTTTATAATTATAGTAATTTCGTAATTAAGAATAATTCATAATTCGTGATAAATATTAATAACTTTTAGAATTCATATTATAATTGAGATTTGACCAATATCTGTCAGTGTTTTGTTAATTAAACCCTAATAAAATATGTGTTTTATAAGTAGTACGGCTAATGAAATATGTATGTATCAATTTGCCTATGTACATATATATAAATATTGGGTATTGTTTAGTGTATCATATTCAAGAGGCCAGTGCGAAGGATAGCTGTGCGACGGCAGTTTACCAAATTTATATACATATAATATTATTTTTTTATTAAAAATATTATATATTCATTTAAAAATACTGTTATTTATTTATTTTTTGAAAATGTAATAGTATTTTTCAAATAAATATGTAATATTATTTTAATTATACAAGTATTATTAAAAATCGAGTGCATAGTATAATCAATACATAAGAAACTCACTCTTATCGGATTGTTTTAATAAGAACCCATAAGAAAATGAACACTCATTGTGGTTTGCTCTAAAAGTTATACTTAAAATAAATCTAATTTTTTTTATTTAAAACATAAATAAAAAATAATAAAGTAATTTTCTTTAAATCGGCTTTAAGAGTGCTTGCAAATTCTTTTGAACTTAAAATCACTTATTTTCAAATAAAAGTAATTTTAAAATATTTGTAAATTTTAAAAAATAATTGTTAAAATCAATTTTAAGTTGTTTTTCAAATCACCCAAATACCTAATTTAAAATGTTTAAAAGTGATTCTTATATATTTTTTTAATAATAATAACAATAAATTATTCAAATTTTTAATTATTTAGCAAACATTTAACTTCCCAAAATTTGATGAAAATTATTTTTATTTTAAATGTTATCATTTGAATAAAATAAAATAAAATACTATTTTACAAGTAGAATCAATAGCAAACATCTCCTTAGGGTACAGTTCTTTTCCTAAAGCTCTTTGAAACTATAGTCGCTGCTCAGTTAGAAAGCGATTTTTCAATTTGAATATGAATATGTAAACGTGTAAGCTAGCTATCTTGTTTTTTATTTTTTAGTTTTTATTTTTTTTGGGAAAAATTATATTTGAATTGTCGGTAAGTAATTTTTTTTTTAATTTTCATTATTTTTATAAAGGAACTAACTTTTCTTGTCACCAAAATGTTAGGATCAGCCGTTACAGAAATATATAAATTTCAAACCTCTTTTGTTTTTTTTCAAAATGATGTCTTATTTCTAAAAATACTAATTTGCATTACATTAATCCACATCTCATTTAACAAAATTTAGGGCAATATTTACATGAGGGGATAAACTGGAATTATGATATGTTATCTTACCTTATCCTATATTTAGAAAAAAGTGTTTAAATTTTGAGCCCCGGAATTAGCACAGAGCCCAAGTCAAAATTGAAGGATAAGGGGTCTCGTCTGGGTTGGGCTGAAATGTAATCTCTCATAATCCGGGCATGTAATATTACTACTTTACCCTTCCATTTCACCTGTAATTATCAAAATTGCCCTCTTCACACCACACATTTCATGATTTCATCTTTGTCATCACGAACCCTAGCTCTGCGCCATTGCACATCCCTACGCGTTCCGTCTGTTCACACGGTCGTATTTCCTTTTCCCTTGCACACACATCCATTTCAATGAGCCAAAAACGAAGGTTAGTCCGGTAGAAGAGTGGTACGATTTTCGACGGCGCGAACCTCCAACAACAGACTCCAGTCGTGGGTTTCCTTTATACCCTCTTGTTTTTTTAAATCTATGTTTTCGTATCATCTAACGTTTTTTATTTTGTTTCATATTTTAGAACAACGATGCGCGAACATCAGTAGACTGGGACAACGATGCGGAAACCTCTGTGTATGTTGAAGATTTCTTGGACTTCTCGCGATTCATCCTCTTTGAATGCTCCGTCGCTTATTAAGATAATTTTCGTTCTTTAGGGTTTAGGAAATTCTATATTATATCATGAGAGAGTCTTTGGCAGCGGACCTTGTGATTTGAGGAAATTTTTGTTGCATAAATTTTTGTCACATCCCCTCTGTATTGTGATTATAGCATATAGATGGGCATTAATTTTTGGCAAACAAGTAAAAGCACAATTTGGATATTGTTCAGTTTGTTCTTTCGAGTATTTTAGTGGGTGGAGGGTTCACTTGTGTTAATGGAGGGCAAATTACATCATTTTGAAACATATGCTTTATGATTTGCTTGTGATTTTTTATCTCTCTGCCTCTGCCATATGTTATCTTTAAAGTGAATTGCTTGTGAATGTAACTTAGGCTTGCAACTTACTTTTTTTTTGTTGTGAAACCGTTGTTGATATCTCTGCCTCTAAGTTGTCATGCTTGCTTATTCAAGTGTACACCATGATTGAATAAGTAAAAATAAATTATGTATTTAGTGAGGATTAAAATTTGGAGTTGAAGTGTCACAATCTGCATAATGAAAAAGAAGAAAACATTGTTGATGGACATATGTGATTTGTATTGTCAAGACATGTTGTATCTTCACGTGGCCCCTGACATATGGAATATAACTATTATATGCCTCTAACAAATAACATATATAAATATAAATATTTAAATATATATGTAAATATACATTATTTCCTCGAGACTGAGATGTGTATACATATAACAATTATAATTAATCGAATGTGGGAATGCATATTTATATATTTTTTTTGGATATTATTTAACATAATCCAATTACAGTCATACAAGGCGTGCATCTGACATGAGATATGTAGGCCACACAATAATCGACTACCGAAGTACATCATACACTAATATTATAGTTAACATTATCTATTTATTAAAGACAATCATTATTACCACATTAATAGTCTAGGCAAGCAAACAACAACATAACATACTGCACAAACAAATAATACATGAACAAGATTCAACGCTTCATGAATGGAGACCACGATGCAACCGAGCTATGTTCGCCGCTGTAATTAGGACCTTGGTTCGAGGATCCCTCAGACTTAGATGGTTCAGTATCGGATGAATTATTAATCCATGCTAACCCAGCCCAGAAAGAGTTCTGACTATTAATCGAGCTGTAGTCAGAAGAGTGTAGAGAGCTCTAGTCCGAGGGATATGGATTTGATATCTCAATTACAGATGACCCGTCAGGAGAGTTCGTGTTTGTTCCGCTTGAAAGCTGAATAACCTCTTCGGGAATGTCTGTAGAAGGTACAGAAGTAGGTTGGCCAAACAAAATCTGTAGCGCGTCAAATGTTGATTCTCCTTCTCGCTTATACACCCTTGCTAGTTGTTTTTTCCTTTAAACAAGATCTTAAATCAATATCCTTTTAAAAAAATCCACATATGAATTTGTAAATTTATGTGACTTTAGTTAACTAAAAAAGATTTACTTGACTTAGACGCATTTAAGACACACTCACCTAACATATAGTCTTCCAATGAGAATCCGAACAATAGACGTGATGAGTAGTGGGTTATGGACGACACCGTCTCTATCAATGAGTCACTTCAAAACCTTGCAACGCATGCTCAATTTATCTAGCCGATCAACAATATATTCATAGGAGAATTTTTTGCCAAATGTTTGATTCACAGCACCCATTGATGTCAACACGGCGTGATAGTTGGGCTGCCCAACAGTCCAGGTACCGGCCTCCACCTGTTCAAGGAGATAGTCAATGAACATAGTTTCCACATCCTTCGTCCATTGAGGTGTGTAACATACCTTCTCTTGAGTTGTTTTTGGAGCCATAGGTTACGAGAAGGATGTGATTTGGGAGTGATACAAACCTTGGGTAATAACACGAAACGTGTCTCTTATAAGAGTGAGTGTGATGATGGTGGTATTGTTATTTACACATAAATATATGTAGTAGTGTCCCGCTATTCAACCCGTGTGTGCATTAGTTTATTTGACTCAAGAGAAGTGTTGTGGTATTATATATGCCCTATATAACAGAACAAAGACAGGGTGAGCATACATTTGCATGTAGTGTGTGTAAGTTCCCACAAACAATAGCAATATACATTAGTTAACATGTCCGGATACTTAATTATAGTAGACCAGAATATTTTCCAACATACATATTACAGTACAACAAAATTAGCTAACCAATTTACAACAATACTAAAGATACTACCAACTTAACAACACTACTAAGAAATTTAGGCACTTAGTACTCATCACCGATTACAACATCCAGAACATACTAAGAACACGAATATTATGCACAATAATACAGCGAACACCAGCCATCTGGTTATACGACACAGTTTATGCACATTATCAACTAAAAGAAATGCAACCTGTTGCAAACGCCAAATATGTGCTCTAAATCCACCGCCCTAGCCTTCAGCTCATCAATTGTTTTGGTAAGAATAATCTCACGACACTCAAACACCTCTATTGCGACCTCCTGCTTATGTATTGTATCTCGCAAATCTGTAAAGACAATACGACCGCGTCGAGTAAGGCTAAGCGCATCTACTCCATGACATTTATAGTTCATTCTTTTTGAGGATGAGATGGTTGAAACATAACTATCGGCGGTTCACTGCATGAAAATGTAATTAAATGAATGTTAGCAAAACAACATATTCATGTTTCAATTTTGCAGCAAGTAACCAGCAGACATGTGAAATGGAATTACATGCAACCAATACAACCATTTACAAAATTAATTGCACAGCTTATTTAAATCATCCATCACATAATATTACGCCTCTGGTTCAAAAAATAATTCAATTAAAACGTATTGGGTTAGCAATTGAAGTGTAAATGCACGATCAAAAGAAACACCCACCACACAAGCGTGCCATCAACACCGGACTACTAAATGCACAGCAAGAAAAAACATACAAGCCACATATAGATGAAGATGAATTCGATGAACAATTCAATTTATACATATCACCGGCAATTAAAATGAAAGACAGCATATAGGCTTTAGTTTTAATTAAGCAACAACAGACACAGTCCATCTATCTACACCAACAATTACTATGTGAAGGGACAGAAGTAATAATTTTTCTCCAGCAAGACTTTGAAATGTAATAAAAAAATCCACATTCAGTTAAAATGAGTAACAAAATTGAGACATGTGCTTAATACATATGTAAATTTCTTCCGGGATCAAAGGTTAGTGAGGGGGACACAATTATTGACGAATATGATTTCCCTCTTAACTAGAACATCACAAACGTTATAACTGCTTCATGTGTAGGGGGATTATCAGATAGAGGGAAACCAAACAGAAGATCACATGGTATACCTTTTTCCGACCATATTTGATGATCCTTTCGACATTGCTTTGTGTTTTAATGGTCTACCCACTGCAGATTCAAGCCAACCGAACTAGTCGGACAATACACAATTATAGTTAGGGTTTTAGATATTCAATACAGACAAATCCCACAAATACCCAAATTTGGGGAAAAGGACTAACAATATCTTCGAATAATAGCATGAAGTCCCAAGTATCTACCATTCAGACGCACACCAGAAATTACAGCTCGAGACGACTACGGTGACTGACACAAAGGAGGAGGAGTCACAAATTCTATAATAATTGAAGTAGCTCGGAAGAGATTACCAAAAATTATGTGGCTTGTGTAATAAAGAGTGTCCACCCTTCAGACGGACGCCGGATGTTACAGCTCCACCCCACGACGACGACCGCCACAAAGGGGGAGGAGTCGCTTTTACACCAAATAATTGAAGCCGTTGGGAAGTTGTTACCGAAAATTTTGCGTAATAAAGAGGGGTATTTAAGTAATTTATATCCACCTTTATATGCAATCTCATAAAGTAAATACATGATATGGATAATACATCTTGAAAATCACACGAAGTAAATGTAAGATAAGATAAATAATCAGGCTACTAATCTCATATATAATACAATATTATCCTATTCAACATAATACAACTCCTTCAAAGTAAACACAGCCTGGGTGTACATATACGACAGACAATATACTAATAATGTGAGATTTAAGAATATATTTAGAACAAGACAAACACCCTGCATCTTGTATCATGCTGCTACTGCACATTCAGAGTACAAATATACTAATATAATAATTTAAATATAACTTATTCATTTTTATTTTTTATTTTTAAAAGAAATATATTTTTGAATTAGTTGAACCTTTTTTGTTTCTTTTTTTATTCTTTTTGTTACGTCCCCATGTCCCGTGTGGGAACATGGGGCAAAAAAGAAAAGAGAGGGATGGGGTTTCTCTCGCTTTTGGCATTGGAGGCTCGCACGATGGGATATTAGCTCAAAGGTAGAGCATGCCCCTGATAATTGTATCGTTGTACTCGGGTTGTCAGGGCTCTCAGCCACATGAATAGTTCAATGCGCTCATCGGCGCTTGACCCTGATATGTGGATCATCCAAGGCACATTAGCATGGCGCACTTCTCCAGTTTAAACCGAGTTTGAAACCAAACCTTTCTTCCGGAGGATAGATATTCTAATATAATAATAAAATAATTTAAATATTTCTTTTTTATTTGTTAAAGTACAAATGACTAATTTGTTGGTTCTTTGGTTTTTACACATAACATATTAAATTAATTATGTTTTGCGATATTTAATTTTACGCAACATATTACATACATTAAACTGAGATACTATACGAAAAAAATATAATTTTTTATTGATTATTTGAAGTTATATTTTAATATTTATTATGTATTGGATTATTTGAATTGAATTTGACCTACAAAATAATTAACAATTTTTTTTATAAAATTTATTAAATAATTTAAATATTACACAATTACTCAATTTATATAGAACCAAGACTTTTATTTTAAGACGGCGAAAATGTATATTTTATGCAAAATATTATTTTTTTTACATGTATTTACTAGTAAAATAATAAAATATGTTGAATATTTTTTTATATTTATTCATAAATGTTGATTAACTCAAAATTATATTATAAATATATTTTAGTTTTTAGATATATATATTAAAAATCGTGCCGAAACAATACTGATTCTTGTAAAATTGACTACGATATGAAGTACTTAGTGTCAAAAAATGTAATTGAATTATTATTAATAGTCATGTAATTATATGTTTGTTTATGTATTGGCAAATGGACATTAAATATTTTTAATTATATTATTACTTAAGTTGCATATATTATAATTAATAATATTCACATTGACACAATCAATCATAAAATAAAATCATATAAAAAACTAATTTGTTAACAAATCATTCAATTGTCCATTGATGGGAAAAGATAAATAACTTTATTTTATTGTTTTATCTGCAAAGACGTTTACTTTATGGGAAAAAAAAAAAAAAAAAAAAGGTATAGAACTTTGAAGCTTGTGACATGCACATATGGAAGTCATCCCTTTGTAATAATTAAGTAGGTGGATTAAATTTTACTTTTCCTTTTCTCATCTACCTTCTCTTCATTTAATGTCCAACCTGAAGTTGTCTAATATAATAGTTCAAACTTAGAATATATATATATATATATATAAATGTTTTTATTTTTCTTTTCCCTTTTGTTTATATTTTATTTTGATAATATATTAGTATGGACCACATGCAATGCATGGACATTGTTTTGTGTATTATTTCGCTATTAAAAAATATATTATTTATTAATAAAATATTATAAAATAAATAATAATTATCAGTAATATATGAATTTATAAATTTTAAAGCTCATGGAATATTACCGAATTTAAATAATATATATTTTTTGTTATACACACTTTTATACAACTAATGCTAATAAATTTTGATAAAAATATTAATATATTTTTATTTATATACCAACAAATTTGTTGCAAATATGAATTTTATTTTATTCACACATCGTTTACATATTCATTGAATGCATTAATATATATCAGGGCCGCTTAGTAAAAACTTAGTGAATTGTTAGTGCTTGATTTAATTTTACTTTAGTAATGACAATCTATCAAAATGTCCATTATATCTTTATCTGTTAATATAATATATATTAATTAAATTATTATACATTATAAAAATATAATGTATGTATTATATTTATGTATAAATAAATATATCAAATTATTTCATATAAATATAATATATAATAAATTTGTAAGTATATGAAAATGTTACATATTTATTCTAATATATAATAAATTTATTTTTTCTTTTCTCATAAATAACAAGTCAATTATATAATAATATATCTCAAATAAAATTTCGTTATTATAATATATATTTTATAGAAATCTTAAATATATATATATATATTACAAATATAAAATTGTTACTATATATGTTTATATGGATGTATATAATATATATCACATGTATATCTATATAAATATAAATATATATATATATATATCAAAATAAGATGTTATTGCTAAAACAGTGATAAAAGTGTTTATTTAAAACATTAAACAAACACTTTAAAGGAGCTCATAAGTCTTCAAACATCTTATGACATCTTTTTATAAATTTAAAAACTTAGTCAAACTCATTTTTATCTGTACTAATATTAGTGTGAGATCCTGTATAATGCACATATGTTATTTTTATATATTTTTATTGTTAATAAATATATTATTTATTATAAGAATATTACCAAATAATTAATAATTATACGTAATCTATACATATATATATATATATTATGTGATAGTAAAATATATGTTCTTACTTTTGATTTCCGGCCCAAAAGTTATTTACATTTTTGTATATTTACATAAAATGATTTATTACTTAAGAACATAAAAAATGTGTTTAACAAATTAATTAATTATTTAAATTAAATGATATTCCATAAGAGATGAAAATCTTGGTTTTGTGCAAATTTAATATTTTAAGTATGATGTAACATATATATATATATATATAATAAAATGTTATTGTTTTTATTTTTATTTTTCGTTCAATGACGCTTCCTAATTTTTTTTTAAGATATCATGTTGTAGATAGGAGATATGTTTGACCAAATCTTAGATCGACTATAGATATTTCTAATAAAAAATTCTTAATATTTGCATAGCTTATTTATAATTTATAAATAAAAATAACACGCAAAAAAAATATGTCTCCAATATTATTGTGCAGTATCCGATTTGAGAGTGATTACAAATAAAAATGTGGATCTAATTTTGATAATAATACAAAAAAATATTTCTAATTAATATTCTTGTTGATGCAAAAATAATCCATTTTATAATTGTTAAAAAATAGATTAATTTAGATAGTGAAATTTGACTCCTTGATTTTAGTTATAATATTGTGTATGCAACAGATTCAGAAATATTAATTATGAAGGAGTCAAATTTCATTATCTAAATTAATCTATTTTTTAACAATTATAAAATGGATTATTTTCGCATCAACAAGAATATTAATTAGAAATATTTTTTTCGTATTATTAACAAAATTAGATCCACATTTTTATTTGTGGTCACTCTCAAATCGGATATTGCACAACAATATTGGAGAGATGTTTTTTAAGATTTTTTTTTTTTTAATTATAAACAGGTTGTGCAAAAATTAAGAAAAAATATTTTTTTTATTAGAGATATCTACATCCAGCCTAAAATTTGGTCAAACATATTCCATATCTACAATATTAAAGTTAGGAAGTGTCACTGAACAAATATAATAATAATAATAATAATAATAATAATAATAACATATATATGTATGTATGTATATATATTGTTTCATACTTACAATATTAAATTTGAACAAAATTTAAATTTTCGTCGCTCATAGAATATTGCCAAATAAGAATAATTAATATATTTTGTTATACACATTTTTTATGTCACTAATGTTAATAGATTTTGATGAAAAAATAATATATTTTATTTAATTACCAAGAAATCAGCTGAAATATATGATAAACATATAATTTACATACAATTCGAGGTCATTATGCATGGTTCTTAAGAAATTGCATCTACCTAAGTGACGTGTTTATAGTGATTTTGCTATATTTTGTTATGTCATATGTTTATTGAAGTTTTGACAGAAAATTGACATTTTTTAGGTTGCATGACCACACCACGAGAAGCACGAACCGTGCATGCAAACCGAGAATAGACTCTAGAAGCACGGACCGAGCACTAAGGAGCACGACCCATGCTCAATTCTAGAACGACCCCTTTTTGGAACCTCAAAGCACGGACTGTGCCCCATGATGCACGGTCCTTGCTTGATCATTTAGCACGTACCGTGCATCCCTCACAAGAACCTTGCGCCGTTGCATAATTTCATACTTATCCATCATGATATGTGTTTATCCTCTCATTCCAAAGCCAATTTTCGGGGAAACTAAACCCCTAATTGTCTGTTTTAAAAGAAGGGGTGTGGGAATGAAGAAGATCATCAATTTTCACAGTTAGAAACGAGTATACAAAGAGGAAACGAGCAACCAGTCATCAGAGAGAAGAGAAACGAAGATCATTGTGCATAAGTCGTAGTTTTTGTTATTTTCTCTTTTATATAGATGTTAGATATAATTATCAATTTGTTTCCTATAAATTACGAGTTGATAATGAGTAGCTAAATAATTATTAATGAATATAGGGTGTGTACAATTTTGGATTCATATGATTTGCTTTTATGATATTATTCTTTATTTGTATTCGTTTATACTTCCTTGATATGATTGTCGCGTGAAATTATGGGGCGAATAATTGCATATGTGTAGTTAATTTATTATCACCCGAGATAGAGTAATTGATTAACGGGTTAGGAATGCATAACATGAATTTGCTAGATCAAGTGATTGGTAAGTATTATGATAAAAATAGATCCTTGGATCGTTTGGGAGTTAGATAATATTGTGATATTGAGATATGATCATTGAAGTCTAATTTACTTTTAGATTTAACTCGAGGAAGATGGTATAATTATATTATTGATTTCCCTACGAATATAAGAATTACACATGGTTTGATACATTAAAAGAAGTCATAACAGTGCTAAGAGTACATGTCCCTTGAATCCATTTATCCACTAAGTTTCATCATTGTTTGAATCTGATTTGTGTTATTAATATGTATCTTATGTTTTATTTTTTTTTTAAATCATCAATAATCACAATTCAGGTCTCTAGACAAAAGTAGGGTAATATAAAGCAAGTAATTAGTTGAAATTGCATGTAGACAGTCCATGTGGATACGATACTTATTTTCACCATAATTTTACTATAATTAGCCTCGTATACTTCAAGTCATTTTTTAAGTGAAATAAAAAAGCAAACAATATGAATATTATTTTATAATTTGAAAAAATTCAAATCATCCGAACATATGTAATACAAATCCAAATTTTATTGAATAAAGTTGATAAATTTTTTATAATATATATAGATATATGTAGCAAAAATAAAAATAATATTTGGGAGGAAAATAACACTGAAAAATAGTCATTTTACTTTTATATATACTAGTGTGAAATACCATGTGTTACACAGAAGTAATTTTTCTATATTTTTATTGCTAAGTAATATGTTATTTATTGCTAAAAATATTTGCAAAAAAATAAGTATTATACTTAATATCTAAATTTATAATTTTTATATTTGAGTATGCATTTATTTAAAAAATTCAAACCAAATATCGTGGATAATTTTCAAAATCTGAATATTGATTTGTTTAAACAATTTGGATATTGATTGAAAACCTATCAAATCTACTATAAATCACGGAGTCAATATTCATTATGTAAATTCATCTATTTTTTAATAATGACAAAATAGATGGTTTTAATATTAACAAAAATGTTAAATTTGAATATTTTTTCGTATTATTAACAAAATTAAATCCCACATTTTTATTGTAATCTCTCAAATCGAATATTGCACAACAATTTTGAAGACATATTTTCTAAAATTATTTATTTTTATTTAAAAATTATAAACATCCTACACAAATATTAAAAAAAATCAAATTATTAAAGATATCTACATCCAAAATTTGGTTAAACACACCCCATATATACAATGTTATAGTTTACAAAAAAATAATAATAATAATAGAAAGTTGTAACGCCCGATATTTTTCACCCTTATCTTATTATTTAAATTTTAAGTATACGACGTTTGATTATTATTGGCTAAGATATGTCAAATAGTACACATAATTTTTAATTATTTTTTTTAGTCTTGGGTTATAATGGCCCAATTTATTTATTAAGTAAATTCTACTGAGATACAAATATTTTGATATGTCTCATTGTATTGAATAAGCCCATATTGCATTAGGTCAGTTGTTTATTGTTAAATTGCATCTTTTGGCCTCGAACGAAATTAGGCCCAATATTGTGAGCCCATAAAAATTTTGTCATATTTGTGTGCATTACATAAATTGACCAGTCCCTACCAAAATAAGAATCCTAAATAATAGAAGATTTGAATAACAAAAATCCTTATGGATAGGGATACAATTAGATTCCCTATCTGATAAGTATTTATTGTTAACCCTAAGTATAAAGTCAATAATTCTCCCTCCCAACACAGTTACGACTTGAGGATAAAAAAGGGAAGAAAGAGAGAGTTTTTCTGTAGGAATTCCTGGTCAAGAACACGGTGTTTAGGCTCGTTGCATGAAATTTTCGAAGTTTATTCATATTTCAAAATCGAGGTGGGGGTTTTTACGGTTTGTCATTATTAATTATATTATTTGATTCGTTTACATGTTTACTGTTATTATATGTTATGATTTATAAATTGTGCAAGAATTAAGTTGCACTCCTATGTTGATTGATCAATCCCCTAAGCTATGCATGCTACACAGCTACATGCCCCTAAGTTCTAACTTATGTAAGTATTTGATGCTTACTTATTATGTTATGGCATACGTATAACTGTACTACATGTTTTACTGTCAATTGTATAATTGATTTTGACAACTTGACTCCCACGAGCTAAAGGAAGCTCACCCCAACCTTTTGAACCTTTCAGGTTAAGATGGAGCTAGCGGTGAAGTAGAGGCAAGCCGACGAGCATATGATAAATATAATTTTCGTTAAGTTATTTATTATTAACGCACTAGTTGAGTTAATTATTTGTTTTATGATAAAGATTAGTAGTTTGATAAGGGATCAATAAGCGCTCGTAATTCAATACTGCCTCTTGGACCATTATGTTACTATTTTATTTATTTATCCGTATGGATTAGTTATTGATTTAATTATTTATGAATCATTTTATGAATTATGCTTATTTATTCCGTTGCTTAGTAGATTTTTAATTGTACAGAAAATTACTTAATTAGTGGCATGACTAGATTGATTTTAATTACGAACTCATTTTAGAATGAATACTATTTTATTTATTATTCGTATGGGTTAAATTGTGTGTTGGGTTAATGGGCATGAGAAATCAATTTCTTGTTGTTTAGGTCTTCATGCAACTACTTGTTATCTGATTTTGTTTTCGAAACTATATTATTGGATATAATTATTTGAGGTTACAGCATACAAAAATTTAGTATTAAGAAATCTAATAATTCATTTTAGTGCTTAAATAGAATTTATGCCATATAGTTCTCTTTTAACGGCCTGATTTTAGAATTATTAATTTTACCAAAATATATTTAATGTTTCTACTTGTTTATAACTGTAATTTATTATTTAATTATATGTTATGAAATTCGGGTCGTGACAGTGTGGTATCAGAGCGGGTCTACGTTTCAGTATACTCGTATCTCTAGAAATTTATTAATAAGATTATGTTGTGAAATATTATCATATGCTTGTGGCCACCTCTGCTTCGTCGCGCAGCTCCAAGGTACCAAACACTTTATCTCGTTATTTCACATTTACATACATCATAAGCATGAGTTTGATAAGTATGATGTATAAGTATGGCTGGTAAGTATGATAAGCAAATCATTAAGTATAAGTACATGCATACATATGGGACTTATGATACAAGACGGGTGTTATGATATATATAATTATGAATATGATCCTAAGTTATTATTATGGTTTGGTTGCGTTCGATGCTAGTACCGGAAGAGTAGATAGGATGCTTATAAGACGATATTATATGTTAATATGTATTAGTTATGTTTTACCTTTATTATGATTATTAAAAAGAATATACTTAGTACTTTAACTATGGTTGTAATTGTGATTATGATTATGATTACGATTATCGTGATTATGATTAAGGTTTTGATTGTGATAATAGTTGCTATTTATTCTTATATTTTGTATATTATATTATAATTCTACGATTCACAAGAGCTACATCTGGATGATAGGATCATGGCACCCCGTAGAGAGATTGCTAACCGTAGTGCTAGGAACCATGCACGCGATGCACCGAATGATGCCCCTAATCAACAACAGCTACTATCTGGTTTGGCTACTCTACTACATGGTGTGACAATCAACCCACCTGTAACTCATGAGCAAGTCCAATCACGGGTGATCAGCCAATTCAATAGTTTCAAGCCACCTACATTCCATGGTCATGAGGGACCTGAAGCTATTGAAGAATGGATGCTAAATTTGGAGAGTGTCTTTGATTATATGGCATATACAGATTCACAGAAGGTGTCATGTGCTGTTTTTCAACTCAAAGAGGATGCTCGTACTTGGTGGAATGGATACTGGAGACTTAGAGAAGAAACCGAACGTACTGCACTCACATGGAATGAATTTAAAGTGATAGTAATGGAGAAGTATTATCCTCGTGTCTACAAGGGTAAGATAGAGAGAGAATTCATGGATCTCACTCAAGGGAGTATGACAGTGACTGAGTATGAACAAAAATTCAATCGTATGTGTCGTTTTGCACCTCACATGGTTGATACCGAAGAGAAGAAGGCACAAAGATTTCGAGATGGATTACGGCCACAAATTCGTCATCATCTGGCGAGTCATGGACCAATGACCTATGCTGATGCTGTCGCAAGAGCTGAAGATATTTCGGCAAGTATAGATTTGGAGAGGGCTAAGGATCCAACCGTTGAAACCTCAAATAAGAGAAAGTGGCATGATGAGAAAGGTGGGAATAAGAACAACAAGAAAGGAAGAAATGATGGGCCGTCTAGGGCTAGAGCACCTGTTGATTTTCCTAACTACCCCAAGTGTGGAAAGAAGCACCGAGGTGAGTGTATGCGTGGTCAAAATCGATGTTACCGTTACCATGAAGGAGGACACATGATCTCTCAATGTCCAAGGAGGGATGGTTGGGTAGATCGTCGAAGTCAAAATCAAGGTTCTAGTGGGAGAGCTCGTGTGTTTGGATTGGCTGAGCAAGCACCACGCAGACATCCGGTGCAAGGAGAGAAAGATTACTCTAAGTTCACCGAATGATGGGGAGGTCGTCTTTTGAGAAACAAGATGCAACAAGGTCCCACGTGTTATAACAACACTGAAATGAATGAAAACGTTGAAAAAGAAAGGATATCACGGATATTTGGTAAGTCTGATGGGAGTGGCCACCCAAGAAGTGACAATAGATAATGTTCCAATTGTGAAATAGTTTTTGGATGCCTTTCCTGAAAACTTGCCAGGAATTCCACCGGACAAACAAGTGGAATTCACAATTGATTTAGTACCTGTGGCAAGCCCAATTTCGAAGGCCCCTTATAGAATGGCACCGAAAGAGTTACAAGAGTTGAAAGTGCAAATTCAAGAGTTGCTTGAGATGAGATTTATTCGTCCAAGTGTTTCACCATGGGGTGCACCGGTTTTGTTTGTGAAGAAAAAGGACGGAACAATGAGGATGTGCATTGATTATCGTGAACTTAATCGACTCACTATAAAGAATAAATACCCTCTCCCAAGAATAGAAGACTTGTTTGATCAGCTCAGGGGCTCAAATAAAAAACATATAAAACCATCTGCTGCGAAAAGGAGTGTTCTCTAAAATTGATTTAAGGTCTGGATATCACCAATTGAAGATTAAGGATAGAGATATCCCAAAGACGGCATTTCGTACGAGATATGGCCATTATGAGTTTGTGGTGATGCCATTTGGTTTGAGTAATGCACCAGCTGTTTTTATGGACCTAATGAATCGAGTATTTCATCCTTACTTGGATCGATTTGTCATTATTTTCATCGACGACATTCTAGTGTATTCCAAGAATAAGGATGAACACGCACAACATCTGAGTGTAGTTTTGGGGACACTTCGCAAGGAGAAGTTGTACCCAAAATTTAGCAAATGTGAGTTTTGGCTTGATCGAGTTGCATTTCTCGGGCACGTTGTCACCACTCATGGAATAGAAGTTGACCCGGCCAAAGTGGAAGCGGTTAATGATTGGAAGGCACCAACGAATGTGAATGAAGTTCACAGCTTTTTGGGTCTTGCTGGTTACTATCGAAGATTCATTGAGGGATTTTCAAAAATATCCGCTCCAATGACTCGTTTGACGAGGAAGGGTGATAAGTTCATGTGGGATGAGAAGTGTGAGAATAGTTTCCAAGAATTGAAGCAAAGACTTACTACAGCTCCTGTGCTGACTATCCCAGACCCTACAGGGGAATTTGTGATTTATAGCGATGCATCCAAGCAAGGATTAGGATGTGGGCTAATGCAACATGGTAAGGTAGTGGCCTATGCATCGAGGCAACTAAAGACACACGAGTTGAACTACCCTACGCATGATTTGGAATTAGCTGTTGTGGTTCATGCCTTGAAGATATGGTGACACTACCTTTACGGAGGTAAGTGTGAAATTTACACGGACCAAAAAAGTCTAAAGTATATGTTTACACAAAAGGAGTTGAATATGAGGCAAAGAAGATGGCTCGAACTTGTGAAGGATTATGATTGTACAATTCATTACCACCCAGGAAAAGCTAATGTAGTGGCCGATGCTCTAAGCCGGAAAACACGAGGAGAACTAACTTGTCTTTTGACTAAGGAGGAAGAGTTAGTAAAAGAATTTGCAAGAATGAATCTGGAAGTGGTTACACCACCTAAGACGGTGAAATCAGTTTTAGCAACCTTAGTGGTACAACCAACCTTGAAGGATAGAATCAAGGAGGGTCAACTTCAAGATGATTTTCTGCGTAAAATGAAGGAGCGTACCCTTGCAGGTGAAGATAAAGGTTTTCAGATATCCGAAGATGGTAAAATGTATTATGAAGGAAGAATTTGTGTGCCAAATCTTACAGAGTTGAAAAAGATGGTTTTGGAGGAAGCACACAAAACTCCTTATACCGCTCATCCCGGTAGTACAAAAATGTATCAAGATTTGAGAAAGACCTTTTGGTGGGAAGGATTGAAGAGGGACGTCGCTGATTTTGTAAAAAAATGCATTACTTGTCAACAAGTGAAGGCCGAACATCAGAGACCTTTTGGAATGTTGAAACCGTTCCATATACCAGAGTGGAAATTGGAGCATATTACGATGGACTTCGTGGTGGGTTTACCACGATCCGAGAAAGGGAATAAAGCAGTGTGGGTCGTAGTTGATCGTCTTACAAAATCAACACATTTCATACCGGTGAAGATGACATACCGTGTGGATCAATATGCCCAAATTTATATTCGTGAGATCGTGATGTTGCATGGAGTGCCTGTTTCCATTGTCTCTGACCGAGATACACGCTTTACATCATGTTTTTGGAAGAGTTTGCAAGAGGCTATGGGTACTAAGTTAAATTTTAGTACCGCTTACCACCCACAAACCGATGGTCAGTCCGAGAGAACGATTCAGATACTTGAAGATATGTTGAGAGCTTGCATTCTAGACATGGATGTAAATTGGGAAAAACTTTTGCCGTTGGTGGAGTTTGCGTATAATAACAGTTTTCAGTCAACCATTGGAATGGCTCCTTATGAAGCATTATATGGAAGGAAGTGTAGATCGCCGGTGTATTGGGACGAAGTTGGCGAATAAAAGATTTTGGGGCCTGAAATGATTGAGAAAACGGTTGGGGTTGTGGAGAAGATACGAGAAAATATTAGAATAGCACAAGACCGTCAAAAGTCTTATGTGGACAAGCGTAGAAAAGATCTCGAGTTTAATGTGGGCGAGAAAGTGTTTTTGAAAGTAGCTCCAATGAAGGGAGTAATTCGTTTTGGAAGAAGAGGTAAGTTGAGGCCAAGATACGTAGGGCCATTCGAAATCATCGATCGTATTGGTGACTTGGCATATAGATTGGCCCTACCACCCAAGTTTGCATACGTTCATGACGTCTTTCATGTATCTATGTTGAGAAAGTATGTACATGACCCAAGTCACATCATCAACTACTCTACGGTGGAAGTGAACCAAGATCTCACCTATGAAGAGCAACCCGAAGAGATCTTAGATAAGAAGATCCAAAGGCTAAGAAATAAGGAGAAAGTATTGATCAAAGTAAAATGGCATAATCATAGCAAAGAGGAAGCTACGTGGGAACGCGAGGAGGAGATGAAAGTTCGTTATCCCAATTTCTTTACTTACGGTACGTTATGAATTTTCGAGGACGAAAATTTTTGCAACCGGGGTAGGTTGTAACGCCCGATATTTTTCACCCTTATCTTATTATTTAAATTTTAAGTATACGCCGTTTGATTATTACTGGCTAAGATATGTTAAATAGTACACATAATTTTTAATTATTTTTTTTAGTCTTGGGTTATAATGGCCCAATTTATTTATTAAGTAAATTCTACTGAGATACCAATATTTTGATATGCCTCATTGTATTGAATAAGCCCATATTGCATTAGGTCAGTTGTTTATTGTTAAATTGCATCTTTTGGCCTCGAACGAAATTAGGCCCAATATTGTGAGCCCATAAAACTTTTGTCATATTTGTGTGCATTACATAAATTGACCAGTCCCTACCAAAATAAGAATCCTAAAGAGTAGAAGATTTGAATAACAAAAATCCTTATGGATAGGGATACAATTAGATTCCCTATCTGATAAGTATTTATTGTTAACCCTAAGTATAAAGTCAATAATTCTCCCTCCCAACACAGTTACGACTTGAGGAAAAAAAAGGGAAGAAAGAGAGAGTTTTTCTGTAGGAATTCCTGGTCAAGAACACGGTGTTTAGGCTCGTTGCATGAAATTTTCGAAGTTTATTCATATTTCAAAATCGAGGTGGGGGTTTTTACGGTTTGTCATTATTAATTATATTATTTGATTCGTTTACATGTTTACTGTTATTATATGTTATGATTTATAAATTGTGCAAGAATTAAGTTGCACCCCTAAGTTGATTGATCAATCCCCTAAGCTATGCATGCTACACAGCTACATGCCCCTAAGTTCTAAGTTATGTAAGTATTTGATGCTTACTTATTATGTTATGGCATACGTATAACTGTACTACATGTTTTACTGTCAATTGTATAATTGATTTTGACAACTTGACTCCCACGAGCTAAAGGAAGCTCACCCCAACCTTTTGAACCTTTCAGGTTAAGATGGAGCTAGCGGTGAAGTAGAGGCAAGCCGACGAGCATATGATAAATATAATTTTCGTTAAGTTATTTATTATTAACGCACTAGTTGAGTTAATTATTTGTTTTATGATAAAGATTAGGAGTTTGATAAGGGATCAATAAGCGCTCGTAATTCAATACTGCCTCTTGGACCATTATGTTACTATTTTATTTATTTATCCGTATGGATTAGTTATTGATTTAATTATTTATGAATCATTTTATGAATTATGCTTATTTATTCCGTTGCTTAGTAGATTTTTAATTGTACAGAAAATTATTTAATTAGTGGCATGACTAGATTGATTTTAATTACGAACTCATTTTAGAATGAATACTATTTTATTTATTATTCGTATGGGTTAAATTGTGTGTTGGGTTAATGGGCATGAGAAATCAATTTCTTGTTGTTTAGGTCTTCATGCAACTACTTGTTATCTGATTTTGTTTTCGAAACTATATTATTGGATATAATTATTTGAGGTTACGGCATACAAAAATTTAGTATTATGAAATCTAGTAATTATTGGATATGGTTCTCTTTTAACGGCCTGATTTTAGAATTATTAATTTTACCAAAACATATTTAATGTGTCTACTTGTTTATAACTGTAATTTATTATTTAATTATATGTTATGAAATTCGGGTCGTGACAAAAGTGACATTGAACGGAAAAATAAAAATAAAAAAATAACATTTTATTATATATGTAGTATATTAAATTATACTTACCCTAGTACATATGCACAAAATTTGAATTATCATTGGAATTTCATAGAACTTAAATAATTAATATATTTTGTTATACATGTTTTTTATGTCACTGATGTTAATAAATTTTGATGAAAATATTAATATATTTTTATTTATGTACTAGCAAATCTGGTGTAAATACGAATATTAGTTTATAATTTGAAAAAATTCAAATATTTCAAACATATCTAGTGCAAATCTTATTTTTATTGAATAAAGTAAATAAATTTATTATATATATATAATATATGCAAAATGAAAACCATATTTGGGCCGAAAAATAAAAGTGAAATCATTCATTTTACTATTATATATATAGCTATAGATATTTAGAAAATAATTTTCTGCCAAATTTTATATTTTAGAAGTTAAAAGATATTTTTAAAAAAAGATGTGTCCATTTTTATTAGTTGATTATTTTTTCTTTTTTAAATATTTTAATTTATTATTTTTTCTTTATTAATTTTTCTTACGTGTTATGTTTTTACAATTTTTAATTCACTATACATATCATATAAATTAAAATGAGATATTCGAATAAAAATACCATTATTTTTTTATTAATTATTTAGGCTAAATTTGAATACTTGTTGGTAAAAAAATTTATTGTACAAATTTTTAGCTACAATTAAATATTAACTAATTATTTAGATTCAGTTCAACCTTAACCAATATACTTTCGGATACTCAATAATGTGCCAAGATTGGTTCAATTTTGTTTATGCCCTTTTTACGAAAATATTTATTCTTATTATGTTAATATACAAATAATTGTTTGTTCTAAACTAAAGTTTTGGTATAATACATTAAATTAATCCATTTTCATAATCTTTAATTTTATACACATCAATTTTTTTTTTTTAAATGTGATACTAAATTTAAAAAAATAAAATATTTTTGTATTGCTCATTTGAATTAGATTTTACTAATTTATTATGTATTAACTTATTTATATGAATACTAGTTGTGCAAATAAATACTAAATAATTTAATTTTTAATTTATTACACAAACAAGACTCCTATTTTAGAGTGGAGGTAATATTTTTTTTTTTTTAATACAAAACAATATTTTTTACATGTCTTTACCAATAAAATAATAAAATTCTTCAAATATTATTAAATATTTATTCTTAGATATTAATTTGCTCAAAATTATATAAATATATTTAATTTATTCTTTTAATATATTAAAACCTTGCATAGATAATGTTTGATAAATATATACTTAAAAAAGTAACTGCAACCAAAATTGAGAATTGATAAATTCAAAAGCAGTCAATATTCACACGTCTCAAAATTATTTCTCTGTAAGATGAGAGCTAAAACGTAAAGATAATTTCCCTCAGTGACATAGGTTTTAACCATATAATTACCTAATAATGATAAATATTGTTCTGTAACTGCCTCTTAACTTTTTTCTGCTCAAAATAAATTAGTGCATTTTTGGCCAAAAAGAAGCATATGAGTGAAATTGGATAAAACAGTTATGGAGATTTTGACAAAATAATTAATACAGTCAATTGTTTGTCACAAATCAAATATGGTCCAACATGAATACTATCAAACTGACTTTATTCATCAAATAACAAACTTCTTTACATACTCTACCAACACAATATCAACCCCCAATTCTTCTGGCTAAGCACTTGCACAAACAATAGAAAACTTGAGACTCAAAAGCCATGGTGAAACCACCATGCCAACCAGGATGAACGTACCTATGATTCTTACTTGATAGGAAGAAATAGCAACCACAATAAAGCAAGATTGCTCTTCTAATCTGCTCTTGACTGACCAGCACGAGAAGAGAGGATGATGCCAACAATAAGGCCGTAAAGAGCCAAGGCTTCAGCAAAGATGAGGATAAGAATCATCCCAACAAAGAGCTTAGGTTGTTGTGCATTGGCTCTGTCATCCAAACGGATAGCAAGGTGAATGTAAATACCATAGCATCTCAAAAAGACAAGAACAGGAAAGCAAAATTATTAAGTTAACCATTTCATGAATTGACGAAAGCACATATAATATAATGCAATATTGGTAGGGTGCCAAGTCCTAATTGCACAAAGATGTTTTTGAATTGCAGTGAAAATGAGCATAAAGAGAAATGAGTGAAAATCCAGCTAATAGGTGCTAAAAAAGAGCTGTTTCTCTCTTACAGAGATAAATAAGAAAAATCCAGCAGATCATATGCTAAGTTCACTTGGGCATCTGAAGAGATCCAAATTCATCAAGACTCTCAATATCCCCCACACTACACACATGCCTCATACTCTTGGTAGCAATATCACGACTCATTATCTAATTTGAAAGTTTTAGTATAGCTTAATAAAACCTTCAATCCATTTTTAATAAAACCTTAGATCTACAGGTAAAAGTAAACACACTTAGTAACCTGGAAACAAGACCAAGACCCCATGTTCAAGGATCTAAAAACCAGACTTCACCCCTCACTGGAATGAAAAGATCTGAGCATCATATGGCAGGTAACCCAACCTCCCATCGAAGAAACCACTCCAATTGTGAGTTCATGAGCAGTTGGCGACCAGCCAAGAAAAGGATTTTAACAAAAAAAGCAACTACGAAGCACTAATGAAGAGGAACGAAACTAGGCTTAATACGTGTATTAAAGGACCGAAGCATTCTACCACAAAGATTAAAAAACAGCATAAAACTACCCATCTCCCGTACAAATTATAAAAATTAAATTCAATATACAAAAAAAAAGATCAAACTAGCAAATATATAACAGGTCCAAATTCCCCTTACAACTTATCAAACCAAGCAAGCAATCCATAAATCAACACCAATATGCCATCGTGATAATTAAAATCGTAAAGTTAACAACATTGCAACAATGCAACTCAACAATTACATCCTAATAGAAAGAATAACTCAGTGCATCTCAAATCATAATGCTAAATCATTCCAATCTAGCAAGGACTCAAGTATAGAAATTACCTAACACCAGCATCTCCAACAATTCCGATGGCCATACCAGCAGCAAGGCCGGCGAGACCACAAGCAAGTCCAGAAGAAAGGTGAGCATAGCCATCAAACAAGTAGTAAGACTTGGCTTTAGGGTTAATACCAGTACTAATAATCACAGCAATAATCAAACCATAAATACCCAACACACCAGCCATAACTACCGGAACAATAGACTTCATCACCAGCTCCGGTCTCATGACACCCATGGACGCCACTCCAACGCCACTCTTCGCAGTACCGTACGCCGCACCCATACCTACAAATAATAAACAGTAACAATTTACGGCCGCTATAATCCAAGATCTGAAAAAGAGGGGTCGATCGATCAAAAAATGCTTACAGGAGAAGACCAGAGCGGCAGCGGCGCCGAGGAAGCCGAAGAACGGTGCCGTTTCATCGCCGCTGAAGGTTGACGACATTTTTGATCGATTTAGACTCCTGTGGAAATCGGATCTGAGAGGATCTACTCCTTTTTTGCGCGACTCCGCAGAGAGAGAGAGAGAGATGAATACAGAGTTGATTTGTTGGATAAATATTGGCCTTTATTATATACATCCGGTCATCTGGAATTTGAAGTGCAGGGCATGTCCTATGGAATCACCAAGTTAACTATTTCAGGCTTAATGCCACATAAAATAAAATAAAAAAACTTCTTGTTTAATTATAACTTTACCCAAAATGTTTAAATTATCATTTTAAAAGTTATTTGTCAAATATATATAAAAAGAGAATACAAAGCATCAATTTTATAAAACTACAATATTTATTAATTTTTCAAGTTATTATCTATAAAAATATATTTATTTGATTTTTTATTATTTTTTATTTTTAACTAAAAATCTCAAAAGTTTATAACGTTTTTTGTTTTAACTTCAATTTTTTTAAACATATCTAATTAAATCTCTTTTCACGATCTTTAATATGACATTCATATTGCACATATACATACATTAAATTAATTATTAAATATAAAGTATTTTCTCTTTAAGTTAATTTTGATATATATATATATATAAAGAGAAGTATCATCGTCTTAAATAGAAAAAAAATCAAAATTTTCTGTCTAAATTACTTTTAATTATGATATCTATTTTTTATACAAATTTATATAATAAAATAATTTGTTTGATAGAGGCATGATTTAATGGTTACTAAAAATCACAATAAAAAATTATTATTTTATTATTTATTTTAATTTTAATAATTTTATTAGGAGAGTGTATCAAAAAAAAACTTCTAAATATCCGTAAATATAAATTATAGTTCAATTTAATACTATAATTCCACAAATTTTGTGATATAGATAACCAATATATATGTGTATATAAGTTCAATTAGAATAAATCAGTTTGATCTAATTTTATTATCTATCTATATATATATATATTAAAGTAAAATGACTATTTCCATAATGTTTTCCGATCAAATGTACTTTCTAAAAATATAATTATTATAATTAAGTAATTAAGTATAATTTTTTAAATTAATTTTTTAAATTAAAAATAACTGAACAAACTTATAAATGTTGAGCACTTAATTTTATCCAATAAAAACACGATTTGCTTGATTTTAGCCAATAAAATCAGGATTTGAATATGATTTGTTATTTGAATAAGATTTTGGTAGGTTTAAAAATTAAATCACGTTAATTTTGAAATAATTTCACTTTATTTCCTGATTTTCAAATTCAGCATCGTCACTCTTCAACGCAACGTTTGTTGTTGCCATTCATTTTTTTCAACGCACAGGTCTCATACTAGTATATATAATAATAACTGATTGTTTTTATATTTGTTATTTTTATTTTCCCGCCCATTTTTCTCTCCACAAATGGAAATACAGATTTTTAAAAAAATATTGTTATATTGCTAATCAATAAGCATTCACTTTAATTTTTTATATTTTAATTTGTTAATATTGGTAATGTTGCTAATTTTATCAATACTAATAAAAAAAATGTATATATCTTCATAATTACTTCATTGTAACAAATTAATTATAAATTTGTGGCAGATTCGATGATATATAAGATAATAAAAAAATGTTCACATTGATATACCAAATTTTATTCAATTTTCTTGATTTCAAAAGAAAATACTATATATATGTATTAATTTGATGATTATATTTTATAAATAAAATTAATTAATGTTCACATATGATTTTATATGTAATATTTATATCCTTATTATAATCAAGATAAATATATAAATTATTGAATATAATTGTGTCTATATATATATATATATATATATATATTTAAATATTAATTTTATGTATTTCTAAAACTTAATAATATTATACTATAATAATATGTTCGTTTATCGCACGAGAGAACATACTAGTTTACATAATAGAGTAAGATTAATCTGTGTAATTTTATTCATCGAACTCACCATTAAAAAAAGAACAAAATATTTAATATTTTACTTTTAAAATTTTAAACGACTACAATAATTAAGATTCTTTTTTTATAGAAAAATTGTCACAGAAAGAAGACAATGTTTTATGATGCTAGTCTTTTGGGATTAATTTAACATCTATATATATATATATATATATATACACATATCCTTCTATTATATAAAAGAAGAACCGTGAGAATATTTATCTTCTCTTCACATTTGTCTCCACAAATAATTGACATGTATCTTTTATACTCTCTCTCTCTCTCTCTCTCTCTCTCTCTCTCTCTCTTTTCTATTTGTATTTTTTAATAAAATTAAAAATCATAATATATTTTTCGTTTTAAATACATTTTTAACATATGATATATCAAATTAATCTTCTTTCTATGATATTTAATTTGACATAAATATTGTATATATTGAAATATATAATTGTATTTAAAGTATGAGATATAGTTTTTTATGAATTAAATATTATTTCTTAAATTTTGATACACATAATGGATTTAAATAAATAGGATATCAAAATTTTAAATGGATTTAAGCTAAAAAACATATATATTATTTTTTATAAAAATAAAAATATCATAATATTTAATTTATATAATATTATAATTATTATTTAACCTTATTTGTTTTTAGTAAATCAAAATTATTATTTTCAATTTATGGACAATTCAAAATTCACTTCAAAATATCGTACAATTTTTATTTAATAAAACTAATTTTACAGAAATAAAAATACAATGTAATATAACAATCTATATTATAAATTCATAATATTTATATAATTGATTTAAATAATAGGTTATGTATATTCTAATAACAATAATACATGTAATTTTACTATAAGTTATTAAAATAATAAAATACATTATATCCCGTGCATTGCACTGGCAGATATCTAGTATATTTAAAGAGAAATGTCAACTGATTCTAGAAGCTAACAAAATCTTCTGCCAAAAGTAGATTTCTAAATTTGAATATATTTTTTTATCCATATATAATATGTTTTTAATTACTAAATAATAATAATAATAATAATAATAATAATAATAATAATAATAATAATAATAATAATAATAATAATAATAATAATAGTAGTAGTAGTAGTAAATAACTACTTCACCGTAAATTAATAAAATTAATCTTACACTTAAAAATTAGAAATTGATTTTGGGATTATAAAGCTAATTAATATAAATTTTGGGATTATGTAACTGATTAACATAAATGTTGGTATCATGAAACTAATTAACATTAATTCTGGAATATATCAAAAGGAGATGTCTCAATTATTCTAATTCTCCAAAAATAATATATTATAGTAATATATTAAAATAAAATAAAATAAACAAAAGTTCTTCTATTATCTTCTGCAAAAAAAAAAGGTCATATCATTCTCAACTTCGGTTACAACATGATGATAAGAAAAAAATTAAGTAAATTAGCACGAATTTCAGTAAATCTTTAATTCTTCTTTACCTTCTATCATTTTTTCTAAATGTAAAATTTATTATTCCTAAATTTATATATGTGTGTGTGTAAATAATATATTTTTCATTACCTACTATAATATTGTAAGTATGAAACGTGTTTGATCGGATGCAGATATCTCTAATCATTTTTTTTAATTTATCCATAACCTATATATAATAAAAATAATTTTAAAAAATACATAGATGCATCCTAAAATTTAGGAGATATTGTGCTTAGTCAATACTTAATAACTAATGCGTCACCAATTATGTTGTGAAGTATCCTATTTCATAGCAAATATAACATTAATCTAGAATTTGATTTTGTTAAAAATCCCCAAAACCATTGAATTTAACATTATTAAATAAAATAGATTAATTAGGAAAAAGAATAAAAATTATAAGACTCATATTATATTAGAATATGAAATTAGGAAACTTTTGTGTTGATCAATAATTAAAAGAAAAAGGAAAACAAAAGTAGGTCTTAACACTTTTTTTTTATATTAAATATTTATTTGACTAATATTTATAAGCATAATTTACGTGATTTCATCTTATGAGGTCAGTTTTTATACTTTTTTGCATTATATATGTGTGTGTATATATATATAGTTTATAACTTATAACAATTTTCTTTTTAATAATTCATTATGAATCATTATAAATAATTATAATTTGCTTAAGTTAGATATAAGTTAGATTCTTCTAAAATAAGAATTGTAAGATTAACCCTATTAAATATTTTTTAATTAAAATTTATCCATTAAAAAAATCATGTATTTAATTTTCCATTAATTATAGCCGTAATAATAGGCTTTGAAATCAAATTAATCCATTTTAATTAATAAAAAATGAGGGAAAAGAATATTGATTTGTCCTATTTTGTTTATATATGATATTTATCTCCCATTATCTTTATTTTTTTGTTAATAATTTATTTTTTCTTCTTCTATGTAGATCAAATTGTGTTTGAACACATAACAAATTCCACTTGCAAAAATACTATTTTGCTTACAATAATTGAAAACACCAAATTTTAAAGTAGAAGACACACAAAAATTGTATGGCCATGAACTTCTTGAAGACAGATTATGGCGATGGCTGAATAACAATTGATCGAGCTTGGTTTGTTGGGTTTTCTAAAAGTGGATTGTAACAACCACCGCAACTATTCACACAACACTAGAGAATTGGTGATGGTGCAATGGAGGTTTGATATCATAGGTGCTCTCTCTCTCTCTCTCTCTCTCTCTCTCTCTCTCTCTCTCTCTCTCTCTCTCTCTCTCTCTCTCTTATCTTTTTTCTATCTATATGTTGGTAGGACTTGACTTTGGGAATAATGGAAGTAAGGACTTCAAATTCATTGCCCAGAATTGTGTTTTTATTAATGGTGATTGTGTTTTTTTTTTTTTTTTTTTTTTCTTTAGGGACTCAATTTGTATCAAATGGAGGGGAAAGGATGATGAATAGTGGTGGTGTGGTTGTGGTTCTTAATGGAACTAGTAATGCACTCGTGTGTTGTACGGTTTGTAATATACAAATAATTAAAAATAATAATTTAATATCATATAATAATTTTAAAATTTTAAAATTTTAAATAATATATTTATATTAAAATATTATTATATTTATTTATAATTGAATAAGCTTATTAATTTATACTTTTTGATATAATAAAATATAATCAAATAAATATTCACATATATATAGATAAATTTAAATAATTTAATATGATTTTAAAATAATTTATGATTACCTCTGTAAAGAAGAAAAATATGAAATCAGCAATCCGTATCATGTAATTAATAAATAATAGGATAGTTGTGCAAGTTAGATTTAGAATAGTTTCTACGTTTTTTTATATACTTTACTTAGTAATATAATTTATTTAATTTTAATTAAAAGATAGAATTTTAAAAAAATAACATTGATAAATTAATTAACTATTATCCAAAATAAATTAAAATGTTGAATTATATAAATAATAAAATAAAGAATCCATACATTTAATAAATTGTTACATGTAACATAATTAATTGTATTTTTTTCTTTGCAATATAGTAATTAGATTAGTAATTATGAATAGAGATAGTAATTTTGTATTAATCCAAGTAAATTTAAAAGTAATAATATAATCATAAATTGTTAATATATATATATATATATATAAAGAATCATCATCATTAACAAATTAATACATTTAACTTAATTAACTGCATTCATTATTTAGATTAATATATATATATATACACACACTTTTTGAGTCCAGTAATTGAATTAGTAATCATTACTATGGATTGTAATTTTTTATTAATCTAATACTAAATAAAATTAATACATTTAATAACAATAATCTTTTGTTAATAAACATCTAAAAGTAAAAGTAACAATAATAGTAGTTTGATACATTTAAAAAGTAAAAAAAATAAGTTGTAATTTACATAATTAAGAATAAAACAATAGCGGATTCTAAACATATTAAACTAAAAATTTCTTGTTGAATATATTTCGATAAAACATTATCATAAACTGTAAATTTCTTGTAGAATATAAACAAACCTTCAAGTGTGAATGAGATATATTGCACACAAAAATATTTAAAATCCATGATTTAAAAAAAACGATAAACAAAACAAAGTTAGTGGCAAAATTATGAAGATTACTTGCTCTTAGTGGCAAAATTATGAAGATAGTTTGATTTTAGGGAGATGACTTAAATGGAAAAATTAAGAAGATTTATAAAGAATAAGATGCAAGATAGAATAATTAGAGATTCATGAACTTGAAATGAATGCAAATATAAAAATAATTCAAATAATTAATTGATAATAAAGATACATAAAAAATTTATCAAAGAAAAACTTAAGAAAATAATATTCTAAGAAGACATACCTTCGTATGACAATAGTGCATGTTTAATATGAAAATTCAAAACAAAAATCAAAAAACAAAGTTAGTGGCAAAATTATGAAAGTTAAATACTCTTAGGGAGATGAGCTAAATGGAAAAATTACGAAAATTTTTGAAGAATAGGATGACATGACAGAATAATTTGAGATTTATATAAAAACTTATAGATGGAAAGTCTGACTTAAAAGTTAAATACATATATATTCCTAACATTTCTAATAATTAAATAGTGGATGGGACATATCATAATCCTAAAACTTACAGATTTAACACATTAAATGACACTTATAGACATAATAAATGAAAAAATGCATAAAAGCTAGTGAGACTCTTAATAAAATATTGAATTAATGTGATTTATGCATTTATATTTGACTTTACGAAAATAAATATGAGCAATTATACAAAATTACCATAATTATCTAATTTACTAGCATGTATTTACAAATAATAATAATACATAAATGCACACATATGTAATAATATAACGGTTAGTTAATGATGTACTTTTGTAATTTTAATATAATAATAATGTCTATATATATAACTGTTAATATAATACTTATATATATATATATGTATCATAACATATAAATAATACATGTTTCTAAATATATAACATAAATACTAATAAAAGTATTACGTTGCTAATAAATATTAATTATAATCCTAATTAAAAAGTATACATATATAAAATATTTTCATCCGCACATTTTTTAGATTTTACTAAAAAAATATGATCTAAAATATTAAATTAAAAAAATATAATACTACATCCAATCAAATTAAGTGAACATTAGTCAATAAAATTATTTAGTTTAAATTTGTTAGACATTAATTGGATATTTTTCATGAAAAGAAACTAAGGAAAGTTTGACTTTTTAATTAAGTGAAAATCATATATGATTAAATGCAACTAAAGTAATTACAATTTTCCAATCAATTATCACATTATTTAAGATTTCTACTTCAAATAAACACTAATTATACAAAATAGTCTTTAGATGTTGTCAAGATTGACTTATAATTTAATAAGAACTCATAGAAGGAAATTTTGACCCATTAATTAAATACATATATATTCCTAATATGCCTACTTATTAAATTAATAAGGGTTCAAATGAATTTATGCCTGCAAAGTTCAATTTGATTTTCTCAAAAAAATAATAAAAAAAATTTGTTTTCCATATTAGTTTGTAACGTTTATCAACTATTAACATATACAATTTCTTTATAAATCTAATTATAAAAAATCGATAACATCTAACACTCAAATTTTGTAGCTTTTATTAGAAATTTTATATAAATTATTAAAATAGAAAAAATCAACATGGAATATAAGTTCCAAAAAAGTACAAATTTTCAAAATTTATTTAAAATTAATCTTATAAATCGTTCCCACAATTATTCTAAAAAAAACAGAATGTAAGTTTGACTTTCTCAATTAATTAATATATAAAAATGAAAATGTGGGATTTTGTCAATTAAGTGAAAATTTGCAATTAATGAAAAAGAGATGCAAGTTTGACTTATTTATGCATTAATGGTTCTAAATAATTAATTTATAATTAATTATAATGACCAATTATAGTATGTCATGTGTAATTCCAAAATTAGTAAGAATTTTAGGCAGGAAAATATATGAGTTTCTAAAAATGAAATGTTTCTACTATTATATATCTATAGATGTCGTTATGTAAGTGAGTTTGACTTTTGTGAAAATCGAAGTTGGAGGTAGAATATAATATATCAAAAATTTATTTGTCTTTGCATTTAATATTTGTTGATAATATAAGGTAGAACTTTGTGCGAATGTTGATTATGTTTGTAAATTTGTATATGATTTTTTCTTTCTTTCCCTATTCTACGAGATTACTTTTTCTTTTAGTAATTATATTGAAGCATATATGACATATTTATTTTAATTTTTATATTGTAACTCTTGGAAAAAAAATTTCCGTTCGCTTAGAATTACATTCACTTAAAAATAAATAAATACTAACAATATCAAGAAAAAAAATTAACAAACAAGTTCAATAAAATAGAAAAGTTCAAATATCCATCATATTTTGATAAATTTGTTTAATATTTTAGTGATTTTTATTTTATTTTTTTATAAGTCAAACTATATTTATATTGGGCGCGTCATTAATTAATATGGCAAAGCAAAATATGTCTTTAAAATAAGATTTTGTTTGTTCAACAAACTTAGCACTTCATAATTTTTTTAAAATATAGTATCTCAACTTAAACCATAAAAAAATATTCGAACTGGGATCAAGAGTTGTGACTCCTAGCCATGTTTGTTTAATACCATTTGATTTTTAATTTAAAAATTAATAATTCTCTATATTAATAAAATTAAAAAAATAAACAAATAGCAAAATAAAAAATAAACAACAGTGCATTGACGAAAAAAATTACTAATTATCGTCAAATTGAATATTTTAACTAAAATTATTATGAAAATGATGAATAAAATGACAAATTAGAAATAATATTTTCCCGTGGGTAGTTGCTCGAGCCTCGATGGCAACAAATTAATAGCGGAGATAATATGAAATTTGGCGTGACAAATGGATCCCTAAACCGCCATTTTTTTTTCTTTTTATAGTTTTAGCTCATCTTAGATATGACGTTATCACTATATCAAAGCGTTCTTAGTTCTCTCGTAAAAAAGATTATCATAAATATTTAAAAAAGAAAATATCGTTCATTTATTAAAAACTTTCTAATTATAATCTTCAATTACATAAATACCCCCCCCCCCACCCCACACACACACACATATATTTATTTATAACATAATAGTCTGTTAAAAATAGCAAGAAGATATTTTTTTGTTTTTGCACGCTTTTCTTTTTTTTAAATTTGTTTTACAAATATTTTAAATACATTTTTAAAATATATAACTTTTTTTGTATTTGTTCAGTTTCTTACCTAAAATGTATCAAATTAATCTTCGCTTTATGATCTTCAATTTGATTTACTACATATATGAAAAATAAGATATAAGATGCCTATATTTGGGTTTTGTTTTAGATTGAATTAATAAATAATGAATTAGAGTGTTGTTGAGGGCTTATATTGCATAATGTAAAATTAATCAAATAACTACTTTAATAAAAAATAAAAATATTTGATCACCAGAATAGTAAAATAATATTTTTTAAGAAAATCCAATTTATATTATTATGTCTTAATATTTTTTAATGCATTACGCATTGAATTATATATTTTTAGGTTAGTGTGAATATTTAAAAATAATTAAACTATTTGTGGTGCTGGAACGTCCCTTGAACTAGTTGTCCTTTGCCAATGGACGGACCCAGAATATGTTTTAGACTGCGCTATCTCGATTGAAGGTAATATTTATTTGTGGTTTGTAGAAGTACTTCATCATATTTTCTTAGTCCTCATATTTTTTTGATTTAATCTTAAAAACTACGACTTTTACCTATCATTGTAATTTAATTATATATTTTGTAAAAGTGAAACTTAATTTCAACTTTTTTAATATTTGTAATTTATTGCACAAGGGGACTTTTCCGTATAATTTTGATGGCATAATGGTTTTACAACATATATCAAAAGGTTTTACATTTACTTAAAATATATTCTTAATTATTATGTATTATATATATACTATTAGCTTTCAAACGTTATTGTACTTAAATATTTGAGCCGTACTTTCTCTTGGCTAAATGTTGTAGCATCAATCAACGCAGTGGATATCATATTCCAGAGGGCCGATCATCTATTTTCCATTAAAAATTATAATTGTGCATTGAATTATAAAAATTAAGAAATTCGTATATTGAATTAAAACATTTAAAAATATATGATTAAATTGCAAAAGGTGGTGAAAGCCATCAACCCTATTATCATATTCTTGAATATGAAAACATGACTCCTAAACCTTATTCTTGTTATTTTCCTCATAATCTTTTTTGTCCAAATTTTCAATTTGACCATAATTGCATCTAACATTCAAAATCATGGCTTAATTGATAATAAAGTTCGTGCTGAAGTATTTGGTTTTTTCTCTTATCATTAGGCCTAATATTTCACAAAGAACTATAGAGATCGGTAGCAATTGTTAAATTTGTGTAGTGGTCGTGGTGCCATAGATTATAGCTTGCGCGATTAATTTGATAAGTTTAGATAATGAGATTTACATTTTACTTTAATCCAAACTATTATCATTTATGACTTGAAATTTCTAGTCATTTTTATTATTTAAAACTCATCATGTCATGTAAACTTTCATATTGCCATTGGTCCAAATCCAACTAAATCATGCCCATGATTGAAAAAAATTAGAAAGTCGCTTTATAAAAAAATTTATCAAAAGAAAACCTTATGTTTCCATTCATTAGTTGATCAAAATTAACATTCCATGAATATTTATCTTTAACAAACTAGGCACGATAACTTTTCATATCAACTAGTGACAACATTAAATAACACAATACCCAATTTAGATAAACCTATAAACACTTAAATTTATGTAAGATCAATTAATCATACAAGCCTCACAATATCACAATTAAAATTAAACCTCTAAATCATAATATAATTTTAACACTTGATTGCGGAACAGAGTCTTTATAAATTTTCTAAAGAAGAAAATGAAAAGAGAAAATACTAAAAGTTGTGATTTTAGTTATCAAAAGAATCCCAAGTATTCTCATCTCCATGTATTTTGGGTGTCTATATTATCATCTCCTTCTCGTTCTTACAATACACAAACTCCAAGCTCATTCCACACGTGGTGCCTTTCTCGAGTATCACCAAACCATCGAATATATAAATATTATGATCTACTAATAGAAAGATCATCATATGTCGAGATATGATCTTTGATGAGTTGTCTTTCTCATTCTCAAAGCTACATACACCATCTCCTTCTTCTTATGCATTTTTAGATGTTGGGTTGCCTTTCTTACTTATTCACCACATGCATATTACGCCTCCTTCCCTGAATATCACCCTCTCTCTCTCGTTTGTTCCATGTGTCACTCCTCACAACCGGCCCAACTCACCGACCATGACCGCAACCCAACCTTCTAAGAGCCCACCTTTCCTCACCAACAAACCACCCAGCTTAGTGCGAGTTCACTCCAATATTCAAACCTCTTCTACATGTGTCACCACTTGAAGTCAGCACGACATTATTAAGCTTCACAAAAAATACCACAATTTAAGTGAAAATTCCATTGCCTCAATTTCGCTTGTTCCCCGTAACCCGGTGAGTGCATTTACTGACTCAAATTGAAAATCAGCCATGTTGGATAAATTCAATGCTCTTATAAAAAAAACTAAGATGTGGGAATTAGTACATTGTTTGCCTAATGTGAATGTTATTCGTTCCATGTGGATTTTTAAGCATTAAAAAAAAAAAAAAAAAAAAAAAAAAAAAAAAAACTGACGATTCTTTTAAGCATTATCAAGCTCGTCTTGTAGGTGATGGCACATCTCAAAAGGCAGGTATTGACTATGATGACACTTTTAGCCTAGTAGTTAAACCAGTCACTATTTGGGTTGTACTCTGCATTGCTCTGGCCAATCTTGGCTTCTGCGCAAGCTGGATGTGAAGAACAATTTTTTGCATGGGAATCTACATAAAGAGTTTACATGCATTAGCCGATGAGCTTTAAAGACCCTACACATCTAAACTACATATGTCTTATTTGGAAGCCGCTTAATGGGCTCAAGCAGGCACCTCGTGCCTGGTACCAAAGTTTTGCAAATTATGTTGTCGTTATTTGTTTCACACATTGCACATCTGATCATTCCTTGTTTATTTACTGTCGTGGGTCTAATATTGCTTATATGTTACTTTATGTTGATGACATCATACTCACCACCTTCTCAGACACACTCTGGGTGTCCATTATGTCTCTTCTTAACAGGGAGTTTGCTATGAAGGACTTGAGAGACCTCTGAGCTATTTTTTGGGAATCGCAGCTACGTGGTATGACCACAACATGTTTCTCTCTCTGAAGAAATACACCAAGCAAATCATTGGCAGGGCAGGTATGTCAACGTGTAATCGGACACAAAGGGCAAACGAAGGGCAAACTCAATGCCACAACAGGGGAGCCATATGAGGATCCGACACACTATCGGCGGTTAGCTGTCACACTACAATATCTGACATTCACCAAGCCTGATATTTTCTTTGCAGTGCAACAAGTACGTTGCATATGCATGATCCGAGGGTAGAACACATGTTTGCACTATGTTCAGGGCTCGATTACTTTTGGGGTTCATCTTTTAAGTCTACCACTGATTCTCTCATCTCTTACACAGACGCTGATTGGGGAGGATGTAAGGACACACATAGATCCACATCCGAATATTGTGTTTTCTTTGGAGACAATCTTATATCATGGTTATCGAAACGGCAACCCACATTATCCCGCTCCAGTGAAGAGGCAGAGTATAGAGGAGTTGCTAATGTTATCTCTGAGTCTTGTTGGATCCATAATCTATTTCTTGAGCTCATTGACCGATAAAAAACACTACTCTTAATTACTGTGACAATCTTGTTCACTACCAATGCACTAAACACAGAAATGGATGTCCACTTTGTTGGTGAGAATGTCCAATTTGGTGAGGTCCACGTACTACATTTTTGTCACGCTATTAGGTTGCAGATACTTTTATTAGAGGGCTTCCACGCGTACGCTTTGATGATTTTTTGGACAGTCTAAATGTCGGGAACCTTTCGATTTGACTATGGAGTGAAACAAAGCATACACATATATATATTTATTTATAAATATCAATGTAATTACTTTAATTAATTACTTTATTAGCCTTACTAGCCCTAATCCCCTAGTACGTACACTGTATAAATATTACTCTCATGATGAATGAAAGGTACGAAGAATTGTCCAATATCCAATAGAAACAATTAACAAGATAAATAAATAGTTAAACCTCATGCTTCAACTCTTTTCCATCACTTTTGTATTGATTTCAATAATGGAGACCATATTTTCATCTTTTATTTCCATCGATGCAGTGATTTTGATTGGAAAATTATGACAAATAGAGAAGAAAAAGAATTGAAGGCATAGCAGTGTAGGGGATCGATGGCCAATGACTTTGGATAGCGCTTCTTCAATGGGATTCCATTTCCACCCAAGGGAGAAGGGTTTAGGGCTCTTCGGCAATAAAGTTTTCCCAAAGGGTATAAATGACTTTTTCAGCAATAATTAAATCAAAAGTGATATTTTCCAAAGAAATAGTGTTGGGGTAAAGAAAAAATTAGACGTATGGGGTTAGTTTTCCCATTTTACTCAAATTTCCTTTAAGTTATGTAAATTTGTAGCTTGGTTTATGATAACGTGGCTCTTTTCACATACGGCATTAAAATATTATTTTTTAATGTTGATTTGGCTTAATAAATTTATAAATTCAAATTTATTTATATGAATAAAAACTATAGATAAATACATAAATTTAAGATCAGAATATGTTGAAAAGCTATCAAAAATAAAAATATATTATAAATTGCAAAAACTAAAAAATGAAAATTGATAAAAATTCGAAAAACCATTAGAAAAAAATTATAATATGTTGAAACTTCATTTAAATGAATATAAAAATTTATATTTAATTAGAAAAAATTTAAAATACAAAATGTATTATATAATATATTCTAAAATTTTAAAAATAAATTAGAAAAACTTCTGAAAATAGAAAAAATTAGAAAATTACACGTAAATAAATAAATTTCAAAATCATTTTGTATATAAAAAATTTATTAAATAAGAAAAAAGTAATTAAATAATAAAAATATTATATTATAAATGATAAAAATCTATAAAATTTTGAAACAAAACAGAAAAAACAAATCTGACTACTATAAATAATTTTAGTAAATTTTCACAAAAATTACAAATAAATTCTGACAAGTACTAATTAATTCTTAAAATTATAAGAACATTCTCAAAATACAAATGAATTTAAAATATTGGAATTCAAAACAATATTTTGAAATCTGAAAACCTAAAAAGTAAAAATTAATAATAAATAACAAATTTTGATAAATTCTAAAAATAGAAATAGAGCCCCAAAATTACAAATAAAATGAAAATTACTAAAAATTTCAGAAAACTACAGATAAATTCAGAAAATATAAACATTTTTCTGAATTTATGTGTAATTTCCTAAATTTATATGTAATTTTAGGAATACATGTTTAATTTTCTGAATTTAAGTGTAATTTTCTTATTTTTAGAATTTTTTTATTTTTTTATTTTCCACATCTATTTATAATTTTTTTATTTATTTAAGAATTTTTTGAATTTTGCACATTTCTCCAAGTTTAAGAATTTATAGTATTATACTATTTATTTTTAAATTATAATATTTTAAATTCATTTGTATTGCTATAATTTTCTTAAATTTTTCATATTTTTCAGAATTCATTTCACTTTTAAGAATTTTTTTAATGTGTTAGTAGTTTTCTTTATTTGGTTGATATTTTCTAATTTATTCGAATTTATTTTGTATTTTAATTTGTTTTATATATCAACAATTTATAATATAATATAGTTCAATTTTTTAACTAAATTTTCTTATTTAATTATACTTTTTATATTAATTTATTTATTATTAATAGAATTTATTAAAATTGGCAATTTGATGTCATTGACATTTTCCATCTAATTGTTCAGGTGAGTGTATGGGCGTGTGTGGTTAGTACACGAAGAAAATTGAAAATAATCGACCACATCAGCAAGCAACCAATTACATTAGACAAGGATTCGAACATTATTTCTCATCTATTAGTCGGGACTGATATGATATTTATTATTATAAACATTTTAAATATATCATTTAGAATAAATATATCCTAAGTGTATTTATAGCACTTATATGAAAAGGTATTTTTACATTTTTATAAATAATAAAAAATTATATTATATTAAATTAAATTACATAAAAGAAAAAAATTAGGCTTAGTTACCAAAATAATGCAACAACAAAAAAAAAAAAGATAAAGATTTTACAAAATGGTGTCGGTTGAAAAAGTTTTTTTTTTAATGTGGTAAAACGTCAATGGACATGACGTTGTTTCGAAACAACGTCAGCGGGCCTGACGTTTTAATGAGGAAATAAAAAGCGTCAGGCCCATTGATGTTTTTATTTTCACAATATATATTTATATATATCATTTACTATCATATATTTATTTATATATTAAATATATATAATTATTCATATCTTTTGTAATTACTTTTATAACATATATATTTATATTTTTTTAAGTATTATTTTTTATTCAATAAATTATAATTATATTAATAAAAATCAATGAAATTATTTATTCTTATGCAAATTAATTAAAATATAATATAAAATATATTCTTATATTTCATTCTTCTATATTTATACTTAGAAATATATATATATATATATATATATATATATATATATCTTTCCTTATATAAATTAAAATTATATCATTAAGAACCATTAAAATTATATTATTTTATTTAAATTAATTAAATCATATTATATAATTTTTTCTGAAAATTAATTAATAATTAAATATTTGATTGTAAGTATTATTTTAATTATTTAAATAAATATATAATTTTATATGTAAATATATAATTATTGAAATTAAATTTAAAAAAATGAAATAACGTCAGGCCCACTAACGTGTCTTTTTACTTTTTTAAATTATATATATTTGTATTTAAAAAAAAAATTAAAATTGTAAGATTTAAATTTTATTTGTATTTAATTTGTTTATTAAAATATATATTTACGTATATATTTATAATTTATCTTATATAAATATATATTATATAATTATAAAGCAATATATATTATATCTTTTAACTTATTCAAATTATATTATAAATACTTTTTTAAAAATTAAAGGATATTTATTAATAATTATCTAATTTAAATTTAAGTATTATTTGAATTTGAAAATTAAATATATATGTATATATATATATATAAATTCAGAAATTACATTTGAAAAAAAAAACCAAATAACATCATGCCCACATTTCTTTTTTTAAAATTTATATATATATATATATGTATATATATATATATATTTATATATCTTAAATTATATTAATATTTTAATTCGAAGATTTAAATTTATTTTTATTTAATATGTTTACATATATATTTACTTACATATTTATAATTAATCTTATATAAATATATATTGTATAATTATAAAGCAATATATATTATATATTTTTTCTAACTTATTCAAATTATATTATAAATAAATTTTAAAAAAATTAAAGAATATTTATTAATAATTATCTAATTTAAATTTAAGTATTATTTGAATTTTAAATTAAATATATATTTATATATACATATATATAAATTCAAAATTTACATTTAAAAATAAATAAATAAAACCAAATGACGTCATGCCCACTGAGGTTTTAAAGAAACATCAATGGGCCTGACGTTCTTTATTATAATATATATATATTTATATATATATATATATATATTTATATATTTTCATCTATAAATATATATATATATATTATTAAAATAAATGTAATATTTTAATTTAAAGATATATTCATTTATTTATTTATTTATTTTGTTTAAAAATATATATATTTACGTATATATATTTATATTATTTGCTATATAAATATATAATTAGAAATAAATATATATTTTCTTATATAAATATATATTATATAATTATAAACCATTAAAAATTATATAATTTTGTTTAAGTTAATTAAATCATATTATAAATAAATTTCCAAATATTAATGAATATTTATTAATAATTATATATGTTATTATTCGTATTATTTTAGTAATTTAACATAAAAAATAAATATACAAAAATTAATCTTAAAAAATAAAAATAAAATAATGTCAGTGGGCCTCACATTTTTTTATTATTATATTTTTTAAATATATATAGCTTTATATATATATATATATATTAAAATATATGTAATATTTAAATTTGAAGATTCATTTTTTTATTTAATCTATTATATGAATATATGTTTACATATATATAAATATATATATAATTATAAATCAATATAAATTTTATATTTTTATTTAACTTATTCAAATCATATTATAAATAAATTCTTTATTATATATAATTATATATGTAATAATTTAATTTGAAGATTCAATTATTTTTAAATTTAATATGTTTAATAAAATATATATTTTCGTTTCTACTTATATTTATTCTTATATAAATATATATAATATAAATTATATATTTTTATTTAACTAATGAATTTGAGTTTAGGAACAATTTTTAAACGGTTTTGAAATATTGATTTATATTAAATTTGTACAATTTGTTATGTATCTTTATTGCACATATAAGTCTTAATTTAATGATTAATTATATTTTAATAGAAATATTCATCGAATGTAAAATAAGAAGAACAATAAAAGTTTGGACCAGGTACTTAATCTAGAGCAATAAAGATAGAATACAATCATAATCGATAATATTTGTCTAAGATACATCATACTTAGAAATGGCCTCCTGTAAAGGATATACCATACTTAGAAATAACCTCATGTACCACAACCTCTATTCCTTCTCGTTCGACGGCCTCTTCTTTGATCTTGCACTTCATTTTTAGAGCGTTTTGGTTGTCTTCTTCTACATCCACCCCTACTAACTCTTCTTTCAATCGCATGTATTTGTGGCTCTACATTTTCTTGTACTTTATCTTCCTCTTAAACATTCATAAAAGGAATGCTCAATCTTCTAGAGGATGATGTTGACTGGTCGGATATATCTCAAAAATGAGCCATATTAGAGTACAGAAACAGAATAGAAGAGGGACGGAAGTGCTCGTAGTCTATGGTCCAACTCCAAAATCAAAGTTCATATGGTCAAATTGTGAGTGAGTGGACAAAAATGGATAGTATGGTGTCGGAGGATATGTAGGTGTACTCATTGAAGGCCTATATACATCCTTCACATTTCCTTCAGGTGGACATCCTGATCGTGAAGAGGTTGATGCAAAGTTTGTAGGTGGTGGCATCCGATGTTCATCATGATCAGCTCTATGACTTCTTCTACTTCTCATATTTGCATTTGATTGAGTTTGAGAGTCATGCTGATGTGTAAGTTGAGTATACGTCATATATGTTGGCTCCGGTGACAGCCTCTCAATAGTTTGTTCTAAATTTTCGTGCAATGACAGTTGTTCATCCAACAAAGAATTAAGTTGATCAATGTGCAACCTGTTTCTTTTCTTTATGCTCGTCTTCATCGGTTCCAACTGTTCAATCTACAAAGACAGAAGTTATTTAATATATACATAATAATACCCACATAATTTATAAAAAAAAAAAAAAACTAAGATATATATATATATATATATATTCATAATAAACAAATGTAAGTTACATACCACGTAATGCATTAAGGAAGTATCTCCAGCTTTAATTCCCTTGTCTTCATTGCTTTCAATAGGAGATATAAAACGACGAGTAATCGAGTTATACCAACCATAATAATCAGGAGTGATCGTTGGGTTCATAACAAATTGGGTGTCTTTGATATATTCATTTCTTTACATCCATAGATGAACATAATTATGGTGTATGTCCATCTAGTTAGCATTTTTGTGACCTTTACAATCGATTTTATGAACATTCGTTTTCCAGTCATCAAGAAGGTCGAACCGACTTGGAATGTCTTGCAACATCCGAAATACGTAAGACTCTCTCTGGATGATGGAACTCCACAAAGAAAAGAAAATCAGAGGGCATTGTGATCGCACACTGTCTGAGAAACATCGGGACGACAATTGTTGTACTTCTGAGTGCAACCAATCATATGGATCCCAAGTAAACTGGGCAACAAATATAATAGAAAAAAAAACAAAAAAAAAAGTTTGAATGATTACATATTCAAAAAATACATATACAGATATATATACACCATAGTATATATATTATATAATCCTATTGAATTAATGTCTGATATGTCAAAATGCACGGAGAAATCGCACCTGCTCGTGACTCAATTTGTCCAAGATTTCTCTGAAAACCTTGACCTGGCGTCTACCAGTATGCACGAAACTGCTATTACTATTCCAACTGTTACATAAAATGTATGAGTTCATTATTGAATTCTTCTACACTCTTCAAAATTAATCGCTAACTGCAAATATTACCGTGCACCAAAAGGGGCCACAAGAAGTGTACCACCACCCAAATGTTGAGGTCTTTTAATTTCCAACAAATTTAATCGTCTTTGCCTTAGATACAGGCATAACAGACGATATTCATGACTGAGCCCAAATCTATGTTATATTAATAAGTAATCATCAATTTGTAATAAGAATAAGTTATTTATAAACATTTCATTATAAAATTATTTATTTAGTACATGTAACAGTTGAACTGGTCCACTGAAATTTTTCTTTGCATTCAAACTTCCATCACACAAGTGCCGATACAAGGAAGATAGGACGACACTACCCCAACTGTACTTATTAGCTTATTTCACATTTTGTAAGCAGTGTAGATATACTAGTAGTATTAAGTTTCCACTAGCATCAGGGCACATCACACCGCACTACAGGAATAACACGAAATCCCGCACTTATTGCTCCACCTGTTCAAACGTGCTATCATCAATTATCGGATGCGCTCGATATGAATCGTTAAAGAGCTCGCTCTCAGTTTTCCACTTTTGATGTGGGATACTTCGGGTGTGTAACCCAAAGAGTACCTCACAATAATCAACCCACTGTTGAGTAGACATTGTAGGATCGACACCACAAACCAGTTTACCATCAATGGACAAACCCCATATCAAGGCGACATGCAGTAAATTGACAGTAGCTTCGCCTACAGGCAAGTGAAATGTGTGGGTTTCTAGACGCCATCTCTCCACCAATGCTGTGATTAAGTGGTTATCCAGATAAAATCTCCCGCACCTATATACACCATAAAATCTCATGTATAATAACAAGTTCAAAACGCGTGTATGGGGATGAGGCAGTATAGCTTCTAATATTTTTCAGAAATCATTGTCACATCGCTTAAAGTGAAAGAAGAAATTCAAATCCGCGTCTGACTTTAGGAGGTTCTCGAAAATATGTTGAGATTGATGTGTAAGAACAGTTGGGTCTCGAGGGCCATAATGTTCCATGAATCGATATCCATCAAGATTTGCAAACAAACAATAACATTATTTTGTATACGGATATTAAATTTGAAGTAAGAGAAATATGTAGGCAATACAAATATTTTTTTATTTTCACTTACACAAAAGTCCGTGCATTATACAAGAATTACAATTGGTTTTCAAGAAAATATAAAAAATCTTTAGATTGTGAACTTGGATGTGTTTGTAAGATTTAAGAATTTTGATGTCGATCTTGAATGGTTCGTTGTCGTTGACCACAAGCCTCTCATCTTCTAGCATGTTGGTTAATTTAAACAAAATTATATAATTTTAATGGTTCATAATAATATAATTTTAATTTATATAAAAATATTATATGTATTTCTAATTATATTTATATAAGAATCAAATGTAAAAATATATTTTATATTATATTATAATTATATAAAAATAAAATAATTTTATTGATTTTTATTAATAAAAAAATAATACTTAATAAAATATAAATATATATTATAAAAATAATTACAAAAAATATAAATAATTATATATCTTTAATATATAAATAAATATATAATAATAAATGATATATATATACTTATATATACGTGCATATATATATAAACATCCATATATATATATATATACATACATACATATATATAATACATATACATACATGCACATATAGTAGTAATAACACAACACACATATATATATATAATGTGTAAATAAAATATAATATAGAAATAAAGTAATAACACCACACACACACATATATATATAATGTGTAAATAAAATATAATATAGAAATAAAAACATTAGTGAATATGACACAGTCTTTTATTTTCACATTAAAACATCGTTCGTTTTACCCCATTTTAAAAATATTTTTTAAACCAAACACCATTTACTAAAATATTTTTTGTTTTTTACATTATTTTGATAATTAAGCCTAAAAAATTATATTGTACTGAAATTAAATTACATAAAACAAAAAGTTAAAGTTGAATTGAAATTTATATATTTTGATAAAATAAAAAATTACCTTGTAATGAAATAAAATTTTAAAATTACCAAGATTTGAATGGGATGAAATAAAATGGAATACTTTCTGATTCGACCAAACTCCAAACCAAAACATAAAATCATCCCATTCCAATTAAAACGCGGAAGAATTTTCAGAAATATATTTGTATAAAACGAGATAATACTCTCTGATAATTTTACGAATACTTACATTGGCATCGGATCAAAATCGTGCCCCCGATTAACATTTTAATTTTATTCTTTTTAAAAGAAAATTGGATAAGATTAAGATTGCTATGACAAACAGTAAAGAACCCATTGAGAAACAAAAACCAATTATGAAAAATAAAATCGATTGCCGTTTATCTGTAATATACAGATAAGAAATAGCAAATAAAACCAATTCCCCTATAATGCTCTATCCTCAGAGCATATCTATCTATGAAGATAAGACATTAAACCAAACCCTAGCTATACTACTACCACCGCCATCGCTGTGCCTAAATTCCTTTCTTATTAAGCACGCTCACCGCGAATTCTCCTAGCCAGCTGAATGTCCTTCGGCATAATGGTGACCCTCTTAGCGTGAATAGCGCACAGATTTGTGTCTTCGAAAAGACCCACAAGATACGCCTCCGCCGCTTCCTGGAGAGCAAGGACGGCGTGACTCTGGAACCTCAAATCGGTCTTAAAGTCCTGGGCGATTTCCCGAACCAATCGCTGGAACGGTAGCTTGCGAATAAGGAGTTCTGTGCTCTTCTGGTATTTGCGGATTTCACTGTTGTAATCAACGACTTGTTAGAAAAACTTACTTGAATAAAGAAATCAAATCAATTACTGCCAAGGAAGGATGCTCGAATTTACCGAAGCGCGACGGTTCCAGGGCGATAGCGATGGGGCTTCTTTACCCCGCCGGTCGTCGGAGCTGACTTCCTTGCGGCCTTCAAGGGTTAACAAAAATCAGCGAAGATTCAATAATTGAAAATCCATGATTCAAGGAGCAATTAGGAATCAGAATAATTAATAACGTTAAATCAATCCACAAACCTTGGTGGCAAGCTGCTTCCTGGGAGCCTTTCCACCGGTCGATTTACGAGCGGTCTGCTTCGTACGGGCCATAGCTTTTCAATTCAACGGTATCAAATTTGCTGCAATTTTCGAAAGAGACCAATAATCAGATCCACAACACGAGCAAAAGCAAAAGAAAAGGACCAAATCCAGTAAATATATATAAGAAAGATCGGTACCTGGATTAAAACTTCGAACCGAGAGAAAAAGTACGGAATTAATTGAACAATCTCTGATGTAAAGATTCAGCTGAATGTGGGTCTAATGTGGGTGACGATATATATAGGGAGGAACAGGGGTAGGTCGGTTTGTTCGAAACGTGGACTTGGACGCTCAAGCCACAACGGCTCTAAGGATAATTAATAAATTAAGCGTTAATCCGTGTCTTTATTTTGGACGGTTTTCATTGGTTTAAAGTTTTAAACAAACGGCTGTGATTTGTTATTTTGTAATCGCGCGGATCGTACCCGAGTTTGTGCTTCTTATGTTTCTGCCATTCGGAGTTTCTGTTTTAGATTGGACTCATTGAGTTGCTTTGCGAGTCGCAGTCGAGTTGCGGTGTGCCGGGCTGCCCCGTCACAATAGGAATAACCAAATCATTTTAAGTGTACGTAAAATAACTTGGGTAAATATTAAAACACATAATCATATCAATTATAAAATTGGTAAACGTATAGGATATGTAGGAAGTATATAAAAATTGTTCCTCCATATGAAACACTCCACAATAAAATTATAAAATATGTGAAACAAATTTATTTGAAAACATGTAAACTATTATATTTTATAAGCGAGTTTTTGTACATCAACTATATTATATATTTGATATATGATATTATTTATTTAAAAAATAATATTATAAATAAAAATATATGGTGTACTGGAGAATAAATTCTAGTTTTATTATAACTTACAAAATATTGGTTTATGATATGAGTGTTAAAAAAGTCATGGTCTCATGGGTCTATGTGTTTAATTTAAAAAATTACATGGTTAGGTCTTGATTTTATTAGTCCATTTAAAACTAGCTCGAAGTTATATGGGGCTAGCTCTATAATTCGCATATTTTTTTATCTGATATGGAAATAATAGCATATATTATTTTAAATTAATTATAAAATAACATAATTGTTTTTAGTAAAAGATATTAAAATTTATGTCTAATTACTAAAAGATTCTAAATATTATCATTTAAATTTAGAACACAAGTGAAACATGATTTTTTTAATTGTATAACATGATTGCATTTAAAGTTAAAATAGAGATAATGAAATAATATATATCAATACAATGTTTGAATTTTTAAATTTTGTATAGTGATATAAATGTTATAAAATATATAAAAGTTTAATGTTATATAAAATTATATTTTAAATAACAAATAATATGTATTTAATTAAAATTTTAAATTTAAATAAGTAATTTGACTATTTCAACTCCTCAGGAAGATAGATGGGGCGATTCGGGCTATGATGGTGGCCTGATTAGCCCAAAAACCGGTAAGGTTATGGTTCGGGTTAGATTCACCATATTACGAGAGTGTTTAAAATGACCATATTAACCCAAAATCCGATTGACCTTAAACATGTTAGGTATAATCGAAAATCGACAGGGCTAGCTTATTTAACATTACTAATTCATAGTTTCATACTAAATTGTAAAAAATATTTGATAAAATAGTAGTGAAATTATTAAATATTTAAGAGATCTTTGTAAAATAAAATCTTACTTCAAACTCACAAATTTACAAAATATGTAGAATTTGAGGCTTTCTCCCCATCTATATTTTATTTTGACATACAAACTATCGTGAGACCTGTGTGATGTACGAAAGATATTTTTTCATTATATTTTATAATGTAAGTATATATTTAAGTTATATATATAGATATATATATGTGTAGTGAACGAAATCATTCAAGCATATAAATTCAACAATAATATTGGCAAAATAATATTTTAAAAAATCTAATTTTAATGTTGTTAGATAAAAAGGGAAAAAATATAAGATATAATTTACATAATATTGAATGAAATAGACAAATGAAAATGTACCTATTATTCAAGAATCAAACGATTGTACGTGAAATAATTAGGTAGAAAATGCCCCGTTTTTAATCTATTTTGACTGTTAAGAATGAAAATATTGATAAACATGATATCCATAATTTATGAAAGGGTGAATCAAATCAAATATTTTGGTAATTAAAATTTATCGAAAATAGTAATTTGCACACAAACATATCCTAATAATAGTTAACACTTACCTTTTATTAGAAAACCACATTTAGGAGGAAAAACGAAAAATAAAAAAAGTCATTTCACTTTTATATATATATATATATATATATATATATAATATTAACCTTATGACTAATTTTTAAGCATATTTTGTAAGCTCAATGAATTTATAAATTAACTGGACCTGACTAAGTCACTTGATGTGGGGAGCTTAGAACTAACTAAATTGGTAGTTTTGGACTTGGGTTGGTCTTGAGGCGGGCATGGTTTTGGTTTGGAATTGGAACCGTCGATTCAAACCGTCGGTCAATGGTGCAGTTTAGTCATTGATTCAGTTTCGATTTCAAACTGAAACTAAAATCGTGTGACTCACGGTTCGGTTCCGGTTCCTGTCTTGCCGGTTCCAGGAACCGACGGTTCCGAAACCGTGAGAATCGAAGGTTCTAACTGCCTTTTTGAAAAGTCTAGCCTTTGGAGATCAACAGTTAACTAGCCATTGATCTCCAACGGCTAAGATGTTGTGATCGTTGGGGAACCGCCGGTTCGAACTGGAACCTGGTATCAGCGGTTCCAACGAATCTTTTGTTTTTTTCTATAAATATCCTCTCCCCCCTACTCATTTTCTTTCACAAAATCTTATCTCTCTCAATTATCTTATGATCTCTCTCAATCTCTCTCAATTATCTTGTGATCTCTCCAGCTCCCTCAATCTCTCCCTAATTATCTTGTGATCTCTCTCAATCTCTCTCAATGATCTTGTCATCTCTCTCAATCTCCCTCAATATCTCTCAATTATCTTTATCTTATCATCTCTCTCAATCTCTCTCAAAATGTCGAATTCAAGCAAAAGAGGACTAGGAGGTAGAGGATCATCTTCTTCATCTCGACAAGCAAAAGGAAAATCACCTATACCGACGACTACAAGTGCTGGAGCCAAATTACCACCACCATCACCTTTGGCTCCAATATATCTTCATCTTGATGATGACGATATTGAAATTTCGATCGAGTGGAAAGAAGATTTTCAAGCTCAACTAGGTTTGTGTTTATTTTATAAGATATCTCTCTTAAATATTATTATACTTTTTTTATTTAAATATCTCTTTCAATTATCTATGATTAATAATTTATTATGATTATCAATTTAGGTGCACAAAACGATCCAACCGATGAAGAACGTCTTCCAACTCAAGAGAGTAAAAGTCAAAGTACGTGACAAACTCAAAGTGGACGAGATGGGGTACTAAGATCGGATATCTTTGCCGTTCATTCAAAAGAGATTTGCAAAATAGTAGAGCAATTTGTAACTATTGCAGGTTGGAATATGTTTTTTTAAAAAGGAGGAGGTTATGGCACTTTCAATAAATATTTGCAACGTCAACATCCGGACAAAGTCGGAAACGATCGGCATCAAATACAAATACTTTGTGGAGGATTCACTGATGAATCACAAGGTACGACTTCTTTATTTAAATATTCCGAACCAACAATGAGAAAATATTTATCAAAAATAGTTTGTGGCATGTCTTTTCCTTTTAATACTGTTGAAATGATTTGTTTAAAAATTATGTGTCACTATCACTAAACCCTCAAGCATCCAGTGTTTCACTTAGAACATTAGTTCATGATATTGAAAAAATTGTAGGTGAATTTAAGTAGTCTTTAATTGATATATTTAATTCTTTACAACAAAAAGTTTCAATTTGTGCGGCTATATGGATGGATCACTAGAGCGAATATAATTTTTAGGACTTACTTGTCATTGGATAGATAATTCATGGACAATGCAAAAAAGAATAGTTGCATATAGAAAATTTGATCAAACGCACACGGCCACAAATATTTCTCATAAAATTCATACTAAATTGCAAGAATATAATTTAGTTACAATTTTTTTTTCAATTTCATTTGACAATGCTAGTGCTAATACTACTAGTCTGCCATTATTAATTCAAATTTGTCAACCATTACTTAAGGGTAGTTTTTTTTTCATATTAGATGCATGTGTAATGTTTTAAATTTGTGTGTACAAGATGACATGAAACATTTTAAAGCACATATAGGTCATATTAGATTAGCAATTGAACATTTAGCTAGATATGCAATTTTATGCAAAAAAATGGAGAAGATTTTGTTTAAGCAATTGGTATGAATGCACAAAAAAAAATCACTAAAGATGTGTCTAATCATTGGAATTCAACATTATCTTCTTATGAGGTTAGAAACGAATTATATACATTTTTTTCCACAAGAACAATTAGGCATTCCTTTGTTTCCAAGTTTATGGGATACATGTGTTGAATTAATTTCTCTTATGGAAGTTTTTAAAGATGCAACGGAAGCATTATCCGGTTGTTACTATCTCACTTCTCCTTTAGTCATAGATCATTATGTTAAAATTGCACTTATTTTACAATCATATTATTGGCATGACACTTTACAAAATTGCATTGCAAGCATGAGAAGTAAATAGTTAAAGTATTATCAAGAAATTCCCGATTTATTTTTAGTTGCAAAACTTTTACATCCTAGAATTAGAGAAGATGGTTTAGAAGAATTACTAAGAATGTATTATGATGCATTATTTCCGGTTAAAGATGATGACACTCCTAATCCGCATATAATTGTAGGTAAAACAAAACAATTAATTTAGGATTGTTTTAAAGAATATAAAATTTATTATGGTGATAATTTAAATAGTGAAAGCGGTAATGGAAATGAAGATATTGGTGGATGTAATTCGGTTTCGAGTCAACCCAAACATCATCAGGATCCGAACTTTCAACACCTTAATCAATATTATAAGTTTCATGATATTAGAAAATTAAAAAAGTCTACGAGCAATAGTCTTTTTCAAGAATTAGATAATTATCTATCTACTACTTTTGAGGAACTTGGATTTGACACACCCAACGAGCTTCTGAGATGGTGGTCTCGAATAGCAAAAAACTTTCCTATTTTATCACTAATTGCAAAGGAAATATGTGCATGCCCGGCTTCTTCCGTCTCGGTTGAACAACCATTTAGCACCGGCGGTTACATTTTGGATTTTCGAAGATCCAATTTAAAGGTGGAAAATCTAGAAAATCAAGCATTACTTAATGATTGGACAAACGCCGAGGTAAGAAAATAAGAAGTAAATTTTGATGAAGAGGATAATGATGAAGATGAAAATGAGTATTCGACCACGTCCGGGAGTGATTGAGTCACGCCACTTCTTAAGCATCAATGTATGTTACAAGAAGGTAAGAGAACCACGTCGACTTTGATTCCTCAACTATGAGGATACGTAGACAACTTAATTCTAAATTAGAAATTAAATTCTAATTTCTAATTTATAGTTAAGCTCAAGTTTTTTTTTCTATTTTATTTTTTAATAAGTTGTAATTAAAAACTTATAAAGTTGTAATATCTTGTTAAAAGAAGTAAATGTTTTTAGGTAAGTTAATTTTTTGTTGTAACTTTTTTTTTGTAATTTTTTATAAGTTGTAAAGTTAAGTTTTGATTGATGTAATTTTTTTTTTTGTAAAATATAATTGTTTTAGTTAAGTTAACTATATTCAATTCAATCTCTTGTGATAATCAAATTCAAAAGACCAAGAATTATTTTTAAAAGTTTTAATAATAAAAAGAAAATCAGGGAACCGCCGGTTCCGGAATCGGAACCAAAACCGTAGATATGGCGGTTAGGTTTTGGTCCCCTCCGCGGTTCTAAGAACCGCCAGTTCCGAAACCGAAACCAAAACCAAAAAACCGTGGCCATGTTTAGGTTGGTCTACTTATTGCTTTGCAAGAAGTTCGATTTTTTGCAAGTGTATTTTGTAATATTTATATTTTCAGAAGTTATATTCAGATCAATTATGATCTCAAGTAGAAAATCATTAGAAATATATTTCGAGTTAAAATGAAATCTTGAAAGTATACTTTTTTTTTTTTTTGTGCTGTTTCAAGTAACCGATCCCAAAACTTGGATGAAATTAATTTATAAAAAATAGAAAATAAGAATATGATTATGGTTTGATTGAGGCACCCCAGGTGGTCATAGGTCCCTATCGTAAGTGATAGGTTGTGGATAGATATAATATATATATGTGTGTGTGTGTGTGTGTATTTGGCAGACAATTGAATGCATTTAGAAAAATAAAATTAAAAGGGCAAAAATCTAATAATACATTACAAAGAGGATGGGGGCAAGGGTAATGGCAAAACAACAACAAACATACAAGTTTTGGAGAGAGAATGGATTTCCACGAGAATCCAAGGTCCTCCATTCATTTATGTTTAAATTAGCAATTAATATTTAATTGTCTTCTTGAGTAAAATTAAAGAAATAAAATATTAATAAATTAATAAAATAACACAAAATTAAAAATAAAGTAATATAGAATTAAACACAATAAAAAAATCAACAAAATTAATTTAATAACATATATTAACGGAAGACAAAATTGGTATCCTCTTTAGGGAGAACAATTTGGGGATGGATACAAAGACGAGACTAAGTCGGGGGCATAAATATCATCTTATCTCATCTGCGCTTATGTGAATACAAGGGAAGGGATCCCCACCCACCCCATCTTCCAATTATTTGAGAATTACCTAACCCATTTCCCAACTAGAATCCCGAAACTGTCACCCTTAGAAGAAATAGGCGTCTATCTAGACACTTGTAAAATGGTTGAAGGGATGGGGGTTGGAGAAACAATGATCAAATTTACCATTTAATATTCTTCAAGGAAATTGGATATACGACGTCGTCTTAGGTCTCTTGAATAAATTTATATAATTTTCCTTAATTAAACTTCAACTTAAAATGTAATTCCAATATCATGTTAAGTTACATAGCTAGCCGCTTTATATATATATATATATATATATATATATACTTTTATTTTATTTTTGTAAAAAATTGCCCTTCCGAAGATTTCGGAAGCCCCATAACTAATAATTAAAGCATATCTTAGTTGGAAATTCATATACACAATGATTAGCCCCACATTTAGAAAATTACCAAAAAATTATCAATCAAAATCAATTTTCCTAGTTTAATTAATAAAATTATTTCGAACAATTTTTAAAGGTTCTTTCAAAATACACCTTTCCATGGTATGCTACCTTTTGATAGTCTCCATTCTCTAATTTTATTTTGACACCAAAACTTGAATTTTTGTTTTCAATTTTACCATAATCATAAATTAATTGAATATTTTAATAATCCTCCAATTTAAGGGTACAAAACCATATAATAATAGAACAATAGCAAAAACACGTATTTAAATATTAGCGTAGCTAGAATATCAAGTAGGAAAATAAAATTCATTATTGTACAGACAATAATAATAATTGATCGTGGATGCATTCAACTAAAATAAAATCAAATAAAGATAAGAGTAAGCACGTACAATGTAGTTCAAATATATAAGAGGTTGAAAGTAAATAAATCATTTTTTTTTTAAATTTTCAATCACGATAAGAAAATGAAAAACAAAATATAGATAATGTTGTTAGTATTATAAATTATATGAATTTTTCCATGAGCCCATTTTTTTTTTTTTTTTGCGCCATTAAATTTTTTTATAAATTAGATCATTTAATGTATAACCTAAAATTGCAATTCAAAATTTATCATTTAATAGTTGTAGATGAAAAATGAAAAATATAAGAGAACATAATGTGATAGATCATAACGAAAAGAAAAAATAAATGCTTAAAACTTAAACTCAAATGGAAGACTTCTAAATATTTGTTAATGGATCAACAACAATTATATAACAACGTATATCATGTTTATGTGGTATACTGTTAGATCATAATTCGTGCACGTGTGTATTAGTTCAATAGAAGTTCGAACAATAATTGATTTTGTGGAAGTTAAAAAGACTTTGTGCTTTTTACGAGGAATAATTCCTTCTTCCTTTCAAGTATTCTTATTAGAAGAATAATTTATTCTCACAAATGTTATAGACAGAACTTACACGTATTATGTTCCCCCTAAATACTTGTCTACTCTATAAATACTTTTTCTAATACCTTACTTGATCATCTAGTCATCTAGATGGATTTTGTTGCAAACTCCCGTTTACAAATCACTGAAATCTCCCGAGTACACTTAGTGATGGGTCAATGATATTGTTCAGTCTCTGCGTGGTTCACTGTCAGTTCGTTTTTTAGTACTCCTTGTACTATCGTATTCTCCCGAATCCAATAGCTTTTCCACCAGACTCTTTACAACTCTCTGCTTGTATGGTTTTAATCGAATGTAACAGAGATGCCCTGCTACTCCCTTGCCCTTGGCTATTTAAAACAATTGACTTGAGTCTGCAATCGTCAAATATCTTCCAATTTGGCAACAATCTTTACATGAGATTTCATCAACCATCTTCCTTGATTTTAGCAAGTCAGATCCTATGATATCGTCATGATTCCTCTTTCCTTCATTGGGTTTAATCAACCGATCCTCCCTTCCTTGAATATCTCTTCGGTTGTTAACCATCCTTGATTTTCATATCTATACCATATCCTGTATATAATTTAAGCCTCAATTAGATTTTCGAATATATGCCAATATTTTTTACCTTGTCAATCTCCCCTTTTGGCAATTAGTTCGAAAATCTCAAGAGCGGGAACAATTTGCATTCTCCAAGGTAAGAGCAGAACACAAGGATACTATAGTGTGTTAGGAGTGATCTTGATCAAAACCAACATTCATGCATGCTTGTCCAAAACAACCAAGGAAGGTAATTGTCTTAACAATCATCACACATTGTAAAAAGATCCTAAGAAGAAAAACAACAAAATCAGTCAAGAAAGTTCAACAGACATTCAGTAAATTAATGGCTATTTGTTCAATTCACTCCCCCTCACTCAGTGCTGGCTTCACTTGCCCAACCATCATTCCCCTCTGATTCGATCTCGTCGGACTCGTCCTCATTACTCTCTTCCAGCACCCTCTTCCTCTTTTTCTTCTCAGTCCCCTTTTTCTTCTTGCCTTTTGCTGTTGTTCTCGTGTCAGCACCGGATGTCTCCCCCTTTTTCGACCCTGTTGTCAAAGGATTGGACGTGCGAGATGGTCCTGCTTGCAAAGGAACATATGAAGATTTAAGAATATTAGTGAGGTACAATTTTTGGGCTGACACTTCTGCAGCTAGTGTGTTCAGAATTTCCAACTGTTGATGTAGAAACAGGGGTAAATTGTTTATAACTTCCGAGGGCTTAAGGGTAGGCTCAACTGCCCTAGGCTTCGAGTATACATTGGCTTCTTTTGATGCCATTTTCAGTGGGGTGCGGACTTGAGGAGAACATTTGAGGAGTTAGCTTGAATTCCTTGATATGAGAGTAAACCCCATATAAGGGTTGGAAAGGGTAATTTATTTCGAGGATCTGGTTGTTCTGCAAACCCCATTACAACTTCGAACACTACTTTTCTGAAGTCAATGGGAATGTTGTTCAGGACTTTGTAGAGAAAAACTCATTGGGCGGTATTCAAATGGGACTTGTTGGACATGGGGTCCAATTATGTTTACTAATCTTGTGCAGCCAATTTCCATCATAAGTGAGGATGGATGGTGAGACTCCGGGTTTTATCCACTGTGTCAGTTTTCCATTGCTCAAGAATTCAACAACATCTCCTAAGTCCAAATATTTCTCCTCTTCTTCATCCATACCATTCAGTTCAAGATAGTCATTTATGGCAGAAATACTAAAGTTCACTATCTTGTTTCGAACATAAATTTTTCCGAAATGAGAAGACTCAGGGTCTTGGATCTCTGTCACCATATTTGCATAGAATTCATACACAATTGTTCCATAAAACTTGCGCAGATTTGTTACAGTAACCTCCAACCCATAATTTCTAATGCAAATCATTATTGGTGTTTTGTCAAAACACTTTAAATCCAAATTTCTTTCAGGCCAAAAATCCATTGCAGAGAACAGTTTGAATCGATCATATGCTGCATTAGAGTAGAAGGACTTAGAGAAGGCTTTACCTCACACCATGGCATCATTTTCACCTGTGATTTCGAACTCGGGCAGAGGAAGTGTCAACTGCAGTGGAAGGTGCTTTATTACTGTGTGATCTGCGAGGTGAAGATTTGGGCATTTCTTCCTCAGATATGGAGTCAACCAATATGTGCATGCGTTTTGCCGGCGGAGCAAAGGGTTTTTCCATGGTTTTTGGGGCGGTTTTGGTTGTGGATTTTGAATCAAATTTTGTCGAGGGTTTGACTATGGATTTTCGTTGTTTGTTTGGTTGGTCGGTCGAGTGCAAATGAGCAGTGTATGGGTTTTCTGGTGGCTTAGTTGGCGAAGTGGTGGAGGAGATATTTGCTGGTGGTTTGCCGATTGGAGGGGAACTAGGTTGAGGTGGTACGTCATTTTCAGGTGAAGTTGGAACTGTGGAAGGAGCGGGATGTTCTTTTTCTGGTTCAGCTAGAGGGTTTGAGTGTGGTTCCATTTCTTTGAACAATGGAGGCAAAGTCTCCAATGGTTCGGGATCATGAAAGGTACGATTGCCCAGCTGGGTCGGCGTCTGCTCAAATCCTATCCAAAATCTACCATGGATGCTCTGCAAAAGAATGAGGAAAATGATCAAATCATATTCGTTTAAAGCTCTAATTATTTATTATATATATATATATATATATATATATATAAGTAAGGATATATTCAGGAGCAATTGACTCTTGTATGGCTTGGCCGTGTGCCTATTTGTGTACTCTTTACAATCATATGTATCATTTACAAATTTTGCACTTATAACATAAATTAGCCGAAATAGCACCAAATGAACATAATTATTGTTATATTTAATAATTTTAAATAAATTCATCATAATAGTCATTTTTTACTGCAGTACTAATTTATTGTGGCTATTATAAGTAATACCTAATATACAATCTATATCTTTAACTTAGTGATATAAATGGGTTGGATAGGGTACGGGTACGCCTCCCTCATGCCCTACCCTAAAACAAAATATCCTACCCTTATCCGTCCCCATTACACATTTATTTGTCGCGGGTAGGGTATGGGCAATACCCGACGGGCATACGGGTACTTGTAGGCATACGGGTACCTGCAGGTAAACGGATTACCCGTTTATATGTTATTTTACATGGGTAAAATTGCTCTGCCCTACCCGACCCTACCCTGCCCGCCCGCCCGCCCTAAAAAAATACACATTATTTTTTTGGAATAAAAATGTACTTTATTGACTTCTTCAACAATAAAAAATTTAAAAAATATAATATTACAAAACATGAACACAAATCAAATATAATAATAATAATAATAATAATAATAATAATAATAATAATAATAATAATAATAATAATAATAATAATAATAACATCCAATATATAATTTTAATGTGATGACCGATCACTTGATTCAAATTATCCCATGAACTAGGACTCCAAGTATTAAAATAATTAATATTATTTTTATTATATATAAGATATATTTATATATATAATTATATATATATATACAGGTACACGAGTAGGGTATACAGGTCGGGCATATGGGGTAAAATATTAAACCCATACCCTAACATAATTTGACGGGCACGGGTAATACCCTACCCGTTACCCAAAATTTTATGTCATACCCTACCCGATTACCCGTTTACCCGCGGGTAACCCTACCTTGTGGCTAAAACTGACATCCCTACTATAACTATATAAAAGCATGACAATTAGACTAATTTATAGAAATATCATTTTCCCGCCTAAAATCATCTTTCAATTTTTAGAAGCTATCATGTCCAATCACATTTTTTTTTGTTTTTCCTTGCTATTTCATTGTAACTTTCAAAGGTTTATAACCTTTGCATCTCAACTCCATTTTTTATGAAAAATATACCCATATTGCATATATAATAATTAAATATTAATTTTTAAATATAAAATATTTTTCCATATATTAACTGTGGTATATTTTAATATTTAATATATTTTGTGATATTTTATTTTAAACAATTTGTATCAAAATATATTTATATAATTATGTATTTTATTTTAAAAATTATATTATATTATCATATTATAAATCGTACAACGCACGGGAGAAATACTAGTTAATATAAGAATGTAATTTTTCCGCCAAAATCACTTTTATTAAAAAATTCTAAAAAAAAAAAAAAAAAAAAGAGATTGGCTGTCATTTAATGTGTGGATGTGGGATTGTGCAAGTTGGCCAGTCACCTTTTTTACTTTCTTATTTTATACTTTTTTTACCTTAAATTTTAAATGTTTATAACTTTTACGTCTCATTTTTTTCATGAAAAATATATCAAACAAATTATTTTTTCAAGATTTTTAATTTGATATCCATATTGCATATATATAAAAATATTTTTTTTAAAATATAAAATGTTTTAGATTAAATGTAATATATTTTGATGTCTAAAATATTTTTAAATAAATAAAATTGTGAGATTTTTATACAAAATAAAATTTTATTAAAAAATAGTTTGTATATTATGAATTTTTATTTTAGAAAAATATATTTTTATTTTATAAATTTAATTATTTATTACACAAAAGTAACAAAATCTCACACATTGTGATAATGCGACACAAAACAAATTGTGAAATTTAACAATTAAATTAGTATTAATTATAATTTACTAACCATTATATTATTACAAATATTACAAATCGTGCACCACAAGGGAGAAATACTAGTATTTTATAAAATAATAAAATATATTTATAATATAATTATAAGTTAATCAATATATAAGAATAAATTATTTAAAATATTTTATTATTTTATTGATAAAAATATATAAAAAAATATAATTTTGTATGAAATATATATTTCCTTCTTCCTAAAATAATCTTTTTTGTTTCTAAAATAAATTAATTAGTTGTATTTTACATATTTTGTTTATAGAAATATCAGTTAATATATATTTGCAATCCACACCCAATTTAAATAATTCAATACACAATAAACAGTAAAGTGTAATTCAAAAAATGAACAAAAAATATGTATATTTTTTTGCATATAATGTCTCATTTTAATATATGTGTTATGATCGTAAAATTAAAGATCATAAAAAGAGTATTGATTTAATATTACTTAAAAATCAGAATAGAAATATAAAAATTTATTCGTATTTAATAAATTGAAAAAATATTCTCACACAAAGAAGAAAAATAAAATTTAACCAATTAAAAACTTGCAAATTATTTTTCAGAAATATTTATTTTTGTAGAAATGAAAAATAGAAAAAACAATAAAAAAGATAATCAAATAAACATATTTTGATAGAAAATAACTTGAAAATCAATAAATATCGTAGTTTCATCAATCAAATATATATAAATAGATATTGATATAGATTTGAATAGAAAAATAGATATCATAATATATACGATAGACATATATATATATATATTTGCATTGAAAAAATGGATATCATAATATATATACACAGATATAGTATATATTTGCATACAAAATAGATATCATAATTAAAAAGTTGATGTTTCTATTTGTGGCGGTACTACTCTTTATATATATATATTACTTGTTTATTAATATGTATTACTTCTGATTAGTTACCTTAAAAAATAGTTATACTTTATAGTTAAACAAGTAATACTTTAAATCGTGTTGCACGTGCACCTGATGTACAAGAGACTCACTCTAAAATTATATTATTGTTATAAAAGATTATAAAATATATAAGTGATAGAAAAAAATTAAAACACAAATTATATAATAAAGCAAGAGATCATGATGCAAACAAAATACTCATGAAATATAAAATACAAAGAAAAATAAATTAGAACAAATGTTAAAAACAAATATTTTTTTATATATTAAATAAGGAGTGTTCATTAATAACTATTTATCATTAGTAATCTCACTTAAAGGTTGTCATGGTTGAGAGAACAAATTGGTTCGTAATGTACTATGACATCCAACTTCGTTGAATTACTGGTATAATAATGTTGGTTTTTTGAACAAACAATGAAACAAATAAATCAAAGAAATTATATTAGTACAATATTTTCATAAAATAAGTATGCAATTGAATTTATATTTGTGATTTTTTTAAAATCCAAAATACTTAGATAAACATTAAATTTTATTATTATCAACATATTTAGAATTAGTTAGTTTAAATATAATTCCCTAGACAACAAGCAAAACCACTATTGGGTCTCACATTCATAGCAGAGCAAACTACAAGCATTTGCATCGACTATGTTGTTGTTCGATTAGTTGTCCTTTTAGGTTCAATGTATTCGATTATTTGACCATTTAGCTATAATTTATTTTTCTAGTTTCAACACTTGCGATGATAGAGTTTTCAGATTCGTCCGATTTTTCTATTATGACCCTGTTTGTCTTTTTTTTTTTTTTTTTTTTGTATGTGTTTATCTCTAAACATTGATAGTTTATCTTTGTTTTTTCTAAACCGATGTGTTCCTAAATTTATTGCATGCATATCATGTGGAGTAATCTATAGGAATTTAGACATAAGCAACATGAATTATGTACGTTGCATAGTTATGCACAATCATATCCACACAGATATTGTTTGATTACATAGTTTATATATACATACACACATTCCTGGGAATCCATGTCTCGTCTCATGCATTTGAATAAGTCGTTGGATGTCAGTTGAATTCGGCCTTCTTAAGTAATGACTGCCCCAAATTTCTACCACATTTTGACAGAATTTGGAAAGACAATCAATTGGGGTTGATTCCCCCATTCGTAGATACTCATCAAGATGATTGGCTGGGACTCCATATACTAGTTGATGAATAGCCGACGTGCATTTTTGTAGAGGTGACAGACCTCTTCTATGAGCTGCATCGAGTCTCTGCTGAAAAAATGGTGAGTAATTCTCAAGTGTACTCAGTATACGATGGAATAAGTCTATACGCATTCGAAATCGTCGTCGGAATAATCATTCACTAGCCTTTCGTGTCTAGCTTCACATTCCCTTTCGATGTACCTTCTACTCCGACTCCTCATTTGATGGCACTTTCATTCATATTCCTGCATTAGTTGTTGACTTTCTAAAAATATTTCTGATATCAAATCTAGCTCTGAATTATTGCCTTCATTTTCGGGGTCACTGGATGAGCTGAAACTACTTGAATATTGAGTCATTTTGTGTAAATAGAAGTTATTTTTTGTATATGAAGAAACAAGACTTTAGAATGAAATGAAGATGCCACTCATTACTCCTATATACATATGTCTTTTAGTTTACAATGGCTACTTTTGCAACAGCTAGTTTTCAACGACTACTTTTGCAACGGTTACTTTTGCAACGACTAGTTTTCAATGGCTACTTTTACAACGGTTACTTTTGCAACGGTTAGTTCTCAACGACTAATTTTACAACGGCTAGTTTATTATCTGTCGAATATGGTCATACATGTGGACAATGAGTTGGAAAATATAATATAAAAATATTTATTATATTAATAAAAATATTTATTACATTAATAAAAATACTTATAACATTAATATAAACATTTCTACTACATTAAATGAAAACAACTACTATGAGTTCCATTTCGCCATAATTTCTTGACACTGCTTGTCATGATAGAAACGTTGCTCAGGTGTCATATTGCTTGTGTCCTTTTGCGGAACTTCGTATTCCTTCATCCGCATCTTCTCTTTCTTTTCTTCATATTGAGTCTTCTTAATTTCAAGTTCAGTCTTTTTCATGCATGAAAACTCAGCCAAACCTTTTACAATGCTATCGTACCTCTTCCTTATATCATTGTTTCCATCTTCGTCGTCACCACTGGCTGATGCAATTGTCTTTTTCTTTGCTTTTCTTTTTGCGGCCTTTTGTCCAATCGGACGTGTTTTTTCATTTAAATCAAAATTAGTAGCTGTGTCTTATGTGGAAGAAGTGTTGCTCGCTCCCGATTTAGATGTCCTCGTCTTCTTCGTACAAATATAGTCATCATTAGACTGTGAAATGAATGCTAGACGATGTTTGACAATCTACCACACATGATCAAGGTTAAAAGATGGGTTTCCCTCTGAACGAAACTTTTGCACTGCCCTTTTATATATATATATCTCCTCACTACTAAATCCTCTTATGTACGAATTGTTTACGTTAATGTAACAAGCATTGAATTTCTTCACAAGCGGCTTAATATAATGCCAGTGCGATCTCAAGATGGATGGCGTACGTGTTGGTTGACTGTCGGATTTATGTTCGTTGTAGTATGAAGCAACATGATTCCAGAAAGCTACCTCCTTCTGATTATTACCGATGATTGGGTCATTGGACATAGCGCAAAATGCGTTTGTTAGGCGTGCTGCTCGATCTTTCTTTGTCCAAGCAGTTCGATCTTTCTTTTCCTTTGCCCCGACAGCTACTCGATCCATACTTTCCACTAAAATAGGTAACTCGTGATCTGAGAGTTAAGTCTCTGGAACTTAAGATGGACTTGCCGATTCTTCACCCATAGAAAATCTCGATGGCTTGCTTGTTGATTGTGGAGTAGAAAATTCAAACATTTGCGACTAATTCCCAAACTGATTGCTCACATTTTGCCAAATATTTTCTGGCATGGGATTATAAAATTGAGCGGTATTGGCAAAATTTCCAAGATTTGAGGCGAAATTTGGATAATTCACCATATTCCTAAAACCTTGTAAATTATGGGGGAATTGGTTACCCAATTGAAAATTTTGTGGATGAAATTGAGTTGGAAGATTGAATTGAGAATATGAAAAATTTGGAGGAAATTGAGAATTTGGGGACGATTCATCTTCATCAATATTTTGAGATTTCTGAGATGAATTATCGAAATTGAATTTGTTATTTTTATCCATTTCGAATAAAAATTAGCAAATTGAAAAGAGAGTTTGAAAATAAAAGACAATTGAGAAAGATACTAGAGAGAGTGAATTTGAGGTATGGATGAGAATGATGAAATGAGAAAAAAAGAAGAGGTATTTATAGGGATTAAGAATATATCCTTTGAAAAAAAATGTATATTCAACGCATAGATAACGGTTATATTCTGAAAAAAAAATATAATTTAAAAAAATATTTTAAAAATAAAAAATGGTATTTAATATTTGTTTTTAAAAAAGCATAGAGCCTAACGGCTCTTTTAATAGATGTATGGAGTGAGCAAGTTATAAATGAAAGCAGTTCACGTGGGCCAAGTGACATGAAAACTACAGGGCACTCAAATTTTGAGAGATAAAGCAGTTTCAAAATATATAAAAAAAATATAAAAAAATAAGAAAAAGAAAAATCTTTGACTGGATGGCCCACAATTGAACATCCAAGTTTTTAGACACTTGTTTTCTCTCTTCATTTAAGAAATTTTCTCCAATGGTTTTAAACACCATTGGACAACAAATTTAATTTTTAAATGGGCATTTGGATGTTCATTACGGATGCTCTTATCAATCAAACAATATTGTTCATGCTACAGTAAATTTACTTTTTCAAAATTGCTTTTATTAAAAATTTACAGTTATATTTTCTCATTCAAAACCTAACTTGCACGATATTGTAATTAATTTTTCTATTATTTTTAATCAATAAAAATAGCAAGATAGTTTTGACGGAAAAATAGCATTGTATATTTTTTAGAATGTTCTGATTTTATATAATTATATATTTTAACAATATTCTACAAGCTATTTATCATACATTTAAAAAATATATGAAATATATTTGACAATTTACGGTACATTAAGAAAAACTTTCTTTCATAATCTCTATTGTTTTCTCATATAATTCAACTCATTTCAAGTTTAAATTAAACATGATTACAATACTTAAAAAAAATTATTCCATAATCACATTTATTTTAAATAAAAAAATAGGCAATTAGAAATTAAAATTTATATTTGCTAGTTGGCGCAAGATTGTTGTATTTTCTCTCTCAAATATGGTGATTTATTATACTACCAATAATACAGAGATTTTTATTTTTTTATTTTTTTTATGGATTGTATTTGTTAGATTAGAAATTGTGCTTGTATATAATGTTCTCACAAAACAGAAACATAAAAAATATAAATTAAATACGATGTAGAAGCAACACTTTAAAATTTAGAGCTTTCGAAAAAAATCATTTTTCCTTCATTAGTAAGTGTTTGTTAAAAAACCAATGTGCATAATGGACTTACAACCTTTTATACTTCATATAAAGTAAATTCCCTCTACACACTCTTTCTCACTATTGGCTCGACCACCTAATTCCTTTGATTGATTTTCTTACAATGAAAATCGTCCAACTGTAAATGTATTCCACGACAATACATAAGTATGATAATCTGATTCACTAAGATGTCTTATGAGACTAGGAACACAATGAATTATATTACAAATTACAATCCAAACAAAATCTTCTATGTGAGATACATAATGGGCACTCAATAAAAATATATCTCAATACTTTATTGCTACATGTCAGTCGAATACATATACAGTGAGTTAACGATGAATCTAGACTATAAATTTTCAGGAGTCCATGATCTTCTTCATTTTGTTGTGGGATGTGTTTTTATCAACAAATTAAGTTAACCTTTGAATTCTAAGGCTCAATGTGAAATTAGGCTTAAAATAATTAAATAACGTATGATGCATGAATGGCTAGAAATCGTGTACGAGACTTGAGATTGAGATATTAAAATAAATATAACATATGATGGGATTGAGGGAATTAATTCAAGTCTTAGGCTCTTGATAATTCTCAAGTTTGAAATAATATAGTGGTTCAACTTGATGCATAATTGGGTCATATGACCATAATGATAATTAGAATTATAAAGTATGACATAGCTAAAGTAAGTAATTAAACAAATAATAATACTAAAATAAAATAATGGAAAAAAATGTGGGGCGTTACAAGCAATCACGTGAGATGTTGCCCCACTATTAACATTCCAACGGCCATCAATGTGATGAGTATTAGCAGAATATCTTGCAAAATGTTGAGATTGATCATAGAAGTAGTCATGTCACATTTAGAGTCATAATTCAGAGTTAAATTGTATTATGGAGCATAGGAGTTTTTCATTAGAAATGAAAGCAAAATGAGTTTGAGAGGAATTGAGATCAATTCCTTAAAAGTTGTCATCAAACTCTTTGAAGCATTATGAAGCAGTGTGGTTGTATTTTCCACATATATCTGACATGTAGGCTTATCAAACTCTACCATTGCCACGACTAAAATTATGTTGTGCAAATTGCACAAAAGGATTAGCCATAGCAGGACTAGTATGAATATAATGTTATAAGGATGTTGTAAAAGTCTCATCTCATCTGTCTGTAATGTATACTTTTCAAATATGAGTTGAAGATTTACATGACCGGAATAAGTTGATAGATATAGATACATGAGCAGGAATAAGTTCATATATAGACGACAACAACCAACTAAGAAGGAATTGATCTCAATTGAAGGCGTGTAAGCACAAATACAAGAAAAGAAGCGAAGGAGCGTTTAGTTATGTAACAACCTGATTTTTATAATTTATTTATAAAGCATTTTAAACATATATAATCATGCCAATAAATTTATTATAATTATATTATTCGTGAATCAATCCATTAAAAAAAACCATTTCAAACATAAACTATTTTAAAATTCAAAAAGAAAATAATAAATCATATGATAGTTCAATTAAGACATAACATTCATAATAAAAAGGGGTCACATAAGCTAAGCAGACAAGTTAATCCAACAGGTGACTTAAATACTAATAATTTGAATGCATCCCAATTGGTTAAGTTCCATATCACTTAGATCAGTGGTCATTATCTGAGATTCGCTTAAAGTGAAAAATAAGCCCATCTCATGACTTATTGCTGCATAAAACTTAATTACTAATACTGCTTCAATAAATTACAGATTTTTTCTAATAATAAGCATACATAAAGGAATCACAGACTTGATTCATATTAAATAAGACACAAAAAATCAGTTGAGCCTGCGACAATTCTTCCTGATTTCACATTTGGATCCAACAAGAGGATTAATGCTTCCCATTTTAACCATAGATTTGGCAAACTGATGGAAGAACAAAGCCTCATCTTCTGCATAAGTCTTCACCAGCTCCCTCGTCTTCCCCACTTTTCCGGTGAGCAGAACTTCATCTGAAGCCAGCAGCCCTTTGCCCCACAGTAAAAGCTTAAAGTATGTGTTGTCGAATCTCACTGGAGAGGTAATGTCGAGCGGCGAAATATTGTTGTCGCCGCCAACTTTAGGACAGACTGTTTTCAGACCGTTGTAGTAGCTTTTCTCTAGAGTTGCATCTGGTTGGTTGCTCCCCTTTTGGTTGTACAGCCTCTGTCTGAATGTCACACATCTTGCCACTCCAATGGTGTGTCCTCCTGCAGAGAGAGAGAGAGAGAGAGAGAGTTATGGTGGATGATTAATTGGATTGGTCATGGACAGAAAACGAGAAGGGCTAACCAGAAAGAGCAACAAGATCATGTTCATCAAGGCCTTGGCGATTAAATTTTGTGAGGAGTGTTTGGATGGTGGAATTTGGAGCAGGAATATTAGTGTTGGATTTACGTATACTTGCTGTTCTTGAGTCCCTGCGTCCTAATGGGACTTCCCAATGGGGCCCACCACTCTGTATATACATGCATCATTACACAGCTTACAACATTAGTTTTTCCAATCAAAGAAAGAGCAGCTTCAAAGAAAAAAAGGGGGCCAAAGATGAGGATTTGAGTGAATTACAAGGACAACAGAATCCCTAGCAGCAAGAGCAAGAATGTCGGAACATGAAACTGTGAGAGGGCAGACTTGCTCTAATTTAGCTTTGATTTCATCTATCACTTCAAACCCTCTGAGTGAGTTCTTGTTTGGTCCTGACTTCTTCTCACTCACTATTGTCTTGCTATCGTCTAGCAACACCGATGCATCACAGCCCTACACACCCCCACAAAACTCATGAGATCTAGAAAGAGAGAGAGAGTTTGCATGTAAAAATTCCTGACAACACGTACCTGTGCAAAACAGTCATGAAAGTGGAGTCTAAGCAAAGAGGCAGCCATTCTTGAATCTCTGGCAATGGCATTTTCCAACACAGACATTACGATTTCATTAGCCTGTGGGCAAGAAAACTCGTAGAATCCGGGGGAAAGACCAAAATACCCTCCTTGGCCACTTCCATAACCGGAACCTGGAAAAGCTTCCAGCTGAGAGCAAGAGAGTAATGCCATGGCAATGAGGCCTAAACTAAACCGGAGAGAAGCCATTCCGAACTCAGATTACTATGAAAAAAACGCGGTTTTTCTTATTTGGGATTGGATGAAAGATGGATGCTCAATCATTGATTTATATAAAGAGATCAAATAGTAATATCAACTGCTCCAATATGTACCAAATCCCATTGGTGTCACATAAGATGCCTGTTATGGATATTGGGAGACCAATTCAACATTGGGAGATTATGTCAGATTTGAATATTGGGATAGTGTTGCTGGTTTTAGTTTCACCTGCTCAAATTCTGCATGAAATAATATGTCACCCACGTTCTGTTGCATTTGCTGAACTTCAGCGATTTTTGTCAGGTTGATCGAGTTTGCAATTGGGATAGGATACTCTTAAGGATGTTTCTTCCAATAGGGTGGGGAAATTTTCAACATTAATAAAGTTCCTGTGATCATTGCATTTTTCTTGGGATTAATCAGGGAAACTCAAGTGAGTGAATCTTAGTTTAATCCCAACTTCCCAACAAAATCTGTTTAAAAAATACCCTTACGACAATTATATTTTTGTATAAAATATGGTTGAAAAATCAAACTAACTAATAATACAGGGACATAAGTGAAATTAATAGCTTAAAACAAGTTATAATTTCATTTAATTGATAAAAAATAAAATTTGTACGATACTCGAATAAAATTTTATTTAACAACGGAACAATGTAGCATTTTGTTTATATACCCTGTTATGTAAGGTTTTCTCCAAATAATGAAAATTCTCAGGAATGGCTGTAGAAATTAAAACATTCCATTCCAAACATCTATATTCACAGGAACAAGAGTTTCATCATCATACAATAGTTTCCGGAAGCAAACATAAATTACATTCACTTTACATAGATTGTATGCAGGGAGAAGATTCGAAAGAAACTCAAGCCAGTCACTTTCGATATATACAAAGATATAGGACGAACTAGAGGAAAGATCACTCTACCACCTTCATCATTTGAGGCCAACGATCCTGCTGGAAGAGGTCGATCACATATAATGCAATGGCTGCACCACTTGCCACAAGACTACCAGTTCGACTATTCTTCCTCAAAAACTCCCGACATTTTTTATAGCAAGCTATGATACACATGTTTGTCTCATTGGAGTGAGAAGTCTGGCAAAGCGGAGTGGCACATAAGCTCTGACCAAAGCTCCATTCTCCACATATTCCTATCAAATAATTGAATATTCAAAAAAATTTGAGATTATTTTGTGTTTTTAGAACTAAATTGAAATAGTTATAGAGTCAGCTGAGCATGGACAGAAAAAGACCATAGTGTCCCTTTTGCACCATCACAATTAGAATAAATTGGATATTGAGACAAACATGGAGAGATCAGCATATCTCAGAATGCTATAACTTCTGACATTGTTCAGTCACAATCAGTGTTTTAAAAGGCCCGCCTAGGCGCCAATATTTTGCCCATCAGCGCCTTGTGACCCCAAGTCGAGACGCTCGCCTCACGCGCCTCCCCGTGAGGCGCAGGCGCAAAAAAGGTGCGCCTTGCCCAAATTATTATTATTATTATTATTATTTTTTTTTTGTGTAATTTAATAGATTTCTATTATGTAAATCAGTGAGTGAAACAAATACCCTAACCCAGCCCCAGCGCCCCTTTTCTCTTTAAACCCTAATTTCCTAAATCCAAATAGCCATCCCACTCCCACCCCTTTGCTGCCCCTTCCTCCGGCGACTGCTCCCCCCATCCACCGGCGACCGGAGTCTGGCGACCCACCAATCCGATGTGGATGGATACAAATTCGATGATAATCCACAATTTAACATGAACTATAACGATGATGCTTAGTTATAACTATTATGTTTTGGACTTCTATATTTAATGTTTTAGTGAATCTATTATGTCTTTTATGGTGAAATGTTTTTATATGTATCTACATGTTTTTTTTTTTTTTTTTAGTTTGGGCACCTCACTTTAGTGAGGCGAGTGCCACGCCTTACGCCTCGCGCCTAGGCAGTGAAACAGGTTTGGCGCCTCGGGGCGCCTTTATGCCTTTTAAAACACTGGTCATAATAACATTAATTTAATCCTACCACAGATAAACAGTTGGTCATTACTTATACAGGACGGTTACTAAAAAGATCTAAGGTATGCTGAATGGAACAAAAGCTATAGTCTTACTAATGATTGTTAACATCGTCTCTTTGACCATGATTTAATTAACCTCTCTGAAAGACCTGAAGCAGCCCAAAGCTAATTCATGAAGTTCATAAGCTCATGTTTCTTGGGTTACTTTTTTCCATTTTTTTTTCTAATATAACTATTGTATCAGTTTGTTTAGGGGAAAGAGATGGGATTAAATCCAGATAACACTAATAATTAACTTCTCCAACAGATAATACCATATCGCATTTAGAGATCCACCAAATTGGAAATCTGACATTAAATTCAATGATTGCACGAGATTTTAACTAGCAGTATACATATTGTCACTAGGGTTGTCTAAAAAAATTTGTGAAGTAGTGATATCTTTCACTCTCTAACTTTTGGGTACTCTCGAGTCCCTTGAAGACTATATCCTCCATTACCTATCTCCTCTAAGCAAATGTCAGGAATCAATTAGACCGTTTTGACAAAAGTACTGCATAAAATCCTAGGTCTTTTTCTGTTTCTGCATCCCGTATTCAAAGTGTTTAATTTTATCACTTCGTAATTGCTTGTCAATAGCTCCCAAAGGATTTAATAGATAAAAACAGAACGGAGAAAAAACAAACAAGGAGATGAGATATTTGACAACCACATTTACTCATAAATGCAAGCATTGCACACATTCAGAACATCAGGAAGAAAGAGTGGATTAGGTAACAATATGGAAAAGAAAGCTTACAGTTTTCTCAACCATGCCAACATGGTGTATTGTGCTTAGGAGCTCCCCTTTGTCAAACGGAATCAGAGCTTCCACCCACACCATCATATCCTGTAAGATTAAAGATTACAGGATCTAAGCACATTGAATTCACTGGTGGAACTTCCAACTGAACAAAATAGAAAGATGTGGAGAAAAGAAACAATTCACAAATTATAAAAAGAAAGAAAGCCAGAAGTACCTTTAGTTTTTCTTGAACTGCAATGCAGAAATCATCCAGTCCTTCACCAGTTAAAGCAGATATACATACAATATCTGGATTATTCTGAGCTTCAGACCTTAATTTTTCAGGGTCTCTTGCATTATCAATCTGTAAAAATATAAATTAACCAATCACAAAGTAATTCTTTTACGTTTGTGATGCACTCGGTCCAAGCTGGTATTTTGAACCATAAAATGTTGCAGATCTATACATAACCCCACAATGAAGAACAAATAACAATCACATTACTGTCCAACAATTGGATTAACAAATTGTATTATCCCAATGTCACTCAGCAATGTGGATATATGAACAGAAACTGGAGACATATTTAAGACAACTATCAATCAGAAAAGTTGATGCTCAACTGCATGCTTTGTCCTGAACAGCTTTGAAATGACTATATAGTGTAACCTTGAGCTTTCAAATGCCACATGTCATTGATAATTTTATTGAGAATTTCTTAGATAGATAATCAGAAGTGATTCAGCCAACTGCCAACTGCCAACTAACAAGTATTACAAATTTAGAGAACAATAACGATAACTCCTAATACCTTGTTCCACACAATCAACTTTGGAATGGACGATGTATCAAGTTCTGCAAGAACTTTGTCTACAGATTCAATTTGTTGCTCTGCCAATGGATGGCTGATTCACAATGTACAATGTTATCAGAAAGAGTGTAGTAGTGATTTACAGCTCACTCTAGGGATAAATCATACCTGATATCCACCACATGTACCAGAAGTGATGACTCAGATATCTCTTCCAAAGTTGCTCTAAAAGCAGCTACCTGAAAGAAGAAATATTAGCTGAAAGAGAAACTTGATTCAGAATAAGCAGAAAATGGAAGATATGACTCCATGTTGAGAAACATGAATTATAGATTGGCTTATATTAAATGAAAGATCATATGAAAACACATCGTGGCAAACAATGGGGAACAAATATTACATGTAGAGTAAGAAATGATCTTACCAGTGTTGTTGGTAACTTTTGAATAAAGCCAACAGTGTCAGTTAAAAGAAACTCCTTCCCATTCTTCATCTAGACAGAAGAAAATAAAACAATTGCTTGAATTTAGGGCGTGCAAAAAGGAGATTTATGTTGCAGGAACGGAACCAATCATTACTGATGTGTCATTTTGTTATCTATTTCAAGTGCATGAATATCATTCACAATGCTCTTCTATGAAATAAGATGTAGAGCAGGAAAGTTGAAAATAAAAAATTAGAAAGAACAAAAAATGAATTGAATGCTAATATTTGCACAAAATAGCCGTCAAGTAGGCAGATTCTTTAAATGTGATCAAGTAATGAGAAAGAAAATATATAATATATGACTACTTCTCAAAATTGTAACTCCACAGCCATTTTCTTTGTGTTTCCCTTCAACCAATGAATGGAGGCATTTTCCTGAGTTTCAAGTGCTGTATTGTACTAGTCAAGACCAATTCAATATAATATGCAGAGGAACATATTATTGAAAAGATCCATAGACTCTGATGATGCTGAACATCCCTAGATAGAGTTGAGCGAAACAAGATTATTTAGGACATTATACATGCCTGGACCCTTCTTGTAGTAGGATCAAGTGTTGCGAATAGCTTATCCTCAGCAAGAACGTCAGCTCCAGTCAACCGGTTTAGAAGTGTGCTCTTTCCAGCATTTGTGTATCCAACCTAAACAAGAATCTTGACAAATTATACTTCTCATTTCAAACAGACAACAAATATTAAACTGCAGGTGATACACAAAGTCAATTTATCTATATACCATCAAACACACAACCAACTGCAAATATAATCAATCAGAAGAAGTAGATTTGTGATTAAGAAAATGGGCATACATTTAATGAACAACTTAAGCGTAGAATTTACAGAAAATGTCTCCAACAACAAATCCTTTTTGAATAAGCTGACAAGCATCATTAGGATTGTTCATATTTTTGAGCCTCTTGAGCAACACCAAACATTATCTTGCTGACAACATCCTGTGAATAATTTCTCCATGCAAAATTGAGCATCTTTTAATAGAAAAATATTCAATTTGTAGCAGTACATAGATCTGAAGTTCATGGAAAGTCTGGGATGCTGCCTACATGGGATACTTTAAGGGATTCTCCATATATATATGGGGGAGGGGGGGTGAAATAGTTGTTGGGTGCAATAGAGATATAACAGATCATGATACAAAGTTATTAATTCTATATGATCTATTAACCTGCAGCAAATAAACAGATGGGTTGACGGCATAGACAAGTGGAGCTGACATTACAAACTTTTAACGTATGACATTAACCACTAACCACACAGATATAAATAGTATTTCATACCAAAGATACAACCGGGACGGGCACAGCAACCCTTCGGTTTCTGTACTGCTTCCGATGTTTACGGACAGATTCAATCTCTTTCTTGAGAGCACCGATCTGAAAACTCCAGAAAAATATGCAAGTTTAAGATATGCAAACGACTAAAGCAGGGAAGTCAAACATAAAGGAAATAACGCATTGACTGAAATATGATCCTCAAAGTGCTCGGATACACATTGATCTGACAGGATATGGAAGGGAAAAATTATGCCATAAACAGTCAGAATCACAACAATATACAATCCAAAGTATGCCATAACAGGCTGTTTACAAAACCATAAAACGTAGAAAGAGTTCCATAAAATAAAATAAAAATGAGCTACAAGCCATTGAAACTAATACCAACAAGCAGTTAGTGTGCATGGTACGACTTCCATGACAAACCTTGACTCCAAAAGCAGAGGGTTAAATAAGAGAAAAAACAAACAAACAAACAAACAAATCAAAACAAAACAAAACAAAACAAAGAAAGAAAAACAAAACAAGAAGTAGAAGAAGACATACAAAACCGCAACAGAAGAAAAAAAGCTTAGGCCAAAAAGTCAAGGTCAGACCCACTGCATTCCTATAAATGATAAATAAATGCAGCAAATAATGTTACAATTTATGGATCCAACTCCAACTTTGACCTATGCCTAGTAATTAACATGTCAAATCAGAGTTTGCACTTTGCACCAAGACTCTGGTGTAACAATAGTATCAGAAAGCAAGACGCTCACCTGGTCACGTAAGATACGCTTATCAACTTCAATTTGTTTCTCACCCATACCCTTCACTTGCCCTCCAGCTTGGCGTTCAAGATGGCTCCACATTCTTGTTAACCGTGGTAGTTGATATTCCATCTGAGCCAGTGAGACCTGAGAGTAAAACCTTCTCTTGTTAACATCAACAAAAGTGTAGTCTTTAAGAAATGAATCAAGATAAATTACCTGTAAAGCAGCTTCACGTGTGGCTGCTCGCTGGTTGAAGATATCAAGGATGAGTGCAGTTCGATCACATACCCTAACATCACCACCAAAGGTCTTCTCTAAGTTCCGCAACTGCCTGTTTTCCAACATAGAATCAGCAAGAAGAGTAAGAAAAAACAAGACAAAGCCATTTCAGCATAAAAGTCTTAATTGCAAATAGGAAGAAGAAAGGTAGACTCTATCACCATCACATCTTCTCTACGCTACCCAAAAGCAAAACCACACAGCGGAGTATGAATTTATGAAGTCATATTAAGATGAAGTATGTGTTGAAGTCATTAAAAAGCAACCCAAGAGCATTAAGAACCACTACATCTTTTATCCACCACCAAAGAGTATAATCATATTGCTTAGTATGAATTTCTTGAAGTCATCAAGAACGAACCCTGGTGAAAGTTCATCATCAAAAATAACTGTCTCAACATCAAATGCATGGATGGCACTCTTAATTTCTGCAACCTTTCCTGATCCTATATATGTCCTGGGATTGGGTGTCGTAAGTCTGCAGGAAACAGAAAAATCATCTCAATTTCACAATTGGTGGCCTAATATACAAATTACAAAGTAGTCATAAAATTGTACAACTTGTCGCCAAAAACTAAAAATGGAAATCATGCCTTACTCACTTTTGATAAGTAGAACCAACGACAAGTAATCCAGCAGTGTCAGCTAGCTGCTCTAATTCACTAAGTGAATCTTCTGTATCAAAGGAACCATCTGTATGGCCCTTCCTTGCCACGCCAACGAGATAAGCTTTCTCCTCTAACACCTAGCTTTAAAATCTTTGGTTAGAAGCAAAAAGATAAGCATATATATTGTCTGAAAAAAGGAATCACCTAATTGTTTAATTTCTGAGGTCTCGTGTATCATAGGTCCATACTTACCAAGTCTTGAAAATTCTGAGTATGGTCTCCTTTTATAGAATTCGATTGAAAGAACTAAAATGCTAATGAAAGGCCCCATAACTCGCAAGGAGATGATAAAAAAAAGAAAACATATATCGACAAACTTTTCTAAAGAAGATCATGAACTGGGATTGAATTAGAAAGATATACCTCTCGTCCATTACGCAGTTTAAATCGATCTTCTATATCACTTTCCTCTACATTTCCTCTCTTCTCTTCCAAATTTTTCAACTGAATTTGACTCTGCCCTTCAGAAGATTCTTCCGTTGCAGTACCTGCTTCGATTTCATGGACCAACCCATGATCCTGACCCTCCGGCTCAGCATCAAGCGGGGCGCTCCGCTCAGAAACGGTGTCGTCGGGGTATATAACTCCAACTCCATCAGTATGAACGGCCTTAAAACTAAAATCTTTACTATGAGTTTGGAGATTAAAGAATTGGAAGGGTTTGACATTAGGGTTTGGAGCCCATCGATAAACGAAACCTTGTTCGCGGTTCAGAAACGAAGGTTTCAAGATTGAGCAAAAGCATAAGCTCATGATAATTTATGTCTCACTTATGAATACTAATTTCAGTTACAGTGTATTCGGAAATGGAAGCAGTCCGCAATAATGATCATCCACTGTTGCTGTTTTCACTTCACCCAAGTATGGGTTTGTATTTTGTAAACGGGTTTGCTGGTTTTTGTGGTTATTAGCCGTTGATCCAAATATTTGGATTTCTCTCCTCTACACTTTTATATTGCAATTTGGGCCGAATTCACATATCCTTCATTAAATCGCGTTATCGAGTTTTTATTGAAACTATAATTTTAATGCTATTTATTGAGGGTGTGTTTACTTTTTAGGTTTGGTATCAAAGAATTTTTAATGTTAAAATATATTATTTTTGTTCTAAAATTCAATTTTACCAATAAAATTATACCATAATATTAATATTTATATATTCTGCATTTAATATTTTTAAAATATTCTTTCTTACTTTCTATTAAATTTACGTTTTTCAATACAACTAATTAAGTATTTTACAATCCTTCAATTCTTACCCAATATAATATAATATTATAATAAATTATTTTTTTCAGTATTGATTCAACATCTACAATATAATCATACCTTATACAATCTCAAAATAAAGAAAGATTATCACTATTCAACTGTATTTCATAATTTCAGAGTCGGAATTTTCTATGGCCCACTTAAATGTAATGTTATTTATATTTCTTCAATATAGATAATATTTTACATGGGATTGCCAACTAAAATAAAATTCATGTGCAACATTTTTATATATAAAATAAATAATATAGATTTATCTTTTTTTATGTATTAAATATATTGTCAACACCGTAAACACATATTGTGTAGACTTAAATTTAATAATAAGAATAAGAAAAAGAAAAATCAACACTTGTAATACTAACATTTGTTAAACAAATTATATGTTGCGGGATATTTTTTTTAAAATGTAATTTTTTTTTTTATTGAAATTCTCTCAACCATATCTTCGAATACACAAAAAATTCCAATCATTTCTAGTTGGTAATCCTAGAAACTACATTATATAATTGATAATGATTAGTTACTGATATTTTTAAGAAAAATTTAACATGAGATAATTATTGTCTTTAACTTTTGTTGATTTATGTGTGACAATATTTTGTATTGTTTTCTAAACGAACTTTAAAAACAAACTTGGATAAGAAATAATCAACCGAAATCACTATCAATTGGCTCACATTAGTTTTTTGTGAGTAACTTTCCTTGGATCGGGTTGTTAATCCTAATTTTAAGTTCACGGCGATCACCCTAATTTTTTTCTTAAACGCTCTCCATTTCTAAATAAACTCCAAATTTATTTATTTATTTAAAAAAAAAAAAAAAAGAAGGGATTTTAATCACCCACTAATTCCATTGATACCCTTCTTGAAAGAGTTCTTTCTTGTTGCTCACCTCTTCCCTTTTCTAGCTAATTTTTGTCTGCAGGAGATAGAAATATCAGGCAGCGGAGCCAGTGGCGCCAATAAATTCCCACTTTCTAACACCGTGCCACCACTAAAATCTAGCAGCAAGATGGACACGGTGAACAGGATCCTAGCCACATGTACGACAACACGCTGATTTCCTCACTAGAGGCGAACTCCGATAGACAAATGGAGGAATCAGAGAGCTCTTTAGTGTGATTCTTGTCTTCGTCGTAGATGTGCTTCAACAACGACTTCAGAACCTTCTTTTTAAGTCTTGGTTAACTGTTGGGTGCTTCGACAACGTTGAGTAAGTGGTGGCAGAGGTCCTTCATGAGAGGTGGTGGATCTAGGTGCAACGGGCGATGGCGATAAAGCCAAGCACATAGACGAGAGCACAAAAAGAAGAGCGATAAAGCTTACTACAAAGTCGAAGTCCAGATTCTCCATTGGCTGCAAAGAGTTTTTAGACAAGGGCGGTGGCAGGCTCACACCACCTAAATGGCATGAACGGACGGTCATGTAGACAGAAAAAGTATGAGATGAAGAAAGAGAGATAATATCGCATGTTGAGTGTAGGGGCTGGCCCAATTCTACTGCATAATTTCTTGAGAGTGCTAGTCTTTACAGTGTGAAGTTGAGATGATATCCGACAGTTTTAGATTAAACTTAATTTTAACCATAGTTTAAGTTGAGTTGAATTCATTTGTGTTAGAATCAAACTATTGATTCATAATTTACATTTAAAGTAGATTGGAATGAGTGAGAAATCAATACACAAAAATCGACAATCAGCACTTACAACAATTGTTTGTTTATTCCATGTTCTTAAATGTGATTTACCATTTTTGATGGGCTTGAACGGCTAAAGAGAATTTAGTGAACTCAAAGGAAATTATTCCAAGTGGCCTATGTGGCAGAACTCGGTTCATTTGGACATGGCTTCGGTCTTTGCTCCTTGTTGGGAGGGTGTTGCAGGACGTGATACAATACTTCAGATCATATGTTTGTTTTTTTTTAGAGAATTTTATTTAATGCTATATTTATTACAAACTAACCCCCTAGATTCATGTTGGAATTGAATTATTAAAAGGTCCAAATTTATGAAGAAAGTCCATGAAGAATTAGAGTCCCAATAAAATAGTAAATTTCTATTTTTAATTATTTAGAAATTAAGTTAGGATAATATTATGTTATACAGAAATTTTCTCCCCACAATCAGACATGGCCTAAGGGAGGGTAGGAGACTTCACTTTGGGTTTTTTCCACACTTGGAATTGTTCTCTTTCGCTTGGGAAGTTCCCCGACAATTGGCTATAATTTTTCAGCTTTTTTGTTTCTTCTTCTTCTGCCATAAGGATTAAGGTTTTATTAAATTTTAATAATTTTAATTTCTTATATAATTAAGTCTTAAAATTTAATAATTTTAATTCTCCAAAATTTACTGTTTCTTTCCTATTCATTATATAATCTTGTTTTTCAGATTAGTCAATTGTAGGTATTAGATAATTAAACAAAATCAACTCAAACCACCCACAGGTTTCCTTCAAAATATTTTTATCATAGTTCCCTGTGTATTTAACCCTATTATTTAAATTTGAGAGTAGAAAATTTTTGTTTTGACCCAACACATATTGGCCCTGTTCTTGTGATTTTTTCTTATAACAACTTTATTCCCCTTGTGTGGTGTTGTGTACTATAGAAGAGCAGCCTGTGTTAAACATGATGACACATAAGATGGGGAAATCTTCTAAAAATTGGAAACAAGTTTGAGTTAAGCGTGATCACCTTAACATAACATACTCTTTTGCACTCCTTCGACTTTTTGGGCCTTACTCCTGATTTTGATTAAAAAAATAATTTATTTACATTTTAGGACAAATAATTCTGTGTTCTAATAGTCGATGCTTCGTTCTTACCCCTAACTTCAACACATCATGCACATTCATTCCGGCACCCTCGGTAAAACAACAAACAATCCTTGGATATTTTTTTTCTTTCTATTTCATACATTGTTTTACACGTATAAATGTTATTAAATTTCTAGTGAGTTTATTACCTGAATTGCATATCTTTTGAAGTGTGTGTTTGGTATATTGGACTGTTGCATGGGTGTTAGTTTCGAGTTAGTGTGGAGTTGAGCAAGCATTATTCCCTTCCATTTTGAATTGTTAAACTTTTGTTTGAGTAACATTTGAATATCATTGCTCTTAAGTCATGGGGAGAGCTAGAAGTCGGGCGAGAGATCCGAGTCTTCCAAATGCCAATTCAACAACTCGTCGTTACCTGCCAAAAAGTTCCATCTTACGTAATTTCTTCTTGCACAATTTATCTTTGCACTTTATCTAACCTTCTTTTTTTTTTTTTAGAGAATTAAGTTTATATGTGTCACGTTTTTTTTTTTTTTTTTTTTAAATTCGAATTGCTATGCAAAGTTGAACCAAATATAATAGCACAAAAATAGATAAGTGTGACTGATTATCTTTCTTTGTTATCAAAAGTGAAGTGTCTCATTAGTCTTGATGATAGATAGTGTGGGGACCATAAATCATATAAAATATGCAGCGGAAGGTAAATAAAATAAAATTACCTGTATTTTTTATGTTGTACTTGCACAGTCCCATATACGTAATTAAAAAGAAGTATAGCATAACACATGAGAGGAGAGTGAAGAGATAAAGAACGAGATCAGAGATCGTTCTCTCAATAGGTCCCGTTCTTTCTCTCTTTGGGGATCAATTTATATTGATTCCCACTCTCTCTATGGGCTTAGAAGTCCAACTCCTTATTAGTTGAGCCTATCTTCCTGACTCGATCTTAAGTGGTGTTATTAGGCTTATTAGAATTAATTCATAAGCTCAAAAGACTACTCTCCAATTAAATTAAATAATTCTTTGATTATTTTGGGCCTAGTTAATTATTTGTCCATAAAATAAAATTAGTCCAATAATTAATTATCTTCATGATTAATTAATTACTTGAGCTTAAATAATTAATTTGTCCAATAAATATTATTTAATCCAATAATTATTTTATCCATAATTAATTAATTATTTATCTCTATTCCAACGCACCAGAATTTGGTTATGCGTGTAGCCCCTTATATTCATAATTTTCACTTAGTCCAAGAGCAAACAATCCAATTGCAAGATTAATTAATTCAATTAATTAATTATCTTTGAATATCTCAATCCGTACTTACTCTAGACATCATTTCGTTTATTACCAGCAAACACTACTAGAACGGGTCACAGGTAAAAGATAAATTCAACATGCAAACCTTTCATCCATAGTTACCGTGCAAATACGGTCCCTTCACTTGATTCTTCGACTAATGTCTAGGGCTTGGTCATTTAATGCGGACCCATTATTGACATTAATAACAACATTAATTCTCATTAAACATAGTTGATTCATTGGCCCATAACGAGATCTCATCTCGTATAATCTAGTTGGGTGCATTGTGCAAGATCTTTATTGGATACGACAAGTGTAGGAAATATAGATGAACAATCCCAAGAGATTTCTCTGTGGGCCAACAAATTATGTTTTGCTGATACACTAATCTTAAATATAGTTCCACCATAACCAACGAGCCCCTATTTGATCTCTCAAGAGATGTTTAAGATACCTGTCAATATACGACTTTCTTCATGCAGGATCACATGCATGTGTACAGTTGAAGGGCTAATTAAAGCACCTACATAAATTAGAACCTCAATTTTCCCGTTGCCATTACGACTACCAAATGGTTGGAGTTCTGATGCGGGATCAGTTCAATGTGACTGTTTAGGATGAACATCACATCCACTAACCTACATGGTATCTCATCACCGTTATCCATGGAACGAGATATCCACTTCCAGAGTCATGAACCCTTCAGTGCAAGCCTATTTGAATCCTACGATATTTCTTCTCGTAGCTTCTATGACTTGGAATATTTATTATCTCATCGAGACTCATTCCATGCCCACCAACCATGCGTGACCAAGTCTCTTAGTTAACGAGATTATAAAATTTCAATATCACAGAAAATGTAAACACAAATAAATAAGATAAAGAAGAAATGTCTTAAACTTTTATTTATATTTATAAAAGATGTACTTGAAATATATCTTTTAGGCCAATCTAACAGTTAGTTGCCACTTACCAGACACATATTCTTACAGGCAGAATAAAGCCTTGCAAGATTCAACACATAATAACCTACTTTGATTTTTAGCCTAAAGATCAATACTTGAAATTGTTGTCTATTTTCTTTGTTTTGCGGGATTAAACATAGTATATAAATTCTAGAAATTTCTTTGTTATGCATTTTGAGATTACTCTAATGGATTCATATTTAGATGATGAAGGCATTTAGCATGTAACATTGTTTTTTGTTCTAGTACTTATATGATGAGCCTTAATTTTTTTTATTGAATCTAATGGGTGATTATTTGATACATCTTTTTGGAGAGTTTTGGTGTAATTTTGATGATCAATATCGCTTCACCACATGTATTTTCGAGCTAGTTCAAGTTGGTAAATAATTGTAGGTGAATACTCAATTTTGGAGGAAAATGAGCAGAATTTCTGGAAGAATCGAGCAAGGGATTTACCTAGTGGACGGGCAGTATGACCATACTAGCTAGTCGGGCCTGAACAAATTTTTTTCAGCGGCCCAAGATTAATTTAAAGGCCCAATTCCACTACACATATGGGCTCCTCATGAGACTAACAACAGGATATCAACTTAAACTTGTAATTATGGGCTTCATTAACATTTAAACATGCCCTTTTTGGTTTTGGATTTGTATATATAGTTGAACTAGGGTTTAATTAAAATCATCATCACATTTAGCCCTACTTCAAGGAACCAAGGGAGGCAACCGTTCTTCTATCCACAGCAGCTGCCCGGTTTTATCATTCTATTTTCTTATTTTGGTTTCTTGATCGTATTATGGGTTGTAACTAAACTCTTTTATTTCGGTAACAATTAAGGAAACTTTAGCTAATCTATTTTATGAGATCAAATCTATTCTTACACTTTATTTTATGCAAGTATCTGTGATTCTCTGAGTTTAGTGTTGTTAATTGTTTCGGGTCTATTGGGTAGTTCAAAATATTCATTAGTCCGGGATAATAGTAGTCAATGAAATTGGCCATCCGTAATTGTGGTTTAGATTTAATTAGTGGTACATTGATTCTTCAGAATCAAGGGAAGATTAGTTTTAATTCGGTAATCCTAAGTCAGAGTTTATTGGTTTTGAATCGGGTCTCTCTAATTATTAATGATGCCGGGTCATTAAATCCGTAGAGCGTCTCTGGGGTTATCAGTCGATTAGGGAAATAATTGGTGAAGCGTCTTCCTAGTTATCAAGAAATTAAGGAGAGATAAGACCGCGTCTGAAGCGTCTTCGGTGGTTATAACTAATTTATTTGCATGAATTAAAGTCAATTTTGCATCGATGACTGAAATAGTTAGCTAGAGTGGAATTAATTGAAAACCAAAATGTTTTACATATCTGATAAAAATCCTTTTCTCAATTTTAGCCATTAAATAACACTCTCAAACTACAAATATTTGTTATTGATTTTTATGTTAATTGACAGATCAAAAGACTAGAAAAATCCTCGCCGGTCCTATGGGAGACGATCTTACTTGCCACTGTCCTGTTTCAGTGTGGGCATACCGACCACTGGTTATATTATTTTTGAGCAGAAACGATGCTACCAAATTTTGGTGTTGCTGCCGGGGATCGATTTTAAGCAGTGATTATTCTGATCTACTGGTTCGATAATTTTATTTTATTTTATTTTTTAGTTTTATGCCTCGTTCTTCACATACAGGAAAATTAATTTTTGATCCGAAAGTGGAGAAAACTGTTAAGAACTTGAGGAAAAGAGCCAATGAACAGAAGGAAGCTGTTATTTCAGAAGATATGACTGATAATGAAGAACGTGCACTCTTGTCAAGAGAAGAAGTTGAACCGCTTATAAAGGAATTGGGTCGTCACCGCAACAATCGACCAATTTGCATTGTGCTGCCACATATTGCTCAAAATGTTGAAATTAGGCCTGGTTTTATCCAGGTGTTGCCCAAGTTCGGTGATCTACCCAGAGAGAGTGCACATAAACATCTTTCTGAATTTGACTTAGTTTGCTCCACTCTACGCCCTCAAGGTTTTTCTGAAAATAATTTGAGATTACTAACTTTTTCTCATATATTGCAAGAAAATACTAGAGACTGGTTGTTTGACCTTCCATAGGGCTCAATTCGGACTAGAATGATTTGGAGGAGCATTTCTTGCGTAAATTCTTTCCAGAATCGAGGGCTCCTAATTTAAGAATGACGATCAGCGATATAAAGCAAAAATCAAGAGAGAGCCTGACTGATTATGGGAGAGATTTCAGCAGCTATGTCGTAAATGCCCCGACCATATATTTTCTGAATATCAATTGCTAACTAATTATTTTTATCATGGTATGTTTTCATTTAATAGGAAAATCATTGATGCTGTTTATGGAGGATCCTTAACCAACAAGACATTGGCTGAAGCAAAGTAACTCATTGTGGATATGGTCTCGAATGGCCAACAATATGAAGATGAGGATGATGATAGATATCGGCTTGTGAAAGGAGCTGAAGGAATAGAGAGTTCAAGTGTCAATGATAGAATTGATGCTCTCACCTCTTTAGTTAGAGGACTTGCTGTCGCTCAAACTCAAAAAGTTATATGTGAAATTTGTTCGGAAAATGGTCATGCTACTGATTTTTATCCTATTTTGTAGAATTCTCAAACCGAACAAGTATGCTATGGGTCGGAAGATGCCCAATACGATGCACTAAGGAATAAGAGAAATGATTCGTTCTCAAACACATACAACCCAGGCTGGAGAAATCACCTCAATTTCAGTTGAAAACAACAAAATCAGAAAGTACCTGGGAATCTGCCATTCAGACAGCCGCAGGTCGGGCAGTATGTACATACCGACTGCTCTGAACCCAGCATAAACGATATTCTAAAGACTCTGGCGCATATCAGTGAAATTGTTAAAAATAAGGTGCAGAGTCAGCAAGCTTTCCAGCAGGAGACACAAGCTACCTTGGGAAGTATGGGTACACAAATCACCCAACTCGCCACTCAAATGAACAAAATGCAAGCGAATCAATGCAAACTTCCATCTCAAGCTGAGATAAATCCTAAGGAGAACGTTAGTGTTGCAACTTTGAGGAGTGGAAAGGAGCTGGTCAAGCAAGAGGTTAAGAAAAAAGATAAAGAGCCAAAAGCTAAGGATGAAGATCAAACGAAGGAAGTTGTTGAAGAGACACAACACCCGGATCAACCCCTTCCCCCTAAGGTAATCATGAATTCTAAAGTTTCTAATTATCATTCTATTATGGCAGCCCCTTTTCTTTCCAAGTTGGTTCGAAACAAGAAAGAGGATGATGAGAAAGAAATTCTTGAGTTGTTCAAAAAGGTATAAATTAACTTACCCTTGATTGATGTCATTAAGAAAGTTGAATAATGTGTTAAAAAGATGAGATATGGGAAAGATGCAAAAATCAATGTCAGTGAAAATGTTTCAGCTGTTATTCAAAGGAAATTACTGGAAAAAATGTAGGGATCCTGGCATGTTTACTATTCCGTGCATCATTGGTAATAAGAAAGTTGAGAGAGTTATGTTAGAATTAGGTGCTTCCATCAATGTTATGCCATTTTCTATGTATAAGGAGCTGCAGTTAGGAGATATGAAGGAAACTCATGTGATGATTTAATTAGCTAATAGGTCGAATACATATCCTAAAAGTGTGGTGGAAGATGTTTTAGTAAAGGTAAATGATTTAATTTTTTCGGTGGATTTTTACATAGTTGACATGGATGATACTTTTTCTGCACATAGGTCTTTGATTCTTTTAGGAAGGCCTTTAATGAAAAATGCAAGAACTAAAATTGATGTTGATAAAGGCATTCTTAGCTTTGAATTTGATGGTGATACTGTTACATTTAATATTTTTGAAGCTATGAAGCATGTTGAGGATCGTGAAGGTTTGTATATGGTTGATGTTGTTGATTCTTTAATTGACAACTTTGTTGAAAATCATTTTAGGGAGGACAAACTGGAGCAGGTATTGCTCAATGGGATAACTGGAATAGAAGCAGCAACTGAAGACGATGACGAGATTCGATATGTCATGATGGAGCTATATTCCACGAGTGAATTCCCCACTCAGCATCTGTCGAGTAGAATGCCCATACCGACCAATTCTGAACCTATTTTACCATATGTAGTGAAAGCTCTAGTGCTGAAACTGAAGGTACTGCCCCAACATCTAAAATATGCATTCTTGGGTGAAAATGAGTCGCTGCCCGTCATCATAAGCAATGATCTTTGCAAGGAGCAAGAGGAAAGGTTGGTTGAGCTCTTAAAGAAGCATAAAACAGCAATTGGGTGGACTTTACCCGACATAAAAGGTATCAGCCCCGCCATATGCATGCATCAAATTTTACTTGAACCTGATTGTAAACCTTCTAGAGACATACAAAGAAAATTGAATCCTGTCATGAAAGAGGTTGTGCTTAAGAAAATTCTTAAATTGTTAGAGTTAGGGATTATTTATCTTATTTCTGATAGTGTTTGGGTTACTTATGTTCAAGTGGTCCCTAAAAAGTCTGGATTTCAGCTGGTTAAGAATGAACATAATGAATTGATCCCAATGAGACTTCAATATGGTTGGCGTATGTGCATAGACTTTAGGAAATTGAATGATGCTACGAGTAAAGATCATTTTCCATTGCCTTTTATTGATGAGATGCTTGAAAGATTGGCTGGAAAATTATTCTTTTGTTTTCTTGACGGTTATTTGGGATATTTTCGAATTTTTGTGGCACAGGAGGATCAAGAAAAAACAACTTTCACTTTTCCATTTGGTACTTTTACTTGTCGTCGTATGCCTTTTGGTTTATGTAATGCCCCTGGGACTTTCCAAAGATGTATGATGAGTACTTTTTCTGATTTGATTGAAAATTGCATTGAGATTTTCATGGATGATTTTACTGTTCATGGTGCTACTCTTGATCATTGTTTGAGTAATTTTGAACAAGTTTTGGAGAGCTGTGTTGAAACTAACCTTGTGTTGAATTTTGAAAAATGTCATTTCATAGTAAAACAAGGTATAGTGCTCGGACATGTTATATCTGAAAATGGGATGGAAGGGGATGAGACGAAGGTTGATATGATTGTGAAATTACCTTACCCTTCTAACGAAAAAGATATTCGAGCTTTCTTAGGCCATGCAGGTTTCTATAGATGTTTCATTTGATTTTTCGAAGATTACACAACCCTTAACAAAGTTGTTGCAAAAAGAGGTGTCATTAGTCTTTGATGAAAAGTGCAAGGAAGCTTTTGATCTCTTGAAGAGCAAGCTGACATCTACTCCCATAATCCAGCCACCAAAATGGGGAATGCCGTTTGAGATCATGTGTGATGCAAGTGATTTCGCCGTTGGAGCTGTGCTTGGGCAAAAGAACGGGAAAGAAAGTCATGTGATATATTATGCTTCAAAAACACTCAACCCTGCCCAATGCAATTATACGACGACGGAAAATGAGCCACTTGTTGTTGTTTTTGCTTGTGAAAAATTTAGATCTTGTCTTATTGGTTCTAAAGTTGTTGTTTATTCCAACCATGCAGCATTAAAGTATTTGCTCTCCAAGAAGAAATCCAAGCCATGTCTCATCCAGTGGATACTACTGTTACAGGAATTTGACCTGGAGATCAAAGATAAAAAGGGGGCGGAAAATAAAGTTGCTGATCAATTGAGCAGACTGAAAACAGAGTCGGACAGTATGGTCATATCAGATGATTTTCCTGATGAGTTGTTACTGGCAGCTGAAGGTACGATTCTTTGGTATGCTGATTTAGTTAATTATTTAACCACTAGAATTTTTTCAAAAGGGACTGAAACAGCTAGAAAGAATAAGTTGAAGAGCCAAACAAAATATTTCATATGGGACAACCCCTATTTGGGAAGACTTGTGCCGACCAAGTGATACGGAGATGCATTCCCAAAAATGAGATTCCATCCATTCTGCAGTTTTGTCATGCTCATGCGTGTGGTGGTCATTTTGAACCAAGAAGGACATGCCGTAAGGTTCTTGATTCCGGTCTTTATTGGGAAACCTTTTTTAAGGATGCTTATTTTTTTTGCAAAAATTGTGATTTTTGTCAAAGAACATGTAACATCTCATCTGAAATGAAATGCCCCAAACCTCTATTTTGGTGTTTGAAATTTTTGATGTGTGGGGGATGGACTTTATGGGTCCATTCCCGAGTTTGTTTGGAAATTCTTACATCTTATTGGCAGTTGTTTATATGTCCAAGTGGATTGAAGTAAATGCTATTCACACTATTGATTCTAAGGTTGTTGCAGGTTTTCTTAAGATTAACATTTTTAATAGTTTCGGTATGCCATGTGCTATTATAAGCGATCAAGGAATACATTTTTGTAATCGAACGTCAGAGGCTCTTTTTTAAGAGATGTGGGGTTCACCACCAGGTTGCTACTGCCTACCACCCACAATCGAATGGACAGGCTGAGGTGTCCAACCGGGAGATCAAAAACATTATGGAAAAAAAGTAAATCCAAATCGAAAGGATTGGAGTCTCCGACTGGATGATGCAGTATGGGCATACCATACTGCCTACATGTCCCCCATCGGGATGTCCTCTTATCGTCTGATTTTCAGGAAGCATTGTCATTGTACCAGTTGAACTGTAGCATAAGGCGTTCTGGGCAGTAAAACAATGTTGTCTTGACCTAGGGCTTGTTGGTCAAGAAAGGAAACTTCAGTTGCAAGACTTAGAGGAGATTCGGTTGGAAGCCTACGATAGTGCCAGCCTCTACAAGGAACGCACCAAATTCCTCCATGACAAATATATTCGAAGGAAATCTTTTGAAATTAGGCAGAAAGTTCTCTTGTTCAATTCCCGACTTTGAATCATGCCGGGTAAACTAAAATCTCGTTGGATGGGACCCTTTGAAGTAATAAATGTAAGTCCTCATGGAGCCGTCGAGATTCAAAGTTTGAGTACTTCCAAGTGTTGAAGGTGAATGGCCAATTGTTGAAACCTTACTACGAGGGAATGGAAATAGCTACCATTGATGAAATGACCTTGGCTGCCCCCGAGATCCTTTCATGATCAACCACCTGATACGTCGAGCGTAAGACGTTAAACAAGGGCGCTTCTTGGGAGGCAACCCAAGCTTTTTGACTTTTATCTTCTTAGTTTTTTTTTTTTAATGTTAGTCTATTTAAAAAAAAAAAAAAAAAAAAAAGCTGTGCAAAATTTATAAGCCTATAGTGTTAATTTCATTTTGGTATTGTTGGCAGATTGTTAACAGGTATGGGGACCAGGTTTTATGCTCAAAGTAAAGAAGGGGCCGAAATTGTGAAGTGAGAAGTCCATGGACTCAATTGAAAAAAAAGTGAAACTTTTAATTTGGGGGATTCAAGCCCTAATTTTCAACCGCCCACCTGCCTCTCTCTCACACCGCTCCATCCTGCCGGCTCTCACGTTCCTCGAAGCCTTGACAACCAATCTAGGGGAGTTTTTGTTCCTTTTCCCTTTTGTTAGTTCTTTTTAGTTTTTAGTTTTTGTCGTATCTTTCCCTTTTTTCATAGTGTGGACACAGTAGTTTCCAAGCGGGGAGGGGGGGGAGTATAGGTATTTTGTCTATATAAAAAAAACAAGAGTCTTGGTTGAGTCGTTGGCAGCGTTGAAATGGTCAATATGAAAAGTTGGTTTGTGGCTTGCTTGGTTGTTGTTCTTTTGTGTTGAAATTGTGTCTATGTTCGTATGTATTCTAGAATGACAAAAATTGCATAGTTGATCACATGATAACTTTATATATTGTGAGAATTGAGCTTGATGAGCATGATTTTATATCTGAAAATTGCTCAATTTGTTTCTTAATGAGTGTATCGAACTTGTATGCTGGATTTCTTATTTGCCCGGTTGCCATAGTTGAAACCCTTTTGAGGTTCTTGCATGAAAGTGATTAAGGCATTTAGGATTAACCAAGTTTTGGCCTGAATATATTATCCGAACCCTGCATATCCACTAGTGAGCATGTTGTGCCTTAGCCGTTCTTTATTGATTACAACCACTAAACCATTAAGCCAGAACCTGTTTTAGCCTGCTTTTGTCCCATAAAAATATGCGAGTATGTTGGAATATGCTGAAAATGAAAGCTCCTGTACTTAGAAGACGTTATGTGCTGAAATGTTGATTTTTGTGGAAATATGTTCCTGTTTTGTGAATAACAAAATGCTGACCAACTGAAATAAAAAAGAAAATGAACATCCAGCCCGTAGACTGTCAAAAAAAAATAATTTGAAAATTCGAAAAAAAAAAAAGAAGAGAAAAAACAGAATAAAGGGGTTGTGGATGTTAATTGTTTGATGTTGGTCATGCCTTGTCCAATTGAAAATCAGCTTGTTTTTCAGGAGTGGCTCGGATATTTTGATATGCTCGTATATTTCCATAATTTTAACCTATCCTTCCATCCTACCTTTTCCTCCAACCCCGTTACAACCCTGCAAAGACCTTTTAATTTGTGCATTTATCTCATATTTCGGGGTAGAGACGGTGATATAAGGGCAAATATGTGTTTGATAGTATCAAGTTGCGATTTGAGTTAATTAAAATTGTCCTTATTTCTTATTTGAGAAAATTGGAGTGAAACTTGGAAGGACATGATTTACTATGCATAAATTTGACTTGAATGAAGAGCTAATGCACATTTTTGACACAAGAGAATGGTTGGTGGTTTGTGGATGATCATGCTTTGATTATTGTCCATTGAAATATTGCCAATGATTGGTTTGTCTTTTAAGTATCAGGTCATGTTTTCCTTTTCGGTGAGTTATGCTCGAGGGCGAGCATTGTCTAAGTGTGGGGGGATTTTGATGGGTGATTATTTGATACATCTTTTTGGAGAGTTTTGGTGTAATTTTGATGATCAATATCCCTCCACCACATGTATTTTCGAGCTAATTTCAGTTGGTAAATAATTGTAGGTGAATACTCAATTTTTGAGGAAAATGAGCAGAATTTCTGGAAGAATCGAGTAGGGGATTTACCTGGTGGACGGGCAGTATGACCATACTTGCCAGTCGGGCCTGAACATATTTTTTTTCAGCGGCCCAAGATTAATTTAAAGGCCCAATTCCACTACACATATGGGCTCCCCACGAGACTAACATCAGGATATCAGCTTAAACTTGTAATTATGGGCTTCATTAACATTTAAACATGTCCTTTTTAGTTTTGGATTTGTATATATAGTTGAACTAGGGTTTGATTAGAATCATCATCACATTCAGCCCTACTCCAAGGAATCGAGGGAGGCAGCCGTTCTTCTCTCCACAGTAGCTGCCCAGTTTTACCATTCTATTTTCTTATTTTGATTTCTTGATCGTATTATGTGTTGTAGCTAAACTCTTTTATTTCGGTAATAATTAAGGAAGCTTTAGCTAATCTATTTTATGAGATCAAATATGTTCTTATACTTTATTTTATGCAAGTATCCTTGATTCTCTAAGTTTAGTATTGTGAATTGTTTCGGGTCTATTGGGTAGTCCAAAATATTCATTAGTCCGGAATTAATTAATAGCCAATTAAATCGGCCATCCGTAATTGCGGTTTAGATTTAATTAGTGGTACATTGATTCTTTAGAATCAAGGGAAGATCAGTCTTAATTCGATAATCCTGCATCAGAGTTTATTGGTTTTGAATCGGGTCTCTCTAATTATTAATGTTGTCGGCTCATTAAATCCATAGAGCGTATCTCGGGTTGTCAGTCGATTAGGAAAATAATTGGTGAAGCGTCTTCCTGGTTATCAAGAAATTAAGGAGAGATAAGACCGCGTCAGAAGCATCTTCGGTGGTTATAACTAATTTAGTTGCATGAATTAAAGTCAATTTTGCATCGATGATTGAAATAGTTAGCTAGAGTGGAATTAATTGGAAACCCGAATGTTTTACATATCTGATAAAAATCCTTTTCTCAATTTTAGCCATTAAATTACACTCTCAAACTACAAATATGTGTTACTGATTTTTGTGTTAATTGACAGATCAAAAGATTAGAAAAATCCTCGCCGGTCCTTTGGGAGACGATCTTGCTTGCCACTGTCCTATTTTAGTGTGGGCATACCGACCGCTGGTCGAATTATTTTTGGTGGAGAAACGACGCAACCAATATCCATCTTTCTGAATTCTTCTTGTTAAAAAGTGTGTGATTGAACATGTCAATATTGGATCAATGATAGAAATAAAAAAGAGTGGGTAAAAGTAGAACAAAGAGATATTGTGGCAATACAAAAGACAATGAAAAATAGAAAAAAAAGATATGTGTAGTAAAAAGAGGGAGAAAAATAAAGAAAGAAAACCTTGCTACATAGAGAAAGTTGGGAAAAATGGAAAAAGTTGATTATAATTTTGTGTCACTTCATCGATGTATTCATTTCATTTTGTATTGGTATATGGGAGTTCAAAGTTGTGAATGATGTAGGTTGTACTTGGTTTTATTTGAGATTGTTCTTGATTATTAGTAGATTACCAAGTGAAAAGAGATAGGTAACAATTTTAGGACCAAGAATAGAAATGAAGGTGTTTGTTCATGTTTTGGATATAGTGCATGATTTACCTAAGGCCCTTTATAGCCATTCCAAAGACTCCAAGTCATAATTTTAGTGGTGGAGCTTTGATATATAAGCAAGGTTATGGTAATAAATGTTATGTTTTAATATTGAGTGGCTTGATATATACACCATTTTCATCACTAAAGAGCAAAATGAGTGTTATCCATGGTGTGGTGTTGAATTTTGTCACATTGAATCTTATTGAAATTGTCAAGAATTGATGAGATATGTGTTTTTATTTTCCCTAAAAAATTAATTGGAATCATTATCACATCCTCTTAAAAGGCAGTGACTTTAAAATGATTTTGAGATATATTTTGATTGAGGGGATGTCAAGTGTAGGAGAGGTTTATTGTTGATTATCACCTTGTGCTGAGTTTCTAATGCATTGTAAGGAATTTGACGTGTTTATAATTTTATATTCGTAATTATCTTAGTTTTTACTAGTTGTTATATTTAATTAATCTATTAATAATTTTCTGTTATAGGAGAAATAATAATTGGATTCAGAGTCAAGCTTAGAGGAAAGGATGGATATCGGGCTATGCACATGGGTCAAGTGGATTCGAGAGAAGTAGGACAGCGTTGGGCTTGGTTTATTAAGGGAGTCCAAAATGAAGAAAGTCCACGAACAATTAGAGTCCTAATAAAGCTCTAAATTCCTATTTTAGTTATTTAGGAAAATATTATGTTTTGGAGGATTTTTGTCCCTACCAATCAGACACCACCTAAGGGAAGGAAGGAGATTTTTACTTTGGTTTTTTCTACACTTTGAATTGTGGAATTCCACGACAATTAGCCACAATTTTCATCTTTTTGTTTCTTCTTCTGACATCAAGGATTAATGTTCTAATGTGATTCAAGAATTTTAATTTCACTAATGTAGATGTGACGTACTTATTTTTTCTTGCGTAATTTCAAATATTTGTGGGTTCATCTCGCTTTTATGAAAATTATGTACTAATTTGATTTAACAATTCGAATTAATATTTAATTTCCTAAAACTATTCACAAGTTCAAGACTCTTGATAGACATGAAAGACTGAACCCTAGTAGCATTAGTGACGTGGACTAAACTTACCAAAACTGGTCCATAGAACTCGATATCTTTGGACGGCTCACAGAACTCTTTGAGCAGAGCTGAAACATTGCACGTTAGGCATTAAGCCAATTTTGAACCAGATCCTAAGCTTCCAAATGTGGAGTGGAATATTTCACATCAGAGTGTATATAGTTGGAAGTGGACCTTAAATCTCTTGCCGTCGTATATTTTCAAATCAAGTCAAAATCTGATCAGCTATACTTGAAATGTATTTGGACTGGATCTGGACTGACTACAACACCTCTCATCTCCTCTTGGGACTGATTTCATTGGATCTCGAAAGAATTGTCATTCCTCTCAAACGAAGTACGGTCAATAACAGTCTTTGTCGGCGTCTGCCTGTAACATTAATTGATCTCTAGTAGCAGAGGACAAATCCCGTCTTTTACGAGAATAAAGTACAACTGTTGTCAGAATGATGTATCTTTCACTAAAATGACATTTATTACTCTTTTTGTGGGAAGGTATATAAGGAGGCATGTTTTATATAATGGACATACTATTTTATTACTACCAAAAGAATATTTCCCGCTCTAAAAGTTCGAAGGATCACCTCACTGACTTGAGCGTTGGAGAGTCCCCACCAGAATCCCTGCGGTGACTTTGTGTAGGTCTTCCCGACAAATTCTTCAACGGCCCTGCTCCCTTTCGAATTCAGAATCTATTGGTAATTCTTCCTTATTTGAGTTCATCTTCATTCAATATTTAGAGGAAATAAATTGTGCTATTTACACCTATTTTAATTATTTACCATTAGGTTTAAATTTTTTCACAAGAAATTATCAGTAATTGATATGGAATGTTATCGTACTTAATTTTATTAATAATAGAAAAATGTACAAATTAACCTCTGAATTAGTACCTCAGGTACAAAATTAGACCATAAACTATTTTTTGGTACAAATAGGACCTTTAACATTAAAAATGGATCAAATAAGTCATTGAACTTCTTATTTTCAAATAAATAGGTCATTTCAGTAAATTAAAAATAACAAAATAAATCTAAACAATATTTAAATCAATAAAAAATTATTAAAATAAAATGAAATAAATATTTAGCAATAAAATAATAAAACTAAGTTATTTAATACATAAAAAAATATCAAAAGGCCTTAAATGATTTAAATATAATATAATTTAAATGATTTAAATCATAACAAATCTTCACATTTCAAACCCCTTTTAATATTTAAATTATTATTAAATTTTACTTTATTAATTTATTTAATATTTTTAAAATATGTTAAGTTAATTTAGTAGTTAAGAGGGTCCTATTTGTCATACATTTAAATTTCGAGGGCTTATTTGACTTATTTTAAAAGTTTAGGGGTTTATTTGACCTATTTAAAAGTTAGAGATCCTATTTGTAAAAAAAAATATTTCAAGGTTCAATTTGAACCTGAGATACTCATTGAGGAGCTAATCTGTATATTTTTCAATTAATAATAAGTATTGATAGAATACTAGATTTGATAAATTAATTTAGAAAATCTAAAATTTATTACAATTATCCTAATAAATCTAAAATTTAAACGCTTGAATAGTTGAATTGCTAAAATTTTGTTTTGTTACCCTATACTCAAATTATATAATTCAATGTTAAAAATCTTTTCTTTAATGCTTATACTATATGATTGCTTTCTAGATTATTTAAGTACTTGAAGTGCCCCAGTACCTATCTATATCTATGAGTAAAGTTCTAGAGTGCCTCTCAAAATCTTGTGACACTGAGTTCCCTGTTGGCTGTTGCAACATTGTTTTGTATCTAGAGTTTAAATGGTAGTTTGAACCGTAGGTCAACAAAATTTGGTTTAATCGTTGATTCAATTTTAAATAAAAATAATAAAATTAGTCGGTTCAGTTTCTGTATGGATTTTGAAATTCAGTTTCAAGTCAAGCTAGCTTCAATTCCAACCATAAAATTTGGAAAAAAAAAAATCGAAACCATGGAACCTGCGAAAGGGTTTTGTCCGTCAATTTCTTTGTCCCATACAATGCATGGAATGTCACATTTGATTCCAACAAACTCAAGATCTAGAAAAATAGAGTTATCACTTATAGCATCAAATTAATTCTGCGAGCAAAAAAAATCAGAGAAGCTACATAAAATGGTTCCCTCTTTTGCTACCATATTCAGCTAAGCTTGCATAACATTTGACAGAAACTTCATACACTGCCAACTGAAATTATAACAAAAGATAACAGCTCATGCGCGCTGCACTCAAATGCTCTCATCTTAATCACCTAAGTCAGTGAAACTGTTTGTCAACAATTGATCAGATTCAGTGGAAGAGTCTTCAAATTCCTCCTTGTACATTTCCTCTATCATGGGCTTCCATAGTCGAACTCGAGCATTTATAAACCAGTTTGAAACCTGGAAACAATCATCGGAAAAAACAAAATCCCACATCGAAATATTCAATTTAATACTATAGAAATCATTTGGAAGTGTCAACTACATTTTGGTTGAGGAATGCACCTGGTTCTTGGACAAGCCTGTCTGTGATGCTAGCATTAGCTTCTCCGAATCATTCGGATATCTACAAATATTGAAAGAAAATACAGAGATACGTCAAAGAAAGTCATTAAGTTTAATGTTTTGTTTCAAATATTGAAAATAATAGGAGGGATTGGAGTGAATACGGATGAAGGAAGTGTTCGAAAAGCCAAGCACGAAGAATGGTGACAGATGTTTCTGGTAGCCCTCTGAGTGGCCGCCATGCTTGAACTGAATTTTGCATGATCATTCGATTTTGTCTTGCTTCTTGATCAAACAGGCTTAGTTGGGACAACCTTGAGCTGATTTTAGGCATATCTTTCATTATCTTCTGCTTTGTCGCATGAATTTGAGATAAAATCGCTTTTCTCAGACGGCGAAAGTGTTTGGACATTGCCAGAAGTGCAAGAGCGGTGTAAGATTTTGCAGCTCCTAACCCTGCTATGGCCTCGAATGATGCCACCAGTTCCTCCATGTGATGAGAATACTCCTCATATCTTCTCTCCACCTGCATTACGTTTAAACTTAGTAAGAGAGAGAGAGAGAGAGAGAGAGAGAGAGAGAGAGAGAGTTTCTTGATCCAACCTCCTCAAGCAAGGCAATGAGCTTCATAAGGTGAACGTAATCCTCATGCTTCTCAATAAGGAATTCGACATTCGAAAGCTCTGCTTTGAGCTTGGATGAGAGAGAAAAAAACGACCCTTTTCTGCAATTATGGGACAATTTCTCCATGTATTTCTGGTTGGTTTTATCAACATTCTTCTCACCAACGCTAAGCATCTCTTCAAGAAGGGATTGAGCTGGTTGCAGGTACTTTGAACTTCCAACCGCAGAGGCAAATGACTCAGTTCCATACGAAGACGACCACGAAGCTGAAGATGGGCTAAAAGCATTCCCGTCAGAACTATAATCGTTTATTACACGGTTAAGTCCCATGTAACTAGGATTCAATAGTGTCGAACTTAAGCTTCTTTGTCTGCATGGCAGAGAGCCTAAAGAGAGTGAAAGCCTCCGGGATTGTTGGGCTGCCTCATTCGCCGGGCCGAGAAGATCGATCAGATGTCGGTCCGGGCCCGGGCCAATATCGGATTCGTCAGACAGTTGAGGGTCGGGAACAACGTCTACAGACTGAGACATTCTCTCTGCAAGGCAACGGATGCTTATAGGGACAGACTGTGAATAAGGGCTGTTGGGAACTGATTCTGTTCCATAGGCATGAAAATGGTGGTTTCCAAAATGGTTTTCAGTTAAGGAATTTGAGCCCACAAATTCGTGCAGAATATTGTTATTCGAGTGGGACGATGAATCTTCTGAAACCATAGCTGCAAAAAGATTGAGTCTTCGCAGGAAACTAAGAGGCTGAAAATTATCTTGTTCTAAGGAGAAGATCGTGGAAAATTTTTGTGTCAAGATTTGTGTTAAGTGTTGAGGAACATGAAATCTTGGTCAAGATATTCAAATACAAACTGTAAGCAAAGGGTTCTGAAAGGTGAAAAAAGAACCTATCCTCATATTAATCGAAGTACAAAATGCAGACAGAAATCTTTTTTTTTTTTTTTTTTTTTTTTTTTTTTTTTTTTCTTTCACAAAGATGAAGATAGATAATTAAAGAAACTTGCAGAAATAGGCGAGCAGTAGGCCAGTTTATAAGTGTTAGGACAAACATACCTACAAAGCTTGTAATAACTCTCTCTCTCTCTCTCATATGCTGTCTTCTTCTCTTTTTCTGAAGTCTAGAGTACCTTCTGAAAGCTATAAAAGCTATAAGAACAGAGTTCTGAACCCTTTACCTAAAAAAGCATAGAAATATTTAACCAAGTGAAAATGCTGAAAATGACAAGGGGAAAAAATGTGCCACGCCCCTTCTTCCCTCACTACAAAACAAGCTTAAAGCATCAAACCTTTCAGCTTTATGGCAATTCTTTGGGACACTCAAAAAGAGATTTCAGCTCTAATATCTTCCCAAAATTCGTGCAATAATCCTATACTTTTATTTTAGTAAATTTCGGAAAGAAACAGTGTATAGAACCTGCTCTATAGGAACATTTTGGTGGGACGTTTGCTCAAATATATTTAAGAACTGAACTTACCCCATCCATCAATAAATTGTTGGAAACCCATAATCTTAGCCATTTGTGTAAAAAAAAATATACATATCTTTTCTACCCGCAACTCATATTTCATGCTTTTTTAGCTTCTTATTTTAATTATGTCCTTAATTTTGTTGATAAACGATATGGTAGTATGAATAAGATCTTAATGATACAAATTGATAACAAAAATACCTTAATAAATTTAATAAAGGAGAATATTATATTTTTTTTAAACTCAGCTAAATTTCTTATGAAAAGCCAGTCTTGAAATAAAGGCAAATTAATGAATGAGGTAAGTTTTAATATAACAAAAACCTTATATATTATGGTAACCATTAAATCAAACATTTGGATTGCCTCTTACCTTTATCCTCCTTGTGCTGGTAAGTCCCACACACTGAGTGGGTTTTATTTTTATTTTTTTTTCCTGGAGAAATAGAGGCGTAAAAAAGGCAGCATGATAAATTGGTTTCTCCTGAAATGGGGTACCTGCCATCTGAAAGAAAAAGCATGCTTTCTTTTGCATTCTCACAGTTTGAACATTGTCTCATTGTTCGTATCTGCAAACATATGGGAATATGTAACCTTTTTACCTCTTAGCTGTTGTAATCGTCCATAAAGATGTTGAAAGGACACTGCAAATGACAAATGGGAAAAAAAATAAAAATGGAGAGGCTAGATATATAGGGTTCTGAAGTACTTTATTTGGGTTTGGTGAAGAGATAGATGATAGATTCTGGATGATCGGAGATTGGATATTGCATTCTGTGATAATGATTTCAAATTTTGGTACATGTTGACCACTCCAATTACACAAAAGGCCCACTCATGGAAGTGCTGTACAATCAAATTGGCCAACTGAATTTCCAAGGAAAGGCTTGGCAGCATTTAATTTGTATAGATTTTTATGCAAAGAGTCTTGCATCAGTGGTACCAACCCCTGCTACCATGCCTAATCATGATTCTTTGCAAAAATTGCGGTTGCAGAGAATGTAATGCTGTTTCTATCTTCTATGTATACACAAAGAAAATAAAAACATTTCAGTTGTAGAGTAAGTTGATTCGAGAATCAAAGAATATTTTTATATAATAGAAAGACAATTATATCCTTCAAGAATGAGTGAAAAACAATATTAGGATTTATTTGGTTGGATCTTATTTAATCTCCTTACCAACGTACCACAATTCACCGTGGACATAGAATATCCAATTGTGTGAACCAGGTCATTAAGGTTCTCTTTACTTCATAGATTAGCAGTGGATTTGATGGGAATGGACGAGATGGATAACTTTCATCCCAGGATGGTGGAAACAAAATCGCAATACTACGAAAAAACACCGTTGATTCAGAAGAATACTGGAATAATTCGACCAAGAGAAACTCTCTTCAATCTTATATATTCAATCAACGTTCAAAAATCCTAATACAAGAGTTTAAATATGCCTGGAAAGAATATAAACATAATTTGAAAACTAGTCCTACAGAAACTCAAGGTGCCATAAAAATAAATAAATAAAGTATGAAAGAAAGTCCAAATAAATCAAGTGTGATTTGGATGCTCAAACGATCCATAAACTCCAGACCCAAATGTGTTGCATCATCTCCCCTAGGATTAAGAAGATTCGACCTCGAATCTAGAACAGGAGGTGTTTGACATGGTACAGAAGAAGGTGTTTGACATTAAACACATCTGAGGTGCACAAATGACTAGGCAAAGAGAGGCGATAGGCATTGGAGTTTATCACCTCAACGACCTCAACATGACCGATCTTCCGGGCAACCAACTTGTTGTAATCATGAGCAGAGTAACGGTCCTTAATAAGGACGACCCAAACATAATTGCCAACTTGGAATTGAACCGAACGACGATGCACATCAGCCTCGGCTATATAACTCTCTGCAGAGGTAGAAAGTTGTGAATGAGTACGTTGATGAATAGTATGAAGCGGGGAGATAAAATTTGATGCGATACCATAGGGACACACATTATCCGAAAGGGCCAAAAGATCAACAGGTACAAAGGAGATAGCCATAAATCAAACCGAAGGGGCTGAATCCTGCATTGCGATTGATGGCGTTGTTATGCAAAAATTCAGCTTAGGGTAATTTAGAGTCCTGTGACTTAATATTTTCACCCACCAAACTTCGCAGAAGAATACCAAGAGAACAGTTAACCACTTCAGTTTGACTGTCTGTCTAAGGATGGTACGTTAAACTGGATTTGAAAGAAATGTTAGTAATTCGCTAAAGGCTATGCCAAAAATGGCTGAAAAATGTGTGTCACAGCCCCACACAATTGAAGATGGAATGCCATGGATCCGGTAGACTTCCCGAAAGAAAATCTGAGCAATTGAGATAGTATCTATGGTATCTTTACAAAGCAAGAAGTGAGCCATCTTGGAAAAGCGATCCACAACGACGAACATAAAGTCAAAGCCACGCTGTGTATGTGGGAGTTTGAGGACGAAGTCCATGTTGATCGCAGACCAAGGCTGAGTCGGAATGGGCAGCGGCATATATAGACCAACATTAGTGACATAACCCTTTGCAATATAACAAGTACAACACTGAGAAATAAAGTGGTAGACCTCTCGCCGCATAATCAACCAATAATAAGATTGGGCGAAGAGATGAGGGTGCGATTGCACCCAACATGACTGATATTATGAAGTTCCTAAATAAGCTTTAGACGTAGGCTGATGTTCGAAATACAGGGTTGCGAACCTCAAAAGAGAATCCATAATCCAACTGAAAATCAAGACGTTTGCCCCCCTTTAGTTGAAGTAAAATATTGGAGAAGAAAGGGTTAGCAGCATACAAGTCTACAAAAGAATAAAAACTCGAAAATGATATACGCATATTAAACAACAAGGCATGATGACAGCTCAAGGCATCCGCGACATGATTAGAGGCCCCAGATTTGTGCTTACTCAAAAAGGTAAATTGTTATAAATAAGTACACCAAGAAGCATGGCGTGTAGACATCTTGTCCTGACTGCCCAAATTCTTAAGAGCATCATGATCGGAATAGAGAATAAATTATTGAAGGAAGAGGTAATGGCGGTAATGCTTCACAGCCTATACCACCGCATAGAGTTCGATGTCATAAGTGTTATAACAGAGCATAAGGCCAGTAAGTTTCTCATTAAAATAGGCCACCGGATGTCCCAATTAGATAAGAATGACACTGATACCAGGCTTAGATACGTTGCAATGTAACTCAATTGGCAACAAAAAATCTTGGAGAAGAAGAATGGGCGCCGAGGTTAGCCGTTGCTTAATTTCAGTAAAGGCTGCTTCAGTAGCGTTTATCCATCGAAACTTACCACCCTATATGTAATTCGTGAAGGGTGTCATAATACGACTAAAGAGAGGAATAAAATGTCTATAAAATGATGCTAGACCATGGAAGCTCCGAACATCCGTAATGGAGCAAGGGGTGGGCCATGATTGAATATCTATTACTTTATGAGGGTCGACCCCTAACCCATCTGCAAAAACAATATACCCAAGAACCGGACACTAACAAAGAAAAAAATTAAATTTATTGACTGTTGGAAAACTTATCATGCCAAAGAACAAATAGAACTTCTCGTAAATTATGTAAATGTAAATCCGGTGAGGCACTATAAATAGGAATATCATCAAGTAAACCACAACAAATTTATCGATGAAGGGGTGGAGGGCCTGATTCATGATACGCATAAAGGTACTAGGTGCAATGGAGAGACCGAATGGCATGACAAACCACTCATATAGGCCTCATGTGACTTGAAAGTAGTTTTCCATTCATGGCCAGGGCGAATTCAAATATGGTAGTACCCACTCTTCAAATCCAACTTGGTGAAAAATGTGGCACCATGCAACTGATCAAGCAAATCATCAAGGCATGGAATAGGAAATTGATAACGGGCCATGATTTTGTTTATAGCCTAACTATTGATGCACATGCGCCATGTGCCATCTTTTTTGGGTATGATAAGAGTTGGAACGACGCAGGGGCTGAGGCTTTCTCAAATATGTCCCTTCGCGAGTAGCTCTTCAACTTGGCATTGCAATTCTTCATGCTCGCCAGGGTTCATGCGATAATGAGGTTGATTAGGAAGGGTGGCGCCAGATACAAGATCTATTTGGTGTTGAATGTCACGCAATGATGGTAAAGTTGGTGTCAACTCAGCAGGAAACACATCACTGAATTCTTGTAGGAGAGGGTGAACAGAGGCGGGCGGAGATATAGTAACACTAGGAACCAGTGTGTGAACGAGAAGAGAAATCATCCTAGAGTCAAGCTTAGCTTCCTCAAAGCTTGCATGAGACAAGAGGTTATTACTAGTTCCAGGGGAAGGAAATTGTTTATCCGGGCTAGTTAGTAGTACGATTTTTTTCCCACAAAAGAGAAAATAATACGTATTAGTGCGACCATCATGAAAGGTGGAACGGTCATATTGCCACGAACATCCTAGAAGTAGATGGCATGCATTGATGGGCACTACATCGCAGAAAATTTCATCGGTATAAGTTGACCTAATAGAGAAGGTGACAAAAGTGCGTTTGAAAATTACGGTTTCTATGCCTTTGCTAAGCCATGCTAGCTTGTACAGACGAGGATGTCGTTCAAGTTGAAGGCCCAATTTCTCAACTACAAGCTTGGAAACAATATTTTCGCAAATGCCCGCATCCACAATGAATTGACAAACATTTCCACCAATTGTGTAAGTCGAATGGAAAATGGAATTGTGTCGCTAATCATCAAGGGACCGCGAGGGCTAAGAACAGACCGACGTATAATCAATATAGGACCAACATCTCCTTCAACAACTTTCTTTTGTACTTGATCAAACAGGGGTGCAACAAGCCACGATTCCATATCATCACTCGCATCATTAGTCATGAGAGAACGCTGAGGGGAATTACGACAATCAGCCTAGCGATGCTAAGGTTCTCCACAACGAAAGCACCTTTTGGTATGCAGTTAACCAGTTGGGCCGCACAGGGGCTAGAGTCACTACCGTGGCATCAAACGAGGGGCCAAGGTGATTAACAGGAACCGAACGATGAGCTAATTGTTTCTCAGCCTAGAGGGCTCGTTGATAGGCTTTCAAAACTGTGAATGGATCAAACATACTGAGAACATCTTGGATTGAAGGACATAATCCTCCAATGTAGCGAGACACTAATTGAGCTAGTGTTTCAATAGTGTCAGCGAGAAGTTGATAGAAAGCAGTAGTGTATTCATCAACGGATTGAGCCTCTTGATGTAGGAGTTGGAAACACTGATAGAGTTCTCTTTCGTAATTGTATGGCAGAAATGCAGACTTCATATGTTTCTTGAGTTTGTCTGAGTGAATAATTTTTAGATTTACCAAAACGATGGTGGGTCACCTTGGTTCGTTGCAACCATGCATGTGCAGAACCTTGTAGGCGGGTGGTAACCAAATGAATGCGGCAGGGATCGGGCACTCCATTAAAATCCATAACTTCTTCAACTGTGTATAGCCAATTGAGGAAATTATCAGCCTAGAGATCGCCCATGAATTCCATAATTTCAACCTTTAAACCCGATTCCCAATGTCGATCATCGACAGAAGGATAGAGTGGTAGTGCGAATGGGTTCTCACCTATGGTATATTCATCGGCAGAAGTAGGGGTGACGGAGCGCGATTCTCATTGAAAAACCTCATCAATAGGCATCTCGTTATCATGCCGATGGGGACGGGAAGGCATCTCGCAAGATCGTCCAGAAATTGATGCCAGATGGTGTAAACGAAAGCACAACACTACAAGAAAAACATCGTTGATTCAAAACAATACTAGAGTAATTCAGCCAAGAGAAACTCTCTTCAATTTTATATATTTAATCACTATTCAAAAACCATAACACAAGAGTTTAAATATGCTAGGGAAAATAAACAGAATTTGCAGACTATTCCTATAGAAACTCATATTGCAAGGTACCATAAAAATAAATAAAGATTGTGAGCTATATCGATGACAACTTTGATGTCAAAGCACATCTTTTTGGGAGTTACGTTGTGAAAAAAGAAATAAATAAACCACAGTGACCACACATAACCAAAATCCAGTCAACAAAGTTGGAAGAACTCAAGCTCACCCTATTTACGCAAGCATGGAATTGGAATCTAAAGAATGAATGATATATGATTTATTATCTTACATTTTATGCACACAATTGTGCTCCGACAATAGAGATGTTAAACAGATCTCATATTAACCAGATTATTTTAAACAGGCTCGTAATATGATGGATTTAATCTTAACTCTCTCGTGACTTTCGATCTAATAGGACCAATATCGGACTATTAGCTGAAATAGTCAAATTACATATTTAAATTTAAAATTTTAATTAAATACATATAATATTCTATTTAAAATATAGTTTTAGATAATATTAAAAAATTATATATTTTATAACATTTATATCATTATACAAAATTTAAATATTCAAACGTTTAAATGATATATAATACTTGATGCTCTCAATCTAACTTTAATTGCATCTACAATATAAAATTTAAAATCATGTTTCATTTAAGTTTTAAATTTAAATAACAATATTTTGAATCTTCTAGTAAAATTAAACATAAATTTTAATATTTTCTATTAAAAATAACTGTGTTATATAAATTAATTCAAAATGGTATATGTTATTATTTGAATATTAGGAAAAGGGTAAAGAAGAAGAAAAATGCGGGATACCGGACTATCTCCAACTCTAAGCGGGCTAGCTTTATAGAGTTTCAGACTAATCGGGCCTTGGGACCAAATGGACCAATTTTAAACGAGTTAATAAAGTCAAATGCTAATCCTATGACATTTTAGGCTAAATGGGTCGGTTTGTGAGGCCGTGACCCTTTCATCCCTATAAGACAAGTGTCCTAATAAATAATATTCTTAGGCCCAATATATATATATATATATATATATATATATATATATATAAGTCACCCTAAAATAACAACAACAATTTTTCTGCCTAAATTAATTTTTAAATCAGGAAAATATGCAATTTTCGATAAAAAAAATTCAACACAAATATAATGTTATAAATAATATTCCTTTTACATCATTAAACCAAATAAATATTTCCATAAACAATAAATTATGAAGATTACAACAAAAAGTTTGCGGAACTTCTATTTGAAATAATAATCTTTCTATATTAAAAGATATGATTTTCTTTGGATTATGATTTTCATATATTTCTTTGACACAATTGTATTTATTATTTTTTATTAATTCTAATATATATATATATATCATACCTCTGTAAATAAACTTTATAACATTTTTACGTCATAACCTTCTCACTAAATTTGGTTGTTTTTATTTCTTATGTGTAATAAATGATATAATTAATTTTAAGTAGCCTATAAACTTCCACTATCTGTATGTATATATATAAAAAGAGAAGTATCCTAAGAAAATTAAATTTTTCCACATAAACTACTTTTTAATGATAGTATTTATTTTTCTATATATCTATATCAATATGTATATGTATGTAAGATATAATAATACTATTTGATTAATAGAGCCACCATTTTTAATGTTGAAATTACACTTATTATTTTCAAGATACACTAAAATTATGTTGTATTATTATTATTATCTATCAAAATATATTTTTTGATAATATTTTTTATTATTAATTTTATTTTTCACTAAAAGTTGTAAAAGCTTATAAATTTTTTGTTTCAACTCTATTTTTTATGAAAATATTTGTAATTAATTCTATTTTAAATTTTTTAAAATAGTCATCCATTTTGCATACAAACATATATATACATAAAAAATTAATTATTAAATATAAAGTATTTTTTCTTAAGTTAATTGTTATATATTTTTATATTTAACTAAAATACTAAGTAGATCATGAAAAAAAATATCTTCTAAATATCGAAGCATGAAATCAATCTTATAAGATTATGTATATGTTTTATTATTTGTCTATCTAAAGACACACAAAAATTAATAATAATATCATGTGGTGGTGATTTTTTTGTTCTTTACTAATAATTTTTTTTTTTAAATTGAGATTTTCATGTTCAATGAAATTGAACAATATGATTATAATTTCTAATTATTTGACAATATTGGCTCTTTTATAATATTATATTGTTTATAATTATCATTAATATATTGTTTCAGCATATACATATTTCGTTGAAATAATTTATTTTATTAGTGAAAATTTTGAAATAAATTCTAATATTTTAGTGATATTCCATTAATAATTCTTTTAAGGTATGTGAATGAATATATATATATATATATATATATATATTTCAAACATATAAGTTTTACTACAACCACAAAAAAATAGTTTTTTTTTAAACCAATGCATATTCACAATAATAAAAACTATTATGCAATATTTTTATATGCTTACTGTAAATATACATATTTATGTTGTGTTGAAAATATTATATTCACTTGCTCTTTAAAATATAATAAATTCATATATGTATATATGGGGGATGGGATGGGGTGAGGTGAATAAAATTATCGTATCACAGTAATAATTGTAATAATTTGCACCACACATATTTGAAGCTAAACTATTGAACATGCTTTGATGAGAGAGAGAGAGAGAGAGATACATATGGCATATGAATATTATATCATAATTGAATTTCATAATATTATATAACTAAATTAAATTAGAGAATTCACACAAATAATATCTCTATACTTGAAGTTTACTATTGAACATGCTTTGATTAGAGAGAGAGAGAGAGAAATAAATACATATGAATGTTATATAATACTTGATTTTATAATAATATTATAGAACTAGATTAAATTAAAGAAATTCATACAAATAACATTTTCATGCATCGTACGGGAGCTTAACTAGTAACTATATAAAAGTATGACAGTTGGACTATCATGTCCAATCAAAAAAAAAAAATTCGCTCTAATTTTCAAAGATTTATAATTTTTTCATCTCAACTCCATTTTTTATATAAAAAATATATTAAATTAATAATTTTATCATGATCTTCAACTTGATATACATATGGCATATATAATAATAAAATATTAATTTTTAAATGTTAAATATTTTTTTCATATATTAATTGTGGTATATCTTAATATTTTAATATTTAATATATTTTATATTGTTAAGATATTTTTATTTTAATCAATTATTATCAAAATATATTATTTTTAATTATATATTTTATTTTAAAAATTATATTAGTATTTTTATAATAATTTATAATATTATTATATTATAAACCGTGCAATGCACATAACAAATATTAATTTTGTAAATTACACTAATTATTAATGATTAATCAATCAAAATTTCAAAGAACAGGGTTTTTGTCTCAGCTCACAAGTTAAGACTTATTTCAGTCATTCCTTAGATCAATACGTCAATCATTTACTTTCTTAATGGTATCAGAACAACATGTTGCCTCAGTGTTATTTCTTGTTTTATTTCTATTGATTACTATTAATTACATTGATATAGCATTCACTTCAAAGTTATGGTTCCAACTACACATGCAAATAAAAGGAAGAAAAATCTTTTTTGTATATATACAAGATAAATAAAAAAGTATAATATGGTTATTTAATCAAAATGATATAATAAATTATGACAAAAAAGATATAAAAAAAAGCTAAAACTGTAATTAAATCAACCAAAATTACTTCTATCTAATTTTCATGTTTCAAACATGTACAATATGGATTTGTTGTACGTAAGTTTCTCGTTCAAAGCATATTCACTTTTTTCTCATTCAACTAATACGCTTATTTAAATAAAAATGCAAAATAAATTAAAAAAAAATACAAAAGCTCAATTAGTTAAAAAAAATAGAAAAAAATCAATAAAATTTTTTTTGTATATTAATTAGGCAACACACAGTGTCTTCTAAAATAGAGAAATTATAAATTGGGCCCCGAACTATTATTTTAATAAATACAAATATAATAACTGAAAAATATTATATATAATTATTAATTATTTAACAAGCAAAATGCAAAATATATATACATGCATATCTAGTAAATAAAAAAAACATATATTATCTTCTAAAATAGGTTAAATTATAGAATAGATCGAAAATAATATTAATTTTATATATAATAATAAACTAAAAAATATATGGATACATAACAAACAAAACTTAAATAAAGCACAAAAATGCATAAATAAGATATTGAACCTCAAACTTGATTATTTTTGGGAAACAAAAAAGAAAAATAGTTAGTTACACATTGGTATCAACTATTACCCAAAACAAAATTATGTAGAGATTGGGTGTCCTCCCCTATTCATTGAAGCATGCATGAACTATTAGATAAATACATACATATATATAATATATATGATAAATACATATTTTTGGGCCCCGAAAAATTGATTGCTTCAGGCTGGGCCTGCTCCTTATAGTACATTTTTCAGCTTTGTTTTAGATCTATAACCTTCTTCCCTTTTAAACTACACTGCGCTAGAAGACATTAGATCTAAGAACATTCTCTCAAGATGTCTCCACTTTGTTAAGGAAATTCCAACAGACACCAGCTTCTACTTATGGATCCTCAATGTCAACTTATTACCGTCAAGCTTTTAGAAAAATAAATTATGTTTGGAAACAACATTTATTAGCAGTAGGCGTATGGCTTTGAAGGATACTTAACAAGATCACAACATTTATCTGTGTCTCTACCTGTTATTGAGGATCAAGAACATGATAGTAATTGCCAAGCTTCATTTGATTGTTGTATATTTATTATCCATAACTTGATTATTTATTCACCAAATTAGTGTGTACTTTTTCTAATACTGAGATATATATATATATATATATATATATATATATTTATATCATTTGTAGTTTGACCGTTTCTGGGTGAAATTTCTAGCTTCATCACTATATGTAAATAAGATTTATAATAAACATCTCTTTGGTGAAACCACCAAAAGTCATTGGAAAGCAAAATGATTCAAACGACAATATTAGTTCTTATTAGTGAACTACACACTCACATGATCCAAACAAAAGCAAAATAAATACACTCACGGCTTGCTCCTGCAGCACAAGCATGCATGCATACATTTTATTTTCCAATAATATTTATTCATTCTGTATAAACAGTCGGCTATCATCCTGGCTTGGCTTAGTTTTGTGGCTCCGCTTGGAAATCAGCATCCGGCTTCTCACCGGCGTAAGTGCAGCACCGGCAACCGCCTTTGTAGTAGCCCTTCCCACAGCACCCATAGCGGCAGCGGCCACCACGTCCACCCCCACCACCGTAGCCCCGACGTCCACCACCACGTCCTCCACCACCATAGCCACCACGTCCTCCGCCATAACCGCCACCGCCAGGGTATCCTCCTCCGTATCCGTCTTTGTCTTCACCCAGTGCAGCTCCATCTGCCTTCTCAGCTGAGTTAAACACCACAATCAAGATTAGAACCGGATCTCAAATTCATTGTTAGTGTTTTTCTCATATTCTTCAGTCAACTTCTCCAAAAATGATAGCTAATCCATTACTTGAATTATAATAAAACATTATCTAACATCCTAAAATGTAATATTAATTACTAAAAATGAGTTAAAGATACATAATGGAACAAGAAAAGAAGTGCTTACATGATGTGTCGAGGGCATTGGAAGTCTCAGCCAGATCTCTGGCTGCTACTTGGGAGGAAATGAGAAAAAGCATAGCTAAGAAAAGGCCAAGAAAAACAATAACTTTGGAACCCATTTTTATCAAGATCAGTGGGATGAGAATATTGTTGGATTTTCTTCCCCATTTATAGATAAATCTGGAGCACAAGAGCTGCCTATCATATATTGAGTAGGTCCATATATTTTGGCTGTTGATGAATGAATTTAATGTGTTCATATCCACAATCCATTTCGGTCAAATGTACACACTTTAATTAGGTGATTATTCAAAGGTGTAGGGATCCAAAAATTAAATGGCACATTTGTCATTTGTGCTTATCGATTTATCATTGTTTGTAGAAGCATGGATGTGGATACATTTTACATGGGTTCTGATCCAAAACCAAACTTGTTTTGCTTGGCTGAAAATTAAAATGAAGTTTTTTTGATTCAAAGTCAAAGTGATGTTGTTTTTGCAAACTGGCATTATTTTGGGACACATCACACATGCTGTGGTGTCCCAGAGTAAAGAATGAATTTTCCATTTTATATAGATAGAAGGGGTAAAAACTGAAAGTCATTTTGTACGAGCGAGAATATTTTTTGATCATTTAATAAAAATAAATAGTTTTTAGTTATTTCTTGAAGTTTGCAAATATCTCAAAACTTAATAACATATCTTAAAATTTATGAGCTTCAACATATGTCATGCTTTGAGGTTTATAAGTTTAACTAATAGTCAATAATGACACTAACTTTGAGATAATATAATCCCAAAGCTCATGACTTTTGGTAAATTGTTGGAAGAGCTGCACGGATGTTACAAGGCGAGATTTAAGATATATATATATATATATATATTGATGCTTATATATTATGAGATATGTCACCACTTTGACTAAAAATATGTATTTTTTATGAAGTTAATTTTGCTTTTTCAAACTTATAAATATACATATTACTATGGAAACTAAAGATGTAATTGAAATGATTTTGTGTGGGAGGCTGTGATACCCAGATAAAAAATAATAATAAAGAAGTCCTAATATACATTGATTGCAATTATTATATTTTAATTTATGCATAATCATTTAAGACTAGATTGTTTTATACTTTTATAAATTAAGTCCAATTTTAAGATTTTAGTTTAAATCCACACTCGAAAATGCAGCATGTAAAAGTGTTTTGAAAAGAAACCATTTTTATATATTTTTCTTCTTCTTGTCTCTGACACTCATTTAATGCCATCCCACTCCCGCTGTTCTAGTCTTCCAATTATCTCCTACATCAAATCACCATGAATATCATCAATATAAATATAAATATATATATATATATATATGTATATTATAATTTCTTTATTTAAAAAAAAAATCAATTTTTTTTATCTCAAATAAAAGGTCATATTTCAAACATCAAGATCATTTTATTAACTAAAGTGAAAAAAAAATATTCTTAAATAAGTTATATATGAAATTTTCAAATAAGAGAAGTTATGAATTTATGATTTTAAAAAAAAATTATATTTTATCAAATTAATTAAAAATAAAATATTGTACTTTTAACAAACCAATTTTTATTGAGAGGGAGTACACCGGAATACATAATATGTATATATATATAATAATAATAATAAACTGATTATTTTTATATTTGTTATTATTAGTTTTTTCGCGCATTTTTTTCACAAATGAAAAGACGAATTTTTAGAAAATATAGTTATATTGCTAACCAATAAGCATTTATTTTATTTTTTTATGTTTTTATTTGTTAATATTGATAATGTTACTAATTTTATCAAAACTAATACAAAAATTCATGTATATTCATAATTACTTGATTTTTACAAATCAATTATGAATTTGTGGCAGATTCAATGCTATACATAATAAAAAAAAATATTCGATATACCAAATTTTATTCAATTTTCTTGATTTCAAAAGAAAATACTATATATTAATTTGATAATTGTATTTTAGAAATAAAATAATTAATTTTCACATATGATTTTATACATAATATTTATATATTTCTTATAATTATAGTACATATATAAATTATTGAAGATATTTATATATATATATATTTTTTTTTAAAATATTAATTCAATTTATTTCTAAAATTTAATAATATTATATTATAATAATACTATATATAATCTTTATATCTTTATTATAATTATAGTACATATATAAATTATTGAAGATAATTATATATATATATATATACAATATTAATTTTATTTAGTTTTAAAATTTAATAATAATAATATGTGTTAGATCATAATTTATGTGCGTGTGTATTAGTTCAATAGTTGTTCGAACAATAATTGAATTTGTGGAATCTAAAATAAGGCTTTGTGAATTTTACGAGGAAGAGTTCCATCTTCCTCTCAAATATTTTTATTAGAAGAATACTTTGTTCCCACAAATATCACAAGAAGAACTTACACGTACCAGGCTCCCCTTAAATATTTGTCTACTCTTGCAAACATATCTTCTAATATCCGACTTGACCATCTAGTCCCCTATATGGACTTTGTTCCAAACTCCTATTTGCAGACCGCAAAATTTTCCTGAATTCAGTCAATGGTGGGTCAATAATGTTGTACAGTCTCTGCGTAGTTCTTTGTTTGTTCGCCTTTGAGTAATTTTTGTGCTATCGTATTTTTCCGAATTTGATAGCTTTTCCACCAGTTTCTTCACCCTTCTCTGCCTGTATTGTGTTAATCGAATGTAACAGAGATGTCCTTCAGTTTCCTTGTGCCTTGTTATTTAAAACCGCTCGTCTTGGATATGCAGTTGTAGAGTATCTTTACGTCTGATTTGCTGCCCGCTGATTTCCTGGATTTTAGCAAATCAGTTTTCTTGATATCTTGCTGATTTGTTTCCTACTTTCTTCAAGTCGGTCGATTTCCTCTTCTAGTGTATCTCTTTATAATTTGTCCTTCTTTGAATGATGATGCTCATTCCTTTATTTTCTCCAACCGTTTATTCCTTCAATAGGATCTTCCTTAGTTTGAGTATCTACTTCATATCCTACATATACTTTTAAATATGATTATATTTTTTGAATATATAGCAATTTTTTACCTCATCAATATGTTCATTTATTTTCACGGAGGAATATACTAATATCAAATAATATATACATTATGCAGTAATGTAAAAACAAAAATGACGGATGCAGGTTTGATGCAGACAAAAGCATGGTGAATAAACAATAAACAAACGCAGTAATACTTAAATTCATTTTCCATTCTATATAATCAACCTTCCATGAAAAAAATAAAACCTCCCATTTATCTAATATTGTAACCTTAAAATTCTAAGGGCAATAATAAATAAAAGGTAATAAAGAAATATCGTAATAAATAAATAAAAATATCTAAACAACTGGAAATCTTCATCTCCATGGGACAGTATATATATCCATCAAGGTTGCATGAACATTGTCGTCTTAAATTGTAGAAACGTGTTCGTAATGGATAAGAGCTACAAACAGCAGTTCAATTGTTATCTGAATATGTGTGCATACATATATAGATATAGATATTATGTGGACAGTAGTTTAACTATTATCCGAAAATACAGATATTAATGATGATACAGAACCCACTTGGACCAATTGCGAGCAAGGCCTTTCCGCTGTATTGTCAGGTTATATCACATGAGGACGGTTGGCATATTCACAAAAAATATTCGATTATCAAGTAGTTGTTAGGACTTTTTATTTTAATTTTTTACGTGGTTTTGAGAAAATTTTATTTTCAAATGATAATTAAATTGAATGCGTATTATTATTGTTGTTACGGCTCTTTGAACGAGTATTAAAGCAGTTAAAAGGTTAATGAAGTTAATTAAAATAAATATATATATATATATATATATATTAAAGTAAAATGACTATTTTCTATAATGTTCTTTCATATTTTTTAAATATATAATTATATAATAAGTAATTAAGTATAATTTTTTTAATTAATTTTTTAAACTAAAAATAAACATGCCTATAAATGTTGAATACTTAATTTTATTCAATAAAATTTGAATTTGTTTTATTTCAACCAATAAAATTAGGATTTGAATAAGATTTGGTAAATTTAAAAATTAAATCACATTAACTGTGAAATAATTACACTTTATTTTTGTGATCTTAGAATTATACAGATATTGGAACAATGTATCACTCTTTGTCAATTTCCAATGAATTCCTCTCTTTCATTCATATTTTTTGTAAATCCCCAATCTTTTTTCTTAGTTTCTCGCACTAAACTACCACTACATGTCACTGTTATTATTCAACACGACATTGTTACTGCTCACTGACACCAAATTCTACAACATATAATGTAATTTGAGTATATTGTGCAACAAGCAGGTCTCACATCAGGTATTTGGTAACTCAAAACAAGTGAGAAAGAGATGAATTTTATTGGCTGTAATTTATTTAATCTTATCTTTATTTTTTCTTTCTCTCTTTTGTGAGTTTTTATTACAATATTTTTAGTGAGTTTAGTTGATTGATTAAAGGTTGACCGTCCTTACACTTGGGAGGTGTTTGTCACTAATCCATTAACTAGATTACCTACGTAGCATGTGTCTAGTCACTTGGCTCAGTTGGATGTTGTTATGTTACAATAGCTTGACAAGTAGATCTTTAGAGATTTAAGGTGTTGTAGGTGTTTGACATTAACAGGGTTCTTTAACTTTAAAATAAAATTATTTTACACGTCATAGCTTAGTAGTTAAGTATCTTAATCCGATTGTAGGTACTCTAACTTATTTTAATTGATAACTCCATTTCTCTTTTATGTGTTTTGTGTTTTGAAAAGTATCTAGTATCTTCCTTCTCATTCGGTGTGGATCGCTCATATTAGTCGCTTATATTTGATGAGTTTTCTATTTGATTATAACTCAATTTTGGTGCTAACTCAAAACTCGAATTTTGAGAACAAAGTCAACTTGTACTCAACCTCGGTGCTAACTCTCACACGATTAATAAGAACTAATAATAGTTCTACTCCTTTAGTTGGATATAGAACTATAGTTTGATGAATTCTTCACACTAATACATTTGAGACTCATATTCAACATAATAACTTTGCTCTGATTTCTATTTTCCTAACTGACCTTGGATTTGCACCAACAACCATCCTTGGCCATAATGCCACATCGATCCAGGATCCCGAGCCAAGAATGTGTTACTCGATCTTAATCCTAACTCAATTTCGATCTCGTACCTTCAACTTGGTTATGTGCATAAACATGTAATTTTATGTTATGTCCAAATTTTTTTTGTGTGTTTAAATTATAAATTTAAATATTTTTGACAGGTATTTATGAGGAAATAAAAAATAAATTTAGATATGTGTTTCAAATGAGATTATGTTTGGACGTTGACGTGTCTTTGGTATTTTTATTATGGAAAAAACGTAAAAGATAATTAAATATTATAATTGGTTGTTGTACAAGATTATATAGGTGATTGTAGTGTTGTTCATGCCATTTTTTTTGTTCTTTGTTTATTTATTGGGAAAAGGTACAAATTAACCCTCAAATTAGTACATTAGACAATGAACTATTTTTTTGTATAAATAAGATCTTTAACTTTAAAAATAGATCAAATGAGCCCTAACTTCTTATTTTCAAATAAATAGGTCATTTCAATAAATTAAAATAACAAAAATATATTTAAAAAATATTTAGATAAATAAAAAAATTATTAAAATAAAATAAAATTAATTTTTAAAAATAAAATGATAAAAACTAAGTAATTTAGTACATAAAAATATAAAAAAAACCTTAAATGATTTAAATATAATAAAAATAGAAAAACTCATAACAAATCTTCACATTTCAAACTCTTTTTATATTTAGATTATTACTAAAATCTACTTTATTAATTTATTGATTTATTTAAGTATATTTATGACTTAATTTGTTGATTTTTTAGATTTAATTGATATTTTAAAAATATGTTTAGTTAATATAATAGTTAAGAGGACCCTATTTGTCATATATTTAAATTTCAAGTATTTATTTGATCTATTTTAAAAATTAGAGTTCCTATTTATAAAATATAATTCGAAGTTCAATTTAAACGTGAACTACTTGTTGAGGGGCTAATTTGTACTTTTCCTTTATTTATTTATGTTTATTTTTGGGAGACCATAATTCTCTGGACGTATAATAGTTGATTATGGACAGACCATCAACCTTATTTCTATATAGGATTAACGCAATTGCCGCTGTAACTGCGAATCCACATAATAAAAACACACCCAATCGAACATAATCTCATTAAATAATCTAATATATTTTTCGTAAATGAAGACACACCCTCCTTTTTATTTGGAAATAAAAAATTCTCAAAATTCCACTAAAAAACATTTCCGTACAAACCCGTTTACAAAATAATCAGAAATACTGTATTTGATTCCATAATTATTCCTCTTGCTAGATTTAAGAATATCATATTATTGTTACACTAGTATTGCTCTAAGTGCAATGCACGATGATAACTAGAAAATTATGACATATTTAATTGATAAATTATATTTTTAATATAATTAATTTTTATACATCTTCTATTTTTTATTTATTTAAATTTTTTATGAGAATTACTTTTTTTTTTTTTATGATTATATGCAGCATTTTATAAATAATTTTGTGCAATAATTCATATAAACAGTTGGTTACCCCTTGATCCACCCAAACAAAGAAGACTACAGAAAAATTTGTGGGCAAAAAAATATTAAGAGCTTAATTAATTGATTATACCCAAAACAATGAGAAGTGAATTATGGCAGCAGCGGAGGTCAGGCCAAAAAAAGAAAAAAAATGGACATCAATCAATTGAAAGAAGGAGGAGAGAGCAGCATATTCAAGCAGGAGGATGAATCAATTGGAAGAAATTGGCAACAACCTTGGAGAGTGGAAAAGATTTGTCGTCATTCTTTCGATTATTTAATCTATTTTTTCTTCCATATTTTTATTAATTGATGATCATGGATTTTGATTTGAATATATGTAATAGAATTTTATATTTTGATTTAGGAGATGTTAAAATTTTATTACAATATTATGTGATTAAATATCTGTGACATCGTCTTGATTTAATAGGTGCGAATTTATTATGTTGATTATTTGAATTGATATATGATATATATTGTTAATTGTGATTGATCAACTCAATTGATAATTTATATATTTAGTGCTAGAATTTAAATTGCAATATGTAATTGTTGTGATGTAGAACCCATTTGTAACAACTAATCATAATTATTATTATAATCAACATAATTCAAGATCAATTGAATCGAGCGTATGAATTCGATAACGTGTCTACCCTATTATCCTAATTGATAATACATTTAACGAATTAAATTAAAATAGATGGAATGTGTATACACTTACATGATGAGATCAATGGGTGCCAATATATTTTCAGAAAAATATCTCATATGGATTTTTTTCATTGAGTTTTCAGAGTCTAAAATGGTGAGAAAGATAGAGCTGGATGGACCTTAAATGTAGCAGTAGATGTGCCATTTTTTTAGACCTTAGCCAACCGATGTTAAACAACGTAACTACATGGGAGGCAACCCATGCATATATATATATATATATATATATATACATACATACATACATATGTGAATTTGTTTTTTCTCTTTTAGGCAGTTAGAGCAGGAGATAGTCATCCTCTCACGTCGGATGACTTCACGTCAACCCTCCTCATTATCCCGATGAACGGTGACTCTTTTCCCATATTCTATGGAGTTTTATGTTTCTTATTATTATCCATATTTCATGATTTTGTGGCATATTATTGATGATAGTGTGGAGGAGGGAACGAATACATAACATGTGGTAGTTAGGGAAAGTTTGCAATGATGAAAATTATCAGAATATGATATCTACTTCCTAAGTTCGAATTGGCTCTTTGGGGCAAGTGTGATTGATTGACTTAGTTTTATAAAGTTGTCTCTTTAAGCTTACAGTTGAGTTATCTTTTGCATGTGTGATTTGATACACAATTCTGTTATTGGCGTGAGATTTGAGCCTTTGAGCACTACTTGTATATATGATGCTCTTTTCTTTCATGTAGGATTGTCACACTTAATTGTTCATTCTAGTACTTGCTTAGCTATGTTTGTTGAAATTACTGTTTTGAGTTTGTACATGTTAGATGATAAGGGCACTTAGAACACCTTATTTGAGCCTTTTGCACGAACTACCCTAATATTTGATCTTTTAGGATACACCGTTTAGTCTTGGTTACTTTTCTTGCTAAACCATCCCCAATCAAATTTTGTCATGCACCTCATTTTCATAACTGTTTTGAATATTTTGGATTGCACTTCTAATGAATTAGATATTCTATAATATGATGGTAAAGATAGTATGTGTACCCTTTGTCTTGGGGGGGGGGACTTAATTACTTGTTATTGACGGCTGTAGGGGGCGTAATATTGTAATGTATATTCCATTTTATTGTTGTGTTGCTGCCACTAAAAAAAGATGGGGGGCAGAATACTGTTGCTGCCAACCCACCCCTCCCCCCCCCCCCCAAAAAAAAGGGGGCAAATGCACAACAATACAGTAGTTTGATCATGGATACACGACAAGGTTGACTTGGCAAAGTGTAGGCTAAAAAATGTGATTGTAAATTCGTTAGAATGATTTAAAATCAATGAATAATCACAACAAGTTTAGCCTAACTTTCTATCAAACTTCACCTCTTTGATTTTACCTTGAACTACAACTACATTATACCTCGAGAAAACTCTTTGATTTCATGGAAACTCAATTAACAAGTGGTGAAAATTAAATATCCGAGCAGGCTTATGGTAAATGACATACTTTGTGTTGATATGAGTGGTTTTAAAGTTATAATCCTGTTATACACTTGAGTGAAATGACTTATCCTCTTGTGATGGTATTAAATCATTGCATGTGTCAGTTTAACTTAATTATTGGGTGATGATGACACTTTAGGAACAATTTCTTTTACGGAACACTTGTCGGTTGAGTTAAATTTGTCTTATGGAAAGTGCATGAATTAAGATATTTTGAGACTAAGCATAACATTCCCCTTTCAACCATGTGTATACATTTATTCTATGTTTGCTTGAGGACAAGCAAATGTTTGAGTTTGGGGGAATTTGATAAGTAGGAAATTGTGTATATATTTAATTGATAAAATAGTATTTTTAATACAATTAATTCTTGTGTACCCTCTATTTCCTACTTATTTAATCTTTCAACAAGAACTACTTCCTTTTTCTTTTTGTAATTATCTGCAGCATTTTATGAACAATTCAATATAATAATCCACATAATCAGTTGGTCAACCCTTGGCCCACCCGAACAAGAAAAACTACATAGAAATTTGTGGGCTAAAAATATTAAAAACATGATTAATTAATTAATTAAACCAAAAACTTAATTAAGCTCAAAACAATAAGAAGTGAATTAGGGCAGCAGCGGAGGTGAGGAACAAAAAGAAAAAAGAGGACAACAACCAATTGGAAGAAGGAGGGAGAGAGCAGCATATTCACGCAGGGAGGATATAATCAATTGAAAGAAATTGGCAGCAACCTTGGCGAGAGGAAAAGATTTGTCTGTCATTCTTTTGGTTTTTGATTCAATTTCTCTTTCATGTTTTTATTAATTGATGATAATGGATTTTAATTTAAATACATGTAACTAAATTTTATATTCCAATTTAGAAGGTGTTTCAACCCTATTACAATATTATATGATTAAATATTCGTGACACCGTATTGATGTAATAGGTGCGAATTTATTATGTTGATTGTTTGAATGGATGTATAATATATATTGTTAATTGTGATTGATCAACTCAATTGATAATTTATATATTTAATGCTAGCGTTTAAATTGCAATCCGTAATTGTTGTGATGTAGAACCCATTTGTAGCAACTAATAATTATTATTATTAGAATCAGCATAAGTCAGGATTAATTGAATCGAGCTTATGGATTCGATAGCTTGCCTATCCTATTATCCTAATTAATAATGCGTTTAGTGAATTAAATCCAAAGAACGTATTTTAGACTGTTCGATCAAATAGGTTAATTAGATAGTGTATTCTAATTAATTACACCTAAGGGATAAAATGAATTAACAGAGCTTTGTTTTTGGTTTAGGAGTGGGAATTCCACAATTAAATTTAGAAAGCGTCAAATAATATATAATTTGGAATAGGGGAAAAACTGAACTGTGAACCAAAATTGCTTATTATATATTATTGTTTGCTATTTGTTGATTGCTTCATTTTTTATTTATTAGATTAAATTGAAACTTTGTTAGTGGTAAAAACAAATCAATCAACAGCTCTTTTTATTTGCATTCGTAAATTGACATAAAAAAGAATACAAATAATTCAACTGTTCTTTGTGGGATCGACCCTTACGTCCACACTACTACAAAATAGTAGAGGAAAGCGAGGTAAAATAAAAATAAGTAATTTTGATGTGCCCGACAGCACGGTCAATCAATAATATATTCAAAAAAAATAAAAAAATTAATTTTGTGAAAATTAGTATTATTAGAATAGTTTTATTTTAAAACTGATTTACTCAAAACTATAAAAAAAATTAACTAATTAAAGACTGGCACGTTATTTTTCAAAAATATTTTTATTGTAGAAATTTTAAAATAGGCAACAAACTACTAGTTTGAAACTATTTTTATTTATTTATATTGATATCAGAATAACATGTGTAAATAATGAAGAATTGTTGGATGGGTGGAATTAAAAGTGTAGGCGATCAATAGACGTGCAAGTTTTGAGCATCACAAATCTAGAAGTTGTGATATCCGAGTGTGTATTAATTACTATTAAATAATATATGTAAATTGGTATTAACTAGTTGAGTTAAATCTAATTAATTTCATTCCATCAGAATTCTTGATTCATTTTTAGTAAAATAGTTTGGGGGCGAAAACATAAAAGTTTCTATGTATAAGATATTAATATAAGTATAGATGCATATTTAGTTTTGAATTTCGCTAAAAAATATTCCCACGTCCCAATCCTTCTTCCACAAAAGAGATAGCCTTTGCCTCTCTTTCCCTTAATTTCAAAGCCCTAAATATAACCCATCCATCCATCCACCATCATGCGAATTCCTCTTTCACAAAAGAGAGTCTTCATTTCCATTCTTTGTCGAATCTCAAATCTTGAAATATACCTCATCAGCATACCCCCTCATCTTTGTTTTATCATGAAAAAATAAAAAGTTAAGGGTTTGTAGTCCAGAGTGGAATTTCCCCGTATAATTTGTTCATTGAAGGAATCTTACCAGTTTACTTTTTTATGAGATGATATTTATCATCTTATTCATTGGTTGTTCGTTGTTTTTTGTTATTCTTGTTGTTGTTCGACAGATATATTCTTTTTTTTTTTTTAGTGTTTTTATATTATTATAATTATTATTTTCAAAAGGAATTTTTTGTATCTTGTTGTAGCTCATGAGATTAGGGAATATGAATAGTTCTTCAACGCATAAACAATTGATATTTTCCCATTTTAAATGCAGTCTAAATACATAAAGAACTACTAACATATACTCTGAGAAACCCTAGTTCGAAGCTTAATTAGAGATTTTCATTCCCCTTCAACAATTTCTCTGATTTCTTTTTCGGGGCAAGTGTGTGATTAGAAATTCTGGGACATTTTATGACTCACATTTTTCGGATACTTTATAATCATGGAAATTTATGGTATCTTTTTGTTTAACATGTCGGCGCGTTTAGACGGACAAAATAAGTTGTGATGTTGTTTTGATATTTTGTGAATTAATTGACAATTATTGAAATGTTGTACTAAAATTGTTAAACTAGTGAATTGTCGATATTTATTTGTATATTTTACCTAATTTCTTTTTAAAATTATATAATGTAAATATTTTCAAAAACATATAAATATATTAATAAAATATAATTATAATCCTTTCTTAATATAAAAGAAAAATATGTATAATTATGTTAAAAAATGAAAGGGTTGTGCACGAGAGAAAGGGGAGGGGAGGTTACTTTAATCTATTCTTCTTTTTTTCTTTACAAATTATAAACTTTAAATAACTTTTTCATTTCAAATTCAATTTTAACATATGATATATCAATTAATTAGTTTTCTAATTTTTCATTTAATACAATATTACATATAAACAAATTATTATATTTAAAATATATAATATTGTTTTTATGGATTTACAACATTAAAAATATATTATAAAAAAATATTAGACTATTTAAATTATATAATTAATTGTTTCATTTTAATATTTTGTTTATTGATTTTAAACATTTGTATTGAATTTGAACAGTTATTGTTTGTTCGATAATTTATATTGAATTTAAATTATAAAATTTACTTTAAAATATTATTGAATTTATTATTTATTGGAGATAACTTTTGAGACAATAATACTGCAATATAACATCAACAATAATTTTAGGGTAAAGATTGGTGGCCAGAATTTGGCCAGCCAGAAAAGGGTGTATTGGTAATTTTCTATAAAATAATTATATAAAATATCGAATATGCCCTTTATTAATTAATGGCGGAAAAATAAGTAATTCAGTTTGAATTTGAATTTTGAGTGTATTTCTCTTTCATCATCAATGAGGCGGTTTCTCTCTCACCATCAATAATAATGAGGATTTCAAAGATTTCAGATTATAACTTTCAAGATTTTTTTATAATGATAATTCATACCAATCCGTCTTCCTATTAAAGCCAAATTTCATTTTCATTTGTATTCAAACTCTCTTTTCTTGTTCTTCGGAAAAAATAAATGGAGATGAGATATCACAATAAGAGGCCACGAAAATTCTATGTTGTTTTCAAAGGGGTGCGGGCTGGAATATATAGCAGTTGGCAAGACTGTGCACCTCATGTTCGTGGATTTAAAGGGAGCTTGTATTCATCATATAAAACGGAGAAGGAAGCTGTTGATGCATATAATTCATATTTTCGACCAACCACTGTTCAACCTGAAGATAGCTCTGGTGATTTTGAAGGTGATTCTTATATGGATTCAAGTGATGAGGCTGAGAGCAATGCAAAACACAGTGATTTAAGATCTCCTTGCACGAAGAAAATTCGCATCTGTAAAAACTTCAAAATTTTCTTTGTTGGTTGTATGACTGGTTTGATTACTGAAATTTAATTTATGCTTTTAAAGTGATTAAAGTGATTGCTGGTTTGTATTGAAACTTTTTTCAATTAAATTTGTTTTGAAGATCAATTTGTTTTTAGTTCAGAAAGTCATAAAATTATGTTAATTAATTTACTTTAATAATTTAATGTTCTTATTTTTTGTCATTTTGTTTTTGTTCTGAAATATCACTATTTAATTCCTAATTGTGAGTAGTTAAAAAGAGGGACTAGAAATTTGTCGAAGTCGATTATAAAACAAAAAAGATGAAAATCATTAAAACAAGAGGGAAAACATGCACTAGAGCACCAAAAGTATGCTCATTAAAACAGATCTTCGCAACATTAAAATAAATTAGAGTGCACTAGAGCTGGAGTCCGGAATGACGACAACAGGCACTTCTTTCGGACTAGTAGCGCTTGATGTCGGTTTCTGGGCGAGAGATTGCAGAGCTTCAAGAAAAATATCATACACCTTAACTAGTGGTTCTCCTTCGAGGATCATGTTTCTTAGTTCTTCATCATCGCAAACTTTCACTAGCCTATGGAGCAGCGCCGTCAGCTCTTTCTTCATCAAATCGTGTTGATTCCGTGTGTTTAAATAGAGAGCCTCAAGAATTCTTGGGGATGGTGGAACGATTTACTCTTTGGAGACAGGAGATTTTGTTGGTGTATTAGTCATTTTGGATTAAGAAGAAGGACAATATATGGAAAATGGTTTACTACATGAACAGTATTATGTTGACAATTTATAATGAAGATACCACAACCTTTCAATTTCTGTGCATGGTTATTCAAACAAATATGCAGCTCATGCACGGTTTAATGAGTTGCCATCTATTAATGACTAAAGTACATTTGTAGATTTTTAAATGATTAAAGTACTTTTGCAGATTGTATAGCTTTTATTTTTCTTTATATGAAAATCTATAAAATAAGAGTATATTACATGATAATCTATAAATAAGAGTATATTATATGAAAATCTATAAAATAAGAGTATATTATATGAAAATCTATAAAATAAGAGTACATTACATGATAATCTATAAAATAAGAGTATATTATAAGAAAATTTATAAAATAAGAGTATATTACATGATAATCTATAAAATAAGAGTATATTATATAAAAATCTATAAAATAAGAGTATATTACGTGAAAATCTATAAACTAAGAGTATATTACATGAAATCTATAAAATAAGAGTATATTACATGAAACTTTATAAAATAAGAGTATATTACATGAAAATCTATAAAATAAGAGTATATTATATGAAAATCTATAAAATAAGAGCATATTACAAAATAAGAGTATATTATATGAAAATCTATAAAATAAGAGTATATTACATGTAAATCTATAAAATAAGAGTATATTACATGAAATCTATAAAATAAGAGTATATTATATAAAAATCTATAAAATAAGAGTATATTACATGATAATCTATAAAATAAGAGTATATTATATGAAAATCTATAAAATAAGAGTATATTACGTGAAAATCTATAAAATAAGAGTATATTATATGAAAATCTATAAAATAAGAGTATATTACATGAAAATCTATAAAATAAGAGTATATTATATGAAAATCTATAAAATAAGAGTATATTACATGTAAATCTATAAAATAAGAGTATATTATACAAAAATCTATAAAATAAGAGTATATTATATGTAAATCTATAAAATAATACTATAATATATTCTAATCTATATAATATGAGCATATTCATGAAAATCTATAAAATAAGAGTATATTATATGAAAATCTATAAAATAAGTGTATATTACATGTAAATCTATAAAATAAGAGTATATTATATGAAAATCTATCAAATAAGAGTATATTATATGTAAATCTATAAAATAATACTATAATATATTCTAATCTATATAATATGAGCATATTACATGAAAATCTATAAAATAAGAGTATATTATATGAAAATCTATAAAATAAGAGTATATTACATATTAATCTATAAAATAAGAGTATATTATATGAAAATATATAAAATAAGAGTATATTATATGTAAATCTATAAAATAAGAGTATATTACATGTAAATCTATAAAATAAGAGTATATTACATGTAAATCTATAAAATAAGAGTATATTATATGAAAATCTATAAAATAAGAGTATATTATATGAAAATCTATAAAATAAGAGTATATTACGTGAAAATCTATAAAATAAGAGTATATTATATGAAAATCTATAAAATAGGAGTATATTACATGAAAATCTATAAAACAAGAGTATATTATATGAAAATCTATAAAATAAGAGTATATTACATGTAAATCTATAAAATAAGAGTATATTATATGAAAATCTATAAAATAAGAGTATATTACATGTAAATCTAAAAAATAAGAGTATATTATATGAAAATGTATAAAATAAGAGTATATTATATGTAAATCTATAAAATAATACTATAATGTATTCTAATCTATATAATATGAGCATATTACATGAAAATATATAAAATATGTGTATATTATATGAAAATTTATAAAATAAGAGTATATTACATGTAAATCTATAAAATAAGAGTATATTATATGTAAATCTATAAAATAAGAGTATATTATATGTAAATCTATAAAATAATACTATAATATATTCTAATCTATATAATATGAGCATATTACATGTAAATCTATAAAATAAGAGTATATTATATGAAAATCTATAAAATAAGAGTATATTACATGTAAATCTGTAAAATAAGTGTATATTATATGAAAATCTATAAAATAAGAGTATATTATTTGTAGATCTATAAAATAATACTATAATATATTATAATCTATATAATATGAGCGTATTACATGAAAATCTATAAAATAAGAGTATATTATATGAAAATCTATAAAATAAGAGTATATTACATGTAAATCTATAAAATAAGAGTATATTATATGAAAATCTATCAAATAAGAGTATATTATATGTAAATCTATAAAATAATACTATAATTATTCTAATCTATATAATATGAGCATATTACATGAAAATCTATAAAATAAGAGTATATTATATGAAAATCTATAAAATAAGAGTATATTACATATTAATCTATAAATTAAGAGTATATTATATGAAAATCTATAAAATAAGAGTATATTATATGTAAATATATAAAATAATACTATAATATATTCTAATCTATATAATATGAGCATATTACATGAAAATCTATAAAATAAGAGTTTATTATATGTAAATCTATGAGATAAGAGTAGATGACATGTAAATCTATAAGATAAGAGTATATTATATGTAAATCTATAAGATAAGAGTATATTACATGTAAATCTATAAGATAAGGGTGTATTACATGTAAATCTATAAGATAAGAGTATATGACATGTAAAATTTATAAAATAAGAGTATATTATATGTAAATCTATAAAATAATACTATAATATATTCTAATCTATATAATATGAGCATATTACATGAAAATCTATAAAATAGTACTATATTATATTCTAATCTATATAATATGAGCATATTATATGAAAATTTATAAAATAAGAGTATATTATATAATTATTTTAACAATTTGTATGTGTGACGTGATTATGATAAAAGATATGAATATAATACTTAAATCATATAACTATATAATGGGTAAAATGTAATAAATCCACTATTTTCCCAATTTACAGAAATTCTAATATAAGAAAAATACTAAATTTCGTTATTTATTAATAATAATAATAATATTGTTCGATAATCTATAGAATAATATTATATTATATTCATTAGAATATAGGAATATAATATATAGAATAAGACTATATTATATTCTACTATAATAATAAGAGCATATTGTATAATTATATAAAAGCAAGACAGTTTGACTAAATTACAATTTTGCGATTTTTCCACCAAAACTGTTTACTAATATTTAATTTCTGGAGAAAAAAAAAGAGATTGTATGTTATTGGAGGTGGGGATGTGGGATAGTGCAGTTCACCAATAACCTCCTTTTACTTTTTTATTTTATTTTAATTTTAAAAATATTTTTATATAAATAAAATTGTGAGAAAATCTGCTAATCTAGAGAAAGAATCCGTCTCTTCGTTTACCGTGGATTACTGTGCATTGAATTAGCCTTGGATTACTGTGCAAATAATCATTACGTTTCTTCGTTTACTGTGAGAACGGCTGCATGGGAACGTGAAATATCACACCAAAATTAATCCACAACACATTACATAACCTGCCCTCATCATCAATATCCATCAAGTGGAAGAAGTTCCTATCCTTTTGTTGCAACCTCAAGAACAACTTACGAATAGCCTCTGCATCTTCACATCCAAGTCTCAACCTCCTTCGATTCTCTATGTAGTTCCTACAGTCTTTAGGAAGACACCCTAAATTAATAGGGCCACCGGCTTTAACTTCAGCTAATCTTACGTTCTTACAAGGCCTTAAACCTGCGATGTCATTCGCTTCTAGTTGTCATTTCATGTTCACCGACATACTTCTATGAACTCGCATTAAAACCGACATATCAGGACATAGTTCATGGTTGTGTTATGCTACAATTTTCGAAACAACCCAAGTTCCATTATCTTGCTTGATGGCATTAATCCGAGCCGAACAACCTATTCTTTTGGATGTTTTTTGAGCTTTTATTTGTCGAGCCCTATAACATACCACAAGCGAGCATTTGTAATCTAAATCACCAACCTTGCGATTTGTTCTCTTTGTAACACAAAAACCTTTATGCTTGGCATGGGCCTGGTAAGCTCTAAACAAGCTTTCAATGTCCGAATAAATCATACCTTGTTGAGGTCTAGGTTCAATATTATTCAACGATTGTGTGTTGTTGATTTCAGAATCCGCCATGTTTGTTTCACCTCTCAACGCACTCTCTATATGGTTGGACGACTCATCATGGTTGGACATACTTTGGTCACTATTGGAACCAAAAATCTCATGCATAAAAGCTGATCTAATTGTGTTAATATTTGGACTCTCCATTGAAATAAAATTATATTAACTGGTGAAATGAATGTTTGAAATGAAGGTTTGAAATTGTGTTAGTTTAATCTACCTCTTTCAGAATCTGGCCAAATGAAGGTTTAAAATTAAATTTTGTTGATGTGTATATTCATCATTATTGTGAGGCTCGTTAAATTGCACTTTGATTTACGTATTTGTTGTGAGGGTCAAGAAGTAGCACGCCTTGATTCGAAAACCAAGAAAGAAGGAGAGAATATCAGAAAGGAAAATGTTATGGAGCCAAATTTACTAAAGGACGTAAAAATAATTTTACAAATATAATTATTATTTATATTTAAATTTAATCAATTCTGATTCTGGCCATATAGCATGGTCCATAATTTTAACCTATTACCATTGTGTGCGTGGGTGTGTGCGCATAGACACTATAATATTCTTTTATCGCATGGAGATAAGAGTGGGTGGAAGGGAGGGGAGAGGCATCATGCATGTGGTGGGGCGAGAGAGAGGGTGAGAGTGACATCGGGACGGGGAAGGGACTGACATCAACAGGCTAGGGGGTAGGAGGTAGGGGGTTTAATGGGGATGGACACCCATCATCATGATGCATGGCTCTTGATTGAATTTATTTCAAAATACTTCGCTCGAGTTGATTTATTATTTTTTGATACCTAATTAATTAATGAGGACTTCTATGGTGCACTGGCCTATTACTACCCCTACCCCTGATAGCAACTTAATAACTTCTATATAATTTTTAGGCTAGTCGGCTTTTTCAATTTATAGACTTTTAATATTTTAAATTTTAAATATGTTATATAACTTAAAGTCATAAATAAATATATTATAATTAAATCTCTTGTATATATTAAAATAAAGTAGTATTTTATAAATAATAATTATTTTGCAAAAGAAAAATTGATAGATACAATTTTATATAAAAAAAATATATATATAAAAAATATTAATAAACTTTTATTATAAGTAGTATTTTGAACGATGACAATTTTTTATGTTTTTATTTTTATTTGATACAAATTCTAGAAACTGTTTGACAATCCCAAAAACTTATTTTATATTAAATTTTGCTGTCTTGATATATTAAATTTTTCATGAAGCTATTTTATCTTTTCACTATAAGCATTGTCCTCATATGAATTGATAATATAAAAAATGAATACAAGATATTGAAATTGTAATATATGCATGTAAATTATAAGTTTTAATTGATTTTAATATAAGAAAAATATAAATATGTTTCAATATTTTTGTCCATAGACTATCATAAAGGCGACGGTCCGAAATTCAAAATAAAATAAAATAAAATAAATAAAAGAAAGGAAGTCTACTAATGAAAACATATTGCAATTGTTTTTCAAAATTAATGGCTTTGATGTAAGGCAAAACATATGAACTATACATATCGATCATCTATTAGGCAGAATTGTCAAATTATGGCAAAAATTTTTTTTTTAAAATAAAATATAGTGAAAAAAAATTAAAAAAAATGAGCAAAGTCGCTCCTGCGAGAGGCGACTTTGCTTACTCGGTCGGGCACTCGGTCGAGTCACCACTCGGCCAGCCGAGTGGCATCTGTAACTCGGCCCAGATACTCGGTCTCAACAATACTCGGCCGACCGAGTATGAGGAATGTGATGAGTATTTCCGAGACGTTTATTCAAAAATATACAAGGTGTATAAATACAAGGGGAGAGTGTAGGAGACTCTCAAACATAAACAATGTGGAACAAGAATAAATACAAATATATATGTTCCTAATACTCCTAATATCTCAAACGTAAACAATGTGGGACAAGAATACAAATACACATATATTCTTGTCCCACATTGTTTACAAGAATACAAATACACATATATTCTTGTCCCACATTGAATACAAATACACATATATTCTTGTCCCACATTGTTTACAAGAATACAAATACACATATATTCTTGTCCCACATTGTTTACAAGAATAAAAATACACATATATTTTTGTCCCACATTATTTACAAGAATACAAATACACATATCATATATTCTTGTCCCACATTGTTTACAAGAATACAAATACACATATATTCTTGTCCCACATTGAATACAAATACACATATATTCTTGTCCCACATTGTTTACAAGAATACAAATACACATATATTCTTGTCCCACATTCTTTACAAGAATACAAATACACATATATTCTTGTCCCACATTGTTTACGTTTGAGATATTAGGAGTATTAGGAGCATATATATTTGTATTTATTCTTGTCCCACATTGTTTATGTTTGAGAGTCTCCTACACTGAAATACTCATCCAATTCCTCATACTCGGTCGGCCGAGTATTGTTGAGACCGAGTGTCTGGGCCGAGTTATAGGTGCCACTTGGCCGGCCGAGTGGTGACTCGACCGAGTGCCCGACCGAGTAAGCAAAGTCGCCTCTCGCAGGGGCGACTTTGCTCATTTTTTTAATTTTTTTTCACTATATTTTATTAAAAAAAAAAAAATTTTTTGCCATAATTTGACAATTCTGCCCATCTATTAGTACTATTACTATTGTAAATTTATATTTTTTTAAACTTATTTTTGGTAAAATAAATGAGGGATTGAGTCAAAGTTAGGAAAAATTCACATTAATATCAATTATTTGGTGGATTCCCAAAATAAAATTCATAATTTTCTTTATTGAAATTAAAATAAAATTAACTTCAATGGAAGTTAAAAAATTTTAACTTATTATTTTCTTATTTTCTTTCAAAGATATTCTTGTGACTTTTTTTTTAATCATTTTTTCTTAACATCCTGCTTTTTATATATTAAAAACCCTATATTTTTACTAATTCTATGAATTCTATTTATTTCCATAAATTTATTAATTTGTTTTATTTATTTAATTTTGCACTTATAGTTCCTAAAAGAATAGTTTTGTATTGTTTTTTCTAATTTCTAATTTTCTCCTTTTTTATCAAGTCTTTCACTACTCACTGGTCAATATAGGTCATGCATTACATTTATTATATAATTTTATGTGCTAATTGAAATTGCGTTTTTAATTATTTTGAAGCTCGTATTTGATTATTTTTTGTGTATAATTAATAATTTTTGTAGGATTTACATTATAGATTGGAACCCCTTGGGCCAAATGTTGAGAAAGAGATAAAGTGTCAAGTTTTATTAAAGTAGGATTATACATGGCGAATTTTAAAAGAAAAAAATAATAACAATAATAATAAAACATATTGACCATAATGAGAAAGACAAAGACGGTAGTTCTTCATTATCATCTTAAATATGACTCTAGAAGCATTTACCTTAACCATTTGTTATGAGCCTAGAGACGACACACTGAAACTTGGTAAGTTTACTCCTCATTTTCTCTTACCTAATTATGGTGGTGTATGGTGGAGAACTAGTTATATTATTTAATTAGTAGAAGACCATGCCTAATTTAATTGGTTTTGTTAACTGTAAAGGGAATTGTGCGTGTTGACAACTAATTAAGTGGAAAAAGCAATTAATTATATAAAAAAGTTAGGATATTAAGAAATTAAAGTTTGAATACGTTTAGTGCATGTTTTACATATAAGATTAAACTTGTGCTAGAACTAATGTATTATTTCCGTTCAATCATGTGTGATTAAATTGAATAATTATTATTTTAATTAATTAAAAAGGGTATGGAATTTATTTATAGCACTGAGTTAACTTTAATTCACAGCACAGGAATGTAGTGCTTTAATAACTCTTAACCAACTTTAGTAATTAAATGGAGTGATTTAGGATGAATTAAGGCTTTAATTGGGAAACTGGTTATTGCTAATAAATGGTAGTAATTCAAATGGGTCTATTAAGAATAGTTTACCAGCAAAGGTAGTAATTTGATGAATGCATATTGTGTACATATGTCAATAAATTAATGGGATAAGAGATTGAAGTTTTTGGATTTTATAATCTTATCAAAAAAAATGAAATGGGTAATATTAGTTTATTAATTTCTATTTTTATTTTTAAAGGTTATTATAGATCAACCACATTGGTGTAGGGTAGGAACTCTCAGATATCTACTCTTGAGTAAGAGGTAAGTAGAAATTCATTTGCACCTACAATGCATAGACATAATACTTGTTTGTATTATTTTGCACTGAGATATTTGTGACTTGTGCTTCCTGATATTGATGGATATGAATTACGTTGTGTGAATGAGTGATTTGGTATTGTATTAAAAATAACATTCACGAGAATTGACATATGCATGCATAAGGAATATATAGTCTGCTTTGCATGTACTATATGATGAATAGAAACGAAAAATGTAAGTTGACCACTACTAGTGTACCGAGGCCGGTGGCATGTGAGACATGGATAGACTTGATTCATAAGGCCGGTGGCATGTAAGACATGGATAGGCTTTATATTATGTTGAGCCGGTGACATGTCATACATGGATAGGCTTGATTTGTCAGGCCAGTAGCATGTGACACATGAATAGGCTCTATGATATATTGAGTAGGTGGCATGTAAGACATGGATAGCTCAATTTGTCGGGCCGGTGGCATGTGAGACATGGTAGACTCTATGATTATTATTATTTATTGAGCTAGCTCTTTCCGGTACATAGTAGGTGGGTCAAGGACCCTAAAAAGAAAAAAAAATTCTAAAACATGTATTATGATTTCATTAGCATGCATTTCACATCTCTTTTACGTTTCTGCAGACATTTAACTGACTGTACATGCATGATTTATGCTTACTGAGATTTAGCTCACCTAGTTTGTGCATTGTAAGTGACCTTGATGATGATTGTAAGCTCACGGCTTACCGAGCATATTGTTTGTGTTTCAACAAGCTTTTGGGAATCAATGTACATGGATGACGACCTTTGTAGCTAAACCATGGGCTTACTATGCTTTTGATATCTATTTTGTTTTACTTTTTTGGGCTAGTATAATAATATTGGACTTTTGATGGGTAAGTAAATATGGGTGTAATTGTGGTGTATACTTTTGCATCTATTATGGATTCTTGCTTATGGGTGTAAGTGAGCCTTTAATTCTGAGATGAATCGTATCTCGTAAACCTATTAAAGGCGTTTACAGGTAAAAAATAAATATATTTGCATGTTTAATCACATTAAAAGTAATCTATGTTAAGGTTTATAAAAGTGGGGTGTCACATTATTGTTGATTTTTTTTATATTTTTCACAAATTATATAATTTATTATCTTTTTACTTTTTATCTTTTTAATGTAAAATCTTCATAAATATATAGGGTTTAACATTAAAATATCACTTTAGCAAATTGTTTTGGCATCAGTTTTGGAGCCGTGGTTTATTATTCATTTTGGGAATAATTTTATTTGAATTAGGACCAACTCAAAGACAATATGGGATCAAAATATTTTACCCTCATTCAATAATTTTGAACTTGTTTTTTTAAAGGTGAACTATAAATAACATTATAATATAAACACGTGACAATAGACAAAGTAAAGTAGAACATTAGTTATTTTTTACCAACAAGATCCCTTCTTTTCTTCATCAATAATTCTCATTCTATAGGTTCAAAATAAATTTAAATATATATTAAATTTTAAAAATTATTTCATCAACTTAGAAAAAAATAAGAAAATAAAAAGTGACGTGCATTATTACATTATTCTTTATTTTAAGTTACTTTATTTTTCGCTTATGTCTTGATATTATCTTACAAATTTATCATACATTATGTGTAATTAACCTCAAAATAAACAAAAAAAAAAAGGTAATTTTGGAAATTTTTTAGTGATATTCAAAATTATTAATCTTTTTATAATTATAATTATTGTGAATATAGAATAAAGAAAAAGGGGTGTAACAATAATAATTTAATTTATGTAAAAAAATTTCAAGTAAAATATGTTACAAGTTTACGAGGTGAAAGATATAAACTCATGAACTCTAAACTATGAAATCATCCCTTTTTTTTTTTTAATGATGTTCTATTAAAAGTTAAAGCTACGATATAATAAATGAATTCTAATGTCCTTGAATCATGAACCAATGAACCGTGAGTTGTAAAATCATAAATTTAATCGAAAAATCATAAGTATATTTTGAATTATGAAATCATCAAATACAGATAAAATATATGTATAACCCCTCAAATTCAAATCATAGACCCTAAACGTTAACACTTACTATTAGTGGCAAAACTAGTATTTCTTTTCGTGCGTTTCACGATTTATAAGATAATAATATAATAAATTATTATAAAAATAGTAATATAATTTTTAAAATATTTAATTATATTAAATATATGTTTAATAAAAAGTGTTTAAAATAAAATTATCTTACAATATAAAAATATATTAAATATTAAAATATATCATAATTAATTTATGAAAATATATTTTATATTCAAAATTAATATGTTATTTTTATATATATGTGATACCCCAAGCCTTTCACTACTCATTGATCAATATAGTTCATGCATTGCATTATTTTATAATTTTATTTGCTATTTAAATTGCATTTTTATTTGTATTGCAACTCGTATTTAAATATGGTTAGTGTATTGCAGTCAAAATTTTGTTGGGTTTATATTATAGGATGTAAACACTTTAACCTAAAATGTCGGAAAGAGAGATCATGTGTCAAGGTTTAATAATATTGAATTACATGTGGTGAGTTTGAAAATTTGAAACCCACTAGATTGTACGTGGAAGTTTAAAAGTATATACAATGTCAGTGACAAATTTTTTGTGTGTATATAACGATATTAGTATAAGTAGTAATAATAAAAATAAGAATAATAATAAAATAATAACAATTATCTATATGTATAAGTAGTAAACAAAAACGAAAAAAGCAATAAAAAATTAAGATAGTATTTAGTATAAGACGTGAGAAGAATATTTTGTGAAAGATGAAAGGTATCTATCATAATTTATGATATTAGTTTTCTAAATTGTGATAAATAGAGCAGATGGTGGTAGTTTAGGAATAATAAATTAATTAGAATGTAAAAGCTTGTCAATTATGTAAATTAGTTTAGCGGGATTTGAGTTGAACTAAAAGCTTTAAATATGATTATAATATATGTATTAATTATTTTCTTTAGTAATATGGTATAAAAATCAAAATTAACTTCTTTAATGTGTGGAGCATATTTTGGTCAGTTCTACGTAAGGAATTTTGGTAATTTATTATTTACAATTATTAATTAAGAGTAGTGATTTATGTTAATTGCACTTACCCTAATTTATCAAATAAATCTTCACTGCACAATATTTATGTTCCTATGAATCAACTTTATATGTGAATTGTTAAAATTTTAAAGGTAGGTTTCTAAACATAATGTAATAGCCTTGAAAGTTAGGCAAATATTTTATATTTATGGTACTTTGGGAGTGGTTTCATTAACTAAAAAAATAATTAGAGAGAAAATGGACATAATATGATTAACTCATTTCCAATTTCAGTTGGCAGAATTAAATTATAATTCATAATTGATTTTGATTAGGCACAATATCTGACAAGCTTTAAAAGGACAGACAATCATCAATCTTAAGATAAGTAGAAATTTATTTGCATCTACAATGCATAGACATAGTACTTGTTTGTATTATTTTGCTATGAGATATTTGTGACTTGTGATTCTTGATATTGATGAATATGAACTTCATAGTGTGAATAAGTGATTTGGTATTGTATTAAACATAACATTCACCAGTATTAGCATATGCATGCATAAGGAATGTATATTCTTCTTTGCATGCACTATATGATGATAAGAAACGAAAAATGTAATGTTGACCACACCAGTGTACCGAGACTGGTGGCATGTGAGACATGAATAAGTTTTATGATATGTTGAGCCGGTGGCATGTGAGATATGGATAAGCTTGATTCATCAGACCGGTGGTATGTGAGACATGGATAGACTCTATGATATATTGAGTTGGTGGCATGTGAGACATGGATAGACTCGATTTATCGGGCCGGTGGCATGTGAGACATGGATAGACTCTATGATTATGATTATTTATTGAGCTAGCTCTTTCCGTACACAATAGGTTGCTCAAGGGCCCTGTAAAGATAAAAGATTCTAAAACATGTGTTAAGGTTTTATTAGCATGCATTTCACGTGTCTTTTAATGTTTCTGCAAATATTTAACTTACTGTACATACATGATTTTTGCTTACTGAGCTTCAGCTCACCTAATTCATGCATTTTAGGTAAGCATGATGATGATGTGTAAGCTCATAGCTTACCCGGCATATTGTGTGTGCTTCTGCAAGCTTTTGAGGATCAGTGTACATGGATGACGAACATTGGGGCTAATCATGGGCTTGCTATTCTTTTGGGTTTTATCTTGTTGTTCTGTTTGAACTTATATAGTATTACTCAATTTTTTACATGTAAATATTGGTGTGATTGTGGGGGATACTTTTGCATCTATTATGGATCTTTGCTTACGTAGATGAGTCTTTGTTTGTGAGATGAAATATACCTCGTAAATTTGTTACAGGTAAAAAAAAAAACGTACATATTTAATCAGGTTAAAAATAATCTATGTTAAGATTTATATGGGTGAGGTGTCACAATATGCAATATGAATATCAAATTAAAGATAGTGAAAATATAATTAATTTGATATTTTTTATAAAAAATAGAGTTGAGATGAAAAAGTCTATAAAAATTAGAGTGAAAAAAATAATTATGTTTGGATATTATATTTTTAAAAATAAAAAGTTTATTTGATCATAAAAATACTATTTATGTAAAAAAGATTTAACTGTCTTACTTTTATATATATATATATTGGCGGACATCCAGTGTTACACCTACTATAGTTCCATCAGTATCTAAATATTAGTGCAAACTAAGAGAAAAAGTCATATATTATTTTTAGTTCAAGGATAGGGAAAAATAAATGTGACAAAAACGAACTTATATACATATAATTAATTTTATATGTGTTTTGTATTAGATGGATAAAATATCTAGCTAATTTTTTTAATATTTACGACATTTATAATGATCAATAAATAAAATCATAAATCTATTTTATTTATGTGTAATTTAACACGAATGTTGTTTATTAATAATTTTTTATAAGAATTGATCTTCTAAATTTGATATTTATAAATTTATATTTATATTTTTACGAATCTTGGAGGATATAGCTATGAGTCTAAAAATCAAGATGGTGGGTGTCATTAAATGATAATATTTTAATTTATCATAAGGTTAATTTCATTTTGTAATCTAAAGTATTAACAGTTTTATCACGTTAATAAATATTTTTCCCTCCAATTGTTACCTCTGTATCATTAAATTACAAAATTAAGGGTATTTTACTCATTTTCCTAAAAAATATTTTAAAACTCTTAAACTATTTTTGAAAATTTAAAAATTATTTTTCCAAAATTATTGGAAAATTCTTAAAATTATTTGTAAAATCTTAAATTATCTTGAAGATATAAAAATATAGTTCTGACAGGTCTTAATATTACAAAAATAAGAAAATAATAGTTTAAAGTCTTAATTTTTTTTTATCTGTAAATTATTTATAAAAATTTGAACATAGTTTTAAAAACTAAGAAATTAAATCTGAAAATGATTTTAAAAGTTATTAAAATTATTTATAAAATCTAGAGTTATCATAAAAAATCTGATAATAAATCTAAAGGAAAAAAACTGAAATCTATTTGAAAAATATAAAAATGATTTAAATTTTGAATTTTTCAATTCTAAATTTATTTTAACAAAAAGTAAATTATTTTGAAAAATCTTATGGGCCCATCGATCGGGGGCAAAATTAACATTATATAGTAAATAAAAAATTAATAATAAATTATAGTATATAAAAAATATATTAAATAAATAAGTAAAGTCGCCCCGGCCGGAGGCGACTCTAATTAAAGTCGCCCCTGCCAGGGGCGACATTGAATTTATTATTTTTTTTTTTGAATTGTCGCCCATGCAATGGGCGACTTTAATTTTTTTTTTTTTAAATTCACAAAAAAAGGAAGAAGCAGCCACTCGGTTGTGTCACTCGATCGAGTCACCACTCGGCCGGCCGAGTGGTACCTGTAACTCGGCCCAGCCACTCGGCCTCAACAATACTCGGGCGATCGAGTTCGAGGAATGAACTCGGCCATGGCACTCGGTCGGCCAATTAACTCGGCTGGCCGAGTCACGTGAAGGTTTTGGATTTCTAAATCCGTCTGTTTTTTTTTTTTTTTTTTAAAATCCACAACACACATTTCTCTCTCTGTCATATCTATTATCCACCCACACCACACATTTCTCTCTTCCTCATTTCTTTCTTCACTTCTTCTTCACTTCTTCTTCAATTCTTCTTCAATTCTCCTTCAATTCTCTTTCAAATTTTCTTCAATATTCACGGTTCTTTGTTCTCCGTTTCTGAAAATTTTGTTGAGGTAATTTTTTCAAAATTTGTGTGTGTGTGTGTGATGTTTTGTATGTGTGTGGTGTTTTGTGTGTGGGTGGTGTGTGTGTGTGTAGTATTTTGTGTGTGTGGTGTGTGTGGTGTGTTTTGTGTGTGTGTGTGGTGTTTTGTGTGTGCTGGAGTGTGTGTGTTGTGTGGTTATATTATATGTTGTGTGTGTGGTGTATGAAATGTATGTGTGTGATATGTGTTGTGGTGTGTGTGCTTGTGTGTGTGTGCTGGTGTGTGTGTGTGTTGTGTGGTTGTATTGTATGTTGTGTGTGTGGTGTATGAAATGTATGTGTGTGCTTGTGTGTGTGGTGTATGAAATGTATGTGTGTAATGTGTGTTGTGGTGTGTGCTTGTGTGTGTGCTTGTGTGTGGTTGTGTGATGTGTGTGTGTGTGCCGTGTTTTGGGTATGTGTATGTCGGTCGGATTAATTTGTATAATTTGTAATAGATTTTGTTGAATTTTTTGCTATATAAGTTGTTATAGATTTGCCGTTAATATTTTTTTGTTATACATTATTTGATGTAGGAACTCTGGGAATTGTTGCTGTTGTTGTGCATTTATCGTGATCCTCAAATTGTTGCCGTTGCATTGAGATATTGCTTCATTTCAATATCAGGTTTGAATTTTACTAATTTATTAGTTGAATTTAATTTCATGATACTTTGTAATTATATAGCTTAATAATACCTCTTGCATGCAAAAATATAGTTAACTCCATATTTTAAGATCATTAATACATCTTTATTATTTAAGATATGGAGTCTTCAAATAATGTCGGTATTGTTGTTTATATTGGGGATAGCAGCGATGTTCCACCTGTTTGTGCAACAAGGGTATCTCGCGACATCGGATATTCTGGCCTGATATCAAAATTCTTTGAACTGACAAGGATCGATAGCAATGAATATAAATTCAACATATCCGCTTCACTATATGCAAACAACAGATATCATCGTATACCAATCAACAACGATGATAATCTATGGTTTTTCTTTGCACCGGATGCGGATAACCAATATATAGAATTTCATATTGATCCGGAGAAACTGCAAGATAATGCTCTTCCAGATATTCTCCCAAGCAATGAGTATTATCAATATGCTTCTTACTTAAGAGGTGATGACATTAATAATTCAACACTCGTCAGGCAAGAGCATACTGATGGAACCTCAAGGTCCAATAATGAGAGTATTCCAACTGAAAGAGAAAATGCTCGCACAGAGGATCAACCACATGATCTATTGATTGACACTTTTGGTGTGAATGAACTAGAAGACTCTGAACCTGACGAAGACGAGTTGTCCAGTGAATCAGATAAAGATAGGGTGGAGTGCTACTGAAAGAGTGCTCACAAAAGGCGTGGTATTCAAAGATAAGAAGAATTTGCAGTCTGCAGTGAAAGACTTTTCAATTCGTATAGCGAGGCATGAATATCGAGTAGAGGAAAGCACACCTCGTAAATGGAAAGTCAAATGCAAAAATAATTGTGAGACTACACATTGCAACTGGTGGTTGTGCGCAGGTTACAAACAAAAGATTGATATGTGGGAAATCACTAAGTATGGAGGCCCTCATACGTGCCTAATGAACGCGATGTCTGTTGACCATCAAAACTTGTGCAAAAACATGATTGCTGCGTTGCTAACTGGAATGGTTCAGACAGATCCCGGGTATGAGATTAAGTGTGTTCAACAACAAGTGTATGATAAATTTCAATATACAATCTCATATCATAAGGCATGGCATTGTTTGAAACGAGCAAGAGAAAATGTGTATGGTACATGGGAGAGCTCTGTTTCAAAACTACCCAAATTTTTGGGAGCTTTACAAAAATGGAATCCAGGCACAGTTGTCGAGTGGCGCCACATGCCCGAAGAGACAAATGGTGTAAAAATGTTGAAATATGTATTTTGGGCGTTCAAGCCATGTATAGATGGGTTCCAGCATTATCGTAAAATTATTAGTCTTGATGGAACTCATCTTTACACTAGATACAAGCACAAGATGTTAATTGTTGTTTCATACTATGGTGCTTGTTGAAGGTAAGAAGTTCAATGTAGCACCAATTCTCTTAAGACAGTTTGTCCGAACAAAAAATAAGATTGCTAATCATATTGGAGGTTTGATCACTCCAATTGCTCGACACTACGGGGTGAACTTGGAAGGGATGGAAGGGATGCCAGGCGAGACCACTATAAACCTCAAATTGTTTTTCAACATGAAGATGTGCCTGTTACATCCCGGCACCAGAAAGTTGTATTTGATTTTATCAGATAAAAAGAGGTTTACACTGCCCAATTCTCGCCTCACCAATGTTGCTGGAGGGAAGGTCCATAATATTTTACTGAATGACTCGGTTCACATAGAAGCAATCGAGGAGAGTGAGAAGGAATTGAAGAATGAGGAGGAACGGAGGAAAAGGAGGAGAAGAACTACGGATGCCCGAACAGAGCCTATGGACTTTGATATTGAACAACTACAAGCGGATGAAATGATGGAGGAAGCACAACTGCCCTCATACGATCAAGCCGGAACTTCACAGCAACCACACCATCCACCTCAGTATCAAGGAGGGTGGAACGATTGGTCGGATTGGAGAAACGCTTTGGATGCGCGTGTTGCCAACCTAGAAGAGTATGCGCATCATCAAGCATACAATTCTCAAATTGCACTTGACATGCAAAGGCAACAATATGAGTGGCATGTGCAACAAGGCCATTTTCAAGAGACTGAATACCCGGCTTATTGACCATTCAACCCATCCAACACACCGTACCGACCACCTCAGTGAGCACGTCCCAATCCAACACCGTACCGATTACTTTTTAAGAATGTATTGCTTTGATTTAAACCTCTTAACTTTGTTGTGCATTGATGATTTTGAGTAGTATAGAATTTGATTTGAAAATTTTCCTTATAAAACATAATTCCTGTTATTTGTTGGAAAAGCAATTCATCAACACATTTGATCTTTTTAACAATCCCATGGACTTTTTACGAAACTCAATAACTTAATAAATTCGACTATCACATGAGAAAATAAAAATAAGAGAATGTACGAAAATGGGAGAACGAACGAAAAACCGAGAAGATGAACAAATGAAAAAATCCACACGACTAGCCGAGTGAAATTTGGACCGAGTGATTCGGCCGAGTGGGGAGGTTTACACATTCCAGAAAATTTACCTTCGCACTCGGCCAGCCGAGTTAAGTGGTCGATCGAGTGCCATGGCCGAGTATTGTTATTATTATCCACACGACTAGGTTGTTATTATTATTATTATTGTTGTTGTTGTTGTTATTATATTGAAATCATAATATTAACATTATATGTATTACACATAATGTAGACCATTAATTTCAATTCATCTAACATTTATCGAAGTTCAAATAGAAGATAGCGAACACGTATTATTTCATATAATTTGTGATACCCTAACTCATATGTATTGAATATTTATTCAAATAGAATACATATATCAAAATAAAAATAAATATCAATTCATAAAAATTATATTACCTATTTTAGATTTAAGATTTATTTTAATATAAACTACATTGGTATTAAATTAAAAGATCAAGAAAATATGATAAGTTTAATAAATCAAACTTCAAAAATAATTTTGAAACAAAGTTATTTAAATTTTAAAGTTTTAGTAGAAAATAAAAAAAGGGATAAAAAGTGAAAACTCTCGAATGAAATTGTCTGATTCACCTTCCTCTACTTATATGTGAACACGTCTGCTTATGGTACGATACTGTTCTTGCAATTTGTCACAAGCACAACTCGCGTCCTACTTTTATATTGAAATAATTTCAAGAAATTTCTTTCTCTATCTACTTTAATTAGCATCAACTTTAACAAAATGACAGCAAAGAAAGAAAAAAAAGAGGGATAAAATGATGGTAGATTTGATAAATTATAGTGTTTTAATAAAAAAAAATAATGAAATATAGTGTTTAGTGGGAGGTTTAAAATATAAGCAAAGTCGTCCGTGCATGGGGTGACTTTCAATTTTTCTTGTTGCCCCTGCCAGGGGCGACTTACAATTTTTTTTTTTTTAAGTCGCCCATAGTATGGACGACATATGTTTTATTTTTTATTTAATTTCTTTTAACCCAGAAAAAAGAGGAAGAAGGCGCCACTCGAACGTCTCACTCGGTCGAGTGACCACTCGGATGGCCGAGTGGTATCTGTAACTCGGCCAAATCACTCGGCCTGGACATAACTCGGCCAACAGAGTGAGAAATGTTCACTCGGTTCACTCACTCGGTCGGCTACTTAACTCAGCCGGCTGAGTAAGACAAAGTTTCTGGAATCCTTTGATATTTAACTTCTCAGCTGAAATGTGATATAATTTTTTTTCAAATAAATCTCAAATTTTATGTGGTCAAAGACTGTCATCCCCAGTACAATTCCTCTCTTCAACAATTTCTATCATTATTACTCTTTCTCATTTTTCTCATCATTATTACTCTTTCTCATTTTTCTCACTACTCTTCCTCATTTCTCTCACTATTCTTCTTCAATTTTTCTTCTCTCTTCACGGTTCTTTCTTTTCTCTTTCTCTAGAAATTATGTCAAATTTGTTCAGGTAATTATTTTTCATGGTTTGTTTTTGTGTGTGTTGTTTTGTGTGTGATGGTGTGTGTGTGTTGTGCGTGGGTGGGTTTGTGTGTTGTTTTGTGTGTGTGTGGTGTTGTGTGTGTGCTGGTGTGTGTGTGCGCTATTTTGTGTATGTGCTGGTGTGTGTGATGTGTGTGTGTTGATGTGTGCTGGTGTGTGTGTGTGTGTGTGTTGTGTGCTTGTGTGTGTGGTTGTGTGATGTGTGCTGTGTGTGTGTTGTGTGTGATGTGTGCGTGTGTGTGGTGTGTGTGCTGGTGTGTGTGGTGGGTGTGCGGGTGTGTGATGTGTGTGATGTGTGCGTGTGTGTTGTGTGTGTCGTTGTGTGATGTGTGCTGTGTTTTGTGTGAGTTCTGGTGTATGTGTGTTATGTGTATTCTGGTGTGTGTGTGTATCGGCTGGTTTAATTCGTTTAGTTTGCTATAGATTTTGTTGAATTTTCTGCTATTATATATAAAAATTGTTATAGATTTATCGTTAATAATTTTATTTTCTCATTATTTGAAGTAAGAACTCTAGGAATTGTTGTTGTTGTCGTGTATTTATCGTGACCCTCAAATTGTTGCCCTTGCATTGAGATATTGCTTCATTTCAATATCAGGTTTGAATTTTACTAATTTACTAGTTGAATTTAATTTCATTATACTTTGCAATTATATTGTTTAATAATACCTTGCATGCAAAAAATTAGCGAACTCCATATATTAAGTAAGTTCATTAATACATCTTTATTATTTAAGATATGGAGACTTTAAACAATGTCAGCATTGTTGTTTATGTTGGGATAGTAGCGATGGTCCACCTGTTTGTGCAACAATAGTACCTCGCGACATCGGATATTCTGGGTTGGTATCAAAATTCTTTGAACTAACAGGGATCGATAGCAATGAATATAAATTAAACATATCCGCTTCACTATATGCAAACAATAGATATCATCGTATACCAATCAACAACGATGATAATCTATGTTTTTTCTTTGCACCGGATGCGGATAATCAATATTTAGAATTTCATATTGATCAGGAAAAATTGCAAGATAATACTCTCCCAGATATTCTCTCAAGCAATGAGTATTATCAATATGCTTCTTACTTAAGAGGTGATGACATCAATAATTCAGTACTTGTAATGCAAGACCTTACAAAAACTGGTGGAACATCAAGGTCCAATAATGACAATATTCCAACTAAAAGAGAAAATGCTCACACAGAGGATCAACCACATGATCCATTGATTGACAATTTTGGTGTCAATGAACTAGAAGATTCTGAACCTTACGTAGACGAGTTGTCTAGTGAATCAGATGAAGATGGGGTGGATATTGGTGATACTCAAACTATGTATTGCCAAAATCAAGAGAGGCCACCATCCAATCAACACCCACCACTTCCATCAAATCCTCAGAGATATTCCATGCATCCGAATATCCCGTTCTTCAATGCAACATCACATGAAATGCTTGTGGACTCATTTGATCTACTGAAAAAATTTAGATATTATGATGCTACTGAAAGAGTGCTCACAAAAGGGATGGTTTTCAAAGATAAGAAGAATTTGCAGTCTGCGGTGAAAGACTTTTCAATTTGTATAGCGAGGCGTGAGTATCGAGTAGAGAAAAGCACATCTCATATATAGAAAATCAAATGCAAAAATAGTTGTGAGACCACACATTGCAACTGGTGGTTGCGTTCAGGATACAAATAGAAGATTGATATGTGGGAAATCACTAAGTATGGAGGCCCTCACAGGTGCCTAATGAATGCGGTGTCTGTTGACCATCAAAACTTGTGAAAAAACATGATTGTTGCATTGCTAACTGGAATGATTTAGATAGATCCCGGGTATGAGATTAAGTGTGTTCAACAGCAAGTTTATGATAAATTTCAATATACAATCTTATATCATAAGGCATGGCATGGTTTGAAACGAGCAAGAGAAAATGTGTATGGTACATGGGAGAGCTCAGTTTCAAAACTACCCAAATTTTTGGAAGCTCTAAAAAAATGGAATCTAGGCACAGTTGTAGAGTGGTGCTACATGCCCGAAGAGACGAATGGTGTAAAAATATTGAAATATGTGTTTTGGGCATTCAAGCCATGTATAGATGGGTTCTAGCATTGTCGTAAAATTATTAGTGTTGATGGAACCCATCTTTACACTAGATACAAGCACAAGATATTAATTGTTGTTTCTATGGATGCAAATCAACATCTTTTATCTTTGGCCAGCCAAGTGAAGTGCTAGACCGAGTGGATAAAGAGCTACCTAAGTGGACAAATTCCATAATTTTTTTCGCACTCGGCCAGCCGAGTGAAGTGGCAGACCGAGTGAGAATAACACTGACATGCCCGAGTAAGACCCATCACTCGGTCGCCCGAGTGGCCTACCAGACCGAGTGGCTCGACTGGGTGAGGCTCCAGGTTTGATTTTAAATGTTTTTCTCCCCTTCTCTCATTCCTTCTATTCCAAAAACCCTACTCTCTTCAATTTCTCCTCTCTTTTTCATAAAATTGAAAGATCAATATCATACAACTCACTTTTTTGTTCAAATCATTCAAGAAATCACATTGAACGGAAAATCATTCCAATATTTCACAAAAGTTGTGAAGATTTGAAGGATTGAAGAAAGAACACCAAATTTCATTTTTCCACTACTAAGGTATGTTTTCATTTACCATTGCTCTTGTTGATTGAATATGTTGATGAGGGGCTAATTTGGAGTATTATGGCATGAAACATGTTATGTTTTCTTACAATTTTTCATTGAAGTTTTTTATCGAACACTTGGTATGCATCATATTTTCCTCTACTAAGGTATGTTTTCATTTACCATTACTCTTGTTGATGGAAGATGTTGATGAGGGACTAATTTAGAGTATTATGGCATGAAACATGTTATGTTTTTTTGCAAGTTTTCATTGAAGTTTTTTATCGAACACTTGGTATGCATCATATAAATTGAGAATGTGGCATGATTTTGTGTAGAAAAATGATCGAATGTTATTAATATACCATGAATTTCAATGTTGAATGATGAAATTACTTGGGAATGAATATCTATTGAAGATATGACTTTTGAACTTGTTGATATGAATAGATTACTAACTCCATGTCATCTAGGTACCATTAAGACAATGTATCCATATCCGTCGGGTCTCCAAAATCATATAATGGATGTTGTCAATACTGACTTCGAATGAGGTCAACACTCCATCGAAGAACAATTAGAAGAGTACGAGAAAATTCTATCAACCATGCCGGTGCCTACGGAATATAAGTTTGGAATTGGGAGAATGAAAGTGAAAGATGGTTTGAAGTCCAAAGAAAGAAAAGACGAGCCACTCATTTTGCTGATGTAGAATGCATGAAAGAGATTGGCATCTATGAGGCTTTTAAAAAAATGTGTAAGAATATAGGATGGACTAAATTCTTTGGCATGCATGAGAAAACGTATGAGCCATTGGTCCTGGAATTCTTCTCACAAGTTGATCTAGGATATGATGATAAGGTGCCAGTATCCATGACTTTTTATTTGGGAAACGAGTACCAATTTCTTTCAGCCGAAGATATCAATGAGATTTATGGATTTTCGAAAAAGAAATACTCTAATCTACCCGATGCCAAGATCAATTTTTCCGAGTTCAACCCAATAACTTTTTGGAAGGAAATAACAAAGGCTTTCCTAGATAAGCCATCTGTATACAATCCTAGTAGATCAAAAGCATCGAGTATTAGAAGCCCGGACATCCGATATTTTCAGAGGTTCATCTCCAGTACAATTTTGGCTATACCTGAGGATGGTTAACTTGGATGAACTATTCATACTATGGTGCTTGACGAAAGGAAAGAAGTTCAATGTAGCGCCAATGTTCTTAAGGCAATTTGTGCGAACAAAACATCAAGTTGCTAATCATATTGGAGGGTTGATCACTCCAATTGCTCGACACTTCGGGGTGAACTTGGAAGGGATGGAAGGGATGCCAGGCGAGACCACTATAAACCTCAAATTGTTTTTCAACATGAAGATGTGCCTGTTACATCCCGGCACCAGAAAGTTGTATTTGATTTTATCAGATAAAAAGAGGTTTGCACTGCCCAATTCTCGCCTCACAAATGTTGCTGGGGGGAAGATCCAAAATATTCTACTGAATGGCTCAGTTCACATAGAAACCATCGAGGAGAGTGAAACCGAATTGAAGAATGAGGAGGAACGAAGGAAAGGGAGGAGAAGGAGTACGAATACCTGAACAGAGCCTATGGAGGTTGATATTGAAGAACAACATGGGGATGAAATGATGGGGGGAAGCACAACTGCTGTCATACGCTCAAGCCGGAACTTCACAGCAACCACACCATCCACCTCAATTTCAAAGGGGTTGAACGATTGGTTAGATTGGAGAAATACTTTGGATGCGCGTGTTGCCAACCTAGAAGAGTATATGCATCGTCAAGCATACAATTCTCAAATTGCACTTGACATGCAAAGGCAACAATATGAGTGGCATGTACAACAAGACCATTTTGAGGAGCGTAAATACCCAGCTTATCAACCATTCAACCCATCCAACACACCATACCGACCACTTCAGTGAGCACGTTCCAATCCCTTTTGATAGGATAGTGCATGAACTAAGAGTATGAGAAAATAACTACTTGTTAAGAGTAAATTGTTTTGATTTGAAATAAGTGCATGTTTGTGGAAAATACGGATGAATTGTTTGAGTTAGCTGCTTATTGTTGATTTTGAGTAGTATAAAACTTGATTTGAAAATTTCCCTTGTAATCCGTAATTATTGTTATTTGTTGGAGCTCAATAAATTAAGCAATTCGTCAACTCATTATCTTTTTACCAAAAACTTAGACTAGCACACGAGAAAATAAAAATTAAAAGAAGAAAGAGTTGTTGTGATATATACAAACTCATGGATCAAATCGGTGAAACAAGAGAAGGGACGAAAACGGGAGAACGAATGGAAAACCAAGAAGATGAAGAAAAGAGAAACTCCACTCGGCCAGCCGAGTGGAGTTCTGACCGAGTGGACCGGCCGAGTGGAGATATTTTAAAGAATTCCAGAAAGTTTTCAACACTCGGCCCCCCGAGTGGAGTGCCGACCGAGTGTACCGGCCGAGTGGATATCAAGACTCGGTCAGTCGAGTGATGGCCACGCCGAGTGACTCAGTTGAGTCACAGACACCACTCGGCCATCCGAGTGATCACTCGACCGAGTGAGACGTCCGAGTGGCGCCTTTTCCTCTTTCTTTCGGAGTTAAAAAGAATTTTAAAAAAAATCAAATGTTGCCCATTTTATAGACGACCTAAAAAAAAATTAAAACTTGAATCGCCCCTGCGAGGGGCGACATTGTAAAATCATAAGTCACCCATCCCATGAGCGACTTTACTTACGTTTTAAATTTTAAAAAATGTTATATTTTATTAATTTTTTTATTAAAACACTATATTTGATCGAAACCGCCTAAAATGACAACATAAGGGATGATCCTCGTACTCCGCTCTACACAATCCATCCTTTAACAAAATGAAAGAATAAGTTATGAAAGTCTAACAAATATATACCTTTATACAGGTAGGAAATCACAACTTTTTCTGTTTTTTTAAAATTTTAAACTGTACTTCCCAATCAAACATCACAGGCACTAAAAATAAATTTAATGATTTTATTAATGCAAAAATAATACTAAATATAATGGATTGATTTGGCATGTTTATAATTTGTACGATATTTGTCTTGTGGCATGTTTATAATTTGTACACTCCAATATCTATCTATAATTACTTATATGTGTTGAATTACAAGAAGAACGGAGTTATTAAATTTTGTGAAGGAAGGGTTGCATGTGAAATACCAGGTGTTCTTTTATTTCATGGAAGGATTAAAAATGTTCATTTTCAGGAATTGTTTGAGAAGGTGAAGGGTAGAATAGGAGGGTGGGATAAAAAATTTCTGAGTATGGGAAGCTGGATAATATTGCTTAAGAGCATCCTTAACTCGATTCCTTTATATACATTGAGAATCATAGGGCATCCTAAAACTGTCATCAAGAAATTTCACTATTTGTTTAATCAGTTTTTGTGGGGTTCTAAGGGCGAGAACAAGAGAATTCATTGGGCATCTTTGGGTAAGGTCTGTTTGCCTAAAAGTGAAGGGGGTTTGGGGTTTAGGAACATGGAGGATGTGGCTAAAGCATTCACTGTTCAATCTTGGTTGAAGTTTCGTACTCACAATAGGTTGTGGTGTAAATACTTGTAAAAGTATTATATGATTAGTTACTATTGATAGTTGAGGTTATCCCAACTTTTAATTTTCATAAATTTATTTGATCAGTATATACTCTGAACATATATAATTTTTGAGTAGTAATATGAAAAAAAATGAAAAACAAATTCTATAATTACTTATATGAATTCGTACATTCTTATTGACATGTGACAAGCACAAACAATTTTAAGTAAATTATTTAAGATAAATATTTTAGAGTATCTAAAATATGCAAAAACTCCTGTAAAATGGTTGCACGTGTGACAAAATTTAAGGTATTACTTGTTTAACTATAAGGTATTACTTGTGTAAAAAAATAGTAATACTTTATAGTTAAACAAGTAATACCTTAAATCTTGTCACACGTGCAATTATTTCACAGGAGACCAACTCTCTAAAATATTATATTATTTCATTGATTGATAAAGACGTTTAAGAAAATATATTTTTATAAATAAAAAAAAATTATTTCCTCCTTACAAAAATGAGATTTTTGTTTTTATAATAAATTAATTAATTGTATTAAGAATTAAATAATTAAACAATTTATTTAAAAAAAGTATGAGTTCATATTTATTTGTAGTTCAAGTCTCATACATACTAAATATACAAATTCAAGGTTTGAACGGCAAATAAATATGAACTCATACTTTAAAATATTTTTTTTAATTTATTAAAATAATTTTTCAATATATTAAAATGTTTTTTCAATTCTAATCCACTTTTAACATATAACATATCAAATTAATTTTAGCGTGACAAAAAAAATCATGAAACTAATTAATTTGATATGTTATATGTTAAAAATGGATTAGAAACGAAAAATATATTTTAATAAATTAGAAAATTTATTTTAATAAATTGACAAAAATTAAAAAAATATTCAACTAATCAAAGACTGACACATCATCTTTTAAAAATATTTACACTTTTGAAAACTGAATTTCACAAAACATTACTATTTTTAAAAACATGTATAAATATCTCCATATATATAAGAATAGCATATTGTAAATATCTAGATATTTGTTATATATTAATATTAATATTAATATTAATACAATGTATAAGCATAAGAAAGTATTATAATGTAGGTAATTGAATAGTAAATTCATTAGTGGGTAATCCTTCGTTAATATAACGAGTGATTGTGATAAATGTCCGAATTGTGCTACTCACGCATCTCTCTTCATTCACTTAATAATAAATAAATACATAAATACAGACGTTGACCGTCCGCAAGTCAAGCCGTTGCTCCACTTTCTCCTTTGTATTTTTTCATTTTTAATAAAAAAAACTTAATTTCAAATAATGTTTCCGCCTTAAATATATCTGTAATGTATGATAAAATTTATTGTTTTTCACAATTTATAATTTAATACAATATTAGTATGAGACTCGTGCGATGCATAGAAGCTATTTTTATACATTTTTATTATTAGAAATATATTATTTTATTACTAAGAATATTAGTAAAAAATAATAATTATATATAATATCTGAATTTATAATTTTCATATTTGAGTATAAATTTATTTTAAAAATTCATATCAAATATTATCAATAATTTTTCATGGTCTTAGACTAATTAAATCTACTGTAAATCTGGATATTGATTTGTTTAAAGAATTTGTATATTAATTGAAAACATACCATAGCTAAAATCACGAAATCAATCTTCATAATCCAAATTAATCTATTTTTTAAATAGATATTTTTGCATTAGAATGTTAATTTGGAATATTTTTTCGTACCCACATTTTTATTTGTAATCACACAGATATCTACCGCCAGCATAATATTTGATCAAATATATTTCATATCTACAATATATATATACCTATTAGATTACATATATTCAAATAAAATATTATATCTAACTATGAAATATAACTTTTTATGTGTTGTGCTGAATTTAATAAATAATAAATTAAGTTTTCATGACTGAGCTAAAAGTATAAAAGTATCAAATTTATATACTTTATAGTTTCACCTCAATAGGTCAAACTATTTGTGTTGAATTATAAAAATTAGAGTTGAGTGCATAATTTTTATTGATTTAAGCTCTAAAATTTATTTTGAAATATCATGCAATTTTTTTAAAGAAAATATGATAATATAATAAAATCAAAAGAAGTAAAAATTATGACTTAATGTATATCCTATGATAGGCATTTCAACTGCAGGTTCCAGCAACATCAGATCTTGTATACCTTAGGACAATTCTCTAATTAAGATATACCTGTCACACCAAATTAATGACGGCCCGATTTCTATATTTTCGCCAATTTTGATAAAACAACTTAAGAAACAAATTGTATATATTTGTGGCTTACCTGTCCTTCACTATAATGATTAAATTCCAGCATTTAGTAAAAAACAATTAAGCACATGATATACAATATAAATTTGATTCTTATGCCATTTAAAATCCAAGTAACATGGAATTATTGGTTAAATCCATTTTATCAAATTCTATATACAACAAGACATTATAGTAAACGCAATTACTGATACAAACATATCAACACTAGGCCACCCTGCTCCATTGCAGTTAGATTAAGATTGCAGTTTTGTCTTGGATTCTTTTTTTTGTGCTCTCTTTCTCGCTCTCTTCTTCCCCTAACCTTTAAAGAGAAGGAAATATTCTCCAACCTAGAGAGAGGCTGTGTTACCAGGTTTCTTCACACATAGATAATTACACTTTGTCATCATGGAACCACCATCTCGTCTCCTTCGGAGATCTCCCATTCTTACAGTTCTTCACATAGCGATCGTTGTCGGCTGGTCGTTGCTGCATGGTGAGATAACACATGAGATTAAGGAACATTATCCTTGCAGTTTAAGCTACTTTACCAAGAAAATCAATAAATAAGATAAGCAGTCAAACAATAAAGAACGCACATGAAGTTCACTTCCTTACAAACTTAGAAATACACGAACCTTAAAGGCCAACTCCAGCATCATGCTGGAATGACAGGTAAGATGTGAGCTCCAAACGCACGGCTGGAGCTCACGTCAAATTAACAATTTTTTTTTTTTGGTCTTCTTGCGCCACTATTTTCTTCTTTTTTTTTTAAATGTTTTGTCTAATAATTTATATATTTTTTGTGTTGAATATTATATTTTTTTGTAGCACAATTAATTTAATAAAATTAAATTTGAAATTAATTTAATTAAATGTGATTAAGAATAATTAAAAGGTGTAATTTCAATCATAATTAAAAAAAAGTACAATAAAATTTAAAATACTACATATAAAATTACAAATAAGAAGTATTTTAAATAGATTAATTTTGCATTACTATTGGTCAATTCTATATGTATTTTTTCTACTTTTCATTAATTTTACAAATAAAAAGTTAAAATGTTACATATATAAAAATTATTTTAAATAGATCACATATTATGTGTGTAACAAATATGAAGCAATTTAAAATAAAGATTAAAACTAAATAAATTATAAGGAATATTATGAAATATTCTTTTTTAATAGATAAAGTAATGCAAAATGCTGCAAAATGAAAGCAGATTTTGCACTATTAAATGCAAAATTTGCACTAGAGGTGTGTAGACGGTTAGAGATGGCCTAAGGGGCTGATTGTAAATACTCTCATGGAAACATTTGTAAGAAACAAACTTCAGTGATTCTTATCTTTTTCTTTTCTTTTTTTTTTTTTTTTTTTGTTTGGGTTGGGGGGAGGGGGAGTTGGGGTAAACCTCAAAGGTCGTTCTGGTAATCAACCCAAAAACAACAAACAAGAAATATCAACAATTAGACAAACCTTCACTGTGCAGCTTGACAACATGGATAGAATGCTGATGCATATGGAACTTACAGTCATAGCTGGGGACCAGGAGTCATATAATATATCTGCACAAAAAAAAAAAACAAAAACAAAGGCAAATCAGATGTTCAGACTTCAGTGCAGCTATCTGATAAACAAACTATAACTTGGGTAAATTTCTGAACCCAAAGATCTGTTTGTGGTCTGAAGAGCTATAAAAGATGAATGATCCAATACAGGGGTCAACAGACTTTAACAAAGAGGAGAACTAAATAAATAACGCTACTCTCATTTCAGTTACAGTCCAATCTTTTGACTTTAGCAATTTGTGGCTCTGATTTCAGTACAATATAGAATTTTTTCTATTAGGATAAAGAATATCACTCTTTTAGATAACAAAAAAAAGAGAAATCTCTCCCCAAAATAGGTTGCTTAAAGCCAGCATCATACAACAACTTCCAATCCCTTTCCAAGAAATGGTGCATATTACAGTAAAGTTTAGGCTTAGCTTAATCTAGAAAAAAGGAAATTTTACTAGTTTCAAAATAGATTTCTATTTAACCAATGCACCCATCTTTGGGCATGCAATACATTCCAAATAGGTGCAGCATGCCCCGTGAGCGATTTCATTTTATCATTTGATGACAAATAGCCCATCTCAAGTTTAATGAGGTGAGACAAATGAATGTATTTCATGATTTCAAAGAGGTGTGGAAACAGAACATATTTTCCTTCATGCAGTGGAATTTCAGCGATTCGGATTTTATTAAAAACTCTTAACACATGTTGCCAAATTTCAAGCACACTAACATAGCATGAGCCAAAGTGCAATGAAGAAAGGAGCCAGGGTGAAATGAATAGAAGAGTTCAATAAGCAAATAAGCAAGCAATCCAATCATCAGCCAACTCTCTCAATTTTATAAATAAAAAACATTTGTTGAAAAGAGCCCATTTATCCCAGGTTCTCATTTTTTGTTACATGAAATCATTCAAATGGCTTAAGTTCCTATCTTTTACGGTTTTGAAATCTAAAAAAACATTCGCTTCATCCTCTTTTTTATCACAAATAACTTAATCTTCATAACCCACTCACAAGCATAGCAGTATTTTATGTCTTTTCATCATCCCAGGTTTCATTAATTCACAGATCTACTAATATTTCAGGTTATTTACACAAACGGAAAAAGAACAATATGAAAATATAACTAAACTGAACACATCATAATATTTTACACACACACTTATTTTAAAGCTTGAAATTGATCAATACAGGAAAGTGAGATTGAAAATGCAACCAAAAGGGTCCTAAGAGACTAAAAGATGACATTACGGGAGAGCAAAATTTTCTGTGAATCAGATAAAGCTGAATGATGATTCTTCATTATTATAATTGGTACTACACTCTTTCTAGACTAATCCGATGGCAAAAAAAATGGAAGTATTTTTCATCTCAAAGAATGAAAGCATCCAATAGTAAGCTAACATGTTTTGACCAAAGCTGCCTCACAGAATGAAGGCATCCAAAAAAGAATGCACACCACCACGCTTTATACCAAAGCTGCCAAGAGCCAACAGCAAAGCAACTAGTTTCCTTAATTGCCATTCCTTTAAGACCCGCAAACAACCCATAAGGCAAATACTCCTTCCCCTTAAACTTTGCTCAAGTTGCAGAAAGTAAAAGCACATGAGTGTTTTCAATCTAGAAGTTATAAAACAGCTCACAAAGGCTATTTCGTAATATTAACACCATTTGTCTAATACACAGAGTGAATAAAGTTGTAAATTACTACAAAACCAAAAACAGGGAAAATTTAAGCTGAAAATTTGAACAATGAAGAATTATAAAAATAGTCTTCAATTGAATGTTTTTTTAAATAATAAAAAAAAATAAAAAAGACAGGAATTGGATGCGGTAGAAAACAAACCTAAACATATATGGCCATTACTATAAATGTGAGGATGCAGAGGAGCTGGAGGTACAAAGATAACCTGCCGAAGAAACAACCAATAGTCAACTAACTACATAAACAGTGATTAAAAATGGAAATTTGCATTAAATTGCCTACAAGCAGCAGTCAAACCCTAGAGGAACCCCTTAATAACACAAGGACTCCCATTTTCCTTTCAATTTACTAAAGAATTAAACACAGAATACGAATCCGTCTAAGCATATACCTGTGGCGCTTCCATGGGATAATGCTCTGGAAAGTCCACCTGGAGTTGGTACGTTTCACCGGCATAAATGGTACCTGGTGCACCGGTGACTTCAATTACCCATCTAAACATGCGAAAACACTATCAGTCACTTATCACAAATCTCCGATTTTCAATTCATCTACTAAAGTAAAAAACGAAAATGAAAAGGCAACAAAAAAACCTTTTAAGATTATCAGTAGGTTTGTGCTTGAAACCCGCGGGCGGATTCGCCTGCCACTCCACCAGCTCTTTCTGCAACCGATTGCAAGCGATCTTGCTCAATGCCTTTTCCCCAAAAAATATTCAGTTCCACAAAAAAGATAAAAAAAATAATCAATCAATATTTTACCACAGTAATTAGAGATATGCAGACGCATAATCGTATAAATACAAGTAAAATTCAATAACAAGAAAAAAATTGACCTTTCGTGAGGAAGCGGAGGGGGAGGACATGGCGTGCGATAATTGTGAAAGTTGAGAGAGAGAGAGAGAGAGAGAAGGGAAAAAACGATGCGTTTTGTAGTTTTATAAGGAGCTGTGTGGATCCATTCATAATAACTCCTGTACTTTTACCAAAAGGAAAGGACGTTTCTACTTTTTTTTATAAATTAAGAAGATGCAGGGCTAATTAATAGTCAAAAGCGTATCATCCAACGGTCAGTCATCAATCCGATCCACACGTGTGGCTGGTAAAGATTTGGGGCACGACTCCGCTAGTGGAGTACACGTGGCCCACCATCCTTTCAACTTTTAAGTGCCGGTGACACCGTAAGTTTATCACACACGAATAAGAGCGTGGAATATGATACGATGTGTTTTGGTATTCTTTCATCATACACTTACGGGGCTAGATGCATGATAAGAATAAGAACACTTCAATTATACTCTTAGTATAATTAATTTGTCAACATAGTTTAAAAGAAGAAGCTGAAATACATATCAATTTGTTTTATTAAAATTAAAAAATTGCTCAACTATCTAGTATAACTGACAAGATGCAGAATTATTTTAGTTGAATATTAAATAGTAAATTAAAATTATTAACAATTTAACATTTTTCTATAGAAATTGGACATAAATGTTTACTTGTTTTCAATTGGACAGATAAGGTGTTTAGTTGTTACATTTAAAAAGATAAAGTGTTCAATTCTTTCAAACATTAATTTAGAAGTTTATTTGTACTTAAGCATATAATTAAGGTATCTATATGTACCTTATATCTCTCTCTATATAAATATATATATAGATATATATAAGTTCCATTTATTTAAGATGGAATTGCATTTCCGATACAAATCTCTCTCTAAATTATAGTTCTTATTGAATTTTTTTCTAATTTTAAGATCATGATTTGAGCAATATTAAAGAAACATGCAAAAAATTTCTTGGTTATAGAAGAAATTATGCATCAAGCAATTGTTGTTGTTTCTATATTACTTGTGCTACTTGAAACAAGACAACGAAGAAAGCGTAGAAATAGAGACGAAGATATATATGGAATCCTTGAGAATGTACTAAAAAGTTTATCAATATATGTTATGAGAATATACTAAAAAGTTATACTACAATTAATGGATTCACAATATTTTAGGAATATTTTAATATTATATTTAATTTTATTATGTTTAACAAATATGAATTTAAATATTTCAATACCTATTCGCTACCCTAATTTACCACTATATTATTCAATTATACATTTTGAAACATGAATTACGAATGGGCAATTGTTCAACTGAAATTATGTCACAAGTTTGTATGAATTCCTAAATATTAATTGTATCAATTTGAAAAAATTATAGAATCTGAAAAAAAAAATTATCAACAAAATAATGGAATAAAAAATTTGAAAAATGTATGTTATTAAAAAAAAAAGAGAGAGAAAGATTAAAATAAAATTGTAAATAACTTATTGTTGAGCGTATTAAAGTCATTATACACATTATCCCAATTTTAATATGTTATAACAAACATTATATTATATATCAATAAGGAATATTATGTATTACATGTAATATTGCATTACAAACATAAGATTCATAAATAATAGTGAATTACATATCCTATTATTATTTATCATATATTATCTGTTAAATAAAGCAAACAAGCCCTCAAAATGAAATTATATTTATAAGATATAGATTTTACTTTCTTTCTTTTTTCTTTCTTTTTTTTTTTTTTTTTTGGTCAGTTTTGAATTTTGGAATATTTTATGATTTATTCATAAGTTTGTTGTACACATTACTTGTTGCATTGCACAATTTAATTGGTTTGCTTTTTTTTTTTACCTTTTTTTTATAAATTCTTTTATATTTTTAAAATACAAATATTTATTATTTCTAATTTATTTGTAACATATAATATAAGAGTTATTTTTCTTTTCACCATCTTTAATTTGATACGCTTAATACATATATTAAAAAGGAGATATTATATTAAAAATTAAATTATTTATTAATAAATTATTAAGGTTAAATTTGATTATTTATTATGGGTTGACCCATAATAAATTTAAGTTCAACCCATAATAAATAATCAAGAATTTGTAAACATTATTGATTATATAAAACTATCCAATTAATTATTATAATAAAAATATGAGATTGTTTTAAAATAAGATTATTCAAATTAATTTTATTTTAGTTGTCTGCTATACAATTAAACCATATATGTCAAGAAATTAAGATATAGATCACCTAATATAATATAATATACTCTTTCGTCTGGGAAAAAAAAAAAAGTCAAGTTTCTGAATAATATATTTTTTACTAATTACATGAATATCCAACTTTACAAAAATGTTAAATTCATTGCTAATTTAAATATTTCAAACAAATATAAGTTATTCATAAAATCAAATATATATATATATATATTCTTTTTTTTTTTTTTAATTAACTCATAAAAGAAGGTATGGACTTTTTAAATATAATTCTTTTTTTGGATAAAAAGTATATTTGAAACATAGTTTTTAGTTTTAACCGTAAAAATATTACTAGTTAATCCTAAAGACATTACATATTTATTTAAAATGATAGCAAAATGTGATAATATTTATTGTTTACTTAAATATGTCATATATATCATATTCTATATATTTAATATTCCCTTCCACATAGTGGGTAAGTTATGCCATTCTTATTCTCATTTATGCTTAGAGAATCTCCATCTTTTATTTTTGGATTGAATGTGTAATAGTTGTAGTACTGTAGTAGTCTGCTTAAGCCAAAAAGATCAATTAATCTTTCTTGAATTATGTGATTTAATTTATAAAGGTAGGCACTGAGGAAACCAAAAAAGGGTCAGGAGTTCTATAATCGAGATGGTTTCTACATACATACAGACAAAGGGTCAAACTTGATATATGCTGATAAAGCAGAAAGCAAAATTAAAACATGATTTTGAAGATATTAAGCAGCAGGGGTTATTTCATATAATAGATACTTAATTCAACAATCCAAAACATAGGAGACTCCACTGAGCAATTATGGCAGGCACTTGAAACAGGAACTGATACACAAGTACTATATCTGAAGCAAGAGCCACTACGTAGATAACATCAATCAAGAGAACATTTTCTTCAAAGACTGCGGCTTGGATGATTTTTTGTTCCCCAACCAATGCTGCATGTGTACTCCAATGGCGTCCAGATACATGCTGCTCCTCCCATGAAAACCCACCACCTTCCCCTCCGTCGTCCCCGATGCGAAATAACTACCCAATTCTTCTCCAAACGGGCCGTATTTCTTTCTGCTTGTGTGAAATGTTAAGGAGTGAATCACTTGTGTTCCTTGCTCCCTTTTTACGGGACCATAATAACCAGTTACGCATGTTAAAACCTCGTTTGGATAATCCAACTTCACCTGAAGAAACATGTTTGATGTACAATTAGATAGGAGACACGATAAACTGAAATCAATTTAAAATGTAAAAAAAAAAAAAGACTACAATAATCTACGAAAGACAGATTTGTCTTCGCCTGCAGAAGCTAGAGACAGTGGATTTCTTGTGCGTGTGAAGCTCCAGACAGGCCGTCATCAGCTTCACATGACAATCTGTCTTCGAGACATACTATCTAAAGCTTCGATCTTCTCGAGCATCAAATGCTTGAGACATCAAGAAGCTTCACATATGGGAAGATTTTTGTATTTTCTTAATAACTACCCGGTTTGCAGTTTGACCACCACCGGCTGCACCATGCTTTACGGACCAAACAGACTGACCATTGCGATCATACTCAATCTCCATACAGCAAATTGCATCTGTTATAGTAAGTATAATCTGTCTAATCCCTGTGAACACTCCATCATCCCAAGGCTTCCCACCATCTCCGCCCCACGGCCCGGTCCCGTATGGAGCTGGATCTTTCACCGTCCGATGAACAACCTGATAACAACATTCTTCAAATGCTTAATTATTTCTGATCAAATATAATGAAACCTTATCATCAGAACAATAACAACTGTAAGTACCTCATCACTTTGTCCTCGCTTTCCCACCTTGAAAGGCCATTCAGAGTTGTCGACTTTTTTAGGCACCAAGGCAGTTTGGTTGTTTGAGTTTGAGATGGGAGTTGAAGCAGAGTTCTTGGTTGTAGATACCGCGGGGACGACGCCGTTTTTTTCTTGGGAAATCAAAGCAGGTTTGCCTTTTCCTTCTAGAACGTGAACACCGATAGCATCAAGGAACAATCCCTTCCTCCCATGAATTCCAACGATCATTTGGCCTTGTTTTAACATAGTTGTGAAAAACTCCCCCTGTTCTTCTCCATATGGCCCGTATTTGGCTTTCGTGGTGTGAAAAGTGAGTGATTTGATCACATTAGGGCCCATCATCATTGCGGGTCCATAGTAGCCTGTTAAGTGTGTCAAGATTTCTGATGGATAATCAAGAACAATCTGCAGTAGAACAATTTTCATCATCATCATCAACACTAATTTGAGACTTAATTAGAAATAGGAAAATTTGGTTACCTTATCTTTTTTGAAGGATCCAGAGCCTCCGTTTTTGGGTCCCCAGACAGGGTGCCCATTTTGATCATAACAAGCTCTAATCGAAACAATGCAGACATTACGCGATATATTGATTTGTCGAACACCATCGTACACTCCATCATCGAACAAGCTCCCTCCATTACCGCCCCAAGCTCCGGATGTAACAACTCCTTCTGCATTTTTCAACGGCACTCTCTCAATTGTTCTTGGTTTATCATGACTACCAATCTGACAAATCATCTCTGTCAATTTTTTCTTAGGACAAATGAAAGAGAATTAGATAGACACATAAAAAGACATTATAGTTAACCTCGTGAATCTTGTTGGGTTGTTGGGTTTGTTTGCTCAAATCCTGATGATAATTTGTCTGGGGAGAGAGAGTGATTGGTGAAGTGGACTTGGGAACATCTTTCTGTTTGACAGCAACAATGAGATCATAGTTTGTACCAATACTTCCTTGGATCATTGAGTATTCATAATTCTGGGCCGCATGTGCAGCATATTGATAAGTAGGGTTTGAAGGGACCAAAGCTGATTTTTCATGAAGAGGCTCCACGTACGCTCCTATAGCGTCAAGGTACCACCCACACTTGCCAAGAAAGCCAACGATCTTACCACGCATCTTAGGAAATGTGAAAGACGTGCCATGTTCAATTCCGAAAGGTCCGTATGTCCTGATATTTGTCTGAAAGGTAAGTGATCGAACCATGACTGGGCCCCGTTCTGACAAGCTTCCGTAATAGCCATGCATCGAAGTTAGATATTCCTCTGGATAGTTCAGCCTAACCTGGTAGATTAATTAACAATTCGTGATAAAGTCGAAGTATATAAGATTAATTCAGTTTTAATTTAATAAAAATAAAACTTTCTTTTTATGCTCCAACTCTAAACCACCAATATCATTGCATTGAAAAATATTCAAAAGTTATTGTCACACATATGTGTGCCAACCAGTCAGGTAGTTTCTGATTTGTTTCTTTTTTTTCCATCCAAAATTTCATAAGTTTATAAAAGTCTCGTTCAATTCTGTTTTTATTAAAAATATATCAAATAAATTATTTTTTCATTCTATATATTCATATTACATATATAAATCAATATACAATTGTAAATATAATATGATCATTCTTAAGTTAATTATGATATATTTTGGTATATAAATTGTTTTCTCCATACTAGTTTCATTATAAATAAAACTCATATCATAGAGGTTGAAGGTACTATGTTTTTTATATATTTAAGAAGAAGACATCTGTAGCACATGTTAAATGGAGAAATTTTATTATTTTTCGGTAACTTCTGAATTAAAAATAAATATTAAATTAAAAATAGTATTAGGGTTTTTATTAAGGTTAATTATGGCAATCAATTGATTTAAAACGTAACTACCGTGTATTAAGAGGATTTGTTTTTCTTCTTCTTAGGCTTTATTATATGATTAAAAAGCTTGGTGAAATTGCTCCATATGATCATTTCTAGTCCATTCATTTAAATTATAAATTTAAAAATTCTTTTATTTCACAAGCAAGTTTTTTATTATTGAATAAGTTAAATTAATGAATTATTTAATATTTTTATTTTTATTAAATTAATAAAAAGACTCTTAATAACTATAGTTTTTTTTTTTTAGCAAGAAAGTACGAAGTATGTATAAGTGTTGGTCAAAATTAATTACCTTGTCAATCCTAGTCCCTCCTCTGCCGCCATGAATTTCGGACCACACTGCCCTTCCATTGTTGTCATATTCAATCTTTATGGAGTCTATAGCAGATCCATGAGCTATCTCCACTTGTCTCACTGTACACTGCACTCCATCGTCCCAGTAATGTCCTTCTTGACCTCCCCATGGCCCCACCACTGTTGCCTCTTTTCTCTGATTCTGCAACCATAAATCATGGCTCCACATTATTATTACACATTTTTTTATTTACTTTTTTCTTAAGAAGCGGCATTAAACATTTGCACATGAGCAAAACATTGAAGAAATGCATTGTCCCTTACCATTGTTGGGGAGAGAGAGATGGAGCTACACACAAACAGCAGAGGATGTGAGAGAAAGTAGTGAGAGCAATGCATCCATGATTAAGCCCAGGAGCAATATATAGTGAACAAAAAATGGAGGAATGTGTAACAGAAGAGACTCCATTGATACGCAAATACATCAAATTCTGCGTCCACTTTCGAAGGAAAGCATTCAAAGGAATAGAATTTGATTCTGATTTCAGAATGTGTTTTCATGTCAGTGGAGAGAACTGATGCTGCTCCCTCTTACATGATTTGTCATACTTGACTCAAGATTCGCAGAAGAGACAACAATTACTAAAATAAGTAATTAAAGGCAAAAGTGGAGGTTCCATTCCTATTTTAGAATTGTGACATTACAAAATGTCTAAGCACATATTTTTCATATGTTGAAGCTCATTGGAAAACAGGGATGGCTTGAGGTGTGATTGGGTGTGTTTTCATATCCATTTGGGTAAAAGGAAATATCTTCATCACCATGAGACTCAAGTTTCCTACAAAAGAAGACTTTTAAAGATCATTTTAGTGATTGACTATAAAGCTCATCGAAAATCTGTCTACATTTCAATTTGTAAATCACTTTATTATTGAGAGTCATTGTTTATACACATTTAGTCATTGATCTTTATGGCCAATGCATAATTTTTAAGTGTATATCAGTTATTACAATATAATTTTTAGATCTAATGTCTCCTTCATCAATAGTGTAAGCTTACAATTTTCAAATTTTCTTGATCAAAATAGGCGGATTATTTTATTTTTCTAAAATCCTACTTTAGAATTTCGCACCTAATACAATTAATTAATTATTTCGGTGCTTTGTTATCATATCTAATGGGAAAGTGCAAAAATCATCCTGTAACTATGAAGTTGTAGCAAAGTGGTTCCACCCATTTTAAAATTGGCAAAAATAGTCCCAAATTCTTGTTTTGTAAAATTAGACATATTCAAATGACATGAGTGGTCAAATTAGTGAAGAACTCATGGCTAGGTGTAGAAAAGCAAAAAAATGGAGAAGAGTATCACCTCATTTCTGTACAAAAACAAAATATTTAATTATCTTAAATCAAAATAAAAAAGAGAAAAAAAATTCAAATTTACTCCTAACTCACAGAATAAATAAATAAATAAAACAAACGATCATGAGTCAAATAAGATACCACCTATCGGCCCCTCTCATTCTTCAATATTTTGGGTTTCTCTCTGTCTCTCTCTCTAAGACCACACAACAGGCCATGTGACGATGAATATGGTCATCCAAAGAAATTTATTCATTTTTCTTTCAAATATCACATTTATTCACTTTTAAATTCATTTAAACAACCTTCTCTAGTTGATTTTCGCTTGATTCTTGAGGCTTATAATCTGACTCCTCATTGGGGATTAAAATTTTGGATGGGTTGACTTTTGTTGGGATTAGGGTCCTTCAAAGTGGGAGAATGATGAAATTTGTTTGTTTTAAATTTTTATTTTACGTTTGACTATATATACATATATATATATGTAGTTAAAATAAAAGATTAATTAAAAAATCTACAAAATGAGGTGACAATTTTTCCAAATTTTCATGTTGGTATGGTTTTTTTTTTTTTTCACACATTGGCATGACTTTACCTAATTCAATTTGTATCAGTTTTGAAATTGGCCAATTTTTTATAAAGGAATTTGAGAGACTTATTGTGCGGGAACTTAATATTTGATTTAATTATTGGGTTGATAACTTAATGAATTTAATTTGAAGTTAATTGTTACTGAAGCATATACTTACTAGAATTTGTATTTTTTTTGTTTTATATTTTTAAGTTTTAAATTAGTTTAGTCGTTCAATTAGTTTGTTAAAAATTCATTGGTTAATGATTTTGTGATGAATTGCTAATAAATTCTTTTTGCATTATTGTGGGTTATTTATCATTGCAATGGCAATATATTATACAATTGGAGTTATGATATATAGTGTGTATGGTTGTATTCTTATTGTTTACTATTAATTCAATTAGAAAATGATGAATGGTACATCTAAATTTATAATTACACAAAAAAGAAATATAAGAAAAAAAAACCAAGACATAGAAAAAGCAACCCAATCTTAATAATTTATGGTTAAGAAAATGAAATCTCATTAAACTTCTCTCTCTTCACCAAGAGATAGTGACGCTTCTTCTAATGATATTGAGTTTATTTTATCCTCTTCATTTGGTCCATAAACTCAACAAAATGGAATGGGATTAGGTGGTTCAAGTATATGTAGTGTACTATTAGAGGAGGAAGAATTGATATATGATGTTCAACTTTTTCCACATGATCTAGAAAAAGAATAAGCATAATGGATTATCAATCAAACCAATAAAATGCACTTAGTAGGAAAGCATAGATTCTCAAAAATCTTGTCAACCAAAAACTCACGACTTCCCTCAAAAAGACCTTAGAGGTATGTGTCGATTTAGTGTCTATTTGTCAAAAAAATATATATGGCATTGAAATAGATGTGACATTTGTTTGTATGTTACTTATTCAAAAATGAAGTTGATATTAGTGTGGGTGAAGATGTTTTGTTGATGAAGAATTTAGATCATGGAATAAACCAACTAGGTTGAGAAGCATGTAAGTGGAGTTAAAAGTGCGCATAATCTTGCTTATGAGAATTATGTGAATGTACGAGACTCCTTAAAAAAAATATTCTATTGTACATGTTTTTCATAATGTAAGTGATGTTGATTCGAATGAGTATAAAACTTGCTCAAAAGCCACACTTCGTTGTTTGTGGTTTCTTTTGTGATAAGGGTTAGGTTGAGAAGCATGTAAGTGGAGTTAAAAGTGCTCATAATCTTGCTTATGAGATTATGTGAATTTACGAGACTCCTTAAAAAAAATATTCTATTGTACATGTTTTTCATAATGTAAGTGATGTTGATTCGAATGAGTATAAAACTTGCTCAAAAGCCACACTTCGTTGTTTGAGGTTTCTTTTGTGATAAGGGTTAGGTTGAGAAGCATGTAAGTGGAGTTAAAAGTGCGCATAATCTTGCTTATGAGAATTATGTGAATTTACGAGACTCCTTACAAAAAATATTCTATTGTACATATTTTTCATAATGTAAGTGATGTTGATTCGAATGAGTATAAAACTTGCTCAAAAGCCACACTTCGTTGTTTGAGGTTTCTTTTGTGATAAGGGTTAGCAGTCGTGGATATGATGAAAGTAAGGAATCAATTAATAGAGAAAATTTCTTGATCTTTTGAAATGGCTAATTGAACATAGTGAGAAAGTTAAAAAGATCAGTTTGTAAAATGCTTTGGGCAATAATCGAACGACATCCCCTATAATTCAAACAACTCTTATTAATTGTTATGCTAACAAAATAATTAAACGCATTATATAAGAGCTTAATGATTATTACTTTGATATATTGGCGGATGAGTCAAGTGATGTGTTCCGAAAAGATAGTTAGTTTTTATCTTGTGTTATGTTGATGGTAAAATAGAAATGGTAGTGGGGAGATTTCTTGAAATTGTATATGTTTTCACTTAAAAGTGCAATTATATTTTTGCTTGTTATGATGGGGCAACAACATGAAAGGTCAAATAAATGATTTTTAAGACTTTGATTATGAAGGATACTTCATCTGCTTACTATGTTCATTGTTTTATTCATCAACTTCAACTAACACTATTGTTGTGGCTATAAAAATAGTGATTGTTTTTTACTTTTTGAGATAAATGTAAATTTATTGAATGTGGTTAGAGTTTCTTGTAAGCGAAGAGAAATTATTTGAGAAAGCAAGTTCAAGAAGTTATTTAAGCCTTGGAAACAGGGGAACTTGAGAGTGGGTCGAGTTTGAATCAAGAACTTGGTTTGAAAAGGCTTGATGATACTCATTGGGGTCTCATTATAAAACTCTTAAGAATGTTATTCGCTTGTTTCCTATAATTGTTAAGGTACTTGAGATGAATGAAAAGTATGTTTGAAGTATTAAATATAGGGTTAAAGCCGAAGTTATTTTGTACTCATTAGGGTCATTTTATATTATCTTTATGGCGCATTTGATTCTAATAACTTTTTGATACACGAATAATTTGTGTCTTGTTTTTAAAAGAAGAAACCAAGATATTGTTGATATCATGTCTCTTGTTTTTTTTTAACTAAACAACTATTGCAAAACACAAGGGATTATGGAGGTGACTCTCTTGAATATAATTACTTCATTATGCATTGAGAATGACATTGTTGTTCCTTATATTCTAAAAGGAAGATCAATGTGTTTTGCTCAAGAAGTGACAAACATTCATCATTTTTGCTTTAATTTATTTTATAGAAGTGATTGATAAGTGGGGAGAAATGATTTGAGAAAGTTAAGTTCAAGAAGTTCTTTAAGTTTTGGAGACATGTGAACTTGAGAGTGGATTGAGTTCGAATCAAGAACTTAGTTTGAAGAGGCTTGGTGATACTCATTAGGGTCTCATTTTAAAACTCTTATGAATGTTATTCACTTGTTTCCTACAATTGTTAAGGTGTTTGAGATGAATGGGAAGTATGTTTCAAGTTTGAAATATAAGGTTAAAACCAAAGCTATTTTGAACTCATTAGTCATTTGATTTTGTTGTATGACACATTTGATACTAACAACTTTTTGGTACACAAATGATTTGTGTATTGCTTTGCAAAGAAGATATATATTGTTAATATCACATATGTTGTTTCTTTAACTAAACAACTATTGCAAAATAAAAGGGATTATCGATAGAAGACTCTCTTGAATAAAGTTATTTCATTTTGCATTATGACATTGTTCTTCTTGATATAAATGATTTTTATATTCCACGAGGAAGATCAAGGTTTTTTGCTTTAGAAGTGGCAAACATCCATCATTTTTACCTTTTTTTTATTTAAGAAGTGATTGATTTATAATTTCTAGAGCTGAATGATCGGTTTGATGAGGCATACAAAGTTGCTTATATGCACTTCTCTTCTTTTGACAAGACAAACATACTTAAACTTGTCACATTTTGTCCCTCAAAATTTTCGAGTATTGATTTGATGACTCTTAATTGTCAACTTCATATATTTATTCATGATTGCAAAGTGATGATAAGTTTCAAAATTTACATGATCTTGGTACACATTCAATAATGCTTGTTGAAACAAAAAACAATATATACGATTTATTCAAATTTATTTTCTTATCAAGTTGATGTTAATTTTTTACATTGCCACTACAAGTGGAGAAAGAATATTCTCCAAAATGATATATGCCAAAAATAAATTACAGTAGCATGAGTGATCAATTATTTAATGATTTTTCGATCAATTTTATTTAAAGATGGGTTCTTCAAGTTCTCGATGATGATATCCTAGACCACTTCAACAAAAAAACAAAAAAAAGAATCATGGGACATCATTAGAGTAGTAGTTTTAATTTAACTACTATATATATATATATATATTATTTTAAGTTAGAATAAATAATAAATAATATTTATAAAAATTTATTTTTTAATTATATATCACACCCCAATTTTAAGATGTTGGACACTCCACGTATCAATGCTATGTGGTAGTTGAAAGCAAGTGAGGGGTGACAAACTCTCCCCAAACCTACTTTATTACAGCAATTACGCGTATGTTTCTTTCTCAAGCGTAAGAAAGGGTCACGTAATTATCAGTTATTTTATAATAAAGAAACGTTTCTTTTTCTTATTCCTAAAATTAAGAATTAGATTAAAAAATATATAGAAGACATATGAAGGTATATTCTCAATAGCGTCGAAGGATACGGTGTAATCTTTTCTGCTACTATTGTTTATTAAAGACTCAAAAGTCAATTACCAAAAAGTATGCACCCCTGGCATATAATGACAAGCACCGTATTGATTGAATATATATATATATATATATAGTGAATTGTTTATTTTTATTCATTTCTTAAGTTAATTGTAATGTACTATGATATTTAAAAAAATAAAATTGGGAGAGAAATATTTTTATTTGAAACAAAATATTATTAAAAAATATATTACATATTTGTGTATTTTATTGAGAAATATGTATATTATTATATTTATAAATTATTAATTCTAGGAAGAAAAAAAAAAACGAGAGCAACACAAAATAAAACAATAAATAGTTACTGATAACCGCACAGCAACACAAAATAAAACAATAAATAGTTACTGATAACCGCACAGGGGGTGTAATAATTACATAGCAGCAAACAGAGCCACATACACTCCACTGAAATTGATAAATTTTTAAGACCATGAGACATCATCAAAACAGGCAAAATCCAAAAAGACACATGATACCTGTTTATCATACAACTTCATAACATAGGTCTCCTTACCGTATATTTCACAAGAAACCACACGTGAAAATGAAGAAAAGACCCTCAGACATCATCGAACAGGCAAAATCCAAAAAGACACATTATACCTGTTTATCATACAACTTCATAACAGGTCTCCATACAGTATATTTCACAAGAAACCACAAGTGAAAATGAAGAAAAGACCCTCTAAGAGCCAATACTTGATCACTGAATTAACAAGAGACGTCCACATAAAACAGACAAACATCCATAATCATAACACAAGGTCACAACCTCGTTATTATTACAAGCATTAGCATCATAAACATACAGATATTTATACCATCATAAACCAGCATCAAGCACTAGCAGTTTGGCCGCCCCAGGTGGTGATTTTTTGTTCCAGGTCTTCCTTCTTAGCACCCACAAGCCTGTCCACTTCCTTCCCGTCTTTGAGGAACACAAAGGTAGGCATAGCTTCGACATTGAATTCTTTGGCAACATCCTTAAGACAATAAAGCAAACTTAGCAAAAATCTAAAATCAATTCTACTCGTAAATTTAAAAGAATCATTGGTTACAGTATTCTGATAGTGTATCAAACTAAGTGGTGGATGATTGCCAATCATCACATCACGTATAATGATACAATGTGGACTTGTCTGGGCCCAAGTATCACCAGAGCTTCACAAAGGACAAGAAAACTATCTTAGTGCAACCGATCAAGTAAATTACATTCCTTTTCTTGTTTTATAGAAATACCAGCCAGCCCTGGTCATCTAGCATCAATCCAATTTCTTATTTTGGATGCATCAATGACAAAGTAATCAAACCACATTCTATTTAAATGGATGGTTTGATGTTACATACCTTAAGCTCATCAACATCCACCTTCAAGAATAAGACATGGGGTGTCTTCTTGGCTATCTCAGCCAAAATTGGAGCAACGAAACGGCACGGTCCACACCAGGATGCCGTGAAATCTACCACCACCTGATCAAGACACATCAAAACTTCAAACGTGTGACAAAAATAAATATGAAAAAAAATCCAAACAAAGATGCAATGCTTAGCCCGACATCAGAAAAAGAACGCACGCTTAAAATTGTCTAACTCTATGTGTATAACTTATTGTCGTGTCATTGTTACATACAGTAAAAATGAGTTAGTTCTGACCCAGGGATCAAGACTTTCACTAATCTAATGTACCACAAGAGATCAAGAACCTAGAGATGAAATCTAGCAAACAGATCAAGTAGTTTCCCTCTCCCTCCCCCACCCACCCCCTTTCAATTCGTGAATACTGAGTCGCACTCCCCCAACCCCATCTCTCTCGCTCTTCACGAGAATTGTTGCTTAGAATTCAAGGGGCTTGGAGAAAACCCCAATTATCAAAGCAAAAATAAATCCCACCAAAAATAAAGTAAAAAAAAAACACACGAACAAAGGGAAATAAAAAATGAGTAACCTCGAAACAGGATAAACAAGAAAAGAACAAAACATACACAAATTAAAACCAACAAAAAAAACAAAGAACATAAAACTGGGGAAAATAAAATCACGAATTATAAATGAGTAGAAATAAATAACAATCCATTACCAGCTTGTTGCTTTCGATGCCCTTCTGAAAATACTCCTTCCACTGATCCACGGAGTGGCAGCCGATCACTTGTCCCAGTTCTGAAGAAGCCATTTTCGAAAAATTGCAAGATTTTTACGCCTTTTTTTTCTCCTGAATGTGTAACGAAGAGGTGTGCGTTTGGTATAAGCAGGGAATATGATAAAGCTTCGCGTTTTATAATGCCCTGTGGGGCGGTGGAATTGACCAAGACCAACCTCTGTTTAACGATAATTACGAATATGCCCAACTGCATCTTTCGTTGCGGAAAAGTCGCCATGTTCCAAATTGTAATATATTTACTATATTAATAATATATTATAAAATGTATAATTAATAATAAAGTAGGAGGTCAGTGTATAATATAAATATGTATGAAATATAAAATACTAAAAGTATCAATAAATCATAGGTATGACCAATGAACGGGTAAAATCAATAAAAAAATGTTAAATTGAAGTAAATAATTATATATTTAAATAGTATAATATTTTATTTTTATAAAATAATTTCTTTTTAATTCAAGTTTAATACATATACCAAAATTTAAAAAAATTCAGATTCTATATTTCTCAAATATAATATTTTATTTTAATGTATACAATATTAGTATTATATTGGAGATCGTAAAATATTAAAAACTCAGATTCGAAACGATAAAAGAAATATTACAATTTAAAAATACTCCTCTCCTTCTCTAATATAAAAGAAGAATCGTGAAAAATATTCTTTCATCTTTTAACATGTGTCTCCACAATTTATTAACACATATCTTCGTAATTTATTTACATATGTTCTTCACTATTTTTTTTTGTATTTTCTATTGTTTTTACTCAAATTTAAAATTTTATACAAAATTTTCATTTTAAATCGGATTTTAACGTATGATATATATAAAATTATTCTTCTTTTTGTTATCTTTAATTTGATATCAATATTGTATATATTAAAATAAATATATTATTTTTAAAATATGAAATATATTTTTATATATGGAAGATAGTTTTTTTATAGGTGGAATATAAATTTTTTTATAAATTGAATTATTTATTTTATTTTAAGTGTAAGATTTATATAATTATCTTTACAAAATAAAAGATTTTTAGCATTAGTTTATAAAATATTATCATTTATTATTTCACCTTAATATGTTTTAGTTAGTCGAAATATTTGTATAAAGCTAAATATATTGTAAAATGTTATGCAATTTATTATTTAATAAAAATAACTTTTGTAAAAATGTCAATGTAATATAACATAAATAAATTATATTTCAAATTGAATGATATTTATATAAATAATAATTAATATATTTAGATTTTATAGTAACAATAATATAATCTAATTATATATAATTAAAAAAATTCTATCTCGTGCGTCTAGTTAGTAAAAAAAAAAAAAAAAAAGAGGTTAAAGTCTTTTAAATCCCCTCTTTCACTCACTCACATCAGGCACATCCCTTTCCTCCTTTTGTTTTCACATATAAAGTTTTTAATATATCTTTTAAATCAATTAGGGAGACAAAATTATAGCATAACATCTGTATTTTTAGCTAATTATATAAGGGTTGTCTTTTATAGGATAGACACTTTATTAATTTATTTAAATTGTATAAAAATTAATTTATAAATATTATTGACTTTATATTTTCATATCATGATTAGTTTCATCTTAATTTTTTAATATTTTATGCATATATAATAAATATGTTTAATCGGATAAAAAGTAAAGGACTAAATATTTAATGAAGCTAAACCTATCGCCCGATACTTCAATAATTAATTTTGATGTAAATATTTGGTTATAGATTATGTGTATGGATTTCAAATGGAAATTAAATTCATTCAATTTGTTTGTTTTAATTTATAATAATTGAAATTTAAATATTCATGTTTGTTTGTTGGTTTCTTTTTTTCTTTTTCTTTTTTTTCTTTTTGGGGCATTTGAAATTTTATTTATAACCTAATTAATTCATCATCACTCTTTTATATATTTAAGACCACAAAATCGTATATATTATATTAAGGTGCACACATTGTTACACAACACACACTATGCACTATACGTGCAAAATATATGCATATAAATGCACATATATTAATGCATATATAATATACAAATTTTTAAAATAAAAATATAAAAAATGTATTAAGTTAACCAACTTAAATATACTCATCTCAAATTCAAACATTCAAATAATAGGATACAAAGTTAATGAAATTTTTTATTTTTAAAAGAATGTAAAATCATTAAAGTCTGTAATTTCAAATCTCTAATTCCAAATAATTACAATTGAAGTCCTCATGAGAAAATAACATATATTAAGTTTTAACAATTTATTTGAATATATATTATGTTTTATAATAAACACGAATCACAAATTAATAATAAGTGTATAATTTACAATTAATTTTTTGGTGTTACTATAAGATCAGACATATAAATCATTGAAAATGAAGAGCCATCAAAATTAAATATAAGATTTCATATGTCTTAAAACAAGAATTATGTTTGTAAAGAAATATATATTTTTATTTTTTATCAATTTAATAATGATATAATATTTTAAATATTATAAATTCAAACTTATATAATTTATCATTATTCAAGTATATATAATTTATTTATGAAAAATTACATACTTATTTTAACTAATAAAATAAAATTACAAATTTTTATATATTTTTTGTCTTGACAAAAAAGTATTTTAAAATATGACTTTCTAGGAGGCATCAGTGTCTTTATTACCGGTCCTCTATCATGGAGATAATGTTGAAAAGTGACGTCGTTTGGATAATGTTGTCATAATCCAGTAACGAAAATTTGATGTGAAGTTTCCGGTGCTGGCATGACGTGTGGTGGTATGTCATTTGACAATTTATATATTATAGAAATGGACGGCGAGGATTGACTTGTGTAATAATAGACTTGGCTAAGTTTCACGTTTCGAAAAGATATAGGAACGTGTCACGTCTTTTGAATGTTCCAGAAACTCAGGTTACCCACCGTCCACAAAATGATTCTATATATTTTTATTTTTTTTAAACCGAGGAAGTAAATATTATTGCGGAAGTGACAATTTTTTAAATGATAGTATAATTGAAAATACTATTTTTTTGTGAGAAGGTCAAATAAGTCTTTATTTATAAATATATTTTATGTTTATTCGAAAGTAGATCAAATGGGTCTTATTTTATTTGTTATTAAATTTAGGAAAGATAATATGATTAAATTTATAATTTATTTATATCCATAACCGGAATAAGTTTTGTTCTATATTAGTAAATTGGTGGCGATGAAAAAAAGACCCACATTAATAGCATCAACCTTTTTTTTTCACAAGTTCTATCTTAGCTAAAAATAATAAAATTTACGAATTCTGGTCAAATTAATTGGGATTCATGAAAAATGTATGGATCTCACACGCGTTGTGCTCGCACACAAATATGATATTTATTCAAAAAAATAAATTACCTTTTTACGATAAAAATAATTAAGTATTAATACTTTTTAAAAAATAAGTAATACATTTTTAGTTTAAAGTAATATTTTTTTAGGTTGAAATATAAATTTTTTTTTGTCATAAATTATAAATAAATATCTTCATCATATCACTCTCTTTAGAAGATGATCATCTTCAAATAACTTGATTAAAATTTATTAAACTTATTTATTCATGTTTTAATTTGTTATTAATATTTTTAATTTTCATTACAACAACAAAATATTCTATTAAAATTAAATTTGGGTTGGGGTTGGGGCTGGCGCTGGCCTGGAATCTTAATGGAACGGATTTTACTCAGCTCATTTCAAATAAATAGTTCGTGCATATGATGCATGATAGTCATATTTGCACCTATTGAATATTTATTGTACAAAGGTGATACTGACAGCACACAACAGAGAGATCCAAGTTCGGGCGATTCCTTTTACTTTGGATCCATGATAAATTGAACAAGAAGCCATTCAATTGGTCTATTTCTTGCAAGCAACAATTGAAGTCTTTTAAGAGAAGTAACTGAATTTTATGTTTTTAATTTCTTGTACATATTCGCACAAATTAAAAAAAAAAAAAAAAAAAAAAAAAAAAAAAAAGATTAGAAATTATGTAAGAACCAAACACCCCTGATTTTCTCTAATTATCCCACTATCATGAACCGAACATTCTGTGCTCACTAAAACCTAGTTGAAAAAATGGGACCACACAAATTCTTAAGATATGAAAATTTAATTTTAGTTCGCATTTTTGCAACTTAAAACTATATTTCTTTACCGCTTAGAGTTCTTTTAAAGATGTTCGAAAATAAAAGCCAAACAAATAGAATAATTCTAAACATGCTACATTTTGTTTGGAAACTATATTATATAATTAGAACAATAATCTAGCTAAAACATGCCACTTAATTGTAACAGTACACAACGTATTACCAGCAATCAGTGTTTTTATAATTGATCGGATTGGTCGGTTCAACTGATTAAATAAAAAATTGGTGCCTAAATCGGTCCGAAATATTAATAAAATTATTTTCATGGTTGACCGGTCAAAACCTGTCAAAACCGGTCCAACCGGCCAACCAATTTTTTCAATTTTCTTAAAACTTAAAATTAAAACTTAAAAAAAATAGAAAAAAATATTTTATGGAGTATTGATATCATATTTTAACTTATGTATTTATAAAAATTAATGTTTATGGATATTAATATATAATATATAAAGTAAACTATTTTTATCTTTTCAGTTGTACTGTCAGAACCGACACCTGATGGCTCAATCAATTCAATCTTCGATTCGATTCTGAAAACAACACTAAGAATGTTGTCAGGATTAGCCAATCAAATATTCTTGTGCCTGAAAACGACAACCTTGCGTGATCCATAGTTAATTTATTTCACATTAGTTAAGTTACATAAGACATAAAATTATGGTTGAAGATAAAATACAAGTATTTTGACTAGAGGGCAATGTTGTTGAATATAGTTTTTCTACATTGTAGGTATCATTATGTATTTATGTTCGAACATCAAGTACCTCATATACTAGTTGTATGGTATGATTATGTAGTAACTGCTAAACTATAAGTTGAGCCAAGGAAACCCAAAGTTTTAAGCTTAATTATAAAAATCTTCAAATACATAACAGATATATATATATATATATATTTTAGAATTGAGTAGACATGTCACATTAATGTTCATATATTTAAAATATCTGTTCGTTGTGTTAGAAATTCTGGAATAATTAATTTATGATTATTGCGGTAACACATATTACAAGGGTTAATACAAAAATAATGTAAAAAAAATAAAAATTTTATAATCTGGTGCAATTTTAAAAAGTGTTCCCAAAATAAGGTAAAACATCAGCGGGCCTGACATTGTTTGAAAAAACATCATCAAGCGTCACGTTTTAATCTGAAAATTAATAACATTACACCCACTCACGTGTTTATTTTCTAAATATATATATATGTATATATATGTATACGTTACATGTAATGTTGGGTATGCATGCATATATATTATATATATGTATGCATGCATGTATATATATACATACATTTATATGCCCTCATGTATATACACGTGTATATATATATCATTTAATATTATATATTTACGTATATATAAAAGATATATAATTAATTATATAATATGTAATTACTTTAAAATATATATATGTATATATATATATATTAAAATTTTTTTACTGATTATTTATTTTTATTATTCAATAAATTTTATTTATATTAATAAAAATCAATAAAAATATTTTTTTATTTAAATTAATTAAAATATAATATAAAATCTATTTCTATATTTTTTCTTACATAAATTTATATTTATTTCTATTATATATTAATTAATAATATAATTATAAACCAATAAACAATAAATATTTATATTCAACCTAATTAAGTTATATAAATATTTATTAATAATTATAAATATTATATTACGTATTATTTGAATCATTTAAATAAATATATATAAAGATATATAAATTATATTAATATTTTTATATAAAAGGGCTATGTTATATTAAAATTAAATTTATTAAGATATTATAAATGAATTAATACATAATATAATTTAAAAAAGAATTTTATAAAGAGTGTTTAAATATATATATATATCATAAATATTAATTAAAGAAAAAATACAACAAATAATTTTTTTTAAAATAAAAAATAATCAATATATATCTTAGTATTAAATTTATTAAATTCTCTAAATATCTATATGCCTTATACATTTTTATATATAATTGATATTTATATATAGGAATAATTCTATTTTTTCTTAAATTTTAAATAAATAATTTCAATAAATAAAAATAACAGAATATATATATAGGGTTTTTTTACCTAAATGATGCAAAAAAAAAATATATATTTTATAAAATAGGTTAGTTTTGAGAAGTGTTTTGAAAATGGGGTAAAACGTCAAGCCCAGTGACATTTTTTTGTAAAAACGTCACCAGGCCTGACATTTTAATTTTGAAATAAAAAACGTCAGGTCCCCTAACATTTTAAGTTTCAAATTATATATATATATATATATATATATATATATATATATATATGCATTATGTTTTCTTAGCAGCCATCCATCCATATATATATACACACACATATATACACACATACCGCATATATATATATATATATGCAAGTATATATATATATATATGCAATTATATTATATATAAAGATATATATATATATATATATATATATTTGTAATTTGTATTAAATTTATTTATATTATTAGAAATAATTTTTTTTATTTTGTGAAAATAAATCAAATATAATATTAAATATATTTTTATATTTATAATTATATAAATATATACTTATTTCAATACTATATAAAATAATAATGTATTGGTAAATTAATAAAAATTCTAAATATAAAAAATTTATAATAAAAAAAAATATATTCAGAAATTATGTAATTTAAAGAATATTTTTTAATAATTATTATTTATAATTTGAATTTCACAAAAAATATAATATATATATATATGTATATATATAGATATATTAATACATAAATATATACATATATACATTTAAAAAAAGGAAAAAATTAAAAATCGTCAGGCCACTGACGTTTTAAAGTATATATTTATATATATTAATACATAAATATATACATATATACATTTAAAAAAAGAAAAACAAATCGTCAGGCTACTAACATTTTATATTATATATTTATGTATTAATAATATATATATATATATATATTATATTTTTTCTGAAATTCAAATTATAAATAATAATTTTTTAAAATTATTCTTTAAATTAGATAATTTTTTTATTATCTTAAATAATAATATAAAATTTAAGTTTTGAGAATTATATAATATAATATATATTTCTATAAAATATATATATACATAAATTTCTATATATATATTTTGTATATAAAAAAATACAAACGATAATTATATTTAATTATTTTAGAATATATAAGAAATAATATATATATAATATATATTATATACATATTACAAAATAAAAAAAATTACTTAAAAGAAACGTCAAGCACACTGATGTTTCTTTAAAACGTCACTGGACTGACGATTTTTAATTTTTTTCTTTTTTTTAAATGTATATATCATATATTTATGTATTAGTATTTATATATATATATATATTTATATATATATTATATTTTTTCTGAAATTTAAATTATAAATATTAATTATTAAAAAATGTTCTTTAAATTACATAATTTATGAATATATTTTTTTATATTTAGAATTTTTATTAATTTACCAATACATTATTATTTTATATAGTATTGAAATAAGTATATATTTATATAATTATAAATATAAAAATATATTAAATATTATATTTGATTTATTTTCACAAAATATAAAAAAATTATTTCTAATAATATAGATAAATTTAATACAAATTACAAATATATATATATATATATATCTTTATATATAATATAATTGCATATATATATATATATATATATGGATGGATGGCTGCTAAGAAAACATAATGCATATATATATATATATATATATATATATTTATATATATATATATATATATATATAATTTGAAATTAAAAACATCAGGGGGCCTGACGTTTTTAATTTCAAAATTAAAACGTTAGGTCCGGTGATGTTTTTACCAAAAAAGTCACCGAACTTGATGCTTTACCCTATTTTCAAAACACTTCTCAAAACTAACCTATTTTACAAAATGTATTTTTTTGCATTATTTAGGTAAAAAAACTATATATATATATATATATATATATATATTGACATCCATACATGCATGGCCCAATAACGACGTTTTTTCAATGAAATGAAACAACCTCTTAAAGCTCCATGAAGTGTTTAACCACTAGATCAAATTCTATATATATTTTTTATGGTATAATTGTATTTATATAAAAATAATTTCAAAAAATAAAACAATATATTTATAACATTTTTTATTTTTAATTATATTAGGTGTTAATTCATTTATAAATTTTTACAAATAATTTATATTAAATTAAATTTAATAAATACCTATAATAAAATATATAATATTAATAAATATTCATTAATTTTTTTGAAATTTATTTATAATATGATTTAATTAATTTAAATAAAATTAAATAAAATTTATTGGTTTATAATTATATAATATATATTTTTATAAGAGATATATATATATATATATATATATATATTTCTAATTATATAATTATATAAGAAATAATATAAATATATACATAAATATATATTTTGAAACAGATAAAATAAATAAAAAAATTAAATGAATCTTCAAATTAAATTATTACATATATTTTAATATATATAAATATAAATAAATAAATTAAAGAAACGTCATGCCCACTAACGTTTCTTTTAAAACGTTAGTGGGTCTGACGTTATTTTAATTTTTCTTTTTTTCAATATAATTTCTATATATATATATACATATATATTTCTTTATCATATTCAAAGAATACGTATAGTAAAATATATTATTATAAACATTCATTAATTTTTTTAAATTTATTTGTAATATAATTTAATTAATTTAAATAAAATTATATAATTTTTATTGTTTCTTTATTATATAATATATATTTATTTAAGAAAAAATATATATTTCTAATTATATTTACTTAAGATATAATATAAATATATATACAAATATATATTTTTTAAACAGATAAAATAAATTAAAAATAAATGAATCATCCAATTACGATATTACATATATTTTAATATATATATATATATATGAAAATATATAAATATAAAGTATATATACATAAAAAAAATAAAGAAACGTGAGGCCCACTGACATTTCTTTAAAATGTCAGTGGGCCTGATGTTATTTCATTATTTTTCTTTTTATTTTTATATAAATTTTGTATATATATACATACATATTTAAATTATGAAAATAATACATATAGTAAAATATATTATTATTAATAAGTATTCATTAAGTTTTTTGAAATTTATTTATAATATTATTTAATTAATTTAAACAAAATTATATAATTTTAAATGGTTTATAATTATATAACATAAATTTATATAGAAAAAAATATATATTTCTAACTATATATTTTTATAAGAAATAATATAAATATACGTAAATATATATTTTTTGAACAGATAAAATAAATAAAAAGATAAATACATCTTGAAATAAAATATTACATATATTTTAATATATATATATATATAACTAATGATATATATATAATAAAAAACAAAGTAAAAAATAAACATGAGGCCCACTGGCCTTTTTTTTAAAAACGTCAGTGGGCTTGACATTATTTCCATTTTATTTTAATATAATTTATATATCTTTATATATATATATATATATATATATATATATTTATTTAAATTATTCAAATAATACGTAATATAATTTTTTATTATTAATGAATATTTATATAATTTAATTAGGTTGAATATAAATATTTATTTTTTATTGGTTTATAATTATATTATTAATTTATATATAATAGAAATAAATATATATTTATGTAAGAAAAAATATAGAAATATGTTTTATTATATTTTAATTTATTTAAATAAAAAGTATTTATTTATTTTTATTAATATAAAATTTATTGAATAATAAAAATAAATAATTAGTAAAAGAATTTAAATATATATATTATTAAAGTAATTACATATTATATAATTAATTATATATTTTTTATATATACATAAATATATCATATTAAATGATAAATATATATACACGTGCATATAAATGAGCGTATATATATGTATATATATATAATTATATGCATGCATGTTCAACATTATATATATATAATAAAAATGTCTGGGCATGGTGTTTTTAATTTCTAGATTAAAACATCACGCCTGTTGACTTTTTTTTCCAAATAATGTCAGGCTCGCTGACGTTTTACCTTATTGTGGAAATACTTTTTAAAATTTACATCATTTTATAAAATCTTTATTCTTTTTATATTATTTTGGTAACTAACCCCATATCACAATATGGTAGGATTTTAAACTCATCATATTTTCTCGCAGAATGCAATTAAACTCACCATATTTTCTCGCAGAACGCAATATTTGAAAAGATGGGTTTACTCACGCCCTATAATTTCTCTAAGCATATCTTAATATTTTTTTTTATATAAAATTAAATATTATTAAAATAATTAAAATACTTTTATATCAAATTTAATTGTCCAATCAAATCAAGGTTTGTTCGAAATATTTAATCGAATAAGTGATGTAACGTATGACATATGTTGTCGAATACTACTTCAACTGCTCGGTCTTTGGGCCAACATGCTCTTTGTTCAATAAATAAGTTTCGAACACTGAACATATGTGTTCAATTAATAATGTCAAACACAAACACATTTGTTCAATAGATCAATTTCGAATATATATGAACATACGTGCGACAAATTCAAAATAAAATATAAAAAAATGAACAAAATATGAATGTTTTTATTCTTTTCTTTTTTCTTCTTGTTCTTCCTTTTATATTTTATTTTTTGTTTTTTAATTAAAAAATTGTAATTATCATGAATATTTTTTAATAAAATAAAAATATTGAAAGTACGGTGCTGAATGGAAATAGATAAAAGATACCAGAATAAAATATTCACAAGTCAAGAATGACTTGTGAAGCCAACAGGGCGAAAATTTTCCACTAATAAAAGTGAATTACAAAAAGGGATCGAATAATGCTTCCTACGATCCTCAACGTACTTGAAATCCAATATGGATTTCAAGTCGACTAAACTAGCTAAGAAAGTAAACTAAGAGAAACAAAGTATCACTCAAACTCTCAGTGTATGAATCGACAGCAACAGATTAGGAAAATCCGTCGCTGAACAGTGCAGGATGTTGGAGTCAGAATGACGACAACTTTCTTAACAACAACGATCTGCTGTATCAGAATATTTGTATCGTGTTCAGTCCGTCTTCTTCCTTTCTTCTTCCGTTTCCTTTATAGAGTACTCCAGTTCGAAGAAACCGGCAAAACACATCTATAAAAAGGTTTGACTCATTCAAATCTTAACAAATATATTTAAAGAATTTGGGGTGCATTGGCTATACCCAAAACATCAACCCCTACGATTCGTAACTTAAACCGAAAGAGACTAAGATAATTCGCCAACATTTATTTCAGCAACATTTAACTAAATATAAAGTAGTCATAATTTTCATAAACTTAATAATAGGTCACCGTTACATTGAAATTCAATATACAAAACAAGTATAAATCAATATTGACAACATAAGCAAATGATCAATCTTACATGTGAGAGTGATTGACCAAACTTGAGCAAATTCAAAACTTCCTCTAATATTGGTAACAATATAGTACATTATGAAATAAAGGAAACATTAAAGTTACGGGATATGTATTTCATTACTATTCTCATCTTTCAAATAAGCCCTTCACATAAACCATGCCTTTCTCACTCAACTGAAGCTCCTTCCTCATTTGCTCTACCTGTTGGTCGTCGCCTTGAACGACAATCTCTGACAATGTTCCGTCATCACCCACCATCAACCTCACCTTAATCTGCTCCTTCCTAGATGCTTTTGTCCAATAATACACTCCTCTGTTTCATTCATATGTATTAGTTTTACTAATGCAAACTGAAACATTACTGAAGTAGAGTAGACAAAAAACAAAACATAACATTATGGTATTCCACACTTACGCCAAGGGGCTCAATATAGTTAGCAAGAACCAATTATTTCCGAAGTCTGGGAAAGTTATAGTAAGAACAAGGGCTACGCTTGCAAGACTTATACAGGTACAGAAAGTAAGCAGTGCTGCTTGCCCACGACTTGGGACCATCATCCCTTCAAATCTGAAAAAGATATAGGGATTTCCAAATATTATGGTGCCACCCTGATTTCCAACAAAAAGCTAAGGGAATGAATTAATTCATTTCAAATAGATAAGTAATCAAACAAAAGCATACCGGTGAGTCATTACAGTTTTAAGAAATGTTGAGCAATATATCACAAGTATGATGACCACAAAAGTAAGAAACAAGGGTTGGAATCACTGTCTGGCTACCAAACAACTATAGAGGGTGAGGGAGAAGATAACTACGACATTACAAGAATATGTTGAGTAGAAAGTTACAGTATTCACATCCATCATTTTTTTATTAAATTAAATTAGCCATTGATATAAATAACTGAGAAAAGAGATTGTATTAAGATGGAGGGATTCTCTTTTGTAGTTCCACAGTCACTTCAACATCAAATACCAGAAGTGATTGCTAACATGCATCAAGAAAGATAATAGGTTCATAAATCTAACTTCAGTTCCTCCTCTGTAAATCTGATGAACGGAGCTCTATAAATAACTGACAGTGACTTGTGCTAATGTGAGGTTATTTTAATGACTAATTTTTCTTTTAAAGTTTAAAGAAACATGGGCTGGAGTTCCCTTCTCCCAACTGCTGAGTAGTGAGTATCCAAGATTGTTTGTAGTCAATTTGGATTAAGCAGTTTTGTAGTGTACAACTTCTGTTAAGAACAGCCAATCAATAATTTTACAAATGCCATTAATTCAAAGCCTAATTTGGACAGCAACAAATTATCCAATCAACCTACACAATCACATTCAAAATCTAAATGAAACAATAGAAGTGGTATCAATGACTTACGTTATTGTCTCTCCTCTATCCGACACTACAAAATTGTTGCGAGTAAAGAATGAAAGAATTTCTCCTGCCACCTGGTTAGGTGCCGTCTTCCCCTTTCCTTCTCCTATAAATGTCTTCTTGACAACCTGATCCATCCCCAAAATCAGGATATTACTCAGACCCAGGCAATATGACCGTATTTGAAGTTCATTGAAATATAAAGTAGAAAGAAACACACCGCCACACGAACAAAAAAACACTAATAGAACCTCCACTTGTTGTGCCTAGGTAAGCTCCAATAGCAACAGTAAAAGGAGATAGAAATACGGTACCTTAGATTTAACTGAACGCTTGATGAGGGACCAAAGGCCAGGAACAGAGATAACAAAGAGACCCAGAGAAGTGTAGTAACTAGCCAAGGAATAGCCAGCACTATCCGCAAGTAGAAAGACAGCCTGCGTGTGATGAGGCAGATGCTGTACAAAATCTGAAGTAGATAACAAAGAATCACCCAGGGAGGTAGATAATCGAGCTACGAAACTTATCTGCCTTGTTGGCATTCGACCACGTCCAGGCCATTGATGAATGTGATCCCGGTCTAGGGATGGGAATGTGCAACGATGAGGGACAGGAGATATTAGCAGCTTCGTTGCCATATCCTGATGACATAGAAAATAATAACATAATCAGCTACTTCATACACCCCCTGCTTAGTAAGTTTCAGTGTATTCTATGAACTTCAAGTGCGTGATTTTGCCTTCATGTAATTATATCCACCATGTATATGAATGCAGCCAATTTCTTAAAATTGACCCAAAAAAAAAAAAAAAAAAACCCAGTTATGTAGTCAGCGACAAAGTTCCACAAACAGATCAACAACTTGTACAGTTAAGCTCAAATAAACTGTAAGGACACCTAGCTAATTGATCCTCTCTAGTGGATAGTTTACATGTATCTTTTAGAGGATTCTCTTAGGGAACATGCTTTGACCTATAAGATGCACCACATGGTTTCACTATTAGATATCATGGATCCAGGTATCCCTTGATCTAAATTTTGATTTAGCTTTTCAATCATGCAAGAAGTTTATGACTTGTTGAAGCAAGTGGTATCAGAGCAGGACACGTTTGAATTATCATAAATTCATATTTAGTTTCAGTATAGTAAAATCCTCTTTGGTTCATGCTAATGATAATTGATTTCATGATTGTTGTTTGTTAGTTAGTATTACAATTTTATGAAATTAATTGTGTGGCAAAATCTTCTATGTCAGACTATTCTTTTTCGATCTTATATAGTAGATAATTTAAAACTCTACTGTATGACTCACAATATAATTCGGTAAAATTTCAGTAGTTTATTCATATGTGAATGGTTTAAGCTATTTCAGCACCTTGGTTTCACTGAAGTTTAAATTTGTGAAATTGATTTTGCATCCAGCTAACAATTCTCACACATAGAACAGCTTTTGGTTTCGAAGCAAATGTTGGGAAAATGCTCTTTGATTCAGCTTTCATATTAAAGGCAAAGCAAAAGAAGAACAACGTTTCTAACACCTTTATAACCACCATCGACATATCCAAACCTAACAGAATCATGAACAGGAACAGCTCCAAAATATTTATCAAAAGAGAAATGGCAAGATAATAATTAATTAAAGTAACCTGACAGCGTCGGCGACGCTTCGATATGGCCGGCGGGACGAGGTGTTGATCGGCGGTAGAGAGAGCAGCAGTGTCACTGTGTGGATAACTGGATAAGGTTGAAACCAAAGAAGGGAATTGGAGGGAAATTAGGGGTTGTGGTCAAATGAAAATAGCGTAAAGTATGGTCTAAAATGAATAAATTCTAGGTTTTGAAGGGTCAATTTGAAATAACACACGTTAATTTAGGTTCTTAATTGTGGGTTATTTCGCTCGAAACTGATTCCATGGAGGCCTCAATGCTATTTTTCGATTTCTATGGCATGAAAACGAAAAGTAATTTTGTCTCGAAAAAGAAAAAAAGAAAAAGAAATTCAATGATTCGAATTACATATATGGATTTTTCATTTAATCCAAGATGCTTTAGCCCAAAAGATTTAATTAATGTCCACAATGTGTAATAACTTTAACTTGGAATATTGCCATGGTTTATATGTTTAGCTTGAATGAAAACTATATTAAAACAGACACTTAGTTTATTATTATTTTTTTATTTATAACTATAATATATTTTAAAATAACTTAGATTTAAGTTTAAGAATGAATTCAAAAGAATTAAATCTTTAATTAATTTTAAGTAAACTTGTGTTCTTGATAGACATGTTGGTAATAAGACATGTTGGTAATAAGATATATAAGAATAATGTTATTGATAAGATTATATCATTATGTTTCCTAATTCACTGATGATTGATATGATTAAATCTTTATTTGTCTCAATCGAGTTAGAGTTGTAATCCAACTATGAAGATATGTGTGATCCTCTCATTTTTTTGCGACTGGGCCTTGTAATTCATTTTGAGTGCTAGAATATGTGTGATGTTTTATTTTTATAATTGTTTAGAGGCCTATACAAGAAGATGACAAACTGGATCACTTGTTCAAATTGGACTCTAGACTTAAAGGCGATAAAAGGTCCATATATGTTTGGGTAGACCCAAATGTAATAGATATGGTCTACGTGCCTAAATGAAAATAAATAATTAAATTAAATTTGGATATAATTCTTGGTGGATCGTGAATTGGATCGAATAGCAAATTGCTCATTGTCACTCCAGGTCTAGGATCATGCTAGAAAATGTATGGTTATATTTTATGTTAGTTTATCTATGCTTGCATGTTCATGTATGCTTAGGATAATAGACGATTTAAAAAAAGATAAAAACATTGATGAGATCTTATATTTATAAAATCTCTCTTGGACTCAATCCAAGTATTCATGTATGCTTAGGATAATAGACAACTTAAAACAAAGATAAAAACATTGATGAGATCTTAAATTTATAAAATCTCTCTTGGACTCAATCCAAGTAAAAATATTGAGCAGTTGGTGTAATTTGCTGATTGAAATTCTTTGTTTGAAAAGAAATGATTTGATGTTTACATAATTAGTTGACGAGTATGTATATACTAACGGTAATTAGGCAAGGGAACCAAGATTATATATATGGTACTTAATTACGCATAAGATGTGATACAAGCAACGTATGCACATTTAAATGGAAGAAACGTCAAATGGTGCGAACGCTTGACCTCTGGTGCGAGCACTCGACCTCACGTTCGATTGTGCATGTCAAACAATGCAAATGCTTGACCTCAAGTGAGAAAGCTTGATCGGGCTCGGTGCGAATGCTTGATCGGATTTGGTGGAAAGCTTGATCGGGGTTGGTAGAAATCTCGATCAGGCTTGGTGGCATGTTGAACTAGAAGGTGCGAACGCTTGATCGAGCACAACCGTGCTCGACTATAAGGTGAGAATGCTCGACTGAGCGCAATTGCTCCACCATGCTCTCAACTAGTTGGTGCAAGAACTATAATCTAATGTTTTGATTGGTTTTGAACGCTCGACCGAGCGTCGAAACCAGAATGAATGCATAATTGAGCTCGTTAGTAACTTGAAATGGGTTGGTTTGCTTAATGGCATATCTGAATTTCCCAAATCTTGGAGATATCAGATTGCAATAATTTAGGAGATGAAGATAATCCAAATATCTTATTCTTATAATTATGCAAATAACATACCAAGTGGATATAGATGAAATATATGCTTTGACTTTTCAAATTTAGCCAAGATTGCATAATCCCCAAAATTATGGAAATATGATAAACTTTGACTTTTCAAAGATATGATCTTCTTAATTGAATATATGGATATCTAAGAGAGTTATAGATGATCAAGGATATTGTATAACCATCAATTTTATACGATAAGATAAATATTGGATATTTATGGAATATTCGATTCTGTCTACAATTTCAACATAACCATATTTAATTATAATAATTTTTTATGCGATTGATATGGTTTGGATGTCATGAGCCGAGTCTAGATCATTGATTAATGGTTTAATTTTCTTATGTTATGATTTAATTTTAGGGGCTGCAAGCCTCTCATTCACAATAATTGGGCCTTGTATTTTATTTTGAGTGCTAGAAAAGGTGTGAGGTTTATTTATATAATGGTTTGAAGGACTTTACAAAAAGAAGATAAACTTTATCAGTTGTTCGAATTGGGCTCTAGACTCGAAGATGATTAAAGACCCATATTTGTTTGGGTAGACCCAAATGTAATAAATATGATTAGTGTGACTAAATGAAAATTAATAATTAATTAAATCTGGATACAATTCACTAGGGCTCATGAATTTAATAACACAGGAAATCATTCATGGTCACCACAGGTCTATGCACATGCTAGAAAATGTATGGTTTTGTTTTAAGTTATTTTATCTATGCTTGCATGATAATGTATACTTAGGATAATAGATAACTTGAAAAAACATACAAACGTTGATGAGATCAATAAATTAAAGTCCCTATTGAACCCAATCAAAGTAACATGTTTGAGTAGAAAAAAATTAGAGGTTAATTTGTGATAATCCTGCCTTCCCTCTAAGGGTTGTATGAAGCATGTGATCCTTTCTTGAATACGCCACACACATGCGAGTTAATTCTTGATGGTTGCCACCCAGTTATATGAACCACTTACAATAGATTGATTGTAGCTATATGTGACTGGCACACCACATGTGGTCAAACATATCATCAGTACATGTCTATAGAATGATGGGTATGTTGAAACGTTGTACTTTAATGTCACATACACATGGACATAAACAAAAAATAAGGCGAATTATCTTGAAAGTTATATTTTCAAATATAATTGTGAAAACTACCTTGATACTTTTATTTTGGTCACTCACAAGAGGATGAAAATAAGAAAGCATTGATGGACCTTAAGCCCATTTAAGATGCCAAAATGGTCTTTGTTTGTCTCCATTAGGGATGGGAGAATTCATAAAATTGATAGAAGCATGTTTTATTATTATAATTCATTAAACACTTATGTTATATTTCATTTGCCTTTTTAGATTATTCTTGTGCTTTTTGACTAACAACCAAAGTCGACTAAAAACTGAAAATGGATAAGAATCAATTTTCCATCATATTTGAATAAAGCAAGTTGGATGGTAAGAATTAGCTAGACTGGCTTAGAAATCTAAAGATTGTCTTAGATTCTGAGCGGAAGACCTATGTTTTGGACAAAATCCCTCCAAATGCTGCCTCTAAAGGTAGTAGTAGTGCGTAGATAGAGAGTCTCCAAAAAAATGGAAGAACGACGATCTCCAAGTACGATGTCTCATGTTCGCGAGCATGGTCTCACAGGTACAACATCAACATGAGAATGATGCATGCGGGCGAGATCTATCTGCACATTAAGGAGTTGTTCAAGGTGTTGGATAAATCACGACTGAGAACTCTATGTAATAGAGTTAATTTTTTTATACCTTTGAATTTAAATTCATGTAGGGAATATTGATGAGTTTAGCAAACTTTGGTATAATATAGTTGAATTAGATTTTTTTTTTTTGTTGTTTTGTAGTTTTTACAAATTAATTGTCTAAATTATCCTGTCATTTTCTGTGTAAATAGGGGCTGGAGCTGAACCTGAAGAATCGAAGCTAAGTGTGCAGACCGGTTGAGGAAGTCCTCAGTTGCTGAGAGCAGTGTTGCAGCAACGTTGGAAGTCAATCTTTCACCCAGACAATTCGTCCCAAATTGCTGACTGTGCTATTTAATTACTTACCAGCTGGTGTGGGCCAGCTTTAAACTTAATGGAATGTCTGTATCAATAAAAAAATGATTTGGGTCAGATTGACATCATAACTAACGGGTTGCCTAAATTGGAAAGGGGACTGTGGGCCTTGGAATTAGCATGAGAGGAAAAGAAAAATAGGGTTACCCAACAGGAAAAATCAGTGTAGCTGGGAGAAGGGAGAACAATAGAGAACATTCAACAAAAGGGGAATCAGCAAACAGGGCAATAATTTAGCGAAATTCAGAGGGGAAAAGAAATCGAGAAGGAAGAAGAATTAGAAGACATGAAAAACAACATCATTAACCTCATCTCACTTTTCTCTTCTTTCGAATCTCGTATCCCCTATTTTAGAATTTTCTTTCACTCCCTATGGGTGTTGAATTAAATGTTTGCCTTGTAATTTCTAAGTTATTCACGAGCTAAATTTGTTGAAATCTTGGATTGCTAATGGACAATGAATCGTTTTATTGAAATTTTTATGCATTGTTAAGTGAATTGTGCCATTGTTTATTAAAGTGTGCTTATAATAAATGTTTATTGTTGTTTGGCCATCAATGACAAATTGACAAGCTAGGTTTAATTATGAGAAGGTTAAATTTAGTGGAAATTACTTGAATAATGCAAGATTATATACAATTTTTGGTTTTGTATTAGTGGGCAATATAGGAATATACTATTCGCCTTGCATAACTATGAGAATCGGAGCTTGTATTGGTGTTTCTAAACTCTGTTGGGCATATGAATATGTTCAATTCAAGTGAGGGGATTATATCATAGCATTTGGGAAAATTCTATGTATAGAGAGAGAATACTAGTTAAGCCTGGTGCGTTTTGCTAAAAACAATGCTGAAGCATATCGTTTAATAAATTGATTCAATGAAAATTAGTAATTCAAGTCTACATTTCCATTTCATGATCTCTTTTGTTGTTGTTCATCTTTGGAATTGAGTAATTGCTGGTCATATTTTTAATTTCTCATATTTGAGTTATAGTGATAGAACCGAACACCCCCTCGATTTATTACTCTTCTTAATTTGTAAAATGTTTAGTAATTGATACTTGCAATACATTTTAAATTCAATCTCTATAGAGACGATTACTTATCATTATATTACTTGTGTGACTACATGCACTTGCGTATTGAAATAGAAGCAATCATTTTATATATCATACACAACATTGCAAAATTCACTAATCCCTACTCTCATTCCATTTTTCATTAGGTGTGATTGGGAAATGCAAGCATGGAGCTTGATAAACACTTGTTATTTTGGAATCACATCAGTGCATATTGTCGAATGGAAACAATCCAACTTTGGCGATGGAAAGGGCTGTTGTAGGATTTTAATATTGTCCAGTTTGCTGTAGCACTTCTTATAGCAACTAAGCACATTTGTGGAATAAAAAGAGAGAGAGAGAGTGTGCAGGAATTGAAGGGTAAATCAGAAAATTCATTTTCTTTTCCTTAAAAAAACCCTAACCCCACAGGAATGTTAAGATGTGGAGACCGATCACCCTTCGACCCTTGGGGTCCCGCCTGGCAGCATTAGGTCTATTTCTTTATCAGTTTTAGACCTATAGGAGCCGTTTTGGGTTATATCAGAGCAGTTTTGGGTCTGGCCCATTTGGCAGTATTAGGTCTTGACAATTATTATAAATACCTTCTTTGTATCTTGTAAACTCAAGTTGTAACAACAGGTCAATAAAATACCTCTTCCTTTCCGCTGTGGACGTAGCACAATCACCCTGATTGTGTGAACCATGTAAATCTCTGTGTTGTTTATTATTTCGTGCATTTTCTATTGTGTGTGTATTATCGATTTTACCATAACAAGTGGTATCAGAGCTATGGCTGACGAAGGGAAGGTTAAAATCGATAAGTTTGAAGGCCAGGATTTTGCCTTCTGGAAGATGCAGATCGAAGACTATCTTTACCAGAAAATGCTTCATCTACCTTTGGCTGAACAAAAACCAGAAGGGATGTCGGAGGCAGATTGGAACCTGTTGGATCGACAGGCTCTTGGTGTGGTCAGATTGTCATTGGTGAAGAACATTGCTTATAACATCATCAACGAGAAGACAACGTTTGGACTGCTCAAGGCGTTATCCAATATGTACGAGAAACCCTCAGCGGCAAATAAGGTTTTCTTGATCAAGCAGTTGGTAAACACAAAAATGAAGGAGGGCGCATCCGTAACAGATCACATCAACGAATTTAATTCTATAATATCCAGGTTAGGATCGGTTGAAATTAAATTCGATGATGAAGTTCAAGCATTGTTGTTGTTATCTTCGTTGCCGGATAGTTGGTCTGGAACAGTCACAGCAGTTAGTAGTTCATCTGGAACCACTAAGCTTTCCTTTAAAGAGATTCGAGATCTGATCCTTGGTGAAGATATTCAGAGAAGGAGTGCAGGAGAAAGCCCTAGCAATTTACTGAGTACAGAGGAGAGGGGCTGAAAATCCAACAGAGGGGGTAATGGCAAAGGAAGACCAAAATCGAAATCAAGAAAGAGAGGTCAGTCTAAGACCAGGAAAGACATCACATGTTGGAGTTGCAAAGAGAACGGACACTTCAGAAATCAGTGCCCAATACCCGCAATAGACAAAGTCAAGGAGGAGATGAATGTGGCAGAAGATTCTGATGATGCCTTGATTTGCAGTGTCGAATGCTCAATTGAATCTTGGATTATGGATTCAGGTGCTTCGTTTCATGCCTGTTATTGTAGAGAAGTGATGCAGAATTTCAGACCCTATAGTGGAAAGGTTCGGTTGGCAGATAATAAAAGCCTAGAGATCATAGGTATTGGGGATGTTGTCCTCAAGACTACTTTGGGTACAACCTGGAAACTGAAAAATGTGAGGTATATTCCATACATAAAGAAGATGTTGATTTCGGTAGGACAGTTAGATGAAGAAGGTTACCACGTGAATTTTGGTAACCAGCAGTGGAAAGTATCGAAGGAAAACCTAGTTATTGGTCGTGGACACAAACAAAGTACTCTTTACATGGTTCAAGTGTCTGCAGATGGAGCAAATGCAGCAGTTGAAGATACAGGGGTTTCTACACTATGGCACCAAAGGCTTGGTCACATGAGTGAAAAGGGGATGAAAGTGCTAGCTTCTAAAGGGAGAATTCCAGATCTTAAGAATGTGAAAGTTAATTTTTGTGAGCCATGTGTTCTTGGCAAACAAAAGAAAATTTCTTTCGTCAAGATGGAACAACCACCCAAGTCTGGGAAGCTAGAGCTCATTCATTCTGATGTTTACGGACGCACAAAAGTTTCTTCAGTTGGAGGATCCCGGTTTTATGTTACCTTCATAGACGACTCCACGCGAAAGGTATGTGTTTATTTTCTTAAAAATAAATCTGATGTTTTCTGTACATTTAAAAGGTTTAAAGCTGCTGTTGAGAACGAGACTAACTTGAAGATCAAGTGTTTAAAGTCAGATAATGGGGGTGAGTACAGCAAAACAGAGTTCATCGAATATTGTACTGAACATGGGATCAGAATGTTAAAGACAGTTCCAGAAACACCACAGCAGAATGGTGTTGCTGAAAGGATGAACAAAACACTGAATGAGAGGGCTAAGATCATGAGATTGCATGCAGGTTTGCCAAAGATGTTCTGGGCAGACGCAGTCAACACAGCAACGTACTTGATCAACAGAGGACCCTCAGCCCCCATAGGGTTCAAGATTCCAGAGGAAGAATGGAAAGGTCGAGAGGTATCCCTTACTCACTTGAAAGTTTTTGGTTGTGTTTCTTATGTTCGTATTAAGGATGCAGATAGAGATAAACTTGAGGCAAAGGCAAATAAGTGTACTTTTATCGGGTACGGGTTAGATGATATGGGCTATAGATTTTGGGATAACCACAGCAAGAAAGTTATCAGAAGCAGAGATGTTATATTCAATGAGAATGCCTTTTACAAAGATGATATTGCAGCAGGCTCAAGTAAAAGCAAACAACATGAAAACAAACAACAGGTGGTGTTTGATGGGATAACAGAAGGCGACATAGCACAACCTGTCAGAATACTTGAGACAGGTGAAAGTTCAGGAAGCAGTGGGAGCTCAGTTTTTTCAGAAGGTTCTGATAATAGTAGGAGCATTGAAGACAGTGGGAGTTCAGAAACGGTAGTGCCAGAACCAGAAACTCCACATGTTAGACAGTCCACCAGAGTTCATAGACCTCCAGACAGGTATTCTCCATCAGTAAGTTATCTGTTGCTGACAGAGAATGGAGAGCCAGAGTCTTATCCAGAGGCGTTAAGAATGAAGGATTCCATACAGTGGAAGAAGGCCATGGAAGATGAACTAGGCTCACTTGACAAGAACCAGACTTGGTCCTTAGTCAAATTACCAGCGGGAAAGAAAGCACTACAGAACAAGTGGGTGTTCAGGGTTAAAGATGAGGCAGATGGCAGCAAGAGATACAAGGCCAGGTTAGTTGTCAAGGGGTTCCAACAGAAGAAAGGGGTTGATTACAACGAGATCTTCTCACCAGTTGTGAAGATGACCACCATCAGATTGGTTCTTGGTATTGTAGCTGCTGAAGGTTTACATCTGGAGCAGCTGGATGTGAAGACAGCTTTTCTACATGGAGACCTTGAGAAAGACATCTACATGGCACAACCAGAAGGTTTTTTGGTGACTGATAAGAAGAACCTGGTGTGCAAACTGAAGAAAAACCTGTATGGATTGAAGCAAGCTCCGAGGCAGTGGTACTTGAAGTTTGACAGCTTTATGCAGCGGAATGGGTACACCAGATGTGAGATGGACCATTGCTGCTATTTGAAGAATTTCAGGTCATCTTATATCATTCTCTTATTATATGTTGATGACATGTTGGTGGCTGGATCAGACATGGAGGAAGTTAAAAAATTGAAAGATCAGTTGTCCAGAGAGTTCGAGATGAAGGACTTGGGAGCTGCTAGACAGATTCTTGGCATGACCATAGTCAGAGAAAAAGGAGTTGGTACCTTAAAGCTTTCACAGCAGAAGTACATTCGGAGAGTTTTAGAGAAATTCAACATGACAGATGCTAAAGCCAGAAGCACGCCTTTGGGGAGTCATTTAAAATTCTCCAAGGAGCAATCTCCAAAGACAAATAAAGACAAGGAAGAGATGGCTAAAGTTCCTTATGCCTCAGCAGTTGGTAGCTTGATGTATGCTATGGTATGCACCAGACCGGATATCGCTCATGCAGTGGGAGTTGTTACCAGATTCATGTCTAATCCTGGGAAGGAGCATTGGGAAGGAGTCAAGTGGCTGTTACGCTACTTGAAAGGCACTTCTGAGGTTGCCTTGTGTTTCAGGAAGAAGAAGGTGGTTTTAGAAGGTTTCAGTGATGCTGATTTGGGAGGATGTACTGACTCGGGCAAAAGCACTACAGGTTATGTGTTCACTATTGGGGGTACGGCAATCAGCTGGATGTCCAGATTATAGAAGAGAGTTGCTCTTTCAACTACAGAAGCAGAGTATATGGCCATTGCTGAAGCGGCCAAGGAGCTGATCTGGTTGAAGAATTTTCTTTCAGAGTTGGGCATGGAACAGGAAGATTATGTCCTATATTGTGATAACCAGAGTGCTATTCATCTTGCGAAGAATCCAGTGTTTCACAGCAGGACGAAACACATTAATTTACGTTATCATTTCATTCGAGAGCAGATTTCTAATGGCACTCTAAATCTGAAGAAGATCCCTAGTACGAAGAATCCAGCAGATATACTTACCAAGGCGGTGACAACAGAGAAGTTGAAGCTATGTATGGCTTCAACTGGGCTTCTAGAAACTTGAAGAGGAGGCGCGGAAAGGGAGAGAGAGAGTTAGTTTGGGTTTACAGAAGGTACATGGTTGTTTGGATGGCAGCAGAATGTTGATCGAGCCTCCAAGTGGGAGATTGTTAAGATGTGGAGACTGATCACCCTTCGACCCTTGGGGTCCCGCCTGGCAGCATTAGGTCTATTTCTTTATCAGTTTTAGACCTACAAGAGTTGTTTTGGGTTATATCAGAGTAGTTTTGGGTCTGGCCCATTTGGCAGTATTAGGTCTTGACAATTGTTATAAATACCTTCTTTGTATCTTGTAAACTCAAGTTGTAACAACAGGTCAATAAAATACCTCTTCCTTTCCGCCGTGGACGTAGCACAATCACTCTGATTGTGTGAACCACGTAAATCTCTGTGTTGTTTATTATTTCGTGCGTTTTCTATTGTGTGTGTATTATCGATTTTACCTTAACAAGGAAGACCCCACCTCTCTTACCCCCCTTCAATTGCCGCCCACACCTCCATCACCGCCCCTATCTCCACCGCCGGCCATACTTTCCTCACACCAGTTCCACAAACCTCACGCCTGCACTCATCTGCTTCCCTCATGCTCCACACTCATCTTACCCCCTCTCACCCATACCTCCCTCATGCCAACACCTCCATCACCACCGCTACTCACCACATGCCGATACCTTCTCCCTATCCATACTCTCCTCAAATCCACGCCCCTTCTTCACGTTGAAGCACACCACCAATCCCAACAACCTAAGTCACGACATCCACCTCAAAAGTTAGTTGCCCTAAAATAGCTACCATGCCGCGAGTCAACCAAAGCGCAAAGAAGCTTCATACTATCAACCTATTCAATTCCAACGAAGCCCAGGAGTGCTACAACACATTCATTTTGAAGAAATATATATACCCAGACCGGGGGTTCCTAGCGCGATCGAACTCATTTATCGACATCCCTATATGGTTAATCGAAAATATTTAACAGAGAAAATGGAAAGCACTCTGTCTACACTTCAAGGAGGCCACGAGTTCATTGGTTTGGGAGTTCTACGCCAATATCACTAATTTCGAAGTGGAGCATATCATACGAAAGATGAAAATCCTATTCTCGACTGCTGTAATCAACAAGCTCTTTGGTCTACCGAATCTTAAGTGTCAATATGCTGAATTGGTTTAAAATGCCACCGATAAGCAGCTGGAAGAAATTATCTGGACCCTAGCTCGTGAGGGTTCTAATTGGAGCATCAGCACGGGTTCCTTTACTTTCCAACCAACAAATCTACAACCTCAAGCCTGTATTTGGTATAGCTTCGTCAAGACGAGTCTGATACCCACCTGTCTTAACTATATGGTTAATAGAGAGTATATGATCCTCGTCTATTGCATCATGATGGGGAAGGTTGTCAACATGGGTAAAATAATCTCCAAGGAGATTTGAGATTGCGCTTCGAAGATCAGCGGGAAGTTGTTCTTTCCATCCCTCATCACTCAACTTTGTGCAGATCGAGGAGTGAAGACTTCCTGACCATGAGGAAACCCTCTACAGCAAGAGCATGCTAACTACTCGAGACTCCACACATCAACATATGGCATTGTCCTCGGCCAACATCCTCAATATCATGGAAAGGTTTGATGGGCAAGAGGCCCGACAGAATTAGCTGTACGAACGCCTATAGGACTATTGGGCGTATGAGAAATAACAAGATGAAGTATTGCATTGCGTTCTCCTGGAAAATCTGCTGAGGAAAGCCCCTCCATTCCCTAAATTTCCAAAAAACATCTTAGGACTGTGGACAGACGACCCTAACCACGAAGAGGAATCATAGGAACATGACTTTGAATAGTTCGACCGGAAGTTCTTAGACCCTAGCTTATGTGTTTCTTTTAGTTTTAGTTTTTATGATGTGTTGTTTGTGTCTGTTTTCATAAGTTGTAGTTGTGTATTGTTCTCGTTTATGTTGTAGCAGTAATATGTATTGCACTTTTGTGTGTTGATGATTAGTTGCTATTTTTCTGTGTTGTTTAAGAGGCATATTGTCTTTCCTAAGTATGGCTGCTGTATTTGATGCTCAATGATAATGCTTAAAATGTTTTATTTTTTAGAACTAGCCTGTTGTTGCTAACCTAAACTTGGTTTCCTCTCGTGTTGTTAATATGAGAATAATTGTGATAAAAGTGTTGTCTCCATCAAGTGTGCATAGCTTGACCAATCCTTAGAGTCAGTTAGATTCTTTGGAGAGCTTAAGTCTCCTAGAGTTTCTTAGTTTCCCCTTTGAGGTGAAATGCTAGATAACACTTATTCGATGACATGATGTAGGCCATCCTTGGACCGTTTGAACCTTTCTAGCCAACCCGTACGCATTTTCCCCTAATAACCCCATTTGAGCCTAATTGACCATTTCCTTCTTACCCACTCATTAGCCTAGCTTATAAGGACAATCCCTCATTATACCCTCTTAAACATCTCGAATTTTTTGGGACTTACACTAAAAGCTGCGTTTATAGGGGGTGAAAGACATTCGCTGTGGTGTGCATCATGTTTTGAAAGATAACACTAATTCTATTTCTTTTGATAACATATTGGGGACAATGTGTTCCTAAGTATGAGGGAGGAAATGTGCTATAATTGAAGACCCATCGGTTGTGTTTTTTTTTTTTAAGAAAAAAAGGTAGAGAGAGAAATATATATTGCCGAGTCTGCTACAACAACACTTGTAGCAACTGGTCACAGATTACTAACAGTTGTATATATCGCGTGCTCAAAACTCAGTTGTATAGGACTACAACATGAAAAAAAAAAAAACACAACTGGTCACAGATTACTAACAGTGGCAAGAATCGAATTCAATGATTTTTGGGGTATATGTTGTAGAAATGATGGGAGTGTTTGAAAGAGATAGTGTGGGTCCTATAAAGTCGAGATGCTAAGGTATTTTGACCGGAAAAATTTCCTCCTTTATCCTACCATCACCTAAGCCTAACATTACAAGCTTAATGAAATCCTATTAATCTTCGATTAGGTGTAAGTCTACATTAGTGGAGAAGGGTTTATTAAGTCAACCAATGGAGACAAAACATTAGGCTTTAGGATGGAGGCTTGTCTTGTTCTAGGGAAATCGAGGCTGTTTTGGGAAGAGCTATGAACATAATGTGGATAGACACGTACATTGTGATTCCATCATGCTATTAATGCTTTAGGGAAGTGGTTGGAAGCAATTGGACAAAGGCATCATTCTCATCTCTTTTGAATAAATTTCTAAGAGCATGTAGCCATACATTGGATTCACATATTCTTTCTTTGTTTTGTGTTTATTTATTCTTCTGTCTCTGTTTGATTTTTCAAGATTCATTGCTTGAAAATGAGAAATAACTTAAGTTTGGGGGTGCTATAACTCTATGTAATAGAGTTATTTTTATAGATTTGAATTTAAATTCATATAGGATATAGTGATGAATTTAGCAAACTTTGGTATAATATAGTCGAATTAGATCTTTGTTTTTGTTTTGTAGTTTGTACAATTAATTGTCTAAATTATCCCTTGATTTCCTGTGTAAATAGGGGCTGAAGCTGAACTTGAAGAATCAAAGCTAAGCATGCAGACCAGTTGAGGAGGTCCCCAGTTGCTGAGAGCAATGTTGCAGCAATGCTAAAAGTCAATCTCTGACCCAAAAAATTTGCCCCAAATTGCTGACTCTACTATTTATTTACTCACCAGCTGGCGTGGGCTAGCTTTAAACTTAAGGGAATGTCTATATCAGCAGAAAATGATTTGGGCCAGATTGACATCATAACTAACAGACTGCCTAAATTGGAAAGGAGATTGTAGACCTTGGAATCAGCAGAAAAGGAAAAGAAAAACAGGCTTACACAGCAGGAAATAACAGCGCAACTAAGAGAAGGGAGAACAACAGAGAACATTTAGCAAAAGGAGAATCAGCGAACAAGGCAAGAATTCAGTGAAATTCAAAAGGGAAAAGAAGGAAAATAAATCAAGAATGAAGAAGAAGGAGAAGACATGAAAAACAACATCATCAACCTCATCTCACTTTTCTCTTATTTTGAATCTCTTATCCCCTGTTTTATAATTTTCTTTCACTCCCTATGGGTGTTGAACTAAACTTTTGGCTTGTAATTCTAAGTTAGTAATGAGCTAAACTTGTTGAAGACTTGGATTGCTAATGGGCCTTGAATTGTTTTATTGAATTTCTATGCATAGTTAAGTGAATCGTGCCATTATTCATTAAAGTGTGCTTATTATCAATGTTTGTTGTTGTTTGGCCATCAATGGCAAATTGACAAGCTAGGTTCAATTCTTGGAAGGTTAAATCTAGAGGAAATTACTTGAATGATGCAAGACTATAATCGATTTTAGGTTGTATTAGCGGGTAATATAGAAATATATTATTCGGCTTGAATAACTATGAGAATTGGTGTTTGTATTGGTGGTTCTAAACTCATTTGGGCATAGGAATATGTTCAATTTGAGTGAGGAGATTATATCATAGCATTTGGAAAATTCAATATATAGAGACATAATTCTAATAAACTCTGGTGCGTTTTGCGAAAAATAATGTTGAAACATATCGTTCAGTAAATGAATATTAGTAATTTAAGTCAACATTTCCATTTCATGATCTTTTTTGATGTTGTTCATCTTTGGAATTGAAATTAATTGCTGGTCATATTTTTAATTTCTTATGTTTGAGTTATAGTGATAGAACCGAACACCCCTTGATTTATTACTCTTCTTCATTCTAAATTGTTTGGTAATTGGTAGTTGCAATACATTTTACATTCAATCCTTATGGAGACGATTAACTTGTCATTATATTACTTGTATGAGTACGTGGACTTGTATATTGAAATTGAAGCATTCATTTCATATATCATACATACCATTGCAAAATACAACAACTTTGCTATACAATCTTTAGTGATCTATGTGACAGAAAATTGAGGGAATGTAGTAATGACTTGGAGCATGGGTTTAAGATGATCAAGGGCATCGAGAGTCTGACTCACTTTGGTCATATCATGGACACCAAACTATATGAGGATTTCATCTGGCATTCCCTGGCTTTCTCATTCAACCAGTTTCATGTCAATTACCTCTTGGCAAACAAGAGTCACACTCTGAGGAAACTGGTCAACCTGCTTAAGAATGCCCAAACCACAATGTGATGTGTTGATGTTAGTTGCTCAACTATCCTTATCTCATCCTAAAGGACGAAAAGGTTCTAAAGGAAAGAAGAAGAAAGTTAGAGCAAACACAACTAATGCTAAGGAAAGGGTAATTAAAAAAGATCTGAGTAAAACTAATCTGCAGAAGAAGAACTTGTGCTTACATTACAACAAACCATGTCATTGGAAGAAGGATTGCAGGGAGTACCTTGGTACTCTTGCAACAAGTACTTTTCTTGTTGAAATTCTAAATATTAATTCTAATTCTAGGTTGTGGCTGTTTGACACTGGTTGTGGTGCTTATGTAGTTAATGGTCGATAGGTACTACAACAAAGTAGAGATCTTAATGACTATGAAACTTGGGAATGACAAAAGAGTGTATGTACTGGTGATAGGACAAGAAGTATTAGAATATTCTAGTAGGTTTTCGATTGTATTGCAAGATATTTATTTTAATTCCAAATTTAATTAAGAATATTGTATGTGTGTTTACTTTTGATACTTTGGGATATTCAGTTTTGATTAAGGATGGATGTCTCTCGATTTCATACATTGATTTTTTCTATCTAGTTGAAACATTAACAAATGGTTAGTACGTCTTGAATTCATCTCATCAGGGAAGTTCTTAGTCGAACTGAATGAGATGCCAACTTGTGAATCATACCTCAAAGGAAAGAAGGCTAAACTTTTCTTTGGCAGACAAATGGAACATGCACTAGGTGTATTGGACTTGGTGTATGCAGACATACACGATCCTCTAAGTGTTGAAGCACAAGAAGGATATTCTTACTTCATTACATTTATAGACGACCATAGTCGATATGCATATGTGTACCTCCTAAGGTACAAGTCTAAAGTCTTTTATAAATTCAAAGAGTTTTAAAATAAAGTAGAAAAATAACTGGAATGCAAAGTCAAATCACTTTGATTGGATCGACGTGACGAATACCTTAGCAACAAATTCTAAAACTACTTAAATGATCAAGGGATCTTATCAGCATGGTCGCCTCCTTATACTCCGCAACTAAATGGTGTTTTGGAAAGAGAAATTGGACTTTGATGGACATAGTATGCTCCATGATGGCTTCAGCCGATCCTCCTTCATTCTTTTGGGGTTATGCCCTCGAGACGACAACAAAGCTGCTGAACATAAAATCTTCAAAGTTAGACACAAAGACCCCTTATGAGTTGTGGCATAAGAAGGTTTCCATTACTCTTATCTTAGGAGATCTGATGCATATGTCAAGAGATTGGTTGGTGACAAATTAGATGCGAAGTCTAGATTATTTAAGTTTGTGGGAAACCTTGAGAAAATGGCGGGGGTATTATTTCTATGATCCAGAGGATCAAATAATGTTCGTTCGTAGAAATGTGAAATTTCTAGAGGAACATGTTCCATTGGATGGAAATATTTTAGAATAATTGGTGGAGTTTGGGCAGACTCAAGATCAAGCACTAGTACCACAAACTATGGAAACAACATAACTTCCTGCACAATCACGTACATAACTTTTGAGGAAATATGAAAGTATTCCACGTCCTCTAGAATGATACACGTATCTGGCTTCATTGGTGAGACCAAATAGATAGATGGTGATCCGAGAATGTCTGAGGAGGCATTGTTGGACAAGGACTTTAGGGAAGGGCAAGAAGCCATGAATGCTAATATAAACTCTATGCACTTGAACTATGTTTAGACGCTAGTTGATTTAGCTCCTACGGCTAAGGCCGGAGAAAGTAAATGGATATTCAAGCATAAAATATGTGTGGATGGAAATGTAGCCACATATAAGGCAATGCTAGTAGCGAAGGGTTATACTCAAAGGTCGAAAATCAACTTTGAAGAAATCTTCTCTCTTGTATCCATGCCTAAGTTTATTTAGATTCTACTTACCATTGCTACATATAACAACTACGAGATATGGCAAATGGATGTGAAGACATTAAGTAGGAGATCTACATGGATCAACCAATGGGTTTCATATCAAGTGGAACACATTTAAGGTGTGCAAACTTAATATATCTATCTATGGACTTAATCAAGCCTCCTAGAGTTGGAACATATAATTGATGAAGTTATAGAGGGCTATGTATTCGTCAAGAATACGTATGAATGGTGTGCTACACAAAGGTTAGTGGGAGCTTGGTGCAAATCTTAGCACTTTATGTTGATGACATTTTTCTTATTAGAAATGATGTAGAAGAGATGAACTCGAGCAAGAAATGGGTATTCAATTAATTTTCCATGAAGGTTGGGAGATGTGAATTTTTTTCTAGTCATTAAATCATTTGGGATCACTCGAAGAGATTTTTAGGTCTCTCTCAAGCCCAGTACATTGACAAGGTAGTCAAATGCTTATAGATGGAAAATTCAAGAGAGGAGATCTTTCGGAATGCCATGGGGTGTTTCTCTCTGAGAATATGTCACCCAAAATAAATGAGGAGAAAGCTAAGATGGAGTATGCCCCATATGCTTCGGCAATGTGAAGCATCATGTATGCAATGCTTTGTATTAGCTCAGATGTAGCGCACATACTTGGAGTGGCCAGTAGCTATTAGTCCAATATGAGCAAGACCTACTGGAAAGTTGCGAAGACCATACTAAAGTACTTAAGAAAGACTCAAAATCTTTAGTTACTTTACGGGGCAGATGTGTAGCGCCCCGTGCCCGAAAAACAAAGACTCAGGTCGCCATTGTGTGACTTATACTATACTCGGCTAAAAACCATTTAATAAAACACATTTAAAAGCCAGCGGAAGACTTAAATGATATACAAGTTTGAAAAAGTTTTAATACAAAATATTTCGTGCGATAAAAAAAGGTTTCAAAGTAACTTTTGGTTTTAAAAACGAAGGTTATAAAAAAATATTGCATTTTGAAAGGAAGTTGTATAATAGAAAGAGTTTTTAAAAGACTCAACTCGTATTCACCCACAATTTCTGAGTAAAACGATCACTATATAATATAACAAGGCCCAAAAAGAACTTAGTACAAAATATAACATCCAAAATGCCAACAGATTTAACTTAAAGAGACTATAAGTTCATAAGTCTACTTAAGTATTACAAAACGATAAAACACTGGAAATAAACCTTGGCATCAGCTACTCATCTCCGTCAGCTGCCGGACCTAAAATTTTAAAAGTAGCATCATTAGATAACTCATGGAGGAGTAACCCAAAGGGATAATTAATAAACACATTGTAATAATTAAACTAATTAACAAGTCAAAGTTGTTCACCCATCCAAACCCGTACATACTGGTATGGTGTTAGCTGTGAGCCTGTATTCTCACTAGCGGACATGGTGGGCCTGTATTCCCACTAGCAGAGTCTACGGTGGGCCGATATTCCCACTCGTAGATGGTGTGGGCCTGTATTTCCACTACCCGGCCCAATAGTCAATTGAAACACTAGATTTAAAACATCAACCAATCTAACTAGTGCAAGATATTTAAATTTACCCACTTAATCTGGTTGGTGTGCGGGGATAGCTCCGGGACAACACGGACTTGCTTGTACTGCACGCGATACGATTCACACTTAGACGATTCCCGTAATTTTAACTTATCAACCAAAATTATTCTAACTAAGTTCATATGATTCATCTACTCAAAACATTGCACAAGTAACACATTTAAGAACAATTTATACAAATCCACACTAAATCAAAGATTTCAAATGACTAGTATGTCAGGTATTATTTAGTCACATTGTCACATTATAACAAATAATCTATTAAAATTTCTACAAAGGTTATTTCATGATGAAATTAAACATGCATGTTAATAATTCATCACATAATAACATGTTAAAATAGTTTCTTAAAATACAAATAATATAATTTTATAAAAATACGTTTCTAGCTTAAGTTTACAAAATCAGTCACCCTGTTGGTCTAACTTGTAAAATTCACTATAAATTGTAAACATCTCCAAACATTTTTAAAATTTTAATATAAGTCCCTACTGTACTCAATAAAAACATAGTAAAATATTTTTGAAAGATGATAACCACATAATGATATAAAAAGAAAAAAACATAGGGGCTATTTAGTAGGTGTTCATCCTGGACAGGTTTCCTTCCAAAAATCATTAAATATTCCACATTATTTAAAATTTCCTCATCTTTTAAACATAGACTCCTAACATCATATAGTAAAACATACCCAAAGGGCATCATCAAATTCAAAGCGTAAAAGTTTATACGAATTTTTAAAACTAACACGCAGTTAGAGATTTCAAATTTTCAGGAAGTCACAAAGATGGATTTTCTAAAAATAGAAATATATTAAAAAAATTATGAAGTTTGAAACACAACATCCTAATCTAGTTTAGAGTCTATAAAAAATTAAATTAGAGAAAAACACCATACAAATATCGAAATTAAATCACATAACAATCTAGGGCAGACTTGGCGATTAAAGGACAATCAACCACATAATTCATATAAATGGTGTCCTGAGCATGATTTCGATAGAACATATTAATACCCAACCTAGACCTATGAGGAACATCCTCAATCATACATGCAATGAAAATTTACAACCTAAACATGCTTGTAATTTAAAGAAAAGTGAGGGTTTAGCTATTATACCTTCAATCTCTAAGTAGAAACCCCTAAAGAGTTTCTTGAAACATTTGTAAGGAATTGAAGACCACAATTGCTACTCCTTCTTTTCTTCTAAAATTCTTGAAACCTTTTGAAAAGGTTATGAAATGGAGCTCCAAAATTGCTTCTTCTTTTTCCAAAAGTGTAGAGAAAGTGTAGACAAAATGTAGAGAAAATGTAGAGAGAATTTGAGAGAGTTTTTCCTTTGATTTTTTAAGTGAAATGAAAATGATTTTGAGGGCTGAGGTGTGGTCCTATTTATAGAGAGATTTGGGGTTGAAATGCAATAAAAAATAATTAAACCTAACTAATGGGGCATGTAATAAAATCAACACAAACTTGTGCATGTAGGGTGTGTGTGTTGGTAGAATTTTGTGGAGTCTTGGGGTGGTGGGATCTCCATAACCTCATTCTAATGCAAGTGGTAATCATGCCTAATGTGGTTTATTAGTACATTATTTATAAAATAAATTATGTAGTAAAAATCCCATATATGTAATTAATATAATTATGATACACACATGATATAAATAATATAAATATGATACACATAAAATTATAATGTCATAATAATACAAGTTTCAAAATTTTGGGGTTTAATGAACTAGGGTTTTTGAAATTTCAATCGAAAAAGTGCACAAGTAAAATCCTACGTAAAAACGATAAAAGAAATTTCTATATTTTCTACACATATATTTCTACGAAACTCAAGTATAATATTCTCATGCATCGATATAAAGTATTTGCTAACCCATTTCATTTATTATTCACGTGTCGAGTGTGTCAAATCGCGTGCTGGTTTCCTCGAAAGCCTATCCTGCAAAACTCAACACCTCTTTGTACAAAATTTATTAGTATATTTTAAATCAATAATCTCCATTATAAAATGAGTATTTTCAAAAATATTTATCAACGAACTGATATACAACATTCAAAGAGATTTTAAATGCAAAATAATATGTTATGCAGTTTTGAAAAAAATGGGGTGTTACAAGATGAGTTGGTCATCAAAATATTTATGAACTCAAGTCTCTAGTCTGATGGGGATGATTAAACTTAATGGTGGGGCGGTCAATTAGCGATTAGCCAAGCAGACCACCGTTGTAGACTCTACCACCAAAACAAAATATATGCTACATAAGATGCAGACAAGAAAGGTGTTTGGATGAAGAACTTTGTCTAGAAATTGGGCGTGGTGCTCAGGAATGCTCAATTGGTTGTGGTCTACTGTGACAACAATAATTCAAGATCTTATCAACGATCCAAACACATATACTTAGACACTATCCCTGATTTGAAAAATCATTGATACAGAGGACGTGAAGATGGAACGCTATCCTGCAAGTGTACTGGGTAGTTTATAGAATAGTAGTGAGCAACATCGTATCCACAAGGATCAATGAAGATTACTAATTACTACAAATCTATCTCTGAAGTTATCTAGATGACCAAATATCAAGGGCGTGTTTGTTTAATAACTAATATAATAATAATAATAATAATAATAATAATAATAATAATAATAATAATAATAATAATAATAATAATAATAATAATAATAATAATAATAATAATAATAATAACAATAACAATAATAATAATAATAATAATAATAATAATAATAATAATAATAATAATGGAAAGTACTAAAACCGCCCAAATTATCTTTCTATTTCTAGAATGTCTCATATTCAATTAAATTTTTTCTTTTTCATTGTTTTTTCACTCCAACTTTCAAAGACCTATAACTTTTTCATCTCATTGTTTTTTAAGTAAAGTATATCAAATTAATTATCTTTTCGTGATTTTTAATTTGATATCCATATTGCATATATAAATTAAATATTAATTTCTAAATATAAAATATGTTTTCATAGATTAATTGTGGTATATTTTAATTTTTAGTATATTTTGTATTATAAGATATTTTAATTTTAAACAAATTTTTATTAAAAATATATTTCATATAATTATATATTTTATTTTATTTTCTTATATTATAATAAATTATTACATTATCATATTATAAACCGTGCAATGTACGGGTAAAATTCTAGTAAATATAAAAAAGAATAACACATACAAATCAATTAATCAAAAGACAAATAAGCAAATATGTGGAGAAATTAGAGAGGCGAAACGAATCCTAGGGTTATGCTTTCAACGATTATCAATTTTATTGCTAAATGAGTTCAATTCAAGTTCATTCATTCTTCGTTCTTATAAGATAGTGACAACATTTAATTACCCATTTTCTGGAAGTGCATGCAGTTCATAGATTAATTATCTATGCCAATATCTCTATTTTACATAAATAATCAACTCTCAAAAGAATAATAAGACTTATAATTCTCCATAAATATCGCAAACAAACAATTCTATAAATATTTATATCATGTATATCAAATTTATGTTGGGTCTCATCTCTCGAATCTTGACTCAAGATATATCAAACATGCATAATTATTCGCCACATAATTAAGCAAGGAACGCCAAATTATATATATGAATAAGAATTTAGACGAAGAACTCAAATATGAAATTACAATATATCAATATAATTTTATAATTGTATCAAACATACCCTAAGACTATGATGGTTTAACGAGACATAGTAGAATTAAACATCATAATAAATCTAATTCTAACTTTTGCTAGCATCAAACATAACAAAAAGAAAAATGAACTCAGAAAACTTCATAGGAATTCTAATGAATGATCCGTTGAAGTGCCTCGAGTGGATGGTGAATAGCCTCTGCCTTTCTCTCTCTTGATAAATTAGTGTGTATTCGAATGTAGAGAGGTATGTAAATGTGTAGAGTATGAGATGACGAAGGATCATCTATTTATAGGCATAAAAACCTTCGGCCGTCAAATCTGGTGAAAATATGAAGATATATACAAAATTCAGCATGGGTCACTCGATTGACTTGGAAATGGCCTAATAGATCACTCATTTTGGCTTGGTTGAGCGCTTGATCTAGTGAAAAAAGACCGATCAAGCGCCTAGTTGAACTGGTCGAACGGGTGTGCTCGATTGAGTGCCTGGTCGAGCGGCAAACGCTCAATTGAGCGTCCAGGCACTTGACCTCTTCCAATGGCTATATGTTTTGGCTTCATCTTTTAATTCGGTCGTGCAATATGGTTGCCTAGTCGAGCGGTTAGCACTCACTTGATTGCTTGATCGAGTGGATGTGCTCGATCACGTCCAGTAGATTGTGTGTGTCCACCCGATCAAGCAGTTTGGCCTAGTCAAACGTGAATTCCGCTCGACCTCTCTCCTTTGTCGTTTTATGCATTTTCGATCGTTTTGCTTTTAGTTTCAACCATTTTGCCTTTAATGTGATCATGTTTATTCTTTTTTGTTTTGTATCTTAAAAATAGAGTAAAAAGGGTTACAAAACGAACAAACATGTCATATCCACTCAATATAAGAAAATGGGGTTAAAAGATGTATTTATACATGATTTTTATCATAAAATGTATCTTAAATCACCCAAAAATGCATGTATAAACTAGGTTTACCTCATATATAAATAAAATATAAATTTTAAATATAAACTAGTTTTTAAAGTTAATTGTGATATATTTTAAATATTTTATTTTTAAAAAAATTGTGAGCTATTTTTATTTTAAAAAAATATCATTAAAAATTTATTATACTTTTATTTCCAAATTACTTATATTGCTATTTTAATAATATTATTAATTTATAACATAGAGGTGACAATTTCTCACACAATATGATAGAGTGACATAAAGCAAAATGATAAACCTTATTTAATACTTATATATTACTATTAATAATAATTTGCTATTATATTATCAAGAATATTACAAATCGTGCAACGAATGAAAGAAAGAATAATTTATTATAAAAACTGAATATTAATTTAAACAAAGTTGGACACAATTTGCTCATTGCCAAACTTACCTATTGAGAAGGTGGATGGTGCAATACTTTTCGAACCTGTTTCTTACCATCCTTAGGCACTCAATGATCAAATATTGATAAAGTAAGTGTGTTGGCATAGATCGAAAATTCTAATTTAAAAATGCTAATCCAAGTAGGATGCAAGGAAAAGATTACAAGAGATCTTCGGATGAGAAGCAACAGAATTCGATGGAAGATTTGCAAGATAAAAGCAAATCAAAAGAAAATATATGCATAAGAAAATCTAATCATACAAAGAAAGATTCACAAAGATCTAGTAATAAAGAAAAGGATTTGCAAGATCAAACAAAATCAAAGAACCAACAACAAGGGAGAGATTCAAGGAATTGAAGATCAACAAATAAGAGATAAAGAAGAAAAGGAGATCGTGAAGATATGGAAGGATACGACTGATTGAGGATTGTAGAAAATTAGAAAGATGGTTGATAGAATATGATGCGTAAAGATCTCGAAGATTTGAGAGGATCGAATGAGTCTTAGGTGCTGTATATATAAGAGTCTTTTGCCAAGACTCAAATTATCTATATTACATTATATTCATTAGCATATTCAGAGAGAAAAAGAGAGAGATGTTTTATTTGAGAGACATATTTTTATTTGAGAGCTTATTGTAGTATAGTTCCAGCGAAGAGAGAACTGTTAGTGAACCACTCGTTGGTTTTCACTGTCCTTTGGAGAGTATAGCTTACTGGGATTGGGAGAGTTCATATTACTGCGATACAAGAGTCGGTAACCAAATCTATCTGGGGGACTAGGTAGTCAAGTAAGTTGTTAGAAGATAGTGTTATAGGGTTTAAACAAAGCAGGTTCCAGTTTTTATTTTTTTTAATTTTTTTAAACATGCTGATCCAAGGAAAGGGACATGGGATCTCATGAAGGAGCATCGCTGTGACCTCCTTGTCTTGATGGCCAAAACTATCCATTCTGGAAATCTATGATGACAATTTACCTCAGATCCAAACAAGTTAACATAATGGAGAATGATCAATATAGGGAATGCAAGAGTTTTGGACACTATCAAGTTGAATATCCCCATTTTCTTAGGAAAAACAAAGCCCTCAAAGCTACTTGGAGCAAATCTAAATATGAAGCAGATAAGGAACAAGAAGTGGAAGAGACAAAATACTGGAGCAACCTGGCTACCTACTCGTCACCCAAAACTCTGATGTGTCTCACCTCTGTTGTTCGAACTGAGGATGAACATGAGTATTTTGAAGAACCAAGCTTTGATGATCCAACTATTGAAGACCTGGAATAGATGTACAAACAAGAAACTGCTAGATGCACACAGATAGTTGAAGTCATCAGAAAACTGGAAAATCAAGTGAAGGAATACAAGAATAATGGGTTCGTCTTCACGGAATCCAAGGATCTTGAACGGTTTAGGCACGAAATCAAAATATCCAGAGAAATCAATGAAATGCTTAATGACAGGCTGACTAACTTCCAGAGAAAAGTTTGATAACTTGAGTATTAAGAACACAATCAAAAGTCTCATATCTCAACTCTCAAGACCGACCTCAAAGATGATCAATAATCCATCCTCAAAAATAACAAAGTAATCTCTACATTGAAAGATAAATTAATTGACTCTATATCTTAGTTACAAGATAAGTAAAATGAAGCAGTTCCCCTCCGAGCTGAGTTAGACAAAGCTATTCGAACCATTCAGGGACTAAACAGTAGGAGAGCAAAATTTGATGAGATACTGGCCTATGGGAAACCACAAGGTAGTAAAACCAGCATTAGATACATTGAACAAAAACGAAATGGAAAGACCAGATTTGTGGCAGCAAGCACTTCCACTACCCATACAGACGACTTGATGTCATCTATAGTTATTGGTAAGGAAAAGTCCAAAGCTATGTACATATTTGTTCTTATTTGTCACTACTGTTGGGTACCGGGACACATCCGACCAAAATGCTACAGAATGAGACATGATCTATGATCTGGTAACATAAAAAAGTGGAATGTGTATGGAGTCCCACTTATAATTTTTGGTAAGTCAAAATCAACTCACACGAATAAGAATGATCTTAGCAACAAAGTCCAAAAAAAGAAATGGGTAGTAAAAGGAAAAATCGCATGTTTTACTTCCATTGTTTCCATCGATGCGAAAAATACTGGAACATGGTACTTTGACAGTGGCTGTTCCCAACATATGACTGGAAATGCTACCTATTTATCCAACATCACCTAGATTGATGGGGAGTTTGTTATATTTTGGGATGGTAAGAGTGAACGTGTCATGGGACAAAGCACTCTTAATGGTCTTCCTGCTTTAAACAATGTGTTTCTGGTTGAAAATCTTAAAGCTAACATGTTAAGTATTAGTTAAATATGTGACCAAGGAAAGCGTGTTAATTTCATTCATGATAGATGCATGGTTCTTGATAATAATAAGTATACTTATAGGAATTAGATCTATTAATAACTATTATCGTCTTGATAGGACTCTAATTTGTCACAAAGCCTCTACCGAAGTTATTGAAGTTTGGCATCAGAAACTTGGACACATTAGATATACACATCTACTTTCGAACAAAGATCAAGGGATATGTGGTCCCTGTCAGCTCGAAAGCAGGTGAAAAGTACTCATAAAGGAACTCAAGAGGTCAACACTAAACAAATTTTAGCTCTACTTCATATGGATTTGATGGGACCAGTGCAAACTGAAAGTGTTGGAGGTAAAAGGTACATTTTTGTATGTGTTGATGAATTTTCAAGATATACATGGGTAGGATTTCTTAGGGAAAAATCTGAGACATTTGACGTTGTTGAAAAACTAATCAAACTACTCGAAAATGAGAAAGAAAGAATAATTGTTCGAATACGTAGTGACCATAGAAAGTAATTTGAAAATAATGTTTTTTCTGAATTTTGTTCATCACATGGTATCTTTCATGAGTTAGAGCAATGAAGAATGAAGAAATGAAGTGGTGGAAATGAAGAATCGAACACTGTAGGATATAGCTAGAGCAATGATGATTGAAAAGAATGTTGCTAAAAATGGTGGGCCGAAGCAATCAACACTGTATGCTATGTGATAAATAGGGTCTACTTAAGAAAAGGAGTAGGCATGACCTTGTATCAAATCTGGAAGGGAAAAACACCAAACCTTAGTCATCTACATGTGTTTGGCTGTAAGTGCTGCATTTACAATGACAGAGAACAATTGGGTAAGTTCGACGCAAAAAGTGATATTGGTATGTTTCTTGGTTACTCCAGAAATAGTCAAGAATTTTGTGTTTCCAATTTTAAAACCCTAACCCTTTTCGAAAGTGCTAATGTAGTATTTGATGATTTATCAAGTAATTCTGTTAGTGACTTAGATGGACCTAGTTTACCAGAGGTTCGAACAACTAGAGAAACAGTCTGTAAAAATAAAGATGTTCAAATCAGAACGACAATGAGCAAAACCTAAGGATCCATGAACCATCTACCAGAATCCAGAAGGAGCATCCTAAGGAACTTATCACTGGTGGAGGGATCAAGACTCGTGGGAATCCTAAATCAGATTATAGAAAAATGAAAGAGCTCGTTTATCATGCTTTTTACACTTCAATAATCGAACCAAAAAATGTCAAAGAAGCACTTAATGATGAAAACTGGATACTAGCCATGCAAGAAGAACTTGAACAGTTTGCTAGAGATGATGTTTGAACCCTAGTTCCATGGCCTAACAGTTTGAACATCATTGGAACCAAGTGGATCTTCAAAAACAAAACTAATGAGCAAGGGAATATCATAAAGAATAAAGTAAGACTTGTTGCTCAAGGATACACACAAGTAGAATGAATTAATTTTGAAGAGACATTTTCACTGGTTGCAAGACTGGAGTCTGTAAGAATCCTTCTATCTTTTGCATGCATTAAGTAATTAATTTTATATCAAATGGATGTAAAAAGTGCATTCTTGAATGAAGTTTTAAAATATGAAGCATACGTGGAGAAACCCAAAGGATTTGAGGATCCTAATTACCTCAATTATGTTTACAAATTTAGAAAAGCTTTCTATGGTCTAACGCAAGCCCCTAGAGCATGTTACAAAAGACTAACAAAGTTCTTACTTGCACAAGGATACAAGCGAGGAGGAGTGGACAAGACCCTGTTCATCAACTGGTCAAAAAATGACATAATCATCGCACAAATCTATGTCGATGATATTGTATTTGGTTCAACATCAAACGACAAAGTGAATAACTTTGTCAAGGTTATGTCCGAGGAATTTGAAATGAGCATGGTTGGTGAATTAATTTATTTTCTAAGTTTGCAGGTTAAACAAAGCAAAAGCAGAATCATGATTCATCAAGGTAAGTATGCAAGAAATCTGGTGAAAAAATTTGGCACAGAAGGATGTAAAATTGCTCAAACCCCCATGGGTACAAACACTAAATTGTCCAAAAGCGATGGTGGAACTGCTGTTGACCCAACCTTATATAGAAGTATGATATGAAGCCTCCAATACTTAACTGCAAGCAGACTGGACATCAGCTTCAGTGTTGGAGTGTATGCAAGATACCCATCCAATGCGAATGAATCACACCTCAAGGCTGTGAAACGGATCATTCATTATATTGTAGGTACCACAATTATGGCCTTAAATATTTATTCAATATTACGCCTATTCTTGCAGGATGCTGTGATGCGGATTGGGCCGGTGATATGGACAATCGAAAAAGCACTTTGGGTGGATGTTTCTTTATTGGAAACAATCTAGTGTCATGGCTCAGCAAGAAACTGAACATCATATCCCTATCTACAACATAAGCTGAATACATTGCAGCATGGAGTTCATGTTCATAGTTGGTATAGATGATGCACATGTTGTGCGACTACAGTATGAACTTAGATTAAATGACTTTTTTTGTGATAATATGAGTGCTATAAATATGTCCAAATTTATTTGCAACACTCCCGAACCAAGCACATTGACATCAGGTATTACTATATTAGAGAATTAGTTGAGGAAGGTGTTATTGTACTTGAACTTGTTCCTACTCTAAGACAACTTGTTGATATATTTACCAAGGCCCTAGATTCCCAACGATTCTTCTCTCTTAAGAAATCCTTGGGCATTTACTGTGCTCAATAATTAAAAAAAAAAAGAAAAAAAAAGGAAAGAAGTAGATAAATGAGAAAAAAGGGTTGTAGGAAATATGACATAAATTATTTCTCTAGGTAGGTTTAAAATTCAATTTGTCTTGAACTTTGAATCCAATATGTTTCAATTTATTGTTTTCTTAGAAAGAACTACAATCTTGAAATGATGCAATAATAAGCTATCAGTCGTATGATTGAACATCATGCATATAAAATAATAAGTCTGTGAAAGCTACCAAAGTGTTCTTCTTTGGTTCGCACAAAAGGGGTTATAAGGGATAGTTGAACTCGTCACACAGGGTTTCCCCAGTGTGGTTCTTATTTGTGTGGTTTACAAGCTACTACACAAGGTTTCAGCAGAAGGAGTGATAAGGAATATACTCTTAAAACTGTATTCTTAAAAAGAAAAAAATGAACCAGAGAGAGACCTGTGAATTGAGATCTTGAATTTGTCTTAGTGTATCCTCAACCTGTATCGTCTACTGAAAGGAGAATAATGTCTTAACTGAACCCTTCTTTTTATTAATTATATCTTCCTTTTGTAGTAATTCCTTATTATTTTATTTTAGTGATTATATATATATATATATATATCTACAAACCGACGGGTAAACCATGGAAAATTGGGATATATGAGCAAGTGGGCTTACTGGCTAGTAATATGAGACTAGTAACAATAAACCTCTCTCCCATGATCTCTCATGATATGAACACGTGGTAGAATTTGCATGGAAAAGAAAATGTTTGAGCGGTGTATTTGAACCATATCTAGCAGCACTTAGTTTGTCACAAACTACAAAAAGACTTGAATCATTTTTTCTGCCATAACCATTAATTCATTTATGCTTTTTAGTTCCTGTTTGCTTTGATTAAAGATATCACTCACATTCACTTTGTGTCAAAGACCTAGTCTTTCTACGATTTCTCTCTTCTATTCTCTTTCGCTGGAACACATGACACGAACAGGGCATTGGTTCCAGTTCGATCTCTAGGTGAACAGGATAGTGAAATTTTGAACCCAATCATTCTGATATCTTTGAGTAGTCTGCACTAACACTGAAAATGGTGTCTATGGCGGCAAATATTTTCTCCAAACCTTCCTTTATTTCTTCATTAGCAGTTGGAAATTTTTAAGACCTTGGCTGTTGAAGTTGCTGCCAAAAAACTGTGTTTGACTAACATTCGTATATCTCTAGATGTTCCCTTGATGTTCGCCAATCCTTTGTGAAATGGCTCGAAAAAGGGGGAGACAAAGACACTGATGAATGAAGACAGTGAATAGTATAACAGTGAAGAAAACTCAAATTAAGGGGGAGTTGGTTGTTAGAAGGAGATAATGCATATTTTTTAAACTCTTAGTGTGATTTTCTTGTGGTTGTTGACTAACTGTGCTATATGTATGATCTGATTGATTCTGGATTGTGTTATATTCATTAGTTTATCTCTATCTGATAAAACTGCATACTAGGAGTTTGAGTTCACTGTCTGTTCAAATTGTGATCAAATTGTTATGTTTAAAATGTTTGTAGAACAGGAGATTTTTAATCCAAATGCCAAAGGGGGAGATTGATAAAGTAAGTTTGTCGGCATATATTGAAAACCCTTATTTAAATATGCTAATCCATACAGGATGCAAGGAAAAAAAATACAAGAGATCTTCGGATGAGAAGCAGCAGAATTAGATGAAGGATTTGCAAGATCAAACCAAATCAAAAGAAAATATCTGCTTAAGGAAATCTAATCGTACAAGAAAATATTCACAAAGATTTAACAATAAAGGAAAGGATTTGCAAGATCAAACAAAATCAAAGAACCAACAACAAAGGAGAGATTCAAGGAATTGAAGATCATCAAATAAGAGATAAAGAATGAAAGGAGATCTTGAAGATATGGAAGGATTCGGCTGATTGAGGATTGCGGAAAATTATGAAGATGGCAGATAGAATATCACGCGTGAAGATCTCGAAGATTTGAGAGGATCGAATGAGTCTTCAGTGCTGTATATATAAAAGTCTTTTGCGAAGACTAAAATTATCTCTGTTACATTATATTCATTAGCATATGCAAAGAGAGAGACGTTTTATTTGAGAAAAAACATTTTTATTTGAGAGCTTATTGTAATACAGTTCCAGCGACAGAAGAACTGTCAGTGAACCACTCATTGGTTTCCGCTGTGCTCAGAACTATCAGTGAAACACTCGTTGGTTTCCACTGTGCTCGGTAGAGTACAGCCTACTAGGATCGGGAGAGTTCAGATTACTGCCGTACAGGAGTCGGCAACCAAATTCATCTAGGGGACTGGGTGGTTAAGTAAGTTGTTAGAAGAAAGTGGTATATAGTTGGTTAGTATTGGAGAAAGTCTAATGACATGTAAGTTCAAAGTATATAATTGTGGGAATAAACTCTCTGTTTAATAAAGATACTTGAGAGAAGAAGATATTCCTCGCAATTCTTGTAATTACAGTTTCGCTTCCGCATACTTCAATTACAGTTTGAATTAGTACTAAACACAACACACGTGCACGAATTCTAATCTAACAAAAATGTTCGAAGATTGGGACTTCAAGTTTGAGGGAGATGAGAGTCCTTTTCTTTTTGTTTGAAGGTTTCTTAAATGTACACATGATTATGTACTCGAAGATCAGAAAGAGTTTTGTTTTTGTTTTTATTTTTATTTAAATAATTTAAGTATTTTAATTTTTATATATAACTGAGCTAAATATACTTTGGGAATAAACACTCCAGCTATAGTAACATATTCAATTCAAAAAAATTCAAAATTACCTAACCACGTACATTTCACGTGCGATCTCAATGCAATTAAAGCATTGGGGCCGAATCTGGCCTGAAGTGGCAGAATTTACAAAGTTTTTATTCTAAATTTGCCAACTCAAAAGTTACTGTCTCAAAAATCTAAACCCCTAAAATTAGTGGGAAAAAATGAGTAATTATCCCAATTTAAAAACCATGCATTAATATAATAAGGGGAAAAGGAGTTGGCACGTGCGCTGGAAACTCCAGATAAACACATATCCACGTGTAAATCCCAAGACCACACCCCACCCCTGCTCGCAACACAAAATCTTCATCTTCTCCCTATATCCACTCCTTGCTTCCCACCCCCCGCCCCCAAACATCAACGTTAATCAAATCGACATTCACTGTGTGCCAAGATTTTTTCACCCTCCACTCTCGTACCTCCTCCACAAGATTCTCATTCCACATGCCAATCAACAATTTCCCTCTCAATTATTGCATTAATTCTCCCTAATTCTTATATCTCTCCGAGTTCTGAGAGCAGCAGCTCTAATGGCTTTGCCTCAACTCTTGCATTCCCCTCCCTCTTCCTCCTCTTCCTCCATAATCCCCCACAAACCCCACTTTAATCCCACTTATTACACCAAACCTACCTATAATTTTCTTACTCCAGCCCATCTCCGTCGCCAGCGGCGGCGTAAACCCAACTCTCTCCACTGCTCCGCTTCCTCCTTCTCAGAAAAGCACCACACCAACTCCCCCAAATCCGACGACGTCGTCGAACTCCCCCTCTTCCCTCTCCCACTTGTCCTCTTTCCCGGCGCCATTCTCCCCCTCCAAATCTTCGAGTTCCGTTACCGAATGATGATGCACACACTGCTCCACACTGACCTCCGCTTCGGCGTCATCTACACCGACCCCGCCACCGGCACCGCCGACGTCGGCTGCGTCGGCGAGGTCATCAAGCACGAGCGCCTTGTCGACGATAGATTCTTCCTCATCTGCAAGGGGCAGGAGCGATTTCGCGTCACCAAATTAGTCCGCACCAAGCCCTACTTAGTGGCGGAGGTGGTGTGGCTGGAGGACCGCCCTTCCGGCGAGGTGGAGGATTTGGATGCGCTGGCCAATGAGGTAGAGATGTACATGAAGGATGTGATCAGACTATCGAATCGGTTAAATGGGAAGCCGGAGAAAGAGGTTCAGGACTTACGGAGGAATCTTTTTCCAACGCCATTTTCGTTCTTCGTAGGGAGTACGTTTGAGGGGGCCCCACGAGAGCAACAGGCATTGCTGGAGCTGGAGGATTCAGCAATGAGATTGAAGAGAGAGAAAGAGACTCTAAGGAATACGTTGAATTACTTGACCGCTGCGTCTGCAGTTAAGGATGTGTTTCCATCTTCATAGCAATGTGGAAGATGACGGGTATTATTCGTTTTGATTAATGATATGTGTAGCACTTTACATTTATACACTAATACAGGCATAATTATTTTTGTGGGAATGTGTAAACTTTGATGTCTAATAGATAAATTAAGTGCATTATTTGGTTGGCAATGGTTTTTGGCCCTCTTGATTGTTCGATTATGGGACTTATGTGTCCAAAAGGGTTCAATTCTTTGAGCAGAGATGTGATTCCCGTGAGTTTTTTAATTATAATCTTCATGAAGATAATGATTGTTGTTTAAACTATTACAATTGGTGCTGAACTAGTGCGAGTATTCAAGGTTTGTCAAGATTTGTTGTCCTATTCTGCTATAATTGTTAAATCTGCGTGGTGGTTTTCTAGTTGAGGCTCTGTTCCTTAACCTTTAATGCTTTAATCTTGTGGGTTGCTTTCATGGGACTTTCTTTTCAAGTTCCTGAACGAGTGTATTATATTTATATATGTGTGTGTGTGTGTGTGTGTGTGTGTGTGTGTGTGTGTGTGTCATTGCACACATTAATGTGCTGAAGTGCCACCAGGCATAGACACATGAGATACACATGATTATGGGAGTCAACAAGTGGGTTTATGGTTTTCATTCATGGTTGTTAGAGGGTTCATGGTTCATGGTTCAGGGCCTAGGGTTTTGGGTTTCAGTGGACTCCCAAGCCCAAGTGGCAAAGTGACATCATCAGTGAGGACATTAGTTTGCGCAGATGGTGAGTATGTGGGCGGGGTTGATATATGTTGACTAGCTCTTCTTTGTAGATTGGGAATAGGAGAAGAAATTTATGAGATGTTATATATTGCAATCTAAGGGCTAGTAGGTCTTCTAATTAAGCTTCTTTTCTTCACCTTCCTCCAACTGGAAGAGATTCATGGTACCCATCTTAGTGCAGTTGGTGGAAGTGGCTTATTGTTTTCAGCAGTTAGAATTTAGACGTAGAGCAACTTACTGCATCTTAGTGCCCCAAATTTTGATTTTTTTGCCTGGAGTTTGCTACCCTTTAAACTATTATACCTACATCGAGCCTGGAGTCATATGATTTATCCTTTGACAATGGTTTGCTGGGATTTTGATGCAGACATTTTTCCATTTTGGGAACTGTTTTTCTTTATATATGCGCATGTATAGTATATAAGACCATGATCAAATATCATATTTTGTGGACATTTAGCTTTCAATGTTTGTTGGGTTTGTGATATAATTCTATCGAAGTGCAGTAACCGTAATCTTGTAGATATACGTCTGTTGATTAGCATAAGCACATCAGGACTGTTTCACGGCTGATTTCTGGGCAGAACACAACTTTCTGCCCGTGGTGCCTTGTATACAGCCTTGCTTTCTTCTACCTGTTCTTTAAATCACTTAATTTCTGGCAATTATCTGAATCCAAGTCTTGATTGCTTAAATTCATTTAATTATATTGAGTTCCAACCACATAAGCTCTTAATGTGTTGTGGCTCCTTGGAAGCCCTCCAAGTTAAGTGTTTTTCTGGTTCTTTTGGTTTTGCTCACTATCCCCTTCATATAAATTCGGATACAGTCACAGCTTTGATTTTGTTTTCTATCTGTGCCCTAATATACAGATATACTACAACTTACTCTCTGTTGTAATCATGTTGATAGCAAATACCTGTGCAGGGCTTTTTTTTTTTTTTTTTTTTTTTTTTTTTTTTCCAGCTAAAGAGTAAAATGTGCACAAGTATATTACCTAATATCCTGATATCTGGAAATCAGAACATTGAGGGTTTTTTTTTTTTTTTTTTTTTTTTTTTTTTTTTTTTCAGGAGAATATCCCACAATGTAAAAAACCAGGCATAGTTTAAGATGACAAGTGTAATTATAACATTTTAAAATCATCAACCAAACAACTCATTATTTTCATATAAGCTTTTTATAAATATCCCATAACCAAAAATAAACAGGAATTGTGGCGATACAATACACCAGAACACCAGAGGATTTCGACTTTGGAATTACAAATCCAGAAACAGCAGCCCAATGTAATATCAGTCGAATACAAGGAACTACGTACTGTGTGTGTAACACATCTGGTAACATACTGTACCAGATCGTGTGCAGATCTGCACTAGCATCATGTAACATGAAGATTACCTTGACTATAGACAGTCTCAGAACAAAAATCCGTGAGACCATGCTAATATGAATGAACAATCTATCATCTGTAGATGATCTCAGACAATAAGGTATAGCGCGTTGTCCCAGAAACTAGTGAATCATACATCTCCAGCAGTAAGACACAACGATGATCCGTTAATGGTGTAAGATAGCTTTTCAGCCTCCTTAGCTCGTGGAAAATCTTGTTATTGCAGGCAGCTTCTCTAATGTAGAGTTCCCGATTTGCTGCAACCAAAGTTCAGGAAGACGTCAAAAGTTAACACCCCAGAAGGGAAAGTTACCATATTTCAATGATTCAATCTCATGCCATGTTTCGCGAAAGCGTATGCTAAGTTTATAACGATGATTCTTACTTTACTGATGAAAATAAAACATGAGATTAAAATATGCATAGTAAGGAACCTAAACTTACTATCGACATTCTAAGACAAATTTCAAATCAGGCAGTTATGATTACTCTATGAAACACAAACCTTAAGGCACATATTCCTTGTGGTATCACAAATCGGATAATCATGTGGGCAACAATGCTGACCATCCTTGCAGCAAACAGCAGATTCTGCCCCACAGCATTTCCAATTCAAGCAAATCCCAAGAAAACTACGAGTACAACAACAGGTCTCACCACTAGAGCAGTATGTAAAAAGACTACACTTAGTGGGACCTGGGGTAGGAGAGGGGGGCGGATTTGGGCTCGTCTTGATAGGATACGAAGCCAGCATGTTGATCCCACACACCCCTTCTGCATTCCCAGAATTCCGTAGCATGTTCATGTACCCACTCATCCCCCACGATTTTCCCCACGAATTCTTTATGATCCAATAATCCTTTCCGTTTTGAGAATCATAGCCCACAATCAATACTGCATGGTCCAATGATGTCGAACATGGGCCTGTGAATATCCCCTGCATTTTTAATTATACATTAGTTTAAGTGAGATTCAAATTTTGCACAATTTAAATGAGAATTATGTCGGAAGTAGCTAGTGGTACCAACCCCTGAGTATAATTGGAAGGATGAGTCACTACCACATATACCGACACTGATAGGTTGAGTAGCAACAGCTTGTTGCAGCTTCATCTCATTTTTGGAAGGTATATCAGCATAACTATCAATCGTTACAACGTGTCTTTTCAGCTGGAAAAAGGATAGAAAAGGATTACAAAACACAGAAAATGTCATTATCATATTTTCAATAGCTCAAACTATGATGAAATGATCAGTACGGGGGAGGGGGAGAGAGAAAGAGAAATATATATATATATATATAGAGAGAGAGAGAGAGAGGGAGAGAGAGAAGTGAAACCTAACCATAAGAGAATAATTGAAGTAACACAAACACAAACTAAACCTTTATCCCACTATATGGGATAGGCTAAACACATGCTCTCATTTATATTTGTCAAGTCTTTGATAGCTTCTGTCAGAACCTTTTCAAGTCTACCCCTTACCCTTTCCTTTGGATTAAAGATTTTCTACTTTCTACATGTTGCATTGGGGCATCTAATGTCTTCTATGCACATGTCAAGAGTCAAGACCATCTTCGTGCGTTTCTCTAATTTTCTCATCCATTGGTGCTAGTACCTAATTTCTTATTCTATCTAATCCAAGTGTATCATCGCATCTATGGAAGTTATGCTACTCTCATTTTTTGTTCATATTCATGTTTAGCCGCCTATCACTCTACTCTTAGCATAGCAGGTCCTATGGATGCTTTGTAAAACGTTTCTTTCAATTTTAAAGGAATTACAAAGTATGAAAGACACTCTTCCATTTCTTCAATCTGCTTGAATCCTATGTGTAACATCTGTATATGTTTTATCTTTATTAGAACATGAAGAAGAAAAAAAGGAAAACAGGGGAAGAGGGGAAAAAAGTAAAATGGGGAAGGTATTAGCAGCTTTACTTTGTTTTTATCACAAGTTCCATCGCGGCCACGATAGGGATAGTCCTCCTCAGTGTCGATCCCTTTATTTTTTATTATGAACTCGAATGCATAGTCCATGAGTCCTCCTCCACAACCATCATTATAAGATTTATCACAATCAATCAGCTCTTGTTCGGATAGACTCACAAGAGATCCTGTCTTGATCTGATTGATGCCTTCAACTGCACCAGTGGCCGAGAACGACCAGCATGCACCTTCACAACAAAGACACAGTAAGAATGTTAATTGTGATTTAGAATTCTACTATTTAAATCCAAATAATGTAAATTTTCTACTCGACTAATGGGGGTTGGGGGTTGGGAGGAGTTGGTGATAGGGTTCAAATAAGCAAATCCTTCAAAATACAAAAGGATCCTTGATATTGTCAATCTTGTTGCACATACAAATGTCATATCTTGCACAAAAGCTAACAATATGGCTAAGTCTCCAACATTTTCATCTTCTTACCTAAACCAAGGTCACACAAAAGAAAATTCTACATGAAATATGCAACGGGCGGCCAAATAAAGAACAAAGTACAAGAAGTAATGCAGTGAAGACAATTGAGGCCATTGGAAGCTAGGAAAGCCAAAAGAAATGAAGCAAAATGAAAAATATTTCGTCCCCTTTTTTCATGTTTATAATCACACTTCTGTTAATTCACTTCTCAAGTTAACCAGGATAATAGTGCAGTTCTCTTGAGCAGTTTGCAGAAGAGCCAATTAGATTATTTAAACAGAAACCAGAGGCTTTTTGTTCGGAAACCTAAAGTCACACACACACACACATACACACAAAAACACATAATGCGGACCTGAGGCAAATAGGTAAACAATAACATATGAATCAACAATCTCTTGTCCTAGTTTAACCATCATAGAAATCACTCTTCAAGCAAGAAATTAGAGATTCCAACTCAAACTTCAATGCTATTCAAACAATTTCATTACTTAATCAATCAAAACACATACACAATTTGTCATGGTCCGTCAGCAACAAGAATTCTACAAGACAAAAGCCGAAACAACATCAATCAAACGAATCAACATAAATGATAAAAAAAATGACTCGCATACCACAACTGCCCTGATCTTTCACCCCAGTAACAGCCCCTTTCTTCCTCCAATCAATAGAAGATGGAATATCAGATTCTTTCACAAGATCAGGTCCTTCAAGCACATCACTTCTACTATTAAATTTGATTAATATATCATTGGCAGACGGGGAAAGCCCCAGATATTTTGCCTTAAATTCATGGTTAGTGAGATCAGCAAATGCATTGAGAGACAGAGTGTAAGAAGAATTTCCCTTCGTATTGTGCTGAACAACATATTCGTAGTTCTGTTCGAACACTTTGAGCCTCTGCTCCCTTTCTTGCTCAGAAGCGTATGTTTTTCCATACTCTTTGCACCACGAATCAAAAAGATCGGAAATTGATGAAGATTTGCAGGTGGGCACTTGGGAAAACAGCAGAATAAGATTCAAGAAAGACCATAACGACAATAACCGACTCATTCTAGAGACTCGGGGTCTGAGTTTGTTGGTTTGTCTTAAAAATCCAGAAGGGGTTTCCCCTAAAAATATGGGGAACCAAGGGGATTAAAAAACTTGGGAGTCGTCTATTGGAACATGTCCAAGGCAGACAAGAAGATTGACTGGTCAGTTGGGGAAAGTGGTTTCGAGAGCTCACAGATAAAATTTGGGTCTTTGAAGTGTTTGCAACGTGTTCTTCGGTTTCATTACTTGAAATCTCGTGGTTCTGGGATTAGCCTGTTCTTTCTCTGAATTAATTAATATAATCCCATTTTATTTTTGATTTAAAAATAAAGAACGATCATATTTATAGCCACAATGTGGAGAATGTTATGGTAGACGAACCAATTATTCTATTCGTCAAAACAACTAGTTTGTTAAAGTAGTGTAATAAAAAATATATATATATATATATCTGTACTGTACACTTTGTAATAAATCGTCTTTAATTTGTGCTATTTTATAAAGTATTAGTTTAATTGTTTTCTAATTTCATTCTATTCAAAAATACCTTTACCATCGATGAGTATTGAAACCAAAGAAATAGCAAGTTACTCTGATAAATATTTGTTTGACAATAAGATTGGTTAGATCCATTATTTTGGAAAATTAAACTATACAAATAAAAATAATTATAGTTTGGGAAAAATATTAATTGAATGAGAATCCAAGAATAACGGTTTATGGAATTGATCATCCATGGTTCCAAGAATTATATATAAAATACAGTAAAAATTGAAAAAATATTATTATAATTTTCAGATTTTTAGTTTATATAATTTTCAGAATTTTAGAAAATTATTTTTATTTTAAATTGTAATTTTCCCATTTATCATTTTCAAATTTTTTTCATATAATTCCTATAAAGTTATTTTTGCTATTAACGTATATTTCCTCATTTCTAATTTTTTTTTCAGATTTTGCATTTTGTTTTTTAAGGGTGTATTAAATTTCCTCCCTCCATTTTGTTCCACATTAGCCAATTTTCAGCTATTATCCACATTTAGAATATTCCCATTATGCAATGCACGATTTGTTATATACATATTTATAAAAGTAAATAAATTATATTAATTTTTTAAATCAGGAATTCTAAATTATCAAATAATTTATATAAGTAAATTATTTAATTACTGTTGTATGTAACTATAATTCAATACAAATAATTCAATCCACAATAAATACAAAAATCTAACTTTAAATAATTAACAAATATACAATTGCATTTTTTGATCTAATATCTTAATATAAAATATGCAATATAGATGTAAGTCAAAAATTATAAAAAAATGATTATTTGATATATGATATGTAAAAATTTATAAAAGCCATAATATTATTTATCTTTTACATATGTGACAAAAGTATTAAAAGAAAAAAAAAATTAAACCAACCACAAGTCTCCACCTATAACATTTTCGTTACAAAAATTTGCAGAAGAAATATTTGAAATTGGAAACAGAATTTTGGCTTAATTTTATTATTTATAAGTAGTTGTGTTATTATATTAGTATAGATTTAATATACCACAAAAATCAATCAACTACTATATCAGTGATTTTTGGTGAGATATTGAAATTCTAGTGAAATTGGATCAACTTTGAACACACTTAAGAATAGAAAATAATTTAAAAAATCAATAAACAACATATATTGAATTAAGCTAAAGCATTGAGGTGAAAATCGGGCTAGGCGGCTAGGCATCTGTCTCCGACTCGATTTTGACTAAATTGGATTGAATTTACATTTTTTTTCAAAAGACGCCGTCTAGGCGAGCAAAATATTTTTTAGTTTTTTGTCGATATTTCCATATTTATTTATATTTTTAATATAATTATATTAGGTTAAATTTTTATTCATGATGCTTCTTATAACTCAAATTTTATTTTAATCCACTAATAGTTAATATCATTTTATAAGAAAAAATGTATCAATTGAGAATATAATTATTTTTATATATATAATATTTCCTTCATCTCAAAAGAAAAAAAAATGTGATGAGATTATTTAATTTGATCTATTAGCATCTTCTATTGTTTAATCCAATTAGTCTTCTTCTCAAAATTTATTAATATGATGTCTTTTCACAAATTTGAAAAAATAAAAATTCTTACACAGATATTTTGTTATACAATATATAAATAAATAACTAATTCAAACATATTTATTAGATATGAAATAAAATAAAAAAGTTCGAAAATATTATAATTTTCATAAAAAATGCTGCCAACTAAACTTTAGTAGTTCCCATATTGTAGCATTGTTACGATGTTTCCTGCTATTGTAAAGGCTACTACTATCTATTTGTAGATAATATTATAATTATTTTATAAAAATTAACAGTTTGTTATGTAAATAATACTTCATGTAAAATTATGTGATGTTATCAATTTATCACATGTTACAGAATTGAGAATATAAAAGAAAAAAAATCAATCCGTCTGATCTACGCCTAGATAGCTCAAACGCTAAGCAGCCAGCTAGCGCTCGACTACCAATTTTCGACTTCTGTAGCATTGAGCTAAAGTTAAAATAACCAAAAATAAAATTCTCCAAAAATGTGTTTTTTTTTTTTTTTTTTTTTTTTTTGTTCGAGATGTTTGACCTCTTCCATAAAAGATGGTTGTTAATGCACAAACAATTTTAGAGGAGAAAACTGGTTCTGTTTCTGGTGAAATCAAACAATAATGTCATAACTAAAACGCAGAAACCAACTATTTAATAACAGTGGTAATAAAATCATCCATCTACTAAGGCCCACCATTCAATAATGTTAGGCCTCAAATATGTTCTCAGCCCAGCCCATACATTTTTAGAGTCCAGTTTCTTCTTTCTTTCCTTTTTCTTTATAAATGGGGCTATTGGAATCGGATGGATAGTCTCAAATAATGTATTTTCAAAACTCTTTTTTTAAATAATTTTGATAAGTAATTTTCTTTTAATTTTAAAACATTACTTTTTAACTAATTCAATTTTAGTAGTGATATATAAAGTTAGAGCCGACCCAAAAATTATTAAGCTTACTGTCAGGAGTCAAATTGATTTGATTTCTTCAAATTGGATTATTGGTTTTGTGTTGGAATATTATGTTTATCGTATTGAAGAAATTAATATTTTCGAAAAGAAAGAATAAAATAATTAAGGGGAATGGGAGGTCAATCATGAAAACACACCAAAAGCTAGAGTTATGTGATGATGTGATGCATCTTTCTCATAATTATTCGTGTGCAATGTTGTGGGTCACTACAATTTATTCATATTTCTATTTTCTTTTTCTTTTTAAGAATTGGAAAGTAAGAAAAGAGAGATGTTAATCCAAAACCTCCTCTCCAGTGGAGTAGACTCGATGTTAGTGTTTGTTATTGTAGAGCTCAAAAACAAATCAAGTTACTCCATATTTGATTCTAGATTATATTTTAAAAGCTAGTATGTATATTGTTTGAGTTATAAAAAATCTAACTCGAGTTAATAAGTAAAATTTGTTAATTAAAACAATTGTAAAAATATCAAAATATTCAAGTTCAATTTATATTTGATCCGATTAAACCTTATATAAGATCAACTCGATTAATAATCAAAGAAGATCAATCATAATATTAAAGCTTTAATACTTTTTAAAAAACTTGAACAACAACGTATTTGTCTTGACTCCATTTACAATCCTCGACATATTTGACTAAGCTTGTCTTAAAATAAACAACCTTCTATATCAAATAAAATAATTCAGATTTCATATATATTACATTAAAAATGAGTTTGGAAATGTGTTATAAACTACAACTAGTATTATTTTCTTATAATTTTTTTCTAGATCAGGAAACCAAAAAATATTGGAACAGTACGAATTAGATAAAAATTGTATGTACTTGTTTTATAGAAACGTGTATGATACATGATAAAAAAATTTAACATGTATTTCAGGTTAATTTGAGATATATTTTATATGTCAAAATAAGTATAATTATTTTATTCAATCTAATTTTTTTTTATATTGAGTGGATATTACATGTTTGTTTGCGTTGTAGTTAATTCTGACCAATTTCAAAGTGAAAAGTTTGAAACGGAAAAAAGTGAAAAAGAAAACGAACGAAGGATAAACGAAATTCAAAGAAACAATAAACTCGGCTAAAATCATGATAATAAAAGTCGAGAAATGCACAGAACGGCACACAAAGTCAAGCACTTGAACAAGTAGATGCAAGCCGTGTCAAAACCAATACCTGTTGGTAAGAGTCAAGCAGATCTACTCGACAGAACGGGTTTCACGTGGTTTTGAAGATTAGTTTCAATTTCTGCTAGATTTTGACATATCTCAAGAGCCTTCAACCTTTAGAATCAGACATCCATACACACATGAGAAACACTTTTGGCTAGAGAATTGCAAGAACGAGAAGAAACGAACACCTTCTATCCACTCATTTATTTTTAGTCGTTTTAGGTTGCTATATATGATTAGATACATTTTTCGTATGAGAATTATTTTAATTATGTTTAGCTAAACCCCATGTGATCATGGGATATGTTGTTGACTATTCGATAACTTTATTGAATTTTTTATTAAATTTAATTTATTATTCTTTTTCATGTATATTGAGTTGTGTTACCTTGTTTAATTATTCAGTTAGTAATTGAGTATAATTGATATATTAAATTTATTCGGAAGATGAGATTAAATATTGGATCATAATATATATGACATAAATAATTACATGATTGGAAAATATGTGATGTTTATGAGAAATTATCAATTCTAGGCACTTTTATGAGTTAATTGTTTGTGTTGAACAAACATATTGACATATGTAATTAATTTACAAATTATATGCATTTTGAAAGAATGGGTAATTTAATCTTGTGATTGTCTGAAAAAGAATGAAGTTGAATTTAACCAATTTGATGATATAGAAATTAGAAGGTGAAAGCATAATCCTAACATTCGTTTCTTCTCGTTACACTTTGTTTATGTCTCTTGCTTATTGATTAATAGTTCTTGAGTGTTTTCCTTTAATCTATTATTTGAATTATCAGTTAATTAATTACTCATTTATTTTCGTCAATCTAAATACAGTACATATGATATTTGAAATACTCAACAACTAGTCTTGATCTTTGTGGGATGCGGCCTTACTCATTATATCTGTAACTACTTTGTAAACTTGCGGAATAGTTTAAAGATTTTAGCGATGTGTGGGTGTATGTGTCGCGGTGTGCAACTTGATGTCTAATGTCATATATGAGAGCAGGTCACCACTTGGCAACATTCCTAATAAGCAAATTGGACAAGGGACATAAGATATGGAGTTGGTTGAGGTGAATGTTATGTCGAAGGGATTCAGCATCAGGTCGAACTTGGTAGCTGATGTTAAGCCCACCAATACCATAGAACGTAAACTACATGAACTACATGTCCTCCCTCTTGTAGGTCTAGCACAAGCTATTCGCTAGCCCAGGTGTATACAAACCGAGTAGCCGACATTGAGCCCAAGAGAAACAAACTCGCACATAAATCTTTAAGGAAACGACATAGCGATCTCAAATGACGTTAACTGCCTATAAAAAGAAGATTTACTGACAAGATTTTGCATAATCGACAAGTATCATGCATATAAAAAAATACGATCTCAAACATGAGATGACAACCTAGTTGTCATTGTGCAATAGGAAAATCAAAACCTGTGAATAGAAGAAATAAAGGTAGAAAAAAATTTAAAAAGCAAAGGATAAGAGATAATAAATAAAAGTAATATCTTGTAATAGTGTAAACTCAAGAATACATAGCGACCTCGATTTTGTAGCTCACGAGTTTTTAACTTTAGATTTTTGTCTCAAATTTTGTATTTAAATTTAAATTTATTTTATAACATTTTGTTATCAAAATTAACAATATTCCAATAAAATATTCACGCTCCAATGATAATATAGGTTTATATATACATATATATATATATATATAATACTATCTTAAGTTGAGAGTTTGTAAACTGTTTGTATGTACACTATAGTTTATCAAATATTTTAAATTCAATCAGCTCGTCTAAACATAATTATAATATTATAATTTATTCTATACCCGCTTTTAAAACTTTCCAAACATCCTACTATACATAGATATCAAATAAATGCATATTCATGATGCAGATGCAGCTTGTATGTGAGTGTGTGAGAGAGAGAGAGAGAGAGAGAGAGAGAGAGAGAGAGAGAGAGAGAGAAGAGAGAGAATTAAGATTAGCCAAAAATAATAATTAAACACCATTAAAAATTGGTAGCATTTAATATATTGAAAGCACAAGGGATATCCATGACACAGATCATAACCATTACATTCATCCCCTCAAAACCCTTTTTTTGTTTTTTGAATAATTATAAAAGCACTCTCCTAAATAGTAATACTAAATTGAGAAACCAAAAGGCAAAACCCTAGAAAAATATTAATAATTCTGATACACACTGCAACCCATTTTATATAAAGCAAGCATAGCTGAACTGGACTGAAATACCCTCTTCTTTTCCAGCAAAAAGCTAGCAAAGTTAGCTGGTCAAGCACTTTCCGTTGACTGAGAGAGCAGTGGCTGTGTGATAGACGACTTGATCTGAGCTGCTGCTCTGCTGTTGCTGTGGTCCGTGGGGGACTGGATTGCCGCCTTCTCCGCCGCTGCGAATTTTCTCTCCTCATTTTTGCCCCATAGGACCAGGTACAGCCCCACTATGATCAATACGGCACCAATTATCCTGTACATATAGATATCCCTTAATCTATACCTCGTTTATTGGGAAATTATATTTTATTTAAGCAATTCATATATAGCATCTATTGCCATAATAGAACAAGAAAAAAGAAATATTAATTATGAGGAGTTGTGTAATTAGCAGGCTATTACACTAGGACAAAGAGGTCAGGAAAAAAAAGAATGGGAAGAGAATAGTGTGAATCTGAAGTTGATCGGGAAAATGGGGGAGCATTATTAAGAAAATGAAAAGACTTGTTCAGACATTCTTGGCAGTCACAGATGTTGATGAACACACAACGACTAATTCTATGGCTAGGAATGTGCATGTGGGACTGATTAGCTAATGACCTCAACGACAAACAAACAAACCTAAACCTAAAGGGTGAATGCATAAGTTAAGAGAGAGAGAGAGAGAGAGAGAGAGAGAGAGAGAGAGTACCCTCCCAAGTAGAATTCCTCTCCCAAAGCAACGGAAGCCATAATGGCGACAACAAGAGTCTGAACAGGCTGATAGACGGCAACGAAGACGGGGCCCCCCCTATCAATGCACCATATCTGTACAGCGAATGCGATCCCTGATGCCACCACTCCCTGCGCACCCATTCAATTCTTTATTACTTTCCTCTACACGCACACACTTCTTGCTCTCTCTGTGTGTGAAAACAGGTTGCAGGAGGATGCATTGACTTAACATATGTACATCACATGCCTCAACCCACTTGAGCTGTTCTCTATCCACTCCACAAACTAATTTAATACACTCCTTTCTATTTTCATATTCATCCTTTTTTTTAAACAAATAATGATGTAAACACTGTAAAATACTTATCCATTTTAAGTGCATTACTATCATTAATGAGAATATTCTTCTGCATTAAATGATTATAGAAAAATATAAAAATAAATGTACTCTTTTTTTAACAAATTGTGGCGAGATAGTTTATTTCATTTTCAATAAATTATGTGTAGAGATTTACATTAAATGCACAAAAATTTGTTGCCATGAATTTTTATGTTGCCATCACCCCATTTATTTTGGGTACAAAACATATAGCCCAATAATTTGGTGATCATAAAAACTTATATGTATCGGATGCATCGTGCAACACGATATAAAATATTACTTGTTTAATTAAAACTATTATGAATTTACTTGAAAAATATTACTATTTATTTACTATCTTAAAAAAATAGTAATATTTTTTAAATAAATAAAATATACTTTTAAATTAAACAACTAACAGTGCAACAACATACTTAGTCTTTGCTTACAAAGACTCTTGAGTCTCTTATTCATTCTTTACCTCAAATCAGTTTTATTTAATTATAGCATGTGTAAATGCAAAATGCACCGATCAAATCAAATCAAATGTAACATAAAAAATGGGTTATTTTTGTCTCTATCAACTAGTTTTTAACAAAACCCTTTTTTTCTTTTTTTTTTTTTTTTAACCGCGAGAGAGAGAGAGAGAGAGAGAGAGAGAGAGAGAGAGAGACATACAGCATAGAAGACGCTGAAGACCTCGGCGCCGGAATGGAACATCCAAGCCTTAAGGTCCCTCTCCATAAAAGCCGCGATCGCGAGAAACTGAATGATCCCAAAGAAACACTGGTAAGATGTGAAGGAGAGCCGAGCCGGGTACTTCTTCAGAATCGGCGCCTGGAGCACCAGCCAGCCGGACCACGACAGGCAGTGCCCGATCAAGAATATGCACCCCAGGGTCCAGTTCTTCCCCTTCGCGTCTCCCAGATACGGCAATGGCAGTGCTGCCGCCGCCGCCGTCGCCGCCGCGCTGTGCAGCGGCGAAGATGGGCTGTAGATGGTGGGGCCCTTATAGAGTGTGATCACGGATGCACCCGCCACGCAGAAAAGTGTCCCAGCCATCTTTGAGATCCCATCTTTTCGGTCCAATCTCACTTTCTCTATCCTGAAAAAGTGAATATTCGATCCAAAAGTGGGGTTAGATTTATTTTTTCTTTTTATAAATTCGTTGTTGAAGATATGGACTCCAGCAATTAATTGATTTATTCATCCTTGCCTGAGCGCTGCTGCCATGAGGAATGTAATGGCGGGAACTGAGTTTTGTATCGCAGAGGCAAAGGTTGGTGATGTGTTGTCCAAACCCAACAGGTAGAATCCTTGATTTGCAGTAATCCTGTCCGAAATTTTGAAGAAATGTTTCAGATCATTCTTTTTGTGAGAAAAAAAAAAAAAAAAAAATCCTGCAACACACACACACTGGAGGCATGATCGTGTACAATATCATACCCGACAATTGCAAGTAGGAAGAACTGGAGGATGAAGTTCCAAGTAATAGGTGGTCTCTCTTTCCTGACAACAGATCAAGAAATAAGAGCAAAAATTATATGGTATTCTTGAAATTGATTGAATAAGTTGTTAAGATGGACTTCTCCTTAAAAAACAAGAGTTCTATTAGCAGAACTCTTATTTTGAGACGAAAGAATATAATGAAATTTATGAGACGTCTTACTTTTCAAGAAAATAGGCGAAGGGTAGGAGGAGAAGGAAGGCAAGAATGTTCCTATAAACTGGGAACACAATCTTGCTAATGCCCATGTTAAGGGCAGCTCGTGAAACCACATGGAATCCTGCATATCCAAACTGCAGTGCTAACATAGCTATATGAAGCTGAAATTTCTCCGGAATGGAGCATATCCTCCGACCGAGGGCTGAGCCACCGCCGGCATCTGCCATTGCTAAACAAGTAACAAGACTGAAAAAATAAAAAGAAAAAATAAGTGTTTAGTTTGAATTGTGGTGGTGTTCGGGTAGAGTTTAGGGTGATATAAATATATAGTTGAGAAGGAACTGTAGGAGAGGTATGAATGAATATGATACCCCACAAGAGGGGCCCTAAATCAAACGTGAGCTTTGAAATGTTTTTGGTTGTCTCCCACATTCTTCTCTGTACAAAGTATTTCTATAAAATCCTTTTACTATGCTTCATTCCACTAGGTTGACATGACAACCCCCATCGCACTATACCTATAAAAAAAAAAGAAAAAAAAAAACCTGAACACACACACACATGATTGTGTGTGTGTGCGTAAATGTATCTATTTGGAAGCATGCTATTAATGATGGTAATTGAAGAGAGAGGGTGGTGGGGTGTAGAGGAAGGTGGTGAGCCGCCATCGATAGATAGCACGCACGAGGGGCGGGGTGGGGGGTGGGATACACCTTGTGTCCTCATCCACCCATGAGACCCTGAACCCCACCACCACCCTAGCTGCTAACCTTCCCTTTTAATGACCCTATTTTCTTGTCCAACTATCTTCATATGTGTGCACTATGTAACTATCTTATATTTTTGGCAATTTATAAAGTAATATTAACTTTTTTTATCCACTATATATAAATTAAATTAAGGGTGCGGCCCCCAAATTATCTAAATACACTTTATAAAATTTAAATAAAATTATACACTATTAAAATGACTAAATTACCCTTTATATTCAATCTACCCAATTTGATTGTCTAATCTACCCAAGACTCGTTTGTAACATCCACTCAAACAAGTGAAGTAAGGGTCGACAGATGTTGCTGAACACTACTTCAATTGTTTGACCCGAACAAGTTTTAGGGCAACATGTTCGTCATTTTTTAACAAATAAGTTTCAAACATGAACATATATGTTCGACCAATTCTGTCGAGCACAAATAGATGTGTTTGATAAAACACAAAAAAAAATCAAGAATTCAAGAATCCTAGACAATTGATCAGTTTGTTCTCTTCGTCTTCTTCTTCTTACTATTTTATTCTTGTTTTTGTTTTGTTTTTTATTTTTATTTTAATTCAAAGGGTATAATTGTCCAAAATAGGTTATTTAGTAAAAAAATTAATTTAAAATATAATGTATTTAGAGGAATTGAGGGTGCAAATAGGTGTATCCTTAAATTATACTAATACTACGACATAATAGACCTTATGTAACATTGAAAAAATCTATACTTAATACAAAAGAAGAACTCCTAAAAATATGCTAAATAGTCACATGTCACTTTAAGAAATTTTCAAAAGTATATTACAAAGTTATATGTAATCTAAACTTCAAGTAACGTTTTTGTTACAAAATTATTTTTGACATGTGATATATCAAATTAATCATTTTTACTATCTTTAATTTGATACCAATGTGTATATCAAAATAAAATATTATAATTAAAATGTAAAATAGTTTTTAATGAGTTTATTTGAAATATGTGTTAGGTTTGAAAAAAGGATTAAATTCTTATATGAATTTGAGACAATATAAAATAAAAATATTAAACTATATATAATTAATTGTTTCATTTATATTTTTTTTTACTGATTTCAAATATTTATATTGACATTGAGGAATTATAATGGGTTATAATGAGTTTAAATTCAGTTTGTTGTGCAATTTATTAAGTCTTAGAGATTTATTTTGAGAATAACAAGTGCAATATCGGTATGAAACCCTAAAATTTCTAATTTCTTATACCTACTATATATATGTGTGTGTATGTATACACTGTCATTATAAATTATTTGTACATGAATATAATCTTTCACAAAAACTTTAAAATATATAATAAAATAATTTCTTAAGGTTTTATATATGTATATAATCTTTAACAAATAATCTTTATCATACATATTTTTATATCTAGATTATATATAATATTTAATATAAATTATGTATGCTATTTAAAAAAATATTGTACAATCTTCAATAGATATGATTAAAAGTTATATATATATATTAATTAACAAGTGAATAATCATAAATGTGTTGTCTGAAAAATATTATAAACTGCCACATAAAAAGTATTACATACTTGAAAGTGTTGCATAAAAGTATTTCTCATTTAAATGTGATACATGTAAGTGTTACATAAAAAATGTTACCGATTAAAATGTGTTACATATTAAATATGCTAAATTACTTAAATATTAAAATTATAAATGTTTTACAATAATATACTACATAAAATAATCTATGTAAAAAGTGTTACAGTAATGTGTTAAATAAGATCAAATATGTGGTAGTGTAGCTTTTATACATACTTTACTTTAATTGACACAAAAAACGGCTAATGAAATGGTCCTCAGGTCGCACTCCCTAGATACGCAACAAAGTTAGATATAAACGATATAGTCACTTTGTCATGTACATGTACTTGAAGTAGTAGTTATGTGATGTACAGTATGTGTTGAACACATGGCAATGAAATAAAGGTTGTACACAACATGAAGATTATGTTGTGTATGTGTGTGTGCCATAGTGGCTACATCGTCTTCACGTACACGACATACATGTACACAATATTATGGTTATTTTGTATGCAAAATAGACTCTCATTAATATTTAATTAATTTGAATGTGTTTTGGTAAAATGAACAAAAAGTGGGAAGAAAAATTAATTGTGTTTGGATGGTTAAATTTTTTTTTTTGTTTAGTTGATTTTTTTTTTCTCATTTAATTTCCACATGATTTATTTTAAAGTAGTTTTTTATTTACCTCTCTTTATTACAAAGGAAAGTGTTGAAGTTAGTCATATAATTTGTATGTGTTATGTTCAAATAGGAAAAGCCTAATAAGTGATATTAGAGTGAACCAATGTGATGGATATCCTTGAAATACCAAATAATGCAGAGAAGCCTCAAGAGATGTATCAAATGCATGGCTTGGATAGTGATGGTAAATTATGGACAATATGTAAGACGTGCAACCAAGTACGTACACCATAAATGTTAGCTATTTTATTTCACTTAAACTACGACTCGCAAGTGCACGAGGTAAATTATAATAAAATTATGGTGAGAACATGTTTTGTGTCCACATGAATTGTATATAGTAAAATCATCTAAGTACTTGTTTATGATATTTTCTTTTATCTAAAGAATTGATTAATTGGAAAACAATTTCTATTCCCACCACATATTTTACTCATCACACCACACAAAATCTATGGATAAAAGTAGATATAAAAAATGACAAAAATATCCTCAAACCCTAATTTTTGTTGTTTTTTTTTTTTTTTTTTTTTTTTTTTTTTTTTTTTACACAGCAAACCGCAGCCTTCTCTTCTGGCATTCTTCCTCTACCACAGCTGCTGTCATTCTCCCTCCCGCGATTCTCCATTAAAAAATCAAGAGCAGTCTGGATCAACTTGGAATAAGAAAAAACCATGCCCAACTTGACAAGCAACTAGATTCCTAAAAAGCTGAGGAGAGTTTGGTGCCCAAAAATCGAACAAACAAGAAAATGTTTGGTGGGCAAAAATCGAACGCCTTTTAGAGCGTTCGGTGCCCATAAACCGAATAATGTATTTTGCGTTTGGTGTACCAAATTTGGCCGAATGCACTAAATTATTTTTCATCTTTCATCTATAATTTTTCTTTCTTTCTTCCTTCAATGTTTTGTTTTTTCGCTTTTTTTTTTCTTATATTGTTCAGTGGTGAGAAGGGCATGTGTTATCGAAGCAGACGGAATAGTTGTCTTTCGATTTTTTTAGAGTTGAGGGTTGTTTGTTGCTGGGAAAACATGGAGGATCTTCTTCTTCCTTTCAATATTTTTTTTTATTAATGAATAAGGGTATGAATGTAAAATTGTGTGGTGTATAAAGTAAAACTATTGTAATTTTTTTATTTTATTAAAATGTGGTGTGTAAAGTAAATATGATGTGGATAATATTTTTTGTGGTGTCAATAGAAAGTCCTAATTGAAAAGGATTTTATAAACTAAAATAAAACAAATAAGGAGTACAACAGTATCAACTCAGATTTAAACAACTAAAGATATTTAGAGATTATATGGATTTCAGGGACATGCATTCATATGGTTCATATGAGTTCCTTTAATGTATCAAACTACTTTAATTCATATATTTGTAGAAAAATCACTAATATATCTAGATCACCTCTTCCAAGTTAGATCTAAATGTAAATTATATAACACTGATCATCTTCCGATCTCACAGTATCATCTACCCCCAATCGTGCTTAGGATATATTCTCATCACAATACTTACCAAACTTCCAAACTAGGAAGTTTGTCTTATGCATTCGTAATTCGTTAATCAATTACTCCCTGCCGAATAATAATGTATTAGCTACACATATCCAATTATTCGCCACATAATTGCATACAACATTCAAATCAAGGAAGCATAAATAAATATAGGAACTAAAATAATAACATTAAAGAAAAACATATGAATCTATAATCATGCAATCCCTAGAACCACTAGATGTTTAGCCACTCATATTCAATAAATAATCCATGAGAAACATATTGATAAACACAGCTAACACAAAAAGAACTAAAGAAAAGAAAACTATTGAAGCCAAATGATCTTCGTTTCTCTCTTCCTCTTTGATGACTTGGTTGGTTGATCCTCCTTTTTGTATCATTGTTTCTTACTCTAAATCTGATGTATATTGTATGATCTAAAATCTGTTGTAGCTCTTTCTTTTATAGATAATTACTAAGGTTTTGATAGCCACCGTATCTCTATTTTGGAATGAGAAGATTTACTCGAATCACACCAAATCGTGATGTTAAGATCATACCGTGAGGATAAGCACGATCCGTGAAAGGCAAATACAATCTGTGCAAAAGGACCAAGCACGGTCTGTGCAAGGTTACGCATGGGCCGTGCTTCATGAAGCTCAATATATGGGTCAGTCTGATCTACAATATAGGCGGTGCTCGAGTCGTGCTTCCGAGGTCCGTCCTTGGTTCGTATGACTTGAGACATGGTCTACACACATTTAATTGTCTGTTTTTCTGTCAAAACTTTAACAAACATATGACGTAACAAAATATATCGTAACAAAATATAACAACATTATGATGAACTCGTCACTTAGCTACGTCCAATTACCTAAAAGCTATACATAATAAACCTGAATTGTACGTAAATCATATGTTTATCAATAAACTTCATTTATCAATAAACTTCAGGTCATGTATCTATCATTTTAAAGAAAACCAGAAAATAATTTCATATGAACTTTGACTAAAGCGGACAATTCATCGTAATGTAAACTTAGGACACTGTTGACCCTACATATGTATAATTAAATATCATCACCATGAACATCAATAGCATGAGTATTAACATACTTGAATATACCAATATATTTTATTATTGAGAATATGGATTTTGAATTGTTGCTTAATCCGACATGAGATGTTGAGGAAATTATTTTCTTTTTCCATAAGCTTAGTATAATTTTAAGAGAGAATATGATCAGCATCATATTATATGCATAAGGCGAGTTTAAATATATCTTGAAATATGACAACATATCTTAAAAAGTTTCATAATGTATACCTACATATCTCAAAGCTTACTTCGAGAAGTGACAAAAAATATATTTTTTAAGAATTGGGTATAAGACATTTCATGTTATACAATAATAATATTTTCAACCATATGGTGTAATTTTGATCACAAAGTCAAATTTCGGTTGTTTTTTTTTTTGTTCGTTCATATCCTAGTGTCACTTGGCAATAACAAAAAAGTTTTCATTATGCAGCCCGGAACGTTTAAACACGAACTTGAATGTTATACACTAATATTATTTAGTTATGAACAATGACATTTCCTAATTTAAGTCAACATCAATTACCCATTTTGTGGTGAATTATTTTGTTTAAGAATAGATTATACACATATAATTCCTTTAAAAAAAATATCAAACCTATAAATGAATTTAAAAAAATATATAAAAAAATTGCTCACTTTCTTGTGATTGTACAATGACGTCTCATGACTATGAGTGTTGATTGAGTTTTCAATTCTAAAACAGTAAAAATTGCTTTAAAATGAGTAACATTATAATATATTCACAAAATAAATAATTTAAAGAAAAAAATATTAAATAAGCATGCACTCTAATGTTTAAAGGATAGATGGTAGTATATAACTGAAACAAGAACCTAGAAGAAAGATTCTATATGTATATATATTAATTTCATTTCATTTAGAATAAGAAAATAATATAAATATTTATTTTACCCAGGAACTAAATTAAGTCTTCGAAAAAATGTTAAAGACATTGATTTACATAATATGATATTTTATTTAGTTTGTGTTCAATTGTTATGTAATTTTTATTTAGTTTGGTGAATTAGAAATCAAATTTACATGATACAATCATTTTTATTTTTTTTAATTCAATGCATTTTGTATACTTTGAATTTCTTTTATCCAAAATTAAAATAAATCTGCAATTACTTGAAGCGAACTAAATTAAATCCAATCCCTGCCAAACAATTTCTATATATACCGACTCACTTTGGAAATCAAGTTTTAAAATCTCTGAAGTTCAATACGATTTTGAAGATTTGGAGATTCTCTAACCACTTCATCTATGCTCATACAACTTTTTTTTTATTCTATTTTATGATTTATTCTATTTTTATAATAACTACATGCTTAATGTTTTTTCAAACTAACACACATTGTATATTTAAATTAATAAAGTACAAGACGAAATACTAAATAGAATAAAATTTTGTAACTGATGCCCAATCTGGGGAGGAAGTCGATGAACAATCCTTTTGTGATTGAGATCTACAACTATCTTATGTTTTATTATTTTTAATATATTTTATATATTAATAATTGAATATAGATACACACTATTATGATTATTGTAGAGTAAAAAATAAATACAAACTCTCAAATTTATCATTGTGATAATTTCACCTGTTGACTAAGATTCACACTTGCCTACTTTAAGTCACAAAAGTGTGTGTGTGTGTGTATGTGTGTTTTTCTTTTACCAATAAGAATAAAAGAATTGTTCGCTCTAATTGCATATTTGCATGTGCAATGATAAGGAGTCAGTAGGCATTTTCACATCATAACATTTTGACCCCTTGCATGAGTATCAGATAATTTGCTATAAATCTCTCTCTCTCTCTCTCTCTCTCTCTCTCTCTCTCTCTCTCTACACACACATATATATATATGTATACTACATATGTCTTAATAATACTTTTATCTGCAGCAAATTATCAAAACTAACTATGGTTTTCGAGGTTTAGGATCTTATAATTTGCTTCAATTTTTTACATGGGAGATGCCGTTTTATTTTATATTTCAATAGATACACAATATGTGTACGTTGATTATAGTATTTAATGTATTTCATGTATATTAATAATTTAAGAATATGAGACAAAATATTATTTAAAACAATAAAATTTTACTTATGTAATTTTTTAAAAAATTATGTAATATAACTAGTGTTATAAAAGAGGACATTAAGAAATTATTGAAGTTGAAATCGTGAATATAGGCATTTTAGGAAAATGAATTATTGAGAAACTACAGGATTCATGCACTCTACCAAATCCAAAATATTAAATCTTTATTCCCAATTAATTGAAATAAATAATGGGTTCTATTATATTATTATATCATTTGACCGTACAAGTACAAGGGCGAAATTAGTTATTGACTCAATCTGAGTCTCGTGAAGGGATTTGGATATCCTCCAACAATCATCTCTTCATATTATTTATTAACATTTTGTTTTTTAATAAATATAATTTACAGATGGATATTAGATATCTATTTATTAAATTAATTATTCATACCCATTAAATATGGTGAGCTTTATACGACGCTTTCTAAAAAGTGAATATATATTTTGCATTTTGAGTTTATCATATGACAATATTAGAATATACTAATATTATGTTCCTGCGATCTACATATAACAATACATATTCACTAATAAATAATGATTATTGTACTAACTTAAATCTTTGCAAACTTTTATTATATCAAAATCTATATATATATATATATAATAGTAAACTGGTTGTTTCTATATTTGTTATTATTATTTTCTCCCAATTTTCTTTCCACAAATGGAAGATGGATTTTTAGGAAATGTGGTTATATTACTAATCAAAAAGATTTATTTTAACATTTTATATTTTTAATTTTTAATAATGGTAATGTTCTAATTTGATCAAAATTAATTTTATATTCTTATTATGAACATTGTATATATATAAAATATTGAACATAATTGTATGTATTTTTAAAATATTAATTTTATATATTTTTAAAACTTAATAATATAATATTATAAAAATATGTTGTGCATTACACAGAACAACATATCAAATTAAGCAATATATGATATTAACAAAATTTAAAGTACATCAATGTTGTATTTATATCAATTGGTTAAGTTAATTGATAATTTCAATGAATCAATAAATTATTTATTGTTAATGGAATAATTTCATAAGTGTGATTAACAATCGATTTATCTTTAGGTAGAAACATTCAAAACACAATTATTTAAGTTATTTTGATTTTTTAAAATCATTATTATGATTAAAGTATGTAATTAATAAAAAAATATTTCAAATTAAAAAAATTAATAAATATTTTTGGATGGAAATTATTGCTGGCTATTTTTTTCATTTATTTACTTTTATATATGGATAGAGTTTATGTATATTAATACAAAAAATATATATAACATGTACTCTCAACTGTGATAAAGAATTGGAACTGATCTGTCTCGTTGTAGGAAACTGATTGAATTAATATATTTCAAACAAATACTTATTTAATGTATTTTAATATACAATATGATTGTAGAAATAAAATACAAAAGAGAATATGAAGGGGAAATTATTTTGTTGTTCATACAAGTTCAAAAACAATTTTTTTTTTTTTTTTTATGAGTTCAGTACAAAATTATAACATATCAATTTGCATATTGAAGTTCGTAGCGAGTTCAATAAATATAAATATTATAAAATTTAAAAATAAAATTTAATTTATAGCAAAATAAAACCAACATTTAATTTGTGAAGGAAGGAATATCACTTTATACACGAAACATGCACCTTCTTTTACCCTAAAACATGGACACTTTTAAGGCCAAAAAAAATGATATTTTCTACTTTGTTGGGTGTAAGAAAGCAATGAATGGAAATTAGAATGATGAAGGACATAATTTAATGATGTTTGTTTAAGGTAATTAATGTGGTGTTTCCACTAACAGCCCACCTCCCAAGATGTGCCTGGCTCTCCTTTACTTTAAGGGACAGAGTGTCCCCCTCTCCTTTCAGACCATCATCATTCTATTATCTTACAAAATATCTCCTAAAGTTGATCCCTGTCCCAGAAAATCATACTATCTATACATTATACATACACTCTACACCTTTACTAGTTTGAATATGAAAAAAGTAATTTTCTTTTCTGCCACTCATCCCATGTCTTTTTTGTTCTTGATAAATAAATTAAAATACTTTAATTGGAACTTGACTGATTTTATAAAATGTTAAGAAAGGACAAATACCCAATTTGATATTCGTCCGGGAAGTTATACCATGGACTGATTTACTGATTGGTTACTCATCCATCATTTTTAATATAAGTACAAACAAGAAGCCCCCAAAAAAAAAAATCTATTAGATCACAATTGATCATGTTGGTATCGCGGTCGAGACCTTCGTTTGGCTCAGATTGTGGTTCCTCTTGTGATTTATTAGTGATACGATGTGGTCCAATTCTAACCACACTCAAAATCTAGTAACTCACTATTACTCTCTTACACACACAAGTGTATCTGTATCGATTAAACACAAAGTAAGAAAAGAGAGAATAGAGAAGATAATAGAATACCGTTGTGGTTTTTCATGTATCGTATATGGAGGCTAGTGAATATCATATATATAAGGATATATGAGTTGACCTAGGGTTGTCATGGGCTTGAGTTGGCTTAGGAAAATATATTATTCGGCCATCAGAATTACAATCTCTACCTTGGCACACACCATATCACTGATCATGAGGCAGAAGCACATAACACATCTATCGCCGGGCTGCCTTTTGTATGACACAAAGTCATATAGGAAGCAACCAATGGACACAAAGTAAGCCTCTCACCAAGGAAAATACAAGGACACAAAGTTCAAGTTTAGACACAAAGTTCGAGACACAAAGTCTCTCTCAAAAGAAAATATAAGGACACAAAATTCAGGTTTTGACACGAAGTCCGGACACACAGTCTCTCGCCGAGGGAAAACGAGGACATAAAGTTTAGGTTTGGACACAAAATCCGAGACACACAATCTCTCACCAAAGGAAATACAAGGACACAAAGTCTAAGTTTGACATGAAGTCCGAGACACACAATCTCTTACCGAGGGAATACGAAGACACAAAGTTCAGGTTTGGACACAAAGTTCGAGACATACAGTCTCTCACTTAGTAAAATGCAAGGACACAAAGTCCAGGTTTGGACACAAAGTCCACATACGAGACACAAAGTCCCAACATAATCCATCAATGACATCGAGTTGCTCCACCTCAAATGGAGTTGTATCAGACAATAAGTAAAAAACACATAACCAAGCAAGCAAACAAATCAAACTCATTTAAAAAAATGACGAACCAACTTATTACCACCTTATAGCCCGGTTCACCCATAGACCAAAGTCTATAAGCCTTTTATCTATCCAGGTACCCTGGAAAAACATATTTATTAGAAATGCATATATCAAACCATACAAAAGGTTTATGATTACTAACCTCGTATTAGCTCACTAAGAATCAAATCACATGTTAGCAATCAACACATATATGCAAGCACGGATATATCCAATTATCACCAAGATAAAAATATCCAAATAAACACACGAATTCACACAAAATTCGAGTTCACACAAACAATTTTCATTTTTCACCCCTTGTGATTCCACAAAAAATCAACAGTATCCACAACAAATTCACACAGAATCCTATGGGTAACAGGTAAACATGAAATCTAACATAATAGTTATAGAAAGACATTTAGGACAGTTTAAATGGAGACGTATGAAATGTGTATCCAGAATCTATCAGTAATTCATTTCCTTATGATACAAAGAATTCATAGACATTTTTCACACATATGAGTCACCATAAAAACTTCACCATAATCATCTAAAACTATATTAGCTTTGTTATTATCCTGTTTCTTCTTAGGTCTAGGATAGTCTTTAGCAAAATGACCAATTTCATTACAATTATAACACCTTTTCGAATTAGGCATTTTATTGTTATCCCTGCCCTTATCAGAACTATTGTCGTGAGTTTGATTGTTGGGAGCACCCTCTTTCTTGTGCCTTCCTTGAACAAACATCACCGCCTCATTCTCTATATTCATATTGCATTTTAAATCCACCTCCTTGCCTTTTAGACTATTTTTATGGTTTTGAGCAAGATTTCATCCCTGCCATACTTTATAGAAAACTTAACGTCCTCATAAGTATCACAAATAGCATTTAAAAGTACAATAGTCGAGTAATCATCAATGTTTTTATCCCCCGTTTATTTGATATCTTGAATTAATTTTGTGAAAATATCCAAATTTTCATCCATATCCTTGTTTAGGTTAAGTTTGAATTGAAAAAATTTCTCCAAGATGAACAATTTACACGGCAATGTCTTGTTGGTAAAAAGTTCTTTTAGTTTTTCCCAAAGTTCTTTGGCAGAACCTAGTTTTCCCACTTTCCTAATCACATAATCAGATAAGTTCAAGATAATCAAAAAATATGCTAACTCATCCATATCAGATTTTCTCTCCTCTGTTTTGGTTCCATAAAATGCAGGGTAATGCTCTTATATACCTTTTGCTGTAGACATGGGCACGGTTCCCCAGTTCCGGTTTTGGTTTCAGAACCGGTGGTTTTATGGAACCGTGGAGGGCGGAATCGAAACTGAACCGCCATATATACAGTTTCGGTTCTGGTTTCGGAACCGCCGATTTTAAAATTGGCGGTTCCCCCGGTTCTGGTTTCGGTTCCACAGTTCTTTTTTTTTAATTAACAACTTTCAAAAGAGCCGTTGGAACCGCCATTCTCGGTTCTGGTTCGAAACCGCCAGTTTTCAATGATTATTCCATCTCAGCCGTTGAAGATCAGCGTATTTAATCTCAGCCCTTGATCTTCAATGGCTATAATTTTCAAATTCAATCTGGAACCCAATCAAAACCGAAACCAGAACCATCGGTTCCAAACCGGCGGTTTGAACCGACAATTTTGGTTCCAAAAAAAAGAGAACTGGAACCGAACCATTACTTCGACAGTTTCGATTCTGGTTTGGAACCAGAACCGGGTCAACGGTTGAACCGAACCGATGACCTATGGTTCGAACGGCGATTTCTGTTCCAAACCGAGATCGTGCCCATGTCTATTTTGCTGTATAAGGAGTCACTTCAGTTTCTATTGCCAGATACTAAAATCTGACTTACCATCAAACGGAGTAAGACATAAATTAGATGGAGTAACCATATTTCACAAACAAGCAATCATGAACATACAAACACGTAGAGGGTAAGCATACTAACCTTGTAGCACCTGTTGATATACGCAGCGAAAATAAAGTAGATAAATAACCAATATCACACAAAATATAATTAACCAGCAAATCAACAAGCACGTAATCCTATGGATTCTACCAGCAACAAATATCAATCCTATATCGAATCCCACGGTGTCTATTCTAAAATGTAAAAGAGTATTAACCTCTTTACTAAAGCAAGACCCTACGGTAAGGTCTCAAAATACACCTAACGAGATCTCGGGCCTTATGAATAGTAATTTGAATAACGTGAGAGTCTTGTCTCAACACAACTGTGGCTCTGATATCATTGTTGGATATCGATGTTATGACCTTCGCCTGACTTAGGTTGTGGTTCCCCTTGTTATTGATAATTGATATGATATGGTCCAATCTTAACCACACTCAAAACCCGGTAACCCACAATCATTCTCTTACATACACAAGTGTATCCCTACCGGTGAAACACAAAGTAAAAAAAGGGGAGAATGGAGAAGATAATAGAATACTGTTGTGGTTTTTCATATATCGTATATGGAGGCTAGTGGATATCATCACATATATATAAGGGTATATGGGTTGGCCTAGGATTGTCATGGGCTTGAGTTGGCTTAGGAAAATATATTATTAGGCCACATCAATTGGGCCATCAGAATAACAGATCACAATACGCAATCATAGAGGAAAAAGAGTCCAATAGGTCACAAGTCGACCGGTTATGACAAAAGAAATTACTGATTTTGCTAAAATTAGAGTGTCAACTAGGTTAAATTAATCTAACTTAGCCAAAATTTATGAAACTCTACTGATTAGTAGGCTGAAACAAAAATAATATAAGTATAACTCATCTCACATATTTTAAATATTTGGTCGGTTCTGTGCTCAACTCAGACCATATGAACTAAGCTAATCGATTTTGGCTATATGTGGGCTGATTCATGGGTTTTATTTATTTATTTATATTTCTTCTTTGAGAAGTGAGTCATAATTACAGCAAAATATAATATAACATTACTTCTATATATAAATATATAGTTTGATATATTACACATTACACCACCTTATTTAATAACATTATTATATGCATATAAATATTTTTGATATTAATGCACTTTATTTAAATATTTATAATAAATGTCCTAACTAGTAATAATAAATTAATAAGTGGTTATATAATATAAATATCAAAAGATATTTCATAATGTAAATATTTATTATGACATCACTTAAAATCATTTACTATTTTTATATTGTATACAATTATATATCTAGATTTGATTCATGGCATATTAAATTACTATACAATTAAATATGAAATAAGTATAATTACAAATAAATGAGATATGTTGTAGGTTGGCCTATCTAGGGATCTGTTAGCCCCTTGAGTTGCTGAAATTCTTGGCATGCATCCTGCGTGCCAAGGTTCAAAGAGGTGTTGGTGTGCAGAAGCACTTGATGGGATGTGGGTACTCGGCGCACAAAGCTAGGTGAGTATGTGCCTGAGGGCCCTGCAAGTTGCGGACTAAAACACATAGGCTAGAAATATGTGGGCAAGGCGAGCTATGGCCGTGCACACACAAGACGCAAAAAATAGGCATTGGCAGGTTCGCGCACAAGCCGGGCGTGTGCATGCTGAGTGGCGTGCCCGACAGACGGAGGGTATGTCCCATATGCTGGGCGGGTACAATGGCGTGCGTGGGACCAAGTGCGGGCAAAGATGGGTGTGTGCGTGCACAACTCACCCTGGTGGCGGTTGAAAAATAGCTTGCCGAAATCTTGAAAATTAGGGATGGCAGTTGACAACTGCCTACTGATGTGGGCATCCTGTGTGCATGACACTTTGCCCTGGAGCCACAAGTTGACTGATAATTGGTCCCGTTTCCTAGTGGTGGGGGATGTCCACCACACTAGATCAGGCTGCCTTTGTTTATTGAAGTCTGTGGCTAGAGCTGTACGAAACCAAGTAATTATGTGTACAAGCCTAAGCCAAGTTCCTTGTACGAATCTTCGGAAGTACTACAAGGCTGGGAATTGTCCCGTATATTGCGTGTGCTTACTATTGCTTACATATTGTGCTTGCCGCTTGCTCAAACACATTACAAACTAAACTAAATATGAGAGTTTGGTGAGGGAGTGAAAAGCTGGACAATTGGAGGACAATTAGGCCGTATAGCGGGCGAAAAATTATATCTCACAAATTACCCCTGTGGTAAGTGGTATTAGAGCCCAACAATAGGTTCAAGGTGTTGATTGTTGCGATGATCGAAGTAAATCGTTGGCAAGAAGAGTTGTGGCCTCGGAGGCACGGGACAGACCCCCAAAAGTTTGACAATGGTGGGCATGTTCTGGTGGGTTTTGGATGTTGAAAAGATCACGACGAACATTCGAAAGTCAGTGGATGAATTGCCTGAGTTTGTAAAGGAACGGATTGTATCATGCCAAGAAAACAGTAGTGTCTTGATGGATGTTGTGGATCTTAAGTTGGACGCTGTAAAAGATGACCTTAAAACCCTGAAGAAGGCTGTTGGTGCAGTTTCTAGCAAGGACCGACACACGTCCAAAGTGAAGGTCCCAGACCCCAAGTCTTTTGGTGGTGCTCGTAATGCCAAGGAAATTGAAAAATTTCTATGGGGCATAGAAACATACTTCCAAGCATCCATATACCGAATTCAGAGAAGGTGTCTGTAACGAATAAGTACATGTTGGGAGATACAACGTTATGGTGGCGGCCGTGCCTTTTGAATGATGCAAGCACTAATCAGGACCCTATTGAGACGTGGGAGGTGCTGAAATGGGAACTGAAAAAACAGTTCTTGCCTTGCAATACTTTGTGGCTTGCAAAGGATTCGTTGCGAAAATTGAAACACAACGGGTCTATACGTGAGTATGACAAGGAATTTTGTTCCTTAATGCTGGATATAAGGGATATGTTGGAGGAGAACAATCTATTTAACTTCATGGCAGGATTGCAGACATGGGCCCAAACTCAACTTCGAAGGCAAGGGGTCAAAGATTTGCCATCCGCCATTGCTGTTGTTGATCGGTTGGTTGATTTCAAAATGTTTGGCAACGTAAAGGGAAAAAAGAAAGAGTCGGGAAAGGACAAAGGAAAATCTGAAAAGTTAGGAAATCACTAGAAAAATAAGAAAAAGAAATACAAGGATCGTTGGAAGGTAATGAAAACAAATCCCCGGATGGCCAACACGTTGGATAAATCCCAGAAGGGATGTTTCCTTTGCGGCGGCGATCACCAGATGTGGGATTGTCCGAAGCGGGGGAAGTTGAATGAACTTGTGGCTGATGAAAACGAGTTAACCTACAAGCATGGGCCCCCTTGAGTGAATCCTTTGCAGTTGCTTACTGCATTCCAAACCAAGCCCTCAAAACATAGGGGCCTTATGTATGTCCTAGCTTTTGTGAACATGGTGGATACAATGTTGATGATTGTCGCTGGAGCCTCTCACAACCTTGTGGCGGGCCGGATAGTCCACTAATTGGGACTAAATTTGATTCCACATGTAAGTCAGATTAAAGTTGTTAATCAGAAGCACAACCCATCAATGGGGTGGCCACGATCAATATTGTTGTTGGATCGTGGAAAGGGAAGTGCTCTTTAATGGCTGTCGCTCTTAACGATTTTGATGTTATCCTTGGGGTGGAATTCCTTGTTGTTGCCAAAGTTGTTGTGATATCTCATCTAGGTGGCCTGCTTGTTTCTGATGAAGATTGCCCTTGTTTTGTGCATGACAGGTACATGGATGAGGAGCCCAAGGTTGCGGGGAACAAATCGAGATTGCTCTCGGCCTTGGAAAGTCAGTGGCTGGTTAAAACATGGAGAACTCACGTATATGGCTGCACTTGTCGAGATCAAGCCTGGTGTACACCAAGAAGTGCCGGATAGTGTAGCAGACTTGTTGTTTGAATTCAAGGATGTGATGCCTCCCGAGTTACCAAAAGAGTTGCCTCTTAGGCGGGCATGTGACCACTGGATTGAATTGGAACTGGGGGCAAAACCTCCTGCCCAGACCCCCTATCGAATGCCGCATTCACAATTAGCAGAATTAAGGAAGCAATTGGATGAATTGTGGAATGGATGATTAATCTAGCCTTCTGAGGCCCCCTATAGCTTTCCTGTATTGTTCCAAAAGAAGGCGAACAATTTGATGTGGATGTGTGTGGATTATAGGGCTTTGGATAAGTTCACTATAAAAAATAAGTATCCTATCCCAAATGCCCTTAATCTACTTGACAAGTTGACTCGGGCATGATTTTACACAACAATTGATCTAAGGTCGGGATATTGACAAGTTCGTATAACACTAGGGGATGAAGCAAAAACTACTTGTGTGATGATATATAGGTCATTTGAATTTCTTGTTATGCCATTCGGACTAACGAATGCCTCTCCTACTTTTTACAACATGATGAATGATGTGTTACGAATTCATGGACCATTTTTGTGGTGGTATATCTAGATGGCATTGTCATCTATTCGAAATTATTGGAGGATCATTTGCTATATTTTAAAGCTATTTTTCAGAAGCTGATGGAAAATAAGTTGTATGCAAAGAAAGATAAGTGTGAGTTTTGTTGGGAAGAAATCACATTCCTTGGTCACATTATTGGCCAAGGAAAGATCAAGATGGATCGAAAGAAGGTGTAGGCCATGTTGGACTGGTCGGTTCCAGTGAAAGTGGCGGAATTGAGACCGTTTTTGGGACTGGCGAACTATTATAGGTGGTTCATCAAAGGCTATTCTAAAATTGTTGGCTCGCTGAACTTGCTAAAAAATATCAGAAGTGGGAGTGGATGGATGCGTGTAAGGAGGCCTTCGAGACCTTGAAACAAGCCATCTCTTAGGAGCTTATTCTCAAACTCCAAAAATGTTTGACAAACCTTTTGAATTACCGGCTGATACTTTTGATCGTGCTCTTGGTGGGGTGTTGGTGTAAGACAAGCACCCCACTACCTTTCAAAGCCGAAAATTGAAAGATGCTAAAGTGTGGTATAACACATATGAAAAAGAATTAACGACAGTGATTCATTGCATGGAGACCTGAAAACATTATTTACTTGGCAAAAAATTTATTGTTGTTACTGATAATGTTGCTAACACTTATTTTAGGACCCAAAATAAATCGTCCCCAAAGCAGGCCTGCTGGCAGGAGTATTTGGGCGAATATGACTTTGAAAGGGTGCATCGACTAGGCCGGCACAACAAAGTGGCAGATGCCTTGAGCCGGAAAGAGATGGAAGAATATGTTGCTACCTTGACTCTGATTAAGTTGGAGAAAATCCGAGAGGCATCCCAAAATGATGTTGTTTACTTGAAATTAGTTGAAGAGGTGAAAGCTAGTCACCTAAGGAAATATTGGCTGGATGACTGGCAGCTCTATGAAAAGGGCGGAAGGGCGTGCGTCCCGGGTAATGCACTAAGGGGACAACTCTTGAGGAAAACTCTCGACCCTCAATGGGCTAGACATCCAGGCATTGAGAGGATGTTGTCATTGTTGTCCCATCGGTATTATTGGCCAAAGATGGAGAACGATGTTGAGGCATATGTTCGTATATGTGTTGTGTGCCAACAAGACAAACTAGAAAGGAACGAGGAAGCTGGGTTATTGCAGCCCTTACCTATCCCTGAAAGACCATTCCAGTCCATGTTTATGGACTTCATTTCAGGATTCCCAAAGGTGGAGGGTAAGACATCCATTTTTGTGGTTGTTGATCAATTTTCAAAGTATGGTATTTTTGTTACTATGCCTAATGATTGCCCTGCTGAAATTGCTGCTGATTTGTTCTTTTGATATGTTATAAAATATTTTGGTATTTCGGAGGACATAATCAGTGATAGGGACTCCTGTTTAACAGATCGCTTTTGGAAAACCTTGTTTAATATTATGGGAACGAAATTAAAATTCCGAACAGCTAATCGTCTGCAGACGAATGGGCAAACAGAACGTATGAATTAACTATTAGAGGAATATAAGGGGCACTGTGTCTCGGCCACTCAAAATGATTGCGTGGGCATACTAGACATGGCACAGTTCTGTTATAATCAGTACAAAGCCGTGGTCACAGGGATGAGCCCATTTGAGATTGTGTTTAGGCAATAGTCCATAACTTTCCACGAGATTACAGTCTAGTAAACGGGTGGAAATTACCCTACTACTTATCGTTTTGCTCATTCACAACAGGAGCTGCTTCATGAAGCCAAATATAGCTTGGGAAAGGCTAAAAAACAAATGAAGAAATATGTGGATAAAGGTCGAAGGCATGTTGAGTTGTTGTTGGTGAGCAAGTTTTGTTGAAATTAACTCCACAGATTTGGAAGAAAATCTTCTCCAAGACATCGGGGATTGATTCCAAAGTCCGACGGACCCTTCGAAATCATTAAGAAATTTGGAAATGTGGCATACCAGTTGAAGATGCTGGATCGGTTGAAAGTTCATCCAACATTCCCTGTCTCAATTTTTGAAGAAGTATCATGAGGATCTACTGGATTCCTCAAGAAAACAGGCTAAGGGTGCTCCGCCTATAATTAGACAACAATTATTCAAGAAAGTATGCAACATTCTGGATCACCGGACCCAAAGTCAAAGCAGGAAAAATGGAAGGACGAATTACTCGGTGTAATGGACGGGTGAATCCAAAGTGGATGCTACATGGGAAAAAGATATTAACTTATGGAAATTTGATAAATTTATTGCAAGTTTTTGGGAAACAAAGAGGAGACTCCACCCTTGACGAGGACGTTGAGTAGCTTCGGTGGGGGCGGTTTGTAGACTCTTAAGTTGCTACAATCCTTGGCATGATGCATCCTGCGTGCCAAGGTTCAAAGGGATGCTGGTGTGTAGCAGCACCTGATGGGATGTGGGTACCCGGCGCACAAAGCTTAGGAAGTATGTGCCTGGGGGCCCTCGAGTTGCATACTGAAGCACAAAGGTTGGAAATATGTGGGCACGGCGAGCTGAGGCTGTGCGTAGCAAGACGGACCAAGCAGGCTTTGGCGCATACACAGACCTGGTGCAAGCACGCAAGACGGGACAAATAGGCATTGGCACGCGCACAAGCCTGGTGCATGCACGCTGGTTGCACGTATGCTGAGTGGTGCGCCCGGAAGATGGAGGGTATGACTCGCACGCTGGGTGGGTAAGTTGGCGTGCGCGGGACCAAGTGCAGGCAAAGACAGGTCTGCACTTGAAGTTGGGTGCGCGCACAACTCATCCTAATGGTGGTTGAAAACAGTTGGCCGAAATCCTGAAAATTAGGAAAGGCAGTTAACACTGCCCATTGATGTGGGCATCTTGTGTCTATAACACTTGGTCCCGCATGCTGACTGATAATTGGTCCCGTTTCCTAGTGGTGGGGGATTTTCACCACATTAGATCAGGCTGTCTTTGTTTATTTAAGTTCGTGGCTAGAGTTGCACGAAACCAAGTAATTTTGTGTCTAAGCCTAAGCCAAGTTCCTTGTACGAATTGTTGGAAGTAATATAAGGTTATAAATTGTCCCATATTTTGCATGTACTTATTGTTGGTTATGTATTCTGCTTGTTACTTGCTTTAACACGTTACAAACTAAATTAAACACGTGAGTTTGGTGAGGGAGTGGAAGGCTGACTAATTGGAGGACAATTAGGCCACACAGTGGGCAGAAAATTCTATCTCACGAATTACCACTTTGACATGATCTAAGTGAGTCTAGGCTTTCACCGTCCTGGGATGGGACAGGTTGAATAAGTTTTTACATCCTGTTGTGTTTACTCCATGAAATTCAACCCATTTAGTTCCATTCATGGGCGGCCAAATTACAAGTTGGGTTCAAGCTAGATAGGGTTAATTCAAACAATTTGATAACTCTAATAAATATTCATTTTTGGGAAAAAAAAAGTATCATGTCTGTTATTCTGATGACCCACTTTGTGTGACCCAATAATATATTTTCTAAGCCAACTCAAGCCGATGACCCAACCCTATGTCTACTCATATACCCTATATATATGTGATAATATTCATTAACCTCCATATACGATATACAAAAAACCAGAACGGTACTCTATTATCTTCTCTATTCTCCCTTTTCTTACTTTGTATTTGACCGGTTGGGATACACTTGTGTTTATAAGATAGTGAGTTACTGGATTTTAAGTGTGGTTAATATTGGATCACATCACATCACTGATCAATAACGAGGGGAACCACAAAACTAGCCGGACGAAGGTCTCGACAATAATACCCAACAATGTCATCAATTTAAAAATTTGTACGACTGAAAATCAACTAGTCTTGATTAACAAAATCAGTAAGCAAAATTGCATACCTAAAACACCAATATATCTAAAAATACTTAGGCAAGCATTTGTGATAAACATGGGTTTTGAATTTATTTATGATTTAATTGATTGTTAATTTGAATTATAATACATGAATATTTGGTATGTTTTATTTAAATTATTTATCTTGTGCAGATACTACACGTCCATTTGTTCTATAGTAATTTTCACAATTTTAGAGCTAAAAAATCAATTGACACTGATAGTCATTAAAGATTCATCACACAGTTATAGGAGAATGAGTATAATTTGCAATGTAGACACTTAAATACATTTTTTTTAATCTTTTTTTGAAAGAAACTGAGAAACATACAACTTTCATGAAGACCAATTCGTCAAATTGTAGCAATAACTTGGTTGGAATCCCAATCAAAGTAGAAACTACGTAGTGATTTATCCTAGCATGGCGTTCGTATGTTGGTCATATCTTGAGCTATACAATTTCAATGGAGGTGATACGAGTGGCATTTGAAAGTTGATACATAAGGCTACAACTTTGACTAAAATTTACAAATTCCAATTCACCAAAAACACCTTCAAACACCATTTTAAAGTTGGCGCACATGTTGAGCTTAATTGGGAGGATTGAAGCTAAAATGCCTCAGGTTTGGCCTAGCTCAATCAGCTCGACTGAGTAGCGGTTTAGCTCTTTCCTTGTATATTTTGAGTAGGTTTTGACATATTTTTATGAGTCATCAACATATAACCTTTATATATGTATATCTTGTTCTAGGGCTAAAAATATCATATTTTACACAAATGAAAATACGTTTTGAGCTTTAGAGAAGATCTAAAAAGCAAGGAGAATTCAAGGAAGAGAGATTCAAGGAGCAAGATTTAAGATCCAAATATGATTCTATTTTTTATGAAAAAATATCATCATGAATTTTTTTTTTTTTTTTTTTACTTGAACCATGTGTGGCTAGTTTTATTGATTCTAAGATTAGAACGTAAATTGCTACAAATCATATGGTCAATATTTTTATTATATTTGTTGACTTCGTTTTTCTTTATTCGTGTGTTCAAACATTTATTGACCATTTAAGCATATTGATCATCTTTTTAGTGTGTTTAATGTAATAAGTTGAGATTCGAAAGAGGATATTCATTATTAGTTAGGAATACACAATATAAATAATCAATAAGATCGAGAGATTTGAGATTATTTGTGAAATGTTAAATCGTTTGAATTTTTAGAAGTTATATGTGCTAAGTTGAATAGAGATATTAGCTGATGCACATAATCTATGTTTTAATTGCTCCGTGAGAAGGATTAAACTAAATTGATGATGGTCTTATAGAGATATCGAAACACTTACAGGTTTTTGAATCAAATTGAAATCGTATGTAACATGGAATTGAAAGTGAAACTTTAGAATACCATTTGTGATTAGAGAATATCTAACTTGATTCGAACATGTTCTTTTGGTGATTATTGGATGTATTCTAGTTTAGATCGGTAAATCACACACACACACACACACTCAATTTGTAGTTGCTCAGATAAAATTGAACTATTTGAATCATTTTATTTTCTGATTTAGTTTCCGTTTGATATGGAATTGACCTTGCTTATATTATCTGCTTCTAAATTATATAGTAGTGGTTTTAGCTAGTAAATTAAAAAAAAAAAGGAAATTTAATTCCCCCTTCACTCAAAGAAATTTTAGATATCGAAGTACCCCACTCTCATTTCTTTTAGGGATATATAATCGAATTTCCCAATTCAGTTAAAATATACACTATTATAACTACGTACACATATTATTCTCCCATTTTCATTTTTAATATATTCATTAATTATTATATTTTAAAATTTTTAATAATTATAACTAATTAAATCACAATCATATAATCATTACTAACACATTTAATCAGAATAATTATTTATTTTCACATTAATATGATATCTCGTAAAATTCTACCATACAATCTCAAAATACATTTCACTTTTTCACCTTTATTATACTGTTTGAGGATTTTAAAAACAGGATCCCCGACTTATTTAGGACTAACCCAAACACCCCCTTTATAACTTTTATACAAGTGAAAATAGGGCAAGTTAAGACATTCCACTATAGAATATTACAGCAAGATTCCATCATGTGCATGTCACATGAGGCAATAATATCAGTTTTACCAACCAAACTGATATTAATGTTGCATTTTACTACCTCAGCATTAAAAAAAGCTAGTTATATTTCAAATATAATCAGCCCTATTTTAATCACATGATCGTGTTCCAATTGTCCTAATTTTAGGGTTAAAAGTTCATAATTAATTAGATAAATTGCAAGAAACTGTAGAAGATCAAAGTTTTTTCATATAAGTATGAAGATCATAATTAAAATCTAATGAATGAGATATTAATTTGAAAATTATTAATAAAATCTAAAAAATAATGTATGAACATAATACAGTTATCCCTTCTATAAAATCACAGTTATCCCTTTTCAAATCACATGATTGTCCAACGATTGTCCTAATTTTAAAGTTAAAATTCCCCGATTAATTATCTTTAATATTTTTTGTTAAAATGATTTATTAAGTATTGGAATATGTCTTGAATATGAGTTGTTAGTATATTTTGCATTGTTATGAAGTATTTGGTACATCGATTTTTTGTGAGAGAATTCAAGTCACTGTGGAGATTTGTTAGAATATGCCTTCAATCTAACAATAACTCCTTTGTTGAGAGAGTCCATTTTGGATATCTATTATATTGGGAGAATAAGTCATTCGAGAAGCAATTAGTATATTGAGAGGAGTCTCTCCTGAACCAATGTTATATTGGGAGAAGAAGTCTGTCTTGAGCCATTGTTATATTTGATGAAAGAGTTTATCCTAGGCCAATGTCATATTATTGGGTAAAGGAGTCTGCCCAAAGCCAATGTTATACTGGGTAAAGATCTGAAGAACACATCTCTTCTTCTAGGCTAATATTATGTTGGGGGTGAAGGCAGAGCTAGTCTTAATAATTTATTAGCTTGAGTCTAATTTTTAAGTAGACTTTCGATATTTTTTTCATGTAAAATTATATAAGGAATACATTCTTTTTTGACAAAACAGTTATTTATTTTAACTATATTGAATGACAAAAAAACCTTATAAGAAAAAATTTATTTTGTTTTGTTTTTAATTTGATTCACTTCAAACAAATATACAAATAATATACAACTGAAGGCCCTTAAAATTTTATTTTATTTGCCTATAAAAAAATGAAAAATGGAATTTAAAATAAGTAGTGAACAACTAAACATTTTTGTTACACAAAATTTGAAAAATGAAAAAAAGTTGTGAAAAATTAGAGTTTAATATTAAACCGTTGTATATAAAAGAAAAGCCAAAATATAGAATGAAAGTATGCAACAAAGTTTTCACTTTGAAGGCCATCTGACGAAGAAATAAATAAATAAGGCAAAGATAGTACATGGAGAGAGATTTGAACCTCGGTTGCCAATGAAAAATTAAAACTAGATTAACACCAAGTCATTATTAGTACACAATAGCTAAAAACAGACAAAAATGAATATGTATCATACGGACATTAAAACAAAAAAATTTGGGCCCCTAAAATTTGAGATTTTTCTAGGGTTCGAGGCGACCGATTCATTCAACTTATAATAGATTTGATCATGGGTGAAAGAGTTTATTCTGAGTGAATGTGTAGGTATTATTGATCTTTACTTCAACTTTATTTTCTTTCTTGCACCTGACTATAATTGAAAAAAGATAATTTCTTGAATATTTACCAGCTTATCAATAGCAATATATACAACTTAGGCTATGTATGGTAAGGCTATAAACTATGGCCTAACTCCCTATAGTTAAGGAGATAAATATACAATGAATCTACATAGCAAATATACAACTAACAGAATATCCTATAATTAAGGAGATAAATATAAAATAAATCTAAATAGCAAATATACAACTAACAGAATATATTGACATATATTCTAACACTCCCCCGTAGTCGAAGCGGGAGGTCGTCGAACGCTAAGACTGTCCCTAAAATCCTCAAATAATACCAAAGGGAGAATCTTGGTAAATATATCTGCAATCTAATAACGGGAGGGAACATGCAGTACTCGAACCTGTCCACGAGCAACCTTTTCGTGAACAAAATGAATATCCATCTCAATGTGTTTAGTGCGTTGATGTTGAACATGATTTCCGGCAAGATAAATAACACTAACATTATCACAATAAATCAATGTAGCCTTTCGGATAGGACAATAAAGTTCTAAAAGTAGATTCTGTAACCAACAAGATTCCGAAACCACATTGGCAACGTCTCGGCCCTCAGCCTCTGCACTGGAACGGGACAAGATTTCCTGTCGTTTAGCTGACCATGAGATCAAGTTATGACCAAGAAAAACACAATAACCAGAAGTAGACCTCCTGGTATCCGGACATCCACCCCAATCTGCGTCTGTATATGAAACAAGAGTCTATGTAGAAGAAGGATAAAGATGGAGTACATGATCAAGAGTATCCTGAATGTAGCGCAAAATGCGCTTGAGAGAGTGCATGTGTTCATCTTTTGGGTCATGCATGAATATGCACACCTGTTGCACGGCATATGTAATGTCAGGTATGGGGAAAGTAAGGTACTGAAGAGCCCCAGCAAGGCTTCAATAGAGTGAAGGATCCTCGACTGGAGTGCTAGATGACGCACTGAGCTTTGGTTTTGTATCAACCGGAGTTGGTGATAGCTTACAAGAAGACATACCAGCTCGATCAATAATTTCTGTGGCATATTTCTTCTATGATAGAAATAGACCACCTGCATGACGAGTCACAGCTATCCCCAAAAAATAACTAAGCTCACACAAATCCTTCATAGCAAATTCTGAGCTAAGAAGAGTAATGATAGACTTACGAAGCTTATCAGAAGAAGCGGTCAAAATAATATCATCCATATATAATAGAAGATAATCCATAGATGTACATTTTCGATAGACAAAAAGTGAATGATCGGATGTACTGTGAGAAAACCCAAGAGTATGAACATAATCAGAAAATTTCCTATGACATGTTTGTGGAGCCTGTTTCAGTCCATAAAGAGATTTCTTCAATAAACACACATGATTGGATTTATCAGGATCCCGAAACCCCATAGGCTGATGCATGTGGATGGTCTCTTTAAGTTCACCATGTAAGAAAGTATTCTTGACGTCTAGTTGATGAATTAGCCAAGCTTTAGATAAAGCCAAGCTAAGAACTGTGTGGATAGTAGCCGGTTTAACAACCGAGCTAAAAGTGTTACCACAATTTACTCCAACCTGTTGAGTTTTGCCATTACCTACAAAATGGGCTTTATGCCTCTCAAAAGAACCATCAGATTTTTCTTTATGAGCAAAAATCAACTTAGACCGAATTATGTTAACATCAGATGGACGGGGCACCAACTCCCACGTCTTATTTTTAATAAGAACATCATATTCATCATTCATAGTTTGTTTCCGTTTCGGGTCCCGAAAGGCCGACACAGAGTTACGGGGCAGCGGGTATTTGGAGACCGTGGACAGAAGATAAAAGTTCTTCTTGGGCTTAAATCCCTTTTTGGCTACGTGTAACTGAAGGCTGATGAGGGGCGTGAATTGGAGGAGTTGGGATAGGAGGATGTTGAAGATCTGGGCTGCAAGGAGGAAGACTAGAGGCCTACAGTGGGCTTGTGGCAGGCGGCCGAACAGGAGAATGAATGACGCTAGTAGGAGTATGCGTCACTGAGCCTGAGCTGGCAGACGGTTTATTTGGCTCAGAAATGGGCTCAGTTTGAGTAGGAGGGGAATTGGGCTCCGTGTTTGGACCATTTTGTGGAGCTGAAGATTGAGCAGTAGACCACTAATGGATCAAAGAGGGAGATAATCCATCATCTAAGAAGCTATATGTGGTATTTTGAAGAGTATGCAGCTTAGCAAACGGGAATTGTGTTTCATCAAAAATCACATGATGGCTTATGGTGATTTTTTTAGAAGACAAATCGTAGCACTTATATCCTCGGTGATTTGATGGGTATCCCAAAAATACACATGGAGTTGAGCGAGGTTGGAGTTTGTTTATGGTAGTTGAAGGAAAGAGTGGATAACATAAACACCCAAAAACTCGAAGACGAGAATAGGTCCGTTCCTTTTGATAAAGAATCCGAAGGGGAGATTGATAGTTCAATTTCTTATGAGGAAGAATATTGAAAAGGTAAGTTTCCATTTGCAAAGCATGATGCCAAAATGTGGGAGGTAAAGAAGCATGGGCAAGAAGAGTACGAACAACATTGTTAATCGTACGGATTTTTCTCTCGGCTTTTCCATTTTGAGGAGATGTATGAGACATGACAAACAAAATAAAAATCCATGCTTTTTACAAAAATCCCAAAAAGGCCCATTATCAAATTCCCTACCATTATCACATTGTATGTTCTTAATTTCTCGTTCAAAGTGAGTTCGGATGAAAGTTCTAAAATTTAAGACGGTGGAATAAGTATCGAATTTATTAGACAAAGGAAAAGTCCACAAAAAATTAGAAAAATCATCCAACAATAAGATATAATATCTATGACCAGATGAACTCAAAACATGAGATGTCTAAACAGTCTTCATCTCATCGTAATAACAATGGTGGGAAACAACACCAACACCGTGGCAATTCTAGAAGGAATCGCAACTCATCTGGCGGTTATGGTGGTGGAAAAGGGGGTTCTAGTGGTAGCTCCGGTGGTAGGGGCAAAAGTGGTGGCGATACCAACCAGAACGATAGCCAGCAGCAAGCCCCAAATCAGTGGCCGGCCATGGATGAAGTGGGCTATTCCACCATACCCATTTCCCACTGTGCCATGGGCCAGGCCCAACTTCCAGCAGGGCCAGCCAGCAGCCTCGTATTTTTGGGCCTAAACTGCAACAGGCTTTTATTTAGCTTTTGGACCGACATCAACTGACATAAAGGCGGCGTTGCACACCTTCGGTATTACTCCTCCGGATCCAAACTGGTACATGGACACCGGTGCCACTTCTCATATGACATCCGGGCAATGTAATCTCACGTCTTATTTTAATTTGATCAATAAATGTGGTATAGCTATTAGTAATGGTCAATCTATTCCAATTCGTGGTTATGGTCATACTCAATTAAAGTCTCCCCATCCCCCCTTAGCTCTTAAAAATGTCCTCCATTCCCCTCACCTTATAAAAAATTTGGTGTCCATTAGAAAGTTTACAACTGACAATTCTGTTTCAATTGAATTTGATCCGTTTGGGTTTTCTGTAAAGGACTTTCAAACAGGGATACGTCTAATGAGGTGTGAGAGTCGGGGCACGCTTTATCCCATCACCAAGCCACGTGTCTTTTCTCATTCTACTTTTGCAGCTTTAACATCTTCTCTATGGCAAGAGCGTTTGGGTCACCCGGGAGGTAATATTTTGAGTTCTCTTAGGAAGAATAATTTTATTGAATGTAATAAATTTGGAGATTCTAGTATTTGTCATTCATGTCTTCTTGGGAAACATATAAAATTGCCGTTTGTTTCTTCTCATTCTACTACTATTATGCCCTTTGATATTGTTCATACCAACGCTATCTTGAGAATCATCCGAGTCCCAATCCACCATGGCAGAAGTGGTGGTCTGAGATGCTTTTTTCAGGTCCGCTTCTTCAAGAACGAGCATTGATCTGGCTTGATAAAATTGTGGTAAAGAGTGACTTTGCCAAATTAGTGTGGCCACCCCCTTGTAGGACTCGGTGAGGCTGGACACTAATTGGAGAACCAGACGGCTATTGTCCACCAGAGAGCCAACGTTCTTAAGTTGATCCGATAATGACTTGAGATGTTGACAGTAGGCAGAGACATTTGGGAAATTCTCCATGTCTGTGTGAGTGAAATCACACTCAAGCGTAACGGCACGGGAATGTTTGTTGTCTTGGAAAATATCACGCAACCTATTCCAAGCCTCCATTGTCGTGGTATCAGGTTCAAGAATTGTGTGTAACAGATCATGAGAGATTGTGGCATAAATCCACTGAAGAACGATAGCATCGAGAGTCGACCACAGTTCTATCTCATCCTCGATCTTAGGCATTTTCTCTTTCCCCTTAGCCAGGGGAATAATATGGTCAAGTACCTTATGAGATCTTGCATGAATTTTAAAGAGCTCCGCCCATGTCGCATATTGAACGTTATTCATCTCAAGAGTGATGAGAACAAGATTCTTGATGTTGGAAACAGCAAGAGCAGGGTGAAGAAAAGACTTTGATTCCACCATGGAGAATTAGAATTAAGAATTAGAGAAGAAGAAGAAGAAGAAGAAGAAGAAGAAGAAGAAGAAGAAGAAGAAGAAGAAGAATACAATAGGAAGAGGAGCAACTAGGGTGCGGAAGAGTGAAGACCTTTTCCTAGGGCTCTCATACCATGAAAGAAGATAATTTCTTGGATATTCACAAGCCTATCAACAGCAATATATACAACCTAGGCTATGTATGGTAAGGCTATAAACTAGAGTCTAACTCCCTATAATTAATGTGATAAATATACAATGAATTTAAATAGCAAATATACAACTAACAGAATATATTGACATATATTCTAACAATAATATTAAGTCATATTTTAACATTATCATTTGAAAGAATAAAAAAATCAATCCTACTATTTTAGCCGTTTTTCTATGTTTAGTAGTGAGGTTGCAAAACACCAAATTTGTATTAGTTTGGCTAGTAAAAAACAGCATCACTGAATGAATTGATAATTTTATCTCAGGTATCCTGCATAATACATAATGAAATTTTTGCAGAATATTTCACCGGCGAGGTGCCTTAAGTATACACTTCAATTTTCTCAAAGTTAGCATCATCCTCAGTAACAACAACAACAAAAAAAAAAAAAAAAAAAAAAAGGGGGGGAGGGGGGGGGGGGGGATTTTATGTCTTTGGTCTCTAAACTAACAAGAGTTCACTTAGAATTTTTAATCTCTCCTAAAATTATATAGTAAATGAGAGCAAGTAAATATATATATATATATATAATATTTTACATAAGATATAAATATATACTATACTTATAAGCAGGCTCAAATTGGGCAAGTAAATAGACTTGTTAAAAGTCTTAGTAATAACTAGTTTAGGTTGGGCCAGAACCAATATACATTATGTTGTAGGTTTATGTTGGGGTGCATGACGTATTCCTCCAATACATATTATAAATCGTGATGGGAAAATGTAGTATTTATAATAATATGATAAAGTAATTAATGAATTAAAAGATTAGATTTGAAGAGCACAAAGTTTGTACTACATCAAATCATTAATTATGCAAAGGAAGGAGCATAGGCATTTGGAAAAGAAGGGAAGAGAAAGTAGAAAGGTTTAGGTAGGAAAGTATGAAGGGGGGTGACCCGGTGCGGTCGGACACCACCCTGACCAATACAGGTGGAAACTTCATGCCCATCTCCATCTCCTACTTCCCCCTCACTCACCATTCACACCTATTTTGGATTTCCCTTACAACACAGAATCTTCTCGCCAGAACTATCCAGATCCTTTATTGTAGTCACTTTATCTTATTTCTTAATATTGTATATCTATATTTCATATAAAATACGTATGAAAAACGACACACCCATTAATTTAGGGTGAGTTTTTTATGTATTAGGTGCGCTGTCCACTCAATTAATAATAATATTTATTTAACTAAAAAGATAACAAATCAATAGTAATATTTTTCAAGTAAATAAATAATACTTTTTAGTTAAACAAATAATACTTTACATTGGGTGACACGATGCATATAAATTTTTGCGGTAATTCATATATGAAATATATTGATAACATATATTTTGCACATGAAATACAATAAAGACATCGAGCTAATTACTCAACTCGATGTTTGGGTGATTCTCCTGTTATTTTTGGATCCAAAGATTAAATATAATTTTTGAGAAAATGCTACACCTTTTTGAAACAAATTCTAAATTTGGCAACTTAATACATGTAATATTAATATTATATTCTAGAATTAGCATTCCTGTAACCATTTTGATGGTCTCTGAAACCAGTTCAATCGCGTACTAGTTTAGAAGTGAGGGTGCCTCAGAAGCAATTAAAGAGAAATTGTAGGCAAGACGTGAAGAGTGTGTCGGTGGAGGGAGGAGCTTGCAGGTGAGGCGTGGCAGTGGTACTCTATTCAGATTCTACAACTTGGACTCTTTTCTTTCCCGGGAGTTTCAGTACCACTCACTGGAATATAAATCTTTTATTCAGCTCTTCTCTCAAAATAAAATAGTTTTAAAAAGTGGAAGAAGATATATTATTGAGAGACAATTTGTTGTTTGATTTTGAAACATTAAGTGCAGAAATGGGCAATTAATGATAACTAGGACTGCGTAGTGCCTGACCATAAAGATTAAGAAAAAAATGATTGCGACAGCTGCCAAAAGATTTCCTCTTTTCCAGCACTTTACATTCATTAAGGCATGCCTACATTTGAAAATGTAATAATTGAATTCATCATGCTTTTCTATGTCAAACAAATTATTCACAAAACAGACTAATTTTCAGCCCTAATGAGAGATAGGGAGCCCTTCCATTCAAATTCTGTTCCCCGATTTCAGTTTCATTTATTCTGTGATTTAATTCTTTCCATTGAACATTTGATTTCATATATAAACGCCCTTATATATATATAAATTAATTTATTAGTTTTACATGTAAATTTTAAATGAAAAATTAACTTTATTCTATCAAATTTTAATAAATCAGTTAGTAGATGTATGTGGGCAGGTGGTCGTATCTTATTATTTATTTAGTTTTTTGTTCTCACGTTTAATTAAAAAATATTCTAAGCAGTTATTTTTATTTTATTTTTAACCAGCAGGGCATGTGCTGACACGTTGGCATGTCACAGTGAATGGGAATCAGGGCAATCCAGCATTTGTGCTCACAAATTGTCATTAATTATGACAAATGTTTTGTTTATTTAATAGATTTATTTTGTGTAGCATGGACCAGGTAGGTCTCTAGTACTTAAGGCTATGTATGATGCTCGAAAATAATTGAAGAGTATTAAATCTTGAATCGAAACTAGTCAAAATTAAAAAAAAATATTTGTTCATTATTTTAGTCTCAAATTGAATAGTCACAATTTTCTTTTTAATAATTTTGGAAATTAGTAATTATTCATAACATGAATTTTACCAACCCCAAAATCCAAATTACAACATATTTATAGACAATTATAATATATATAATAGTAAAATGATTATTTTTAAAAAAAAAATTAAATTAAATGCATTTTTCTAATATTTTAAAATAACTTTTTTCTTATGATTTTTATTATTCATGTATCCTATCTTAAGATATTTGTCAGCTGTATGATCAATTATAATGTTCAAAAACTCCTAAATTGTTGTTATTTTGTTATCTAATAAACGTGATTTTTGCATGTATTTAAAACTTAATTGATTGTTAATTTATAATAGAATGCATGCATATTTAATATATTTTGCTTATTGTTCTTTATATTGTGAACATATTACAAGGTTGTTCATTTTGTATTGATTTTTACGTTGAAGCAGTGTTATTAAATTGTTTGACTCTATCCGTGTAATGTTGACACATCTTTAGTAGTTTATATAAATCTTACATTATATTTATCCGATTGACGTGAATCTTGTGACATTAGAAAGAAAACGCACTACAACTTTATTTGAAATGCAAAAATTCAATTTGAATGGAAATACCTCCAAAAATCACGATAAAGTTGACGCACATAAGGTATCCTACCCTATTTAGAATAGAATTTGACAATTTTGACAAGCTATGAACCTCTTATCTATACACATTTGATCCCATTAATAAAAAAATGTGTATGTGATGTTTATTCAATCACAATAAGCACATTTTTATACATAAGTCATCTTTAAGAGTTAGAATAGGACAATCAAGAAGAGATTTCAGAGACCTGTACGATTAAATTCAAGAGGGTTTCTTGTCCTTTTCTATGGATATAAATTTGTTTATGAGTATACAAAATCATGTCAAGTGAAATCCTCTTGAGATTCATGGATTGTTGGTAGTTTGAGGGATATTATTGATGAATGATTGAATTTATCTAAATCTTTTTTATTTCTCTACTCATATATTCTTGTTTTAGATAAAGTTTGATTATCTAGCCAGTATTTGATCTTTTATGATTGTCAAATTCAAGATTTTAAAAATGTAAATTTGATATAGGTCTTGAGCATATAATATAATTAATTGCTTCATCGGGAGATTGATGGTTATTCTGAAGTGATAATTAATCCTAGATGACTTTTGGAGTTAATTGCTTGAGTGAAATAAATATACTAACATATGTAATTAATTTACAAACTATTCACTTTGGAAGAAGGAATACTTTAATTTCGTGATTGCTCTTGTAAAGAATAGATAAAAGAAATTATGAAATCATTTTGAAACCAATAATTGAAATAAAATGAAAGCAATTCTAAAATTTTTGTTTTGAACTTGATTGAATCTGAATAATTTCTTACTATTATCTATGATTCTTTAGTGAGTTAATATATTGTTTTCTTTATTTAATTTATACCTATTTTTTCAAAATATTTGATCGCCTAGATAAAATAGGATTAATATAGCACAATAATTAGATTAGCTTCAGTCCTTGTGGGATATGACCTTACTCATTATTTTTAATAAGATACAACGTAAGCTTGCAGTTTAGCTGAATAAATTTGGCAAATATTATCCAGAGGATAATATTAAAAAAAATAATATCTAATTTGATTCAAATTAACATGTGACTTTTAATCTCGATATGAATTTTCATTTAGTAATTTCACATTTCAATTCAAAATGAAAAAACAATTATCATTTCATGTCTTTGATATTGGATTTTTGGATACATATTTTATAAATTCAATGTCAAGATCCAATCTTTTATTTTTCATATATATATATATATATATATATATATTATGGTGTCATATTAAATATATTGAACTCTCAATTTTGTAATAATTTAGGATTCCAATAAATCTTTTGATCTATATATAAAGCATCACCAATACTTAAAACATAAAAGGATGAAATGTGTTAGAATGTATTTTTCAATAAATTCACAATCCACTTTAATTTCAAAGGAAATTAATTACTACAAGTCTTTGGTATTGAATTTTATATGCATCTCTCTACACAAACATACAAAGTAATAAAATAAATGTTAAAAACATACAGAAAGATAGATTTTCTAAGTATCTATGTATATATATAATAATAAAATAACTATTCTGAATTTTTTTTTTATTTCATAAGTATCTATGTGTGTGTATATATTAAAATATCTTAATAAAAAGGAATACAAGAATTCATAAAACTAATATCTTTTTAAGAACAAAAATATTAAGCACAATGTAAAATAGCACAGGTGTTTATAATAAAAAATATACAAATTGACTTAAGTGCATCGCACGGAATCTTATACTAGTATATATAACAGTTCAAGATCTTGTACGATGCATGAAAGTTATTTATATGATTTATTACTAAAAATATTAACAAAAACATGATATTATACTTAATATTTGAATTATAATTTTTAGATTTGAGTATGAATTTATTTAAAAAATTCAAATAAAATATTATCAATAATTTTTCATGGCTATAGACATGCTAAACTACTGCAAATCTGAATATTGATTTGTTAAAAAATTTTGAATATTGATTAATTGGAAACATATGAAATCTGCTCTAATCCAATATTAATAGCTAAAATCACGGAGTCAATCTTCATTATCCAAATTAATCTATTTTTTAATAATGATAAAATGGATAGTATTTTGCATCAATAATAATGTTTATTTGGAACACTTTTTTGTATTATTAAAAAATAAAATACCATATATTTATTTGTAATCATTCTCAAATCGAATACTGAACATCATATTGGAGACATATATTTTAAAATATATTTTTTATTTAAAAATTATAAATAGACTATGCAAAAATTAAGAAAAAATATTTTTTATTAGAAATATCTACGGCCAACCTAATAATTTATAAACATATTCCATATCTACAATATTATAACTTACTGAAAAAAATAAAAATTATTAAAATTTAGGAAGTGTCATTGAAATGAAAAAATAAAAATAAAAATAATAACATTTCATTATATATATATATATTACATTATACTTACAACATTAATTTTTCACGCAACTCAGCTTTCCATTGCTCACCAAAATTGAATAATTAATATATTTTGTTATACACATTTTTTATGTCACTAATATTAATAGATTTTGATGAAGATATTAATATATTTTATTTATATACCAACAAATCTACCGAAAATATGAATATTATTTTATATATTAAAAAAATCTAGATTTTTTAATCATATCTAGCGAAAATTTAAACTTTATTGAATAAAGTTAATAAATTAATTATATATAGATAGATAGATACATGCCAAAATGAAAACTACATTTCGCTGAGAAAATAAAATTTCAAAAAGTAATTTTATTTATATATATATATATTATATAATTTGATTTCAATATTTTTTTTTTCTAATATGTATGGATCAATCACATTCCATCCCATTAAAAAGAAAAGAAATATTTCTGCCTATCACATTTGCTCTTTTATGGCTTTGGCCGTTTGGTCTAGGCTTCAAATTATTGAAGTTTTTGGAAGAACAGCATATTGATTTTATCATTTTTCTGGAATTACCATTCCCATTCCGGGATTTATCTATAAAAAAAAAAGAGAGAAAACGCAAATTGGTTACTACAGATCACGATCCTGGGTTCCTGGGAGACGTTGTTGATTATGTTCTGGGTTTTTAAAGACCTAGTTCATCTATATTGAAGACTGGGTGTTATTAGTTTCTTTGTTTATCTTGCTAAGTCATGGTAATTCCTTGATGTTTTCGGAGGTTGTTTGTCCCAATTGAGGCCTGCTACTGTGAGTTTGTGGATTCATCAAGGCAATGCTTTGATGTTTGTGGTAAAAATTAAGAAACACATGGATGTAACAGTTTACGATCCGAGAAGGCTGGATGGCGCTGATTTAGTGTTTATGCAGATCGTGGAATTGTTTCTCAGAAATCCGGCAAGCATGGAATTGCTGATAGAAGGTGGACGGATACCTGTCTAGATGCATCGTTGTGTAGGTTTGAGCGCTGACGAGGCTATTTCAGGAAATTATAGACTTTCCTTATCTATAGTTTTTTTCCTTTCCTGGATGGGACGGCGTTGCCAAACAAATTAGGGTTCGTGTTCTTTTGCTGACGATTTGTTTCTACTTGGGGATTGCGTGGATTGGTGCAGGGGCTGCAATTACTGTTGATTCCCGATGAGTTACATTTGTTCTTTCCCTGCAACCCTGCTAAATTTTACTGTTGCTGTTACCACCTGAATATGACACGTTGAGGAGAATTTTCATTACCTGCTGCCTGGTGATGTTTTCTGATACTTGCTGCTGCTGCAACTTTTGTTCTTTGCTGTTTGGTTTTAGGACTTGTTGCAGCCACATTGTTGTCTAGGTGTCATGCCTGCCGCTGCTGATTTGTTGCTGATGTATCTACGGATTTAGATGCTGAGTATGTTGCTGCTGGTACCGAATTACTGCTGATAGTGTAGCTTCGGCCCCGTTAATATTGCTGCTGCTGTTCAGATGCTGTTCCTGTGCTGATGCTACTGCTGCCGGTTCGTTTGTTGGTCCTGTTGATTTCTCCTGATGGCCCACTAGTTGTTGCTAAGTGGGCTGCCGGCTTCTATGCTGGTTTGAGATGGATGCTTGCTGGTGTTGGCTTCCATATTGGAATGCTGATACCAGTTTTTTGAAGACACGATTGGGGCCTGATAATTATTACTTGGAGCCTGTTTTGCTCCTGCATTTGAGCTTGCTAGTATGTTATGTTGGCTTTTGTGTTGGTGGGTTTTATGTCACATATTTACAGTTTTTTAGGATGCTTGTTCCCGACCCTGTGCTGGGCTTCGGGACTAGTTTTTATTTTCTTCGGGTATGCCCGAATATTGGTGTACTACAAACTTTTTTTTTTCTTTTATTTAATTTCCGCAATTTTGACAAAAAAAAAAAAAAAGAAAAGAAATATTTCCATGAGATTCCCCTGAAAAAGATTAAACATTAAAACTTGGTTGAATGGCACGAATTAATGGTTAGATTAAAAGAGATGAGGAGTGAGAGAGAGAAATAAAGGGCGGAAATGGTATGCACAGAAGAACATGCATGTTTACTCACAAGTGTCTATCAACCTCAGATTTCACTGTAGGAGATTCGGCCAAATGACTGACAAAGATGTTCGCTTTGATTGGAATGTATCTTGCAAGAAGATAACATTATTGAACTAGCTAGCTAGGGTCTCACCCTATATTTCTTCATTTTTCTAGCTTAGATCCTTTATCATTGGAAGCCACCGTTAAAATCGTGGTATCAGAGAAACATCCGTACTTCATTTTAGATTTTTTTTCTTTTAAATCTCGATAAGTATAGAGCTGAAAATCTAATCAAGCTATTCAATACTTGATTCGAGTTCGTTTGTTAAAATCTTGTTTGAACTCGGTTTTATAATAATATTAAACAAACTTGAACACACTTTTACATTTGATAAAATTTAAAGCTTGACTCGAGCTCAAATTCGTTAAGCAAAATTCGTTAAAACAAGTGTAAAATATCAAACTACTCGAGCTCAACTCATATTCGAGTCGATTAATAATCAAACTCAAACAAAATATTAGAAGCTTGATAATATTTCAAACAATTTTAAACAATGGTATGTTTGACTCGACTCGACTCATTTACACTCTAAAAGCATATTGGTATTGATAATGATAAAATAGTGGAGTCAATTTTACTAAAATTTTGAAATTTCACCCCGAAAATCTAGAAAATATTATGACGAACTTTAATAGACAAATAGAACAAAATTTCACCAAATGATATTTTTATAGGTGCGGCTATTCGCAACCCCATAACCTCTAAATACATTATAAAATAATTAAGATAAAATTAAATATAATTAAATTGATTAAAATACCCTTATATATTTATATATATTAAAACTAACCTAATTTTATTCTTCTCTCATTCTATCTTATTTCTCCTCCACCCAATATTTTCATGACTTTCCATCCCGCTGACTCTTCGAATAAAACACTCGAACATATACTAACATGTTCGACATTAACACTCGAACAATTAGCGAAATTTCCTACAGTTTCTATAAAACATTACATCTTTTGTAATAAAGGATGCTCTGCTAAAATACAATGATTTTCCATCTAAGTTAAATTATTTATAAAACATTACAACAGTAGAAAATGAACATATTTTACGCCAATTCATTAGTCGGAATCCAAAAGATTCTTTATTGTTAAGTGGGCGCACTTCGTCATTTATCAAGCACCAGCATAAGCCATAAAATTTTAAGGCTCTGTCATCTCTTTTTCTGTGAGAAAAAAAAGAAATTATTGGATGTAACGTTTTATTTTTTTTCCCCTTTTTTAGATATATATATATATATATACACTAAAACTATATATAAAATACAAACTATTAAAAATCAAGAATATATAACATATCTTTGAAGTTTCTCAATCTATTCATAATGTCCGTTTAAAAATATTGAACCTTTTAAAGTTGTTCGAATGATTTGAAGGACTTCCTCTTCTTCTTCCTTTATTTCTTCTTGTTTTTGTTTTTTATTTTTTTCTTTTTCTGTTTTGTGTTGTGTGTTTTATGTTTTGTTTTTTATTTTTTTGTTTTTTATTTTTTATTTTTATATTTTGAATTAAAAGGGTATAATGTATAAATGAGATATATTTAGTAAAAAAAAGAATTATTAATTTTATATAGAGAGTATCTAAACTTCAGGGTGTATTAGAGATTTTGAAGGTATAAATAGCCGCATCCTATTTTTATAAGATATATACAAATAAAAAACTATATATATATATATATATATATACACAATATTATCTAAAATTGCAATGAGGATCCAAAATTACATTATACATGAGTATAATAGTATAATAAGTTGAATCCGCGTAATATATTCTATACCTAAAGACTTATTACAGTGTAGATTATTATTATTATTATTATTATTATTATTATTATAGTGTTTCATTATTTAGCAAATTGAATTGTAAAATTAATAATTATTAATTTCTTCAATATTTGTGGATATTTCATCGGTTCTAATTAATTTGACTTGTAAATCTGTAGATAGGGACATCGTCTTTTGATGTTTCTCGATATTTCAGAAATATCCAATGAATTTGAGATGTACCAATATAGATATTTACATTTAGTAATTATATGTAGCCATGCACATACATATATATAAAAGGAGAATAGTAAAAAAATTTCACCACTATTGACATATAATTAAATGACATATGTCTTTCACTCATTTTCTTCTTTTTTTTATGTGACTAAATTTTAAAACTTTAAATAATTTTTTTATTTTAAATTCATTTTAACATATAATATATCAAATTAATATTCTTTTTGTGATCATTAATTTGACTCCAATATTATATATATTGAAATAAATAATTACATTTAAAGCATGAAAAATAATTTTATAGATGAAATATTATTTTTTATGAATTGAATTATTAACTTTTAAATTTTGATATATGTGTTGAATTTGAATAAATATTATATTAATCTTTATATGGCTTTAATCTAAAAAATATAAATAATTTTTTTATAAAATTAAAAATATTATACTATTAATTTATATAATCTTATAATTTTTTGTTTAACCTCAATCGTATTAGTTAGTTAAAATATTTATATTTAGTTCGGAAACGATAAAAAATTTACATCAAAATATCGTATAACTTATTATATAATAAAGTAAATATTAAAAAATGCAATTTAATATAACAAAATGTATTTTAAATTGAAATATTTTATAAAATTAATTGACATGAAATAATAAATTATGTGTATTTTTGTAATAATAATAACAACAATAATAATATAGTATTATTATAAATTATTAGTATAATAAAATATATTTGGACAGACATCTGTTCTTATAAAACTATTATTCTCACTGGTTCTTGTAAAACTATTATTCTCCAACTTCTTCTTCTATTGAATGTTATCAATATTTTATTTTATTTTATATTGTTTTATTTTTTTTTTATTTTGCAGACATTTTCCAAAGTTTTCCATACATCTATTAAAATATTAAGATTTCCCTATAACCTAACTAGCCAATCTCGATATGAAAATTGATATTTCAATATCTATTGATATATATATATATATATATATATATATATAATAATGAAGTATAGTCATAAATAAAAATATTAAATTTTTCTGCCTAAACAATTTTCTAATTATGCTATCTATTTTCTATGCATATATATACCATATCTATGTATATATATTATGATATTTATTTTTCTATGCAAGTATATATCAATATCTATCTATATATATTTGATGAATAAAACTAAATCAATTATTCATTTTTTAGTTATTATCTATCAAAATATGTTAATTTGATCATTTTTGTATTTTCATTAAAAATTTCAAAAAGCTTATAACTTTTTGTTCCATCTTCAATTTTTTTTTTTAAAAGGATATCTAATTAATTATCTTTTCACGATCTTTAATTTGACATTCATATTACACATATATACACACACATACATACACTAAATTTTATCATTTAACTATAATTTTTTTCTTAAGTTAATTGTGGTGTGTGTGTGTGTGTATATATAAATATATATATAAAGAGAAGTATCATCTTAAAAAAATTAATTTTTTTCTTCCTAAATTGCTTTTAATTATAATTTTTTTTATACAAGTCTATATCAATATCTATCTATATATAAGATATAAAAAATTAATTTGATTTATAATGCCACAATTTAATGGTTACTGAAAATCGCAATAAAAAATCATTATAGTATTATTATTTTTAATTTTAACTATTTTAAAACAAACTTTAAATATTCTATAAAGATAAATTGTAGTTCAATTTAAATCTTACAATTCCACAAATTTTGGGATATACATAACCAATATATCTAATAAGTTAGATTAGAACAAATCAATTTGATATAAAAATTAAAATAATTAATATTTACATAATTCAGTAAGATTAATCTGTATAATTTTATTTTCATCGAATTTAATGTTAAAAAAATAAAATGAATTAATATTTTATTTTTTAAATTTTAAACGACTGCAAAAATTAAGATTAATTTTTAATAGAAAAATTGTCACTGAAAAAAGAAAATGTTCTATGTTGCAGGTATATATTTAACATCTATATATATAAAGAGAAGTACCATAAAATTTTAGAAGCAAAGTAGCTTTCTAAATTTGATACATCCTTTTTAAACCATATATAATATCTTTTTAATTACTGAATAATAATAATATTATTAGTAGTAGTAGTAAATAACTACCGTGTGATTTAGGATTATGAAGCTAAGTAACATAAATCTTGGGATTATATAACTAATTAACATGAATTTCATGATTATAAAACTAATTAACATTAATTTTTGAATACATCAAAAGCTCATGTCTCAATTATTATGATTTTTTTAATTTCCTCCAAAAAGATATTATAGTAATATATTAAAATAAAATAAAATAAAAATTTCTTCTCTGAAAAAAAAATCACATAATTCTCGACTTTGATTACAACAAGATGATAAGAAAAAAATTAAGTAGATTACCACACATTTTGGTAAATCTATATTATGAGAGTATATCGAAACAAACTTTAGAATTCTATAAATATAAATTATAGTTCAATTTACATCTTATAATTCTGCAAATTATGGGATATAGATAACCAATATATTTGTATATACAAGTTAAATTACAATAAATCGTTTTGATCTAAAAATAAGAATAATTAACATCTACATTATAGACTAAGATAAATCAATGTGATCTTATTTCAATCGAATTTAACGTTAAAAAAGAAAAAATTTTACTTTTAAAATTTTAACAATTGCAAAAATTAAATTCAAATTGTCACACCAAAAAGAAAATGTTATATGCTATAGATGTTTTGAGATAGATTTAACATATATATATCTGCTAAAGAGAGAAGTACCAGCTAATTTTAAAAGCTAACACAAATTTTCGTCCGTAGTTTTCCAAATTTGAATATATATTTTTAGATCATATATAATATGTTTTAACTAATGAATATTATTATTAGTAGTAGTAAATAACTATTCCATCATAAATTAATAAGATTGATCATATACTTTAAATTGGGAAGTGATTTTAGGATTATGAAGCTAATTAAGATAAATTTTGGGATTACACAAATGATTAACACAAATTTTGAGATTATGAAAGTGATTAACATTAATTTTGGAATATATCAAAAGTTGATGTCTCAATTATTCAAATTTTTTTAAATTTCCTCAAAAGTAATATATTATAATAATATATTAAAATAAATTTATAAAAACATAAAAAATTAATACAAATCACTAATAAAAAATAAATAGCCGTGCATCACACGGGAAAAAATACTAATTTCTTTAAACAACCGCAACATTTACTAACACTTATCAAATCTTCTTATTTTCTCATGTCATCGAAATCAATGGATGAAATTATCATTTTTTTACTTTATCGATATTGAACATATATATTAAATAAAAAAATATAAATAAATAGCAAGGAGAGTTTCGAAGATATTTTAAATGTTGATTGAAAGATATTTGTAACAGAGACTATGTATTCTTTATTTCAAAAAGTACTTTTTAGTCTCTATTTTTGAATCTTCACACATGTTACATAAATTAGCAAAAGAATTTATATTCCACATTTGTATGAATCGATATATATTCAAAAAGTAGGAATTCATTCTAAAAATAGCAAAAATATATGAATTCTAACCGATTCAATCATGATCCACACAAAATCACGTAAATTCAGTACTTGTTGTTTGCCCATGTGTCATTGGATATAATATTTTTCACCAAAAAAAAAAAAAAAAACTTGGGTAAAAAATAACACTTATTGAGTTAATTATTCAAATAGTATTACTTTTTCATTGAAAAAATATTATTTTTCGCTAAAACATGTAATGATTTAAATATACTTTTTTGTATCTAGTCAAATCAAATTAATATATTTATTTTTTCAAAATTCAGAAGAACCTAACTCATTAGGTTGGACTCAGACCAAGTAATGTTAACCCTAATAGTGGTACTTCTCTTATTGTCGTATCAACATCATGCGAACCTATAATTTCAGACAAGTTTCCCTACAAAGTTGAGAGATTATCAGAGCTCACTTTTTTGAAGCTTCTGATTTTAAGGATATATACATGCACTCACTATTCTTTTTCATTTTGGCACTTTTCTTGGTACATAAAGTGATTCCACCACCCCCATTAGTGAGTCTGATAAGAAGAATTTAAAGAGTATACATGTTTTCGTTCTTTATTTTTCATTCTTTTCTTGAGACCTTTTTTTCTGTTTTTGAGGAGCCGTTTTATAAAGATGTGTTCACAATAACCTCTGATAAACCCCACTATATGTCCTTGGATTGGTACGTTATACTGTGTTTTCAAGAAAAAATAAAATAAAATCATAATCTTGATTGTTGTCAGGTACACTGAACTTCTCCCTTTTGCGGAAAGATTGATCATAGTTGATAATTACAGCATGAGATATTTAATTAAGTCAAATTAATGTAGCTTGGGACATTAATCTCCAGAATAAATTTTGACTTGCAAGGATATTTCCCCTCTAATTTTAAAGTGAAATAGAAGATTTGGGTAATAGAGTCGGAGCTGGTCGAGGGTAGACAAGACTAAGGATGTTAATCGGGCTAGCCCTAGCGGTTTCGGGCTAGCCCTATCGGGTTTTGGGCTAATCGGTCCTCGGGCTAATCGGGCCAGTTTAAACGGGCTAACAATATCATGAACCTAACCCTAAGCCTAACGGGTTTCGGGCTAATCGGGATACTATCGGGCTATGAGTAAAAAAAAAATGGTGACTCAGGTGAGAGATGCGGCGGACTCACGCGATGCGGTTGGGCTGAAGTTAGGGACTTAGGGTTTCGTCTTTTTTTTTTTAAATGAAAATGGAGGCTAATTCTAATAGAAGAAAAGACAAAATATAAAATTACAATAAATTTCTACTCATTATACAAAAAAATAATCACTAAATTACAAATCTACACATTCTACAATATAATACATATATATTATAATATATTACTAATATTAATTAAATTATTATAATATTATATATGTATATAATAGTATACATTATAGTGTACATATGTAGTATATATTAATATAATAATATAATTATCTATTATATTATTATATGTATATATTACATGTTTATATATATATATTAGATTATGTATATATTAATATAAAATTAAGGTAGGTATTATATGTGTGCCTGTCAGTCTGTTCCCATACTTGATATGCAGAGGATTTCAAAATGGGGCAGTCCCATGTATATATGTTAGACAGACAGCATTACCAAAGCTTCTTCTAAAAAAAATAAAAAAATAAAAAAATAAATTGAAGGCAGCCCGCGGGCCAGCCCGGTTAAACCGCGGACCGACCCGCTTAGCCCGCGGGTCTAACGGTCCGGGGTAAAATGCCCCGATGTTAAACGGACTGAAAAAGTTAGGCCCTAAACCTATTTTTTCGGTTTAACGGGCTGGCCCAGCTGGCCTTAGCCCTATTAACATCTCTAGACAAGACTGTCTCTTAGGAATGTTAAAAGGGTTAGCCCCAACAGATCAACCTGTTTAACCTTAAAAAATGAACAGGCTGTCATCGTTTTAGGCTGCCCATTTATAGTGTGTGTATTTTGGTCTACATCGTGTGACCTAACCGGGTTGTCTGTTTTCCCTCCTCACTTAATCTCTCTCTAACTCAAATATATTTATATTGATAAATATCAAGCGCAGCTTTACCAAGCACTTTTACTTGAACTAAAATAGATTTTAAAATAAGTATACAACTAATTGAGTTCAGCGAGTTTGTTATGAAGTCTATATGAAGTTTAAAACTAGATAAGCTTTGATTATATTCGAGCTTCAAATTATTATGGGTCGAGCTAGAACATAGTATTCTGTCAACTTCACTCAATTACAACTTTAGTCGAATTGTTATCTTGGCAAACTTTAGTCGAATTGTTATCTTGGCAAAAACACGTTTTTTGCCAATTTAATTAATTTATGGATTGTTTAGGACATCTTAATCCATACCATCAAAGTTTATCAAAGTTATCTGATAAGGTAAGTGTGTTGGTATATATCAAAAATCTTAATTTAAATATGCTAATCTATGGCGGTTGCAAGGAAAAAATTGCAAGAGATCTTTGAACAAGAATTAGTAGAATGGGATGGAAGATTTGCAAGATCAAACCAAATCAAGATAGTGATATGCATGTGGAGATCTAATCCAAAAAGGAAAAGATTCACAAAAGGAAGAAAAGATCTAGCAATGAAGGAAAGGATTTACACAAATCCAATCCTTGGAGAAAAAGAGATCAACAGCCGAAGATACAATCAGGAATTCTATGGAATGAAGATCATGAAGATTTAGAGGATCATATGATCTTTGGATCTATAAATAAGGTATTGTGTAGAGGCTGAAGATCGTCTCTGTTACATTATATTCAATAGCATATGCAGAGAGAGAGAGAGAGAGAGAGAGAGAGAGAGAGAATCGTTTTATTTGAGAGCTTATTGCAGTACAGTTCCAGCGATAAGAGAATTGTTAGTGAACTACTCGTTGGTTTCCACTGTGCTTGGTAGAGTACAATCTATTGGGCTTGGGAGAGTTCAGATTACTTCCGTACGTGAGTCAGCAACAAATCCATCTAAGGGATTAGGTGTTCAAGTAAGTTATTAGAAGAAAATGATATAGAGTTGGCTAGTATTACAGAGAGTCTAATGACGTGTAAGTCCAAACTATGCAATTGTGGGAACAAACATTCTTTCTAATAAAGAGACTTGAGAGGAAGAAGAGATTCTTCCTCGTAATTGTTGTACTGCTTCACATATTTCAATTATAATTCAAATTTACAAGGAACACAACACGCACACATGAATTCTGATCTAACAATTGGCACCAAAGCATTTTCCAGTTTTTTCTGTTAAAAAAGGTTGATCTAGGGACAAGAACATGGGAGCTCCTGAAGGAGCATTGCTACGACCTCCATATCTTGATGGAGAAAATTATCCATTCTGGAAATCTTTGATGGCAATGTATTTCAGATAAAAACAGTGTGGAGATGCTATTATGGTGAAGTGGACATGGCCACAAATGAAGGATGGAAAAAAAGCATCAAAAGCTATTGACAAACCCAAAAGTCTGTGGGATGAAGATGACAAATGTGTCAAAGACGCAAACTACACTGCACTATATGTGATACTTGCATTAGTTGATCCTATGAGACACAAACTAATCATTCAATGTCAAACAACGAAAGATGCATGGGACACACTTCAAAAGCTGTTCGAAGGTAATGAGTTGGTTAAAAAGTCAAAACTTGAAAGACTGGTCACACAATCTAATGGAATACAAATGAATGAAGAAGAAAACATTGAACTTTACTACACAAGGTTCAGTGACATTGTGAACCAGTGCTATATCCTTGGAGAATAAAAAGTCAAAATCATGAAAATTATGAGGACACTTACTTTCAGATTCATGGAAAAGATTACTATTTTGGCCTAGAAGGATGTAAAATTGCTTATACCACATTTGTACGAACACTAAACTATCCAAAGTTGTTAGTGGAACTGTTGTTAACCCAACCTTGTACAAAAGTATGATAGAAAGGCTCCTATACCTAACGACAAGAGTATGATACAAAAGTACGGACATCAACTTTAGTGTTGGAGTATGTGCAACATATCAGTCTAATGCAAAGGAATCACACCTCAAGGTCGTGAAACAAATCATTCGATATATTACAGGTACCTCACATTATGGTCTAAAATATGCATTCGATACTAAGCCTATTCGTGTTGGATACTATCATGCAGATTGGGCTGGAGATATGGATGATCAGAAAAGCACCTTAGGAGGATGTTTCTTTATTGGAAACAATTTTGTCTCGTGGCTAAGCAAGAAACAAAACAACATATCCTTGTCTACGATAGAAGTTGAGTACATTGCTGCAGGCAGTTCATGTTCACAGTTGGTATGGATGATGCACATGTTGTGTGACTGTTGTAAAAGCTTGAACTCAATGACTCTTTTCAGTTATAATATGAGTGTTATAAAGATTCCAAAAATCCTATGCAACACTCTAGAACCAATCACATTGACATCAAATATCCCTATATTAGAGAATTAGTTGAGGAAGGTATTATTGTACTTAAACATATTCCTACACTAAGTCAATATACTGATATATTTACCAATGCCTTAGATTCGCAACGGTTCATCGCTCTTAGAAAATCCTTGGGTATTTGTTGTGCTCAATTAAAAAAAAAAAAAAAAGAAGAGAGATAAATGAGACAAAAGGGTAATAGAAAATATGACAGAAATTCTTTCTCTATGCAGATTTAAAATTCAGTTTGTCTTGAACTTTGAATCCAATATATCTCAATTCATTTTTTTCTTGGAAAGAGTTATGACCTTGAAATGATGCAGTGACAAGTTATCAGCTGTATGATTGAAAATGATGCACATAAAATGATAGGTAACTAAAAGTTACCAAATTGTTCTCTTCTGGTTTGCACAGAAGGGGTTATAAGGGACAGTTGAGCTCATCATAAAAGATTTTTCCAGTGTGGTTCTTGCTTGTATGGTTTATGAGCTACGGCACAAGGTGTCGACAGAAGGAGTAATAAGGAATATACTCTTAAAGATTGTGTTTTTTAAAAAAAAAAACTGAACCAGTGGGACAACTGTGAATTGAGATCTTGGATTTTTCTTAGTGTATCCTCAAACTATATTGCCGGTCGAAAAATGAATAATGTCAGAACTGAACCCTCATTTTTAGTCATTTTATCCTCTTTTTGAAGTAATTTTTTATTATTTTATATATCTCTCTCTCTCTCTTTCTCTCTCTCTCTCTTTCTCTCTCTCTCTCTCTCTGTGTAAACTGACGGGTAAACCCTGGAAAATTGGGATATATGAGTAAGTGGGCTTTGTGGCTAGTAATGTGGGATTAGTGACAATTAACTTCTCCCCAATGATCTGCCATGATATGAACACGTGGCGGAATCTGCATGGAAATGGAAGTGTGTGAGTGGGGTATTTGAACCATATCTAGCAACACTCATTTTGACATGGAAAATGAAGAGTCTGGAGTTCTTTTCTGCCAGAGATATTAAATTATTTGTACTTTTCAATTCCTGTTCAAATTGAGTGCAGACCTCTCTCACACTTGATTTGTGCCAAAAGAATTTCTCTAGTTTCTCCCTATATGTGTATCTTCTTCGAAAAGTCCACCTTACTCATATCAATTTCATTCATAGTGCAGTGTGACTTAGTTATCAAAGAAAGACTCAAAGCTTGAAGGGGCTTATTAAGATATTTTTAAGTAAATGGTCAAAATTGAAGGGATAACAAGGCTGCCAAAGATAGCCCAAAATCACTTTCAAAATCAACATTAGTCTGTTAAACTTGGATAAATCATAGGCAAGTTTTAGACATTTTAACAATTATTTAACTAAACTCACTAGATAAGAATCAATAGGCTCAATCTCACATGCTAATCATGATTCAAGATATTTAAGACATTTATTGAATACACAATTATCTTGCATCACATTATTCCTAATTTATCAATGATCATTATGCACAACTAAAGTAGCATCGTTATTAGCATCAGTCAATACCTACAATCATCAAAATAAGTAAACAAATATGATCTTTGGCTTGTATTACATATTTTACACTAGGAACTTGGAAAGCAAAAACCTTTGGGACAGAATAAGGAATTTATGGGGCACATGCATCCACCCCCCTCCAAACTTATTCGTGGAGAAGCCGAAGTTTGGTAAGATGGATGGGGTGTCTATAATTCTCTAGCTCTGCCTGTACTGAGGTGGTGGTTACGGCGAATACACTTGTTTTTCATCTGGGTTGCCTCCCGATCAGCAATTGGTTTAATGTCTCTAGCTCGACAAAATCCAACCTTCTCTAACAATCGCTTCAATCTCCAAATCAATATGTATCTTATTTCTTTCACCTTTAGATCGTGTGTTCATAAACTATCTACCAAAACCAAACACTTCGTGAAGAAGAAAAAATAAAAATCAGATAATAGAAACTATAAACAAAGATAATATACACTTTAGATTTAAATCTAATAATTAAAACAAATATCAGTCATAAATTACGCTAGTCCCCGACAATGGCGCCATACACTTGTTCGCTCTTTTATATCTTTTATAAATGACTTGCAAGTGTACAACTAATTATAGTAAAATATTGGTGAGAACAGGTATCATATTCACAGGGAATATCTAATTTAAATTGAACTAATACTCATTTATATTATCCTACTTTATCTAAAAACTTGAATTTCATGATAGATGATTTGATAAAAAGGAACAATAAAACAAAAGGTAGAAATAAATAAACAATTCAGATTCAAGCAAGATAAGACTTCAGACGGTTATTGGATTCTAGGGATAATACTCTTATGGCTCATATGACTTCTTTTAATATATCAAACCATAATTTAATTCCTAAATTCGTAAGAGGATCACTAATATATCTAGATCCTCTCTCTCGAGTTAGATATAAATGTGCATTGGATAACAATGATCATTCTCAAGATATTATCTAACTCCCAATAGTTCCTAGAATTTATTCTCATCACGATAACCTACCAATCTCTCGATCTAGTAGGTTCATGTTGCGCATTCTTAAATCATTAACCGATTGACCCCTCTCGGGTGATACCTAATTAACTACACATATGTAATTGCTGGCCAAACAATTCCACAAGACAATCATATCAAGGAAGCATAAATGAATAAAGGAATGAACAATATCATAAAGTAAAATTATATGAATCCATAATTGTATACACCTTAAAATCACTAATTGTTTAGATACTCATCATCAACTCACAATCCATATACCATGAATTGACAATTAGAGATAACATCTCTATAACAGGGAAAATAATAAACTTGACTTATGCCCAATGATCTTCGTTTCTCTTCTCTCTGATGACTTGGTTGCTCGTCTCCTCTATGTATATATATATATTTCTAGCTCTAAAAACTAATGATCAACTATGAAAATTGATGATCGTCCTTGTTCCCACGTTACTCCTTGTATAGGGGTTGATTAGAGTTTCAGTTCCCCAAAAAATCTCCTTCGAAACAAGAGGATATATACAAATTGTGATCCCCAAGAGTCTCCTTTGGAACAAGAGGATAAATATAAATTGTTATCCCCGAGAATCTCCTTTGGAATAGTAGGATAAGTACAAATCATGACAAGGATAAGTATACATTGTGATCCCCAAAAATCTCCTTCAAAATAAGAGGATAAGTACAAATCGTCAAATGTTGATTTTTCTGTCAAAAACATCAACAAACTCATAACATATAACATAACATCATATAGCAAAATAATTATAAACTCATCACTTAGGTACATACAAGTTCCTAAAAACTATGCATAATGACCCCGAATTGCACGTAAACCCCATGTTTATTAATAGTAACTCAATTTTAGTGCAAATAAAAACATTATGACACTTTATTAATAAGTATTAGTATTGGATTCGTGCGATGCACAATTGTAATATATTTTAGAATAAAATAAAATATATTATAATATAATTGTTAGTTAATTATAATATTTAAGAAAAATAAATTATTTAGTCGTTCAATGTATATGTTGGAGTAATCTTCAATTGAATATAACAAATTCATGAATCATCTTCATCATAGGTTGCACTAACCAGAAATTATTTTATTGGATCTATTGGTTAGTGATAATTTGTTGTTAGATTTAATTTTTTAATTGATTTAATAGTTTTTTTTTTTTTTTTTTTTTTTTTTTTTTTTTTTTTACATAATGTAATAATTGTTAATGAAACATAAATATAAATGCTGACATATCTATTATTTGATTTAATTTTTTAGTTAATTTTTAAATGAGTTTAACTTTAAAGTTGTACATGAAACTTAAATTTACTACGATTGTGTTTTTCTTGCTATATATATATTTAAAATTTATTTAATTTGCATTCAAAAAATAAGGACTCGGAGTTAAGTTTTTATTTTGGCTAGTATTTTTTTTTGGTTGGTTGTACAACTTTAAATAGTAAACCATATTCAATATGTGTGTATTTTTAGTTGTACATCGTACCCTCTATTGAAGTTCAAATTACCGAACTTATATATAATTATTTTTTTGCCGATTTCTTTTTTTATCAAATTACAGGAACAATAGAGATAAGAGAAGACCAATTCAACACCTTCATACAAGGGATACAGTTACAGATTTTAAAGAAATAAAGGCCATGTCAAATACCATAAACAAGGAATGTTGTTGAACAAATCACAAAAAGATTAAAGACCAAGTCAAAATATGTCCTTGTGGGAAGCGGATAGCATGGAACATGAAATCATGATGGTAGAATTTACCAAGATGTGCATGAATGAGGAATGGAACTGCTATAATCATCCTACAAATTTGAAGAAGAATGGAAGAAGAACTACGCTGAACGATAATATCTTTTGTATAGCAGAAACGAGTGTTACAGAGAAAGTTGCATTCACTCCTACTCCAACATCCTGTACTGCTATTGAGCAGATCGTTCTGATCCTACTATATTCAACTCTGAGAGTGTGTTAGTGAGTGGATATTATTTTCTGTGAGTTTACTTCCTTAGTTATTTAGTCGGCTTGAAATTCATCTTGAATTTCATGTACGTTAAGGATCGTAGAAGTTTCATTCGATTCTTTTTTGTAATTCACCATAAATCAGTGAATTCTTTTTGCCCTGACGGCTTCACAAGTCATTATTGACTTGTGAAAATTTACCATCGGTGTCGGTTTTATTATTCCGCTGCTTTTTTCATTGGTACCGCACTTTCAAGTTGTATCAGAGCCATCACTTGATACACTAAGTGTGGTTCTAGAGTTTTGGTGTCACAATTGAAATTATGAGTCTTCCACGTTCTTTGGTTCTTTCTAAAGAAAATTTTGATGATATTCAATGTCGAGCATGTAGAGGATGTGGACACTATGCTAATGAATGTGCAAACATCCTTCGTAGACTTGGAAAATTAATTTGGGTATCACTGAACAAAGAAGAAATTGATGAAATGACCCTGAAGAAGAAGAATCAACAACTATGTTTACGTCTATCTATGAAGTTTCCTATGAAGAACGTGTGGATAAGTACTTGCGCCCTCCAGCACAACTTCTGATAAGTATAATTTCCTTGACTCTCCTGATTTTAATTGTTTTAATGGATTTGTTAATGATATAGATTTAATGGATGGAGACTATGGTAGATAGATAATCCAGGATTTTTATGATCTTTAAGAAGAACTTCTAAACAATTTGAAGCTGCAAACTCGAGAAGTAAAAACCTTGAACAAAGAAAATGAGGAACTCAAGGAAAAATCATAGGAAAAGGAACATTGTGTGTCGCTGGATTTCCTAAGCTTCAAAATGTTCTACATGTGGATGGACTTCTGGCTAACTTCATTAGTATAAGTTAATTATGCGATGACGATCTTCAGGTAAAATTCAATAAGGATAAATGTGAGGTATTTGACTATGCAAATGTAAGTGTAATGATAGGTAAAAGATCAAATGATAATTGCTATCTTGCTGGAAAAAAGCCTATCGTGCAACATTGCCCAAATAAGTGAAACAATTCTGTGACATCAAAAGTTAGGACATGCAAATCTAAGAAACATAGATAGACTGGTTAGATTGGATGCAGTAAAAGGTTTACCCAAGCTGGATAAAGGTAAACAAATTGTGTGTGGAGAATGTCAAAAAGGTAAACAAACTCAAACTTATCATAAACATGTGAAATACATTGGAACTACTCGCAACTTTGAATTAATCCATATGGATCTTATGGGTCCAATTGAGATTGAAAGTTTAGGTGGCAAAGGATACTCATACATGTTACTGGATGATTTTTCTAGATATACATGGATTAATTTTCTTAAAGAAAAATTAGATACTTTTGATGTATTTAAGAAATTGCATGCTATGTTAAAAAATTTGAATGGTTCATGTGTATCACGTATAAGATTAGATCATAGTAGAGAATTTGAGAATTCTTTATTCTCTTATTTTTATGAAAAACAAGGTATATTCCAAGAATTTTCGGCACCCAAAACTCCACAACAGAATGGAGTAGTTGAACAAAAAAATCGAACCCTACAAGAAATGGCTCGTGTAATGATTAGCTCAACAAACCTTGCTAAGAGATTTGGTTGAAGCCTTGAATACAGCTTATCACATCTCTAATCATGTTTATTTAAGACTTGGCACACACATAATGCCATATGAAATTTTAAATGGGGGTAAGCCAAATTTGAAATACATTCATGTGTTTGGATGTGTTTGTTATATTCTAAATGATCGAGATGCTCTTACAAAATTTGATTCAAAAAATGACAAAGGAATATTTCTTGGATATAATTTAAATAGTCACACATATCGTGTGTTTAATCTCAGGACTAAGTGTATTCAAGAATCTGTAAATGTTGTAATTGATTATCTCACTGACCTCGCAGGAAAAACTGAAGAAGACAATATTGAAGCCTATATGGATATGCAGAATTATAGACAAGTTGAACCAGATGAGCAAGGTCGAATTCCATATGTTGATCAAATGCAGAACTAAATGCTCAACCAACATTTTATTTTAACACAGAACCAGAAACTCATCCAGAATTTATAGAAGAGTCGACTGTTCAGCAAACTGAAAGAAGAGATCCACTAGGAAGGATAAGGAAGAATCACCTGATTACTCAAGTCATTGGTAATGTGCATGAAGGTATTACAACAAGACAAAAAAACCGATAAATTATAGAGATATGGTAAAGTTTGTTTGCTTGTCCTCTATATTTAATGAAGTAAATTCTCCATGTTTCTTGTCTTTGACTGAACCAAAAAATATTTCTAAAGCATTAGGAGATAATTTTTGGATTGATACAATGCATGAAGAATTAAATCAATTCATCAGAAATGATGTTTGGTATTTAGTTCCCATACCTAAAAATATAAATGTTGTAGGAACAAAGTGGATTATCAAGAATAAATCGAATGAATCTGGAAATATAATTAGAAATAAAGCAAGGTTTGTTGCTCAAGGCTATACATAGGTAGAATGAGTCGAATTTCATGAAACATTCACACTTGTAGCAAGAATTAAATCGATTAGGTTGCTTCTAGCACTTGCATGTCACATGAAAATCACACTTCAATAAATGGATGTTAAAGATGCTTTCTAAATGGAAACCTAAAAGAAGAAGTTTATATGGAACAACCAAAACGTTTTGAAGATCCATCTGAACCAAATCATGTATATAGACTAAAGAGAGCCTTGTATAGGTTGAAGCAAGCACCTAGAGCGTGGTATGGAAGGTTAACTAAGTTTCTTTTGGATTTTGGTTTCACTCGTGGTGAAGTTGATCATACACTCTTTATAAAAAGAACTAACCGTGATACTTGTGTAGTTCAAATCTACGTTGATGATATTATATTTAGATCCACATCCAAAACAATGCTTAATAAATTCGTGGAAACCATGTCATATACGTTTGAAATGAGTATGGTCGGAGAATTATGTTTCTTTCTAAACTTTCACGTAAATTAGAGTGCTGATGGAATTTTCATTTCTCAAAGCAAGTATGCACGAAACCTAATTCAACAATTCAGTCTGGAAAACACAAAGCATATCAAGACTTCTATGGGCTCAACTCAGAAACTCTGCAGTAATAATGTTGGAGAAAATGTTGCTCCAACATTATACAGATCAATGATTGGCAATCTGCTGTATTTGAGAACCAGCTGACCTGACATAATGTACAGCACATGTGTCTGTGCTCGTTATCAAGCATGTCCAAATGACAGTCATCTCAAAGCTGTCAAAAGAATTATCAGGTATGTTGCTGGAACAATCAACTTAGATATTTGGTACACTAAAGATACAAATAGAAATCTGGTAGGATTTAGTGATTCTAATTGGGCAAGAGACATTGATGATAGAAAGAGCACTAGTGGAGGATGTTATTTAGGAAATAACCTAGTCTCCCGCCATAGTCGAAACAGAATTGTGTATCTCTCTCCACTGCTGAATCAGAATATGTAGCAGCTAGAGGGTGTTGCACACAATTATTGTGGCTCAAACAGATGTTAGAATACTATGGTTATCCAAGTGATACTCTTGTTATTTTTTGTTAACATCTCAAAAAATCTTGTTCAACACTCATAGATATACGACATCACTTGTTCCGAGATTTGGTAGAGAAAGAGCTTATCCGGTTAGAATACATTAATACTGAAAACCAAATAGCAACTATATTCACCAAAACTCTTGATTTTGAGAGATTCTTCAGTCTCAGGAAATCTCTCGATCTTTGTGTCATGTGAAGAAACCTAAAATGTTGCTCTTAATGCCACACTGGTATTAAAAGAAACATTTCACTCTGTATATATTCTGTATATAAATCTCCTTTGTTTTTCTATTTTCACCATTAGTCTAGATGTTTCGGAATAAACTCCTAGCTTAGCATCATTAAAAAAAAATATATATATATATATATACATCGATGATGCTTGTCAATTAGTAACTTGGGGCACGGTGCTCGCTACGACGATGCTTCCTTGTCAAACGTTGATCAAGTTGAGAAATTTAATATTCAATTTAAGAATACTTATCAACTAAAGTAACTTGGGGGTACGGCGCTCGCTACGACGATGCTACCTTGTAAAATATTGTTAAGTTGAATAATTTAATAAATACTTGAGTAACCAGGGGCACGGTGTTCGTTGCGACGATGTTCCCTACATAAAAATAGTGTTTCAAAATTATTCTTCCTACCTCACATCATAGAGTACCTCGGGAGGCACGGCGTTCGAAGCGACGATGCTACCTTGAAAAATATTATTGAGAAACTTGAATTCTTACTTGAAACTTAAATCTGTATATATGTATTTTAAAAATAAAAACAATGCTATCGTGAGAGTCATTTATGAAAATTCATCTGATTATATATATATATATATATATATATTATCTTATTCCTTCTTCTTATCACTCCCAAAATTCTGGTACGAGTCTTAAGCATAAATCTACTATTTTAAATCAGTATAATATTCATCTAGATTTTCCTTTTCTAAATTTTCTCTGGTTGGTTGTAATACGTATTTTATGGGATGCTAGGAGTAAGTTGAATAGGTGACAGTTGAGATATTCAAGTCACTCATATATCACTGCATATCTTCCACTTAGGGGCATTCATCTGTCAAAATTTCTAAGTAATCTTTAACTATTCAATTATCACACTTCATCTTTCACACTGTCTTAGTAAACTTTTCACATCTCTAACTTGCTTTTCTCTTTTTTCTCATCAACCATGCCCGCCGATGGGTCTCGCCGTATCCTCGTCCAAATTCTTGAGTTGCTCGCCCAAGTTACAGCTTCCACCTCTCCCACAGGCATTTCTACCTCCGTTCCAGTCGATTTGATGGTCAGCACCTCAAAACCAGACAAAATTCCTTCGGCAGGAACGACGTCTCCTGCTCTAGGCAAAGTTCCGACAGCTGTTGCTCTTTCGCCTCCTTCGTAAACCATCATTCAGCCTACCCCTCTCTCCTCAAACCTATCGTGATCAACGACCTTCACTAAATCTTAATACATATCCCAACACTGCTCATCAAAGCTGCTGTCTTCTCATCATATTCCCAGAGCTGAAAATCTGTCTTTTTTCGTACCCAATTTGCTCTTGGCGGATAAAGATTTTGATATTGAGAAAATCGTTGATTACTTACATGACGATGAGAGTAATCAAGATTTTATCCTACGGGACAATGGTTCTAAAAACCTAAGGGGGAGAATGTCCCATTTCGGAATCTGGCTCAAAATCACCAAAATAAAGGAAATGATTCTGGTGATACAAAATGTTCCCCAGAATATTTCCAAAACATTCAGTCTAACATTAGGTTCTGTATCTCATCTCTCACCACTTAATTCAAAATCTTAGGTATCATTCGATTTACTTATTCATGATTTTTGTAATGCTGATATTTGAAAAAGTGGGATGTTGATAATTTGAACCTTTTGTGTTTCCATGAACAAAGAATTTATTTATATAACTTTCATCGATTTACCCTTGATACTTTTTCCATGGTCGAAAGTAATGTTTCGCTATAACATATACTGAATTTGTTGTTCATGATGTTCTTTCTTCACAATTAAGGAGAGATTTGTTAGCATGATTGGAAACAATGATTGCTTTGTTATTGCTTTGTTTTGGTTTTTTAATTGTTTTGTTTAGGGGGAGACCTATATCTGTATTTAGGGGGAGAAGAAGCATATGATTATTTGTATTTTGCAGGTTTGATGTTGCTTTATTTGTTATGGAAATTTCTTTTGGAGATAATATTGGGATATTTGTGTACTGGTTAACTCGGTGTTGATTTCTGGTGTAATTCTGGATACTACTATGTGCTACACTGGTATTTAAATATCATGTACGTAGGGGGAGTTTTCATTAAGGGGGAGTTTTGCAGGATTTATCATATTATATATTGTGTCCTGTGTTCTAATTTTTGTTCTTAGGTATTGAGGAATTGTGAAGAAAGGCAAAAAGAGGAAGATTGTTGAAGCTTGAATTACCGAACTTATATATAATTATTGTTTTGCCGGTTTCTTCCTTTATCAAATTGCAGGAACAATAGACAGAAGAGAAGACCAATTCAACATCTTCATACAAGGGATGCAGTTACAGATTTTAAAGAAATAAAGACCAAGTCAATTCCCATAAACAAGGAATGATACAAATATGAAGAAGAATGGAAGAAGAACTACGCTGAACGAGAATATCTTCTGTATAGCAGAAAAGAGTGTTACTGAGAAAGTTGCATTCACTCCTACTCCAACATCTTGTACTGTTGTGCAGCAGATCGTTTTGATTATGCTGTATTCGACTCTGAGAGTGTGTTAGTGAGTGAATATTGTTTTTTGTGAGTTTACTTTCTTATTTATTTAGTCGGCTTGAAATTCATCTTGAATTTCAAGTACGTTAAGGATCATAGAAATTTCATTCGATTCTTTTTGTAATTCACTATAAATCAGTGAATTCTTTTCACCTTGACGGCTTCACAAGTTATTCTTGACTTGTGAAAATTTACCATCGGTGTCGTTTTTATTATTCCGCTGATGTTTCCATTGGTACCGCACTTTCACACTCAATTTTAAAATTCTAGATACGCCACTGGTAGTGGATGGATCAGATCAACTCAATTGCACGGATCCTAAGAGTTGCCACCGAAACATTTTGGACTTATTCCGTACAGACCTACGCCTTCAAAATAGAAAAAATAAATATAGGTAAATTCATAAGAAATCTTGAATTTGTACATCACCACATCAAGAGCAAAAATTAATCCTCTATATTTCTTTGTGATGAATTTATTATGGATTTGGTAGAGACTAAAACATGATTGTAAAATGTAGTAGATCACAAAAAAAAAAAAAAAAAAAAAAAAAAAAAAGAAAAAGAAAAAGGAGAAAGAAAACTTTAAAAAATTCCAAGGTGCATAGTAGTAACAGGATACATCTTCAGACACAAAAGAAGATATCAAAGCTGGGAATTTTAAGATGAGAATCAAGAAAAGAATGGATTGGTGGAGGTGGAGTGACAGATATGACATGCTTTGTATCCAACTAAAAGTCGCAACGACATGCTTCAAAATCAGGAATCTTTCACTAAGTCGTTGCTGCAATTACATACAACACAAAAATGGAAGACAAGTCATTTTCGAAACAACACAAATTTTCTGACAATTTTTTTCCCGATAATTCGTGCAAAAGCATTCAACAATAAAATAAGTTCCTACCTAAAAGAATCTTGAAAAAATAAATAAATAAACCTGAAACAAATTGTAAATAAAGTAATAAAAACTGAAATAGGTTGTTTCAGGTCTAAATAAAGTAAAGAAAATAAAAAATGCTACGCTTGTTGCAATTTGCCATTTTCTTTTGGACTGATCTTGCACTGCTAAATCAGAGACGGGTCTAACATTTTTAAAATAGACGAAGCAAAGTTTGAAAATGTTTTTTCTTTCTTTATATAAGAAAGTTATTATTATTATTTCTATTAGAATAAAATGGGGCACTGCTCATGTGTAGGGTGGGAAAGTATCGAAAAATTTGAAATATCGTACTTACTATATCGAATATATCAAAATTTTCATATTGTGATTTGTGTGTGTGTGTGTGAAATCTTTATGTAAAATTAATTGTTTTTTTGTTATTTGATAATATTTATTTTATGTTTCCATCAAGTATTCATTGACAATTTTGTACATCTCTCTATATATATTTTAGTAATATCTGGGTATACCGAAATTTGTATAAACGAAAATTTTGGTATTAGATGGTACCGTACCTATTGATACCGATATGAATTTTGGTTGGAGGTGGTTCAATATGATATACTATAAAATTTCACGACATCCCATATATTATATCGAAATCTTGGTATATCAGAAATGCATATTGAATTTGTACCAAAAATGTGGTATAAGTTCAGTATGCATATATCATATACTAAAATTTTAGTATAATTATCAAAATTTCTATTCGGTGTCAAGAAATAGCGTTTCATACTTACAAAATTTGTTATACCAAAATTATCATTATACCAAAAATATTGTATATTACACAATGATATTTCAATAAACCGGTATAACAAATACTGGTGTACCGAAATAACTTTTGGTAGACTATTTTTCCACACAGTTATCATACCGAAATCTCGATTTACAGAAAATTTTGATATTTTTTATATTTTATGATATGAAAAGTGTTGTATATTGATATATTTCATATTTTTTAAAATCCTAATTTTAATATGATAACAATAAATATCAATATCATACTATAATTTTTATAACACGTCTAAATAAATTTTTCATATACTAAAATTTTGACACAAACATAATATGTATTCTGCATCACACCATCCCTAATCATACGTTACACCCTAATCATATACATAGCTGGATAAGCTCCTGAATTCAATAATTATACACAACTTTGTTCCACGTTATACACATAAACTCATCACTCAAATTACGACGAAAATTCTCTCTCTCTCTCTACCATCCCAAAAACAGTCCTTTAAGCATGCATATGGGAAACGGAGGTCCATTGAAAGAGGCACCATCATTACCAACATATATAGGTCCCAGTCCTGTCATCCCATTAGAACAAGAATCTCTTCACTAAAGAAGATTCCTCGTCTGTCACTGTCATAATCCCTCATCGTCTGCACTAAAGATGTTGTATCAGTGGGTAACACACAAGCTTCCTTGCCCAAAGGAGTTCCTTCCACACCAGATTTCATCTCTAACAGGCATGTTTAACCATTAAGTTACATGGATCACAAAAATGCACCAATGTTATAACCTATATCGTTTTTGCATAAGCAAAAAGGTTTTTTTGTAATAAAATAATAACAATGTCATTTAAGCACTTCTGGAAGTTTAGCAACATATTTCGAAGCATATAGAAATCGCAAAATTTAGTAACATATTTAAAATTTATTAGTTTCGAGATATGTGACTCTCAAGACGTATGAGTGAAACAATTAATAATGATAGGAGTTTTGAAATATTATATTTTGAAACTCATCCAACAATTTTCAAAGATATTATATTAACACGTTAAAAAAATGGCTAAAAATAAATTTTATAAAATAACTAAAACATATTTGAACTTACAATATTTAATTAGAAATATTTGGGTAGAATGGTCCGCGAAAATCGGAGGCACCCTCAGCTCCATCTCTGACCTTCGGCCACTATATTCGTCTACCTTTTCTAAAGCATGCTCACCGTTAAGTCACTGAATAGTGGCTACAAAAGGGCGTAACCAAGTCCATTTGGCTCGCTTGCTATTCGACAGTGTTTAGGAAACAACCTAACTCGACCTGGAGTGAACTGAGTTAAGTTCAAGCTGGAGTTTAAATCACATAATCAACTCAATAAGTTCACAATTCTTGTCAACATTATGTAATAATCTTATAAAAATATTAATATAAGAAATTTTTAAATAAAATGGTATTATAAAACATTTTATAATATTTTTATTTCAAATAAAAATATCTCACAATTTTAATCGTATAAAATATTTTAAATATTATAATAAATCAAAATTAACCTTAAAAATAATTTATATTATATTTCTATAATATAGAATGATGAATCGAAGCAAGTGAAAATAAAATTAATTTAATATATTCTTTTATAAAAATGGAGATGAAAGATTTACTATATTTTATAATTTTTATATTTTAGAAAAAATGTCCAAAATAAAAAAAAAAATTACCTGATTAACTGGCCAAATTATCAGCTTTACAAAGATACTAAGAATTTTTGGTGGGAAAATTCTTAGTTTCTATTTTTATTATGGTTCTCTTACTATTTATAGTAGTATTTTTCTCATGTGATGCACATATTGAGTACATAGTTATTTTTATAGATAAATTATTTGATAGAATGGAATTATGATAAAATATTAATTATAACAGACAAAAAAATATGTATTTAAAATTATTTATACTTATATGAAACTCAAACAAACTTGGAGTCATTTCGCATTCTTCTTAATATATGAAATCTTTTATTAATATAATTAATCATGTTTCTACTTACGTTACTATTGATATAGATTTATTTATTGAATAAATTTAAAATTAATAAATTGATTGATTGTATTGAAAAATATTAAATTTTGTATTAATATTATTTAACTAATTTTTATTTACAACTCAAATTGAATATAATAGTCCAACATACGATGAATAATCAAATCTAACATAAATAATATTTTATAAATTAGAAAATTTAAATCTAATATCTCAATTTAATATAAACAATATGGGTGTCAAATTAAAGATTGTGAAAAAAAGAACTGATTTGATATATTATGTGTGAAAAATATTTAATGATGTTATAAATTTATTTTTCTTTAATATATTCTAGTATTTCTTTCACGCAATGCACTGATTAAATGTTTATTTCTTTTATAAATAAAGTATACGAGTAAAATATTAATTATAAAAAATATCTATTTTTAAATATGATCAATTCTTATATGTTACTCAAACACACTCGTAGCCGATCTATATAATATATATTTTTTATATATGAATGAATTGAATAACAAACAAATAACAAAAATAATTTGAATAATCTTATCAGAAAATTTGTTTTTTACATAATCTCATATTTTTATAAGATATTTAATTGAATAATTCTATATAACTAATCATGTTTATACATATGTTAATATATATTGAATTACTTATTGAATAGATTTAAGATTAAAAAAAACTAACTAATATAAATAAATTAATCATATTTTTAAAATTAAAATTATGTAATAATATAATTATAAAAAAATTATATTATTATTTTTATTTACAACTCAAAATCAATATTAGTAGTCCAACTCACAATCAATTATTAAATTAACCTAAATAATGTAATAATAAATCATCTGCTTTTTTAATCTGAAATCTTGTTTTTAATACATGTATTATAGATGTTAAATTAAAACTCATGAAAATAATATTAATTTTATACGTATGTAAAAAATGGATTAGAATCAAAATTAGTAATTTTTTTTTTTAAAATATGAAAAAAGTTGTTAAAACAAAAAAAGAAAGAAAATAAATCAATAGTATGGTTTTGTGTGCATTTCAAGTTTATAAAATATAAGATAAAAGAATATTGAGATTAATAACTGGGCGGAAAAAAAAAAAAAAGTATTTTACTAATTTAACCTTTATTTTAGTTTAGTCTATATATGAATTTCTAGATTTTAAGAATATTCATATGAGAAAAGGGGTTGAGAGGAGTGAGTATATAAAGTTTAGCATGGAAACAGGAATGACGAGATTTAGTCGACTTCCAGAATCAGATGAAGGAATGTAACTTTCAAATTGACGTGAAAGCGCACTAACGTCAAAATAGTACGCCTAAACTGTGTGTATGTGTGTGCGCGCAAGAGAGAGAGAAAAGGACAGCAAGTTGTCAGAATGATGAGTTTTGAGAATAGGAGAGGATTTTGTCGGATTAATGTTTTTTTTTCTAAATGCTGATCAACTCAAACCTCACACTCGCTCTTCCTATTCCTCCTATATCAATAAACCATGGAATCTTTCTCTTTTATATATGTACACACATAAATGACACGAGGTCCCTTAGCGCTATGTTCGGATCAGTTTTTACTTCTAAAAATTCTAAATGTCAAATTACTCGACTTCTATTGCTTTCATGACGTAAAATCAATATTTTATATTTAATTAAATTTTGCCATATTAAATATATATATAATTATTACATGCCCTATTAAATATTTATATTTTATACAATCTCAAATCAAATAAATATTATCGCTATTTAACTTTATTTCACAATCTTAAAATATCAAAATAAGAATTTCTCATGACTCCCTTACATAGATAATTGTAGTAAAATATGGTGAGAACGAACATATGATTGTCTAAATAATTTAACTAAGTACTCAATGCTATTAGTTTAGATTATCTAAAGATACAATTTGAAAATTGATAGTTTAATTAAAAAGAATAAAATAAATATTAGTTTAGATTATCTAAAGATACATTTTGAAAATTGATAGTTTAATTAAAAAGAATAAAATAAAAGACATAAATAAATAACACAAGACTCGAATTCAAGTAACGGTCAAACTTTAGAGATTTAATGAATCCTAGAGATATATACTCTTATGAAATATATGGATTCTTTCAATCCATTTAATTCCTAAATTCGCAGGAGAATCACTAATATATTTAAACTATTTCTCGAGTAAATTCTAAACATAAATTAAACTTCAATGATCATCTCTCGATCTCACAATATCGTTTAAATCCTAATAGTTCCTCATATTTATTCTACTCATGATAACCCATCAATCTCTCAATCTAAAGAGTTCGTCTTATGCATTAGTGCAGTAGAGAGGCTGGTGGAGAAGCTATCAGATTCGGGAGAATACGATAGCTCAACAAGTGCACAAAGGCGAAAGACTGTAAACTACACAGAGTCCATACAATATCATTGATCCACCACTATCTGAATTCGGGAGAGTTTAGTGACTTGCAAACGGGAGTTTGCATCAAAATCCATCTTGAGGACTAGATGGTCAAGTAAGGTATTAGAAGAAGTAGTTACACGAGTAGACTAGTGTTTAGGGGGAGCCTAATACGTGTAAGTACCATTTGTAACATTTGTGGGAATAAATTGTTCTTCTAATAAAAGTATTTGAGAGGAAGAAGGGATTCTTCCTCATAAAAATCATAAAGATCTTTTTAGCTTCCGCAATTTTAATTACAGTTTGAACTACGGTTGAACTAATACACACACACACAAATTCTGATCTAACAAATAGTATAAAAGTTAGTAAAAATAGAAACTCGTATTCGAATTTGGTAATCTATTATATTTTAACTTTAACCGTTAACTTTAAAATACAATATCTTTTATTTAATTTATTTTTAACTTTTAATATATCAAATTAATATATTTTTCGCAATTTTTAATATAACATCATTATTATATATTTTGTTAAATTTCCTAATCGTAATAATATTTTTATTAATTTTATAAACTATTGTATTAGATAAAAATACGTGTGAAATTTTTAAAAATATATGAATAAATTAGTAAAATTCTAAAATTTAATAATAATAATAATAATAATAATAATAATAATAATAATAATAATAATAATACAGTTCTAAAAAAATAGTAAAATTACTCTACATATTCCAGGTGCTAAATGTGGTTAATTAAGAATATTAATTACGAATGTGGACTGTGTTAACTCATTTTTTAATATTGTAGAAATATTTCATTAATTTAAGATTGATTTTTATTTTAAATTAGAAATTAAAAATTAGTGCTACCAATATTTATCCATAAGTATGAAAATGTCTTGAAATTAATAGTTAAAAAACTAAAAGATTTTGTCTCATATAGTGAACAAAAATGTATTGAATATATTTATCATTGCTGTTAGAAACTTTTATTCAAAATAACTATATAAAGTTTTCCATCTCCTTATAGTGTTTTCCATGTTTATTGTATGTTCAATTGTATATAATCTATCATTTTCTTATTATAACTAAAAAATGTAATCCAAATAATATAACTAAATATAAAAATTTTATTTTGTATTTTACATATGCAATAAGCATGCTAACTTGAAGATCCTAAAATTAGGGTTAAATTGATATATTTAAAGTAATATATATATATATATAATATTCCCAAAAAACTAAGACAGCTTGGTAAAGTAGGTTGGTGCATGTAATGAAATTCAGCGTGTGGGGTTATTATCCTAGGACTGATATCTGAAATTATTTTTGTGCTTGGGGCTTTGTACTGGGCCTGTGTGTTGGGCTTCTGCTGGACCTTTCTAGGGTTGTGTGCACTTGGGGCAGCCCAATGTTAGATAGTTTAGAACTGATGTATTAGATTTTAGAGTTAGGGTTGAAGGGGCAAAAATGGAAAGGAAGAAGAATACTAGGAGGCTTGGCGTTACTTCATCAACAACAATTTTTCTTCTCTACAAATTTAAGGCTTTTTCAATTTTCACCAAAACTATTAGAATATTGCAAATGTTTAAATATTTTATATTTTTTTATTGAATTTATACATTGAAAAAATTAATAATTTAGGAGAACATTATTAAAACTTGACTCAAATTCAAATATTGTTATGTCCACCGTTGCCTATACCTAACTATGAGCTAAATATTTGAAAGTTGGGAGACATCTAATTGCATTATTGACAGAAATAGTTTTCGTTATTTTCCACATATTGACAAGTAACAAGCATACAAACATCCCAATATCCACCATAGGTATCCAATTTGAATGTTTGCTCTCGAGGAATGTAATAGTCTTTCATTTTAGCCCTCAAATTAATAGAAGAGTTCAAATTAGTTTCTAAATATTATTATTATTATTATTATTGTTTTTATTATTATTATTATTATTATTATTATTATTATTATTTTATTTAAATCGATACATGAACTTTTAAAATGGGTCGAATATGTGCTTTAAGTTCTAATTTGAAATAAATAGTACCTCATAAACATCAAATAACTAACAAATCTATGAACTATCTAATAAATCTAAAAAATAACAATTTTTAAATTAGAAATATATTTATATAAATCACAAAATTTTAAAAATAGAATTTCAAAATTATGTAAGAGTTGAAACATTAAAAAGTAAAATCTAAAGTTATTTAATAAATCTATAAAAATCACAAAAGACCATGAAACTTCTTAAATAAAGTTTATTATTATAGGTTAAATTATTAAATATGATCTGCATTCTTTTTAAATATTTTATTTGTTTAGAATATTTCTAATTTAATTTGTTAATTTTTATATTTATCAAATACATTAAAGGTTTATTTAGTTATCTTAATATTAAAGAGGAACATATTTATCTCATATTTAAAAGTTCAAAATTTGACTTACTAATTTAAAAAGTTTAAGAATCTAATTAAACAATAAGTAAATTGAGCTTATGTCCTGGTAATAACTCCACGCACTACACGCTCGACTTTGACTCACAACGAAAAGCTAGAATTATATTGTAAAATTTGCAAGCTAACCTTTAACTCGGTAAATAAATATCCGGAATTCGGTAACAAGGTTATTGACTCATTGTGTATCTGGTGGTTGGCCCCCTTCACTAACCAAACTCTTGTTGTTCTGTATACTGCATGATTTATAGTATATGAATATAAATATAATTTTGACTAAATAAAGTTTTGAGAATATTAAAATATTTTATTATATTATTTATAAAGACCTGTAACAATATATAATTTTGTTTAAAAGATATATCCACTCCATCCTCAAATAAGAGTATTTTTTCTAATATAAATTGATTATTTATATTAGAACTTAAATTAGTTAATAAGATTTTTAAATTAATTATTCATTAATAATTATGTACAACCCAAACGCCATAAAATAATCAAATGCACAAAAAATATTCAAATGTAATCTAAATAATTAATAAATAAAAATTGTACTTTTCGAATGTAATATAACCCAATATTTTATGTATACATTAATGAAAAGGACCGTGCTATATGGCAAGAATCTGGCCGGCCAGAATTGATTAAATTTAAATATAAATAATAATTGTATTTGTAAAATTACCTTTACGCCCTTGAGTAAATTTGGCTCCATAACATTTTCCTTTCTGATATTCCCTCTTTCTTTCTTGATTTTCGATCAGCGCGTGCTACTTCTTGAGCCTCACAACAAATACGTAAATCAAAATGCAATTTAATGAGCCTCACAATAATGATGAATATACACATCAGCAAAATTTAATTTTAAACCTTCATTTGGCCAGATTCTAAAAGAGGTAGATTAAACTAACACAATTTCAAACCTTCATTTCACTAGTTAACACAATTTTATTTTAATGGAGAGTCCAAATATTAACTTTAAGGGCATCTCCATTAATTTTGGTGTGATGTTTCACGTTCCCATGCAGCCGTTCTCACAGTAAACGAAGAAACGTAATGATTATTTGCACAGTAATCCAAGGCTAATTCATTGCACAGTAATCCACGGTAAACGAAGAGACGAATTCTTTCTGTAGATTAGCAGATTTTCTCACAATTTTATTTATATAAAAATATTTTAAAAATTAAAATAAAATAAAAAAGTAAAAGGAGGTTATTGGGGAACTGCACTATCCCACGTCCCCACCTCCAATAACATCCAATCTCTTTTTGTTTTTTCAGAAATTAAAAATTAGTAAACAGTTTTGGTGGAAAAATGACAAAATTGTAATTTAGCCAAACCGTCTTGCTTTTATATAGTTATAGATTATACTCTTATTATTATAGTAGAATATAATATAGTCTTATTCTATATATTATATTCCTATATTTTAATAAATATAATATAGTATTATTCTATAGATTATTGAACAATATTATTATTATTATTAATAAATAACAAAGTTTAGTATTTTTCTAATATTAGAATTTCTGTAAATTGGAAAAATAGTGGATTTATTACATTTTACCCATTATATAGTTATATGATTTATGTATTATATTCATATATTTTATCATAATCATGTCACACATACAAATTGTTAAAATAATTATATAATATACTCTTATTTTATAAATTTTCATATAATATGCTCATATTATATAGATTAGAATATAATATAGTATTATTTTATAAATTTTCATGTAATATGCTCATATTATATATATATTACAATATATTATAGTATTATTTTATAGATTTACATATAATATACTCTTATTTTATAAATTTTACATGTCATAAACTCTTATCTTATAGATTTACATGTAATATACTCTTATCTTATAGATTTACATATCAAAGAGAGTTTGAATACAAATGAAAATGAAATTTGGTTTTAATATGAAGACGGATTGGTATGAATTATCATTATAAAAAAATCTTGAAAGTTGTAATCTGAAATCTTTGAAATCGTCATTATTATTGATGGTGAGAGAGAAACCGCTTCATTGATGATGAGAGAGAAACACACTAAAAATTCAAATTCAAACTGAATTACTTATTTTTCTGTCATTAATTAATAAAGGACATATTCGACATTTTATATAATTATTTTATAGAAAATTACGAGTACACCCTTTTCTGGCCGGCCAGATTCTGGCCACCAATCTTTACCCTAATGAAAAATAGGATATCATTATATATAATAAACAATAAATATTGAGATTAAAGTGTCAAATGCACATCCTAAGTTCATTGAAACTTTTCAATAATGGTCATTCTTTTGATATGTCCAATAAAGATCTTTGGAAGCAATCATTTAGCAATGTATCAGTAATTATAGGATTGGTGCTAATATTCTCAATTGACACCTTTTGTTTGTATACTTCTTCTTTAACGATAAGATACTTGAATTTTATATGTTTAGGACATTTCGCGCGTTAAATTATCAATAGCTTGAAAATACCGCTGATAATTTCAAGTCCTCAAATAAAGTTTTGCAATCAATTTTCTTAAATTGTGGCATCACAACATGCTACAAATTCAGCTTCCATAGTCGATGTTACAATTACAACCTACTTACCACTCTTCCATGAGATTGGTCCTCTACCAAATAGTAAATAAGTAGAGAAATATAGACTTTCGAATATCAACACATCTAACATAATATGAACCTGAATATCCAATCACCTCCAGATTATTAGATTTTCTAGAAGTAAGCATATAATTTTTTCGTTCTTAGCAAATACCTAAATACCTTCTTTGCAGCACTCCAATGGTCCATCTTTGAATTGCTTTGGTAACAACCAATCATATTCCAATATCAAAATGTTGATATCAACATTAGGTTACAAATTGATTAATTTATTAAAATTAATAATTAATGATCTAATTATAAGGAACAAAAAAGAGCTTTTTTAACCACATTACGCGTGAAGTAATTTCACGTTAAAATTCAACATTATTGACAAAAATGCATCATAAGTCTTACATCTTTGGTCAAAATATTTTGTAATTATGAGAATATCACTATAATAATATATGTAATCTACTGTAAAAATTTAACTAATTAGTTTTAAAATTATGATTTTGCCCATAAATGGTAAAAACTGAGCATTTATTAATTTTTTTAAAAATATTTCATCTAAAAATTAGATTACAAACTGAATACCTTATTGAAGTTAATATTTATTGCTCTAATTCTAAGGAATGTAATAATCAAAAAGTTTTTTCAAAGCACATTACACGTAAAACAATTTCACGTTAAAATTTAACTTTGTTGACAAAAAAATACATCATAACTCTTATATCTTTAGTCAAAATACTTTGTAATTGTGAGAATATCAATATAATAATGTAAGGAATATACAGTATAAATTTCAAGAAAAATTAATTTTTTTTAAAATTACAAACTTGCTCTATATGGTAAAATTGAGTATTTATAATTTTATAAAAATATTTTATCAAACATTAGATTATAAATTAATTAACTTATTGTAGCTTTGGAATTAGTAAGATTATTTACAATTTTTATGTTAAGGCAAAGTGTAGTAAAGTCATAAGTTTGAAGCCTTTGAATTATGGGAAAGAATCTAAAACCCCATGCAAATGCAAGTAAAAGCGGAAAACGCACGAATTTTTTGCATTTGCTCCCATGTCTGTGCCTTTATATGATCCGTGCAAAATCGTACGAATTTTTCCTATAAATACGTTCTTAGTGAATACGTCTAGCTGCAAAGATCATTATATATTATTTTAAGTGTAACATAATCTTTTTTATTAAAATTAATATTTTTTTAATATTCTAAAAGACAGTACTTTTAACCATTAATATATTATTTATTATTTAAAAATTACTTAAAACACTCACATAAAAATATAGTTAAAACATAATTCTATATTTATAAAATATATATTTTTCGCCGAAAATTAATACTCTTAAAATTGTAAGAAATATTACTTTCACCTTAAAAATATTATTTATTATCAAAAATATTATGTTCAAAACACGAGCACGTAAAAATGCACGTGCACAATAAACATTACTAGATCCACATATTCTTTTAATCAAATCTAGATCAAGTCAATATCTATCCACACCTTTATTATAAAATATGGATTGAATCCAATTAATTGATACATGCAACTGTGATACATAAGTTATTTTTTTTTCTTTCATATTTACAATTCAAACTTCAAACACTAGTTTTTACTAGTTTATAATTACTATTATTTAAGGGTTTAAGTAGAATGTTTTATTATTCAAATAATCAAGCTCTCTCCTTAATTTCTATAAATATCCCTATAAATCATGTTAATGACTTTTTTATCCACTTTAGGTTCTCGCTCACCAGTCCATCATAGACACGTATTAATATGCTCACTTTTTGATGTGTTAAAATTTTATATGAATTAATTATTTTATTTATTTAAATTAGCAACTGTAATAATCTTAACACAACACATTAAAATAACATGTCAATGATAAGTAGATTTACTAATATGTCCACTTTAAATTGCGAGAGATAATGCTATATTTGAAAAAAAAAAATAAACGATTGATAACGACCAAATATTCACATGCGTTAAAGTTTGTATAAGCCAAAAGAGTTTCTGGTTAAATTTCTTGTCTAAATTTTGTTGTGTTGCTTCTTACATTTTATATAGCCGTAGCTTGAAAATAACTATCATTTTAGAAGCTCAATTGTATTACAAATTAAATATTATTTTAAAAATTTTACAATTTTAATTATTTCAACTTTATCTGCTTATTTAAAGAAATCAAGAAATTTATAATAATCTTATATTTATGATGAGAGAGAAGAGAGGGACTTACTAAAAGTATTATTAATTAATAAGGGGTGTGTTAGTTAAATATTCCTGTTCTTAATTCTTGATAAAAAAAAATTATTGAATAAATAAGTAATAAGCTTTTTTCAATGTGAATCCCATTTGGAGAGTCAAAATAATCGTATCTGGAGAGATTTTACATAAATGTTGCAATAATGCAATTTTGTAATAAATAAATAAAATCAGCCAGCGTCTTTAATAATATAATAATTAAATTTTTGCAAAAATATATTTCCAGAGGTTACAGCTACAATAAAATATATAGTACAATATTATAACAACTGCAGTCAGTGCAATGTAATGAATTATATATTTAAATTTATGGTATAAAATCCTGTCTGCTGAGGTAGATAATTCAACCTGGAAAGGCAAACAATTTATATTTTATAAAGTAAATGTGTTGGTATATCATAATTTAAATGTGTATAATAATTTATGCAGGTTGCAAAGGAAAAAATTACGAGAGATATCCAAAATTAAGATAGAAGATATGTATAATCTAACAAAATTAAGAATCAACAAACTACAGAGATATTCAAGGAGGGAAGATCTAGCAATAATGGAAAGTTTTGCAAGATCAAACAAAATCAAGAAAGATATGCTAGACGCGGGCACGGTTCCGGTTCCAAACCGGAACCGCCGGTTCGAACCGGCGGTCAACGGTCCGGTTCGAACCGTTGACCGGTTCCGGTTTGGAACCGAAACCGTATTACATACGGTTCGGTTCCGGTTCTCCCTTTTTTGGAACCGGAACCGCCGGTTCCGGTTCCCGGTTCCAGTTCTCGGTTCCCGGTTCTAAGCTTTCAAAAATATAGATCAACGACCCAGATCATGTGGCTGTTGGGAACCGGCGGTTTCGAACCGGAACCGAACCGGAATCGGGAACCGGCGGTTCCCGACAAATCTTATAAAAAAAAAAACAGAACCGGCGGAACCGGGAACTGTAATCGGAACCGGAACCGGTGGAACCGGAACCGGAACCGTGTATATGGCGGTTCCGGAACCGAAATCGGAACCGCCGAACCGTGCCCGTGTCTAAGATATGCATAAGACGATCTAATCACACAAGGAAAAATTCACAAAGATCTATCAATAAAGGAAATAATTTGCAAGATCAAACCAACAAACACATGAGAGATTTAAGGAATAGGAGATCAACTGATGAGAGAAAAATAAGGAATGAAGATCCGAACAGGAGGAAGAAAAGAGTTGAACCAGCCCTTTGTTCTTTGAAGAAACCCTCCACTTCAATTGGTATTTTTTCACGAAAAACAGATATGAGATAAAAAATCTAGTGTTTCACAAAGATTTCGAATAACGATCCCGAATTCAAGTTGATTATATTTTGCCTTTTCGTTAGAGAAAGACGATCAAACAATTCCCAATCATGGTCCTTGCGGATCGGATCATGAAGATCTTGGAGGATCGAATGAGCCTTCGGGTCTATAAATAAGTCATATGTGAAGGCTGCAGATATCTCTGTTACATTACATTCAATATCATATGCAGAGAACGAGATGTCTTATTTGAGAGAGACGTTTTTATTTGAGAGCTTATATTGTAGTACAGTTCTAACAAAGGGAGAACTGTCAGTCAACCACTCGTTGGTTTCTACTGTGCTCTGGAGATTACAGTCTGCTGGGTTTGACAGATTTCTGCTGTACGGGAGTCAACAATCAAATCCATCTAGGGGACTAGATGGTCAATTAAGTTTTAGAAGAGAGTAGTATATGGTTGGCTAGTATTATAAGGAGTCTAATGACATGTAAGTCCAAACTATACAATTGTGGGAACAAACGATCTTTCTAATTAAGATACTTGAGAGGAAGAAGAGATAATTCCTCGTAATTGTTGTAATTACTATTTCGCTTCCACATATTTTAATTATAATTTGAGTTAGAACTGAACATTCAATTATAATTTGAGTTAGAACTGAACACAACACACGTGCACGAATTCTAATCTAACAATTTTATTGATAATATTTAATAATTTCGTTATTATTTTAAATCTTATTTACTCCTAAATGAAGGGGTGTTAACTTTTCTCTAATAATTTTTAATCTTGATTGAGGGGTGTTAATTTGCTTGGTATGCAGGACTGTAATATTACTCTAATAAATTAATTGATTTTTATTTTACATTTAAACTTGTTTGAATGTATGAAGATTTAATATACATAACGTTGGCTATTTCAATTCATTAACCTTTTCCACCATAAATTAATGATTGCAAGTTGCATTAATACGCATTTCCTAAATATTCATTTATTTATTTCTTTTGAGATTTCAACAATTTACAGTAAACTAGAATTTTTCCTATGTGTTGTATGATTTAAAAATATTATTATTATATAATATTGAATTATTATTAATGATAATATAATTATAGAATACATTTATTGTTTTTTAAAAGTATTATTATTATAATATAATATTGAATCATTATTAATGATAATATAATTATAGAATACATTTATTGTTTCGTTTCGTATAACTTCAATGTGCTGTGTGAGAGATGTGACCCCTATGTAATAAATTCATAATCTTACACAAATAGTAATATACATTTTTTTAATAATATTTTATTTAAATAAGAATATTTCACAATTTTATTGGGTAAAAATATTTAAATACCATAAAGAGTATTTTTATTCAGAAACTCAAATTTTAAAAAGAAATTAATTTTATAAAGTTTTTTAAAATAAAAAATTTGGTTGAGACAAAAATGTTATAAATTTTTGAATTTATTTTGAATATCATGAGTTGTATTGTGAAAATATTGTATGTCGTATTTGTTTGACATGAATAGCATGTTTTTATATTAAACTTCATAGCACCATAAAAAATATTCAATAAACTTCAAATGACAAATATAAATTCCAATAAAATATAATAATCTGTTTTATTACACTACAAATAAAGAATCGTTACAATTTTATTCATTATTGAACAACGTACATCAGTTTGAAACAACAAACACCAAACTTTATTAAAAAAATATTGGAAAGTTCACAATTACGGAGCAACAAAGAATGCTACGTAATAAATGTGAAGAATTCCATTTTATTATAGTTGATCACATGAAGCATCCCCAAATATCAACACATAAGAAACACATATGACCAATAAGTACACAAATCATCAATTAAACAAATAGCACGCAAAAAATTACCACCAAAAAGGGGAAAATATTTGGATGTGATCACCATGGAAACTTACCTCTACGTCAAAACAAAAGTATAAAATAAATATATATAAATAAAATATGACATACATACACAATTACAAATGAAGTATATCCTAAATCCATCAAGGGGGAATGAGTAACAAAAAAAAAAAAAAAAAAAAAAAAAAACCAAGAAACAAAGCAAAATGAGTAAGAAATACATATAACCGAATAGAGAACACATATGAAAAATCTATACATAAGATCAATTTACAATTTATTAATGAGTTTAAATAAAAACTTTAAACTGAATACCAATTTACATCATAATTCATGATAGATAAAGAAAAACAAGAAAACAAGTTTGTTTAAAATCAAGGTTTAAAATCAATCTTTTCCTTTCTTTTTTCTCCCACTTCATTCTTTAACAGTTGAGTATATCAAGTAAAATATATATATATATATATATATGTGCATTTGACAATATTAAAAAAAAATCAAACAAACAAATAGAGATAACAGTAATATCACGGACATCAGATGAAACATAAGGGAACACATAACATATTCTTAAAACAAAACAAAAAATATTAGCCAACCAAGAACATCATATCAAGAAGACGATTTCAGACAACCAAAAATATCAGAATATCAGAACATTACTATAATAGAACAAGAACACAAATAAACAAATATATCCAAAATAGTACATGCATAAGAACGCAACGAAAGAAGAAATTCGTAACAAGAAAATCAGAAGAAGACCCAAAGAAATACCTTTCTTGCTCTAGTTATTAGTCGGAACGAACTACCAACAGATTCAACTGAACTAGCACGCTTCCCCCTCTTCCCTTTCCCAGATCTGGCCGAAATTTTAAAGGATGATGCTTGTGTGCACAGTGTGTGAATGGTGTGTGGTTCATCCACCATCTTAGACATCTATATATTGAACAAACTCAAACATACATTATATTTACAAATCTAATAGTAAAAGGAAAAAACATACAAATCTACACAAAAAAATAAAAAATAAAAAAACTTTTCAAATATTCGGACAAGAGAGATGATAGACAACTAAAAAAGTAGAGGGAACCTTTAATCGTGGGCGTGATTCTCGCTCAGACGAGAATATATTCTCTGCAGAAAATAGTAAACATAGCTCGAATGAGAATAACAATCATAAATGGGAAGACAGTTGGTTGCTGGGGTAATTAGCCCTTTCAAAAAAGCAACGGCCCATGAGATAATGGAGGAGAGGGATTGATAATGAAGGAAACAGAAGGGCGAGAGTTAGACGAAGAAGATGAAGTGAAGAGAGAGAGAGAAAGAGCATCTCTTGAAAAGAAGAAATGAAAGTGATGTGTGTGCGTGTTTCAGTCTGAGAAAAGGAAAAGAGGGTGGGAAAGGAAAAAAGGGGGATGGGTGTTGGGCTAGGGTTTGGATGTGCAAGTGGGTCCATCCCCATCCCACATGCCAAAAACAAAAATTCAAAGGGATAGGCCCATCTCCCATCCGAATGGGTCAGACCCAGCCCAAACACCCTAAGAGTTCATAGCATAAAAAGGTAAAGAAAAATAAATAAAAATAAATAGTCTTTGGACTTTGCAACTCGTTATAGAAACAATTAATAAATATTATTGAAAGATGAGCAACAAATAATTCACATTATTTTTGCAACCTCAACAAAACCATTAAAGAAAATAACCAAAAGCCCAAGTCAACATGCAAAAATAAATGCTAAATACGAAAAATGAAAAAAAAAATCAATCAATTATATAAATATACCACGAGGTGTCATCTATTATTGTGACCTTCACTGATTATCCCTTTCTTGCCTCCTTCCCTCCATTATCACCAACTCCGAGAAAAGAAGAATAAAGAGGCCAAAAATAAACGTGCATACAAAATGACACAAATGAACAAGAAAAATTCAATACAAAAATAAATAAAAAGTTATTGTTGATAACTCTAAAGGTTTTTAAAATCTGGTTGAGTTATGTTCTGCCTTTGGCCAGCTTTTCTTTTGAGAAAATGAAAAATCGACCAATAAGATACTGTATGGTTGAACTGGGGAAGACTTCATAGATTTTCTGATTATAGCTTCCTCGTCATCCCCCTAGGAGGAATTGTTTCCCTTTTGGGCAGGTGTGCATGTTTTAAGGGTATAGACAATTTATACAAGAGCATTGCTAATTTAATAGACAACAAGTTTCTCCAGTCTCTTGACATGAAAACCAACTTGATCAACTTGAAGTTACCATGTTACAGTGTTTTGAGTGACTAGATTCTTCCACTCACTCAAGAATCAGTTCATATGAATTATTCTTTTAAGTTTCCAAAAGGGCCGGGAAGTATGTTAAGGGACTCAGATCGTATTCAGTATCGGATGATCTGACCATCGCACATTTCTTCATTTCCTCGACCATCTCCATGCTCAATTTAAGGGCTTAGTACCCCTATATTGAGGGGTGCTGCAGATAGGGCTAGAAGAGGTAATACAATTTTTAAAAATGTAGCATTTCTTCTTCTTTTCACTTTATTAGTTGGTTTGACGTATCTATTGACGGATGTATTCAACATCCACTTAATATTAAAGAAATAGCCAAAGCAAGAAGTTTGATACCAATTAAAGTTTTGATCAGCGCGGTGTAATTTGTCTCCATCTTCCAGTGTTTATTGGCGTCGAGAACAATATGCTTTATCTACTATCTAATGTACTGCCAAACTCAAACCAATGAGATATTGATTCTTTAGTGCTCACTATCAATTTAGTTTATCAAGAACAACTACTTCATCAACAAAAAAGGGTTTAGACCCCTGCCTGTCCCTCCCTCTGATATCCTTGGACATTTGGCTTGAAAAATTGATCAAAATTTTGTTGGGCACTCGCTTAAAGTTTGAATGACACTTCACAGTTTCATTCAAAATTGATCAAACACCTAGATCCTTATATGAAAACAATTACTGAGATAGGTCTTAAATACATTCAATGCAGTAAAATCGTTACCAGAAATAATTGAATCATCAACATAGATAGGCACATTAATTTGCACAACACCTCTGGTACATGTGAAAAGAGAATACTCTGAATAAGATTGGAGAAAACCATAACTTTTGGTTGGTTTTTTGGGTATTGGCCCAAATATGTTTGACTCATTTATTCGGGCCCAGGCCGAAGGCCATTGTGTCCATTCCACTTGTCTGGGCCTGTGCCCTTGCCCATCCCCTTTAATGACCCCCCACTTCTGTTTCCCTTATTTCTCCCCTGCGCAGCCTTCTCTCTTATGTTCTCTCTCCCTCGCCGTTCCTTCTCCATGTGCAACAATTCCTTTCCCTAGACAGTCTTCTCCTCTCTTAATGGAGCTAAAGCTGCGTGACCCTTCAGGGTTCTCCAGCGACTTATTGCCCTATAAAAGCAACCCTGTTTCCTCTTGTGGCAGAAAGCGGTCATGTGTTTCGCTCTAAACTTTTCTTTTCTTCTTAACTCTCATAAATATTAAGTGTGCCTTCTCTTGTGTAAGAGTCATCGTGTATTGGGTTTGGGTTCTATGAGTGGGTAAGGAAACTATGATCCAGGATCTAATTGATCACCTTTTTTAGGCACAAAAGCAGAACAACCAAACACACGTAGTTTAGAGAAATCAAACTTTTTACCAGAATTTTTTTTTTAGGATATTATCCATTTAAAGGCACACAAGGGATCTATTAACCAGATATGCGGCAGTACAAACTGCTTTGCCCCAAAATTCCTTAGAAAGACCCGAACATGCTAACATGCTTCTTACCCTTTCTATTAAGGTCCGATTTATCCTTTTAGCCACACCATTCTGCTGAGGTGTGTAAGTAACAGACTTATGCCTCTTAATACCCAAGCTAGCACATAATCTATCCATAGAGTTATTGTAAAACTCCATACCGTTATCATTCCTCAATATTTAATCTTTTTACCAGTTTGATTCTCTATTTAGGTTTTCCAATTTTTAAACTTATGAAAAATTTCAGATTTTTTTTTTCATTAGAAATACCCACGCCTTTCTTGAGTAATCATCAATAATAGAAAAAAAACTATGCACATCCACAGTGTGTGGGTACATTGGTAGGACCCCACACATTGGTATGCAAATACTCAAGAATGCTAGTACAATGAGATGTCTTAGGTAAAAAGTGCTACCGGGAAAAGGGTGCGGGTACACTGTGGGAAGAAGGTTTGACCTCCTTCTACGATCCGATTGTCTTGTGTGAAAAAAATTAGGGCGAGCCCAGACATCCCTGAGCCCTTCACTACACCACACAGGGATGTTGATACCCAACAGTAGTATTAGATCCACGGTTGCGCCACTGTTTCCCTCTGCTGCTGTCGCCGTTGCTAAACGCGACCTGGTGTCGCTGTACCACCATCACTTGTGTGTGACTTGTGTCTCCATTGTTGTCTCGTTGTGCTCTAGAGTCTCTGTTGTTAATGGTGGATCTGTCTCTGGATGATTGAATCGAGGCTGGTGGGTCGTCCGCTCTTCAACCCTTGCCTGTCATGCCTTTGATCGATGCGCACCGTTTCACAGACATAAGGCAATATCTAAGGTTCTCCCAAAAACCTTGATCTGGTAAAGAAAGCTTAAGCCTTCTTGTAGCTGTCGGTTGTACCGAATAGGTTTGGGTTTGCTTGCTGGTAGATATCGATTGACTGGGTAGGATTATTTGCATTCGGTGCTATAATCTACTGGTTTTGAGTTATCTAATATCTAATTATATGTAGTGCCTGACATTTTGTCTGTCCTGGTGAATATATATATATATATAAATATATATATCTAAAATCAGATATTTTGCCTGTGATCTATTTGCAAAATTACTTGTGTGTAATATCTTGTCCATTTGAGCATTTTGGGTTAAAACGGACCTAAGTGACCCTTTGTGCAATCGATAAATTGATGTGTGAACATGGAAATCCTCACCCTATTATATAGTATATTGGTACAAATCGTATCTGTGCTTTTGTATACATTCATGTCTTCTATGGGATTCTATAAACTTGCACCATTCGATGGTTGCACTGACTTTGGCATATGGCAATAGAAAATGAAGGGTATCTTGATACAACAACGTGTATTCAAGAGCATCACCCTTGCATTTTCTGATGCCACTATTGATGAGAAAAAGTAAGAGATGCATTAGATTGCTTTCTCATCTATTATCCTAGACCTCTGAGACTCTGTTATCCAAAAAGTCGGAGAATAAAAAAGTGCCAAAGAATTATGGGACAAATTGGAAGAATCATTCACTGAAACATCACTGCCTTGTAAAATGTCCTTACTTGAAAGATTTTTTTGGTTTAAACTTGATATGTCTAAAGATATTAATGAAAAATATGGATATTTTTCAAAAACTTGTACAAGACATTACGAAAACTGGCGATAAATCAATTGATGAATATACTGCTATTGTGTTTTTAAATGTTGTACTTGATTCATTTGGTGATATTAAATATGTTTTAAGTATGGTAGAGATCAGGTTAATCTTTGCACTATGATAAATGGTCTTAAGATTAAAGAAATAGATTTAGAAGAAAATCTGAGTATAAAACATCAAAATCATGCCGAGGATATGCTTGTTAAGGGAAAGAACTTTAAGGCGAAGAAAAAGAATCCGGAAAACAAAACTGGCCAAGAAAAACCTAAGGATAAAAATGCAAAAGTGAATAATTCTTCAAATAAAAACAAGAAGTGTTTTAATTGTGGAGAACCTAGTCATTTTGCTAATGCTTGTCCTCATCCAAAAAGGCCTAAGTCTAATATTGTTTCTGAAAAGGAAATGCATGATGATGTTTTTATGGTGACTGATTTTTGTGAAACTTCTGCGGCAAATTCTGTGAATTCTTCTTTCTTATGTGAAAATGAATGGCTTATTGATTCTGGCTGCACCTTTCACTTAACACCATTTGTTTTTGCTGCTTTAAAGAAACCACTGGAGGTTTTGTATCTATGACAAATGATAAAAAATTCCCTATCATATGAATAGATGATATTTTACTTGTGTGTGAATCTGGACATGCTCTTAATCTGAAAAATATAAGATATGTGCCAGCTTTAAGTAGTAATCTCATATCTTATGTTACATGAGAAGATGAGGGTTATGAGGGTAAATGGGGAAAGGGTGTTATATCTATCATGAAGGGGTCTTCTGGGGTCCTTAAAGTTGAAAAACGTAACAATCTTTATATGTGTTTTACTAAACATATCTTACATGCAAATGTGGTTAAGGATGATAAAACTGCATTATAGCTATAACACCCCATTTTTCCAAAACTACATAACATATTATTTTGCATTTAAAATCTCTTTAAATATTATATATCAATTTGTTGATGAATATTTTGGAAAATACTCGCTTTAGACATGAAGGAAAAATCACTCTCTCTCAAGAATCTATATGAATAAGGTGTTGTGTAGATACAACATGAATCTGAGCAAGTCAGTTTCAACACCAATGAAGCAAGGTTTGAAGCTAAGTATCTCTCAAAGTCCACAAAGTAAAGAAGAAAGGAAGAAAATGATGCTCACTCCATATGCAAGTGCAGTGGGTAGTCTCATGTACTCAATGGTCTGTTGTAGGCCTGACTTGACATTTGTGATGAGTGTTATTATGAGGTTCATGAGTAATCCTAGGAAAACTCATTGGGAGGTAGTCAAATGGGCTATGAGATACATTAAAGGATCTAACAGGAAAGGTTTGGTGTTCAAGAACAGCACCAAAGATGAAGAAGCACTAATGGGATATGTATATGCTGACTTTGCTACCAATGTGGATACAAGAAAGTCTTTGACATACTACATTTTCACTTTATTTGGATCAATAGTAAGTTGGAAAGTTTCCCATCAATTAATAGTTTCTCTTTCAACCACTGAAGCAAAATATATAGCACTAACAGAAGGTATTAAGGAAAGTATATGCTAAAGGGGATACTATCAGAGTTTGGCTTAGCTCAAGAGAAGGTCGCTATTTTCTGTGATAATCAGAGTGCCATTCATTTGGCTAAGAACCAGGGATACCATGAGAGAACTAAACATATAGATGTTAAGCTCCATTTTGTGAGGCATCTGGTGGAGAAGGAAAGCATAACAGTTGGAAAGATAGATACTTCAGTAAATCTTGCAGACTGTTTTACCAAGGCTCTGCCAACATTCAAGTTTGAGCTGAATCTTGGTCTCATTGGAGTAAACTAAGATGAAGGAAAGGGGAATGCAGCGGCAGGTGGAGCTGCATTCTAGAAGACAGGAAGTTGAAGTTCAGAGAAGTTCAGTCTAGTTCTTGGAGAAGTGAATCAAGAGCTAAGGTGGAGAATTGTTGATTTTGAGTTAAAATTCTAGCTCATGATTCAATGATTCCTCAGAATTAGAAACAAGGTGACCAACGATTGTGATCAAGGCTGCATGTAAGTTCCATGCAGCTGCATTTCACAGGAAATCAACTCAAATTAGTTAGTTAAAATTAGCTTCCAAAAGAAGAAAGCGGTTAAGATTAGTTATGAGTGTTTGTTGCAGACATTGCCACATGGAGGAGTTTGTTGATAACAGTTTTCTGCGCGAAGAATTTAAGTAATGATCTGCAGTTGAGATCATTTAAGAGAGAGAAAAAAGATAAGAGAGAGAAAACGGGAAGTGAAGCATACATTGAGAGAGAGAGAAGTTGAGAGAAATCTTTGAGCGATTGTTCTCAGATTTTCTATAGTGAGTTGTAATTTCATTTCATGCATTTGAATGAATTACATTGAAGCGTTGTAATCTTGTATTATAGATCAATAAAAAGAAGCCATCTCTTTCTTAAAGTGAACATAGATCTTTCGAGATCGAATCCCTGTAAATCTTAGTGTTCATAGCTTAGTTTTCATTTTGCGAGCTAGTTCTTCATTTCTTAGTTGTCACTGTTGCATTGTCCGATCGAATCCAACATTTGGATTGAAAATTATGAAAATTTTGTCAAATGCCTGGTGGCACTCGTTAAAAGCTTACAATTGACTAACCCTCAATCTCAATCCACTATCGTTGATAAGTTTGAATTGAAAATTTTATCAAACACTTGGTGGGCACTTGCTAAAAGCTTGTTGTCGACTAACCCTCAATCCCAATCCACTTTCATGATAGCAAGTATTTGTAAGAAGTCCAGTAATAAATAATTATTTTAGAAATCTATCTATATCCATATAATAGAAAAATAGTTGGAAATATTTATAGAATTGTCATTTTTTCGTCCAAACTAAATTTTGGCCCCAAAAAAGAAAAGTTGTTTGGCTCGTGCACCGCACGCGTGCCTGCGATTGGAGCGTGGGGTGCACACCAATTTTAATTATTGTTTATATATTTTTCATTGTTAGTCCAATTGTTATGCGTTAGAAATTAATAAAAGAAAATATATATATAAAGAAAAAACATAAATAGAGAAGATAATTTTTTATATTTCTAAAAAATCAAAAGTTAGTTAAATAAATCTAAAACTAAATTTTATTTTGAAATTAATATTAAAAAAATTTAAAATAATAAAAATTAGTAAATAAAAATTTGATAAAATTGTCTAATAAGGATATTAAATCTAGAAATAATTTCAAAAATTTACATATAACAAAATCTATGTTGCAAAAAAAATATCAAAATAAATAAAAGTATATAAAATGAAATATAAAAAAAACAATCATATGATAATAAAAATATTATCTCTAAAATTGAAATAAGTAAGAAATTATTTTTAAAAAATTAGAATATGTTGGAATGCTCAAATTTTATTACCTAATTTTAGTTATTTTATTTAGTTTTAGGTTAATTTTTGTAGTTTTTAGATTCATTTATATCTTTTAGATTGTGTTTGTTATTTTTTTCTAATTTTTCATACTTTAAAATTTTATTGCACTAGGCAAAAGAAATTTATGAATTATTATTATTATTATTATTATTATTATTATTATTATTATTATTATTATTATTAATATTAATATTATTATTATTATTATTATTTGTACTACTACTATTATTGTTATTTTTTATTTTCTTGGGAAGGGGGTTTGATGTATAATTAATATTCCACATTAAAAAAAAAATGATGAGGAGCAATCAGCAATATAAAATCCACATTTAATTGAGTGACGAAGATAGATTTTTTTTCCGAAATTTTGCATGCAGAAGAGTACATACTTGAAAAAGCAAGAACATCATTACATCAAATTTTTGAAGAATAAAATGAAATATCAAAAAACAAATTTTGATAGCATTTCAGTAGCATTGAATTTTCTGAACTGCCTAGCATGTCAACCGTGAAAATCTAATATTTATGGTGGAATTAATTTCACAAGAATGTGCAGTTTTCGTAATGAAGTTTCTTAAATTTGCTAAACCTAGTAATTTAGAAGATGATAGATCTATTTCTTGGATAGACATTGGTAACTCCTGAAGCCAACGGAGATTTTGTCGAGTGCTGTTGAGTTTTCTGACAGAGCGGTTGCGAAAAGTTGTAAATGATCTACATAGGAGCTATAGAGATAGGGCTGAAAATCAAACTAAGTTATTTAATACTCGATTCAAGTTCGTTTGTTAAAAACTTATTTGAAGTTGGTTTGATAATTATGTCAAACAAGCTTAAACACACTTTTACGGTTGATAAAATCTAAAGCTCAACTTAAGTTCGAGCTCATTAAGCAAAATTCGTTAAAACAAATGTAAAATATCAAACTATTAGAACTCGACTCGTGTTCAGCTTGATTAAAACTCGTTCAAGCTCGACTCGATTAATAATCAAACCAATCTCAAACAAAATATTAGAAGCTCGATAACTATTCAAACAATCTTGAACAATGGTACGTTCGACTGGACTCGACTCGTTTACACCCCTATATGGAGATGGGCCACCTGTTATTGGAAGTTTAACAACTCTGTACAAAGGTTTAGCTAATTTGAATGCGATCATTTCTGGACACAAGAGTGCAAGCAGATGCTGCTCAATCCAAGAAGCCCTTTTGAAGATGAACGTTCAAGACTTAAACTCCATATATTTGATTCTAAGCCTCCCATTTTCTTGTAGTGTCGAAGTTGCATAATCTCTACGGGTAAAAAGGATGCTTCTGAAGCAGGTGGCGGCGTTTTTGTCAAAAATACTGCATCCTTCATAATCTCTGATGATCTTTTAATATTGCCTGATGTGGCTGAACCACTACAGATCTTCAACTTTCTTGGCATTACAAACACAGACGAGATGGAGCTGATGCATCTGACGATTGGATTTACTGAGGTCAGTCTTGAACCTACATTAACATTAACATATTATTATTTTTATTTTCACCCGAGTTAATTTTACTGTAATTAGGTTGTGGATTTGTCAAGGCACCGTTGTTTTCTTATACCCCATTGTCGGACCTCATACTCGGTTCAATATGATGAAACTGATATTTTATTGACATACTTCATAGTTACACTGCCGTACATATTTATACATCAATGAAGAGGGATCTAGAACTAGAATACAATATATGAAAAGATATACAGTATATTTGAAAGATACAATCATAATAAATCTAGATCCTATAATTATGGTGAGTGAATATTTCCTTGACTATCCTGGAGATTTGGTGATATCTTGAGACGAGGTGGCAGGATCGTGATCTTTGACTTCTTCAGAAATAATATATCTAATAGGCCCCCGTAAGATGGAGGATCCATCGGAGACACCAATCTTGGATCTACACACAGTGAACTTATTAGTGGAGAGAGGTTTTGTGAGAATATTGGCTATTGATCATGAGTGGACACATACGAGACACGAAAAGACCCATTGGACACATGGTTACGGATGAAGTGATAATCAATAGCAATGTGTTTCATACGTGAGTGAAAGATTGGGTTAGCACAGAGATACGTGGCAGCAAGGTTATCACAAAAAAGAACAGGGGAGGTAGGAAGTGTGACACGAAATTCAGACAATAAATTCGAGAGCCAGAGTATCTCCATAGAACATGTGGCAAGAGCTCGGTATTCCGCTTCTGTGGACGAGCGAGCAACCGTTTGTTGCTTCTTAGAGGACCAAGAGATAGGACAACGACCAAGATAGACAATGTAAGCTGAAGTGGAGGAACGATCATCAGGATTACCTGCCCAGTCGGAGTCAGAGAAGGCAGTCAGGGTTAGAGGAGCACCTCCACGTAGAAGAAGGCCATGAAAGATGGTATGTTTGAGGTAGCGGAAAACACGCTTGACCGCGGCAAAGTGGGTTTCAGAGGGACAATGCATGAATTGAGAAAGCTTGCCAACGGCGTAGGAGATATCCGGACGAGTGAGAGTAAGGTATTGTAAGGCGCCGACAATTTGACGATATTGACGAGAGTCAGTGGAAGAAGAGCCATCAGCAAGGCGGAGGGACGCAGACGAAGAGAGGGGGGAGGAGACCTCTTTGGCGCCAAGCATATTGGTGCGAGCAAGAATGTCGTGAATATACTTGTGCTGACTTAGGAAAAAGGAATAGGATGTACGAATGACCTCGATGCCTAGAAAGTAGTGCAAATCACCCAGATTCTTAATAGAGAAACGAGTGGAGATAGCGTCGACAAAGTGCGCAATAGCAGAGCTGTCATTTCCGGTGACAAGCAAATCATCAATGTAGACGAGAAAGAAAAGGGAGATAGGGCCACGAGTGAAGAGAAAGAGGGAGGTGTCAGAGTGAGCATGGGTGAAACCATAGGATAGGAGGAATGTTTTTAGTTCAATGTACCAGGCACGCGGAGCCTGCTTGAGGCCATATATAGCCTTATTCAGACGACAGAAGGCGGATGGATGGTTAGGGTCGAGAAAACCAGGGGGTTGAGACATGTAGACCGTGTCAGGGAGAGATCCATGAAGAAAGGCATTGTTAACATCTAATTGTTGGATAGGCCAGGAATGAGTGAGAGCAAGAGTGAGGAAGATACGGATCGTGGCTGGTTTGACAATGGGGCTAAAAGTGTTATGAAAGTCAATACCGGGGCGTTGATGAAAGCCTTTTGCAACGAGACGGGCCTTGTAGCGAGAGATAGTGCCATCAGGGTGACGTTTGATGCGAAAGAACCACTTGCAACCTATGACATTAGCATGAGGAGGGGAAGCGACAAGATCCCAAGTGTTGTTATGAATAAGAGCATTTAGTTCATCGTCCATCGCGGCACGCCACTTTGGATCCTTTACGGCTTGGGAGGCGCATGTGGGTTCAATGGTAGTAGGAATAGGGTGACGAGTGGTGATAGAGGTGTGGATTTTGGGCTTGAAGATGTTGTTCTTGGCACGGGTTAGCATGGGATGAGAGCTAACGGGAAGAGGGGCCGAAGCCACGGGAGTAGGGTCGGACCTTGTGGGAGATGGGGATCCCAAGGCCAGAGGTGGGGAGGGACGGTCGGCTGCAGAAGGAGTTGGGTTGTTAGCTGAGAGAGAAACGGACTGGTCTGCAGGCTGGGAATGGTCTGGAGAGATAGGCGCTTGAGTCGAGCCAGGTGATGGGGGCGGTCGAGCGGAGGCAGTAGTGTCAGGAAGCGCGGCTGGACTAGGAGCAACCGTAGGGGGCACCTGGGGAGAACTAGGGACAACCGAGGCAGCGGGTAAGGGAGCAAGTAAACCAATGGGCGAGTTTAAGGTTTGAGAGGGTGAAGAGAAGGGAAAGGTATCTTCAACGAAGTGAACATGCCGGGAAATGTAGATCTTAGATGTAGCGAGATCAAGACAGGAGTACGCATGATGTTGGAGATTATAGCCAAGGAAGACACACGAGGAGGAGCGAGGTTCAAGTTTGGAGGCGGCGTACGGACGAAGCCAAGGGTAGCAAAGACACCCAAATTGACGAAGAGAGGTGTAGGATGGTACCTTTCCGAAGAGGGATTGAAAAGGGCTAGTGTGGTCACGAGTGGAGGTTGGAAGTCGATTAATGAGGTAGACAACGGTGTGGAAAGCATAAGGCCAAAAATGAAGGGGGACGGAGGAGGCGTGAAGAATAGTACAAGCCGTCTCAACAATATGACGATGGCGACGTTCGGCGAGACCATTGTGTTCGGGTGTGTGAGGAGGTGTGATTTTGTGACAAATTCCAACGGTGGAAAGAAAGTTCTTAAGGGCTATGAATTCACCACCACCATCGGTGTAGAGAGTCGTAAGGGAATGACCAAGTTGTTTTTCGACAGTTCGTAAAAATATAGGAAAAATAGAGGCAACGTCGGACTTAAAGCGTAAAGGAAAGAGCCATACATAACGCGTAAAATGATCAACAAAAACAACGTAGTAACGAAAACCATCAAGCGAAGTAACCAGGGAAGAACCCCAAACATCCGAAAAAACAATATCCAAGGGAAAACGACTCGGAAGACTAGAACTAGCAAAAGGAAGTTTCAAGCTTTTATTACATAAACACGAAGAGCAATTAAAAGTAGATGGTAGCGTAGATGCAGTGGACAGGAGAAGCGAGGCGAGAAGTTGATTCGTTGTTCGGAAAGAGGGATGACCGAGCCGACTATGCCGCAATAATGGAGATACGCGAGTAACCGAGTTTATTTGAGGAGGCGATGAAGGTGAGGATGGCCATATATAAAGGTTATCTTTGACTTGCCCCTGAAGAAGGGTGCGATGAGTGTGGAGGTCCTTAACAACAAAGTAAGAGGGAAAGAAATCAATAGATAAATTATGTTGTGAACAAAGTTGAGAGATAGACAAAATTTTACAGTGTATGGAGGGGACACATAGAACATTAGAGATGCGTAAATTAGGTAAAATAGTAGTAGAACCTGTGTGCGAGATACCAAGAGAGGAATCGTTACCTAGGACCACATCATCGGGACCATCATAGAGTTGATGGTATTGCAAATCTGAGAGACTGGAGACGACATGATTGGAAGCACCAGAGTCAAGTATCCAATTTGTATGGGGAGCATCAGTGGACGAAGCAGACGGATGTGAGGAGACAGCAGTGTGCACGGTTGGGCAGGACGGACGTAAGTGAGGGAAGAGATCCCAACACTTGTTTGCGGCATGACCGAAGCGATGGCAGAACTAGCACTGTACCGATTCATGACGACCTGGGCGTGCATCACGGGAAGAGGCAGATGGCGAAGGCCCCCGAAATGAGGACGATGAGGGGGCTGTAGAAGACGGAGCCAGCATGAGACCGGGTGCGGGCGAGGGGAGCGGACCGCGATGAGAGGACTGAGTTGAGTGGCGGCCTTTAGGATTGGTGTAGTTGACGGATGGAGGCAGGGAAGGGGACGGCTGGGAGATGGGATTAGGGACAGCATGTTCGGAATCATGGAGGAATGTCTCATGGTCGATTAGTTTATCGTACAGTTCCTCAAACGGGATCGGGGTATCACAGGTTCGGAGCGCCGCAATTAACTTCTTGTACGCAGGACCAAGCCCACAAGTGCAGTAAATAAGAAGATCGGCATCACTCGGTGGAGCCCCAAGTGTAGATAATTCATCAGCAATAGTTTTTATTTTTAGTAGAAATTCAGAAACTAGCATAGTACCTCTTGAAACGGATGACAAATTATCTTTCAAGTGAATAATGTGTGATTGCGATCACTTAGAGAAGATACGGTGAAGACGAGACCAGGCCTCGTGGGAGGTGGCAGCAGTACCAATTAAGGGAACAACTTGTTCGATCAAAGAGGACAGCAACGCATGTAGGATAAGTTGATCCTGCCGCTTCCAATGAACAAACGCCGGGTTCAGAGTGGAACCAGAATCGGCTGGAAGTGTAGAGACAGGCGGCGGCAACGAACCATCGAGATAACCCAAAAGATCCAGTCCGAAGAATAAGGACGTAAACTGTAATCTCCATGAGACATAATTGACGGGAGAGAGACGTATGGGTAGATGAGATAGGGCTTTGATTTGGATTAGTTTGGTAGTAGGAGGGGCGTTATTTTTAGTGGTGTGAGAGGGTGAATCATCATCGCTTGTCATGATGGGTATAGACAATCTGATGTTTTAGGAAGAAGTGGGTATATGGAGAAATAGTTTGCAGAGATGGTTTTTGGACGTGAGGTTCACAAACTGGGAGGGAATATGGGGAATATGGGTTTTGGACGTGAGATGATGGACTTTTGACAGGGAAATCAGCGGCGGCTGGGGGGAGGCTCTGATACCATGATGAAACTAATATTTTATTGACATACTTCATAGTTACACTGCCGTACATATTTATACATCAATGAAAAGGGATCTAGAACTAGAATACAATATATGAAAAGATATGAAAATATATACAGTATATTTGAAAGATACAATCATAATAAATCTAGATCCTATAATTATGGTGAGTGAATATTTCCTTGACTATCCTGGAGATTTGGTGATATCTTGAGACGAGGTGGCAGGATCGTGATCTTTGACTTCTTCAGAAACAATATCTCTAATACAATACACTGTCGTGTGATCTGATTGAGATGGATGCATCATCTTCTGACTCCGAGAATAACGTTATAGTATAGAAATCTACGTATAAGATACTATATGGTCGAGCTGGGGAAGAATTCATAGATTTTCTAATCAGTTTCCTGACCATTACCCTGGGAGTAATTGTGTCACTTTTGGACAGTACCTGTTTCAGTGACTTTGTCGTTGATTGAATGTGAAAATGGTGGAAATAGAACATTAATTATTCGGCTAAAAATTCAATTTTCAGATGAAACAGGATTAAATTTGTGTAATAAAAAACATAATGGATGAAATTGGAACATTAAAAATATACATGACAAGTTTTGGAATAGCCCAAATTTACCACACGTATTTTGCAATTTTCCGGAGTAGCTGCATACGTGTAGGCGGACAATGAAAAATCAGATAGATAAAAAGGTAGTAGTGAAGGTGGCGTCTTTTGCGAAAGAGACTACATCCTTCATAATGTTTGATGATCTGCACATAATTTCTCTAAGGGGCTGTCTTGGCTAATTTGCTTCCTGCACACAAAATATGAATTTGTGCGTTATTTTACGAATCCAAGTTGGTTCAGCTAAGATCCGCACACTTTGACCTTTGTGGGGGTGGGACCGAGTCGTTGCATGTAATTGAATTTATGTAAATAGTATATATATAAGTTTTTTGTGAAATTTTTAACATTTAGGATTTATCATTAAAAAGTTGTAGAGCCCATAGTGATATTATATAGAAAATTCAAAAAGTTGAAATAAATTGAGAATGATTTCCTTTATGTTATCAAATTATAGGATACCGTAAAAATTAAAAGAATAATGTTTAAAATAGAATCACATGACTGGATATACTTTATAAGTAGGTGTTCGATGATTACACATGAAAATATGAACGAAAAAGATTGAAATTCAACGTTATGAGGGATATACATCGAATAAGTAATGATGCATTCGAAAGAAAAGTTGGGTAACCAAACTAAGCATGAAAATTTAAGATATGAGTTTAATTAAGATAATTTATAAGTTTTAAATTAAAATTACATGAAATTTTATATTCAAATGTAAATTGAGATCTCAATTATTTCCTAAGATCTAAATTCTATTTCCTTGTTTGTTTGGCTAATAATTCATTTGTCAGTTAATGAGTGACAAGATAAAAAAGGTTGCAACTTGTGTTCAAATGTAGTGGATACTATAACCATCATTAATCTCTATAGAGTATACTGGAAGTTTTCAAAGGATTTGGGTGGTGCACAAAGCAACAACAAAACTTTATCTTCTTTCTTCAAGCTGCACTTCAATATTCTTAATATTCTTCAGACCGTCTAGCATTTTGTTGAAATCATCCACTTACTTCAAGATAGATTTATCATCTACTATTTTGAATGAAAACAATTTCTGTTTCATATACAATCTGTTGGCCAAAGTCTTTAGATTATATATATTTTTAAGCTTCTCTCACACAGCAACCACGATTGTTTCTTTGGAAACTTATCTCAAAGCTTTATCTCATAAACACCGAATGATCATGCTGTGAGCTTTCTCTTTGATCTGGGCAAGATCTTCAACCTTTTTCTTCCCTTTATCACTTTGTTTTTCTTTCTTCAACCTAGAGCCTAATCTTTGCTGGATTAGCAATGCTTTAACCTTCATCTTCCATTCCCGAAGCCGATCTTATCTGTCAGCTTCTCGACATCAAAGCGAGTTGAACCCATTCTTGATTGGTTGCCTCTTCCCACAGATGGTGCCAATCGTTGGATTTGAATTGAACAATGCAACAATGACAACCAAGAAATGAAGAACTAGCTAGCAAACATGAAAACTAAGCTATGAACACGAAGATTGATATTGGTTTGATCTCGAAAGATCTACGTCCACTTTGAGAAAGAGATGGCTTCTTCTTATTGATGTGTAATACAAGATTACAACGCTTCAATGTAATTCACTCAAACGCATGAAATGAAATTAAAACTCACTAGAGAAAATCTGAGAACAATCGCTCAAAGATTTCTCTCAACTTCTCTCTCTCTCTTAATGCATACTTCGTTTCTCATTTTTTTCTCTCTTATTTCTCTCTCTCTCATTTCTCTCTCTCTCTCTCTCTCACTCTCTTAAATGATCTCAATTGAAATCATTTCTTAAATCCTTCACATAGAAAACCGATCTCAACAAACTCCTCCACGTGGCAATGTCAGTAACAAACACTCATAACTAATCTTAACTGGTTTCTTCTTTTGCAAGCTAATTTTAACTAACTAATTTGAGTTGATTTCCTATGAAATGCAGCTACATGGAACTTACATGCAGCCTTGATCACAACCGTTGATCACCTCGTTTATGATTATGAGGAATCATTGAATCATGAACTACAATTTTAACTCAAAATCAACAATTCTCCACCTTAGCTCTTGATTCATTTCTTCAAGAACTAGAATGAACTTCTTTGAACTTCAACTTCCTGTCTTCTCAAATGCAGCTCCACCTACTGTTGCATTCCCCTTTCCTTCACCTTCGATTCACTCCAATAAGACCGAGACTCAGCTTAAAATTGGCTGTTGGCAGAGCCTTAGTAAAACAGTCTGTAGGATTTACTGAAGTATCTATCATGCCAACTATTATGCTTTCCTTATCAACCAGATCCCTCACAAAAGAGCAACTACTGATTGGTGGGAAGCTTTCCAACTTACTGCGGATCCAAGTAAAGTGAAAACGTAGCCTGTCAAGACTTCCTTGTATCCACATTGGCAGTAAAGTCAGCATCTACATATCCCATCAATCCTTCTTCATCTTTGGTGCTTTTCTTGAACAACAACTTTTCCTGTTAGATCGTTTAATGTATCTCATAGCCCATTTAACTACCTCCCAGTGAGTTTTCCCAGGATTACTCATGAACTTGCTAATAACACTCATCACAAATGTCAAGTTTGGCCTACAACAGACCATGGAGTACACAAGACTGTCCACTGCACTAGCATATGGAGTGAGCATCATCTTCTTCCTTTCTTCTTCAGTTATGAACTTTGAGAGATACTTAGCTTCAAACCTTGCTTCATTGGTGTTGAAACTGACTTGCTCATATTTATGTAGTATCTACACAATACCTTATTCAGATAGGATTCTTGAGTGAGAGTGATTTTCCATTTATGTCTGATTCTCTTTATCTGCATTCCTAGGATCACTTTGGCCTCACCAAGATCCTTCATTTCAAACTCAGCTTTCAGAGTTTTCTTTATGCTTTTGATTCGTGCAACATATATTCAGCAAACCTCAAGTACCACTGTCTCGAACTTTGCTTCAATCAATACAGTGATCTCTCTAGTTTGCAGGCTTTTTCTTCTATACTTTTTCCACATGAATACCATTATGGGATTTGCATGTAGATATCTTCAGTTAGTCTTCCATGTAGGAATGTTGTGGTTATATCCATCTGATGTAATTCCAGGTCATATTCAGCCACTAATGCAAGTAGGATCCTTACAGAGCAATGCTTGACCACTGGTGAGAGGATCTCATTGTAATCCATACCTTCCTTCTGTGAAAACCCTTTGGCAACTAGCCTTGCTTTGTACATTACTCCTGCTTCTTTAGTTGCACCTGGCTTCTTTTTGAATAACCATTTGCACCCTACAAGCTTCTAATTTCTTGGCATATATGATTCTTGTTGAGTGACTAAAGTTCTTACAATAGGATGATCAAAACCAACTGGTATCGAACTTCTTACTTTGGATATTTCTTTACTATCAAATTGATGTTGAGTGCATCTGTGAAAACATGAGTCAATGACAGAGATGCTTCCAACACGCGTAATGTCTGTACCCACAAAATCCATCAAACTAATTTTTTCTACCTTATTTTAGTGGGTAAATTTGTTGAACATCAATTCATAATCAATATTATTTGGCCCTTAGCTACTGATAAAGTGAAAAGAGATGGAAACATTGAATTATGAAAACATGATGATATCACATAAAAAAAAAAAATTATCATGTCTTGTAGCCTGATCTGCAGCTCTACTTCTTTGATATCAGATATAGGGACTAAGCCCTTTGAGCATGGACATGGTCAAGGAAATGCAGAAATGTGCGACAATCAGATCATCAGATACTGTATACGATCTGAGTCCCTTAACATACTTCCCCAGTCCTTTCGGTGACTGAAAAAAGAAATGAAAAGGAGAGAATTCTTGAGTAAGCAAAAGAATCTGGTTCCCAGAAACACCGCCACATTGTAACTTCAAGTTGATCAACCTATTTTTCACATGTGGAGTCTGCAAAACTTGTAGACTATAAAATAAGTAATGCTCTTGTATAAATTGTTTATACCCTTAAAATAGGCACTCCTGCCCAAAAGGGAGCCAATACTTCCTATGGGGATAGTGAGGAAACTAATCAGAAAATCTATGAAATCTTCACCTGCTCAAGCATACAGTATCCTATTGGTCGATTTTTATACGATGACTTTCATAACAATCGACTTTGAATTGGAAACCACATTTATCTCAAACGTCCATGGTTCAGATTTCATTGTTGCAAGATTCATCGCTTTTTGGAGGGAGTTATGACATCCGACAATGGGGTAGGAGAAAATAAAGATGCTTTCAACAAATTCATAATTTAAAAAGTAAATCATATTTTGAAAGCAAACATGATAAGCCATAATAGCTAAAAATACATGGAAGCTAATTTAGTTGAGGAATGGTTTCATATAATTAATTCACTATTACAAGTTGAACCTTCATCTATTTATATACAAGAAATGCATAGCCTTTATTCTTGTGCGTGGCTAGCTATTACTAGATAATATAAGACAAAAGACATGAAAATTATTTCTCTAAAGAGCTCCACTACTGCATGCATAAGTACTGCCTAATTCATGCTCCTCTTTATCCAATAGTGCAAGTTGTGGTCTTCTTGTGTACTAATGTTTTTGTATTTTTCATTACTCCTTTCATACCCCCTCAATTCAAGTGTGCCTCTAGAAACAACCTTGAGCTTTTTTCTAAGGCGCATAAAGAATTGACCTGAAAGTGCTTTGGTTAAACAGAGGACAATTTGATAAATACTAGGGACATGTTGGACACATATCTTTATGGCTATTACTTTTTGTCTAACAAAGTGGATATCAAGATCAATGAGCTTAGTCCTTGAGTGTGATATTGAATTGGCAGATAAGGGCACCACACCTTTATTATCAATCCAAATAATAGGTACCTTATTTGGTAGCCTTTTCAAGTCTTTAAGTAAGGATTGAATCCAAACTACTTTGTATTCTGCTTCAGTAATAGATCTGGATACTCTTGCTTTTTCTTTTTTTCTTTTTTCTTTTAACTCCATGATATCAAGTTTCCACCAAGAAAAACACAATACCCACTAACTAACTATCTATCATCCAAATTTGGCGCAATCAGTATTAGCAAACATAGTTAGGTCCAAGTTTGCACTTCTCGTAAAGCTTAAGCCATAATCTCTTGTTTATGATGTTCACTCTTTTATTTCACTTAAAAATGACGTGCAAGTATACGAGGTTAATTATAGTAAAATTATGGTGATAACATGTATCGTATCCACATGGATTGTCTAATGTGAATCAACTAAATACTCATTTATATTATTCTACTTTATCTAAAGACTTGAACTATGATGATTGATGATTTAAAAAGCAATAAAACACAAGATAGAATTTAATAACACAAATCAGAATCAAACAATGAAAAGACTTCAGAGGTTAAATGGATACTAGGGACATGCACTTTTATGGTACATATGACGTCTTTTAATGTATTAGGCCATATTGAATTCTTATATTCGTCGGAAAATTACTAATATAATTAGACCCTCTCTCTCGAGTTAGATCCAAAAGTAGATTAGACTCCACTATATCCCAATTTTATCTAACTCCAAATCATTCGTAGGATTTATTCTCCTCACAATACTTACCAATTTCTCAATCTAATTCATGTTATGCATTTCTAATTTGTTAATCAATTACCCCATATTTGGTGATAATGGGTTAACTACACATATGCAATTATTCGCCACATAATTTCATATGACAAGGAATCATAAATGAATATAGGAAATGAATAATATCATAAAAGCAAATCATATGAATTCATAATGGTACAAGTCCTAAAATCACTAATTGTTTAGCTACTCATTATCAACTTGTAATCCATAGGAAACGAATTGACAATTATAGCTAACATTTATAGAAAAGAGAAAAATAATAAAACTATGATTAATGCCCAACGATCTTCATTTCTCTTTTCTCTCATGACTGGTTGGTTGTTTATACTTTCTATACTCATTTCTAGCATTGAAAACTAGTGATATTCTTTGTTTCCACGCTCCTCCTTTTATAACAAGTGATTAGGATTTTAGTTCACCCAAAAATCTGTTTTGGAATGAGATGATAAACATGAATCACGATGGCTAAGAGTAAATTTTGCAACGGCACACAGTCCATGCTAAGTGACCAAGCACGGTCTATGCATCAAGGCGCATGGTCCACTAGCTTTGGTGACTGATTATATGTGTACAGCTATAGCCTCATCCTTCCTATGCATGCTGAGTAAAGAAGAAGTTCATTTTGATATGATACAAAAGTTGGGACCATAGAATTGTGGAGCGAGCAGTTTGATAGCAAAATATATTTCAGTACTTACCGTTCACAGCTGGTACTTTGTAGTTTTCATGAGCTGCTTCTGTCATGTTTTTTCCTGTTCTGCAGCATGAAAAGGGCACTTGAGGTAAGTAAAATAAGTATCATGTTTTATTCATCCTTTAAACCATCCTCCTTGATGAGTGTTTGACAATTGTATACATTTAAAGGGTATACAATAATATACTATTCTTATTGTTTGCTCCATTGTGTTTCTTTTTTGTTCTCCATATTGGTTTCTTGTGTTTCTCTTTTTCTTTGCTTTTCAGTTTCTTGTTAGAAGATTCACTTAGATTGAAAATAAAGATAATGGGAGGGGTTCAATTGAAGTAGTCAAAAGGCCATATTATAGTATTTATCCAAATTTTCCTTCTAAGTGAGTAAACATAATATATTACTGTATTGAGATTCTTACACTTTACAGTTTATTTATCTTATCATAAATTTCATGTTGCCTGTTATCATTGTATACATGCAGTGAAATATGGATTATGTTGGGGCCACGCTCCCATTTACACACTGCAGTCTGGCTGATTCACTTAGTTTTGCTTCTTTATCCTATAATTCTTCATTAAGATTAAAGAATTTACAATGATATCTTTTTTTTCTTCTTTTACTTAATGTTCTTCTTGTAATGATGAGCAATTTGGTCGAAATTTATGTAAGAAATAGTTGCATATCAATATAGGCTATAGCATTTTCCCGAGCTTCCCCTATGCATTATGGAACTTATCATTTTTTCTTGACTTATCATTAGTGATTGCAAAATTCATGATTTCTTGGCAACTTCTTATATTTTCATTAGGAAACTTCAACAATGAATTATAAGGAAAGATTTTTTATGCTTCCTACTCTCTCTCTCTCTCTCTCTCTCTCTCTCTCCTTATTGTTGATATTGATGTATTCAAGTTTTTTGTTTGTTGGAAGGATTGTGTAATACAATCTAAAAGAAATAGCAACTAAGATTTGGTCTAGGCTAAACATGGTTGGCTTTTGGTTTTTGATAAACAATTTTGTTGGACCGACATGTCTGCAGCCTATGTCGTAACTTGTGTACAAAAGCAATTATTTTGCAGCATGTTACCCAATACATCAACTTAATTAATGTTATGTTATTTTACTTTCTTAAATTATATTTTTGGTCTCACCATTTTATTAAATGTCTCTCAAAATATTTCAAATAGGAACTGCCCAAAACTTTGAACCAGGGCTCTATCTATCTATCTATCTATCTATCTATCTCTCTCTCTCTCTCTCTCTCTCTCTCTCTCTCTCTCTATCTATCTATCTATCTATATATCTATCTATCTCTCTCTCTCTCTATCTATCTATCTATCTATCTATCTATCTATCTATCTCTCTCTCTCTCTCTTTCTCTCTCTCTCTCTCTCTCTCAAGATTGCTTGTTAAGGTGGTTTTTACGCTTTAACATTACAATCACAAATATATAGGCATGGCTCTCTCTCTCTCTCTCTCTCTCTCTCTCTCTCTCAAGATTGTTTCGTAAGGCAGGTTTTTCCTTTTGACTTAACATTCAAAGATTTATAGGCATATATATCTCTCTCTCTATGATGGCACATCTTGACATTATCCTTAGCTCTTAAGTTTTCTATGTTCTAACTTCATTCTATGTGACTCTCTCTCTCTCTCTTGCTCAAGATTGCTTTTTAAGGCAATTTTTTCCTTTATCATTACAATATCAGATTTATAGGCATCTTTTTATCTCTCCCTCTATGTGTGTGTGTGCGGTTCATATGTTAAGTTAAACTGCACTTGCTAAGTAAACTATCTTTCATTGTATGATTAGCACTTTAATTTTAATTTCTTATTTTTCCTTATTAAACTTGGTAATCTTCAATTGTGTTGTCCCTTTTTAACCGTTCATAAAATATTCCTCATTTCTTGTTGTTGTGTGGGATGACAAGACTTTAGTAGCTCTGAAGCTGAAAAAATTGTGTGCTAAAGTGTTTAACTTGGTCTAAAAAATGTATGGATTACTGCTTTATATTACAATGATTTTCTTTCTTCTTTGGGGAGGGTTTCTTCATCTGCGGGTTTTATGTTTTTCTTGTTTAGCATACTTTTAGTTGTCTGAATCACTGAAGTATTTGTGTTTTCCTTCTTTATTGTTTGTTTTATTCTCTGAATCACTGTAATAAGTTGGGATTAGTGTTGATCTTCTAAACATAATATATGTGCCGAAATGGTTTTATATGTTGTGTCAAATTACAGTGTAAGTCATAATTATGTAATGCCTATTTGATGAATTTGTTTTGTTATTTGGACACCAACAAAGCATAATTAATGAATAGTTATATATTGATGAATATAACGAATGGCAAGATAATTACATATGTTGGCAAAGAGATTATATATAATTAGCTATAGATTTTGTATTGATTTCATGTGAACATGATTACTTGATTCTTATTTGAATTTATTTGTATATTGATCTTGTTATTTGCTGCAATGTGGTGCTCATTGAAATCCTTTGTTGAAGGGTATCTCCACAACATTGCTATAAATCTGACATTCTATTGTTCACTCCTGATGTATGCAATGTTGTTAAAATCATATTTTGAACAGTATGATTCTACAATTCAACTTTTTCTCACCATTGGTAATCCTTGTTCTTCTTTTGTTGCCCAAAAATCTTTAGTTCTGGTATTGGTATCACTGTAGGCGGAAATCCTTTTCACGACTTCTCTTTCAAGAACTTTATGTTAATTGGATATTGGCCCAATTGGCTGAGTGGGTCTGACTGCCTGTTTTTTGGGCCCAGGCCAAAGGCCATTGGGCCCAATCTTCTCCCAGCCCATTTCCTACCCCTTAAACCCTTGCATGTTTGCATTAGGGCACATAGTCGTGCCCCCTTTCTCTGTCTGGCACCGCTCCTCCCTTTCACATCTCTCCCTTCTCACCTCTTCATTTTCGGTGAGTCTCTCCCCTTCCCCAGGTAGTCTTCTCTCTTTAATGCAGTGTTGAAATCGTATGACCCTTTGGTGGTTCTCCGGTTAATGCGTGCCTGTATATACAGCTTTGGTCGTTTGATTATGGGCACCGTGTTAACAGTTTTCACACTGCTTTTCCTTTCACTTCTTCCTTCGTCTATACTGAGGGTTGATCTCTTTTATGAGATTTACGGGGTATAGCTTGTGATTATCAGAGTGTGTAAGGATTTGAGAGTGAAGTGCTACCGGGAAGGGGTTCAGTGCTCTGTGTGGATGATTGTCTTGTGTGACTAGGTCTGATACATTCGATTGTCTTGTGTGTTTGAATCAAGGTGAGCCCAGGCACCCTCTGAGCCCTCAAATGGCACCGGTGATACCCAACAGTGGTATCAGAGCAATTGGTTGCGCTGCCGTATATCACCGCTGCTATTACCGTCTCCCTCGGGCGATTTTGCTGCCCACGTATCATCGCTTCTATGTGACTCTACTGCCTACTAACAGTGGATCTACCCCTCGGTTATTGAACCATGGGTGGTGGGCCATCCGCTCTTTACCCTCCGTCCGCCGCGCCTTTGCCCGACGTGCACCGTTTCACAGACAGGAGGTCAAATTACGAGGTCCCCCAAAACCTTGCTCTGGTAAAGAGGCTAAACCCTCATCTCTTTAGCTGCCGGTTGTACTGGATAGGTTTGGGCGTGTCTGCTGGTAGATACCGGTCGAACCGGGCAGGATTATGTGCTGATAAATGCTTTCTGTTCTCAGACTTTCTGATATCTGTCATTATGTGGAATTACTGATAAATGATTGCTGATTTTCTGATATTTGTTATTCTGTGGAATACTACTTTCTAAAATCTGTGATATTACTTATGTGTAATATTCTATCCACTTGAACATTTTTCTGATAAAAACGGACCTGAGTGACCCCCTGCGCAACCAATAAATTGGTGTGTGAACTTGGATATCCTCAGCTTTTCTATTCGTGTGAGTAGTGTGAATATTGTTGTGCTTTTGTGTGCAATATGTCTTCTATGGGTTCCTATAACCTTGCACCATTTGATGGTCGCACTGATTTTGGCATTTGGCAACAAAAAATAAAGGGAATTTTGATACAACAGCATGTATTAAAAAGTATCACCCTTGCATTTTTTTATGCCACGTCTGATGAGAAAAAGGAAGAGATGGATGAGATTTCACTCTCATCCATCATCCTACACCTCTCAGACTCTGTTATCCGAAAAGTCAGAGAACAAAAAAGTGCCAAGGATTTATGGGATAAATTGGAAGAATTATTCATTGAAACTTCACTGCCTTGTAAAATGTTCTTACTTGAAATATTTTTCCAGTTTAAACATGATATGTCTAAAGATATTGATGAAAATATGGACACTTTTCAAAAACTTGGGCAAGACATTAAGAAAACTGGTGATAAATCTATTGATGAATATACTGCTATTGTGCTTTTGAATGCTATACATGATCCCTTTAGTGATGTCAAATCTGCTATTAAGTATGGTAGAGATCAGGTTAATCTTCATACTGTGATAAACGGTCTAAAGAGTAAAGAAATAGACTTAAAAGCAAATATGAGTATAAAACATCAAAATCATGCCGATGTCATATTTGTAACGGGAAAGAATTTTAAGAAAAAGAAAAAGTTTTCCAAGAACAAAACTGGACAAGAAAAATCTAAGGATAAAAATGCAAAGGTGAATAATTCCCCTAATAAAAACAAGAAGTGTTTTAATTGTGGAGAACCTGGTCACTTTGCTAATGTTTGTCCTCAACCTAAAAGGCCTAAGGCTAACACTGTGTCTCAAAAAGAAATGCATGAAGATGTTTTTATGGTAACTGATTTTTGTGAAACTTCTGTGGCAAATTCTGTGAATTCATCTTTCTTATGTAAAAATGAATGGCTTATCGACTCTGGCTGCACTTTTCACTTAAATCCATTTAAAAATATGTTTTCTCCTTTAAATAAACAAAATATGGTTTTGTATCCATGGAAAATGATAAAAAAAAAAATGTCCTATCCTAGGTATAGGTAATATTTCACTTATGTGTGAATCTGGACATGCTCTTAACTTGAAAAATGTAAGATATGTGCCTGCTTTAAGTAGTAATCTCATATCATGTGCTGCATTAGAAGATGAAGGCTATGAGGAAAAATGGGGAAAGGGTGTTATGTCTATCATGAAAGGGTCTTCTGTGGTCCTTAAAGCTGAAAAACGTAACAACTTATATATGTGCTTTACCAAACCTGTCTTGCATGCAAATGTAGTAAAGGATGATAAAACTGCACTTTGGCATTGTAGACTAGGACACATGAGTAATAAAGGTCTTGAACTGTTGCAAAAAGTAGGATCATTTGGAAATGATAAACTTTCATGTATGCCTTTATGTGAATCTTGAGTTAAGGGTAAACAACATAGGACTAGTTTCCCTATTTTTCCTACCCCTAATCTGTCTAAATGCACTAGCATACTTGAATACCTACATGCTGATGTATGGGGTCCTACCACTACCCCTACACATGGTAACAAAAGGTGGTTTCTGTCCATTATTGATGACTTTTCTTGAAAAGTTTGGGTTCTGCTTTTAAAGGATAAATCTGATGTGTTTGAAGTCTTTAAAAACATGAAATCTTTAATTGAGAATCAAACTGGCAAGAAAATCAAGAAACTAAGAACTAATAATGGACTGGAATTCTGTAATCACTTGTTTGATAACTTATGTGCTGATTCTGGAATTCAAAGACATAAAATTGTTTCTTACACACCACACCAAAATGGTGTGGCAGAATGGATGAACAGAATCTTACTTGAGAAAGCAAGAAGCATGTTAGATGCTTCTGCACTTTCTAAAAAGTTCTGGGGTGAAGCAGTTGTTACTGCTGCCTATTTAATTAATAGGTCCCCACCCCTTCTGTGCCTTTGAATGGAAAATATCCAGAACTTGTATGGTCTGGTAAAACTGTTGATTTTTCAAATTTAAAAATCTTTGGTTGTGCTGCTTTAGTGCATCAAAAACTAGATAAATTAGAACCAAGTTCTAAAAAATGTGTTTTCCTTGGTTATCCTAAATGTGTGAAAGGTTATAGATTATGGTTAAGGAATGAACCTAGCTTTAAAGTAACTATCAGCAGGGCTGTTATCTTTAATGAAACTGAATTTCCTTGCCTGCCTATTTCTGTACCTATTGTTGCTCATGACATGACTCTAAGTGAGGTGGAGCACACACCAAACTTGCATATTTTACCTGATTCAGATTCTGATAACTTGAATGAAAATTCAAGTGATGGTGAAAATGTTGAAAATGATAATCATCAACTTGCTAGGGATAGACCTAGAAGAAACATTAGGCAGCCATCTAGACTTAATGATTATCACATGGATATGCATGCTTTGAATGTGTATGAATCTTCCACTGATCTTGAACCTAAGTCTTATAAGGAAACTGTGAATTCTAAAAATTTTGTTGACTGATTAAATGCTATGAATGATGAAATGAACTCCCTGCATGAACCAAACTTGGACTCTTGTAAGCCTTCTAATTACTCTGTTGTTGCATGTAAATGGCTGTATAAGGTATAAAAGGAAAGTAACAGCACTAGCTTTAAAGCTAGACTTGTAGCAAAAGGTTTTACTCAAAAATAGGGGATATACTATACAGAAATCTTTGCTCTTGTTGTTAAGTTTGTCACTCTGCGCATAATGCTAGCATTAGTTGCTCATTTTAACTGGGAATTAAAACAGCTTGATGTAAAAACTGCTTTCCTGCATGGTGAACTTGACAAACAAATATATATATATATATATATCAACCTGATGGCTTTGTTGATCCTCAAAAACCTGACCATATATGCTTACTCGAAAAATCCTTGTATGGTTTAAAATAATCTCCTAGGCAATGGAACAAAAAATTTGATTCGTACATGAAAAACTTTAAGTTCAAAAGAAGTGTGCATGACCACTGTCTTTACTTTAAGTGTGATGCCTCTATTCCTACTTTTTTGCTGATATATGACGATGATATGCTACTTGTGAGTCCTTGCATTAAATCTATCGAATATGTGCAAAATTGCCTAAGTGAAAATTTTGATATGAAATATCTAGGAGATGAAAAACAAATTCTAGGCATGGATATTGTTAGAGATAGAAAAAATCGTACTCTGCATTTGAATCAAATTTCTTATGTGAATAAGATTTTGAGATAATTCTCTATGTCTAATGTTAAACCTACAAATGTTCCCCTTGCTGCCCACTTTGTGCTAAGTAAGGATCAGTCCCCAAAAACTGATTCTGAAATCAATGAAATGTCCAAGGTGCCATATGATAATGCTATAGGTTCAGTTATGTATCTTATGGTAACCACTTGACCGGATATTGCATACTCGGTAAGTTGTTTAAGTAGATACATGTCTAACCCTGGTATACCTCACTGGGATGTATTGAAATAGCTTTTAAAGTATTTAAAAGAATCTGTTAATACTTGCCTTAGACTTTCAAAATGTGCTCAAGGTGTGAATTTGATTGGTTACATTGATTCTAATTATGCCAATGATAGAGATAATATGAAGTCTTCCACTTCATATGTGTTCACTCTGTGTGGTTCTTGTATTAGTTGGAAATCCCAACTTCAGCATGTCGTTACTTTGTCCACTACTGAATCTGAATACATTGCCATTACTGATGCTTTAAAGGAAGCTATATGGTTAAAAAGTCTGTTATCTGAAATTGGATATTTAGAAGGTGATACTGCGGTATATTCCGATGGTCAATCTGGAATTCAACTCTGCAAAAATCCTAGCTTCCATGATCACACTAAGCATATAGATGTTAGGTATCATTTCATTCGGGATATAGTTGAAAAGGGGACAGTTAAACTTGAAAAAATACCCTCACAATACAACCCTGCTGATATGGTAACAAAATGCATGTCTACTGAGAAAACTAATAACTGCATGAATACTTTGAATTTTGATTCCTTGGATTAAAATGTGTATCTCTTGCATTCTGAACCTGGTCCTAGTTTTTTATCACTTTTTTCTTTGTTTTCATTTGTGCAGGTGTGTGTGTATGTGTGTAAACGGCGATGATGAAACGCCTGCGCCCCGAATAACTTAACAATCGATTTGTGTGGGTTGGTCTAATAAGGTGGAGAATGTTAATTAGGTATTGGCCCAATTGGCTGAGTGGGCCTGACTACCTGTTTTATAGGCCCAGGCCAAAGGCCATTGGGCCCAGCCTTCTCCCAGCCCATTCCCTACCCTTTAAACCCTTGCATGTTTGCATTAGGGCACACAGTCATGCCCCATTTCTCTGTCTGGCACCACTCCTCCCTTTCACATCTCTGCTTTCTCACCTCTTCGTGTCCGGTGAGTCTCTCCCCTTCCCCAGGCAGTCTTCTCTCTTTAATGCAGTGTTGAAACCGCGTGACCCATCGGTGGTTCTCCGGTTAATGCGTGCCTATATATACGGCTTCGGTAGTTTGATTATGGGCACCGTGTTAACAGTTTTCACGCTATTCTTACTTCCACTTCTTCCTTCATCTATACTGAGGGTTGATCTCTTTCGTGAGATTTACAGGGTATAGGTTTTTATTATCAGAGTGTGTAAGGATTAAAGAGTGAAGTGCTACCGGGAAGGGGTTCGGTGCTCTGTGTGGACGATTGTCTTGTGTGACTAGGTCCGATACATCCGATTGTCATATGTGTTCGAATCGGGGCGAGCCCAGGCACCCTCTGAGCCCTCAGACGGCACCGGTGATACCCAACATTTATCACATTGATTCAACTACTTGTCAATAGGTATTGAATGTAAGATTGCTTCTGAAGACAATTCTTTCCTTTTGACATTACAATCATTTGATTTATAGGCATCTTTCTCTCTCTTCTTGTGTGTGTGTTGCTGTTTATATGATAAGTTGTTTACTATTATCTGGATAGTGCCAAACATAAGTTTTCTCAGACTACATTTGCTGAGTGACACTCTCTTGCATTGTATGATTAGCACTTCAGTTTAATTTCTTGATTTCCTTATTAAACTTGGTATTCTTCAATTTTGTGATGTCCAATTTTAACCGTTTGTAAAATATCCCTCATTTCCTGTGTTGTGTGAGATTACAAGACTTTAGTAGCTCTAAAGCTGGAAAAAATTGAGTGCGAAAATGTTTAACTTGGTTTAAAAAGGTATGGGTTATTGCTTTATATTTCAGTAATTTCTCTGCTCTTTGGGGACGATTTCTTCATCTGTTGGTTTTCTGTTTTCCTTTTTTATTGTATTGTTTGTGCTCTGAATCACTGTAGTAAAGATGGGATTAGCATTGATTTTCTAAACAAAATATATGTGTCGAAAGATGGGATTAGCATTGAATCACTGGTATCACTGTAGCCATTGCTTCAGCCATGCGTACTGCCACAGATTCTTTTCACGACCTCTCTTTCGGGAACTTTTTGACATTGATTCAACGACTCTCCAACAGATATTGTATATAGGATTGCTTCTTAAACAATGTTTTCCTTTTAACATTACAATCATTTTGATTTATAGGCATCTATCTCTCTTTTTCTATATGTGTGTTTGTGTGTTTGTGATGTATATGTAATAAGTTTTATAAATTTTATCTGGATAGTGAAAAATATATGGTTTTTCGAACTAAACTTGATGAGAGAAACTATCTAGTATTTTATGATTAGCACTTCAAATATTCTATATGACATGACATGGAGTCAGAAAAAAAATTGTAAATTAAATCGTAATTTATATGGCTCCTAAAGGAATTGAAATTTTCACATGAAATGATGCATCTCATGTTATCGTATTGAAAAACTATTTCCTCTTTGGACAGGAAGTCCCTGAATAACTGTAGCAAGATGTTCATGAGATACCAAAGAAAAGTGATAAGTCTTGGTACTATGAGATTCTTGGGATGCCTAAGACTGCATCAACCGTTTATTTGAAGAAGGCGAACATAAAGACAACCATTAAAAATCATCCTGATAAGGGAGGTGATCCGGAAAAGATATGTGTTATTGCTTTATATTTTAGTGATTTTCTCTGTTCTTTGGGGAGGGTTTCTTTGTTTGCAGATTTTTTTTGTTTTTTCTTGTTTATCATATCTTTTGTTGTCTGAATCACTGAAGTGTTTCTGTTTTACCAGTTTATTGTATGTTTTTTTCTCAAAATCAATGTAGACGATATATGTGAGAGAATGGGTGTGTAAAGTTGGGATTAAGGCAAATCTTCTACACAAAATATGGGCGGGAATGGTTTTTATTTGTCGTATGGGATTACATTGTACGTCATAATTATGCAATGACTATTTCATAATTTTCTTTTAAGTCTTCTTCAGTTATTTGTACAACAACAAAGCATTAATAATGAATAGTTATCGATGGATGAATGCAGGGATGGGGAAGATAACTAGAAATGTTGGCAAGGGAATCTATATATATATATATATAGAGAGAGAGAGAGAGAGAGATTTTTTAATTATGGCATTCCTTTTCTATGCAAATATATACTCTGTATATATTATGATACCTATTTTTTCAATGCAAATCTATATCAATATATATATATATATATGTTATGATATCTATTTTTCAGTTAAAATCTATGTAATATATATATTTGATTGATGAAACTACGAATATTATAAATTTTCAAGTTATTATCTATCAAATATACTTATTTGAATGGTATGTTCTCCCGTACGATGCACTGACATATTTGTTTTTTTTATGGATTTATTTTTATATAATTTTATAGTATCATATTATTAAATTTAAAAATGCATAACATTTATATTCTTAAAAAGTATATAATTATGTTCAATAATTTGTATGTGTACCATGATTATGATAAGAGATATAAATAGTATACATAAATCATATAACTATATAATGGGTAAAATATAATAAATCGACTACATTTTCCCAAGTTACAGAAATTTCAATATAAGAAAAATAATATTCTTTGTTTTTTAAGTGTGAGATCTTAATTTACGGATGAACTAGTTATTTACTAATAATAGTAATATTGTTCAATATTTAAAAAGATGGGCAAAAATGACAAAATATTATGTTTTTCAAAAAAAATTGCAAAATTATAATAAAAAAAAAAAAATTTATTTTAAGTAAAGTCGCCCCTGCGAGGGGCGACAATCAAAATTTTTTTTTTTTTTTGAAGTCGCCCCTGGCAGGGGCGACCAAAATTTATTTATTTATTTATTATTTTTTTTTTAACGCTGGAGCCTTCACTCGGTCGGGCACTCGGTCGCTCGCCGTACTCGGCCGGCCGAGTGCGAACCCTTACTCGGCTGAGACACTCGGCCCCCGTATTACTCGGCCAACCGAGTACTGCCATCCACTCGATCACGGCACTCGGTCGACCACTTCACTCGGCTGGCCGAGTGCGAACGCGGATTCTGATTTTTAACATCCACTTCAATTTTTCTCATTTTTGTATTCTTCTCGTTTTCTCGTTCGTCGTCCTGTTTTTGTACATTTTCCTTTTTTTTTTTTATCGTGTTATAGTTAAATTAGATAATTTATTTAGTTTGGTAAAAATTCGATGAAATTGTTAAGTGAGATTGTTATAACATCTTGAAATGTATTGATTAATTGAATTTCCAACAAATAACTATAATTTTGTTTTATAAGTAAAAATTATGTTTAATAAAGAAATAATGAATAAACAACAAAAAACCAAAAACATGAATAAACAATAGTTCTCAAAATCATGAATGAAGAACAAAAAACAACAAAGTCAAGTGTTTGAAATAAAAACAACAAAAAACAACAAAAAATTAGTCGGCGCCGGCTCACTGAGGGGGTCGGTAAGGTGTGTTCGATGGGCCGAATGGTTGATACGGTGGATATTCCCTTTCCTGGAAATGGCCTTGTTGCACATGCCACTCGTATTGTTGCCTTTGCATGTCAAGTAAAATTTGGGAGTTGTAAGCTTCACGATGGATATACTCTTTCATGTCGGCAACATCCCCTTCTATGTTGGTCAGACGTGCATCCAAGGCGGTTCTCCAATCCGACCAATCATTCCACCCCCCTTGATACTGGGGTGGATACTGTGGATGCTGTGAAGGTCCGGCCTGATCGTCCGAGGGCATTTGTGCTTCACCCATCATTTCATCGGCCTGTGCATGATCCACATCAAGTTCCATCGGCTCTGATCGGGCATCCGTAGTCCTTCTCCTCCTCTTCCTTCGTTCCTCCTCATTCCTCAATTCATTCTCGCTCTCTTCAATAGCTTCCGTATGAGCCGAGCCATTCAGTAGAAGATTATGGCCCTTCCCTCCAGCAATATTAGTCAGGCGAGAGTTCGGCAGTGCAAACCTCTTCTTGTCTGATAAAATCAGATACAATCGTCTGGTGCCGGGATGTAATTGGCACATCTTCATGTTGCACAGCATTTCCAGGTTTATAGTTGTCTCGCCTGGTGTCTCTTCCATCCCTTCCAAGTTCACCCCGAAGTGGCGAGCAATGGGAGTGATCAAACCTCCAATGTGGATAGCAACTTGTTTTTTGGATCGAACGAATTGCCTTAACAGCATTGGTGCCACATTGAATTTCTTCCCTTTCACCAAGCACCACAGCACAAACAACTCATCGATACTGACCGCTCCAGGCTCAGGTTTTGCTAAAACTGTATTGGCGAGGAACCTGTGAAAATATCGAAGGACCGGGCTTCGAATACTAGATGCTTTCGACCGACTAACTTGGTACTCCGATGGGTGAGCTCGATCAGACTCTGTAATGTCCTTCCAAAAAGTGACAACATTGAACTCCGGAAAACTGACCCTCTCATTGGGCAGGGGAAATCCAAAAATCCCATTGAGGTCTTCGGCCGAAAGATAGCGAGACTCGTTCCCCAGCTGAAATATCACGGATTCGGGCACCGTGTCATTGTATCCAACATGAAGCTGGGAGAAGAATTCAAGAACGAGAGGCTCATACGTCTTCTCGTGCATGCCAAAGAACTTAGTCCACCCGATAGCCTTGCACATTTTTTTTAAATCTTCGTAGATGCCCATTTCTTGCATGCACTCAACATCGGCCCATCGAGTGACTCGCCTTCTTTTCTGTTGTACCTCAAACCACCTATGACTTTCGGTCTCCCAATCAGGAAAGTTTATGCCGTAGGCATCCGGCATGGTCGCTAAAATTCTTTCGTACTCAGCTTGTTGTTCTTCAATGGAGTGTTCGCTCCATTGGAAAGTAGAATTCACAACATCCATGCTATGCTCCATTGTGGGTACCTAAATGATAATGAATTAGTATTACATCCAATCCATGTGAACAAAAAATGAAGATTCCTATGATACAATATTCATCTTTGCAAATTCATAATTCAACATTGAAATTCATGGGGTATTAAGATCATTTCATCATGGTCTCACTCTAAATCATGCCACATTCCCAATTTCTATAATGCATATCAATTGTTCGATAAAAAACTTCAATGAAAACTAACCAAAAATCTATATTCTTTCATGCCATAATACTCCAAATTAGTAGAGCATTAACATAATCAAACAACAACCTTAGATTAACATGAAAACATATCTATATAGAACAAAAAATCATGCACACCAAGTGTTCGATAAAAAACTTCAATGAAAAATTGCAAGAAAACATATCAAGTTTCATGTCAAAATGCTCCAAATAAGACTCTCATCAACATATGTAATGAACAAAAGCAATGGTTAATGAAAACATACCTTTAGATTGAAAAAACGAAAGTTGGTGTTTTTGGTTGAATCCTTCAAATATCCACCACCTTATCCCAAAATTGGAGCAATTTGTTGTTTGAAATAATGGGTACAATGATTTTGATTGAGAAATTGATGGCTTTGAATGAAAATTTTTGGATTGAGGATGAGAGATTGGAAGAGGCTAGGGTTTGGGTGTGTTTGTGTGTGAGAAGAATGAGGAAAAGAGGGGTTATAAAATGTTTCCGTGCTCTCGCACTCGGTCTCACACTCGGTCGCGCGCCTTACTCGGCCGCCCGAGTGCACCTGATATACTCGGTCCGTGCAGATACTCGGCCGCCCGAGTGCGAAGGAAGTCCGAAATGCTTCGCACTCGGGCATCACGTTGTCTTACTCGGTCATGTTGCGGTACTCGGCCGACCGAGTGCGAACAAAATCCTGCACCCTTCGCACTCGGTCGACCCCGGTCGGGTACTCGGCCGGGGTTCGTACTCGGTCAGCCGAGTACGAACCAAATTTTTTTTTTCTTTTTTCTGATTTTATTAATAATAAAAACAATAATAATAATATTTATAATTATAATTATAATAATAACAATAGTAAAGATTGTACGTCTAATTACATCGTATGTAAAATTAAGTAACCATTGTACGTTTAATTACATAGATAACAAACTAATAATCAAAATGTGATCCTGTAAAACAACGACGCCTTATTTTTTTCCTTTTGCCCCTACCTCGCTCTTCTTCTGGCACAGGTTCACTATCCGAATCATTATCATCTGTCGTAATATTCAAACTAAAAGATGGACGACCTGATGATGATGATGATGCAGTCCTCGAAATCACATGATCATGTACTATATTCAATGGCGTGCTAGAATGGGAATATGAGATCGAGGATGTATTGAACTGAGGCAGAAAATTTCCATAAGTGCATGATGCTGGAGGCGGAGATGTATAACGGCCAGATTCTAAGAGAGAAGTGAACGACTGACCGTCTGCCGTAAAATCCCAGTCTGGGGTGGCGGCGTAATAACTGTTACTTTGCATGTCGATACCGGTAGAAATGGGTGGTTCTGGGCTATATTGTGATGTATGTTGCGGTTCGGGATCATAATGTGAATGTATACGTTGGAATGATGGGCGACGATCATGAAAGTGAGCTCTAGCTTGCGTGTATATTTCGTCTACTGATCGTCTGAAAGGCTCCCTAAGATACGGTTCCTCATCTATGACAAGTTTGTTTAAATCTTCCCATAAACTTTCCTGCAGTAAGTTGGCAATACACAGCAAAAACATGAAATACATATTCAGCACACATATAAATTTGAATACTAAAATACTGCCACATACCATTTTTTCTATGGGTGCATTCGGTTGCGGTTGATATCCCACTTGCATGTTTAACCCTGGAGTAATTAGACGACGTGTTATTCTTTCATACCATCTGGTATAACCATCTTCGACGTCTGACTCATTCCAACCAATTGCAGGAGCAGAGACAATATTCCAATTTCTGTCAAACCACCATTCCACAAAAAAAGCATTTCTTTTCTCCAACCTCCGTCATGGGCAAGAGTCCATTGTTCCTGAGCCGGCTTGCCAACACATGTCCTTTAACTTCACATTCTTGACCTTGCTATTAAAATTCGAACACACATGTCTCAAACAGAAACGATGGACTCCAAAAGGTGGCTGAAAATCTGGAATTCTTTCCACAGCTTTCAAAAGACCGGCGTGTCTATCTGAAATCAGACACATTCCTTCTCTACCGCGAACAATGTGTTTCGATATCATACGAAGAAACCATGACCAAGAACCAAAACTTTCTTCGTCCACAAGTGCATACGCCAAAGGTAAAAGATGTTGATTTGCATCCATGGAAACAGCAATTAACATCTTGTGCTTGTATCTAGTGTAAAGATGAGTTCCATCGACACTAATTATTTTACGACAATGCTGGAACCCATCTATACATGGCCTGAACGCCCAAAACACATATTTCAACATTTTTATACCATTTGTCTCTTCGGGCATGTGGCGCCACTCCACAACTGTGCCTGGATTCCATTTTTGTAGGGCTCCCAAAAATTTGGGTAGATCTGAAACTGAGCTCTCCCATGTACCATACACATTTTCTCTTGCCCGTTTCAAACCATGCCATGCCTTACCGTATGAGATTGTATATTGAAATTTATCATACACTAGCTGTTGAACACACTTAATCTCATACCCGGGATCTGTCTGAACCATCCCAGTTAGCAGCGCAGCGATCATGTTTTTGCACAAGTTCCGATGGTCAACAGACACCGCGTTCATTAGACACGTATGAGGGCCTCCATACTTAGTGATTTCCCACATATCAATCCTTTTTCTGTAACCTGCACGCAACCACCAGTTGCAGCGTGTAGTCTCACTATTATTTTTGCATTTGATTTTCCATATAAGAGGTGTGCTTTCATCTACTCGATATTCACGCCTCGCTATACGTATTGCAAAATCTTTAACTGCAGACTGCAAACTCTTCTTATCTTTGAAAACCATGCCTTTTGTGAGCACTCCTTCAGTAGGATCATAGTATCTAAAATTTTTGGGAAGATCAAAGGAGTCCGCAAGCATTTCATGTGATGATGCATTGAAGAACGGGATATTCGGATGCATGGAGTATCTCTGAGCACCTGATGGAAATGATGGTTGTTGATTGGATGGTGATCTCTCTTGATTTGGGGAATACATAGTTTGAATATCACCAATATCCACCCCATCTTCATCTGATTCACTAGACAACTCGTCTTCATCGGGTTCAGAGTCTTCTAGTTCATTCGCACCAAAAGTGTCAACCAATGGATCATCTGTTTGATCATCGGTCTGAGCATTTTCTCTTTCACTTGGAATACCCTCATTATTGGACCTTGAGGTTCCAACTGTATGCTCTTGCCTGACGACTGCCGGATTATTAATGCCATCCCCTCTTAAATAAGCAGCATACAACAACAGCAACAATTTCAACAGTACCTACATCAAATAATGTATAACAGAAAAATATCAACGACAAATTTATAACAATATATATAGCAACAACCATACACCGACCGACATACACATATCCAAAACACGGCACACAACCATACACACGCACCTATCACACACAAAAATGCAACCCACACACAACACACAAACACACACAGCAACACACACACAAGCATACACCACAACATACATCACACACACCACAACACACATCACAACACACATTTCATACCCACATTTCATACCCACATTCCATACATACATTCAATACATACATTTCATACATACACCACACCTACAACATACAATACAAGCAATGGAGAAAAAACCACTATCTACACACACACAACACAAAGCAACACACAACACAAAGCAACACACACACACCATACACACACCAAAATACCACAAAAAAATCATATACACACCCACACAACAGTACACATACACACCACCCAAACACATAAAATTTAAGATAAAAATTACCTTTGAGAAATGGAGAAACCCGAAACGTGAATATAGAAGAAAAATTGAAAGGAAATTGAAGGATAATTGAAAGGAGAAGTGAAGAAGAAGTGAAGAAGAAGTGAAGAAAGTGATGAGGAAGAGATAAATGTGTGGTGTGTGTGGGTGGTAATAGATATGATAGAGAGAGAAAAATTGAAGTGGATGTTAAAAATCAGAATCCGCGTTCGCACTCGGCCAGCCGAGTGAAGTGGTCGACCGAGTGCCGTGACCGAGTGGATGGCAGTACTCGGTTGGCCGAGTAATACGGGGGCCGAGTGTCTCGGCCGAGTAAGGGTTCGCACTCGGCCGGCCGAGTACGGCGCGCGACCGAGTGCCCGACCGAGTGAAGGCTCCAGCGTTAAAAAAAAAATAAATAAATAAATAAATTTTGGTCGCCCCTGCCAGGGGCGACTTCAAAAAAAAAATTAAAAACAAATTTATTTTGATTGTCGCCCCTCGCAGGGGCGACTTTACTTAAAATAAATTTTTTTTTTTTTTATTATAATTTTGCAATTTTTTTGAAAAACATAATATTTTGTCATTTTTGCCAAAAAGATGTGCCATATGATTTTAAAAAAGAAAAAAAATCCAAATTTAAAAACTATTTTAAGTGATACTTCTCTTAATAGATATATATATATATATATATATATTTGTACAGGTTTTTTATATATTATATATTATATTGTATGTCAGATTTACTATAAAACAAATCACGAAATTTTCTGAAAAATCTGAACAACTATTATTCTAGCAAATCACATTATTCTCTAAAAAATTATTAAACAACAGTCATTTTTAATATTATAGTAAATATAAAAATTAATAAAGTCAACACAATTAATATTACTATTTTTGTGAATGAAAAAGGCGGAAAAAACATGTATTACTATAAATAAATGGACTTCTGCTATTCTATATATATATATATATATATATATTATCTTTTTTATTATTTTTTATTTTTTACTAAAAATATCAAAAGATCATAACTTTTTTTATTTAAATTCCAATTTAAAAAATATATATCTAATTAATTCTATTTTCACGATCTTTAATTTGACATCCATATTGCAGATATATATACACATACATACATACATTAAAATTTAATTATGAAATATTAAGTATTTTTTCTTAAATTAATTGTGATATACATAAAGAGAAATAGTATCTTAAATATTAAAAAATTAATTTGTTGCTGCCTAAATTACTTTTAAATATGATATCTATTTTTTATACATATATATATATATATATATATATATATTAATATCTATCTATATATGAGATATAATAAAATAATTTATTTGATATTGCAATAAAAATAATTATATTATTATTTTTTTATTTTTTATTATTTTATTAGGAGAGTATATCAAAACAAACTTCTAAATATTTTATAAATATAAATTGTATTTTAATTTATATCCTATAATTTCGTAAATTTTGAGATATAGATAATTAATATATATGTATATATAAGTTAGATTGCAATAATTCAGTTTGATTTAAAATAAGAATAATTAATATTTACATAACAAAGTAAGATTAATTTGTATAATTTTATTTTCATCTAATCTATATCGATATGTATATATAATAAGAGAAGTATCACCTATTTTTAGTAGACTCTCATTTTCTCTCCCATTTCCTTTATACTAATAGTTATTATATTTATTTAATATTTTTTTAGCACATTTTTAGTTAGATATTTTAGAATTGTATGATATCTATAATATCTTTGATACTATATGATATCAACTAAATTATCAATTATTATCTAATTAACCTTATGCGATTTAATAATAGAACACTAATTGTGTTATGTTTAATTACTTAATTATTTATACTAATAGTTATTATATTTATCTATTATTTTTTAGCAGATTTTTAGTTAGATATTTTAGAATTGTATGATATCTATAATATATTTGATACTATATGATATCAAATTAGTTCGAAAATTAAGAGATTTAAATTTATAATTTTATTTATGTATATATATATATATAGAGAGAGAGAGGGGGGGAGGAGTTTTATAATTATATGATAACAACTAAATTATTAATTATTATCTAATTACAACCATATACGATTTAATAATACGAGAATTATATTTAATTATTAATTATTTGTACTAATAGTTAGTTGATGATCAACTGTTGAGATGTGATGAATGATTGATAATATTGTATAACTTTGAGAATATGCAGCTTTAAAATATCATAAATATCATATGAATTTGCTTATATTAAACTACATATAATTACTTTCATTCATCCCAAAATTGCACATTGAAAGAAAATAAAGGTCTTAACATGAGAATTTCCACAACTTGGAAAAATTGTAGGTAAATTTATTTTATTTTACATATTATATATTTTTTTAAAATATTAATATTATGTATTTATTAAATTTAATAATATTATACTATAATAATATATCCGTACAGCGCACGAGAGAACTTACTAGTTATATATAATTGTTTACGTCTTAATTTGGTATTAAAAAAGTATTAATATTAGTATTACAGGTAGTCTTAGTGTATCTCTATTAGTATTAGTATTAGAATTAATGAGTTAATTTGAATGTATTATAGTATATTTAATGTATTAGTATTCTTGAGCTTCTCCAACAGAAGTTACTTTGTTATTTGGCGTCAGTTTATCCTTCAGCAGTATTCCATTCTCTGCACCACTTTGAAGTTTTTGAAATTTTTACACCACTTTTACTGCAGATTTTTTATTGTGCTACTTTGTTTTCCTTTTCTTCTTTATATGATTATATCTTTTTTAATATTTAATATTGTAATTTTTTTATCTCAATTATCCAAATTGAAATTAAATCAAGTTTTTTAAAATCATATGATGTGTAATTTAAATAATAATAAAATTATAATTTAAATAAGTATATGAGATTTTAAATATTATATACAAATTTAAATAGAATTGCATAATATTACCCGACATTCAATTTTACATATATATTTTTTAAATATGATAGTTTAAGAATATAACTAAAATAAATATTATCTCAAAATTTAATTTTAAATCAAATTACATATATAATGTTTTTAACAAAGAAAATAAAGATTATTGTGTAAAATTATTTTTTAGTGAAGAAAGTAGTGCAAACTTTTGGAGAGAGTATGTAAATTTTACGTTAAAGTGGTGCAGAATTTGCACTAGAATAATGCAAACTGTTGGAGATGGTGTGTAATTGTAATAGTGTTAGTATATGTGTTTTTGCATCAGTGTATTTATGTTATATATTAGCATTAGTAGTGTAGTAATATTAATACACTTGTAATAATAATAATAAACTAAGACATATTAAATTAACTAAAAAAGTAAAACTAATATTAATACACTAAAATTTGTTTTGATACACTAATACAAATAATATATTAGTACACTATTAATACTACTGCAACTACACTAATTCTAATACATTAATAAAATAATACTAACACTTATATTAAATAAACTAAGATAAACACTAATACACTAATATAATAAATATAAGAATACCCTTAAACTAATACACTAAATCTAATACTAATACTAATACTAATATAATACATTAAGACTAATAATAATAATACTACAACTAATATACTAACACTACTAATACTAAGACTCATATTAATACACTAATACATTTATACTAATACTTATTCACTAATTTTGAATACACTAATACTAAGACTAACATTAAAACTAATGTGAACATTAATATCCATTATAATATTAAAACTAATTCGCTAATATAAATACAGATATATGCTAATACCTTAATATTTATACTAATACAGTATTAACTTTATAAGCTGCCAGAATTCACTAGAGGTTTCCCTGTTATGCATCCCTGATGATTATCACTGTTTTGATCAGTCTGTCTCTGTATAAAGTATGTATCAGAACCTCTCTATCTTTCTCCCTCGCTTCTATGCCCTAATTCTCGTCTCTTTGCTAAAACAGGAAGAACAAATTGTATTGCTATTAAATAATGTAACTATGGCTTCAAGAAATGTATGTATGATGATCACACGGACAACTCACCCACATTTGAGCCCATTTCAAGATCATCTATTCTCCTTCCATGGAATCTTCATGCCTGAACATCATCGTATATTCGTATATAATTACATTACTAGTTTTGAGTTATGGTTGAAGGAAGCTGGATTGAAATTGTATCCTAAATTCCCTTTTTCAGCATTAATCGACTGAATGGGTGTAGGTCCCCATAGATCAATATGAATGAGCTCAAGAACATCATATTCATTAGAACTTGAAATGGAAAATGGAAGCTTGTGGCTTTCGGCTTCCATACAAGATCCACAAATGTGCTCAGAAGTTTTATCTACATAAGGAATACCACTAACAGCCAAAGTCTTTTTAACTATGTCAAAAGAGGCATGCCCCAACCTATCATGCCAGACTCCTAAGTTTACTTTTGACTCGACAGAATTCACCTAGGGTGGTTGATGAAGCTGGTTCTTAGGGAAAGTAAGAAAAGATTGTTGTGAAGTATTCTTGGAACATGTTAAGTTGAAGCTGTAGAGTACATCTTCAACTATCCCTTGAAGCAATGTTTGACCTGTGTGTTGATCCTTCACAAGACAAGAATCTGAATGAAACTCAAAGAAAACATTATTGTCATAAAGGTGAGGAACAAGATGGTGGTGAACTCGTCTTTGGTGGTGTTGATCCTAATCACTTTAAGGGTGAGCGCACAAATGTGCTGTTACTCAGAAGGGTTACTGGCTGGTGGCTCCTCAAACGCTTTGTTGCTAATCCTCTTTGCATAACGCTCATTTCATTCGCACTGATTATTTTCGTCTATTTTCAGTTTGATATGGATGAAGTTCTAATTGGCGGGGAGACAACTGGTAATCATGGAACTTTTATTTAGCTTTCTACTATTGTATTTGATGATTTATTGTTGTCACTGTACCTTATATTTCTTGAAGATGTCCACGCCAATGTATAACTTCTCAGGATTTTGTTCTGGATGTTGCTCAGCAATTGCCAACTCTGGACCTCCTTTTGGCAGGGCCAACAGTATATGTACACCTAAGTCCTACCAACCTTGTAAACCTATAATATTTCAAACTCCTAGTAACTTTCCATGTTAGACCTGGCTGAAGGAATACTATTCCTAGTTTCTAGAAGCTTGCAGGTTGTGTTTCCAAGATCTTAACCTATCATATCATCCTTCAATGAATACTGGGGAATCTTCTATTTTCTGCATCAAATCGGTTCTGATTCCAGTTTTTGATCCGAAATTTCATGATCAGAATTAGTTTTGCTGCATTTGACCTTTGTTGCATCTTTATGATAATCTGATTTGGCCAACTTGCTTAAATTCTATTTTCAGACCTTGGTTACTCTCATTAATCATGCAATTGGAGCTTCTGGGGTTGTTAGCCAGGTATGCAAGTCTGTTGTTTCTGTTTACGGTATACCATATTGGAAATGTTGTTATCTGAGGTGCACAAGATTCTGTATTTTTTATTTTGGGGTACTGATCCACCATTCTACTTCTCCAATAATTTAAAGATACACTACTCCGCTATGAGTGGTAGATTTGCAGCACATTTTATCAGTACCACTATAGTTAATCAGGCAGCTATATTTTTCTAAAAATCAAATTCTGCTTTTCTGTCGGTATTTACAGGCAGAGCCACAGAAAATCTGCTCCAAATTTGGTTTATGGTCAACTGATGGTACTCTAGATGTTAGGTCAGGTTCATGTTAGTTCTCTTTATTAGTCCATTCATGGTATTTTGTATCATTTGCAACTTGTTAAAACAGAGCAAAATACTTAAAATAGTTATCTTATCTTATTTTCAACTTTGATTGTTTCAGATATGTCTTTGCATGATATTCTCCATTACTTTCATTTGCTCAATTTCAGCCAATCAGCATATGTTTTTCATTTGACATGAGTTTATATTTACGCAATGTTCAGTATGATTATCTAGAGTGTGGTGGACAAGGAAAGAAATAAAAAATCAGATGGCCTTCGCGATGAAATGTGTACTGCCTGCCAGATGGCAGTTGTGTGGATGCAACGTCAACTCAGACAGAATCAAACAGAAGAGAAGATTCTGGACTATATTAACCAGGTAGATCAAATTGCATCTTCCATTCCTTTGTTTGTTTATTTTATTTATCAAGTGTTTTTCCCTGCCTCTTGATTCTTGCATTAAACAGCAGCTCTCTGTTGACTGCATTGTCCTTTCTACCATGCCGAATGTTTCCTTTACCATTGGTGATAAATCATTTGATCTCACTCCAGAGCAGGTTAGCATACTTGCAATCCTTTTCAGTCTTAAGAATCGTGCTATCTTCTTTAATTTTATGCATCATCCATCACAATGTTGATTATATCCTTGTTGCTGACAAAATACGTACAGCCAAAACTTGGGTATGTGGCAGAGGGTATAAGCTCATTCAAAGTGTTTGGTAAAGTATTTAAAAACAGATCTTGTCTCATCTCAAAATATAACGTTAGAAGTTTCTAAGCTGTGTTTTTTTCCCAGAAGGAGATGAGTTCTTTCGAGTACATTTGTGCCCTTGGTAATGTGATTACATACTTACCAACAGACAGCACCATTCTGACCCTCAAAGTATCTCAATGGTTGCTTGTTTCTTTAAACTTATCAATGAGCTTGTAAAGCTCCCCTATTCAACAATGTGCTCTGGAAAAGCTCATGTCTGACCTTGGTTACCCTATCTAAGCTGTGTTTTTTTCCCAGAAGGAGATGAGTTCTTTCGAGTACATTTGTGCCCTTGGTAATGTGATTACATACTTACCAACAGACAGCACCATTCTGACCCTCAAAGTATCTCAATGGTTGCTTGTTTCTTTAAACTTATCAATGAGCTTGTAAAGCTCCCCTATTCAACAATGTGCTCTGGAAAAGCTCATGTCTGACCTTGGTTACCCTATCTACGATGCGCTATAACATTTTAAGTATTTCTCTATGTTGTTTGCTTCCTTGCATAACCAACTGCAAATCTTCTTCTTGATAAAGTAACTCTTCTCGCCGTGCTTGTGGCTGGTGGTCAGTATGTCCTTAAAGTCGGTGAGGGTGAAGCAGCTCAGTGCATCAGTGGATTTACAGCCTTGGACGTTCCCCCACCTCTAGGCCCTCTATGCTAATGTCCTTCTTGCACATCTCCATGTGTAGAAATACACCACCAACTTACGCTCTTCAACTATCTCTGAACTGAATCAAATGAGGATCACTTCTTAACAAATATTCTTTTTCCTTTTGATCTAATTAAGTAATCCATAATCAAGCAAACAAACAATGGTCTCATCAAGATTCGTTGACTTATTACTACTTTCATATTGTGCAAAATGCAGGATATTTTCATGGGAAAGTATCACACAGTGTTCGATTATGGAAATATGAAGGTCGGGTTTGCTGAAGCTGCTTAAATGTACCCTTGGCCCTGCCATTTGCAACTTTCCATGAGCAATTTAAGATGTGTTTGTAATATGCTTACATATTGAACAACTTTCTGCCATTCTGTAAATTGAATAACTTAAATCAAGTCTACATGCTTGATGTGACTCTGTGGATGAGTTTTCATTTTAAGGAATATTTCATCTAATTGATATGACAGCTACGAATGCTGTCGTCTGAAAGTCATTGTTGAGCATACATTATCAACTTCATATAAAATTGGGGATACTATGGAGTTTTTACCCCCCCCCCCAAAAAAATCGACGTCTTTCCATTATCTGTGATGATCTGTGGATAGTGCCGGATAGGACAGGGTCTGTTATGTAGACTCTCAACAAAATTGGCATTGATATGACCGATATATACAGGGTTGAGATACGGAATGTGACTTTTGGATTGAAAGAGGAGTTTCTTGATCCTGCTTTGACAATCTTTCTTAAAATGTGCTCGACTTGATCTGATACATTTTCATGTTCTGTTCACGTACATTATAGAGTTGCTCAAGGGGTCATTAATTTATCTGGTTTTCATATTTCTTCATTTTCTCCTAGTTTTTCTTTGGTTTCGTTGAGTCCAGCAAGACTTACAGTATACTCTGTTCCTCATCATCTTGCTCAACTTTTGTTTTATATGGATTTGCATATCTGCTGCTCAACCACTCTGATCCAAAATGGATATGGATGACGCTCGGGGTCGGTAATTGTTACCACTGTGAGCCTATGATCCAATTAGTAACCCAGCTAGCAAAGATAAAATCATAACACATAACACATTAGAGATGGTACAACATTAAATTTCCATCACATTTTCTCCTTTCTTCTTTTGAAAAAAAAAAAGAAGGTGCTGGTAAATAATTGAAATGATAACCAAAGTGCACTATTAACCCATCCAAGAGAATCAAAAACTTAAATGTAGAAGAAAAAGATTAAATTGATTTCATATCTATAAACTTGTTTACAACACACCTTGGTGCATTTGAACTGTTAATATTTCCATAATAATTAATCCTTTTACTAAGACATGATATTTGTAAAATTGCAATAGTCTTTATGCTACATATATAACCATGATGATCATGGATAACACCCCATCCGCATTGTGGCTGACATCAAAATTAAATTGTACCCACGATGGACATTGAATCATTCTTGTATAATATTAAGTGCATGAAATTTCATCATCAATATACAAAGAAAATTATATACATAGAGATTCCGATAAAACATCAAGTGGATTGAGGCGGGCAAACAGATATACCTCGATCTGCCCTGCCCCAGGGTTGAGAGCCCAAAAAACACAACACAGGCCGGATCATATCAACAAATGAATGGATCAAATTGTCATCCCATAATTACAGTCCACTTCACGTGTATCTGGTACAGAAGTAACACAAAACAAGGAAGCAAACAGCTCTGCACAATCATATGGGTGGATCGCATTATTTGTTTATAAACGAACATGAAATATACATCCTTAACAAGATATCAAGGCTAAGCATAACAAAAATATGAAAAGAAAATGTTTTTAAAAATGACGACTCTATTAGAGTATCCATGAAATACACATATATAACACAGACAGGCATATAACCTTATGCTAGTAACTACTTGCATTTTTGGCATCACCCGTTCCTTCCACAGATTGACAAGAACAGTAGACCTACCTACGCACACCTCCTTATATTAAAGGACAGATATACAACAATAAAGACAGGTCTTCATTTCTTATATGATAGAATGTCCCTTCGAGCGTACCCTAATATACAGATAGTGCAAAATCACTGTTCAGCACCTGTATCCTCAGCAGTTTTCTTATACTCTGGCTTGAGCTCATATGTGCCTTGGTTTGTGCCCCTTTTATTGTATACACACAGCTCATTTAAAATCTCTTTCAAAAATTGCTGCAAAAAGAAAAAATCTTGTCAACCAACACATACATACATACATGCATGCATAGTGAGCTTTAATAACAAAAGAGCAATTCTTAAGACAACACTTTGGGTATGTGTAAAAGGCTTACCGCAGGTTGATCAGTCTCCTGAACAAGCTGCTTCAGTGTCCAATTAGGCTGCCTTTCAAAGAGCTTAAACATGATATCTTCCAGTTCCCCACGGTCCCTTCTAGTTCTTTTCACATCTGAACCCTTAACTGGAGCTGGTTTCTTCTTATCCTGCAGAAGTTACAATTGGATTTTGAAATTGAAATTTCAGTCAATTAAATCCAAACAATTAATGATTTGGATTTTGAAATTGAAATTTCAGTCAATTAAATCCAAACAATTAATGATACTTAGTTGGAAGTTTATAAAAGAAACATCCATGTTTTGGGGTCAAGACTTGCAAATAGGAATTTTTCCAATCAAAAATGGGAAATGCATCTCAACAAACATTAATTGCCTCGCGGCCTACGCAACAAGATAGCCTTAGGTAGCATTTAGATGGAAGGATTTCAGAATGGATTTGAAATCCATAGCATCAAATCCATTGGTGCTTGTTTGGGTTGATATGGATTTAACACCCAACTCCAATTTGTACTAATTTTGGAGGGATTTTGGTGGATTTGAAATCAACTCTAATTTGAATGTACTGAAAATCCATTGATTCTAAATCCTAACATGAAATCCCTCAATCCAAATGCAACCTTAGAGGCGTAACTGCAGCAACACCAAATTCAGAAGTCCACTTATGTAGACACAAACCACAAACTTGTCCTCAGTGATTTTTCATTTCCCACAAACAAAGAAGACTAGCAGAATCACAATTCAAGTTTGGACAAAAAAATCTAGGAGAATGCCTCTTTTTCCCCATCACTTCCCTTTCCCAGAAGGCACAGTTTTAGTCACTACATAGAAGTTTAACCCTTGTATATGCATATTGCAGTCCTGAATGGGGATAAGAACAATTACATATTAAAGGTTTCCATTCAATGATTGAATAAAGCACACAGCAGCATGGCAGAGGAGCTGAAGGCATAATGAGTAAAATGCTACTCCCAGAGAGAAAGAAAAAAATATCATACAGCTCCTAGAAAAATTGTTTATGATTAATGTTCTTACATCTAAACTTCATAGGTAACATATCATATGTTTAACTAAGTCTCAGAGGAACCAATATTTAAGTTCCTGAAGTCCTTGAACCTAAATAAAATGCAGATAGATCAATATAGCAAGAATGCTTAATGCCGAATTAAACTTAACAAGTAAGAAATAATCCAACTACCTTAGAAGTCGACGAAATCAGTCCCATCATTCCAGGCATGGGCCTCATGTGCACACCACGATCATTATTTATTACCTGATAAACATCCAAACAAAGATGGACATATTCGTTTAGCATGAGTGGTGCTCTGAAAACAAGAGGTGCAAAACTTGAAGGTGAAATGACTGGTCGACCTGAATTTGTCTATTCTTGACCATGGACTTATTTGTCCTTTCCCTGCACATTTGACTGTACTCTTCAATGTTTGCCTCATGGGGCTTCATATCAAATTTATGTTCCACTTTCCCTTCCACTGCCACTCTCCCTTTAAAAGAAAAATCAAAATATACAGACAACTGAAAAAAAATAACTAATGCATACCCCCAAACCATTTTGGCAACACATGCACATATTACGGAGGATGAATAAAAGGCAGAAGAAAATTTCATGAAGGATACAAGTGCTGATAAAAGCCATCTACGTTACTTCATCAAGACGGCACACTCAACTAAGCCAAACTGAAACTCATCCAATATATATTAAATTTAATATAAGGTTGCATGACATGCTAAATAACACATGGTAAAAGTAGATGGGTGGTCTTTTGAAATTAGATTTCGACAATTAAATAAATCAACATTGACAACTGAGCAAGCACTGTTTGATTTCATTTTAATCTTCGTGTTCTTTCTCCAGAGACAAAATGTGTTTGTTAGTTTGTGTATTTTAAGAAATGTTAATTTCATTGTCCCAAAATCCATACTTGTTGGAGACGCGAGGCGCACAGAGGCGCAGGGGGTGTTCTAGCGCCCGAGGCGGGCACCTCTTTGACAAACACAGAAATTCTCAATAAAAAAACATTAAGAATAAATAAAATAAAGAGAAATCTTTCATTTCTAAGCTAAAATAAGCATCAACCACAAAATAACTATACAAACTAATCATCACTATTATAATCCTTCTCCTCCTCCACAGCATCATCATCATCAGTTGTTAAATCTTTCTCCTCAAATTTTTCTTGTTCTTTTTCTTCTTCACTTTCCTCTTCTCCATAAGTTTCTTCTTCACTCTCCCTTCTCTGCTTTTTTCTAACTTTAAGTTTCTAACTCAAAACCCTATCAAGATTGTGTCAATCTATGATTATTACACTGCCCTATAGTATGTTAATCTATGATAATTAAGCTGCCATAAATTATGTCAATCTAAGATTTAGGAAAGCAAAATTTAAGAAAAGCAAAGATTAAGGAAGTTGTCCTGTCAATCTATAATCTCTTTGTCCTAAGTTAAGGAAAGCTGCCGTAAATTATGTCAATCAGTAATTGACAGAAAATCAAATCCTTCCTTAAAAAGAAAACTCAAAATTTGCCAAAAAATCGAGATTTAATCTCCTGCAATTTTATATCCAAATCAAGCAGCAAGTTTGATTGCCCCTGTCATATATGTTGCCCAGAAATTGATCCATAACACTGCAGATAAATCTGAGACCAAAAAGCGTGCCTCAGGTGCTCCCTGGCCGCAATTGCAGAGGCGCTTAAGGCGTGCGCCTTTTGAACCCCACCCGCCTCCACCGTGCAGAGGCGCAGTCCTCCTAAATCTATGCGCCTTGCGCCTCAGCGCCCGAGGCGTGCCTCCAACAAGAATACCAAATCAGAAGCCTAAACTACAACAAGACAATATCGACCAGAGATATATGATTGAAAATGTTCTCCAGATCAAATTTTCTTTATCGAGCTCAATATGTTAATTCTTACAGAAACCCAAAACCAAGCCTACCCCTTTGCTATTACTTTAATCGACGCCTTAAATGTCTACCAGTGAAAACTAATATTTATGAGGATAACAAAAAAACTTTACTCATCCTAAAAGGTTAAGAGCCAAACCAGCCATAGCCACTAAATTCCAAGGAAACTCACCACATCATAGACATGGGAATTAAGTGTACAGCAGTGTCGTCTCTCCAAAAGTTATAACTAAGATTAAAAGCAAGACTACTTTACCTCAATAGTATTTAAGGATAAAAGGAGGTAGTTTGCCAGAGAACAGCCATCTATGAGCTAGCACACATGATCCTACGAGCAATATTAAATTGTATCTGTGCATCCTATCTTTTTACTAGATATTCCTCTCAGCTGGTATAAGAATTTGAGGTTTTATCGAAACCCTACCCAAATAAAACTAGTGTTTGCAATTTTGGGACCTTCACAAGTACAGAGCTGCTTAGGAGATCAATTTAATCTAAACTTCAGCCTCCTTACAGAAACTTAAACTTCACAATCAGATAACTGATTCACAATTTCCTTCAACACACCAGCCCATTCATACTTCAGGGAGTGGTTCCCAGAACAGTGTCAACAGCTACGGCTCTAACGCCCTTGTTTTTCATTATCTGTACGCCATTTTGTAACTAGGAGAACGCAATATAGCCACTACCAAACCAAATACAGATTTCACAGTAACAGATCAAAATACTTTCACCATAAAACAGACAACCAATCCAGAATCTCATAGAAACATAAACCACAAAAATACTACCACTACAACATTGAAGGCCAAACCTAAGTTTTCGATCAGATGGAAAAGACCAACTTGTGCAAGTTTAGGATGCCAGAAATAAGGACATCAGATACTATACACTCACATTACAGCAAAGAGGAGAAAAAAAGAAAACGATATTGGTAATCACGAATGTTCACCTTGCTTTGTCTCGGACAAAATAGCCATGGGAACGAAATCCTTAAACATGTTAAGAGAGAAACTCTTAGGCATATTCACAGCCTCACTCCCAGCCATATCCATAGTAAACTGAAAGATACATATAAATTGAAATTAATTCGGAAATCACAACCCTACTAAATTCACAATTCAAACCGTAAAAACTCATAAATTTAAAACAACACATACATACATCACAAGAGCATGATAATTTAAAAAATACGGCAAGCGAGCAATAAAGAGAGAAGGGGATGTTAACTTGGAGGTTGGAGTCGGGTTGGAGGAGATCGAGAGAGACAACGACTTTCGCGACGGGCGGCGAGTCGGCAGTGGCGGATGCGGCGGAGGACTGCCACGCCTTGGAGACAATAGGCGGGCACTTCATAAGCCATACTGATCGGTCGGCTTTGGAAGTGTCGACGGCGCTGTCACCGTTACCGTAGTCATCCCCCATGGATAAAGCCTTATGTTTTCGTGAGACCGTAACGGAAATCTGTTTGAAGAGACGAAGATGCGTATGGGACGTATATAGAAGTCGCTATGACGGATCGGATCGGGTTTGGGTATCTGGGTCTTTTCTTCTCCGTTCCTTCCTTTTCCCAGTTTCGACTTACAGTAGCCAAACTCGCGAGGTTCGTATTTATTCATTCTACTAGTAATTAGCCCCTGCGAGGCACGGTTATTAAATATTATGAAATATTATATAAATATATATATATATATATATATAATAGTAATAATAATAATTTTCACATATAACAATGTAAAGCAAATTATAACAAACTAAATTGTTCTATATGAAAAAAATATATATATATAATAATAATGAAATATTGACCTGAAAAGATTATACTTGTACAGAGTTTCTCTAAAATTTGTTAATGGTAAAATTAAATAAAACAAATGAATCAGATTAATTAAGAAAAAATAGTAGAATAAATCATTGTCAAATAGAGTTTAAAGTATTGATCTTTTTTGCAATCTTAATATTATGTGATGAAATGTAGGAACACAAATTTTATATAGAATTTTTTTATGATGTTAGCCTTCAATCAATTTAATTTTATAACTAAATTATAATTTAATTATGTATTTTAATCTATATTTTGAGGAATATGTCTAAATTTTTTTCTCACATTAAACTATTTGTAAAATGAAAAGCAACTTTTTTTAACTATATGAGTATGTGTGTAATGAGAAACAAATCAAAATACAAAATTTCTGAAAATATAAATGAATTCCATAAATCAAATGAACATTAAGAAAAAAAGAGAATCATTTACAACTCTATGCATGATGTTACGTAAGTTAAAAAAATAAAACATAAAAACCATTTTTCTGATTTTATTTATTATTTAAATAAATGAATATTTTACATATTCTATAACAATATAAATTTTAATAATTCAGTTTAGTTGAGAATCAATTTTATTATTTTATTTATAAAACAAAAAGAAAGTGGGCTAAATTTTAAATTATACTTACTATGTTTTTATTAATTTTTTAATTATTAATGAAACTAAAAATCTCTAATATTAATATATAATTATATATATATATATGAGTGTGCGTGTCTTTATATATATGAGAATCAATTCTTATTTCACAAATTGATAAACTAACAGTTAACACCATTAAATCGGCCTAGTTTTTGAAATTTGAATTTAATCTCATTAACAAATATATTGCTCATTAAAAGAAGACAGAATCTCTTACAATTTAATTCATGATGAGATGTAAGATAAGTTTGACTTATATTTTCAAACATATATATATATATATATATTAATTCAATCAATAAATATTTTAAACTTTAAATAATTCTTTAATTGTAATTTGAAGACAAAATTAATATTCCTTAATATAATACCTGGAAATCAAGATTTGAGAAGATAAACACTAACACTAAGAAATAAAATAAACAGTACAAAAATTACATTTAACACAACTAAATAATAAATATATTCAAAGTATCATAACTTAATTATTATTTTCTCCAAACCAAGCTACTCAACAGAAAATGCTGATGGAAAAAAATTGTATTAGTAATAAAAAAAAAAAAAAAAAAAACAATTATGCAACATGGCCAAGAAGATACTTACTTTTGGCTGTTTTGAAATGTTATGAGGTGAATCATTTCTTTTCTGCATATATATATATATATATAGTCAACCAAAAAATTATATCCAAATTAATGAGAATGTGTTACAAATCAGTGATGATGTGATAAATGCTTGGTTTGACTTGACTAAATTGAGGGTTATAATATATTTAAATTTAGGAATTCCCAGAAATTTGCCAAAGGTTTTTATTAATGAATGTGATAGCTACATTTAATAATTGCAAAATTACCAACAATGTATGCAATTACCAAAATTAATATTTTTAGTACAAATTATATATTAATAAAATCAATTTCGTAACCTACTCTATATATAATTAATGGATAATTATTTTACATGTAGCAATGATAATTACCATTTTTTAATTAAATTGAATTGACATAAATATAAAAATTAAAATTGACAACATAACTATTATACTTATAATGCAGAGTTTATATAATTATATTTGAATATACTCTAATTAAAAAAGTAAATATATATATATATATATATTTTTTACATTAGGAAGTGTACCACCAACAATATCCACAAATTTTGAATGAATTACATATATATATATATATATATATATATATATATAATTCTATTAAATTGGTATACATATTTTCATAATAAGAAAGAAAAAATAACTCAAATAAATTAAAAGAAAGAAATTATGTATAATTACCATTTTTTGTTGTTAATATAAACATTTGTCTATTAAGAAAAATTTTTATTTCAGATTTATTACAACAATTTAACATAAATCAGTGCGGTTATTTAGGTATCTAATATTACAAAATAAATAAACAATATATATATATACATATATATATAATGTAAGAAAAATATTACCTCATATGGAAGGATGATTTAGGCGGGAAAAACAAAAAAAAATTAGAAATGAAATATGTTCTGTTATATATATATATATATATATATATAGATTACTGATACAATTTAATAAATTTTCATTTTGGTACTTCCTAAATGTGTAAATATGCTTCCACCCCAAAAGTCTTTTGTAGATTACAGTTTTACCCTGTATTCTTAATTATTATAGTTTATGCACTTATATTAATATTTTATAGCAGTTTACACCCTTTTGCAGTACTTAAGTCAGTTGAGACGATACTCTATAGACCGGTCCTAGCGAGGGCCCAATGATGCGATATTTGCAGGCCTACCGTGGGCAACCCATCCAATTTTTATTATTCCACATACTTAAATATGATTTATATGCATTCGAGATGTCTAGTTTTCAAAAATGAAAATATTTATTAAAAATTATGCATCAGCCTTTGTTTAGTAAAATTTTATTTTCTTCTTTTTCTCAAAAATATTTTTTCAAATTATTAAAATAAAAATCACTTTTTTGTTTTAAATTTTTTTAATGTTTCATATACCAAAATAATTATTTTTTCACAATCTTGAAATTTTCGTCCATATTACATATATTAAAATGATATATTATATTCAAAAGATAAAATTATTTTTTGGTTGATTATTTGAGCTAAATTTAGTATTTAATGTGTATTCAATTCATTATAGTGGATTTGGACTGCAAAACAGTATTGACTAGTATTTTTAACAAAAATTAGCTTTAGTAAAATTCATATATACTAATAAGAAAATAAGTAGTCTAAAACAATTTCGCCATTTTTTGTTTCTAAAGTGAAAACAAATGTTTAGCATCAATTATTGCTCACAAGGGGTTCTCCCGCCACCCATATAATGACCAACATATTATATCTCAATCCAGCCTAAAACTTATTCGGGATAAAAAGTTAGAAGTAATGGTTAAAAATGGACAAGCCAATATCCAAGATTCACTTTCACTATCCAAGGTATACATATTACTCCTAATTATTACATTCTTCCAGTGGTTTCTTATGAAGTGGTTTTGGGCGCACAATGGCTGGAGACACTAGGACTTGAGATGGCTTTTAAGTATCTTAACATGTCCTTCTGTAAAAAAGGAACTATTCATACCCTTCATGGAACTGTTGCATGACATAGATTGCCAACATTAAAATCTTGAATGATAGAGAATTTCCGGGGATACAAGGAATGGGTTTATTTTTCAAATAGTTTCAAAGTTTACTAATCAAACTTATTCAACGACGATCATGAGCCTTCTAGAGGTATTCATTACGACATTTGAAACTCCTAGAAGCCTTCCTGCCAAAAATTGCATGACCTCCTATTGTGCTCCAACAAGATACAAGGCCAGTAAGTGTGTGACCCTACCAATATCCATACTACCAAAAATTTGAAATGGGGGAAGATGGTTAAAGAGCTCCTACAAACAGGATTTATTCGGCCAATCAATAATCTTTCCTCTTCTCTGGTGCTACTAGTAAAAAAGGTAAATGGCACCTTGTTCGCCTTAATATCTACACTATCCCGCAAGTGTAAGGTGTAGTTATAGATAGTGTTGAGCAATATTGTATGCACAAGAATCAGAGGAGATAATTGAGTTTTTATTAATTTATTTTATACTTTATCTAGATGACCTAATTAAAAGATGTGGGTATCTATTACTAATAAATATGAAAGAGATAATAAAGAAATAATCAACCAACTAAGAGATAAGCATGAAGTTATATGAATCGATATGATGAAAGAAACGAAACTTAGAGTCATGCTTTCAACTATCAACACTTATATTATCAAATTAATTCAATCCAAGTTCAATCTTTCTTCATTCTTATAAGATAGACACAATATTCAATTACCCCTCTTCTGAAGTGCATGTTACTCATAAATTAATTACTCGCACTAATATTTCTATCACATGAATAATTAACTCTGTAAAGTACAAAAGACTTATGGATCCTCATAAATATTGCAGACATACATTCTTGTAAATATTTATGTCATATACCAAATCCATATGAAGTCTCATCTCTTGAATTTTTAACTCAATATATATCATGCATGATTAATGACAGGCCTTATAAATAAACGAGGAACATAAAACAATATATATGAATAAGAAATCAAAAGATGAACTTGAATATCAACTAATTTGCTTCAATATAACCGTTGAATTGTACCAAACATACCCTAAGACTACAAGAAAGTTAACTAGACATAGTTGAATTAACAATCAATTTAATATAATTCTAACTATTCCTAGCATAACACAAAAATAAAAAGAAGAGAGGAACTGAATCTTCGTAGGAAATTTGACAAATTGTCATTTGAAGCATGTGGAGTGGATGATGAACTGCCTCTTCCTAACCAACACTTAGTTATATCATGCAGTATATATGTCTTGGTCTATCTGAGTTCAGAGGTCAGCTATTTATAAGAAATTGGCCTAGGGTTTTGTCCCCATCTTCATATCAATCAAAAATAAAAATATATGCATGAAATTCTGCACTCGACACTCGATCGAATGGGGATCCGCTCGGTCGAGCATCCTATCGCTCGACCTCATCTAGAAATTGCTCTTTTGGCCCTGTTACTCTCGCTTGGTCGGTGCTTAGTAGCTCGATCGAACAGTTGGGTGCTTGATCGAGCACATATTCACTTGACCCCATCTAGATGGTGCTCGTCAAGGTTGTGCTCTCACTCGGCCGAGCAGAAAATGGCCTAGTCGAGCGTCATTTTCGCTCGACCCCATCCATAATTATGGTGTTGCTTCCACTTGGTTGAGCGGAAAATGGCTTGGTCAAGTGTCATTTCCGCTCAACCCCATCCAAATTCAAGGTGATGATTATTCTCGATCAAGCGCTAGCCCTGGATTGCCGTTTTATGAATTTTACATTCTTTAAGACTCGTGGTTTTAGCCCTTTGCATTCAATTCATTCGTCTTCGTTCATTCTTTGTTTTCTTACTTCAAAATGGAGCAAAATGACTACAAAATGAATAAACATGTGATATCCACTCAATATGATAAAAGTGAATGATAACAAAGCAACTGCACTCATTTTGGTACATATCATATGTCTCAAATCACCCAAAAAATGCATGTATAAACTACATTTATCAATCTTCCTCCCTCCCTCCAAACTTAAACTATTGTTTGTCATTGAACAATGAAAACAAGAAATGCATAATTGTATGGATTTGATAATGATTAAAGCTTGAGCATGAAACTACTAATTAGACATCACAAAATTTTCATCACTTGATAAGAATATGTTCGAAATTATGCACTGATTCACACAACCTCACATGGTAAGTGTTTTATCTCTTATTCTCAAAGATATATATATATATATATATATACATATAATTAATACGTGCATTCCACCATATGCTTGTATATCGTCTAATCACTATATTGCTCATTTGTATGCTTAAGATATGGATAAAAAAACTCTTTCTTTTTTGCTATAATGTAGGCTTTTTGGTTACGGTGGAAAATTTGGGCTAAGTGACTCAATTGTGGACTAGTCTTTGGATTTCTCTTTCTTATTCCAATTATTCTAGTCATCAACCACTATTCTGGTTCTCATTAAGGTATCTCATTTAGCTTCTTCACCATATTTCTTTCGGGACTAACTCCCACACTTTTCCATATAAATACTACACTTTTTCACATAACTACTTTTAATCGATAACAAGGTTTTAAAAACTTTATCTCTCTTTTTTTCAATGTATATATGCATGATATATACAATTTTTTTAGAGATAAAATTTGAGACAAACTTCGTTCATTCTACTTTTCATTTTCTAACCAACCAAGTTCTCCTAAATTGTTCTCCAATTTTTTTTCACGAACTTTTTATCTCAAAAAGAGTTTATTTACACAATTTGAGATAATCAAATTCTTGAAATATCAAGAGATCATATTGGCCTAAAGAAAAGAAATTGGGAGGCTATGAAAATTATAATTTATTTTATAGGATAATTTAGTTAAGTAGCTAACAATGATGGTCTTAAATCATCTTCAATTTTATTGCATATATAAGCTAATTTGAGAAAGAAACCAATGCAAGTTCTAGAGATATACATGCATAATTCCTATTCACAAAGAATAAATTACTCATGCTTTCAGCTCAATTCTCATGGGTATGTACCATAATTCAAATGCATACTTTCAATTTCATCCATATAAAAATTATCTATCATGCCTAATTATATTTCAGTTCAAATACTTCATCACTAGTTTAATCATTAATCCACTAATTCTTACATTTAATGTTTCAGCATACACATCATTCCTCGATTCAAATTTTTCATTACTCTAAAAATTCCTACTATTAGAAAGCAAATAAATCATATGCTAAAATAAAATAAAGAAAAAAGGAAAATGAAAAATATGGAGCCAAATGTTTCCAAGATAAAACACACTTCCCCAGCCCCTAAACTTGTTCGAAGAAGTATGTTCTATAAACAAGTTTGAAAAGGAGAAGTGTTTATCTTGGAGTACCTCAATTACGTTCATTGGGGAGGCAAGGCTAGAGGATAGTAGGTGTAGTGTGTTGGTTGTGTGACTGACGCTTAGCAGTTTGTTGGTGGGACTCGATGAACGAGGCCTCCAATGTATTAAATTGATGGTCCAGGTTGTCTTTCGGATATGCAGACGAGTTTTCCCCTACATCTCTATGGCACGGGGCCTAATCTTCTTCTTTGCCTCCTCTTTCCCCCCAATGTGTGGCTCGTCATGTCACCTTTATCTCGATTCTTCAGTAGGGGCACTTGTGACTTATGAGATGTGCCAATAGACTACATTGGTTGGTTGTATGACGCCCACTATAACCCTGTCAATACTTACTTAAACACAGAAAGATGTGTCAACGGTTTTTATTAAAGGTTTTCTGGTGTCTAATGAATACTTCCTTGTCATGGTAGTAGTTGATGTTGGAATATCTAAGCCATAAATCATACAAAATACACAGTGGAAGTAAATGATTAAAAGTATTGCTACGATCTATGCCTAAACTTACACATCCCTGTATATGTAATTCTAATTATAAGTTTAGAAATATACCAAGCGATTTCACATTCTTCTCGAGAATCCACGGATGACCAAATTGCACGTTGATCAAGGATGTTTGGAACCTCTTCTCCGAGTTTTATCCACGCTCGGCCTTGATGCGTAGACACATGGTGTAGCTTTCTTGTAAATCCTTTTTAGAATGAGATGAACAATCTAGTACCAAAAATACAATTAGGAATCCTCAACACATGAGAGGAGAAAGAAGAGAGAAGTGAAACAAGAAATAGGTGTAAATCTTAATTTTTTAATTTTATTAATTTTATTTGAAATTTTTACAGTAGATTTTTATATTATTATGATGATATTCTCATGCTTACTATGTATTTTGCACAAATGAGTAAGAGTTATGATGCATGTTTCCTCAAAAAGTGAAACTTTAACATTACAGTGCTTCACACAATATTTTTTAGATACTTACATTACTTAGAATTGGAGCATTAAATATTAACTTCATTTAAGTCATTCTATTAGCAATAAAAAAGATAATGAAACATTAAAAAATTTAGCAAATACTAAGTATTTTCCATATAGCAAAATTGAATTTTTAAAATTTTTAAAATTGTTTTAATATTTGCCAAAAAATTAATAGTAAATTTTGATCTTACATTATTATAATAATATCTCATACTTACAATGTATTTCGCACAAAGTTGAGAGAGTTATGATACATGTTTCATAGAAAAATTAAAATTCTAAAGTCAAATTTCCTTATGCGTAAGGTGATTCACAAAATATTTATTTGATGTTGACATTATTAACTTCAAGAAATCATTCTATTTATAACCTAAAGTTCGATCAAATATTAAAAAAATTATCAAAACGTACTTAGTTTTTTCTATATAGCAGCAAATTTGTAATATTTAAAATTTTTTATTTTTGTTGAAATTTTTACAATAGATTTCTTACATTATTATAGTGATATATATATATATATATACACACACGTTGGATGGAAAGACCTCCAAAAATCACGATGAAGTTTACACACATGAGGAATCTTATTCTATGTGGGGTAGAATTTGGCATTTTAAACAAGTTATCAACCTCTTACCTGCATAGATCTGATCTCAAAGCTCAAAAAACTTGAATTTACAGTTTCCCATCATCGTACACATCCTTATACATACACATGCATGCACATACATAGAAGAAAATATCCATTGCTATAGAATTGCAAAAAAGAGACAATCCACTATCCACTCCACGTGATTTAAGAGGTGCATTGGTAGATCATCTTCGAATACTCAATTTTTGTCCTTTTTCTTTTTATTATTCTGTACTAGAGATGATTGGATATATATTTCTTAGGAGATTTGTTTTACTCATGTCTAGCTAAACACCGTTGTGGTCTTAGGACATGTAGTAGACGATTTGATGATTATCTTGGATAATTGACTAATATTTAAGTTCTTCTTCCAATTCCTTATTCATATATATTAATTTGTATTCTCTTATTTATTTGGTTGGTATTTAAGCATGTTCGATTTACCAAGTTAAAATTTGAAAGACGAGATTCCATGTTAGATCTTCATATATGTGAAATGAATAATTGCATGATTAACAATTCTATAATGTTTTTGAGGAGATTATCCTGTTACAGAAGAAACCCCATAGGCTTTCACTTTTGCTTCTCTCTAAAATTATAGTCATTGTAAAATCTTGGTTTATTTAATCACGAGGGGCTCCAAAGCACACAAACTTTCTATACTATAAATAAAAATACAAAATGGAAGTCTTGATATTCAACAGTATAACATGACTTGTGTTTAGGTTAACGAACCCATCTTGATCTATTCAAATTACTTATAAATAAATCAAGTGGATTACAAAATGAAAATAAATGGATTGCTATATATAGAATTTCTATATAATAGTGGATTGCCCAGGATAGTTGAGTAGATAATTTCTTTGTTATGTTAATTGTCAATCTTATATATTTTTGGGAGTTAATTATTTGTATGAAATAGGCACATTGACATGAGTAGTTAATCTACAAATTACATGCACTTCACATGGAGGAATAATTTAATATTGTAATCATCTTATAAGGAGAAAGAAGAATGAACTTAAATTTCGATCCTTGTAAAATACAAATTTATTTATTATTATCTATAACTTGTTTACACACTTATGAGATAGATTACAAAGTTTAGGGAACATTTCTATTCTTGTGCAAGTGACTGAGTCATACGTGTTATCCTAGTTTTTAGCCATTATCTAGTTATTGGTATTTCCTTAATTTTTCAATGTTGTCCTGTCTCTTTTTCTCAAATTCCTCGTATCAGATAGATTAAGTTTAATTCATTGATTTGTCACACTTTTGGCATGTTTTGTCATTCTTATTTAAATTTTACCTATGTACATACATGTAAACAACAATTTTTCTTTTCAGGTTCATAAATGAACAAAGGCGCCTCATAATGAGCAATAAACCTTTTTTTTTTCTTGTGTTCATAATATTTTGTTTTCAGCTTTATTATGAATGACTCATGTAGAAATTATAAAAAAAATAAAAATCTATAAAATAAAATGGCTAGTTAGATTTTTTTTTATTTGTTTTTTACGATTAATAAGGAAAATAGTTGACTTAGCCATATTGTATATTTCATTGTATATTGTCCATATTTATTTTCCTTTTAATAAGGAAAATAATTGACTTAGCCATATTGTATATTCCATTGTATATTCCATTTGTAACCAACTGTATCTTAATTATATATAGTGGAAAGCATAATCACCAAATCATCGATGATCATAATCCCTTTCTTACATGGTATCAGCCTAACATCGTAATCCCTTTCTTCTTCTTCTTGGCAGCTCTCTTCCATGGCGACCACAGATTCCCTCACCACTGAAACTCTCTCTGTAAACACTCTTATCCATCTTCTCCATATTAAACTTACCTCTACCAATTACCTTATTTGGAGGATGCAAGTTACATCAGTTTTTGAATGTCAAGATTTGCTTGGATTTCTTGACGGTACATTTGTCGTCCCTTCACCCTCCTCTGATACAAATCCTGAATTTCTCGCCTGAAAGAAGAAAGATAAACGCATCTCGAGTCTCCTCCTCACATCTCTCATGGAGGAACCTCTTGCCCTAGTTGTGGGCTGCTCCTCGTTGCACGAAATCTGGCTAGCCTTGGAGTGGGCTTTTAGTCATGATTCTAAATCGCGTGAGTTCCAGATTAAGGATGAATTGCACTCTATTAAAATTGGGGCACGATCTATTGCCGAGTATGGTCAGGCGTTCAAAACGCTGTGTGACCGTCTTACTGCCATCGGTCGTCCCCTTGATGCAGCCGACCAATCCCATTGGTTTCTTCACGGTCTTGGTTCTCGTTTTACAAATTTCTCCACTTCTCAAATGGTGCTACAACCCTTACCTACCTTCCCTGAGTTGCTGCCGAAAGCTCAGAGTTTTGAACTCTTTCTTCGCTCCATGGAGCCTGCTGCTCCCATTCCGGCGGCTTTCGTTATGACCTTCTCTCGCAACATCTCTTATCAAAACAAATCTGGTGGTCGTGGGCAGAATCCTGGAGGCCGGTTCAAATCCGGTGGTCAAAGTAACGGCGGTCACGGTGGTAGCCGTCGTCCGCCCCGTTGTCAAATTTACCGTGGTGAGCATTACGCGGATAAATGCCCTTAGTTTTTACAGGCCCGTGCTACCTCTTCCCAGTCTGCTAAACTCGCACAAGCGTTCAATGCTTCGCGCAACATCTCCCTGCCATCTTCTGATTGGTTTGTAGATTCGGGTGCTTCCTCTCACATGACTGCTCAAACTTCCAGTTTGGATTCCTTTGAGCCTTATAATGGTAATGGTCCATTAGTAAGCTCACACATGATTTTCCAGTTGATATTGTTTTCTCTGACAAGTCCTTTAAAATTCAGAATTTCATGACCAAGACAATTCTAGCTCGAGGAAAATGTGATCAAGGGTTATATGTTTTGGAACGGGGGCATCCGTCTTTGGTTGCTGCTCTTCGTTCAAAATGGTTGAAGGCCAGTTTTGATTTATGGCATTTACGCTTGGGGCATGTCCCGTTTTCTGTTATCTTACTTATGAATAAGTTAGGACACTTGTCAGTTACTTCTTTATTACCGAATCCTAGTATTTGTGGTTCTTGTCAGTTTGCAAAGAACAAACAGTTATCTTTTGATTTGAACGAGAAGCGTGCGAATAAAGTACTTGATTTAATTCATTGCGATTTGTGGGGGCCCGGTGCCCGTTTATTCGTCTGATGGATATCGTTATTATGTGGCTTTTGTGGATGATTACTCTTGTTTTACTTGGGTATATCTGTTGCATGTTAAGTCTGATTTCTTCGAGGTGTTTGTACGCTTCCATAAATTTGTCTGCACTCAATTCTCTACTTCTGTTAAGGTTTTCCAAAGTGATGGGGGCACTGAATTTGTTAACAATAGAGTCCGATAATTTACTTCCTTACATGGCATTCATCATCGTTTGTCCTGTCCATACACTCCTCAGTAGAACGGTCGGGCTAAACGAAAGCATCGTCATATTTCTGAGGCTGGTCTATCTATGTTACTTCATGCTCATTCTCCTGCATGTTTTTGGTTTGATGCCTTTGCCACAACGATTCATGTCATTAATTGTCTCCCATCCACAATTTTGGGTAACAAGTCTCTTTTTGAGTTACTTTATGGTACTGTTCCTAATTATACTAATTTCAGACCCTTTGGGTGCCGTGTTTACCCATATTTACGTGATTATTTTGCTAACAAGTTGGTTCCTCGCAGTCATCCTTGTGTATTTTTGGGTTATAACAGTTCTCACAAGGGATTTCGGTGCTTCGATCCTGACACCTCACGTGTTTACATAACTCGTCATGCTCAATTCGATGAGTATCAGTTTCCTTTTTTAGGCTCTGTTGACACAACATCGACACCCTCTCCGGAGGTGTCTACCTTTTTGGATGATGGCTCATGTGTCGGTGTTCCATCTTCTACACCACCCGCGGCTTCTACTCCTCTCTTGCCGCCTGTCTCACCCTACTGTGTGTGTTCTGATGACACATGCCCTATTGTGCCACCTGCTGATGCTCCTCAAATTGATCCGGCTCCTACCGCTCCTCTTGTGCAGGGTCCTTCACCATCTCCAGTGGTGCCAACACATCATATGCAGACTCGGGCTAAATCCGGCATATTTAAACCCCATTATCCAACCGATCTTGCATTTACAGCTCTCCTCTCTGCTTTGACTGTAGCTTCTGAGCCCCGAGGCTTCAAATCTGCAACTTCATCAATTGGATGTAAAGAATGCATTCCTGAATGGTATTCTTCAGAAACCAGTTTACATGGCTCAGCCTCCGGGCTTTGTTGATCCACAGTTTCCTCATCATGTGTGTCGGTTGAAGAAAGCTTTATACGGTCTTCGTCAAGCCCCTCTTGCCTGGTTTCATCGGTTCAGTTCATTTTTGATGATCCTCGGGTTCTGTGCCAGTCATTCGGACTCATCTCTCTTTTATATTCATTGAGGTACCTCTATTATCTACCTCTTACTTTATGTGGATGTTATCATTGTTACTGTCAATAATGAGCAATTACTTCATCGATTCATCTCTCGTCTTCATACTGAATTTGCTGTGAAGGATCTTGGTCGTTTGAATTATTTTTTGGGGCTTGAACTATCATATTTGCCTTCTGGTCTCTTCATTGGGCAAGCCAAATATGCTCGTGATATCTTAGATCGGGCGAATATGCTCGACTCAAAGCCTGTTGCTACTCCTCTTGCTGCTGGTGAAACTCTTGTCAGTACAGGTGACCCATTTCCGGATCCGACACTATATCGGTCTCTTGTGGGAGCTTTACAGTACTTGACGATTACACGTCCAGACCTCGCCTTTGCAGTCAATCTTGTTAGTCAGTTTTTGCACACTCCAACAGTCGATCATTTTTCTGCGGTTAAGCGTATTTTGCGCTATGTGAAGGGTACTCTTCACTTTGGTCTTGATTTTTGCCGTCATCCGGAGTCATCTATTGTCGGCTACTCACATGCAGACTGGGCTCGTTGTGTTGAGACACGACGGTCCACATATGGTTATTCTATTTTTCTAGGTGGAAATTTTGTCTCTTGGAGTGCTAAGAATCAACCTACTGTGGCCCGCTCTAGTTGTGAATCTGAATACCGAGCCCTAGTCAATGCGGCTTCTGAGGTGGTGTGGTCGACTAACCTTTTGGGCAAACTCAAGATCGTCTCCTCTTCTCGTCCAATTCTCTTATGTGACAACAAGAGTGCCATTTTCTTGAGCCAACACAAGAGGGCTAAGCACATTGACATTGATTGTCACTTTGTTTGGGAGTTGGTTTCTACAGGCAAACTATCTATTCAATTTGTCCCATCCATCTTCAGTTGGCAAATATCTTCACGAAGGCTCTTCCTCGTCCGACATTTGCCTTCTTACGATCCAAGCTTTGTGTTCGTCCATATCCCACGCAAGGCTTGCGGGGGGATAATAAGGAAAATAGTTGACTTAGCCATATTGTATATTTCATTGTATATTGTCCATATTTATTTTCCTTTTAGTAAGAAAAATAGTTGACTTAGCCATATTGTATATTCCATTGTATTTTCCTTTTGTAACCAACTGTATCTTAATTATATATAGTGGAAAGCCTAATCACCAAATCATCGGTGATCATAATCCCTTTCTTACAGACAATATTCATATTATTGTCACTAGCTGCCAAATAGCGGCAAAATGAAACAAATTTATTGGTAATATTTTTTAAATTATAAATTATAAAAAACCACTCAATCAATTAATTTCAGAAATTCGATTGTTGATCGGTATATTGTGATCAATTTTTCTATATGATGATAATTCCAACATAATTCACAAAAAAATTTAAAATTTTGCAACACGACAAACTTTTTTGGCAATCTCAACAAGCAATGGCCATGTAGCGATGGTTGTGTCAACCAAATAATTTAGCCGTTGAGTTTCATTAATGACAAATTTCTCCGCCCAGATAATTTTATTTTTATTTTTATGGCAAATTCATTGTTATCTTTATTGATTTTAGTAAATTCACAACATTTCACTTATCTTTATTCTTACTTAATATAAAAGTAAGAGCACTAGAAAGTAGAATATGTCATATGTCATTACCACAATAAAATTATACTTAATATAAATTAAAAAATTCCTTAAAAATATGTTATAAAGACACATGTCACTTATAGAAATTTTCTTTATTTTTTACTTAAAAAATATAATAAGAAAAATTACATGTTAAAAAAAATAGTTTTATATAAATAAAAAGTAATTTTTAACTAAAATTTTAAAATTCAAATAACCATTTTGTTACAATCCATTGTTGATATGTGATATCTCAAATTAATCATCTTTTTACGATATTTAATTTTATACCAATATTGTATATATTAAATAAAATAAATTTTTTATGAGTTAAATTATTTAATTTGATTTAAAATATGCATTAAGTTTAAATAAAAATGGGTTAAATTCTTACATGAATTTGAGACAAAAAATAACAAATATTTTTATAGAATATTTCTAATTTCTTATATCTACTGCATATTGTGAATATTATTTGATATTTTATTTTATAAACAGAAAAATAAATTAAATTATAGAGAAAAATAAATACATCCAAAATATTAATAGAAAATTGGGTATTTTAATTTTTTTTTGGTTCATATAAACAAATTATCTACAAATATGTGTAAGTCACATGCAAAATTTATTAATTTTTTCTTTGTATTTTATATTTTATAAGTATTTTGTTTGTATCATGATCTCTTGCTTTGTTATATAAATATATATTTTTTCATATCACTTATATATTTTATAATCTTAAATAATAATAAATATAATTTTATAAACGTCAAAAAAAGTTAGGAATTTTGTAACAACATCATAATAATAATAATAATAATAATAATAATAATAATAATAATAATAATAATAATCCATTTTCCTTAAGTGTATTTATTTACCATAAAATCTGAAGTCTACCGCACTATAGGAATGACACGTGTCCTTATCGCAACAGCTAATTGCCCACCAATCACAATCTTTTCCCCGGCTATATAAACAAACTCCACACCCACCACAAAATATCTCCACACTCTTTCCTTCAGTCCGACAATGGCTTCTTTGACTCTCCCTTCTCTCCTCACATTAACTCTCCTATCCTCTGCACTCGCATCAACGGAACCTTTCTTCGACTCCGTGGCCGACGATCCTCTGATCCGCCAAGTCGTATCCGATGGTGTGGAAGCCGTCGATCAACTTCTTCACGCCGATCATCATTTCTCCTTATTCAAAGCCAAGTACGGGAAGACGTACGCCTCCCAGGAGGAGCATGATTACAGGTTTTCCGTGTTCAAGGGTAACCTGCGCCGCGCCAAGCGCCACCAACTGCTCGATCCTTCCGCGGTCCATGGCGTCACCAAATTCTCAGACCTGACGCCGTCCGAGTTTGAGAAGAGCTTCCTAGGGCTCCACAATCGGCGGTTGAAGCTCCCGGCTGATGCTAACAAGGCTCCGGCGCTTCCGACTAATGATCTACCTACAGACTTTGACTGGAGAGATCACGGAGCCGTTACCGGCGTTAAAGATCAGGTTTTGCTTTCAAACTTACGGTATTATCTGAGCAGGGAGTGTGTAGCTATAGATGTTAATCATATCTACTTGAAATTAGTCGATTTCCTTTTCAATTGAAGTTGATCAAAGGTTTAAAAGAGATTTTAGGGCATGCTATTTACTGTTTAATCAAAGAAAGATTCCTATATAGATCATTTATTCTCAAAGTATTTTACATATTTACTTGTCGATAGAAGCAGCATGGACATAAATTTTGCATAGTTCTCCCCAAATTTAGCTAAATTTCTGTAACTCCTAATCTGAGATTATGAAAATGAAACCGTAGCAGTGCCCTTATATCCATTGAGCCATAAATTTAAACATCGAGCATATTGGACATCTCTAGAAACTTTTCAATAAAGATGGTTTATTTTTATTTAAGTATCGCCAATTGATTGAAGCTTTAATGATTAGTTGGGGTTGTGACAGGGGTCTTGTGGATCGTGTTGGTCGTTTAGTACAACTGGTGCACTGGAAGGAGCACACTATCTGGCAACTGGGGAGCTTGTGAGCCTCAGTGAACAGCAGCTTGTGGATTGTGATCATGAGGTTTGTCTTATCAAGTTTTTACAGCAATAAATGTATGTAGAAAATAATTTAGGAAGTTTGTTTCTTTGATTTGTTCATGAGCCTTTTCATTATTTAGCCGTACTGGTATACCATTGTTATGGATAAGATTTTGTACTTTTTTAGAATATGCTACTTGAGTTGATGTCATATTTGACACTTGCTATTCACAGGTCAGTCGAAACTAATTGCTTGATATACTACAAGATTTTGAAACTTTCCTCTCTTTCTTTTTGAGGGGGAACCACACTATCTTGACATTGTCTGAACCATGAGATTAGAAGCTAAATTATGCAGTGACAAACATCTTGGAAATCATTGTCATCGTATCTCTGAACAACTTTTTATGGAGCTAACTTCCTTTTTTCTTCTGAATATTTGTGAATGGTTTCAACTATAGGTGAGTGTACACACACACTCCATAAAATTCACCAGTCAGCAGTTGCGTGATAGATTAGACTGTGATTTGGACATGTTGAGATACTGTGAGCTCTTGTCTGCACATTCATTCTGAGTAACTTAGATTACAGAGTCCTCACTATTGAATTCTTAGTTCCTCAAGTTCAGCTCTCTGTGCTGCATCATGACTCACTGTTATTTTGTATTTGTATATGAAATGTGTCACTGGAAGAATGTTAAACATTTGCTGGTTTTCGGTTGCCAACCTTCTTCTCTTTCTCCACAGTGCGATCCAGAAGAATCTGGTTCCTGTGATGCTGGATGCAATGGTGGACTGATGAACAATGCCTTTGAATACACACTCAAGGCTGGTGGAGTCCAGAAGGAAAAAGATTATCCTTACACTGGAACTGATGGTGTCTGCAAATTCGACAAGACCAAAATCGCTGCAAGCGTATCAAACTTCAGCGTGGTCTCTATAGATGATGATCAAATTGCTGCCAATCTTGTTAAGCATGGCCCTCTTGCAGGTATGCAAAAGTTAATTCATTATTATTATAAATATCATATCAAAATAAAGTACATTAATGAAAACTTACATTTACTCGTACTACAGTGGGGATCAATGCAGCATGGATGCAAACATACATAGGAGGGGTTTCATGCCCTTATATCTGCGGGAAGCATTTGGATCACGGTGTTGTTCTTGTCGGATATGGTGCTGCCGGCTATGCTCCTATTCGTTTGAAGGAGAAGCCTTACTGGATCATAAAGAATTCGTGGGGAGAAAACTGGGGAGAGAACGGGTATTATAAGATCTGCAGGGGCCGTAACATTTGCGGGGTGGAGTCTATGGTCTCAACTGTTACTGCAATCCATACTACTACACAGTAGATACGATGCATTGATGTGGGGGAGTTTAAGGTAGTTTATACAGGCATTGTGTATGTAAAAAGTGTGCCTTCATTGTGTTGTAATATGGCTATGGTATCAGCTTTTCTAGAAGAATCATGAAATGATATATGTAAGAATTTAGCTGCTTGCAGTGTCATGTATTGTCCTGTGTGTAAAAGTTACTAATGTTGTCATAGTTGGAACGTATTATATACACACTGTGTAAAAGTTACTAATGTTGTCATACTTGGAACGTATTATATACACACTGTGTGTAAAAGTTACTAATGTTGTCATACTTGGAACGTATTATATACACGTGTGTGTTAAACTTGATGTTGTGTATGGTATGATTCCCGATTGCACATCATAACTACACAGCGGACAAGTAATGAATATATTTCTCACTGGATATTTGGAAACCGGATCCTCTAGACCAGAAACTTCCTGAAGTCATACAACATGGTTTAACTAGTGAATGGAAAAAGTGAAATATATTCATTTTAACTTTTATGCCAAGCCGTTACCTCTCCTCACGTTTTCGTTTGCATTTTATTTTCCTTTCACTCCATTTTAATCCAATCTGCTAGGTCTGCAACATTTTTTTTTTCTCTCTTTGCGTGTCTTTTTAATCAAATCAGAATGTAGTGATCAACATAAATTACTTTTTAAATGAAAATAAAATTTATTTAATAATTTAGGATATTATAAAAATGTTATTAACTAGTTTGTAGTTTTTCAAAAATATGAAATCTTAAATGACGAATGTTTATATTTATATTAGTAATGTCTTCGTGCAATACACGAGTTACAAATATAGTATGATATCTATAATTATATAAAAGTAAGACAGCTGAAAAAAAATATAGAAATTTTTCTTTTCCTGCAAAATATATCTTTCTAATTTTAAAAAGTATAATAGCCAATCAAATTTTTTTTCTTTGCTTTTTTATTATAATTTTCAAAGGTTTATAATTTTTTCATATCAACTTCATTCTTTATGAAAAATATATCAAATTAATCATCTTTTCATGATCTTCAATTTAATATCCATATTGTATGTATAAAAATAAAATATTTATTTTTAATATACAATATATTTTTGCATATTAATTGCAAGATATTTAATATTTAATATATTTATACATTGTGAAATATTTTTATTTCAAACAATTTTTATTAAAAATAGATTTTATATAATTATGTATTTTATTTTAAAAAATATATTACTATTTTTATAATAATTTAATATATTATCATAATCATCACAATAATAATAACTTTTTTTTATATATAATTAAAGAAAAAAAAAAGGAAACCATTGCACGACCTCTCAATCTTCTCTTCCACAGTTCCACAAATCTGAATTGTGTTTTCTTCCCAATGTAATTTTTAGAATTTTCCTTTCTCTCTTTTCATTTGATGAATTAACATTTCAATAGATCTGGCTCCGACAAGATTCTGACGCTCCTTCACTCAATTTTTCTAGCGGAGGTATTCACTGCCATAAAAAGCACACCCATGTCCGCTGCCGTCATTATCGAGTTCACCTTGTTCATCGGGAATAAAAATGTAAGCATTCCTCATTTTTTAATTTTCGTCAATATTCAGAGCCGAAAATCTCCAATCGAAAATCTTTAGAGAGAGAGAAAAAAAAAGAATTGTGTGGGGATAACGAAGAATTGAGAAGAATGACGGAACATTCGCTCGCTTTCAGATGGAGATGATAAAAATCTATGGAAAAATTACTCTAAAATCAAGAAATAATAGGAGAGAATGAAGACTCGAGACAAAACAGAGAAATGATGCCCTCTTGCAAATTGGAGAGAGAGAGATAGGCCACAGTAATGTGAAAATATCATAATAACTAATACTGTTACAGTTTAGGTGACAAGAGGGAGCATGTGCAGAATTAATAAACCATAAGGGATTTGATTTATTTGAATTTTTTTTTTCTAGTTTCATCTACGTCATTACTAAGTCAGTGGTCGAGTGGTTCTTGACTTCTTGTGCTTTAATTAATAATAAAAAATGATTAATCACAATTTATGCGGACTTTATGAAAACGATTAAAAAGAAGATGAAAAGAAAAAAAGAAAACAATATAAGAAGGTTGCAGCTTGGCTTGGCTTGGCTTGGCTGAATTAGTCTTTTAAGTATTTTATTCTTTAAATGAACGTTGTCGTATTGTATTGGGATAGAATTGAGACAGCATTTTTTAGTGCAGAGTCAAGGCGGTAACCAGAATAAAAGTTCTGTTCTTTGCCCCCAAACAATCGGCTTGAGGCTAAAAATCTACAACATTGGCTGTTAATAAAAATTAATAATTCATCCTTTTTTTTAATAATTAAAAAGGTATATTAAAAATTTATAATTCAATTTTTCAGTTCAAATTCATTTAAAACATGTAATATACCAAACTAATCATGTTTTTATGATGTATAATTTGATAACAATATTGCATATATCAAAATGAAATATTATATTTAAAATATGAAATAAAATTTTAATGATTTGAATCATTTATCTTTATTTTGATATATGAATTAAATTTGATTAAGATTTATTTAAATTGTTATATGGATTTGAGTTACAATATAAAAAATTTAATTTTTTTAGTTATCTTGTATCCTTCTTCTGAGCTTATCAAATTTTATTGATATTTGTATCAAATATCTCCATATAAAAAGAAAAACTATAAGCGAAAATGATATATAAATAAATAAAGTATATGAATTTAGATAATTTCACATATTTATGATTACTTGGTATAAAGAAAATATTAAATGAATGAAAATGTATACAAAACATTTTTTTTTTCAAAATCGTTATTTGATAGTGACATTCATCCCTTTTCTTTTGTGCATACTACGTTTAGTCTTTAACAAATGTATATTAATGAGACTATATTTCTTAAGATAAATATTTTATACACATTAAAATTCAACAAAGATATTAGTTGTGAGATCTTAGAAAATAATAACAAACTATTATCGAAATATTCAGAAATGTGAAACAAATATTTCTTTAATACAACATATTTTTCTAATACTAACATTTATATAAATAAATACCATATGATGTACCAGAATTCTAGTTAGAACTATATGATAGAGCGATTAAAATGTAAGTAAAAATATAAGTTTTTAAATTCTAGAAACACATATAATAATCATTGATAAAGTAAGTGTGTTATTATATATCGAAAATCATAATTTAAATGTGTTTACTAATTTATGCAGGTTGCAAAGGAAAAGATTACTAGAGATATTCAGAATCAAGATAGAAGATATTCATAATCTAACCAAATCAAGAGAGATTATGCATGAAGAGATCTAATCACACAAGGAAAGATTCACAAAGATCTAAGAATAAAGGAAAGGATTTGCACGATCAAACCAAATCAAGAAATCAACAACTACGGAGATATTCAAGGAGGAAGATCAACAAATAAGAGATAAATAAGGAATGAAGATTAGCAAATGAAAAATCAACAACTACGAAGATATTCAAGGAGGAAAGATCAGCAAATAAGAGATAAACACGGAACGAAGATCTTGAAGGATCGTATGAGGGTTCGGGTCTATAAATAAGAGTCATATGTGAAGGCTGTAGATTAGATCTGTGGAATTATATTGAGTATCATATGTAGAGAGAGAGAGAGAGAGAGAGAGAGAGAGATTTTATTTGAGAGAGACGTTTTTATTTGAGAGCTTATTGTAGTACTATTCTAGTGAATGACGAATTGTCAGTAAACCATTTGTTTGTTTCCACTGTGCTTGGGAGAGTACAAACTATTGGGCTCGGGAAAATTCAGATTTGTGCCATACGGGAATCGGCAGCTAAATCCATCTAGGGGACTAGATGGTCAAGTAAGTTGTTAGAATAGAGTGGTATAGGGTTGGCTAGTATTGGAGGGAGTCTAATGACGTGTAAGTCCAAACTGTACTATTGTGGGAACAAACACTCTTTCTAATAAAGATACTTGAGAGGAAGAAGATATTATTCCTTGCAATTATTGTAATTACTATTTTGTTTCCGCATATTTCAATTATAGTTCGAATTAGTACTGAATACAATACACTCGCACGAATTCTGATCTAACAATTGGCACTAGAGCAGGTTCCAGATTTTTGTTTAAATAGGTTGATCCAGGGACAGTGACATCGGATCTCACGAAAGAGCAACGATGCGACCTTCTTGTCTCGATGGACAAAACTACCCATTCTGGAAATCAATGATGACAATCTACCTCAGTTCTAAACGATATGGAGATGTTATTCTGACAGAGTGGACTTGGCCACAAACGATGGATGGAAAAGATATATCAAAAGTTACTGACAAACCCAAATTCTTGTGGACTGAAATGAAAAGTGTGCAGAAGATGCAAATTATACAGCATTATGTGCAATACTTGCATCGGTAGATCCAATGAGATACAAATTAATTACTCACTACCAAACAGTAAAAAACGCATGGGACATTCTTAAAAAACAATTCGAAGGAAATGAATCAGTTAGAAAGTCAAAACTACAGAGACTGGCCACACAATTTGATGGAATCCAAATGGACGAAGAAGAAGAAAATATTGAACTCTTCTATGCTAGGTTTAGTGATATTGTGAATCAGTGTTATACTCTTGGAGAGGCAAACAAAGAGAAAGTGTAAATCATGAAGATTATGAGAACTCTCACTTCTAGATTTAGGGAGAAAATCACTTTTCTGAAATCATTTATGAAGGTGACTCCTATGTCGTTGGATGATATAATGGGAGAACTCAAAACCTTTGAGATGAACAATGAACTCAACAAGGTCAAAATCAAAGGAATTGCACTAAAAGCTGAGTCGTCCACTAACACTATGTAAAAAGACGTGACTGAACTTGCTGACAAGATGGCATTACTATCCAGAAATTATGGCAGACTCATGAAGAAATTCAACAGCAGATCGTCGTTCAAGAAAAGTTCGAACATGAGTGAAACCACCAAAAAAGGATGAAGTAGAACACAAGCTTCGAAACAAGTCAACAAAAAGGAGACTGATCAATGTAGGAAATGCAGGGCTTTGAACACTATCAAACTGAATGTCCAAATTTTCTTAGGAAAAACAAAGCCCTCAAAGCAACTTGGACTGAATCTGAATCTGAAGCAGATGAAGAACTAGATGAAGATGAGACGAAATATTCAAGCAACTTAGCTGCTTATACTTCCTCCAAAGATCTAATGTGTCTCACCTCTGTTGTTCGAACTGAGGATGAATTGGAGTTTTCGGAAGAACCAAACTTTGTTGATCCAACACTTGAAGATCTGGAATGGATGTACAAATCAAGCTGAATGTCCAAATTTTCTTAGAAAAAACAAAGCCCTCAAAGTAGCCTGGAGTGAATCTGAATCTGAAGCAGATGAAGAACTAGATGAAGATGAGACGAAATATTCAAGCCACTTTGCTACTTATACGTCCTCCAAAGATCTAATGTGTCTCACCTATGTTGTTCGAACAAAGGATGAACTGGAGTCTTTGGAAGAACCAAACTATGATGATCCAACACTTGAAGATCTGGAATGGACATATAAACAAGTAACTGCTATATGCACACAAGGAGCTGAAGTCATAAAAAAAAAACTGGAAAACCAAGTGAAGGAATACAAGAATAATGGGTCCGGCTTCACAGAATTCAAGAATCTTGAAAGGTTAATGTACGAAATCAAAATATCCAAGGAAATCAATGAGAAAGGCTTATGAAAAATTGACCAATTCCCAAAGAAAATTCCAAGAACTTGAGTATCAAGTACACACTCACAAGTCTCATATCTCAATTCTTGAGACCAACCTTAAAGATGGTCAAGAATCCATCCTAAAAAATAACCAGGTAATCTCTACACTGAAAGATAAATTAACTGACACTATATCTGAGTTACAGGATAAGCAAGACGAAGTAGTTCCCCTCTGAGCTGAGTTGGACAAGGTTGTTCGAACCATACAGGGACGAACAACAGTAGAGCAAAATTTGATGAGATACTGGCCTATGGGAATCCACAAGGTAGTAAAACCGACATTGGTTATATTAAAGAAGAAAAAAATGGAAAGGCCACATTTGTGGCAGCCAGTTATTCCTTTACCTACACAAACAACTTGATGACATCCACAGAGATTGGTAAGGAAAAATCCAAAGGTATGTACAAATTTGTTCCTATTTGTCACTAATGTGTGGTACTTGGACACATCCGACTAAAATGCTACAGGATGAGACATGATCTACAATCTGATAACATCATAAAGTGGAATATGTATAGAATCCCACTTAAAATTATGGTACATCAAAATCAACTCACAGGATTAAGAATGATCTTAATAACAAAGTCCAGAAATAGAAATGCGTAGTAAAAGAAAAAAATTGCATGTCTTACTTCTTCCATTGTTTCCCATGTGCAAATAGCACTAGAACATGGTACTATGATAGTGGTTGTTCCCGACATATGACTGGAAATGCTACCTACTTATCCAACATCACCCAGATTGATGGGGAGTTTGTTGCATTTGGTGATGGTAGGAGTGAACGTGTCATGGGACAAGACACTCTTAATGTGGATGGTCTCACTACTTTAACAAATGTGTTTCTGGTTGAAAATCTTAAAGCTAACCTGTTAAGTATTAGTCAAATATGTAACCAGGAAATGTGAGTTAATTTCACTCATGATAGATGAATGGTTCTTGATAACAATACATGTTGTATACTTACAGGAACTAGATCTATTAATAGCTGCTATCTTCTTGACAAGACTCTAGGTTGCCACAGATCCTCTACTGGAGTTACTGAAGTTTGGCATCAAAGCTTGGACACATTGGATATACACATCTCATCACTCTATCAAAATTCGAGTGTGTCAGAGGACTGCCTCAACTTCCGAACAAAGACCAAAGAGTATGTGGTCCCTGTTAGTTGAAAAATAGGTGAAAAGTACTCACAAAGAGGTTAACATTAAACAAATTTTAGATCTACTTCATATGGATTTGATAGGACCAGTGCAAACTGAAAGTGTTGGAGGTAAAAGGTACATTTTTTATATGTTGATAATTTTTCAAGAACACATGGGTAAGATTTCTTAGGGAAAAATCTGACACATTTGATGCATTTGAAAAATTGATTAAATTACTTGAAAATGAGAAAAATAGCAAAATTGTTCGAATAATGACCATGGAAGGGAATTTGAAAACAATGCATTTTCTAATTTTTGTACTTCATGTGGTATTGCTCATGAGTTTTCAGCCCCAAAGATTCCTCAACAAAATGGAGTAGTGGAGAGAAAGATTGCAGGAGATGGCTAGGGTGATGATGCTAGGAAAAATGTGCCCAAAAAATGGTGGGCTAAGGCAATCAACATTGCTTGCTATGTGATAAATCAAATCTACATTAGAAAAGGGGTAGGAATGACCTCATACCAAATCTAAAAAGGAAAAACATCGATTCTCAGTCATCTCCATGTGTTTGGCTATAAGTGCTACAGTTACAAAGACAGAGAACAATTTGGTAAGTTCGACGTAAAAAGTGATTTGGTATGTTTCTTGGTTACTCCAAAAATAGTCGAGCATTCTGTGTTTTCAATTTGAGAACCCTAACCCTTGTCGAAATTACTAATGTAGTATTTGATGATTTATCAAGTAATTCTAACAGTGACTTGGATGAACCTAGTTTACAAGAAGTTCGAACAACTGGAGAAATGGTCTATAAAAATAAAGATGATTCAAATCAGAACGACAATGAGGAAAACGTAAGGAACCATGAACCATCTACCAGAATCTAGAAAGAGCATCCCAAGGAACTTATCATTAGAGAAATTGACGAATGGATCAAGACCTGTGGAATCCTAAACCCCAACACCCTACACCCTACACCCTACCGGAAGAACTACTTTCCTGCTATTTCTTCATAATATTACACTTTAATATAAAATTTATGATTTATGGTGGATTTTAATATATTTTTCTAACTTTTGTAAAATCTCACTCAATGTGATATTGTTAACATTTAGAAATAGAAACATCACACTCACTCACTTGTAAAAGAAGTACTTAAGGATGACAACTGGATTCTAGCCATGCAAGAAGAACTTGAACAGTTTGCCAGAAATGATGTTTGGACCTTGTTTCCGTGGCGTCACAGTTCGAACATCATTAGAACCAAGTGGATCTTAAAAAAAAAATGGATGAGCAAGGGAATATCACAAGGAATAAGGTAAGACTGGTTGCTAAAGGATACACTCAAGTGAAGGGAATTGATTTTGGAGAAACTTTTGCACCAGTCGCAAGACTAGAGTCTGTAAGAATCCTTCTATCCTTTGCATGCATTGAGAAATTTATTCTATATCAAATGGATGTAAAAAGTGCATTCTTGAATGGTTATTTTGTAATATGAAACATGTGTACATCAACCCAAATGATTTGAGGATCCTCATTACCCTAATCATGTGTGCAAATTGAAAAAGGCTTTGTATGGTCTAAAGCAAGCCCCTAGAGCATGATCGAAAGACTAACAAAGTTCTTACTTGCACAAGGATACAAACAAGGGGTCGTCGGTGGCATTCCCTTTCGGATGTGGCGCACAAGCTTGTGTTGGCCCCGACCATTTTGGAGGGCACGGAACCGACCTGTTGCGTTCGGTGCTCGTGAGGTGTTGCCCGGCGTCCTACCGTGACACTGCTGCCCATTGCGGGCCGGGGAACGGGAACTTCTCCACTGCTGCCCATTGCAGGCCAGGGGAGGGGCACGACAATGGCCTCACTCATCAACGGTGGCTTAGAGCTATGCAGTCTCTCATTACATGTTTCGATTTGGTTTGGGGCCGATTCAGTCGAAACACGTACTGCAAACTGCATAGCTCTAAGCCACCGTTGATGAGTGAGGCCATTGTCGTGCCCCTCCCCCGGCCCGCAATGGGCAGCAGTGGAGAAGTTCCCATTCCCCGGGAGTGGATAAGACCCTGTTCATCAACTGGTCGAACAACGACATAATCATTGTACAAATCTATGTCAATGATATTGTATTTGGTTCAACATCAAAAGATAAAGTGAATAATTTTATCAAGGTTATATCCAAGGAATTTGAAATGAGCATGGTTGGTAAATTAACTTATTTTTTAGGTTTGCAGGTTAAACAAAGCAAGAGCGGAATCATGATTTATCAAGGCAAGTATGTAAGGAATCTGATGAAAAAAGTTTGGCCTAGAAGGATGTAAAACTACTCACACCCTTATGGATACGAACACTAAATTGTCCAAAGACGATGGTGGAACTACTTTTAACCCAACCTTATACAGAAGTATGATAGGAAGCCTCCTATACCTAACTGCAAGCAGATCGAACATCAGCTTCAGTGTTGGATTATGTGCGAGATATCAATCCAATGCGAAGGAATCACACCTCAAGGCTGTGAAATGGATCATTTGTTATATTGCAGGTACTACAAATTATAGTCTTAAATATTCATTTGATACTAAGCCTATTCTTGCAGATTATTGTGATGCTGATTGGGTCGGTGATATTTATGATCAGAAAAGCACTTCGAGAGTATATTTCTTTATTGGAAACAATCTAATGTCATGGCTCAGCAAGAAATAGAACAACATATCCTTATCTACAGCAAAAGTTGAATACATTGCGGCAGGGAGTTCATGTTCACAGTAGGTATGGATGATGCACATGTTGTGCGACATACTTGGACTCAATGACTTTTATTTGTGATAATATGAGTGCTATAAATATGTCTAAAAATCCTGTGCAACACTCCCGAACAAAGCACATTGACATCAAATATCACTACATTAGAGAATTGGTTGAGGAAGGTGTTATTGCACTTCAACATGTTCCTACTCTAGGCCAACTTTCTGAAACATTTACTAAGGCCCTGGATTCCCAATGGTTTATCTCTCTTAGGAAATCCTTGGGCATTTGATGTGCTCGATAATAAAAAAAAGTACAAAAAAATGCAATGTAGATAAATGAGAAAAAGGGGTTGTAGGAAATATGACATAAATTCTTTCTCTACGCAGTTTAAGATTCATTTTTTCTTGAACTTTGAATCCAATATGTCTCAATTTATTGTTTTATTGGAAAGAGCTACGACCTTGAAATGATGCAGTGACAAGCTATCAGCCGTATGATTGAGCATCATGCACATAAAATGATAGGTTTGTGAAAGCTACCAAAGTGTTCTGCTCTGATTTGCACAAAAGGGGTTATGAGGGACAATTGAGCTCGTCACATAGGATTTTCCTAATGTGGTTCTTACTTGTGTGGTTTGAGAGCTACTACACAAGGTTTCGGAAGAAGGAGCGATAAGGAATATACTCTTAAAAATATGTCTTAAAAAAGAAAAATAAACTAGAGAGACACTTGTGAATTGAGATCTTGTATTTATTTTAGTGTATCTTCGAACTGTATTGCCTGCTGAAAGGAGAATAATGTCTGAACTAAACCCTCCTTATTATTCGTTATATCTTCGTTTCTAATAATTCCTTCTTATTTTATTTTACTCTCTCTCTCTCTCTCTCTCTCTCTCTCTCTCTCTACAAACCAACAGGTAAACCATGGAAAATTGGGATATATGAATGAGTGGGTTTGGTGGCTAGTAATATAAGACTAGTGGCAATTAATCTCTCTCCCATGATCTCTTATGATGTAAACACGTGGTAGAATCTGCATGGAAAAGGAAGTGTTTGAGCAGTGTATTTGAACCATATCTAACAGCATTTATTTTGTCACATATTACGAAGAGACTTGAATCATTTTTCTACCATAACTGTTAATTCATCTATGTTGTTCAGTTCATATTTGTTTTGATTAAAGATATCACTCACATTCACCTTGTGTCAAAGACCTAGTCTTTCTGCAATTTCTCTCTTCTATTCTCTTTCGCAGGAACATATGACACAAACAACGCGTTGGTCCCAGTTAGATCTCCAATGAAATTTTGAATCCAGTCCTTCTAATATTCTTGAGCGGTTCGCACCACCATTGAAAATGGCTTCTATGGTAGTTGAAGTTGTTGCTCAAAAATTGAATTTCACTAACATTCGTAAATCTCTAGATGTTCCCTTGAAATCAAGTCGTTCTATGTTCATCAATCCTTCGTCACATGGCTTGAAAAAGGGGGAGACAAAGATACTGATAAATTAAGATAATGAATAGTACAATAGTGAAGGAAAAGCTCAAATTAAGGAGGAGTTGGTTGTCAAGAGGAGATAATGCATATTTTTTAAACTCTATGTGTGATATTTTTGTGGTTGCTAACAAACTATGTTGTATGCATGATCTGATTGATTCTACATTATGTTATATTCATTAGGTTATCTCTATTTGATAAAATTGCATACTAGGAGTCCTAAGTTTATTGTTTGTTCAAATTGGGATTAGATTGTTGTGTTTAAAAATATTTGCAGGACAGGAGATTTTCGATCCAAATGCCAAATTTGGAGATTGATAATGTAAGTGTGTTGGCATATATCGATAAACATAATTTAAATGTGAACGCTAATCTATGCATGTTGTAAAGGAAAGCATTACGAGAGATATTCAGAGTCAAGATAGAAGATATGCATAATCTAACCAAATCAAGAGAGATATGCATGAAGAGATCTAATCACATAAGGAAAGATTCACAAAGATCTAGCAATAAATGAAAGGATTTGCAAGATCAAACCAAATAAAAAATCAACAACTACAGAAATATTCAAGGAGAAAGATAAACAAATAAGAGATAAATAAGGAATGAAGAATAGTAAATTAGGAATCAACAACTACGAAGATATTCAAGGAGGGAAGATCAGCAAATAAGAGATAAACATGGAAGAAAGATCTTGAAGGATCATATGAGGGTTTGGGTCTATAAATAAGAGTCATATGTAAAGGTTAGAGATCATCTCTGTTGAATTATATTGAGTATTATATGCAGAGAGAGACGTTTTAGTTGAGAGGATATTGTAGTACAGTTCTAGTGAATGGCGAACTGTCAGTGAACCACTCGTTGGTTTCCACTGTGCTTGTGAGAGTATAGTCTAGTGGGCTCGGGAGAGTTCAGATTTCTGCCATACAAAAGTTGGCAGCCAAATCTATCTACGGGACTAGAAGGTCAAGTAAGTTGTTAGAAGTGGTATATGGTTGCCTAGTATTGGAGGGAGTCTAATGACGGTAAGTCCAAACTATACAATTATAGGAACAAACACTCTTTTCAATAAAGATACTTGAGAGGAAGAAGGAATTCTTCCTCGCAATTGTTGTAATTACTGTTTTGCTTCCGCATATTTCAATTATAGTTTGAATTAGTACTGAACACAACGCACGCGCACGAATTCTAATCTAACAATCATGTTTGTGCAAATAAAGATAAAAATATTAAATATATTATGAAAACAATATAGTGTAAATACATATACTGACCGTGCTGTCGGGGCACGTCAAAATTAATTATATTTATTTTCCTCGCTTTTCTATACTATTTTGTAGTAGTGGGAAGTAAGGGTCGATCCCACAGAGAACGATTGAATTATTTGTATATTTTTATGCCAATTTACAAATGCAAATAAGAGGGGGGGTTGTTGATGGATTTTGTCTACTATACTAATAAAATCAAATATATGCTAATAAATAAAAATCAAGCAAATAAACATATGTCAAACAGTAATACGAAGCAATTCCAGTTCACGGTTCAGTTTTCCTCCTATTCTAAATTAAATGATTTATGTGATACTTTATTAATTTAATTGTGGAATTCTTACCCCTAAACCAACAACAAGCTCTGTTGATTCACTTTATCCCTTAAGTGTAGTTAATTAGAATAAACTATCTAATTAACCTATTTATTGGAACAGTCCAAAATACGCTCTTTGGATTTAATTCGTTAAACGCATTATCAATTAGGATAATAAGGTAGGTAGGTTATCGAATTCACACGCTCAATTCAATTAATTCTGAATTATGTTGATTCTAATAATAAATATTATTAGTCGCTACAAACGAGTTCAACATCACAACAATTATGGATTGCTATTTAAACTCTAGCTCTAAATATATAAACTATTACTTGAGCTGATCAATCACAATAACAATATATATATTATAAATCAATTCAAACAGTCAACATAATAAATTCGCACATATTAAATCAATACGGTGTCACAAAATTATAAATCACATAATATTGAAATAGGGTTCAAACATTCCCTAAACCGGAATATAGAATTTAGTTACCCATCACGAATCTAACAATTGAAAAGATCAAAATGAAAGACATCGAAATCAAGACAAGAAGAAAAGAGTAAACCAAAAGATTCTCTCCTCCCTTCTTCTATTTTGCTACAGAATTTGCATGGCCGCTGGAACGAATCATTCTTCTAAAATCAATGGCTGCTCTTTTGATGAATGATTGATGGCTGCTATGGTGGGTCTCCAGAATGGTGTCTCCCTTGCGTGAATGAGTGATCCTTGCCCTCTAAGGATTTTCTCCTTTTATTGTTGCCAACTTGCCCTAATTCATCTTATAGGCTTAATTAAGTTTTCGTCTTTTAATTAATTAATTAATTAATTAATCTCTTAACTTTTTCAGCCCATAAACTTTTATGTAATCTTCCTTCCTCAGATGGGGCAAAGGATGACCAACTACTTATGTGGATTATTGAATGAAATTGTCCAAAAACAATGCTGCGAATAACCACAAAAACAAAAAGGACGTAGTTCTCATCAAAATATTAAATAAGTAGGAAATAGAGAGTGCACAAGAATTAATTATATTAAAAATACAATTTTATCAATTAAAAATATGCACAATTTCCTACCTATCCAATCCCCCGAAATAGACGCGGAACCGGAACCGCCGGTTCGAACCGGCGGTCAACGGTTCGGTTCGAACCATTGACCGGTTCTGGTTCCGGTTCTCCTATTTTTGGAACCGGAATTGGAACCGGAACCGCCGGTTTCGAACCGGCGGTGCCGGTTCCCGGTTCCGTGCTTTCAAAAATATAGCCGTTGAAGATCAACGGCTGAGATTAAATAGCCGTGGATCTTCAACGGCCCAGATCATGTGGCCGTTGGGAACCGGCGGTTCCGAATCGGAACCGAGAACCGGCGGTTCCCAATGGATCTTTTGATTTATGTTTTTTTCCTATAAATACCCCTTCCTACTCATTTCAATTCACAACATCTCTAATCTCTCTCAATCTCTCTCAATCTCTCTCGATCTCTCTCACATCTCTCTCAATCTCTCTCACATCTCTCTTAAGCTCTCTCATATCTCTCTCAATCTCTTTCTCTCAATCATCTTTATATTCTTTATCTTTATCAATCTTTCTCAAAATATCGAGCTCAAGCCAAAGAGGACGTGGAGGTAGAGGATCATCTTCTTTATCTCGATAAGCAAAAGGGAAATCGGTTATGCCGACGAATACAAGTGCCGGAACCGGAATGCCACCACCATCTCCTTTGGTTCCAAGATATCTCAATCTTGACGGTGAAAATATTGAAATTCCGGTCGAATGGCAAGAAGATTTTGAAGCTCAATTAGGTTTGTATTTATTTTATAAAATATCTCTCTTAAATATTATTTTATACTTTTTTTTAAATATCTCTCTCAACTATCTATTAATTTATTTTGATTATCAATTTAGGTGCACAAAACGAATCTAACGAAGAAGAAGTGCATCCAACTCAAGAGAGTCAAAGTCAAAGTCAAAGTACGCGACAAACTCAAAGTGGACGAGATGAGGCACTAAGATCGGATATCTTTGCCATTCACTTCAAAAGAGATATCCAAAATAATAAAGCAGTTTGCAAATATTGCGAGGTGGAATATGTGTTTCAAAAAGGAGGAGGTTATGGCACGCTCAAAAAACATTTGCAACGTGTCCATCCGGACAAAGTCGGAAATGATCGGCGTCAAACACAACTACCTTGTGGAGGTCCTGGAGGATTCACCGGATCCACTGATGAATCACAAGGTACGCCTTCTTTATTTAAATATTCCGAACCTTTAATGAGAAAATATTTATCAAAAATGGTTTGTGGCATGTCTTAAGCTTTTAATTTTGCTGAAAATGATTTGTATAAAAACTTTGTGTCACTATCAATGAACCCTCAAGTGTCCGGTGTTTCACGTAGAACATTAGTTCGTGATATTGAAAAAATTGTAGGTGAATATAAGTGGTCTTTAACTGATATGTTTGGTTCTTTACAACAAAAAGTTTCAATTTGGGTGGATATATGGTCGGATCATTGGAGAGAACATAGCTTCTTAGGACTTACTTGTCATTGGATAGATAATTCATGGACAATGCAAAAAAAGACTACTTGCATATAGAGAATTTGATTAAACACACACGGCCACAAATATTTCTCATAAAATTCATACTATTTTGCAAGAATATAATTTAGTTACAAAATTTTTTTCAATTTCATTTGACAATGCAATTTCATTTGACAATGCTAGTGCTAATACTGCTAGTTTGCCATTATTAATTCAAATTTGTCAACCATCATTTAAGGGTAGATTTTTTCACATTAGATGCATGTGTCATGTTTTAAATTTGTGTGTACAAGATGGCATGGAACATTTTAAAGCACATATAGGTCCTATTAGATTAGCAATTGGACATTTAAAAAGACATGCAACTTTATGCAAAAAAATGGAGAAGATTTTGTAAAGCATATGGTATGCCGGAACCCAAAAAAATACTAAAGATGTGCCTAATCGTTGAAATTTGACCTATAAAATGTTGAATTCTTCTTATGAAGTTAGAAATGAATTATGTACATTTTTTTCACAAAAACAATTAGGCATTCCTTTATTTCCGAGTTCATGGGATACATGTGTTGAATTAATGTCTCTTTTGAAAGTTTTTAAAGATGCAACGGAAGAATTATCCGGATGTTACTATCCCACTTCTCCTTTAGTTGTAGATCATTGTGTTAAAATTGCACTTATTTTACAATCATATTATTCGCATGACTCTTTACAAAATTGCATTAGAAGCATGAGAAGTAAATGGTTAAAGTATTATCAAGAAATTCCCGATTTATTTTTAATTGCAAAACTTTTAGATCCTAGAATTAGAGAAGATGGTTTAGAAGAATTACTAACAATGTATTATGATGCATTATTTCCGGTTAAGGATGATGACACTCCTAATCCGCATATAATTGTAGGTAACACAAAACAATTACTTTATGATTGTTTTAAAGAATATAATTTTTTTTATGGTGATAGTTTAAATAGTGAAAGCGGTCACGGAAATGATAATATTGGTGGAGGTAGTTCGGTTTCGGATCAACACGAACATCATCACGATCCGAACTTTCAACACCTCAATCAATATTATAGGTTTTATGATATTAGAAAATTAAAAAAACCTAGGAGTAATAGACTTTATCAAGAAGTAGATAATTATCTATCTACTACTTTTGAAGAACTTGGATTTGATACACCTAACGAGCTTTTGAGATGGTGGTCTCGAAGAGCAAAAAACTTTCCTATTTTATCTTTAATGGCAAAGGAAATATTTACGTGCCCGGCATCCACCGTCTCGGTTGAACAAGCATTTAGCACTTGTGGTTACATTTTGGATCTTCGAAGATCCACTTTAAGGGTGGAAAATCTAGAAAATCAAGCTTTACTTCATGATTGGTCGAACGCCGAGGTAAGAAAACAAGAAGTAAATTTTGATGAAGACGATGAGGATGAAGATGGAACCGAGTATTCGACCACATCCGGGAGTGATTGAGTCTCGCCACTAAGCCACTTCTCAAGCATCAAGGTAAGACCGTAAGAGAACTACGTCGACTTTGATTCCTCAACTATGAGGATACGTAGGCAACTTAATTCTAAATTAGAAATTAAATTTTAATTTCTAATTTATAGTTAAGTTCAAGTCTTTTTTTTTTCTCTCTTCTATTTTCTTTAATATGTTGTAATTGAAAACTTGTAAAGTTGTAATCTCTTGTTAAAAGTAAATGTTTTTAGGTAATTAAAATTTTTGTTGTAACTTTTCTATTTTTTATTTTATTTTATTATAAGTTGTAAATGTTAAATTTTGATTGTTGTAATTTTTTTTTTGTAAAATGTAATTGTTTTAGTTAAGTTAACTATATATTCAATTCAATCTCTTGTGATAATCAAATTCAAAAGACAAAAAATTAATTTTGAAAGTTGTTAGTTATTAAAAAAAAAAAAAACCAGCGGAACCGGGAACCGGTGGACCCGGCGGTTCTGGAACCGGAACCGTGTATATAGCGGTTCGGTTCCGGTTCCACCCTTCCCGGTTCCAAAAACCGACAGTTCCAAAACCAAAACAGGAACCGCCGAACCGTGCCCACCTCTACCCCCAAAGTCAAACATTTCCTTGTTCTCAAGAAAACATAGAACAAAAGCATACACATAGTTGCACGGGGAGAGCTATACTCAGTCTCAAGATATCTCAACTCATGCACTTTTCACAAGACAAGTTTAACTCAACTGTCAAGTGTTTCATAACATATATTGTTCTTAAAGTGTCTCATCACCACCTACAATTAAGTTAATCTCACATATGCAATTATTTAATACCCTCACAAAAGAATAACTCATTTCACTCAAGTGTATAAGAAGATGATAAATTTAAAGTCACTTATATCAACACAGAGTATGTCATTTACCATAAGCTTGCCCAAATATCTAATTTCCACTACTTGTTAATTGAGTTTTCATAAAATCAAAGGGTTTTCTCAGGGTATGATGTGGTTGTAGTTCAAGGTAAAATCCAGGAGGTAAAATTTTGAAGAAAGTTAGGCTAAACTTGTTATGATTATTCATGGATGTTAAAGCACTCTAACGAATTTACAATTACAGCTTTTAGTTTACACTTTCCCAACTCCACCTTGTTGTATATCCATGATCGAACTACTGTATTGTTGTACATTTGCCCTTTTTTTTCCGGGAGGTGGCAGTGATACTGAAAGTGGTAGTAATACCCACTATTTGTTTTTTAGGAGGTGGCAGTGATACTAAAAGTGGCAGTAACGTTATTCTGCCCCCCACAAATTTTTTTTTGGGAAGCAACACAACGTAGTAAAACAAAATGTACACAAAAATATTAAACTCCCTACAACCATCAATAACCAGTAATTAAGCCCCCATGAGACAAATGGACACATGCGGCCTTTAACTTCATATTATAGAACACCTAATTCGTTAAAAGGGCAATCCACAAATATTCAAAACAGTTATGAAGATGAGGAGCATGAAAAAATTCGATTAGGGACGGTTTAAAAAGAAACGTAGCCAAGGCTCAACGGGGTATCCTAAAAGATCAATAATTAGGGTGGTTCATAAAAAATGCTCAAATAGGGTGTCCTAAATGCCCTTATCATCTAACATAGACAGACTCAAAACTGTAACTTCAAAAAGCATAGCCGAGCAAGTTCTAGAAAAAATAAGTGTGATAATCCCACATGAAAGAAAAGAACATCATGTATATAAGTAGTGCTCAAAAGCTCAAATCTCACATCAATAACAGGGCTGCGTATCAAATCACACATGCAAAAGGTAACTCAACTGTAGGCTTAAAGGGATAGCTTTATAAAACTATATCAGTCAATCACACATGTCACACAGAGCCAATTCAAACTTAGGAAGTAAATATCATATTCTCATAATTCTCATCATTGCAAGCTTCCTCTAACTACGACATGTTATACATTCGTCCCATCCCCCAACACTATCATCAGTAGCATGCTACAAAATCATGAAAGATGAATAATAAAAAACATAAAATTTCATTAAGTGCGGGAAAGGAGTCACCGTTCAGTGGGACGATGAGGAGGGTCAACGTGAAGCCATTCGGCGTGAGAGGGTGACTATCTCCTGGTCCAGCTGCCTAAAAGAGAAAAGAGAAAAAGAAAATAAAAAAATTCACAAATATATATATTTATATATATATGCATAGGTTGCCTCCCATGTAGCGCCGTTGTTAATGTCGTTAGCTCAACTTAAGACTTTCCATTTCAATGAACACTCCAAGGAGGTTTTGGAATTGGTCTCAAAGATGACATATCTGCTGCTACATTCAAGGTCCATCCATTCATCTCTATCTCTTTCACCATTTTAGACTTTGAAAACTCGATGAATGAAACTCCATATGAGATTTGTTTTCTAAAAATATATTGGTCCCCATTTGATCTCATCATCTAAGTGTATACACATTTCATCTATTTTGAACACTTCTTTAATTTCATTCTCTTTATCTTCATTTATACCCCTGTGGATTAGATGGAAAAGACAATGGGTTAGTCTTAATAGGAGAAAAAATAGGTTGATTTACCTTAGTCCCGTGGGTGGGTAATTCCACACTGGGTGATCCAGTGTCCAGTTGTACAGCAGGTTCCACACTGGGTGACCGAGTGTCCAGTTGTACGGCAGGTTCCACACTTGTTGACCCAGTGTCAGTTTCTTCAGCATCAATCTTCTCTTTCTCGATATTTTTCATGGCAAACCCGGGCTTTTTAGGCTCTCCAAGTTGCTTCGTACTCCTTAAAATAACAACACTTATAGTCCTTGGATTTATCTCGGGTTGGGAAGGCAATTTTCCACTATTCAGATTCTTCAAGCGACTTACGGTGATGGCCAATTGGCTTATTTGTGTCTCAAGATTTTTGATGCTACATTGAGTTTCTTGTTGGAATTGTCGCATATCTGTTGAAGTTACACCATGTTGGAAGCTAAAGTTTTCATCGTTTCCTCCAAGATTGCACTAGAACTTTGCTCCAGTTGTTGTTTTTGAAAGTATTGGTCTCTCGACTATGGTGGTAAATGAGTTTGTTCTATTGGTAGTCCATTGTATGAATTTCTCCACGAAAAATTAGAATGATCTCTCCACCTCGGGTTGTAGGTATTCGATTGAGGATTTTGTCTCCTCCCTTCGAAATTTCTGGTACCAATAGCATTGGCATGTGCATCTATCTCCTCAAGAAGAATCCTACAGTCGTCGGTGGTATGATTGGTGGTCTCACAGATTTTGCACGATTTAACTTGTTGGCTAGTTCCTGCAGTAATCTTTCTAACAAAAGAAGTGAGCTCATTTAATTGATTTTGAATTGATGCATCATTTACATCTTTTACCATCTTATATGAAAAATCACGGCTACCAAACTGCTGCGAGTTTGCCGCCATGTTCCAAATCAACTATTTTGCTGCTGTCGGAGTCTTGTCTACAAGTGTTCCACCACTGGCCGCATCTATAATATTTCGGTCCATCAGTCTCTGGAATTGCGTATGCATGAATTGTCTCTCCATCAATTTTCATTATACCATAAATCTCCTTCCATATATTGGCTACTCGAAAAGCTGGAAAATATTTTTGTAAAAACAAACTCTCCATCTCAGCCCATGTGGTGATAGATCCTGACAAATAATATAGTCAATCCTTCACTAAGTTCTTCAAGGAAACTGGAAGAGCTCTCAACTTAATTTGCTCATCAGTCACTCCTATAGTCTTCATACTTGAGCAAACCAAATGAAACTCCTTCAGGTGCTTATATGGGTCTTCATCTGCATAACCATAAAAAGAAGGCAATAGGTGTAAAATATCATAATTAAACTCAAAAAGTGGTATTTGCACTAAAATCGGGACAAGTAATGCAAAAAGTTTGTTGAGCAATAGCAGAATTTGTGAGCTCCCTCAAAGTTTATGTTGCTGCCATTATAATTTCAAAATTGATGTTAGCCTGACCTGCACTAAATTCTCCAAAAAAATGTTATGAGACTACATAAACTACAGGGGAAAAATTAGAAAGAAAAAATACGAAAAAGAATAGAAAAATTACAAAAACTTCACAGCTGAACATGACACTAGGTGTCCCAGTGTCAGTCCTGCTGCCAATCTCTTTTTTTTTTTTCTCCAAAGCAACTAACTCAAATATTTATAGAAAATATGAGAGAAAATAAATCAAATGAAGAAATGTGAATTCCACGAGAGAGAAAAAAACAGAAAATTCGTTCAAGAAAATAAACTGCTTCATACTAGGTCACCTAGTGTCAAACCTGCCGGCAGCTTAAATCTTCAACAAATAAAAACACACAAAAATCAACATAAATAAATATCACAAATAAATTCACACCATTCTCCGACAACGACGCCAAAATTTTGACTGTGCTGTCGGGGCACGTCAAAATTAAGTATATTTATTTTCCTCGCTTTCCTCTACTATTTTGTAGTAGTGGGAAGTAAGGGTCGATCCCACAGAGAATGATTGAATTATTTGTATATTTTTTATGCCAATTTACGAATACAAATAAAAGGGGAGTTGTTGATGGAATTTTTCTACTAAACTAATAAAATCAAATCTACTCTAATAAATAAAAATAAGCAAATAAACAATACCAAACAGTAATAAGAAGCAATTCCAGTTCATGGTTCAATTTTTCCCCTAATCCAAATTATATAATTTATGTGATACTTTATCAATTTAAATGTGGAATTCCTACCCCTAAACTAACAACAAGCTATGTTGATTTGTTTTATCTCTTGAGTGTGGTTAATTAGAATAAACTCCTCTAATTAACCTATTTAATCGAACAGTCCAAAAAATGCTCTTTGAATTTAATTCGTTAAATGTATTATCAATTAGGATAATAGGGTAGGCAGGTTCTCGAATTCACACGCTCGATTTAATTAATCCTAAATTATGTTGATTCTAATGATAATTATTATTAGTCACTACAAATGGGTTCAACATCACAACAGTTATAGATTGCAATTTAAATCCTAGCCCTAAATATATAAACTATCAATTGAGTTGATCAATCACAATTAACAATATATATATATATATTATATATATATATATATTATAAATCAATTCAAACAATCAATATAATAAATTTGAACATATTAAATCAATATGGTGTCACAAAAATATAAATCACATAATATTGAAATATGGTTCAAACATTTCCTAAATCGGAATATAGAATTTAGTTACCCATCACGAATCTAACAATTGTAAACATCAAAATTGAAAGATATTGAAATCAAAACAAGAAGAAATGAGTAAACCAAAAGATTCTCTCATCCCTTCTGTTATTTTACTGCAGAATTCAATTTGCATGGCCACCAGAAGGAATCATTCTTCTAAAATGAGTGGCTGCTCTTTTGATAAATGATTGTTGACTGCTATGGTGGGTCTCCAGAATGGTGTCTCCCTTGCTTGAATGAGTGATTCGTGCCCTCCAAGGGTTTTCTCCTTTTATTGTTGCCAACTTGCCCTAATTCATCTCATGGGCTTAATTAAGTTTTGGGCTTAATTAATTCATCAATTAAGTCCTTAACTTTTTTAGCCCATAAACTTCTATGTAATCTTCTTTCCTCGAATGGGCTAAGGATGACCAACTGCTTATATGGATTATTGTATGAAATTGTCCAACAAATGCTGCAAATACCCACAAAAATAAAATGGTTGTAATTCTCGTCGAAACATTAAATAAATAGAAAATAGAGAGTGCACAATAATTAATTATATTGAAAATATAATTTTATCAATTAAAAATACGCACAATTTCCAACTTATCATATACAAATACTGAAGTCTTACAAAAAAAAAAAAAACTAGAATTATTCTTTGGTCACGTCAATCAGAATTTCAATCCGATATAATAATGAATGAAATTACATAGATTTAATAACAATGGGACTCGGGAAAGACATGGCAGGGTTTCGATTTTGCATCGAAACCGACGGTTCGAATAGTCGGCCAACGGTTTAGTTTAACCGTTAACCTGATTTTGCTTTCATATCAAAATCGGAATCTGACCAATCCGGTTCTGGTCTCGGGATAGCCAGTTCTTGGCCAACCGATTTGGTTTAACCATTGAACCAATTTTGGTTTCCAATAAAAACAGAGCCTGACCAATTCGGTTTTGGTCCCGGGATACCCAGTTCTGAGAACCGGCGTGGTAAAAACCACTGGTTCTAGTTAAAAACTGTCGGTTCTAGTTCCAAGTGTGAAAATTAAAAAATAGGAATTTGAGTCGGAACTGCCTATATGCCGATTCGATTTTGGTTCCACCCCCATGATTTTTGAAAACTGATGGTTCTGGAACTGAAATTGGAACCAGCAGAACCATGCTCATGTCTAACTTAAAAGTTGGGACTTGGGTTATATCATATTGTATGACATTGGGACATAATTGGGTCACCGTTTTCCAATACAAAGGATCCAATTTCATTCTGGCTACTAGTTGTCGTTCGTGTAATACACGAAACAAATATATTTTATTATAATAATAATATATAATAAAAATATATTATTATTATTATTATTATTATTATTACTATTATTATAAAAATTACATAATAATCATCTATGTCAATTATATTTATACAAATATTATGCGACTTTTTTATATATTATATAACATTATCATTCTCTTAAAGTTTTCTTTATTAAATAATAAATTGCATGGTTTTTTTGAAGTGCATTTTAGAGTGTTTCAAACTCAATACAAAAATTTCAACTCACTAAACCAATTAAGGTGGAATAATAAATTATATTATTATATAATTTTTTTATTTTTATAAAAAATATTTATATTTTTGGATCAAATTCATATATTATTTATTCTAATCCAACACATATATCAAAATAAAAATAACTAATTTAATCCATGAAAATACTATATTCTATCCATAAAAAAAATATATATCACATTTTAAATATAATCTTTATTTTAAAATATGCATTAATATGTCAATTAAAGATCACGAAAAGAGAATCAATTTGATATATGATACGTTAAAAATAAATTTATATTGAAAAAATTATTTGAGTTTTTAAATTTTAGTAAAAAATAAAAATAGAAAATAGATGGGAAATACACATGTCAATATATAGTGAAAATACATGTCAAGAAATGAGAAGAATTCTCATAATTCTTTTTTTATATTATAGAAGGATAACAAAATTATTACCATAATAAATAATGCAATGACACGTGGCAATAAATAACTTCCGCTATTTCTTCTTATATTTAGTATCAGAACAATTTTTCCGATACAATGACTATTGCAATGCCAATATAGGTATCAGATGTGTATTAGAGACAATTTTCAATACTAAAGAGCTTTGGTGTCAAAAACATATCTTTTAGTATCTTAAAATTACCGATACTAGAAAAAATCTTTGTAGTAGTGAAATTTGTGGTCCAAATTAATCAATCCTTTAGGGTTTGTTTCATATATTATGCAATCTTAGTCAATTCTTGAATTTTTGTGATTAGATGAAAATATACTTTAGGGAAGGATTTGATTTAAATTATCCGTATGTTGTTTGTTTTTTTAGTGATTTGTTTTGAATACATCGCGTGCTTACTCATATGTATTCGAACTGAATCTGTTGAACACATATATTTATGTTCGACAAGATTGGTCGAACACATCTGCTTGTGTTTGAAATATATTTATCAAACAAAGACAAGCATGTTGGCCTAAGACTCGTTCACCCTACCACACAATTGAATTAGAATTCGACAATATCTGTTAAACACTATTTCTATTATTTAGTTGAATGTTTCAAACTAATCTTGAATAAATTAAATATAAGGGTATTTTAGTTATTTTAATGATGTCTAATTTTTTGTGTTTTAAATTAAGGCGTACGACCCTTATATTAACTTATTGCGAATAAATAACTGAAATAACTGAATTTATTCTTGTCATTAATTTAATCCACGGCCTAAATTAACACTAGAAGAGCCTAAACCAAGAAGACTGAATAGACGACTGATAATGAACCAATACAAGCAGCAGCAGCAACACCAGCAGCAGACCCGACGCCGAACTCCCTTCTTCCGCCACCACTGCCCGATACACCGGTCTGGTCATGCCGAAGTTGTACCGAAGCATCCGGCTCCGGAGCATCAGCATGTTAACCACCACAATCGCCACCATCGGCAGGAGGAGGAGGCTAAACCGGAACCCCGACCGCCTCCTCTGCACCCTATCCTTGTACTCCCAGTTAGTGGCCAAGTACACCATCATCATTAACAGGCCGGAGAACACCATTAACGGCAGGGGTGGTGCGGATATGGAGTCTAAGGTTTGGTCTCTCCAGCTTATGCCCCTTCTGGCTCTTACAAACCAACTCATGTTTTTCCAGGTACTCAGGATTTGGAGAGTTTTCGAGGGAGCTTATATGAGTGAGTATATGAATATGAGTAGGGTTAATGTGTTGGAATAATTTTGTGGGGTGAATGGAATTTATGATGGGCAAACCGACTTTCGTTTGGACTTATGCACACGCTCAAAAGCAAGATTCTTCTAAGTTCTATGGTGGATAAATTACATCCTCCATATGCAAGCGTCATATAACTTAATAGTCTCCAATTTAATTTAGAAATGACTAACATACATAGGCTCTAGTCGATTTGATTTAAATTCGATCAAACATACATGAATCGAGCATCTGCTGTGAGCACCCAATTTTTTTATGCTATTATTTTGGTTGATATAGAATTTTTTCATAAAAATAATACTACTTCAAAAAAATAATTACTCCACTCTGGTAAGAATATTATATTTTAACTAAATTTTTTAATTAATTAAATAAAATAAAATATTTTTGAAATCAAATGTAATATATTATGGCAAGCAAGTAATAATTTTAGAACAATATAAATAATATTAAATTTTAAACACACATAACATAAGCAGGATATAAAATTTCGGACGCACATTTCCAACTAGGATCCCTGCTCCAGCAAAAAAGTTACAGGGATACCAAGTATTTTTACCCTATCTTTTAAGAATTTAATGTTTTTTGTCCAATTTTTCAAATTTATTTTCTCAATTTATAAGTTACTGGGTACTAAAATGACTCGTACCTTTATTGATTATGTAGTGTTTAGTGGTACTACTAATAGGATCGAGCTTGACAAACAACTTTTTAGGGTACAAACAATTTGAGCCCAATTATATATATATATATATATATATATATATATATATATATATATAAGTTGATGGTACGGTTCACATTATACAAAATGAATCACATTGATGGTACGGTTCACATTATACAAAATGAATCACACCATCATAATTATTGTTAATTGGGTAGAAGCATACTTTGTTATGAAAAAATAACATTTCTCATGATTCCCAACAAAGTTACGTAGAAGAGTAGCTGTGAACTACAAGAGTTCTGAAGGTCTGATGAAGATGATCTACAGCTCATTAGCTTTGAACTTAGTGAGTCTCAAAACTCAAGACTCATGATGTGCGAGATTAGACTCATCAATTTTACATTGCAAGAATCATAACAAAAAAAAAAAAAAAAGAAACACTGACTGATTTATGATTATAGACAAAAACTATTTGTTCTTATTTATAAAATAAAGATAAGAATCAAAGGTCCCATAATAGTGTAATGCAATCTTTCCCTAAATAGAAAAGGATGAAGAGCTGTAATGTAATGGCTGGAATATGGATATATTTTGTAATCTAACCTTTGAAATACAATAGAATTTAAAATTTAAAAATAAAGGATCACATCCATTCTTTAAAATGTATATTAGGTGGAACTAGTAAAAAACTTTGCCCTGTACTTTATGGATGGTACTAAAATTAGTCTTTAGTATACAATTTTATTTTTTTATTTTTTAATTGTTTAGATTTGATCAATTTCCAGTAAATGCACCTCCCAAATAAGTAGAAAAATAACAAATGCAAGAAAGGTAAAATAATTTAAATTTTCTGTTATATTTGATATTTTATATTGTGTTTCACTGTCTTTAAAACATGAAATATGTTAACTAATAAAGTCATCTATACACATAATATACATTGATTTAGAAAATATAAAATGTAAGATAATATTATAACAATTAATATTATGAATCTATATTTTTATCAATCTAAATTGGATATATATTTTCACTTATCATCATGTGCTGTGCAAATGTAATAATACAATGTGTATTTTAAGTTCAAGCTAAAAATATTTTTAATTAATTAAAAGAGTAAAGAATAAAATTATAAACAAATAAATAAAAAATTAGTATCGTGGGTACATTACCGGACCAAATATGCAATTTTTTTCAATATATTAGTTGTACTTTCTACTTTTAGAAACCTGGATGAACTGCAAATCTATCTTTCATAGCATACTTATCTATTTATTAAAATATATTTTAATATTTTGTTACAATGATCTGTATGTTGACACACGGACGACATGCATGGTCATGAGAAAACGGCGATTAAACATATTTGAATTCTTATTGTATGCGATGATTTTTAATTATTTTAAAATATTTAATACAAATATTATATATATACGATAATTACCCTTTTTAAACATATGAGAGAGAGAGGATGGGATGCTGAGTCATATAAAATAATGAATTATTCTTCTTTTCCTAATTCCTTTGGTCCCGGAAATTTATTCAAAGTGAAGCAACTTTCTTTATTCTTCTATCACAAAAGATAAGAGAGTATGATGATTCAGATTCTTCCCTACAATAACAATAAGGTTTTTTTGTTAAATGGGTAAGGTCTATTACGTGTACGTGAATAGGTTATACATACAGCCAGAAATTTGAGCCGGGCCTAATGGGCCGACTCGAACGGCCCGCAAAAAATAGGCCCGAAAAAAATTGGGCCTAAATGACTCGGCCCGTTCAAGCTCGCTGGCTTGGTGGGCTTGGGCCTGTTAGGCCCTCGGGCCGGCCCATCCATTAACTTTTTTTTAAAAAATTATTTGTTGAATGGCTGAGACCCTTATTAATTAAATTTAAGCTTATTTTTATCATTGTTTTTGTTCGAGAATATGAAAATTAAAGAGGTACGATGACTATAGGTTGTAGCCAATTTTATAGCATAAATAAATTGTTTAAATATTTGCAACTATGTATCACGTAGCATTAAAAATTTGTGAAATTGTAATCCAGTTGATGGCGGGCCGTTTTAGCTCGCTGGCTGTCCCGAAGTGGGCTAGGCTGGGCCATGAATTTATAGGCCCGATGAATTAGTTGCTTAGCTCGATCCGGCCCAACCATAACATTTGGCCCGCGTGGGCCCGACCCAGCCCGTGCGGGCCGCCCGAATTGCCACCTCTAGTTGTAGAGTCAATCTCTTTGTATTAGATGTATCATGTATTTGATTTATAATATTATTTATTTACTTGAAAAATATTCTCATTTTCTTAAAACAATAAATCTGTAGTAATATTTTTTAATTAAACAATTAATAGTGTAGATCCCATTACACAATGCATCCGATGTACAAAATTTTTTGCATAAATTATGTTGAATTTATTAGATAAGCAATGTATACTATTTATGTACCATATATATTTTTATTAAAAAAACAAAAAAAAAATTCGTACTTGAATTTGAGTATGAAAGGCCGGCCTAGCTAGACTACAAAATTACTAGTAGTTGCACTAAAATTATAAGCAAATTATTCTTGAAAGTTAAGTGGAATATCAAAATATGTATAGTTCCATAAGTTACCAAATATAATTAATTGAATATAACCATTATAATAAATAGTATCAAATATCCAATCTAATTAATACCTTAATATGATATATCAACCATTAAAGTGAAGAAGCTAGGAGGATGTTTTGAATGAGCGTAAGCTTAGTTATATATATATATATATATATATATATATATATATATCAACATGCTATTCATAGAAGCATGTCATTAAAATCAATATCATGTTACATTTAACTTTCACAATGTTATGGGCTTATTCACGTCATATCATAATTTTTTTTAATACATAAGCTACAGAAAACAATCATTATGCACAATTTCCATGCACACCACATAAACTACACACAATTTCATGCACAACACACATTGTTCATGATTTTCAGGCGCCACACAATTACGCATGATTTTCACTCCGCATACAGTACACATGATTTTAACGCATGACACAAATTACGTACGATTTTCATGCACCTCACACATGCATGATTTTCATGCACCATGGACATTACGTACGATTTTAATGCACCACACAAATTGCACATAATTTTCACACCGTACGCGCGATTTTCACACACGACACTAATTACTCATGATTTTCACACACGACACACAGTACACATAATTATCATGCACGATGCAAATTACACACGATTTTCATGCACCACACAAATTACGCACAATTTTCATGCACGACACATTACACATGATTTTCACGAACCACACAAATTGCGCACAATTTTCAAACGACACAAATTACGCGCGATTTTCACACAACACTTAAATTATGCATGATTTTCATGCACTACACAGTAGCACGATTTTCATGCACCACACAAATTACACACAATTTTCATGCACAACACACAGTACGCACGATATTCACGCACAACAAACATTACGCATGATTTTCGTGCGACACACATGACGCACGATTTTCTTGCATGATACACAATACGCACAATTTTCACGCACCACACAAATTACACACAATTTTCTCATGCAACACACATCACACGTAAAAATCGTGCGTATTGTTTGTCTAGTGTGAAAATCATGGATAGTTTGTGTTGTGCGTGAAAATTGTGTGTAATGTGTGTCGTGCATGAAAATCGGGTATAATTTGTAGGGTGCATGAAAATCGTGTGCAATTTGTGTCGTGCGTGAAAATCGTACATCCGAGTTTAGTGTATGAAAATTGAATGCAATAATATGTCTGGCATGTGAAAATTGTTTGCGAAATGTGTGTGGCACGTGTGCGTAATTTATTTCTCGTGTGAAAATCATGCGTAATTTTGTTGTGCATAAAAATCATGCATAATTTATGTTGTGCGTGAAAATTGTGTGAAATGTGTGACATGCATGAAAATATAGCGTACTTCGTATGGTGCGTGAAAATCATGCGGAATTTGTGTCGTGCATACTGTGTTTAGTTGAGGAGTTCATGGTGCAGTTTGAGCGGTTTTTAACATAATTTTAAACCGAATTGTCAAGTGTGGTTCGATTAACAAATAAATTTAAAACCATAGTTTTCAAACAATTATCAAGTATGCGATTTTTTGTGGTTTATGGCAGTTTTTGCAGTTTCGAAGTTAATTTATTTTGTTATATTATATGTAAATATTTTTAACTTTAGCAATCAACATTATAATTCAAAATTAGTAATATTTTGTTTTTTTTTTCCAACTAAAAAAAATGCATATTCTTGTTATATATTCAATTCACAAAAAAATAAGAAGTATTTATATATAGGAAAAAATTAATTCAGAAAGACTTATGCTATAAATAATATCAAAATAAATTCCATTATAAATATTGTACTAATGCGCACAATTTTCATGCACACCACATAGTACGCACAATTTTCATGCACAACACAAATTAGGCACAATTTTCATGCATGACATACATTACGTACGATTTTCACTCACCACACAAATTGCGCATAATTTTCACACACAACAGACATTATGTATGATTTTCACACACATCACACAGTACGCATGATTTTCACGCACGACAAAAATTGCCCACAACTTCCATGCACCACACAAATTATGCACAATTTTTATGCACGACATATTACACACGATTTTCACACACCTCACAAATTGCGCACAATTTCACATTACACACAATACGCACAATTTTCATGCACCACACAAATTACGCACAATTTTTATACACGACACACATTACGTACGATTTTCACGCACACACTGTGCATAATTTTCACACACTACACACAGTACACATAATTTTCTCTCACGACACAAAGTACAATTGATTTTCACACAGTACGCACGACTTTCATGCACCACACAAATTACGCACGATTTTCATACACGACGCACATTGCGTACGATTTTCACGCACCACAAAAATTGCGCATAATTTTCACACACTGCACACAGTGCGCACAATTTTCATGCACTACACAAATTAAGCGCAATTTTCACACGACACATAAATTATGCATGATTATCATACACTGCACACAGTACGCACAATTTTCACACACCACACAAATTACTCACGATTTTCATGCACGATACACAATACACACAATTTTCACGCACCACACAAATTACACATAATTTTCACACACAACAAACATTACACACGCTTTTCACGCGCCCTTAAAATTACATGAAAATTGTGCGTAATGTATGTTGTATGTGAAAATCATACGTAGTTTCTGTGGTGCGTGAAAATTGTGCGTTGTGCATGAAAATTGAGCGTAATTTATGTGGTTCATAAAAATTATACGTAAGTTGTGTTGTACGAGAAAATCGTACATAGTGTGTGTAGTGTGTGAAAATTGTGCGCAATTAGTGTGGAGTGTGAAAATCATGCAAAATGTGTAGCATGTGAAAATCGCGCGTAATTTATATCCTGGGTGAAAATCACGCGTAATTAGTGTTTAACGTGAAAATCGTGCATAATTTGTACATAATTTGTGTTGTGCGAAATATGTCGCACATGAAAATCGTGCGTAATTTGTGTGGTGCGTGAAAATCATGCATAAATTGTGTTCTGCATGAAAACTGTGCATACTGTGTGAAAATTATGTTTAATTTGTGTATTGCATGAACATCGTGCGTAGTATGTGAAAAGTGTGTATAATGTGTGAAAAGTATGCATGATGTGTTTAGTGTGGAAAAAGACATGCATAAAATGTGTGGCACATAAAAATCATGTGTACTGTGTCGTGTGTGAAAATCGTGCGTAATTCATGTGGTGCGTGAAAATTGTGCATAAATTACGTATGATTTTCATGCACCACACATTACGCACGATTTTCATGCACCACACAAATTATGCATTATTTTCACACAACACAGTACGCATAATTTTCACACTATACAAATTACAAAAAATTTCATGCACGACACACATTACGTATGATTTTCACGTACCACACAACTTGCGAATAGTTTTCACACTACACACAGAACACATGATTTCCACTGACGACAACTTACGTATGATTTTCACACACGAAACATAGTACGCATGATCTTCACGCACGACACAAATTACCCACAATTTTCATGCACCACACAAATTACGCATGATTTTCATGCCCACATTACGCACGATTTTCACGAACCACACAAATTGCGCACATTTTTCACACTACATACAATACGCACAATTATCATGCGCCATACCAATTACACATGATTTTCATGCACGACACACATTACGTAAATTTTTAATGCACCGCACAAATTGCGCATAATTTTCACACTACACACAATACGCGCGATTTTCACTTGGGACACAAATTACGTGTGATTTTCACACACAACACAGTAAGCATGTTTTTCATGCACAAGAAAATTACGCATGACTTTCATGCACCACACAAATTACGCACGATTTTCATATACGACAAACATTACGCACAAGTTTCATGCACCACACAAAATTGCGCACAATTTTCACACACTAAGCACTATTTATCACACACAAATTATACATGATTTTCATGCACTACACACAGTACATATGATTTTCACACACCACTCAAATTACGCACAATTTTCATACACGACACACATTACGCACTATATTCACGCACAACACAAATTACGCACAATTTTCACACGGCACACATTATGCACGATTTCATGCATTATACATAATACGTGCAATTTTTGCGCACCATACAAATTACGAATGATTTTCACACGTAACGCATGATTTTCATGAAATTTGTGTGGTGCATCATGCGTAATGTTTTTTGTGTGTGAAAATCATGCGTAATTTGTGTGGTGCATAAAAATTATGGGTAATGTGTGTCGTGCATGAAAATTTGGCGTAATTTGAGTGGTTCACAAAAATCATGTGTAATTCGTGTTGTGCGAGAAAATCATGTGTACTGTGTGTAGTGTATGAAAATTGTGCACAATTTGCGTAGCATTTGAAAATCGTACGAAATGTGTGGGACGTAAAAATTGTGCAAAATTTATGTTGTGTGAAAATCACGCATAATTTGTGTTGTGTATGAAAATATTTGAAATTTATATTGTGCATGAAAATAGTGTAGAATGTTTGTTGTGCATGAAAATCATGCATAATTTATGTGGTGAGTGAAAATCATGCGTAATTTGTGTTGTGCGTGAGAATCGTGCATACTGTGTGTAGCGTGTGAAAATCGTGCATAATTTGTATAGTGCATGAAAATTATGCATAATATGTGAAAAACATGTATAATGTGTGAAAAGTGTGCATGATGTATTTAGTGTGTAAAATATTTGTGTAAAGTGTGTGGCGCGTGAAAATTGTATGTAACGTGTGTAGTGCAAAAAAATTGTGCATAATGTGTGGCGGGTGAAAAATCATACGTAAAGTATGTCGCGCATGAAAATTGTGTGTAATGTGTGTGGCGCATAAAAATCGTGCGTAATGGGTGTCGTATGTAAAAAAGTGCTTAACTTGTGTGGTATGTGAAAATCATAGTGTAATGTGTATCATGCATAAAAATCGTGGGTAATTTGTGTGCTGCGTAAAAAATGTGCGTAATTTGTGTTGTGCGTGAAAATCGTACATACTGTGTGTACTACTTGAAAATCGTACGTAATTTTTTTATTGCGTAAAAATCGTACATAATTTGTGTAGTGTGTGAATATTGTGCGTAGTATGTGAAAAATGTGTATAATGTGTAAAAAGAACGCATGATGTGTTTAGTGTGTGAAGATCATGCATAATGTATGTGGCGCATGAAAATCATGTGTGATTGGTGTTGTGTGTAAAAATCCTGCATAATTTGTGACCCATGAAAATTGTGAGTATTGAGTGGCACGTGGAAATTGTGCATTGCGTGTGGAGAATGAAAATTGTGCGTAATGTGTGGTGCGTGATAATTGTGCGTAATATGTTATATGTGTGAAAATCATGTGCAATTTGTGGTACGTGAAAATCGTGTGTAATGTATGTCATGAATGAAAATCATACATACTGTGTGTACTACTCGAAAATCGTACGTAATTTTTTTATTGCGTAAAAATCGTGCATAATTTGTGTAGTGTGTGAATATTGTGCATAGTACGTGAAAAATGTGTATAATGTGTAAAAAGAATGCATGATGTGTTTAGAGTGTGAAGATCATGCATAATGTATGTGGCGCATGAAAATTATGTGTGATTGGTGTTGTGTGTAAAAATCCTACATAATTTGTGACCCGTGAAAATTGTGCGTATTGAGTGGCACATGGAAATTGTGCATTGCGTGTGGAGAATGAAAATTGTGCTTAATGTGTGGTGCATGATAATTGTGCGTAATATGTTATATGTGTGAAAATCATGTGCAATTTGTGGTACGTGAAAATCGTGTGTAATATATGTTGTGAATGAAAATCGTAGATAATTTATGTCGTGCGTGAAAATTGTGCGTAGTATGAAAACAATGGCGCATGAAAATTACACACGATTTCTATGCACAACACACTATACGCATACTAATGTCAATGAGAAAAGCAGGGGAGGAGTATTAGACTCTACATAGATTAACTACTAGTAATGATACATAAGAGTGTCAATGAGAACCTGGGCATTGATGTTAAGCTCCACCTCATTTGCATTTGCTTGGAAATTTAAGTTATGTTAATCTACTGTCTCAAGTGCTTCACTAAGCTTATCATGCTATACTTGCGGGGAAGGAAAAAGGAGCAGTTTACCTTTTGATTGAATTCAACCAAATCAGGAAACATCCACTATTATAATAAGATAAGTGACAAAGAGCTATTATTACATGCCATTCGAGGGAAGTGAAGTCGACACTTTCACTTTCCCGATAATTTTGTTTGGCATAGATCGATGTGCTTGACGTCGTTTCATTCGTCTAGCGCTCCACCTGAGTCCTCTCTGTTTGAGGTATCGTCCCAGCGCGGATCATACTGTCTTCCCCTGTTCTTCCTATTGTTACGAGATTCCCTATGTTAATGTGCTGCAACTATTACATTGGTACTCTACTCTTGTGGATCCCCTATAGGCAACTAAAAGAGTACCGCTTCTTTCTCTAAAACTATACTATACTGGCCCATGCCACCAATCTTCTAACCTAACTCCTCTTTTCACAACCTTAACTAGTAACCTTTAGACGCTCTACCCCTGAGGATGTACCTGCGTAGTAGCCATCTTCATGCTCTTTAGTTGGATTTCTTCCCGAATTTCTTTAATTATTTGTTCTGCGACAACTTTCCATTCTAAGAGCAATCTTGAGGAGATAATTTGGAAAAAGCGAACCCTAGCTTTCTTTTCTTCAAAATATATATGTGTCTATAATAATTTTTAAACATAAAACTAATAACACTGATATTTTGGTTTAAAGGTATGGATGTGAGGTAGAGTACCAAATGCAAAGAGACCAGAAGTATAGTAATCCCAATGGCCCCTCCCCTAATCCAACACTATGGCACTAAATTATACACAAGGAGTTTAGTGTATTTACTTTAGTAGTTGGGATAAAATTGTACTAATAATTGAAGGGATGCATGTAGGGATAAATTTAATTTGTAGACAACAATTTCATGATTCCAATGTCAGATAACTCTTTGGATTAGAAATAATATAGTCCCAAGTCCTTGTTTACTATCTAGAATAAAAGATGAGATTAGGCCAAATTTACCTATTTGTCCTTCAGTATTAAAGCATACATTTGTATACACAAACAAAGTTCTGGAATAATAAACTTCCTAATATGAACTTGATTTTGTCTTCATTTTTTCAGGCTACGGTACGGAACCCCAACAAGCCACGACCATTATAAGCAGAAATGTATATCGATTAAAAAATTATGTAAATCATATACAAAATTGATTTAAATAGAAAAAATTAATTAAAATTAGTTTACAATTATTTAGCATACATGTTTGTAACATACCATATTGTTGCAAAATAGCACACAAATTCTAATAACATTATTCAATTACAACAACAATACAATCTAAATTTCAATCAGTAGCCAACTTGAGGTGATTGTTTGTACATAAATTGCTTCAAAAGGGAGAAAATGTAGCATAATACTATGAAAAGGGCACTTGAACTTGTTAGAATTTTCTCATGTTTTCAACCAACAAATCACCTTTTTAACATTTCTACACTTTCTGCAGCACATCATTCTAGTAATTTGGTACTAATTCAACCGTAAATCTTTTATTTTTCTCTCAAAAATTTTATTTATTTGCCCATTAATAACTGGTCAATCTTTATTTAAAATTTTCTAATTTCCTGGCCTCACATTTACTCAACCATTCATTATACTTTACACTTTATATAGCCGAATAAATTGAATTTTTTTTTTACCAGAACAAAATTTGCAATTCATATTTTTGTTGCGCAGAACAAAAGAATGGTACCTTTGATATCTTGTATGCACGAATTAGAAATTGTTTCGTTGAATATGGCTTTGAATCATCCTCTGCCCTTCCCTAATCTAAAACCAACAATTTGTAGAAATTAGGTTTGGTTATGAATCAAACAAACAATACTAGAAAGTAATAGCATACGTATGAGTCTTACACATTGATAATTTGTCAGGCACCTCTCGAATCGTCGTCTTCCCTTCTTCTCTGATAAGGGCGAGAATTAAATAAAGGGTAGTACAGTCACCTTAATCCATTTTGTCCGACGGTATGTGGACGGATCATTTGTCCTGAATTTTGACAGAAATTCTGAGTCTGGAGGATAACCTGGCCGTTGCTGTCATTAAATGTTAACATGTGATAAGTGGGGAAATCTTTTTTTTTTTTAAGAAAAAACAAATTCCCAGTATTTCAGATCAAACAAAATACTCATTTGGAAGGGCGATATCGGGAATTCACATGGAATGAGGAGTCGGAAGGTTCAGGATGAAGAAGATTTGAAGGGTTATCTATGGCCTTTCCAAGTCTAATAGTTCAGGAAGAATGCCAGCGTCAGCACCACCCACTCCAGGCAGAATATCAGCACGCAAATCCCGCCGGCGAGTTTCAGAATCACCACGCCGTTCTCCTCTCTCACGTACGATTTCATGTTGTTTTGGAAATCCGATGGCCGCGTGAAGATCAGCACGGAGACGGATCCCTGGAAGATGGCTGTCAGAACGGTGGACAACATATGCGCGCCGAAGAACTTGGATCCGCCGCGGGAGGAGGCGGCGCAGCCGCAGATGGTGATCATGTGGAGGAGGATGAGGAGGGCACCAATTAGGGAGGGGATGAGGCGGAGGGATAGGGTTAGGGTTAGGAAGATGCAGCTGGAGGCAGCGCCGAGGAGGATGTAGTTGCTGAGTACGAAGACTTTGTGGGTGTGGGTGGACTCGCTGCCGGTGGTGGTGTCGATTGACAAGCCCATTCCGTTAATTTTCTCGGTGGTTTCTTCAGGAACTGAGGGAATGACCGAATATTGAAGAGAGGGAGAGAGAATTGGGGGCAGGGAAGAGTCTTCGAAAAGGAAAAGGTGTAACGGATATATGAGAAAATCATTGTTAATTTAGACCCCACCTTTTTTTTTTTTCTTTTTTAAATCTTATTTTGTGAATTAATATTCGTTACTATTTCAATTAATTTTAATTTTCTTACATCAACAATACTTAAATCTTTGAATTTCAATTTTAGTGATATATTTTATGTAATTATCCAAGTTACAATAAACAATAATTGATTTCCACGTATAGAAATTATGTAATTTAAGCTAAATTTCATAGGATGTTTCATTTCAGTTTTAGTAGGATTTTTATTTGTATTAATATAATATAAATTTATGAATTTAATAATTGATGATAGATTATTGATATATATATATATATATATTAATATATTTCTAATATCCAAAAAATGATAGAAAATATATAAATAATATATAAAATCTTAAATAATATAAAAATAATACATAAAAACAAAAGTGATATATATATATACATATATATGAATGTGTTGTACAAAATTTCAAGTGTGCACCATCAATACTTAATTGTGTAATATATATATATATATATATTATTAATATAATTTATATTTAATAATAAATTTATTATTATTGAAAATAATACTAACTTCTGAAAATTATAAAATCTGAAAAATTTTTATTTTATAAAAAATAATAAAAAATGATAATAATTTAGTATTTTAAAAATAAAAATAATATATGAGAAAATAAATAAATTATAATATCAGAAAAATAAAAAATAATATTATCTCTAAAATTTATATTCTTTAAAATAATATATAAATTGAAAATCTGAAATTATATATTTATTATCATGCATATTTTACTAGGGAATACAACACAAATTATTTTAAAGTTAAAGAAATCAAGGCCTAATAAATTATTTTACAGACACAGTTTGTTTTTAGAATTTTTCAAAGGCTAATCATCACAAATTTTTAAAAATTCTTAAAACATCTGTATTTCAATAGGTATTACAAAAAAAGTTCTTGAAATTTAAAGAAATCAAACTCCAAAGAATTATTTACGGACTTCAAGTTTTTGAGAAATTTCCGAAGGGTTCATCATAGTCTTTTTAAATTCTTAAATATTTACTTTGAGACACATTTTAAATGTGTATTTTTACTTGGAAATAGAATAAAACTATTTTAAAATAAATAAATCAAGCTTTAACATATTATTTTACAAATGTTATTCTTTGAGCATTTTCCAGGGGGTGGGGGTATATCACAATTTTTTTTTAAAAATTCTTAAAACATCTTAATTATCAAATATTCATTTTCGAACACATTTTTCATATGTATTTTACTAGGGAATACAACACATATTATTTTAAGATCAAGAAATCAAACTCTAACTCATTATTTTATAGACTTTATTTATTAAGAATTTAAAAGGGGTACATCACAATTTTTAAAAGTCTTAAAACATCAGAATTTTCAAATTTTATATTCAGACACATTTTTCATGTGTATTTTACTGAGGAATACAACATAAATTATTTTAGATTAAAAAAATCAAACTAAAAAATTATTTTACAAACTCCATTTTTTTAGAATTACAATTTTTTTTAAATTCTTAAATATCTGAATTTTCAATTATATACTTTTAGCCAAAATTATCATGTGTATTTTACTAGGAAATTTGGTCGCTCTTTTATTTCATTCAAAACGACTCACAAGTGCACGAGGTTATTCATGGTAAAATAATGGTGAGAACATGTATACAAACTTTCTAAGCAATTCCAACTAAATACTCGTTTATATTATCCTACTATATCTAAATATTCGAATTTTGAGATTGATAGTTTAATTAAAAATAATAACATAAAAGATAGAATTAATACATGATTCAAATTCAAGCAACGATGAAACGTCAGAGATTTAATGGATTTTAAGGATATATATTCTTATGGCTCATATGACTTCTTTTAATGTACTAAACCAAATTTAATTCCTATATTTGTAGGAGAATCGCATATATAATTAAACCATCTCTCTCGAGTTATATCTAAATGTGGATTAGACTTCAATGATCATCTTTCTATATCACAATGTTATCTAACTCTCAATAGTTCATATGATTTTTTCTTCTCACAATACTTACCAATCTCTTGATCTAGCAAGTCCATGTTATGCACTTCTAATCCAATAATCAATTAACCCCTCTCGAGTGATAACAAATTAACTATACATATGCAATTATTGGCCACATAATTTCATAAAAAAAATCATACCAAGGAAGCATAAACGAATAAAGAAAATGAATAATATGATAACTCAAATCATATGAATCCATAATAGTTTATACCCTAGAATCACTAAGCAATTTGCTACTCATCATCAACTCTCAATCCGTAGAGAATGAATTAACAATTAAAGCTAACATCAATATAAAAGAGAAATGATAAAAAGTATGAATTATGGCCATTGATTCTTCGTTCTCTCTTCTCTCTACTCTGTTGATTGTTTCATTTCTTATATATTTGTTTCTAACTCTGAAACTGATGTTCTACCTTCGTTTCACGTTCTACCTTTTATAGAGGTTGTTTAGGGCTTAAATTCCCCAAAAATCTTTTTCGAAACGAGAAGATAACACCGTATTGTGAATAGGCACATAATCCTTGCATAGGGACGCACAATCCGTGCTTAATGAGGCACACATTGTTCGTGAATCACAAGGCATGATCCGTGCTTTCCCTGCCCAAAAATCGTTCATTTTGTTTGGTTGCACGGTCCGTGCTTCTAATGGACAAAATCTGTTCGTTCTGTTTTTTTTTTTTTTTTTTTTTTGAAGTGCAGGGTATGTGCTTCTTGTGGCGTGGTCTGTGCGACCTCAAACGGTACTTTTCCTGTCAAAATTTTAACACACCCATTACGTATCAAAATATAATAATTATCATTACAAAATCGTCACTTAGGTATATGCAATTCCTAAAAAACTATGCATAATCACTTTCGAATTACATATAAAACATATGTTTATCATTCAATACAAATTACCATAACTTAAAGAAATCAAGTTCTCATAGATAATTTTAGAAACTCCATTTTTTAAATAAATTCTAAGGGGGTATATCAGAATATTTTGAAAATCCATAAAACATTTGAATTTTCAAATAATTACTTTCAGACATTTTTCTTGTGTATTTTACTAGGGAATACAACATAAAATATTGAAAGTTAATGAAATCAAGCTATAATAGATTATTTACTAACTCCATTTTTTTATGATTTTCCAAGGGCCATCATAGTTTTTCGAAAATTCTTAAACATCTAAATTTTCAAATATTTACTTTATGACACATTTTACATGTCTATTTTACTAAGGAATACAATATAAATTATTTTAATTTAAAAAATCAAACTCCAAAAAATTAGTTTACAAACTTCCTTTTAATAAAATTTTCCAAGGGGGTAAATCACAATTTTTTTAAAATTCTTAAATATCGGAATTTTCAAATGTTTACTTTTTAGACAAATTTTTTCATGTGTATTTTACTAGGGAATGCAACACAAATAATCCTGAGTTTATGAAATCAAGCTCTAAAAATAATTTACAAACTCCATTTTTTGAGAATTTTCCAAGGGATTCACAATTATTTTAAAATTCATAAAACATCTAAAAATTTTCAAATATTTAGTTTCATACACATTTTTCATGTGTATATTACTAGGGAATACAACATGCATTATTTTAAGTTAATGAAATGAAGCTCTACTAGATTATTTTACAAACTTCATTTTTTGATAATTTTTCAAGGGGTACATCCCAGTTTTTTAAAAATCTTAAAACATCTAAATTTTCAAATATTTACTTTTAGGCACATTTTTCATGTGCACTTTACTAAGGAATACAACAAAAAATATTTAAAGTTAAAGAATCAACCTCTAGCATATTATTTTACAAGCTCCATATTGAGAATTTTTCAAAGGAGTAAATCACAATATTTTTTAAAATTCTTTAATTTCTTAAGTTTTAAATATTTACTTTTGGACAAATTATTCATGTTTATTTTAATAGCAAGTACAACACACATTATCTTAAGTTAAAGAAATCAAACTGCAATAGAATATTGTATGGATTCCATTTTTGAGAATTTTCTAATGGGTTACATCGTAGCTTTTTGAAAACTTTAAAAAAAATAAAAAAATTATTTTACTAGGCAGTTAAAAAAAAGTTATTTTAAGTAGAAGAAATCAAACTATAATATATTATTTTACAAATTCTATTTTTTAAAAAAATTTCAAGAGGGCACATCACAATATTTTAAAATTTTTTGAAGCATATGAATTTTAAAATATTTAATTTCAGAAAAGATAATGTGTATTTTACAAGGGAATACAACACAAATTATTTTAAGATCAATATATCAAGCTTTAAGAGATTATTTTACAAACTCTATTTTTTGAGAAATTTCCTAGGGGTACATCACAGTTTTTTTGTTTAAATTCTTAAAATATTTGAATTTTCAAATATTTACTTTTAGACATATTTTTCATGTGTATTTCACTAAGAAATACAACACAAATTATTTTTATTTAAAGAAATCAACCTCAAATGGATTATTTTACAGACTCTGATTTTTACAATTTTATAATGGGGTAAATCACGATTTTTTGAAAATTCTTAAGACATTTGTATTTTCAAGCATTTGCTTTCAGCATTATTATTTCATTTGTATTTACTAGGGAATAAAACACAAATGATCTAAGTTAAAGACATCAAGCTCTAATAGATTAGTTTATAAACTCTTTTTTAGTTTATTTTTTAAAGGTACATCACAAAATTTTGAAATTCATAAAACATTAGACATTTCAAATATATACTTTTAGACACATTTTTATGTGTATTTTACTAGAAAATACAATACAAATTATTTAAAGTTAAAGAAATCAAGCTAAAATAGATTATCTTACAAACTCCATTTCTTGAGAAGTTTCTAAGGATACCATCACAATTTTTTAAAAATTTATAAAACATTTGAATTTTCAAATATTTACTTTTAGACACATTCTTCATATGTATTATACTAGGGAATATAACCAAAAATGTCTTAAGTTAAAGAAATCAAAATCTAATATATTATTTTATAAAATCTCTTTTTTAGAATTTTTCAAGGGGTAAATCACAATTTTTTTAAAAAAAAAATTAAAACATCTGAATTTTCAAATATTTACGTTCAAGCATATTTTTCACGTATTTTTTCCTAAGGAATACAACTGAAATTTCGTAAGTTAAAGAAATCAACCTCTAATAGATTATTTTACATCCTCCATTTTTTAGAATTTTCTAAGGGCGTAAATCACAATCTTTTTTAAAATTCTTAAATTTTTTAATTTTCAAAATCTTAATTTTAGACTAGTTTTTCATGTATGTTTTACTAGGGAATACAATATAAGTTATCTTAAGTTAAAGAAATTAAAATCTTATAGATTATTTTATGGACTTCATTTTTTTAGAATTTTCTAAGATTATCATAGTTTTTGAAAAAAATTCAAACATCTTAATTTTTAAATATTTACTTATAGACACATTTTTCTTGTGTATTTTACGAGGGAATACAAAATAAATCATTTTAAAATAAATAAATCAATCTCTAACATTTTATTTTACACATTTCATTTATTGAGAATTTTTTTAAATGGGCAAATAATAGTTTTTTGAAAATTCTTAAAACATCTGAATTTTCAAATTTTTACTTTCAAACATATTTGTCCTGCGTATTTTACTAGGTACTACAACAAAAAATATTTTTAGTTAAAGAAATCAAGCTCTTACAAATTATTTTACAGACTCCATTTTTTCATATTTTCTAAGATGTACATCATATTTTTTCAAAAATTTTAAAACATTTGAATTATCCAATATCTACTTTCAAACACATTTCCCATGTGTATTTTACTAAAGAATACTACACAAATTATCTTAAGTTAAAGAAATCAAGCAATAATAGATTAGTTTACAAACTCCATGTTTTTTCGAATTTTCAAAGGGTTTACATCACATTTTTTTTTTCAAAATTTTAAAACATCTGAATTTTAAAATAATTACTTTCAGACACATTTTTCATGTGTATTTTACTAGAAAATACAACACAAATTATTTTAACTTAAGGAAATCAACTCTAACAGATTATTTCACAAACTCCATTTTTTTAGATTTTTCCAAGAATAACATCACAATTTTTTTAAAAATTATTAAAACATCTGAATATTCAAATATTTTCTTTATACATATTTTTCATGTGTATTTTACTAGGTAATAGAACACAAATTATTTGAAGTTAAAGAAATTAAGTTTTAATAGATTATTTTATAGACTTTACTTTTAAAGAAATTTCCAAGGGACCTCATAGTTTTTTTGCAAAATTTTGTGATACCAATATGTATTGCGGCCAGGGAAAATTTCGCCAAACCTAAAGTTTGTAAAATAACTCATCAAAGCTTTACTTTATCTATGATGTAAGTCATGATAAAATATTCATAATAAATATGTTTGTGAGTCGATTTTTTAATTTTTTTTGTGAAATTAAAGTGTACCACTGCCATAACATTTCACCAAAATTGAAGTCTGTAAAATAAATAACTCATAAAAGCTTGATGACATTGATTTAAATTATCTCTGATGTAACCCATGAAATGAGTCTATGAGTCAGTTTTTGATAATTCTAGGTATGCAAAATTTTTTAGAAACAGATGTTAACCGTTGCCTAGGAAAATTTCGGAAAAAATGAAGTTTGTAAAACAACTCATTAAAATTTGGTATCATTGATTTGATGATAAAATATTCAAAAGAAATATGCTTGTGAGTATATATTTGCAAATTAAAATTGTGTAAAATTGATGTGTACCACTGCCTAGAGAATTTTTTCCAAAAATGAAGTGTGTAATATAACTCATAAATTTTGATATATTTGACTTTAAAGTATACATGATATAAATGTGTTTGTGAGTTAAGTTTTGCAAAATATTTTCAAAACAAATGTGTTTCACCGACTAGAAAATTTTGACAAAAAATGAAGTTTGTAAATAACTAAAAGATTGATATCTTTGATATTAAATTATACGTGCTGTCACACATGATAAATTATATTCACAACATATGTTTTCATGAGTCAGTTTTTCCAATTTTATGTTTTTCAAAATTTTGTGAAACTGATGTGTAGCCTAGGAAATTTCGTCAAAAATGAAGTCGGTAAAATAACTCATGAAAACTTGATATCTTCGATTTTAATTCATGGTGATGTAACTCATTCACAAAAAATGTTATTGTGAGTCAGTTCTTACAAATTTCGTTTTTGCAAAATTTCGTGAAACTAATGTTAACCGCCACCTAAGAAAATTTTGCCAGAAATGAAGTATGTAAATTAACCTATAAAAGCTTGATATCTTTGATTTAAATTATCGGTGATATAACTCGTGATAAACATTCACAAGAAATAAGAATGTGAGTTAGTTTTTGAAAAGTTTAGTTTTGCAAATTTTTTTGAAAATTGATATGTATAGCTACTTAGAAAATTTTGCCAAAAATGAAGTCTCTTAAAAAACCTATAAAAGTTTGATATCTTTGATTTTAAATTATTTGTTATGTAAATAATGAAAAAATATTTACATGAAATAAGTTTGTTACTCAGTTTTTGCAAATTTTAGTTTTGCAAAAACTTTTGAAAACTTATATGTACCGTAGCCTAAAAGAATTTCGCTAAAAAGTTAAGTGTGTAAAATAACTCATAAAATTTTGATATCTTTGATTTTAAAACATACGTGTTGTAACTCATGATAAAATATTCATAAGCTATGTTTTTGTGAGTTAGATTTTGCAACTTTAAGTTGTGCAAAATTTTGTGAAACTAGTGAGTGGTCTCGAAAATTTTTGCCAAAAATGAAATTTGTAAAATAACTTATAAAAGTTTAATATCTTTGATTTTAAATTATTTTTCATGTAACTTATGATAAAATATTCAAAAGAAATTTGTTTGTTAGTCAGTTTTTGCAATTTTAGTTTTTCAAACTTTTGTTGAAACTGATGTGTATCGCTAACTAGAGAAATTTCACCAAAAATGAAATTGGTAAAATAACTAATAAAAATTTGATATATTTTATTTTAAATTACTTGTGATGTAACTCATGATAAAATATTCAAAAGATATGCGTTTGTGAGTCAGTTTTTGCAAGATTTTGTAAAATTGATGTGTACTGTTGCCTAGAAAAATTTCACAAAAAATAAAGTCTGTAAAAGAACTCATAAAAATTTGATATTTGATTTTAAATTATTTGTGATGTAACTCATGATAAAATATTTACAAGAAATGAGTATGTGAGACAATTTTTACAAATTCTAGTTTTGCAAAGTTTTTTGATAATTATAACAGCCTGGGAATTTTTTTTTATCAAAAATGAAGTTTGCAAAATAACTAATAAAAGTTTGATATCTTTAATTTTAAATTATTTGTGATGTAACTCATGACAAAATATTCACAAAAAATATATATGAGTTAGTTTTTGCAAATATTTTTGAAAATTGATTGTATCACTAATTATGAAAATTTTGACAAAAATGAAGCCCCTAAAATAAAACACAAAAGCTTGATATCTTTAAGTTTTGCAACTCATGATATGTTTTCGTGATTCACATTTTGCAACTTTAAGTTTTGCAAAATTTTGTGAAACTGATGTGTTCCGCTACCTATACATATATAATAATATGTCTTATGTTAATTATAATATATTATGATACCTAAAATATTTGTATACTAAATAAAATTGAAAGATATATATTTTATTTAAATTAAAATATTATTTAAAAATATATTTTATATATTTATGTATTTTCTCAAAAAATATATATTACTATTTCATAATATTATTAACTAATTACATAGAATGAAAATCCCTTAGACAAAATAATATTGGGATATCATATTAATTTTATTTGTTTTCAGTTTTAAAAGGGGTAAAATTTCATTTTACCCATTTAAAATATGAAAAACTCTTTTGTGCCCAAAATATAATAAATTATGTTTTATGCCCAAGAGACCAATTTTGCCCTTAATGAAATGATACTCAACTTCCTTCTTTCAGGTCAATCGTGAAAGGTTAATAGTGAATTTACAATTGGGAAGTAGAGAGAGGAGAGAGAAAATGGAGAAGAGAAGAAAGAGGAGAGAAAAGAGGAAAAATAACTTTCACGACTCAAAAGAGAAGAGAGATGAGACAGAAAAGTGAAAAGATAGGTTCCACGATATGGGTAATAGTAAAAGGTCTTTCTGCCTTTCACGATTAATGATAATCGTGGCTTTCACAATTAATGATAATCGTGAAAGCCTTTCACGATTAACATAATCGTAAAAGCCATTCTGTCTTCCATGATTAATGATAATTGTGAAAACCATTGTGAAAGCTTTTTCACGATTATCTATATTGTGAAACCCATCTCAATTTTTCTCTCTCCTCTCTCTTCCCTTTTCAATCCTGGTTTTCCTCTTTTCTCTCCTCTTTCTTCTCTTCTCATTTTTCTCTCTCCTCTCTCCTGTCCAGGCCCGTCTATTCACCAGCTTCAGGTGATATTCAACACAGAGCCCCCACATTTGAGGGGCCCCACAAAAAATACACACACGCGCGCGCATATACTCAGACTCCATAGGTGTAACGCCCGACATTTTATGTGATAATTTATTTGTTAAATTTATTTATTTTCATGCATAACATTACTTGTTAGAGTTAAGTCTCGTAACTTAAAGCCCGATTTCATAACTAGTTAAATGAGAACAATTAATATAATTAGAGATGGGCCCATATATATATATATATATGTATATATATAGCTTTTAATATATACTCGACCCAAATTAAAATAAATGAGACTAATGATTTGTTGGTTCACTTTTATATTTTTAGCCCAAGATATTTCTTTTAAGCTCAAATCATGAAGGGAGCCCTAAATCCTTTTAAGCACATTTTTCTTACTCCCCGATGGTACAATGAAGAAGGAGACCAATTTCCTATAAATTAGGAATCGAGAATCAATCAAGAATCGGGGATTTGTCTTCTACCTAAATTAATACATCACCTCCTTCTATAAATTGCCCCACTCTACTCCATTCTTAAAACACACAATCCTTCACCAATAATACAAAAGTATATATACATATATATATATAATCTTTGTATTTTTCTTCACGGTGTAAATCTTCCAATGGACTGCCTGCTGGACAGCCACCGTCGTTTTTCTTCCTAAATAATTCAAAACCTTCAGAAGTGAGAAGAGCCAAAATCTCTACAACAATTCATTATTTTTGTTTTTATTTCTTTTAAATAGTCAATCGAGTCGTCATCATCATCTCAACCTTCTTTTCCCTTCTTTTCAATCATCGGTATTCTTATTTTAAAAATCCAAAAGTTCAATTTCTACATCTTTAAATTGAATGGAATTTCAGTACATCGTTTATATCTATGATATAATGCTACAGTTAAAATTTCATTCCAATTGGATATGTAGTTTATTTTATATGAATTTTCTATCACTCCACATCTAGATTTCCAAAATCCTACGTGTTTTATTTGAAAAATCAGAAAATATAGTTATAAATATCTAAATCTCTTGTAATTTGAATTTGTCATTATTATACATGTTATTTAACCTCCATTAAAGTTTCAAGTCTTTCCAGTTTTCACTTTATGAGTTATGATATTTTTCCTACGGTTGTGCATAATTTATAACTTCAGCTATTTTGTTTTCAAAAATTCAAAACTTATATCATATCTTCTTGGAAAAATAATAAATTTGTATATGATGCTTACATATGATTCTAGTATCTACAGTTAAAATTTTAGATTTTTCCTCCATGTATTTTATGATTTTTAAAATATTCATTCCCTGATGCCGGTGAATAAATACGTTTGAATAATTTTCTATTACTTTGAAATCCATTCCCATATGTTTCAAAAATTTCCTACCAAGTTCTACACATTCAAAATATCAGTACTAGAACTCTCATTCCTAGTTTTCTATTATTAAAGAATAAGGCACATTAATCTCATGAACATTCCTGGTTTTCTATTATTAAAGAATAAGGCACATTAATCTCATGAAGTAACGGGTAATAGTCATAAGTGAAAAAAAAAATTTAGTTAGAATTTTATTTTTTAATTCAAAAGTTTAACTTTCTAATTATCTCATTTTCCAATTTCTAGTTAAATTCAAATATATATATATATATATATATATATATATATATATATCCTCCTAATTTTCTTTAACCCAAATTACTTCAATCATTTATTTATCGACCATGAATTCTTAAAATCGTCATTTTTATTTTATAAGGAGACATGATTAAAGATATTTTTATTTAAAAGTATGCATATCTTATTAGTCAAGTATGAATTTTCGAGGATGAAAATTTTCTAACGGGGGTAGGATGTAACGCCTGGCATTTTTTGTGATAATTTATTCGTTAAATTTATTCATTTTCATTCATACCATTATTTGTTAGAGTTAAGTCTCGTAACTTAAAGCCCGATTTCATAACTAGTTAAATGAGAACCATTAATATAATTGGGCCTATATATATATATATATAACTTTTAATAGATTCTAGGCTCAAATTAAAATAAATGAGACTAATGATTTGTTGGTCCAATTTTATATTTTTAGCCCAAGATATTTTTTTAGCCTAAGATATTTTTTTTAAGCCCAAATCATTAAGGGAGTCCTAAATCCTTTTAAGCACATTTTTCTTACTCCCCAATGATACAAGGAAGGAGGAGACCAATTTTATAAAAATTAGGAATTGTGAATCAATCAAGAATCGGGGATTTGTCTAAATGAGTTAATACTTTTGCTTGGTTCTGCAACTAAATTTGAAATTATTAAGAAAATAAAACAAGCAAAGTATTTCTCAGTTATGCTTGATTGCACTCCCGATGTCAGCTTCCACGAACAAATGTCTTTTATATTAAGATATGTTTATGTCTCTTCGAGTCCTATTACTATTGAGGAGTCTTTTCTAGGATTTTTTATTGTGAATGATACAAGTGGTCAAGGGCTTTTTGATGTTTTACAAATGAGTTGAAGGATCTTGGTCTTGATATAGATAAAGTGCTAGGACAAGGTTATGATAATGGATCAAATATGAAAGGAAAACATCAAGGAGTACAAAAAAACTTTTAGACATAAATCCTAGAGCCTTTTATACTCCTTGTGGTTGTCATAGTTTTAACTTAGCATTATGTGATATGGCCAACACTTGCGGTGAGGCTAGAGATTTTTTTGGCATCATACAATGTATTTATACCATACTTGAATGTTCTACAAAAAGGTGGCAAATTTTGAAAGATAATGTAAAAGGATTGACTCTTAAGTCATTGTCATCCACTCGTTGGGAGAGTCGTGTTCAAAGTGTTAAAGCAATAAGATTTCAAATGTTGGAAATACGAGAAGCTTTACTTCAAGTAGCGGAAAATGATCATGATTCTAAAATACAAAGTGAAGGTAATCCTTAGCGACAAATGAGCTTGGTGACTTTGAGTTCGTAATGGAAATTATTATTTGGTTTGAAATATTATGTGCCTTTAATTTGGTTAGTAAGTATTTACAGTCAAGTGATATGTTTATAGATGTTGCCATTGAAAAAATAAGGGGGCTTATTTCTTTTTTTGAGCGGTATAGAGAAATTGGTTTTTATGATACCCTCAATACTGCTGAAAATATTGCCATTGAAATGGGAATTGATCCTGTTTTTCCTCAAAGACGTAAAATTCAAAGAAAAAGAGTTTTTGACGAGAATCCAAATAATACATCATCCGTTCTCTCGGAATCTCAAGAGGAATCATTTAGAGTTAATTATTTCTTATATATTGTTGACCAAGCTATAGTTTCTCTTAATAAAAGATTTGAACAATACAAAGAACATGAAAATATTTTTGGTTTTTTGTTTACTTCTCATAAGTTACAATAACTAGATGATGCAAATCAAAAGTCTTGTTGTGCTCAACTAAAAGTTGCACTTGAGAATAATGAGCAATATGATATATTGATGGAAATGAATTGTATGTGGAGTTAAAATTACTTAAAGAATCCTTGCCTATGGAAAAAATGGGTCCAATTGAAATTTTAAGATTTTTAAAAGGTCTAGACTTTTTTTTCCTAATGCTATTATTGCTTATAGAAAATTGTTTACTATTCATATACTGTTGCATCTGCAGAAATAAGTTTTTCTAAATTGAAGTTGTTGAAATCTTATATGCGTTCTACTATGTCATAGAAATACTCAATGGGTTAGCGTTGATAGCAATCGAGAATGATATTTGAAGAAAGTTGATTATGAAGATTTGGTTGACGATTTCACTTCGAAAAGTGCAAGGATAGCCTTTTTTTAAATAAAAGATTACTATTTGTTTAGAATGCGTCTGATTCTTCATTTTGTAAGAAACTATCGTAATATAATTATATAACAATAATTTTTTTGTGATTATACTTTTTTTAATTATCTAAAGAAGCCTAATTTTAATAATTAGCACAGGGTATCAAAATTGTTTGAGACGGCCTTGCCTCTCTCTACTTCCTAATTGTAGATTTATTTTTTCTTTTCTCTTTTTTTTTTTCCTTTTCTCTTTTCTTCATTTTTGTAAGTTCATATTCTTTTTTTTCTCTGGTGAAAGTCTTTCTCTTGTTTTCAAGAAAGAAAGTGATATTCACAATAAAGTTGAAAAACTGAAAAAAAAAAAGAATAAATAAGAATATATTGTTTATAAATAATAAATATAGATAAAAAAGTTATATTTTTAAATTTTAAATACAATATTTTTTTTCTTATTTTAAATGGTCAAAGTGAATACTCTTCACTTTTAAAGTCCATATCAAATGGAAAGAGGCTTATCACTCTTTTTTATCTCGCCTCCTCGTCTTCTGTTTCCTTTTCTTCTGATTTTGTATGCTGTAATTTAGATCTGCGTTTTCAAGAATTTTTACCAAGCACTTGAAGAAGGTAACTTTTTCTGTCAATCAGCTTAAAGCTTAAACTCCTGTATCAACTGGTCTTGAAAATTGTCATCTGTCGCTCTACCTCTCTGTTGTTGAATCCCCATCTATATTTCCCCTAGTGCATGTGTGAGAGAGAGAGACAGGGTAGAGTGTGCGTGAGTCGGTAAATAATTTTCTTTAATTACGTGAAGAAGAAACCTGATTCTCTCTGGACATCCCCCACATAAAAAGGACAAAATTCACTTTTTCTTTCCTAACAACTCTCTCTCTCTCTCTCTCTCTCTCTATCCTCAATTTCCTGCTCTCTCCCTCCTTCACCTATCTTACACTGCGATAAAGAAAAGTTGAGACCATTTCCAGAAATGTCGAACAAATCCAATCCTGAATAGAGAATACAACCATCCACCCTCCCCCTACTTCCTGTTTGCATCCATTCTTGGAGACAACACAGATATTTTTGTCTGAATATCTCCAGATATTTCTTCCAGAAAGGTGATAGAGTCTAAAATCTGATTGAATCAAATTTGGGCCTTCGAAGCAGTTTTCAAGTGTACTCCTGTCTCTTTTTGTAACTATTTGTCCGAAAACGACAGGTCCCAAAGATTGACAGCCTGCATGTACAAGAATATTACCCATTTCTTGGTATTATTATCAAAATTACTGAAAACTTCTTTTTCGGATTTCAGTTACTACAACAAAATTCATTAATGGCTTCTGGTCTTTAACTATGTTTTTTATTCTTCTTGTTTATCTCTTTTCGTCTTTTTGTTTTTCTGGGCTAAAAAGAGTCTCCTTTTGTTCATTTGGAGAAGACTGTGAAATGGGCTCTTTTAGATTTTACTCTGGAGATGAGTTGCAGCCTTGTACTTATTATGATGGCCAGAAATCCATGTCATCGGAAAATGTAAGAGATTTTAACTGTTACGAAATAACTTTTTTTTTTTTTTTTTTTTTTCTAACTGGATATGTTTTCTGATATCAACAATATTTTTGTAGTTCCTCCTTGTGTGGTGCAGTGAATTACGCTACGGTTCCTAGGAAGCTACGATCTGGTCTGTGTTCTTTTAAATTATAGCTAATTTCATTTATATATATATATATATTTTTTTTTTTTTCTTTTTCTTTTTCTTTTTTTATTATTTATTTTTTTTTTTTTTTTTCGGGTGGAGGAAGATTAATTGGAGCCCACAGATTCAATGGGTTTCTTCATGGGGGGTCATGACCAAGGATGAAAATATCGGTATTTGTGGAAATATCGGTACCTTAAATTTATGGATATATCGGTGGATATATCGGTATCGAGTATCGGTATCGGTATCGGTAAAAATTAGAAAATTGATGGAAATTTTATTAAAATGATGGAAATTTAATATGAAATTTTAGAGAATGTTCCTACTAACTTTAATACATAAATTATGCATCTGCTGTCTTTCCCACTCAGTTGCTTTGGAAGTTCTAGCAGCAGCACGATATGCTTTTCGATCAGAAGGATCAATGTCATCAGGATACATTATCATATCATCCTCACCATCACTATCATCATCTTCATCATATAATCCTTTCCGTAATTCTACTCTAATATCATCCATTTTAGCAGCTTTTTTCTGTTTTGCACATTCTTTTTCTTTAAACAAACAAGACATCTCCTTTTTAACTTCAGGAGACACATTTTCACATGGACGCGTATTCTTGTTTGGATCACTGTAGCTCAGATGGTACTTGAAGCGAGTAATACCTCCACTCTTAATTAGAAGTCCACAAAATTTACAAATAGTACTATGTCTATTGCCTAGTACTTTATCACAGTATCTCCATGCAGGATCATATCCACCACTACCACTTTCAGTTGCCATTTTTTTACTGGAGCTGAAAGTTTGAATATTTTTTTTTTGTTATAAAAAAATACTTACTGCTAATCTTCTAAATAAAGATTTGTTACCCTAAAAAGTGAAGGTTACTTTGCATTGTTGTATCTTCATTTTTCAGTGCAAACAACCTTCACTTTTTAAAAATACAATTAAATTGAGAACTACTATGGAATATGACATAAATATTATAACTACAAACATGCATGCACTGTCCCATTATGAAATGATTGCATTATTGTCGATATGTTATAAATATTCAAAATTAATTAGCTTGATTATATATGACGCTATAATCAATAAAAAAGTGGAACAAACAATTATAACTATGATTTATTTTCTATGAATTATAACAAAATTTTCAAGTTATTAGTATATTTTTCATGTTTGATCAAAACAAAAATTAAAATTCGTCTCATATTCCTGCATCTTACTTTCATAAATTGATACTTAATAATATGAGAATATTTACATAATTAAACAAATTGCAAGTACAAAAAATTAAGAAATACATATTTTAAAGAAAACCAATGAGTATTCATATAAATCAATTAAATTACCTTGATGATGCCTTACAAAATAAGCTTGTTGATAGTTGATACCAATAGTTGTGATTCAGTAGCTAAATCCCCTCAATCTACCAAAATGAGAAAATAATAGAAAAATGAGAAGAAAAATATATCTACAAATAACGAAAGTAAATATATGAATGAAGAAACTTATATAAATAAGAGGAGAAAAAATATTTTCTCTGTAATTAGCAAGGATGAAGAAAATGGGCAGAATTTGGCTACTGAATGGAACTTGGGAAAATTATGGAAGAAATTATGTATTATATAAATTGCTACACTGAATTTGAATTATTGTGAAAGAATAAAAAAAAAAAAAAAAAAAAAAAGTACAAAAGCTGTCTGCCTAGTCCCTTATGAAGATTGGAAGCATGCGTGAAGCTTGAAGGCTTTAAATTGTTTAATGATATGTTGTACACTTTATACCTCCATTCAGAGTACCAGCCTTATCAGTAGTCCACGTAATTATTATGTTTCTGAAATGTTGAAAATATCTCAGGCTTTAAGCCACGAAAAAAAAAAAAATTCGAACCGACATTTTGGCGATATTTTCAACCGACACACGATATATCGCCGATACTATCGGCGATATATCTCGATATATTGGAAAATCACAACGTAGCGTAATCGATACCGATATTTTACCGATACGATACCGATACGGACCGATATTTTACCGATATTTTGTAAAAAAATTCGTTCCCCCTAAATTTCGTATCGGTTGCACGGGTTTGGCGATATATCGCGATTTTTTCAACATTGGTCATGACTCATGAGAAGTACTTTTCTTTTATACCATGCTTCTTGGGTGGTGTCATTTTTTTTTTTTTTTCTTCTTTTTTCTGGTAACTGAAAATTCGCTATTACTTCATACTTGTTACTGTTGGTCTAACTTTGATCTTCTAAATGTATAGCCAGAAGGCCCATTATGGGAATATCATATTTGTTCGGCAAGAATGAGCCATTTGGATCTTCTACTGCAATTGGTGCAATATTTTCTGGTGCAATAGCAGCAAGCATGACACATAATTATTGAAAAGTTACTGTTTACATCATATTATATATGTGTCATGCGTTGATGCAATTGCAGTGAAGGACATGTTGCACCATATGCAATGGGAAATCTGAATCAGAGAATGAATGCTTTGAATTTTAGGTAATAAGTGCATAGACTATTGCAAATGACATTTAAGATTTTTTTTTTTCATTATTAATCATATAGTTCCAAAATCCTAGTGGACACTTTGTGCGACATAGCTTTCTTTTGAACTTCTCGTCTTTGAAGCTGCCATTTTCACCACTTATTTCAGCTTTTAGATGATATAATTACATGTTCGAGTGAATGTGGCTTTCGTATTTGATTGTGCTGTTTATATGATGCAGCATTCAAAACAAGGGCCCGTGAATCTATTATGCTACCTTCGCCAATTATAAGGAAGAAGCGCTGTAGTTCTAAACGTGATGTGAAGAAATCCAGACTGATTATGGTTAGAAACTGAATTTTTATGGTTTTGAGCTATGCTAAACTTATTTTCGGACAATATGTTGATGAGAAACCGACTGAAAATTCTTTAATGATAAACAAGATTATTTTTGCAGGTTACTAAGGAAGAAGAAGAAGTAGCTGAGACCTTTACTGCTTTGGCTGATATGTTCTCTGATATAGCCAACACTGACAACCCAGTCTTACCTGCAGCTGAAGGTTACCTCCCTCCCCCCCCCCCCCCCCTCTCCTCATGTGCTTGGCTACGATAATGAACAGATTCTATTATTTGAACAGTACAAGAGGAGGCAGGAACAACAAATACAAGCATCACTCTTGACTTCGCTAAGCATTCTATGGAAAAAGTTGAAAACTTCCAATCCTTGGATGATGCTGAACAACATGAGTTAGAGTTTGGCAAGCAAACGGCCATCTCTCGTATGTGTAGAGTTCAGTCGTATTTAAGCATTGCTCCAAGGTAAACACATGTTTCGTTCTGCGGCTTTTGCCTTCCATTTATAGTTTCTATATATACATAGTTTTCAATTTTCTGTTTTTAATTATACGATAGACCAAAGATGCCTGGACCTGACATGATCCAAAGTTGCGGAAGGATGATTGTTCTGGACCAGGTTCTTTTAAGAATTCTGGTTGTAACATCATATTACCTTTGTATTTGAAGAACACTAATGTAGTATTATGGTGTTTCTCAGGTTTCAGCTTCTGACATTCCATATAGCAAATATCATTGTATCAAGGAGGATAAATATAAAGGTGAGTTTTTAAGTCAAAAAGTGACTTTTCCTGGTCAATTTATGATTTGCATTTATGCTTATGGTTCCCAAATATAGGTTTATCAATATCAAGAAGCTTGTCTTCAACAGAAATTCCCAGCTCTAAGATACACGGATCCTGCTCAGCGTATTTTTTGTTTCTTAAAACACATAGTTCAGCTTCATGCTAATGTAGGAATGTCATGCTTCTCATCTTTGCTGACAGATTTCCTGCTTTGTTTGAGAGTACATCTTCTTCCACTCAGCCCAGTGCCGTGGAAAACAATTTTGTTGCTGACAAGGTATGCTACAACAGTTTCAAGATTCGAGTGTGTGTATGTGTGTGTGTGTGAGAGAGAGAGAGAGAGACTTAGAAAATATTATCATTATGGTTCTTTGATTCCTAGATTCCCTATCCACAACATTTGCTTGAGCCAAAGAAATCTTGGAAGAGATGTGCTACCCATGTTTGCGTTGCTCATCTAATTAAGGTTGTGCAAGAATCGGAGACATCAAAAGGGCTGATGACGAGGCCCACACGACTAAACAATAGTGGCAATGTAGAGCAACAGCTTCACACAAGTATCGACAACCAAAAGACGAGGGTAAATAGTACATACCACTGGTTTACTCAATCACACTCACGCACCCATTTGGATGTGTGTAAAATAAATGTTGGATTTTACACCTGCAGCAAATATTCATTCTAGGGGTTTTCTCAATCAAATTTCTTTTAGACTGAACACGGTAAAAGAAGTTTTTGCAGGGTTCGGAATTCGTATCTTCGGCTTCCAGTGAGGGTATCAATAGGCCAGGATATGGTCTTGAGTCTTCAAAACAGTTTCATGAGTCATTCAAGCAACTGCAAAATTATTCAGCCATGCTTTTTTTGATACCCCAGAATAGATATTCCTCTATGTTCAGTGGTCACTCGTCACCTGAAGCAGCGTCACAGGTACGTTCGCTGTCTCAATGTGCTAGATATATATGATAAGCTTTATTGTAAACCATTTATGGCTGAAAAGATCTATGAACCTTATATATGAAATTTTGCTTTGATCTCGATGAAAAATAATTGGAAGATTTTTCTATTTATACAAAGGTTTGTCTTATATCTTAGGAACACTAGCTGATGCAGTATCTTGGTCTAAGGGGGCATCAGGAAAAACTAGACTAGTTATTCAGTTTTAGTGATGAGCGTGCACAAGCACCTAATGATCAGTGGACCAGTATCTAATAGAACTAAAGGTGCTAAATCAGGCCGCTCGGATTGGCCAACTAGAGAAACCGGGCTGGACCTGAGTTGTCCTTGAGGATGCATTTTGTTGGCCCGTTCAAACCCTATCCCATGTTTTGAATTAATAAGTGATTGGCCCGCGCGAGCTGAAAACCATGTCAGGCTGTAAAATTTTTACATATTTTCTGGCCTGGCAATTGAAACACGTAGCTAAATCCTATTTTCAAGCTGGGCTCAAAATACCACCTCTATAATAGGTATCAGCAAGCCCCAAGGCATTCGCATAATTTATTTGTTTTTCTGTGAAAAAGGTTCAAATTTGTAATTGTGTGGAAGTTTGATCAAACTTTTGTGTTTACTTGTATTTCATTATGATCCTGACTTATGTTCTGTCAATTAAATTGAAGGTGCAGCTTCCTGCATACTGCAGATTGAATTCACAGCAGGCTCAATCTAGCCCAGGCCAGCAACCGGGCTGGCAAAACTCAGCAAGAGACTTGAAGTCCTTGTTGAACTATGTTCAGGCTCTTTTCCCACATTTGCATCCTGCGCTGGGCTCCAAGGATCAATGTTTCGCTCCTCCGCCTTTGTTTGAATCAAACATAGAGAGACGACATCATCTTCATCATCCTCCTCTGTTAGAATCGAACATAGAGAGATATAATCATCGTCTTCATCCAGCATTCTAGAGAAATGGAGGCATATTGTATTCGGATAATGTGCAAACTACTCTGCAATCTTGAGGTGGATAGATATGCCTAAAGCAGTTCTGGGGAACTTTTGTGCCGCCCCATGAAATAATGGATTAATTCATTGGATGTGTATGACATGACACATTATGAATATCAACGGTTAATTATTTCTTAATTTTCAATAATGTGTTAGGGGTGACGCACATCTGATGAAAGTTAAAACACTATCCTCTGGGATATCATAGAATTTTCGAAAGATTTTGTTCTGTTCTTGTACTTACCTTCTCATCTTTCCCATAGCGTCTCTGTCTAATGTTTGAAACACTACATTTTGGAAGGGGGCTTTTATTAATATATGTTCAGTGGATTTTGCATAAAAATTGATGGACTCTATTATTAACTTTAATCAATTAGAATAAAATTCAGTTAACTTTTCAACCAACTTTTGGTCCTAAATAGTATCAAACCGATCGGACAAAGGCATTATGGCTATGGCTATGTTTCGGTTTAATTCAAATGAAGTTTGGATTTTAATCTTATTTATTATTAATATAAAAATTTACTAATATTAATTTGTTGGATTGATTTGATATTTATATTAACAATTATATTTTATACAACTTTAAAAGGATTTAGAATGATAAAATTTTAAAGAGCAATAACTATGCAATCAAGATTTCTGTAAATTCATCATATGTTACTACAAAATTAAATATGTTATACAAAATTTGAGCATTTTAAAAGATTTTTAGTGTAGAAACAATTTTTAATAATTGGATCAAAATAAAGGTGTTTATACTAATGATCTTCAAATTGATTAAGTTTCATATTCAAAATAGAAATAAATATCAAAGGAAGGTTGTACTCTAACAAATTAATCAAATTTATACACAAATTTGACTTGTTGATCTCTAAGACCATCTCCAGTAGTGTTCATTATTCTAGTGCAAATAATGCACCACTTTAGCGTAAAATTTACATACTCTCTCCAACAGTTTGCACTACTTTCTCCACTAAAAAATAATATTAAACAATAATCTTTATTTTTTTCATTTTTACTATTTATTTTTATTACTAAATATTTGTTAAAAATACTATATATGTAATTTTATTTAACATTAAATTTTGAGCTAATATTTATTTTACTTATATTCTTAAACTATCATATTCAAAAAATATATATATTAAATTGAATGTCGGGTAATGTTATGCAATTCTATTTAAATTCGTATTTAATATTTAAAATCTCATATACTTATTTAAATTATATTTTTATTATTATTTAAATTACACATCATATAATTTTAAAAAACTTGATTTAATTTCAGTTTGGATAATTGAGATATAAAAATTACAATATTAAATATTAAAAAAGATATAATCATATAAAGAAAAGGAAAAAAAAAGTAGCGCAATAAAAAAATCTGCGCTAAAAGTAGTGCAAAAATTTCAAAAACTTCAAACTAGTGCAAAGAATGAAGCACTGCTGGTGAGTGAAAACTGACACCAAATGCCAAAGTAGCTTCTTGTTAGAAAAGCTCTAAGGCTTACCAAAGGTACGAACGTATTTAAGTAATTGTGAACACGGTTGATTTCTAAGACCACCGCTTGCTTTAGGCCTTTTATTAATTAGTCTTGATAAAGCCCCCAAGTGTAGTATTGTTTTTTTTTTTTAAGGAGGTACTCCTTATTCTTATTTAGAATTTATTTTTCTTTTTTAATTGGATTTTACATAATAGATCTAAACTAAAATTGAAATCAATACGACAAAATTTGTTGAAGTAGCGCATTTGTACTTTAAAGTACAAAGAATAATGGGATAAATTGGGATAAACATTAAAACTTTCTATTATTATTATTATTATTATTACTATTATTATTACTACTACTATTACTACTATTACTATTACTATTACTATTACTATTATTATTACTATTATTATTATTACTACTATTACTATTACTATTACTATTATTACTATTACTACTATTACTATTATTCCTATTACTATTATTATTATTATTATTATTACTATTATTACTATTAGTATTATTACTATTACTATTACTACTATTACTATTACTATTATTACTACTATTACTACTATTACTACTATTACTATTACTATTACTATTACTATTACTATTACTATTATTATTATTATTATTATTATTATTATTATTATTATTATTACTATTATTATTATTATTATTATTATTACTATTACTATTACTACTATTACTATTACTACTATTACTATTATTACTATTACTATTACTACTATTACTACTATTACTAGTACTGCTATTACTATTACTACTACTATTGCTATTATTACTACTATTACTATTACTACTATTACTATTACTACTACTATTATTATTATTATTATTATTACTATTACTATTATTACTATTATTATTATTATTATTATTATTACTATTATTACTATTACTATTATTACTATTACTACTATTATTATTATTATTACTACTATTACTACTATTACTATTATTATTATTACTATTACTATTATTCCTATTATATCAGATCAGTTTTGGGACATAGTTGGCAGTTCCCAATAACTTAATCTATAAGTTAATAAACCCATGGATTTTGGAAAGAAGGGGAAATACACTTTCAATGATTTCAAAGACTTCAATTTTATTGAAACATTATTCATTTTTTTTAAATAAAAAAATAATAAATCAAAACAAGTCAGGTAGCAAAATCGAACCGATGAACATAAAAATTATATACATATGAATTCAGTACACTATATGTGATACCCCAAACCTCTCACAATCTGGCCAATATAGTTCTTACATCACATTCATTTTATAATTTTATGTGATATGGAAATTATATTTTTAATTATTTTGAAGCTCGTATATTGATTATTTTTGTGTATAGTTAAAAAAATTTATAGGGTTTATATTATAGGTTTAAACCCCTTGGGCCACATGCCAAAAAAAAATTAGGTGTCAAGTATTAATAAACTAGGATTACACGTAGCAAGTTTATAATAATAATAATAATAATAATAATAATAATAATAATAATAATAATAATAGTAGTAATAATGTAAGATGTTCCCACGTAGATGTTAATCATCACACAATCACCCATCTGATTTACTTAGCCATGAAGATATATATATATATATATATATATATATATATATATATATATATATCAAAAGTAATGTCTTCAACTACTTGTACTATTAGCTAAAATATTTAAGGGAAGGGCGAAACAAAATGCATATCAGTAACAAGAAAATTGCATTCCTTGGGTATAATCCATCAGGTATGGATTCTAATTCTTTATACTTTGCATAATTATATATTTTACTTGTAAACTTCTAATTCTTTATACTTTGCATAATGATATATTTTAGTTGTAAACTTAGTGGAGCATCACGTTTTTAAAAGTGTATGATATGCTTAGTTTAGTAAACTTCTTTAATTAGATGGTTTTAGTTCTTTTCTTTTTTTAAAACAATTTGTGAATAGAGGTATAAGAGGTTGGAAATTAGGAATATATATTTAATGGTTATAGCCCATAATAATTGTTTAATGGTGTTCGATCATATTTTGCTGCAAATAATAATAATAGCTGTAAAAGTTCACTTCAATTCCTGATAGATTTTAATGACCTGGTTTATTTATGTGAACTCACAGATTTAAAAGGATAATTCACAATTACTTAACACCATTAATGAAATTGATTCTTGGAAAAGTTAACTGATGCAAGTATTAAATATTCAATAATTAAGTTCAATAGTTGTCGTGTGCATTGGGTACAAGTTTGGTGGACGAAGTTACATGTGTATACTTTGTTAAATCAATATAGTGGTCTGCTACTTTAACTTAGAAGTTTGATAGTATGATATAAAGAGAAATAGTAATAGAATTAATTGATAATGTGATTTGTTTATTAATGTAAATAGAGAAATGTAAATAATATAGATGTGTTTCTTTCAGAAGATCGTAGATTGAGTAGCTTAATTTTGCTCAGTGTAGAGTTGATGTATGTGTAAAATATTGATGAAAAAAGTTGAAATTTTATGAATTTTATAATTATGCTCACAAGTACAGAATGACTATTATTGATTAATTGGCTTTTATTTTAATCTGTTACTATAGATTAAATATTGTGGGGGCACGAATAGCAAGATTCAGATACTTGCTACTGGAGAAAAGGTAAGTAGAAATCTATTTACACTTACAATGCATAGACATATTACTTATTTGTATTATTTTGCTATGAGACATTTGTGACTTGTGCTTCTTGATATTAATGGATATAAATTACGTGGTGTGAATGACTGATTTGATATTGTATAAATATAACATTCACGAGCATTGACATGTGAATGCATAAGTTGTATATAGCCTGTTTTGCATGCACTGTATGATGAAAAGAAACGGAAAATGTAAAGTTGACAACTATTAGTGTTCGAGGCCGGTGGCATGTGAGACATGGATAGGCTTCATTCGTTAGGTCGGTGGCATGTGAGACATGGATAAGCTTTATGATATGTTGAGCTGGTGGCATGTCAGACATGGATAGGCTTGATACGTCAGGCCGGTGGCATGTGAAATATGGATAGGCTCTATGATATATTGAGTCAGTGGCATGTGAGACATATATATGCTCGATTTTTCAGACCTGTAGCATGTGAGACATGGATAAACTCAATGATTATGATTATTTATTGAGCTAGCTCTTTCCAGTGCACAGTAGGTGGGCCAAGGGCCCTATAAAGATAAAAGATTTTAAAACACGTGTTAGGGTTTCATTAGTATGCATTTCACGTCTCTTTTAAAGTTTCTGCAAACATTTAACTTACTGTACATGTATGACTTCTGCTTACTCGGCTTTAGCTCACCTAGTTTGTGCATTGTAGGTGAGTGTGATCATGATATGTAAGCTCACGGCTTACCAGGTATGATGTTTGTGCTTCAGCAAGCTTTTGAGGATCGATGTACATGGATGACGACCTTTGAGGCTAAACCATGGGTTTACTATGCTTTTGAGATATATTTTGTTGTTTTGTTTGGACTTGTATAATATTACTCAATTTTTTTACATGTAAATATTGGTGTGATTATGGTAGATACTTCTTCATCTATTATGGATCTTTGCTTGTGGGTGTAAATGAGTCTTGATTTGTGAGATGAATTGTACATCGTAAATCTGCTACAGGTGTTCGTAGGTGAAAAGAAAAAAGAATATACATATTTAATCATGTTAAAAGTAATCTATGTTGTGATTTATAAAAGTGGGGTGTCACACTATAATAGTGTGCTCCAGAAATATGAAAAATAATAGAATCTATAATTCCCAATAAATGTTGACATAAACATTTATATAGCAATATAAAATTTTAATTTCTTTATGGCAATTCTAAATTCATAATATTTAAATATTATTTTGTTTGATAGTTAATCTTTAATATTTTAGATAGTCAAGTCAAATTTTCTTTTAAATTTTTGTTTTGAATTCATGTGACATTTGAAATTCTTCTTGTTGCATTTCTATATTTTTAATCTTAAATATTTTGATTTCAAAATTTTATTCAAATTTGGTTTTGATTAGCTATAGCTAACATTTCCCCATCTTTCATTCATAAAATGGGAATTAAATAAAAAAAAAAATTGATCCTTCAAGTATGCCAAAGTTAATGGGAAAATGGCAGGGAGAGAAAAATATATACAGGATAAATATCAATTAATTTTGAATGTCGATACAAAATTGCTAAAATTCAATTTGATTTGATCAAATATGGGTCTCCTACATGAAAGATTTTAATTTTTTCTGAATAATTATCACTATATAATAAATTCATAAGTTCAAGGGTTTTAGTATAAATAAATGATATCATAATAAAATCATAATCTCAAAACAAAAAGAAACAGGGACATGACAAAATCGGTAAGCACTACGGACTTAATTGGATTGAACCTTGCTATGGAAACCTGCTAAAAAATAACTTTTAAAATCAAAGAAACCCTCAAAACTAATAAAAACGAGCAATCTTGAGCCACGTTTGTTTTCTCAAACCAAAGGTTCAAAAAATGAAAAGAAAAAAGGGTAGGTGCAAAGACTTAATGAAAGTTGTTCTAACAAATGGAGTTCGACACATCTTTAGAGGAATCTTTTCATAGAAACTTCAGAAATGATGAAATATACGCATATATGTTAAACACTGTATCGAATTATTAATGATGTCCCAAATCTATATGTTTCAATAAGAAAATGGAAGAATTGGTGTGAGTTGATTCTACGTTGAAGAAAAAATCGACTATTCATTCATCAAATCATTAACTCAATAGTCCAATTAATCTTTTTCAAAACTAATTAATCGGAAGAGAATAAAGATAGAGTCTTGCTCTACATGTCAATACCAACAACAAATAGTAAGAAGAAAATTCGTTGATTCTAAAAATCACGAGGGTTCAAGACCCTCTATCCCCAAATAAACATATTTGATATTTGTTTTCCTCTTTCTTTTTTTTTTTTTTTTTTTTTTTTAGAGGCTTCAAATTCTTTTATTTTTATGATTCTTTAAGAAATGTATTTTTGGTGTAGATGTCTCTTATATTGTGTGACATAGAATACATATTCAAATTAAGGTGGAATTTCTATTGAAAATCAATAGATAGAATCGAAATTACAAGACTTGGACATAAACTACCCTTTTTTATTACAAGACTTTGACATAAACTACCCTTTTTTATTACAAGACTTGGACATAAACATTGTAATTTCCTACCATTTCTTTTTGAACATAAACTATGTCCATCTAATAAAATGAGGATGGGATGCTACATAGAAAATGATCGGGATAGCATGGGTAGTAGAGTATAGAACTGAAAATCCTCATGTTTCTAGTTGAAATATGGTTCCTAGCACATAAGGCACATAATTAAGTTGTACAATTTCTTTAATCAATTAATATATATATATATATATATACACGTATATTAATATGATGCAAGAGTCATATTAATTTGAATTGGTATTATAATATACATACTTCTATCTATCTTGATGAAATAGACCTCATCTAGAGTTTCTTAGCTTATCGAAGATTCTTACAACCATAATTTGGCAAAACAAAAGTCCATGATACCACTCATGGATCAAGAGAATGAAAAGGTGTTGGTGTTCCAACTTCCAAGCTTTATACTCATTTAAAAAAATAAAAGAATTTCTTACTCAAATTTTTTTTTTTTTCAGAAAATACGGTTTTCTCATACACACTACATACATTGCATAGAAACACACATTACACATGTTGCACACATACTACACACATTGAACACACACTACACAAACTAAACAATAATACATACATTGCACACACTACACATACTGAACAATACTACATACATTGCTCACACACACTGCATACATTACAAACACACATTACACATATTGCACGCACACTACACATATTACACGCTTACTCACACATACCCTACACTCACATTCCATGCATACACTAGACGCTACAAACAAGATAAAAATTAAACAATTCAAACTCAAACATTCAAATAAGATATTTGAAATAAATAGATTTTCAAATACAAAAAATTAAAATCAATTCATTTAAAACCACCTTGATATCTAAATCAATCAATCCAAATGCACTTATTTGATATGGAAAGATTTAGTAGGTGAATTTCGGGCAAGGAAAACGGAATTAAAACATAAAAATAGAAGTCAAGTTCCCCACTTCTCATGTTGCCTCTTCTTACCAAGATTCATATGCCTTGTGCTTTCACTTGCTTGAAGATGGAACCTGGTAATAGCCAGTTATATAATTGAATTGAGCGAACTCATGAGCAACTAGGGATCAACTAACGAAATTCAAATTCTTCTCAAATTTACTAAAAACAAACTCAAACTACGCAAATAGTTGGGTGCATGAGTTTGAACTAGCGCGACAATATGCAACTCGAAGGGTTCACAAACCTTGTCAAGCTTCATTAAACCCGAACCAAGTTGAGCTTAAGCTAGAAAATAAGGCTCGACTTAATTTGAGTCGGAGATTTTTTTGTTGAGCTTGAAATCATGGAGTGAAATGAACAAACTCTCAATGTGAAAGTTGAAATCAACCGAAAGATACTTTCTAAAAGGCAATGAAAAAGAACAAGAACATGTGCAACCCTGAAAATTACACACACCACTTACGCATAAATATTCCACTATAAAACTGAATTCACACAGAATCAAAGAGGACCCAATCATGGAGCAGGAATGTTCTTTACAAAACAAATTATCAAAATCTCAAACAATAATTGGTGAGGTGTAAGAACTTGCTGCATCACAGTTCGCAATAGAAATAGGACTGTTCAAACTTTTGGTTGAATACGGTTACATAGTAACACACGCGGTTTTACTGACCTCAACACTGCCACTGAATCTTTACTCTTGCTTTTCCAATTCCCCCATCCTCTCTATGATCGCCTGCAGTATAAAATGAAGAGGAGGAATAACGCTATGTTTCAGATATGATTTCGACGAATCATTATCTGAAAACGAACGACTATTTCCCACATTTTGTATGAATAGTGAGACTAACCTTACATATTCATACTGGAAATTTAGGTCTACAAACAACATCTAGATAATAGCACGTGGAGGGAAGGTTCTACTACCATACGGACATGCTAATGTATAGAAGTTTTGACGGTGTACTTTTTAATGCATACACTTATGTAATAAATGGGAGGGGTAAATAATGCCTCTATCTACATCTAACAGGGTAGAGGTGGACATGTGGTGAAAGATATCAATATTTATCAACAGATAAGCAGGAAACAGAAGTTTTACCTTCTTGCTTGTTTCTTGCAGTTCACCAGCAAGTATGAACTCGTCTAATATGAGGTATACCTTTAACATGAGAAAGACAAGTAATCATTAGTCTACATGATTCTAACATATCAAACATCTATATATGATTTTCTACACGCTACTCTAAACAATACAGAAAGCAAAATCAAAGGACATTAAAAATAGAGCCATCCGCTGATCAGTGTTCTCAAACCTTAAGTAAAGCACAAAATTAATCGGATTAAAAAAATAATACAAAAATAGCAGGTGAAAAATGTTTTCAATGCTGAAACTTTGAGCATTAAAATGCCATCGATTGCAAAAATAGCCAGAAGAGTATGTACACATATATACAAAACTATGGAAGGTATCAGAACATGAAGTCTTACAGAACTGGCAAAATGTAGACACCTAATGAATGGTATAATGTGTTGAAAGGTAACAATTTTAAGTCTTACAGAACTAGCAAAATGTAGACACCTAACGGTATTATGTGTTGAAAGGTAACAATTTTACAGCATAAGAAGCAATAAGGTGTGGAATAATCATTTATCCTTGCTAGTAATTCTGAAAGCAACAATAATGTTTAAATATTGGTAACGTTATTAGACACAAAAGATACAGGAATACAATGCACGAAGCAACAGAAAATTGACTGAAAGGATAGAAACGGAGATTAAATTATCACATTGTATTAACCACAAGCAGGGGGTGGGGTAGACTTCATGGTCATATTCAAGTATCAAAAGATCCACTTTGGGGTTAGTGTGCAATTCAACTGCAATAAAGAACAGCATACCTTGTGGAAATTAAACACTAAATCTAGCTCACACACATTGCTGAAAAAATGATCAAGTATCTCCACAAATAAGTGAATGCTCTCCAAATAAGCCAGCTCATTGTCTGTAATGTCTACACACAGGGAGAAGAATAAACCAGCATATCGCCTGTAGATAACCTTGTGGGTACGGAACTGCAAGAATATTTTCATGAATGTGGTGATGCAAGGTAGAATATAGCTAAAACTAAATAATTATAGAAATGGAAAGCTGGGCAAAAATGAAATAAAACACACCTGCATGCCAAAAGAGTGCGAACAGTTATGATTCCTCTCATAAGGATGAAAATGAATGCAAAATGATGTGCAAGAAAAGCTAAGGCCGAAAACAAGAAACAAAACTTGATCTCAAGATATGGTCCCTTTTATTTAACTAACAGAGGCAAAAATGACATTTCCATTACTTCCTTCTCTTCATACATTTCCATATTCTTCAAGACTACCTCACCCACCCTTCCCCACATTACAATCATCTATTCGCATGAGTATTTCATTTCATACGTATACGCCACTATACAGTATAATATCATCAATGCACATGTGGCGTGCAATAGTACCATAAAGCACGAGATGAAACACCATTTTGGAACAAAAAATTCAACACCCCCCCCCCCTTTAGGAATTATACCAATATTTCAAAACGTACAGCAAAATTAAAGCCTTTGACTAGATAAAAGCATAATTCAGCTGAGAACTCATAATCTGCTATCTAACTAGTTATCAATATATCTCACCTCTACGAAGTTGGTGAATTTGGGATCCCTGTTCACAACCAATCGATGAACCTGCAACAACAAAGTGAATAGCAAGTTTCAAGATTCACACGAAACGTTGAGGAACTGAAAATCAAGTTGCAAATACGAAAATGTTGACAAAAAAATTACCTCGTACTCAACCTTATGCTTCTCGGATTCCTCAAGGGGAATGTAATATTTTGCCAATCGAGTTTTTCCTTGTCTGTTCTGTAGTAGTATGAATCGGATCTGCAATATTCAAGGACGAAGAACAACAAATTCATGAAACAGAAAATCAAACAAGAACATTTCGCGGAATCAAAATTAGGAAGAGGGCTTACCATTTTGGAAGCTTTTGGTACTGAAAATTATGTGCGAGTAATTCGAATTGGATGGGCGAACTGCGTGTTTGATTTGGTCCGTCCCTCCCGATATTGACTTCAATTCACCATTTATCTAGCAAATTTCATGGTACTCGGCGCATAGCCGATTGTACCATGAGCTTATTGGAGTGATATATAAAAGGGGAGTTTATACGGAAGAATTTTCAAAAAAAATGCAAAAAGTACAATTTAATTGTAATATTTTATGATTTTTAGAATTTCTAACACAATGTTTAATAATTATTGATTAGATTACAATTTATTGTAAATTATAATTTTATCCTCCATCCATATTTTTTGTCCAAATTATGCTACCTGGCTTGACAATCATTTACACAGTAATTTAAAGTTTTGAACCTTTAAAAATATACAAATTAATCTCAATTTCTTTTTTTAATTTTACGATCATATCCCATTCATTTAAAAATTAATTTTACCTTAAATAAAAATTACAGAAAAATGAAAAAATGGAAAAACAAAATATTATGTTTAAAATTTCACCTATATAAAACAAGATAAATAAAATATTAAATAATAACAAAAATTATAAAATAGACTTTGAATATTATTATATATGCTTAACTAAAAATAAGTCTCAAAATGATGATATTGATAAAATTAGTATTACTCCTGAACCATCAACGATATGTAATATAATTAAACATAATAAGTAAGATATATTTATAATATAGGTTTGAGTAAATCAATATTTAAAAATAAATATTTAAGTTTATTTAAAATATTTTATTATTTTATTGGTAAAGGCGTGTAGAAAATTAGTTTTGTATAAAAAAAATTCATCCCAAAATAAAAGTCTTATGTAATTTATTCCGTGCGATGGCTATATATTTTTTATGAATTATTTGTTTAATTTTTATGAATTTATTAATTTATAGAATTTTGAGTTTTTAAATTTAAAATGATAAGTTACTAAACAAACATGATTATGAGTCTCAACTTGAGACTTGGTCCCAATCCAAATCTTTCTTTATAGTTTAAGTTGAGAAATTATATTTTTTAAAAAATTATGAAATGCTAAATTTGTTAAAAAAGCAAAACTTTATTTTAAAAACATATTTTGTTTTGACATATTAACTAATGACGCGCCCAATAATAGATATAGTTTGACTTATAAAAAAATCACTAAAATATTAAACAAATTTATCAAAATATGATGATTATTTAAACTTTACTATTTTATCGAACTTGTTTGTTAATTTTTTCTTGATTTTGCTAGTATTTATTATTTTATTTATTTTTAAGTGAATGAAATTCTAAGGTAACGAAGATGAAAAAAATTCAAGAGTTACAATATTACTTATATCGAACTTACACAAATTATAAATATTTATAATGAATTATTAAAAAAAATTGTTATAAGTTATAAACTATATATATGTATGTATATATAATGCAAAAAGCTATAAAAAACTAGCCTCATAAGACGAAACCACATAAGTTCTACATATAAATATTAGTCAAATACATATTTAATGGCAAAAATGAGTGTTAAGGCCTACTTTTAAATTATTGATCAACACAAAAAGTTTTCTAGTGTCGTATTCTAATATAATATGATTCTCATAATTTACATTTTTTACCCTAATCAATCTATTGTATTTAATAATGTTAAATTAAAAGATTTTGCATGAATGAGAAAGATAATTGGATGATTTTTTTTTTTTTTTTTGGGATTAATAACAAAATCAAATTCTATATTAGTGTTATATTTTCTATTAAATGTGATATTCCACAACATAATTGGTGGTGTGTTATTTATCAAATGTTGACTAAGCACAATATCTCCTTAATATTAGGATACATCTATGTATTATTTTAAAAATAACTTTTACTATAAATAGGTTATGGAGAAATAAAAATAAAAACCAAAAATAGTTTAGATATATCTACAGTCAAATAAAATTCGGTCAAACACATTCTATATTACAATATTATAGTAGATAACGAAAAATATTATATATATATATATCTTGTCGTAACCAAAGCCAAGAATGGTGTGATTTTTTTATTTTTTTCAATAGAAGATAAGAGAAGAAATTTTTTATTTTTTATTTTAATATATTATTATAATATCTTATTTTAGGAGTAAATTAAAAAAAATTATAGTAATTGAGACGTGTAGAAAATTAGTTTTGTATCAAAAATTCTTTCCATCCCACAATAAAAGCCTTATTATCTAATAAATTGAATTTTTTACCTAATAAATTGATTAATTGTATTAAAAATTACATTAGGTAATAATCTTTTTTAAAAATATTAATTCATATTTATTTCAACACAAATACAATAAAAATAATCTAATATCTAATAAATATTCAAATCTAACCATAATAATCAACCAAAAGATAATCATATTTTTAAATCTAATATCTCATTTTAATATATGTGATATAGGTGTAAAATAAAAAATCGAAAAAAATGATTAATTGATATACTTTACGTTAATAACACATTAGAAACTAAAAAATTATTTGTAGTTTAACAAATTGGAATAAGAAAAAGATAGATAAAAATCCACTAATCAAAGATTGACACATCAATTTTTCAAAACTATTTTCACTTTTGAAAACTAAATTAAATGAAAAATTACTTTTTTAGATCACTTTATTATTATATTAGTATAGATTTATATTTTTCACAAAAATTATATATAAATTTGAAAATATGATAAATATTTTTATTCATTATACTAAAATTTTGAAAATTAGTACACATCAATTTTCATAATATTTCAATTAATTTAAATATTTTAAAATTTGTACAATCAACTTTTTTTTTTCTTTTTTTGGCAATTGTCTACTTATTAAAAAATACAAAGGTGAAAACAGACCTCTAATGTATAGGTTGGGGGTTTCAATTGGCATTTAATTTTACACCCCCAATGTTTGGATTAAGGTGCGAAGCAGGCCAGAAGATATTTTCGTATATTTAATTACAAAATAAAAATCATTTGCTTTGAAATATGTTTAAATGAAACTTGAATTTTAAAGATGTCCTTTATTACGTGAAAAAAATTGTGAATCAAATAGGTTGAGTTTATGGTAAAAATGGATAATACATTTTGTTTTTTGTTTTTTGTTTTTTTTTTTAAATTTAAACCCATCTGTACAATATACATGACATAATATATTTTATTATATTAATAATATATGATAAAATTATATTATTATTATTATATATATATAAATTTTCATAATAATTATTTATATCATTTATTATATATATATATAAATAATGCGATTTGATTTTTTTTTTTTTTGGTTATACTTCATTATCATTTTCTTAAAAGTTATAGTTATTATGTAATAAATTGTACGATATTTTTATGTTCAATTTTATTGTGTTCCCAACTCAATATAAAATATTCCACTCACTAAAACCTATTAATGTAGAATAATAAATTATAATATAATATTTTTTATAAAAATATTTTTATTATTAGACCAACCCATATAAAAATTAATATATTATTTATTCCAATCCAATAGATATATCAAAATAAAATAAATAATTAGATTCATAAAAATATTATATTTTATTCAGAGAAAATTATATATCATACTTTATATATAATTATTTATTTTAAAATATAAAATATTGATGTCAAATTAAAGATCAATAAAAAAGGATTAATTTGATATATCATATGTCAAAAAAAAATTTAAAAAGAAAAAATATTTGAGTTTTTTTAATTTTAGTGAAAAAATAAGAAAATAGAGAAAAGAGGAGAATACCTATGCTAAAAATAGTGGAGATATATGTTAAGAAAGAAAAATTCTTAAAAGTTATTATTGTGAATAAATGTGGTAGTGACACATGGCAATAATTATTTTTTTTTATATAAAAAGGATAATAATAAAAATTAAAATGACATTAGAACTCAAAGGAAAACATAATTACTATTTTCACCATCTTTACCAATATAATAATAAATAGAAACTGTTATATTTTCCCGCTAGTGTATATTGCATATAATAAATCATGGATTATGTTGGTGTGGTATTTACTAATTAGATCTAATATAAATAATTAATGGTAATTCAAATATTTCATTAACATTAATTAATACTCAATTTAGAATTTCTTTTTCTTGGATATCTCTCAACTTTTAAACTTGTTGTAATGAAAATTCCCACGTGTTTCTGGACTGTTCATGGATTGTAATCATAATTTCATCATCCAACAATGTTTGGCTATCTGCACATATTATATCTACACGAATATATAATAAAAATAGTTATAAAATAGTAATTTTTCACCTATGTTCAGTTTATAAAAGTTATTAGATCAGAATATGTGCGTGTGTGTAATAGTTCAATAATAGTTCGAACTATAAATGAAATTGCGGAAGCTTATAGTAAACTTTTTATTTTACGAGGAATAAATCCCTTCTTCCTCTAAAGTGTTTTTATTAGAAGACAAATTTGTTCCCACAAATGTTACAATAGAACTTACAAGTATTAGGCTCCCCCTAAATACTAGTCTACCCGTGTAACTCAATCTTTTAATCACTTACTTAACCATCTAGTCCCCTAAATGAATTTGGATACAAACTCCCGTTTGTAGTATGTTGAAATCTCCCGAATTCAACTTGTTGTGGATTACAGATGTAATGCAGACTCTGCGTGGTTCACAGTCAGTTCGCCCTTGAGTATATGTTGAGCTGTCGTATTCTTCCGAATCGAACAGCTTCTCCACCAGCCTCTCTACTTCGCTCTGCTCGTATGGGGATAATCAAAATGTAACGGAGGTAATCTTCATCTTTGGCTTGAGGTCTTATTTATACTCGTATTTCTTGCACCTCAAGAAATTTCTAGTATCTTTAACGAATCAGCTCTTGATATGCATATCTTCATCCAGTATCTTCATCAAATGAGTCTTGATCTGCATATCTTGAATCTTTCCAAATCTTCATCATATATCCCTAGATATGTTTCGCCAATTTCCTTCAAGATTCTTCTTTAGTTCCAGCCGTGGTCTTCCTTCCTTAAGTATATTCAATGTATATTTCATATCTACACACAAATATACAAGGATTAGAATTTTTGAATAATTTTGACAATATCTTTTACCTTATCAATCTCCCCCTTCGGCATGTTGTTCGAAAATTTCAAGGCCCGATTCATGCTGTAGGCTGCAAGAACGAACATGGAAGAAAAACATGTGCTATAGGAAAACATTCACACCATGTAACAAAATATGTTCCATCAAACATAGGCATTAATCAACAAAATTCAGAACCTGCCCACAAAACAGAAATAACCATAAGATACTAGTATTGTTTTCCATTGCCCTAACCAGTCTAACAAAACATTAAATAGAATCATTGTCTTAAAAAGTTAACAGGCCAACAATCAACAGAAATTAATAAAGAATCTAAACTTCAATTTGAGCTACTCCTACTTTCCCATTTATTCTCCTCCGTGTCCTCCTGCTCGGTCTCCTCCACCCTCTTCCTCTTGTGATGTTTTTGTCTTCATTTTCTTTTTGCTCTTATCAGCAACTAAGGAGGATCTTTTGGCCGCAGATGTCTCCCCCTTTTTGGAACCACCTGCCAAAGGGTTCGAGGTCCGGTATGGTCCACCTTGCAGAGGAACATCTAGTGATTTAAGAACATTAGTTAAGTACAATTTCTGCGATGCTACCCCAGCAGCTAGGGTGTCCAGTATTTCCAGTTGCTGATGGAGGAAAAGTGGCATATTATCAGCAACTTCGGAAGGCCTAAGTGTGGGTTCGACAGGCCGGGGCCTAGAGTAGACATTGGCCTCTCTGGAGGCCATGTTCAGAGGTGGTGCAGATTTGTGGAGAACATTAGAAGACTGAGCCTGTATCCCCTGGTGGGAAAGCAGGCCCCAAATGAGCGTGGGGAAGGGTAGCTTTTTCCTAGGATACGGTCGCTCTGCAAAGCCCATGATAGCCTCAAAGGCTATCCTCCCGAAGTCAATAGAAATCGCCTTCATTACTTTAAAGATGAACTGACACTATGCTGCAGTCAGGTGCGACTTATTGGATGTGGGAGTCCAATTTTGTCGCCCAATTTTATGCAGCCAATTGGCATCAGGTGTTAAGATAGAGGGTGAGATCCCAGCTTGGTCCATCGGGCAAGCTTCCCATTACTAAGAAATTCAACAACGTTCGCTAGGTCAACATCAAGTTCATCATCTTCTTCCAAACCATTTAATTCCAGAAAGTCGTTAATGGCCTCAACACTAAAATTCACTATCTTGTTACGGACATAAATTTTCCCATATCTGAGAGAGTCGGGATCCTGAATGCCTGTGACAAGGTTTGAATAGAATTCGTGCACAATGGGGCCATAAAACTGTCCTAAGTTGGTTACAGTGACATCTAGCCCAGAACTTCTAATGTATTCCATGATAGGGGTTTTAGCAAAACGTTTGAGATCGAGATTCCTTTCAGGCCAGAAATCCATAATCGAAAACAGCTTATACCTAGCAGAAGCAGCTTTGGTGTTAAAGGATTTCGAGAATGCCTTACCCCTCACAATAGCGTTATTTTCATTGTTGAGGCGCCCTGGAGACGACCCGGTACGAGTGGCAGGAGAGGGGCCTCTGTTGCGGTCGGAACGTCTTGGTGGAGATTTGGGCACTTCCTCCTCGGAGGTGGATTCGTCTATCAAATGTTACCTTCGAGCCTGAGGAATGGCAGATTTTCCAGCAGATTTCGACCCTGGCTGAGGTTTTGGTTTAGAGCTCGGTTTGGGGGCAGATTTGGCTACAGGGACATGTGTGGGATACGGAGATTTGGTTATTGGTGAAGGTTTGTCTTCCTGTACGGCCGAGGGTTTTGGTGGTGGCATGGTAGCATTAGTGTGTGACTGTGGTTTGTACAGAGGAGAGGAGACTGATGGTGGAGGCACGTCGTACACAGGTGAGGATGGACTAGGTGGATGTTGTTTGCTGCCGTGTGCGGTTGGTGATGGGTCTGGAAGGTTCGATTCATGAACCAGGGGAGGTATCGTCTCCAATGGTTCTGGATCGAGAAAGGGCACTATTGCCCAACTCGATCTGCGTTCGTGCAGGTCATCTCCGAAGTTCGCCATTTGAAATCTACAGAGAGATCTGGAAAGGAAGAAAAACGAAGAAGTGCTATGGCGAACTAGGGAGGGAACTGTCAGTGTCACTTGATAAAGACAAAAGTAAACTGACGCTTCGATTCTATGTCAAAAACAGGAGATTCTGTGTGGGTCATTAATACCCTTTTCGGCAGCCACTTTTTGCAGTAAACAGTGTTCATTAAGCCACGATCCCACATCTGGTAGTGTGAAGGGGGGAGGGCCATGTCCTCATATCACACGTGTTCCCATGACCATTGTCGTGACTGGATAATCAACCAACCCCCTTTTTGCATAAAAATTCATATAAACCCATAAAAAAAATTAGAGAGGCTGTTTTTTTATTTTTTTTTAAATGTAGAAGAATGAAGTCACAGATCATCATTTAAACATAAGTCTCTGTCAGGTAATTAAGTTTGAAGATGTACTAAGAAAAATCCGCAAGTCCTTTCTTCAAGTATATGTTCACCCCTTATTCCTATTTTTGTGTTGCGAAGAAAATTATATGATTTGACCTTATAGCTCCTTCTGCCAAATCCTTGTGTAGTAGCTCACAAACCATACAATAAAGAACTACACTAGGAAAACCCTGTGTGACGAGCTCAGAACCTTATAACTCCTATATTTGGTGCAACTTAGAGGTGAACATGATCCAGGAAGCTGTCACAAACCTGTCATTTTCTGTGCTTGGTGCTCTATCATATTGGTGACAGCATTCCATAGCATCATTTCAAGGTCGTAGCTCTTTTTCTTATACAGGGAGAAGAAATAATGGATTCAAAGTTCAAAACAAACAAAATTTTAAACCTGTGCGAGACTTTTTGTTATATTGGACGATCCGAGACTTTCATTCCTCTTATATTTTATATAACATTTGTACAGCACAACAGATCCCTAGAGATTTTCTCAGGGATATGACTTTTTGAGCATCTAGGGCCTTTGTAAAAATATCAGCCAGTTGACTTATGGTAGGAACGTGTTCAAGAGTTTGACTCCATCTTCGACCAACTCTCGGATGTAGTGATGTCTAATGTCTATATGTTTAGTTCTAGAGTGTTACACAGAGTTTTTAGACATATTGATTGCACTTAGATTGTCACAGAATATAGTCATAAAAGTTAAATTCATACCATAGTCGCACAACATGTGCATCATCCATACCAATTGAGAGCATGAGCTCCCTGCAGCTGTGTATTCATCTTGTGCTGTTGATAAGGAAATATTATTTTGCTTTTTACTAAGCTATGATACAAGATTGTTTCCAATGAAGAAACATCCTCCTGAAGTGCTTTTTCTATCATCCACATCACCAGCCCAGTCAGCATCACAATAACCTGCAAGAAAATGTTTAGTGTCAAAGGAGTATTTTAATCCATAGTTGGTGGTACCTGCCACACATCGTATGATTCTTTTCATAGCTTTGAGGTGTGACTCCTTAGCATTCGATTGGTATCTAGCACATAGTCCAACATTAAAACTTATGTCAGGTCGACTGGCAGTGAGATACAGGAGACTTCCAATCATGCTTCTGTAGAGAGTTGGGTCAACACTTATTCCACTTTCGTCCTTGGACAATTTGGTATTTGTGCCCATGAGTGTATGTGCAACCTTACACCCTTCAAGTCCAAATTTCCTTACCAGGTTCTTGGCATATTTTTCTTGGTGTATCATGATTCCACTTTTGCTTTGTTTGACCTATAAACCAAGAAAATAGAAAAGTTCACCAACCATACTCATTTCGAATTCTCGGGACATTACCTTGACGAAGTCATTTACTTTGTGTTTGGACGTGGATCCAAACACAATGTCATCCACATAGATCAGTGCAATAATAATATCATTGTTCGACCACTGGATGAACAAGGTCTAATCAACTCCTCCCCGTTTGTATCCTTGAACAACCAGAAACTTGGTCAATCTTTCATACCAGGCTCTTGGAGCCTGTTTCAATCCGTACAGGGCTTTCTTCAGTTTGTAGACATGATTAGGAAAATGTGGATCTTCAAATCCTTTTGGTTGTTCAACATAAGCTTCATCTCTTAAGAACCCATTCAAGAATGCATTTTTTACATCCATTTGATAAAGAATAAATTTCTTAAGGCATGCAAAAGAGAGAAGAATTCTTACAGACTCTAGTCATGCAACCGGAGTGAATGTTTCTTCAAAGTCAATTCCTTCTACCTGTGTGTATCCTTGGGCCACCAGTCGTTCTTTATTTCGGGTGATGTTACCTTATTCATCAGTTTTGTTCTTGAAAATCCATTTGGTTCCGATGATGTTCGCACTGTCAGGTCTCGGTACAAGTGTCCAAACGTCATTTTTAGCAAGCTGCTCCAATTATTCCTGCATTGCTAGTATCCAGTTGTCGTCCTTGAGAGTCTCTTTGATATTTTTTGGGTTCGACCACAGAGGCGTAGCTAGCATGGTGAACAAGTCCCTCCATTTTTCGGTAGTTAGGTTTTAGTTTACATGTGTCTTTATTCTCTCATTGAGTTCTCCAATAATGAGTTCCTTGGGATTTTCTTTCTGAATCTTCGTTGAAGGTTCAGTACTACCACTGTTTTCATTTGATGGTTCCTGGTCAGTTTCTGTGGTATCTTCACCATTCTGGTTTCCCGTTGGTCATCCAGCTGAAGAACCTGTTTCTTCCAAGTATACTTCCTGTCTTACCAAAAAATCATCAAATACAATATTAGTGCTTTCAATGAGTGTTTGAGTTCTCAAGTTATAGACACGATAGGCTCTACTGTTGGTCGAATATCCTAGGAATATACTAACATCACTTTTGGCATCAAATTTACCTAGTTGTTGTCTATCATTGTACACATAACATTTGCAACCAAATACATGGAAGTGACTCAAATTAGGGGTTTTATCTTTCCAGATTTGATATGAGGTCATCCCCATTCCTTTTCTAAGGTACACCCTGTTCATAACATAACATGCTGTGTTTATTGCTTTGGCCCACCATTTTTGGGCTATATCCTTGCCTATCATCATGACTCTAGCCATCTCTTGTAAGGTGCGATTTTTCCTTTATAGTACTCCATTTTATTGTAGTGTTTTAGGTGCTAAAAATTCATGAGCAATACCTCGAGAGGCACAAAAATCAGTGAATTCAGTATAATCAAATTCTCTACCATGGTCACTTCGTATTCGAACAACAGAGTCCTGTTTCTCATTTTCTATTACTTGTATTAATTTTTCAAATTCATCAAAAGTCTATGATTTATCACGAAGAAATCTTACCTAGGTATATCTTGAAAAGTCATCAACACAAACAAAAAAATATCTCTTACCACCAGCGCTTTCAGTTTGAACCGAACCCATCAAGTCCATATGCAGTAAGGCCATGATCTGTTTCATGCAGATGTCTTGTGTTACCTTTTGTGAACTTTTTACCCATTTGCCGAGTTAACACGGTCTACAGATTCCTTGAATTCTGACCGGAAGTTTAGACAATCCTCGTACACATTGTGATTTTGACAAGGCAATGAGGTGGTTGTATCCTATATGTTCCAATTTTTGATGCCATATTTCCGTTGCTCCCGAGCTGATATTATAGCATTCGTGACTCCTGTCAAGAAGATAGTAGTTGTTAGTGGATCGTGTTCCATTGAGTATACATTCATTATTTTCATTGACTACTAAGCGTTTGTCATGAGTGAAATTCACTTGAAGTCCTTGGTCACATATTTGACTGATGCTTAACAGATTTGCCTTAAGATTTTCAACAAGAAACACATTAGATAATTTTGGCATGCTATTTATATTGAGCGTCCACTGCCCAATGACACGCTCACTCTTACCATCACCAAAAGTCACTGATTCTTCTTTTATTGGGGTGAGATATGATAAATATGCTGCATTACCAGTCATGTGACGTGAGCACCCGCTGTCAAAGAACCATGTTCCAGTACTGTTTGCCCCTAGTGAGACTACTGACGAAGTAAGACACATGTTGTTCTGAGAAACCCACATTCTTTTGACTTTTGGTTTTCTGTTTTTGAAATTTCTTACTTTCGTATTGTCTGGGGGCATATAACTTTTCACATGAACACCATACACATTCCAAGTTGAAATGTTACCTAATTGTAGGTCATGTTTCATTCTGTAGCATCTTGGTCGGATGTGCCCAGGTGCATCACAGTAATGGCAAATAGGAATAAATTTTCTCATACCTTTTGTGTCCTGTTTTCTAAGCTGTCTTGTAGCATTGGATCCTTCTTGTTCGAATGTAAGCAGTGATGCTGATACAAAGATTGTTGAACTTGATGTTCTTTCTTCAGTATACCCTATTCCTGTTTTATTGCTTTGTGGCATCCCATACACTAGGATTTCATCGAATTTGGCTTTTCCTCTTTTTAGTCCTTGTATGGTTTGCACTGCTTTGTCCAACTCAGCTCGTAATTCAGTTAACTTATGATCCTTAACCTGTAATTTTGAGATAGAATCCGTTAGTTTATTGGTTAATAAGGAGTTTACCTGGTGATTGTTTGTTGTAGTTTTCCGTGCTGTTTCTGAGTTAACTTTGAGTGACTCAATTTCCATCTCGTAAAGTTGGACCTAATGTTCGAGATTTCTCACGTTCTTTTGAGACATAGTCAGTTCATCACTCAATCTTTCATTTATTTCCCTTGTGATTTGTAGTTCTCGTTTCACTTAACTGAGTTCCTGGCTTTCCGTGTCGAGTGCACCTTTGCTTTTGTATTCCTTCACTTGATTCTCCAGTCTTTGAATAACATCTGTAGCTGCGGTACATGTGGCAGATACATCAAGATACAGTCTCTCCAGATCTTCCAGAGTTGGATCGTCAAAATCAGGTTCCTCAGTGTACTCTAGTTCCTCATTAGTTCACACAACAGACGTAAGACATACCAAGTCCTTTGATGATGTATAGAAGGTAAAGTTACTGGGGTAATCTATTTCTTTTTCGTCAGTTTCTTCTTCTCCTTCAGATTCAGATTCACTCCAGGTGGCTTTTAGTGCTTTGTGTTGTCTTAGGAAATTTGGGCATTCTGCTTGATAGTATCTATATCCTCTGCACTCTCTGCATTGGTCTGAGTCCTTTCAATTTACCTGCTTAGTATGAGAAGGTTTGTTTCCACATTTTCTGATGTTCTCTCCAGAGTTCGGACTTTTGTTGAACTGCTGCCTCTTATTGTATTTTTTTACAAACTTGCTGTAATTTTTTGTGAGAATTGCCATTTTGTCAGCAATTACTGTTACATCATTCTCAAATTGTTCAGTTGTTGTCTCCGTTTTCAGGGCTATTCCTTTGTTCTTTGGAATTTCCATGCGATTGTTTATCTCAAAAGTCTTTAATTCTCTCATCAAATCATCTAATGTCATCGGTGTGACTCTCATGAATGATTCTAAAACTGTGATTTTTTCTCTGAATCTAGGAGCCTGTGTTCCTATGATTTTCATGATTTGAACATCTTCCTTGATAGCATCACCGAGGGTGCAGCATTGATTTACTATGTTGCTGAACATTACATAGTACATCTCAATGTTTTCATCTTCAGTCATTTGTATTCCATCGAATAGTGTGGCCAGTCTTTGCAGCTATGATTTTCTTACGGACTCGTTTCCTTCAAATTGTTTTTTGTAGTGCATCCCAAGCATCTTTGGTGGTTTGGCAGTATATAATCAGCTTATGTCTCATTGCATCAACCGAAGCAAGAATAACATACAATGCTATGTAATTTGCATCTTCGGCACACTTCTCGCCCTCCGTCCATAGTGTCCTTGGTTTGTCTACAACCTTCGTTATGTCTGTTCCATCCTGCATACTTGGCCCTATCCACTTGGTTTGAATTGCTTTTCCACATCATTTGGATCTTAGATAGATAATCATCATAGATTTCCAAAATGGATAGTTTTGTCGATCAAGCGAGGGTGTGAGTAGTGAGATCCCTTCATATGATCCCATGTGTCTGTCCTTGGATCTTCCTGTTTAGAAAAAAAACTAGAACCTGCTGTGGTGCCAATTGTTAGATCATAATCTATGCGTGTGTGAAACAGTTCAATAGTAGTTTGAACTATAAATGAAATTGTAAACTTTTGATTTTACGAGGAAGAAATCCCTTCTTCCTCTCAAGTATTTTTATTAGAAGACAAATTTGTTCCCACAAATGTTACAATAGAACTAACAAGTATTAGGCTCCCCCTAAATACAAGTCTACCCGTGTAACTCAATCTTCTAATCACTTACTTGACCATCTAGTCCCCTAGATGGATTTGGATACAAACTCCCATTTGTAGACTGTTGAAATCTCCTGAATTCAACTTGTGGTGGATTACAGATGTAATGCAGACTCTGTGTGGTTCACAATCAGTTCGTCCTTGAGTATATGTTGAGCTGTCGCATTCTTCCGAATCGAACAACTTCTCCACCAGCCTCTCTACTTCGCTCTGCTCGTATGGGGATAATCAAAATGTAACGGAGGTAATCTTCATCTTTGGCTTGAGGTCTTATTTATACTCGTATTTCTTGCACCTCAAGAAATCTCTAGTATCTTTAACGAATCAGCTCTTGATATGCATATCTTCATCCGGTATCTTCATCAAATCAATCTTGATCTGCATATCTTGAATCTTTCCAAATCTTCATCATATCTCCCTAGATATGTTTCGCAAATTTCCTTCAAGATTCTTCTCTTGTTCCAGCCATGGTCTTCCTTCATTAAGTATCTTCAGTGTATATTTCGTATCTACACACAAATATACAAGGATTAGAATTTTCGAATAATTTTGACAATATCTTTTACCTTATCAAAAGTGAAATTACTTTTAAAAAATAATGTATCGATATTTGATTAGTTAAATTATATTCTTCGTCTCTTCCAAAAAGTTCTAGAGTTTACTATAACTTGAACGTGCCTAGCAGGCCTCTAATTAAAATGTCGTCCATCTAACAATTCTTCATTATCTACGCATGTCATATGTAATTTAAAAATAGTAATTCTCTGCTTTTATTTAGTTTCTAAAGTGCAAATATTTTAAGAAATGATGTGTTATTTTTTGATTACTTCATTATAATTTTCTTCTTTTTTTAAAATCTTTTTCCAATTTCTTAAAATACAATTACCTTTTCATTTCTAATTTATTTTTAAATATATCAAATTAATTATTTTTTGATAATATTTAATTTTACACCTATATAAAAAATATTAAGATGAGAAATTATATTAGAAAATAAAATTACTTTTGATTGATTAGTCGAACTAAATTTGAATATTTATTGTGTGTTGGATTTGATTGCAAATATTATTAACTAATACTTTTATATAAAAATTATTAAGTAATTTGATTATTAATACAGTTAATCGGTTATTATATAAACATGACTTTTATTTTGAAACAAAAAAATATATTTGACATATCTTTATTAATAAAATAATAAAGTACTTTAAATAATCTAAAATATTTATTTTTAAATATTAATTTACTCAAAATTATATTATTAAACTTTTATCTTATATATTAAATATATTAGAAATCATGCATTCATTAAGCAATACTAATAACTACTAAAATTAGTTGTAAAAAACTCAGAAATCACGTTGCACAAGATAATATCATGAACCGTAAATTTGAGGAAATTAACAAAATCCTTTATTGTTAATAAAATTTATCCTAAAATGGGGCCAATTTGCATCTCAATTAAAAGTTTAGGAATGTATTTTTGTAGGGGGTGCATCTACGTCCAAAAAAGTAGAGAGGGTAATAAAAAGATTGCGGGATCACTTTGCAACTTGTGACATAAATGTTATACCTTGGCCTCTAAATTAATTCAAATTGATCGATGCAAACCATTATATACACATTATTGGACAAATTTATATTTATATCTAACTAAAAGAATAAAAAAATATTAAAGAACAACAAATTAGCTCGAATTTTGTCTTGAGAGTCTCTTAGATCTCTTCTTGATCGTTCTTCTCTAACTTCTCCACGCCTTAGATGTGTTTTAATTCTCCAAATATGATGTAAAAATTAATCAACTTGTTTGACCTAAAGGTTGTATACATAACCACATACGAAACATAATTGCGTTTGAGTAGAAAAATTGTGTTTGGATTGTCTCAGGTGTATTTGTCATGCTGAAAATCTCATTCAACACAAACGTATCTTGTTGACAGACGGGATATATGCATCAACAAAGTTTGACAGGGGAGAAAATTGGCCACAATCAGTTGTTTTCTTTTGATTCATAAGGAGAGACTTGTATGTCGAAATAATAGAAGATTATGTGGATATATAAATGATAATAACCAGTTAAATATAGGTATATAATCTATTTATGTAATATATATATATATATATTCGTCATAAATAGAAAACATCAAATTTTCCGCCTAAATTGCTTTTTAATTATGGTATGTATTTTTTCTACAAATATATACAATATCTATTTATATATATTATGATATCTATTTTTTCTATGCAAATTTATATCAATATATATCTATATATAATAGTGAACTGATTGTTTCTATATTTGTTATTATCACCCATTTTTCTTTCCACAAATGGAAGACAGATTTTCAAAAAATGTTGTTATATTGATAGTCAATAAACATTCATTTTAATTTTTTTATATATTTTTATTTGTTAATATTGGCAATGTTACTAATTTTATCAAAACTAATAAAAAAAAAATTCATATATCTTCATAATTATTTGATTTTAATAAATCAATTATGAATTTGTGACAGATTCGATGCAAACATAATAATAAAAAATGTTCACGTTGATATACCAGATTTTATTCAATTTTCTTAATTTCAAAAGAAAATACTATATATTTGGTAATTTGATAATTGTATTTTATAAATAAAATTAATTAATGTTCACATATGATTTTATATATAATATTTATATCCTTATTATAATCATGGTACATATATAAATTATTGAATATAATTATATATATATATTTTTTAAAAATATTAATTTTATGTATTTCTAAAATTTAATAATATTATATTATGATAATATGTTCGTGCATCACACGGAAGAACATACTAGTTTGATTAATAAAGTTTCGACACTTATTCATTTTGAAGTTATTATCTATCAAAATATGTTAAATTGATTATTTTGTTATTAATTTTTAGTTTCATTAAAAATTTCAAAAAGCTTATAACTATTGTTCCCTTTTCAATTTTTTTTTAAAAACAAGATTTCTAATTAAATCTCTTTTCACAATCTTTAATTTGACATCCATATTGCACATATATATACGCACATACATACACATATATTTTTTATACAAATTTATATCAATATCTATCTATATATAAGATATAATAAAATATTTTGATTGATAGAGCCATGATTTAATGGTTACTAAAAATTGCAATAAAAAATTATTATTTTATTATTAATTTTAATTTTAATTATTTTATTATGAGAGTATATCAAAACACACTTTTAATATTCTATAAACATAAATTGTAGTTCAATTTAAATCTTATAATTCCACAAAAATACTTAATATAAAAGAAGGATCCTCAGAATTTTTCTCTTCTAATTACATGTGTCTTTACAATCAATTGACATGTGTAAGTCCCTTATTTTTTTCCTCTCTCTCCTTTTTTTAAATATCTCTAAAATTTAAAAATATAAAAACATTTTTGTCTTAAGTCCGGTTTTGATAATTACATATCAAATTAATCTTCTTTTTGTGATCATTAATTTGATACCATATTATACAGACTAAAATAAATAATTTTATTTACAATTATAGAATTTAATTTTCATGGATGAAGTATAACATTTTTATGCATTGAATTATTAATTTTAAAATTTCGATATATGTGATCAATTTTGAATAAATAGTATCTCAAATTTTTATATGAATTTAATTTTAAAATATAAATAATTTTTTTATAAAAATAAAAATATTATACTATTAATTTATTGTTTAACTTCAGTAGGTTTTAGTAAATTAAAATATTTATATTCAGTTGAGGGACAAATCAAAAAATTCTTCAAAATATTGTATAATTTATTATTCAATAAAACTAGCTTACAAAAATGAAAATGCAATTTAATATATAAAAATATATTTCAAATTGAATAATATTTATATAAATATAATTGATATAAATAATTGGTTATATACATTTTTAATAATAATAAAATAATTGTATTATAAATTATTAATATAATAAAAATATTGTATCATGTGAATCGCACAGCGGATATCTAGTATATTTAATAAGTTAGATTACAATAAATCAATTTGATATAAAAATAAAAATAATCAATATTTACATAATAAAGTAACGTTAATTTATACAATTTGTTTTCATCGAATTTAACGTTGAGAAAATAACAAGAATCTAATATTTTATTTTTAAAATTTTAAACGACCGTAAAACTTAAGATTATTTTTTTTGTAGAAAATTTATCAGAGCAAGAAGAAAATATTCTATATTGTAGGTCTTTTGGGATATATTTAATATATATATATATATATATATGTATATATATATAAAGAGAAGTACCATAAAATTTTAGAAGTTAACAAGTTTTTTCGCTCAAAGTAGATTTCTAAATTTGAATACATCTTTTTCAAAATCATATATAATATCTTTTTAATTACTGAATAAAAATAATATTATCATTAGTAGTAGTAAATAACTACTCCACCGTATGATATTGGAATTATGAAGCTAATTAATACAAATTTTGAAATTATATAATTGATTAACTTAAATTTTAGGATTATGAAATTGATTAACATTAATTCTAGAATATATGAAAAGCTCATGTCTCAATTATTATGATTTTTTTAATTTCCTCCAAAAATAAGGTATTATAGTAAATATATTAAAACAAAATAAAAAACAAAATTTCTTCTCTTATCTTCTACTAAAAATAATAAAAAAATCACACCATTAGAAAATGTTAAGTAGATTAGCACAAATTTTAGTAAATCAATATTTCTTCTTTACCTTTATAATTTTCTCCAAACTTAACATTTATTATTACTAAATAAAATATATATATATATATATATATATAATATTTATTGTTATCTACTATAATATTGTAAATATGGAATGTGTTTGATCGGATCTTAAGATGATGCAGATATCTCTAATCTATTTTTTTGTTTGTTTGTTTGTTTGTTTTTTTTTTTATTTCTCCATAACCTATTTATAATAAAAAATTATTTTAAAAATAATACATATGTAACCTAAAATTAAAGAGATATTGTGCTTAGTCAACATTTAACAAATAACACATCACCAATTATGTTGTGGAGTATCACATTTGATAGAAAATATAACACTAATCTAAAATTTGATTTTGTTATTTAATCCCAAAAAAATCATCCAGTTATCTTTCCACTGATGCAAAATCTTCCAATTTAACATTATTAAACAAAATAGATTAATTAGGGTAAGTAATGTAATCTATGAGAATCATATTATATTAGAATATGACACTAGGATTTTTTTTTTGTGTCAGATCAACAATATAAAAATAGGCCTTAACACTCTTTTTTTGCCATTAAATATTTATTTGACCAACATTTATATGTAGAATTTATGTGGTTTCGTCTTATGAGGTTTGTTTTTATAGTTTTTCGCATTATATATATACATATATATAGTTTATGACTTATAAAAATTTTCTTTTGAATATTTCAGTACGAATCATTATAAATAATTATAATTTGTTTAAGTTAGATATAAGTTATATTGTAACTCCTAAAGTTTTTGTTTTCATCTTCGTTCGCTTAGAATTACATTCACTTTTTTTTAAAAAAAGAATAAAAATGAATACTAGCAAAATCAAGAAAAATTATAAAACAAGTTCCATAAAATAGTAATGATCAAATATCCATCATATTTTGATAAATTTGTTAATGTTTTAGTGGTTTTTATTTTTATTTTTAATGAGTCAAATCATATCTATTTTGGGTGCGTCATTAGTTAATATGTCAAAGCAAAATATGTTTTTGAAATAAAGTTTTTTTTTTATAACAAATTTAGCATTTCATATTTTTTTAAATATAATTTCTCAATTTAAAACATAAAGAAATATTTGGATTGGGGTTAATAAGAAATTTAAAGGTTGTTTAATACCTTATGATTTTAAATTTAAAAACTCAAAATTCTCTAAATTAATAAAGTTATAAAAATTAAATAAATAACTAATATAAAATAAATAGACGTGCATAGCATGAAATAAATTACTAGTTAAATAAAAACTTTGGGGTTAATAAGAAATTTAAAGGTTGTCTTTGAATGGAAAGATTTGGGGTATATATTTATAAATCTATATGTAATCCTCTCCATTTGTTTAGATAACGAAATTAATAAATAGATTTTAAAATTATTTTTATAAATCCGTGGATTTCAAATCCCATTTTTCTGTTTATCTAATTTTAATTATATTATGAAAAATTTCAAATCCTCAGCCAAAATTAGTTATTTGAGAACTCATTTCCTCTCATTTCTCTTACTCACACACACAACACAACACCACACACATTTGTCCACACACCCGCACACACATTTGTCCACACTCACAAACACGCACACACTAACTGACACATACACATTTGTCCACATACAACACACACTCTCTTAACACCCCTCATTTATATGTATATTAATTTATTCATTCAATCCCTATAATATAATACATTAATTTAAACTTTTAATTTATTTTGAGCTAAAGGTAGTTTGAAAGTTCAATTTCACGCCCAATAACTTTTATAAAACAAATATATTATTTGAGCTCATTTTATTAATTTATTAATTATATCAACCCATTTTTAATATTAATTGTATTTTTTTCATAAACAAAATCAATAAATCAAGTTTTATGATTCCTCTTTCCTTTTTACAAAATTCATTACATTTCACCCAATTTTGCACATATTTTATTCATGAAAGAGGTGTCAAATACAAATGAAAATCAGATCTTCAATTTCATACATTGTGAACAAAATTCTATGTCCTAGAGTGATGCATCGCCATTTTTAAATCAAAATTCTCCCTTAAAATGAAGAATTCAATACATTTAGAAGGGAGAAATGCCAGAGTTTCTATAGCAATTCAATATTTTTGTTTTTTTTTTCTTTTAAATGATCAATCAAGTCGTCATCGTCATCTCAACCTTCTTTTTCTTTCTTTTCAAATTTGGTTATTCTTATTTAAAAAACCCAAAAGTTCTATTTTTACATCTTCGAATTTAATAAAATTTTAGTATGTCATTTAGATCTATGATGTAATGCTATGATTAACATTTTAGTCCAATTGGATATCTAGTTTATTTTATATGAATTTTCTATCAATCTACATCTACATTTCCAAAATCCTACGTTTTTTATTTGAAAAATCAGAATATATAGTTATAATTACCCTAATCTCTTGAACTTTGAATATCTCGTTTTTATACATGTTATTTATCATCAATAGAAGTTTGAAGTCTTTCCAATTTTTATTTTATGAGTTATGATATTTTTCCTATGGCTTTGCAGAATTTACAACTTTAAGATATTTTGATTTCAAAAATTCAGAACCTATATCATATATTCTTAGAAAATATGAAATTTTTATATGATTCTTCAATATGAGTCTAGTATCTACAGTTAAAAATTTAGATTTTTCCTTGATGTATTATGAGTTATAAAATATTCATTCACCACTGCTCAGTGAATAAACACGTTTTGAATAATTTTCTATTACTTTAAAATTGGTTAACATTCCAAAGAGAACTCCTCTTCCCAATTTTCTATTATTAAAGAATACAGCGCATTAAACTCATGGAGTTACGGGCAATCAATGTTACGAGGCTTATCACACATTCATCCACACATTTACAATTCAAGTTAGCATTTCTTTAAGGTAGTATTTTTATTTCAATATTGTCAAATTTAAATGCTTGGAATGCTTTGCTTTATATATATGCTATGTGAAATCATGAGATTTGTTAGTCGATCCAACCATATGATCCGTTAGTCGATTCAATCATGTGATCCATTAGTTGATCCAATAATATTACATTGTTATGAACGATATGCACATTTTGCTTGTATATTATGCTTACTTTTTCTGTATTTAGCTTTGAAAATTTAAACCCCACGAGTTGGAGATAACTCTCCCCAATTTAAACCCCTACGAGTTGGAGAAAATTTAAACCCCACAAGAAGGAGCTATTCGTGGGGGCGAGATCGGACAATTGTGGTGTACGATGAGTGAAACGATAATTCAAATACTTTTTGTGGAATATTATTTTGAATAATTGAAATCTATGTATATGTGACTTCCTTCCATTTATTTATGAAAATTATTATTCTTGGGAGTTTTTTGGTAATTAATGTAGTCGTATTAAAGTTATTCAATTGTTATATTTTTAGAAAAACTTTTTAAGGTCTAAATTGTGGTTTGATTTTATTACCTATAAATTAAGATTTAGAATAAGTCTTAAGATGCATCAACTTATTTTAAAATTTGAATAATGAATTTTCTCAAGAATAATGATTTTACATTTAAGTTGAATATATTTATATATTTGATAAGGTTAAAGTATTAATTTAGATCGATCTTGCTTCAGCATGAAACTTTTTTACTTATAATTGATGTCAAACTGATGAGGTGTTACTATTGTACATTTATTTGTGATCATTAAATGTCTTTAAAGAAAAAAAAATATTTCTAACGACCCTAAATTTTAAGTTACTTTTAAGTTTTTTTTTTTTTTAAAAAAAAAGAAGAAGAAAAGAAAGTAGAAGTATTTTAAAGAAAAAAAATTGTCACAAAAACAACTAGGAAAGTCGAACTGTTACACACACAAGCTAACTCAGTCATACACACAACGGATACAATGATTTTTTTTATTTTTTTTTAATTTGTATATTAAATTTTGGCAAACAAGAAATTTGAAATCAAGAGTTTCAAGTGAATATATTTTAAATTTAACTAATTTAAATCCATTCATTTCAAATTTATTGGTAAATCAAATCATCCATCCAAACAAAACCAAGATGAAATTTAGGGTCCAAATGAAAATGGATTTTTACTGGATATCTGGATAGCAACTCTTGGATAATTCCTTCTCACACTTAATTCTGTTTTTCTCATTTATGTCATTTATTTTGTTTGTATTTCGGTATCGTGTTCTATATCATCCATGTACTTTTTCATAAAAAGAACAATTGTAATCTTCTAAAAAAATTATTTAAAATTAAAAAAGGGGAAATAGAAAAGAGCAAAGACACTTCCCCTCAATGAAGCTATACCAGCTGCTGTGTTCTTCCAGTGAAGTTGTGGCGAAGAAACGAACCTTATACCGACCATAAAACCACTTTACTACTCACACACATTTGCACACACATCATATTAAATAATAAATTGATTTATTGCCATTTATATTTGAAGAATTAATCAATTTCTTAGCAGAGTGCATCCACCAACGATGGAAGGAGACGGAGTGCAGGTGATGATCAGTAAGGCGGAGATCGACACGACCGCGCCGTTTCGATCGGTTAAAGAGGCTGTGGTGATGTTCGGTGAGAGAGTTCTGGGAAGCGAGGTCTATGGCACCAAGCTCAGAGAGGTAATCCTCGTTATATTTATTATTTTTAATGGATAAAAGGAAATTTCATTGATCGAACCTATAAAAGTACAAATAGTTTGGGCATTACTGTCCAAAAGTGTGAATAATCACCCATCACACACGACAAACTCTTGGAGTATTTATAGATCATTAGACGGCAAAAGTAATACTTAAAATTTTGTTTTTACGGTCTATGCCTATACTTGAAGAGTTCCTTATATAGGTAATTAAAAATAAATTTAGCAATTATACCAAATAATTTATGTTCTTAATGAGAATTCTCCAGATGACCGAATCACACAGTGATCAAGGACTTTTGAAACTTTATCTTCAAAATTATTTACGCTAGGCCTTAATGCGTAGATACACAGTGTGAGTTGATTCCCGTATATTTGTATTGAACTTTATTCTCGTACATCGTATATGTGTATTAAACCATACGTATAATTTAAGACTAATAATATAGTTGATAATGTATACACATGAGAGGAGAGAACTTTATATTGAACAACATGTATAATTTAGAATCAATAATTTAATTGTGAATCTTTACACATAAAGAGAAACATATTTTCTCTTCAACATGTGATGTTCTATTGATCCTTTTAAGGTGAAGAGGTGTAAATACAGATAAATAAAAATGAAATTACAATCTTCACCACAAGAAGCCTCACAAATAAATCAAAAGAATCAATAATTTAATTGTTGTTGATTACTAGTATACATAACATGCATCTGGACAACAAGTCTTTTCTTCATTAATCTTTTCTTGTTTCTATCAAATCTTCTCAATAAGGTAAATGTTTTCTTCAAACAAGATGTTAAAATGTTCTTTATATCTATCAAAATTGTAGTGTGAATCCTGCAAATCAATGATATACCATATTTAAATAGTATATTCAATATTTTTTGTCAATGCCAATTTATGCATCAGAAAGTCATGACTTAATTGCGCGACTCTTTGCAAAAACAGATGCAGGATAGGATGACGAACATGGAAGATGACAAGGAAGCTATGACAAGCGATGAGCTAGAGGATGCAAAGCAAAACCTCCAAAGGGCACAAGAGGAGAGCGTGCAAATGGCCTCGTCACTCTTCTTCTTACAACAAGAGCTCCAACACGCCAAAACACAAATCCAACAACTCAAAATTAGACATGACTTAGATTCGAGGGGCAAAGAAGACATCAAATTTGTCCAAGACTCGGGACGGGAAGCCGAACGAGATGCGAACAGCAGGATGGAGAAGACGAATCACAAAGTGGATTTGGAGAAGAAGAAGTACGTGAGATTTGCTAATCCACCATGCGTGCATGCTCAAGTTGTTTTGCCAAATGCAGCAACTTCTGCTAAGGCTGTGCTCCAAAGGAACTCTTCTCTTAGAAAGAAGAAAAATAGGCAATACTTCGTTTCTCTTATCAAGGGGATTTTCTCGAAGAAGAAGGGAAGCTCTCAAGTTGCATTTGCTTGAGACATCTCCTGAAATAGTGATTAATTATTTATTATTTATTTACATAGGTTCAACCAATTTTAATTTGATTCGGAACAATTGTAACATAAGTTGAATAAGTCTCGTATGCACTTGGTGTGCCATGTTCTATTTAAGAATAAATATTTTTTTGATTATTTAGTAATACGTTTTAGGTAGACACAAAATCTAACGAAAACACATTTTAGAATAATAGGTAATATTTTTTATTATTCAATTAAGTAAGTAATAATGCATGAGATCTTTGACAAGTATCACACTGGGCATTCAAATGCATGGAAGTTTTTGCATAGTAAGTTTGAGTAGGGGTGTGCAAAATCGAACTGGAACCAAAAACCAAATCAAATTGAGTGATTCGGTTTGGTTTGGATCGATTACATACACACACATATATATATATATATATATATTTACATGGTTCGGTTCGATTTGGATCGACTATATATATTTAAATGGTTCGGTTTGGTTAAAACTATAGTAACTGAATAAAATATAGGTTCTGTTTAGATTTTTATTTTAAAAAATTTGATTAGTGGACTCGAATCGAAATATATGTAAATTTATATTTTGCAAACATTCAGTTCATCTTATATTAATATTTTTCTTCTTCTGAAAATTTGATTCTGCCCTACACATTCTACACATTTTCTCTCAAAAAATCTTGTCTGACCTTTCTATCCAAACAAAGTTAAATACAACTAATTCAAAAAAAAAAAAAAAAAAAAAACCCAACTGATTAAATCGACAAATCCGAATCGATCGAATCCTCAGCCCTAACTTTGAGTTAGTTCTTATTAAGAGAAAGATGCATATGTTGTGGGGAAGTCTCTTTTCAATAAATAAATAAATTAAAGATGTAAAAATTTATTCAAGAGAGTCCATTAGCCAACAATTCTTTGTTATTCACCAATTTTTTTGACTTATTTGTTGATTGGAAATTGAATTGATTGTGTGGAGATTTAGGATGTGATTTTATATCTTTCTATTAGGAATTTATATATTTTTTTCTTTCAAAATGTATTTTTCTTTTTTTGTTCCCCCGAGTCACTTCCAATAAATTCCAATATAATCATAACTTACATATGCACAGATTTTGACGTAAATAAACATATTTCATTTCAGTCAGGAAGAGCTATGAAGAGCCTAGCTGAACTCGGTTAATCGCCCAAATTCAGCCCTCAGTAATTTTGGCCCGGCTGAATAAATTTGGTCCACATTATCACAGCACACACACCCAAACACATTTGCAATTTGGCGAAGTTTTTATAATACTTTTTTGTTTTTTTATTATAAAAAGATTAATATCCTAACTTTAGAGCAAGTAATTTGGGCTGCCTAACCAGGTCCAAATGTATAGATCAATAACCAAAGTCGGCTTGTGGAGTGGCTAAATATTGAACTAAATTCAGCTCAACATTTTTTAAAATACACTAAAGCTACTCAACCCAACTCATGGTTCATGTAGTCCATCAGAGTGTCTAATCACATTTCAGGCCTCAAAATCTATAATTTAATTCAGCTAAAATATCGAGCTACTTGGGCAGATGGGCTAGACCAATTTTACGAGATCTACTAACCAATTTAGGAAAAAGAACTGGGAAGAAGTACTGAGGTATGGGAGAAAAGGTGTGCTGAAATTTCTTTTTCACACTTTGATCACATAATGTGCATGCAAAGGGAGCTGGAGAAGCTTCTCCAAATTGTTTTTGTATTGTTAACCCATAAACAATTATGTAAATCATCCATATAAAAATAAATAAATCTTCAAACAATTATAACATCAGATTTCCGGGCGACACCCTGCGATGACTTGTTCAAGAACTCAATGCAATCCGCGATCGCTTCCCTGTAATGTGAATTGGCGGAGTCATAATACGAACTGCATGAAGTCTTGGGTGGCTCCGCTGCCCCATCAAACGACCGCCGCCTCGGAACCGCCGCAGAGCCGCCTCTAACAGGGAGCGGGAAGATGAACCCCCTTATTATCTTGCGAAATCGGTTCAAGATTTTCATGGGTTTGTGAAAGGATTGATGAACTTGATTAGAAACATAAAATACAGAGAACCCTATTCTGGGATGATTCAAAATGGGAAACTCACCTACATATTTGTTGAATGGGAAATTATTGATCTGCCATCAGTTGTGTGCGGTAGAAGGAATGGGATTATTTATTTATTTAATTGAGAAGTTTTGTCATACAAATGATTGAATGATGCTTATTCAGAAGAAAAGAACTTGGTCTCGGCCATGTGACCCACACTTTCGATTCATATTATATAATAATTATTATAAGATTTCAATCCTTAATTTAAAAGAAAACTGCTTAGTAGATTTGTGATATGGAACGGCATCCTTTGGTTTTTTATGAAGTAAATTTTAATATAAAAATATTAATTGAGATTTTTTATTGTAAATAAAAATAGCAGTATGTAATAGTTACTTCTATCGTGACAGATTTTATATACATATCACATATTAAATTGTATATTAGGACTAGTGATCTTAAATATCTTAATTAATTTAGAATTCAACATTAATCTTGCAGAACTAGCGTCAATTATTTTCAAGGATATGTAGTAACGGGAACGCATTTAATTGTACGAACTGGAGTAAATCCTTCTTTTAGGTAAAAAAAAAAAAAAAACTTAAGGCATTGAATCTTATAAATTTCTTTTCAAAACTTTCTGTATCAAATTATAAGAAGTGCTCTAAAGGATTTGAGTTTTAAATGTTTCAAGTATCTTCATTTAACATGACCCGTCGAACCATTGATCATAACTTGTAAAATTTTGAGTGTTTTGGGGTAATGACGGTATGTAATTAAAACTTTTATTTTTATGATTGATAAGTTCGAGTTTAAAGACTAATATATTTTATTTTATTTTTACATTAAACGAACCACTAAATAAATTTCACTATCATTTAATAATTCTTTAACCATATTAAAAATGTAAACAACATTAAGCAAATTCCATTAGGGTGTGCTCAACCTAAAAATATAAGCAAAATTATATATACATACCAACTATATAGTAAATAAATTAGCATCAAATAATTGGAGAAAGATAAATTATTAGCAAATATTTAATCCAAAGGACCATTATGATTGCTTTGTTAAGGGAGTTTTCTTTTCAAGAATAAACAAATTGGTGCCCAAATAATTATGCAATTACTTCACTTTGAAGCTGAGTTTTTGCGCCATCTCTTCTAAAACTTTACATGATCGTAAAGCAATGTAATATGAACACTCTCCCATCATTTTATAATTAAAACCATTATTTATTCTGAAATTAGTTCCTTTTGCAAATCAGATTTTTCAAGAACAGGGTGAAAAAGAAAAAAAATATAAAATAATAGTATAGTAATTTTAAAATGAGTTAATATAAAAAACCAACATGATGTATAGTGCTTTTTATTTGGTACCCAAGGTGAAAAAACGTTTCCAATTGCAACTTGTTCTATATGCTTTTGACCGATTACAATCTATACTTTGTTCAAATCATTTTTTCCGGCAAGTTGGCCAATACGTGAGCTGCACATGGTATTTTTAAGGATATTATCATCTTTTTAAGATGGCACTGAGGGTCAAACTCGTCATCTTTTACTCACCTGTTTATTATTGGCATCCCTTCTTCAATTTGGGGATTAGGGCATGCGAATGAAATTTTTTACAAACCTTCACCCATTTTTGATATTAACCCTTTTAGGCCGAATCTAAACAAAGTATCTTAGGAACATTTTTAGCCTCTTGATCCGCAACATCAGTCGGGCTCGTCTTCGTCTCCTCCAGCAATCGTTTGACCGTCCCAAACAATTCATGCGAATCAATGTCTAGATAATTCTTTTCCAAAACCTTGAACACTTCAAAACCACAATACGACATTTCTTTGTGCTTATCCATCCTCCCTCTTCGAATAGAGCTGGATCAAGCTTCTCTACATAATAGTTGTGAAAACGATGGTTCTCTAACCACCACAAGCCGACCATAGCCCATCAATGAAGTTCAGAAGCCCCACAAGAGTTACCTAGCTGCCCTTCTTCTCTTCCATTTTCTTCTTCTCCGCCTTAATCAGGTCATTCTCTTCGTCTTTTTATTTTTATTTTTTATCACCATCTTCTCCTCCATTTATAACATATGAAGAAGAAGAAAGATTACTTGATTTGTGCTAATACTTCCTTTCAAGAATCTCAAATGGGTGAAGGTCTGTAAAAAATTTCAATCGCATGCCCTAATCCCCAAATTCTTCTGGATGCCAATAATATACATGTGAGTAGAAAATTACAAGTTTGCCCCTCAGTGCCATCTTAAATATACGATAATAACCTTAAACAACCATTTGCATCTCACATGTTGGCCAACTTGCTGGAAAAAATGATCTGAACAAAGTATAGGTTGTAATCAGTCAAAAGCATATAGAAAATGTTGCAATCAAAAATGTCTTTTACCTTGGGTACCAAATGGAAAAAAGCACTTAGATCAATTTTTATTTTGATATTAACCCTTTTAAAATAAATAAATAAATCATAGAGATCAAAATGAATAATAGTGCTTCAATAAATTCTTCAATATCTTAATTAATTAATATTACTTTTACAATGAGGCAAAATTGGCAAGGTTAGATAATTATTCTATAATGAATAGTGATGCAAAAATTGATTAGGCAATGTTAAATTAGGCAGTGTATGACTGATCCAATTATATGAAAAACAACATTAGATGTGTTCTGTACCTTGGTTGGTTAGGCGGGTAACTAGGCGGCCTAGGCGGTAAAAGGTTGGGAGATGTTATTTGGTGGCAAATGTAATCACGTAAAGTTGTGGGAGGGTGATGAGGAGTTGTAGGTGATGGTTGAGTAGAAACAAGATTTGGTAGTGAGGGTTGTTGAACTGATGGAGAAAGATCAGATACATATACAGATAGAGGAATTTTAGAGTTTGAATTTGAGTAAGGGGATGGAATGGATTCATAAGGGAAAAATAGTTTCATGAAAAATCATCACAACTAGTGAAAATTTTGGTGGGTGACAAGGTCATAGAGTTTGTAAGCTTTTTGACTAGCTGGATAACCAAGAAAAATACATCGTTTTGCTCGAGGAGTAAATTTATGGAAAACATGTACATCAATAGCATAGGCAAGATTCCCGAAAACTCGGATATGAGAATAAGAAGGAAGCTTTCCATAAAGTCATTCAAAAGGAGTTTGGCGAGAAAGGAGTGGTGTGGGCAGACGATTAATTATATGAACAGCAGTAGAAACACATTCTGCCAAAAAATGTAAAAGGAAGATAGGCTTGAAAATGTAAAGCTCTAGCAGACTCAAGAATATGACAATGTTTGCGCTCTACAACCCATTTTGTTGGGGGGTTTAAACACAAGAATGTTGGTAAGTGGTCCCTTTTTGTTTAAAAAATTCTCACATATAAAAGAATTCTCCACCATTATCAACTCGTATATTAACTATAGACACATGGAATTGTGTTTGGAGAAATGAAAAAAATGACAAATAAATGTTGCGTTTCACTTTTGTGATACATAAAAAATTTATGGATCTAGAATAATCATCCACAATAGTCAAAAAATATTTTGCACCAGAATGAGAGGTGATTTTATAGGGTCCCCAAATGTCTTAATGAATTAATTCAAAAGGTCTAATGGACGAAATTGAACTAATAGAAAATGGAAGTCGATTTTGTTTTGCAAGAGCACAAACATCACAGCCATTATTAGACTGAAAAGAGAAGTTTAACTAATGTTTGCCATAAAATTTAATCTAGAGGAAGACATATGCCCCAAACGGCAATGCCACAAATCGATGGAGGAGGTGACCTGGGAACTGTGTGAACAACAAGTATTGGGTGCTGCGGATGGAGTTTGAGGTTTTGGTTTTTGTGATACTAGCGTATCCAAGTAATAAAGTCCATCTTGTTGTTCGTCCAAACCAATTGTTATCTTCATCAAGTCCTGCAAAATATACCAATGAGGGAAAAAGCTTACTGAACAATTGAGGTCTTTGGTAAGTCAACTCATAGACATTAAATCCACCTTAAAAGATGGCCACCAAGGATATGTTTTAAAGTAAAACCATAATTCAAAGGTAAATTCCCAATGGATGTAATTGGGGCATGTTCTAATTAAATTATTAATTAATATATTTCTCTATCTTCATTTACACCCCAAATCAAGCATGAACCTTTAATTATGCTTATATTTCATTTCTCTTCATCCTTTTAAGTTTTAGTGAAATTATTAATTAATATATTTTTATTTATAATGTAGGTTATGTGGATCAAGAACACGTTGATTAGGCTCATTGCATGAAATTCTCGAAGTTTATTCATATTTCAAAGTTGAGGTGGGGGTTATTACGATTTGTCATTATTAATTATATTTTTTGATTTGTTTACATGTTTACTGTTATTATATATTATGATTTATGAATTGTGCAAGAATTAAGTTGCACCCCTAAGCTTGATTGATCAATCCCTTAAGTTACGCATGCTACACCGCTACATACCCCTAAGTTCTAAGTTATGTAAGTATTTGATGCTTACTCGTTATCTTATGGCATACGTTTAATTGTATTACATGTTTTACTATCAATTGTATAATTGATATTAGCAACTTGACTCCCACGAGCAGAAGAAAGCTCACCCCAACCTTTTGAACCTTTTAGGATAAGACGGAGCTAGTGGTGTAGTAGAGGCAAGCCAACAAGCATATGATAATTAGGATTTCTATTAAGTTGTTTATTTATTCACGCACTAGTTGAATTATTTATGAAATCTTTTTTGGAATTATGCTTATTTACTCCGCTTCTTAGGATGTTTTTAATTGTGATGAAAATTATTTAATTAGTGGCATATTTAGGTTGATATTTAATTAAGGACTTATTTTAGAGTCAATAAAATTTTATTTAGCTGTGTGAGTTAAATAGTTTATTAAATTAATAAGCATGAGAATCAATGACTTATGGGTTATGTCTTTCGTTACTACTCACTACTTTATTTTGTTTTCGAGAATGTTTTATTAATTATAATTATTTGAGGTTATGGCATATGAATTTGTAGTATTATGAAACCTAGTAATTGATTTTAGTGCTTGAAATAAAATTTATGCCTATATGGTTCCCTTTTTAAAAGTTTGATTTTAGGAATATTAATTTTACCAAAACATGGATTATGTGTCTACATATTTATAACCGTATGTTAACTATGTAATTAATGTTATGAAAATCGGGTCGTTACACATGAAGTGATTAAACAACTATTAAAAGATGGAGTTTTTTCCATCGACTATGTGAATTCATAATTAAATCTAGCCGATCCTTTGACAGAGCCCTTGAGTAGGAAGTTAATTAACAAAAATCAAGGGGAATGAGACTAAAGCAAACTTGAGATACTAATAGTGGCAGCAACCGAACTTTTGTAATTGGAGATCCCATGAATAAAGTTCATATGGGTAATAATAAGTCACTTGTTAGTCTTGCTGGCACAATAAAATCTTGTCCTTCCTATGATGTGTGTGTTGCTAGACTGCAAATTGAGAGAATAAGCTAAAAGCTTTTGAATGAGTTTTGTATCCCCTATGGGTGGTATCTTAATTCCATAATGTATTTGATGAACTCACCTATATGAGTGTGGAGTGGGGTAGCTCCCATGACATGATGGCTAAAGACTTTAGAACACTCATGAATTACGAGGCACATGCATGACCTATTAGCGCAACAACACGTAGAGCATCAATATTGGTGTGAGTATAATGTGATGAAAAAGAAATTAATTTAAAACAAAAAGTCTTTGGTTCTTAGAAGCAAGAAGCTTCACCAAAACTCTATAAATGATATCTTATCTTTCTAAGTTTGGTTCATAGTACAAAGGACACCAGACTCGATGCATTTGATGCTATTTATTTTAACCCAACAATATAATTCTTGTGATCACTATGCTTTAAATATTTTGAAATATATGGGGGATTGTTGTAAAAATAATATATTTCAAAAGATTTATAAATATGTTGTTTACAAAATATATTTTTAATTAATTATGGCTTAACCACTTTTTAATTAAATAGAAGCATGTGACTAATTAAAAATAAGAATTAACAAGTATTAACAAGTCAATGCACATCTTTTTTTCTTGTCGTGAAAGTAAGATAATTTATTAAATTATAAGTTATTTGAAATAATCATTACAAAAGAAATGGTCTTCCATTTCTTTCTTCCACTAATGACACATTTGCCAACTGAATCACTTTTCATGATTTTAAGGGTGTGCTGTCCCATTTTTCTAGGAAAATGGGTTGATCATAACTTCTATAAATAGTAGAAGTCAAGGGTACGAAGGAGGACATTTTTCTCTATTTTTCTTCTTCATTGTTTTTGTTGGGTTATATTTTCATCTTAATAATATTATGCTGCTTCTGATTGTATACTAGAAGGTTTGTTGTATGTTGGTGGTTACAAAGTAAATCCATTAAGACAGTGCTAATTGCATGCCTCAAGTATTTTCCATTTCTCATAGTTTCAATTATTCCAACAACCTGCACATTCACCTCAATATTCTTAGTTCGTGCAGGGAACACCAAATTAGAAGCTAGAGAGATGGCAGCAATATTATCACACCAAAGAATAAAAGTTAATACAATAGTAACACCAAGTTCATAAAGCATAGATTGAATCCAAACAAGACCCATAGTTGGTGTGGCCATATATTTGTATTCAGACTCAGTGTTGTTGTGTAAGACCATATTTTATTACTTGGAAGACCAGGTCACGAGATTGGGACTGAGAAAAACACAAAACCCTGTAGTAGAGTGTCAATCATCCAGAGAACTGGCCCAATTCAAAACAAAACATTTAAAAGCAAACCTGGAGATTGGAGTAAAAGATAAACCTTAAGTCACCATCCTGTTAATTTATCGGAGGACTCTTTTTCAAGCACTCCAGTGATTAGTATTCGGTTCATGCAAAAATTGGTCAAGTTTGTTAACGAAAATTGACCAAGTTTGTTAACAAAAATTGACCATGTCTGATCACAGTGAGATATTGAAGAGCTCCAACAATACTTTTGTAAAGAGATATTGATTCAAACAAAAGACTTTACTGAAGAGTCATCTTCTGAGCAAAATTATATGGCATCAACTAGAAATGGCAATGGTCGGTTTTGGGGATGGCATTGGAATCACCATCCACATACCAAAATCATATTTTAACTACCATCCCCACTTATAGAATTTGGTACAGAGATGGGGATTCCTCGTTCGGGGAATGGATTCCCCATGGGGATTCGGGGTCCCCTATTCATTTATACTCAAATTAACACTAAATTTCTAATAATCTTGCCTAACATTAAAGAAATAAAATATAGAAAAAACAATAAAATAGAGCCAAAATAATAATGGAAGTAAAATAAAATCAAACACAACCGACAAAATTAACTCAATAGCATCATTAACAATTTAACCTTGAAACATAACCATAAGTCATGAATGAAATTACTACATTCCATCATCACACTAAATCATCATAATCCAAAGTCCACAAGTAATGCATTGAAATAACAACATCAAAGAACAAATCTTCTCCTCAACTCCTTTGTTCACTACTTCTGATCACATATGTTTTCACATCTTGCAGTCATGGTTCCTATGACACCAAAAGAAAAAAAGAATATTAATATATATATATTTCATTAAATAAAATTAAATAAAGTTAATATTACTATCTCCTCTTGAATATCCCTATCGTCAAAAGAGGTACGATACTATGCACCTAAAAATAAATAAAGTATCAATAATTCATATTATATCATAAATTTATTGAATAAAATGATAAAAATAACAATGAAATATGATTTCACACATGAATTTACGAATCCAACTCTAAGTACACTTCAAAGCCTCTAATGTTTTAGGAAGTCTACTACGATATTCACTAACAATTCTTCCACTAGTATTAAATGTCGCCTCTGAAACAACACTAGACACTGGAATAACCAAAATGTCTCTAGCAATAACTTGCAAAATTGGATACTTATGCCCGTTTGTTTTCTACCAAGATAACAAATCAAAATCAAGAGTCCTTGGTGGAACAACATCATCCTCCAAATAATGGTCTAGGTCCGATTTTTTTATCAATTTGTCTTCTTACTTGATACAAAATTCTCATAATCCATCCAATCATCCACTTTTGGAATTTGTGTCCCCTCAACCATAGCACAATATGATTGAGTATTATTGTTCCCATCAACCTCATTGTTCTTCAACATATCAAGACAAATTATTTGGACTTTGGCAATCTCATCCTTAGCACCATCTCCGTAGAGTTTAGGATAATAATATTCAAGTAGCATCATTTTAAAACTTGAATCTAACGGACAAGCTAATGCCAAAACTCCATGAATGACATTCCAATATTTCTCAAATTTATATAATCTAATGGAAGTCATCAACTTAATTTCATCACGTATAGATGCAGCCCAGTCATTCAATATAATTTAATTTTATAAATTTGAGGGAAAAACATATTAGTTGTAGGGTACTTGGTGCTAGATAGCATCTCAGCCATCACAATAAAAAAAATTCAATTTATCACAAACTTCACTGGTGAACTCCCAATCAGAATCAAGAGGACAAGATTTGTATTTTAAATCTTATTGTTTCAAACGAGAGAACACACTCTTATAAGATAAAGTAGAAGAGAGCAACAAGTATGTTTAATTCCACCATGTTACATCTTGAACAAGTTTCTTAGTACATGTAATATGCATTTGACGAGCAGTTTCTTCAACGGTTTCTCGGTTTCTCTTTCCTCTCAATCCCCAAGTTAATCACTTACAACTCATCTTTCACAATAAGATTAAGTATATGTGCAGTGCAGCACATGTGAAATATCACTCCATCTAAAATCAATGAATCACAAGACAATTTGTCCAACAAAATTCTCAACCTTATCATTTTTTGAGGCATTATCAATAGTTATAGTACACAACTTTCTATCCAAATTCCAATCATATAAGTATTCCAATAAGAAACTAGAAATTTCCTCGGGAGAGTGTGCAGAAGGCACATAAATGAACCTAAAGTATAAATATTACAATCGTTAAAATTCATGCATTATTCTTTGTTTGTAAATACACAAATAATAAATGAAATTAAAATTCATAAATAAAAATAATTAATTGATACGTTACCTCATAATTAAGCTCTGTAAAGTCCATAAGTCGTCGAAGAATGCGATGTGATAGTCATGCATCCCCTTACTTGGATCTCAGAATTCCTCATGTTAGTTTTATAGCAATGCTACTCTTATTAGCCTCCAATACACACATTAATTTTTATTTCTCAAAACTATAAATGCCTAAAATGTCATCCTTGATTGTGTTTCTTGTCACAACTTTAAATAAAGAATGGAGAGCATTAGAGTAGTCAACAAATCCTTCATCATCAACAATAGATAATGGATATTCATACTTAACTATCATATGAGCTAGTTTTTCCCTTCCCATGTATGGATTGAAACTATAGTTTTCCAAAGATATTTGTCCAATGTGGCTTTAACAAGATTCAAGATTGATTGTTTGATATCATAATTCATTCTTCTGGTATATAATTGCAATGGTCATGCAAATTCATAGTACCGTTAGTACTTTTACCTCCCAATACCTTATTGTAATAATTACACATTGCCTTGTCTTCCCTAATAATCTTTTGTTTTTTGAAATGAAGCCATATATATATATATTTTATCTCAATCTCTTATTTTTGAAAGTTGTTGCTACACATTATGAAGAAGTAGGTGTAGGATTTGGGATGATCTCATTTTGCTCCTCAATCTCATTCAACCCTCCGATGTCTTTAGTGGACTCACATATAATATTGCTTTCACATATTGTTGGTCTATGAGATGGAACACTGATTTGATTGTTTGCCGTAGTGACATCAACTGGAGAATCAAGATCTTCCACTTCATATTGTCTTGATTGTTTCTCTTGGGCAGACATCACTAAAAAACTACTAATAAGTGAGACAAATGCAATAAAAGTTTGCAATGAAGAGTGTATATAAGAACATAACATAATTCAAGTTTTTTTAATTGGCCTTGGGATGAAGGAGGATAGTTAAAACAACCTACTGTCTTTAAATTCACTTATATTCAAAGTTCCATCAACATCATATTCCATTTTATCTAATCTTTCTAGTGAGACAACATAAGCCACAAAGCCGAAAACTGGGACTCAATAACTCAGTACTATAGGACTCTCTATGATGAAGTCTCTACTATAACAAAGAATAATATAATCTAATAATTGTATGTTTGAAAATAGTTAATCATATTCTTGGTAACAGAAAAACAAAAAGTTTTATTCTCCCAAGTGACGATTATCAGAAAAAATAGCAGATGTAGATGAATTGATGGTGCGCGGTGAGTTGGTGTGCAAGGATAACTAAACAAGGTCGGCGGCGCGGGCAGTGGACTGAGAGAATGGTGGGCGGCAGCTGGGTCACAACTAATGGTGGGCGAGGAGCTGGTGGGCAAGGAGAACTGAACGAGGTTGGCAGTAGTGGTCAATGGGGTGAGAGAATAGTGGGTGGTGGCAGGCTGGTGTGAGGAAGTGCGTATATTGGTATGTCTACGGTTTGAGACTTTGAGTTTTGAGTATATCAGTATGAAAATAAGTGGTATTAATCTCACCAATTGACTAATATATATATATATATATAATATAATATAATATAATAATTAATTAAAAAACTGACGGGGAACGGGGACGGATACGGGAAATCCCTGATTTAACTAAATGGGAATGGGGATTGGTCGGGGGTATAAATGTTATTCCCGCTAATTTGCTTCTCGAGAATTCCCACCTCGACTCCATCCCCAAATTATTCAGGAATTCTTTGCCCCAAAACAGTCGGTTCTCAACTGGGATGGTTCCCCGGTGGGAAATTGCCACCCCTAGCATCAGCTAGTTTGCGATCAAGTGTATTAGTATTCTAAAGCAAATCCATAACATATTTGTGTTGAGTTAACAAAATATCATGTTCAGTCTTATGAACTTCCAACCCCATAAAATATTGGACTTAACCAAGATGCTTCAAACATGAGTTGGAAAACTTAGGATCCACAAAACCTTTAAGTTGATGCATGAAGATTGTTTATTTATATTGCCCATAAAGAAAAGCCTTGTCAATATCCACCTATTGAATACTCCAATTTCCGAAAACAACCAAACACATATTGGTTCTTATAGTAACTGGTATTACAACAAGATTGTATGTTTTAAAATAATCTACATTAGGCACTTGTTGAAAGCCTTTTGCCAATAATTTATATAAGTTCAATATAATGTTTTCCTTGAACTTAATTTGATTGATGCCACCTTTTTAAAATGAAAAAAATGAATATTTATTTCTTATGGGTTGGGGAAGGGCCCTAAATATGATTGCATAATGCTTATTAATACAACGTAGTGTATAGATAAAAGAAGAAAACATAGAATGAGAACAAGAGGATCAACCTTATACTACTTATACTGATTGAATCGCTCAAGTTAAGGGGAAGATATCACAATGTTATTAATCAAATTCAACCAACCCTCACAAATAATATTCATAGGTTTAAATACTATAACCAAGAAAAATAAAAGAAAGCCCAACAGTTTTGGGCGAAATAAATAAAGTATGAAATAAAGGCAATAAATAATTTTAACTTGTAATATAGTCTACTGCTCCTTTTACTATTTTTCTCCTTGCTCATAACACTTATGATTCCTCTGAGATTCCTTCCACAGTGTCACCTTTTATTGTCGAGTTTATAGATATTTTTCTTGATTCTTTACCTGACGGGTTGTCTTCCCTTCGAGACATTCAACATCAGATTGATTTGATTTCAGATGCTCCACTGCCTAATCATCCTCACTACTGTATGAGCCTGGTTGAGCATGAAGAAATACGTAGACAGGTGGGCATGGTTTGTCAGAGATTGAGCCCTGGTGCAGTCCCTGCTTTACTCATTCTGAAGAAATCTGGGGAGTGGCATATGTGTGTTGATAGTTATCAACAAGATTACTGTGCGTTACAGTTTTTATATCCCTTGCCTTGATGATCTCCTTGATTAGTTGTCTGGTGTAGAGATTTTTAGTAAGCTAGATTTGAGGAGTGGCCATAATCAGATCAGGATTAGACTAAGGGATGAGTGGAAAACTCCATTCAAGACTCGTGAAGGCCGCTTTGAGTGGATGATTATGCCTTTTGGATTGTCCAGTGCCCCTAGTACGTTCATACGAGTTATGAATCAATCTCTTCATCCTTTCATTGGAACTTGTGTGGTTGTCTACTTTGATGATATTTTGATTTACAACAAGTCTAAGGCTGAGCATTTCCACCATCTTCGGGTTGTTCTATTGATTCTTCAAGATGAACACTTTTGTGCTTCTCATCGAGGTGTGTATTCTTCACCGACTCTGTTTTATTCTTGGGCTACCAGATTTTTGAGGTCCATATTGGGGTTGATGAATCCAAGATAGCGGCTATTTGGGACTGGCGAATTCCTACTACTCTTACCGATGTTCGCAGTTTCCATGTTATAACTTGATTTTATCATCATTTTATTTAGCATTTAGTACCCTTATCACTTACCAATTACATGCATGATAAGTCATTTTCTTGGTCTCCTCAGGCTGAGGTGACCTTCAAGGAGATCAAGCTGCAACTCACCAGCACATCCCTATTAATGCTTTCTGACTTCTCCACCCCTTCAAAAGTGGGACTTGGTGTTGTTTTGAACAGGTTGTTCATCTTGTAGCTTTATGCAGTGATAAAGTAACAAGCTCCTATTCTAGATACAGTACTTATGATATTGAGTTTTATATTGTGGTTCGTGCTGTTCATCATTGGCGTCACTATTTATTTCAGAGGGAGTTCGCCCATACTAACCATGAGGCCCCCGAACATTTAGCTACTTAGGATTCTTTATCTATCCGTCATGCCAAGTGGTATTCTTTTCTTCAGCAGTGTACTTTTGTTGTTCACCATTATGCTGGTGCGGAAAATAAGGTAGTTGATGTTTTGAGGTGTCACTCCTTGTTGACACACATGCATGTTGAGGTGATTGGATTTGATACTTTTGTGACCTATATGTCTGTGACCGTTTCTTGGGCAACATTATCACTCTTTTACTTTGTGATATTTATGAGGATTATGACCTGGTGGATGGGTTCTTGTTTCGGAGTGTTCATTTGTGTGTCCCTGCATACAGTTTGAGGTTGAGGATTATTTGTAAGATTTATGGTGTGGGTCATATGGGCCGTGATTGTTCTGTTGAATTGGTTGGTCATCGCTTCTTTTGGCTTATTGTTCATTGTGATGTTGCTCGATTTGTTGCTTGTTATCGGGTTTGTGAAGTTTTGAAGGGCACTGCTACTAATATTGGGTTGTATCGACCTTTGTATGTTCCTTCCTGCCCATAAGCTTCCATTAGCATGAACTTTGTTGTGGGGCTCTATCACATCCAACCTCTAAGATGGTGCATTTCATTCCACGCAAACATACTTCTGATGTTGTTCATGTTGGTTCCTTATTTTTTCATGAGATTTTCCATTTGTATGTGTGACACCCCCACCCTTATAAAACCCACAAAACAAAGGTTACTTCTAACCTGTTTAAACTCGTACATTTTTTTTAACCTGTAACATATTTACGATATATAATTTATCCCTGAAACCACAGCTCTTTCACATTCAAGAAACATCCACAATAGATACAAACGTATCCATCCCAACCACACAAATATGTATATGCCCAAAAATTGATTAACATTATACAAACTCAAACTAAATAACAAAATAGAAGGCCAAAAGCATAGTACGCCCATGGTTTAGCCCCAAAGGTCGTCATCCATGTACACCGATCTCAAAAGCTTGTCAAAGCACGAACAGCATGCCCGATAAGCCGTAAGCTTACACATCATCAACATGCTCACCTACAATGCACAAACTAGGTGAGCTATAGCCCAGTAAGCAGAAATCATGCATGTACGATAAATTAAATGCTTGCAGAAACATTATAAGAGATGTGAAATACATACTACTGAAACCCTAACCAATATTCTGGATATTTTATCTTTATAGGGCCCGTGACCCACCTACTGTGCACCAGAAATAGCTAGCTCAATAAATAATCATAATCATAGAGTCTATCCATGTCTCACATGCCACCGGCCCGACCAATCGAGCCTATCCATGTCTCACATGCCACCGACTCAACATATCATAAAGTCTATCCATGTCTCACATGCCACCGGCTTGACAAATCAAGCATATCCATGTCTCACATGCCACCGGCCTCGGTACACTAGTAGTGGTCAACATTACATTTTCCGTTTCTTTTCTCCACACAATAAATGTAAAGCAGGCGGCAATATACGACCCGTGCGTACACATGCCAATGCTCGTGAATGTCATGCTTATGCAATATCAAATGAATTCTTGACATTACATAATTCAGATCCATCACTATCAAGAAGCACATATCACAAGCAACTTGTAGTCAAATAATACAGACAAATACTATGTTTATGCATTGTAGGTGCAAAATGAATTTCTACTTACCTCTTCCTCAAGAGTAGTTATCTGATAGTTCCTACCCGTACACCAATGCGGTTGATCTATATTAACCTTTAAAATAATAAAAACAATAAAAATCTAATAAACTAATATCACCCATTTGAATTACTACTATTTATTAGCAATAACCAGTTTCCCAATTAAAACTTTAATTCATCCTAAATCACCTCATTTAATTATTAAAGTTGGTTAAGAATTACTAAAACATTACATTCCTGTGTCGCAAATTAAAGTATTCAACGAGATAGACCATTTTCTAAATTAACAAGGATAAATTCCATTAATTACAATAATCATTACAGAAAGAATACATTAATCCTAGCACAGGTTTAATATTGTATACTCATGCACTAATCTTACTTAAACTTTAAATTCCTAGATCTTCTAATACTCTTTTCATGTATAATTAATGAAAATGTCACTTAATTAGTCGCCAGCACACACACACACCCACACCCACACCCACAAGCCCTTTACATTGCTCAACTTAATTAAGGCTGGAATGGTCTTCTCCATTAATTAAGTAACATAACTAAATCACCATCCTAATTATGTAAGAGAAAATTAAAGGGAAACTTACCGGAAGCTTTCTTCTCGCTAGCCTGCTCTTGATTTTATGATTGAGAGTTTTCTTTAATCATTTGCTTAAGGACATGTATTTATCTCGTCGGAGTGCCGCACCGCCTTTGAAGTTTTTTTTTTTATACTTATTATTATTATTATTATTATTATTATTATTATTATTATTATTATTATTATTATTATTATTATTAGTTCACCCCGTGTAATCATATTTTATTAGAACTTGACACGTTATCTCTTTCAGCCTAAAGGGTTTCGCCCTATAATGTAAACCCTACAAAATTTAACATCAATATACCAAGCATAATTAAATATCAGATACGATGCCAGTAAAATACAATTTAAATAGAAAATAAAATTATAAAATGAATGCAATGCATGAACTATATTGACCAATGAGTAGTGAGAGGCTTGGGTATCACATCCTCCCCTCCTTATAAAAATTTCGTCCTCGAAATTTACTTACCTGAAGAGTTCTGGGTATTTCGACTTCATTTCATCTTCTCTTTCCCAAGTAGCTTCTTCTACTGATTGATTTCTCCATAGGACTTTGACTAGTGGAATTTCCTTATTTCTTAGGTTCTTTACTTCTCGTAGTAAAATTTCCACAGGCATTTCTTCATAGGTTAAGTCTGTTTTTAACTTTGCGGGTTCATCGTTCAAAATATGAGATGGATTCGCTACATACTTCCTCAACACAGACACATGGAACACATTGTGAATCTGAGTCATTGATCCAGGCATGTCAAGTCTGTAGGCAACATCACCAATTCTCTCAATGATAGGAAAGGGACTAATATACCTCGGACTGAGCTTTCCCTTTTTACCAAACCGCATTATTCCTTTCATCGGAGAAACTTTTAGAAACACCCGATCTCCCACTGCAAATTCTAACGTTCTCCTTCTTTTATCTGCATAACTTTTCTATCGAATCTGAGCAGTTTTCATTCTTTCTCGAATCTGTGCTACAACTTCTGACATTTCTATGATCATATCTGGACCCAAAAGCTTTCGTTCACCAACCTCATCCCAATGTACTGGTGATCGACATTTTCTACCGTATAGTGCTTCATATGGAGCAATAGTCGACTGATAGCTGTTATTATAAGAAAACTCTATCAAAGGTAAAAACTTGCTCCATTGTCCCTGAAAGTCTAACACGCAGGTTCTAAGCATGTCCTCCAATGTTTGTATTGTTCGCTCCGACTGCCCATCTGACTGAGGATGATATGCAGTACTGAAGGATAACAGTGTCCCCAATGCCTTGTGTAGACTCTTCCAAAAGGTAGAAAGAAATCTTGAATCCCTATCCGAAACAATAGACAGTGGAACTCCATGAAGTCGCACTATCTCTTGTATATATAGTTGAGCATATCGATCCATTGAATAAGTAGAACAAATAGCAAGAAAATGGGCAGATTTTGTAAGTCGATCCACAATAACCCAGATAGCATCATGACCTTTGACTGTTTTTGGTAATCCTACGACAAAATCCATAGTAATGTTCTCCCATTTCCATTCCGGAATCAGTAAGGGCTGCAAGGTTCCTGCTGGCCTTTGATGTTCTGCTTTTACCTGTTGACATGTCAAACATTGTTCCACATACTGAGCAACATCTCTCTTCATACCTGGCCACCAATAATGCAATTTCAAGTCTCTGTACATTTTAGTAGCTCCTGGATGTATTGAATACGGTGTCGAGTGTGCTTCTTCCATAATATTTTCACGTAAGTCATCCACATTAGGTACACATAATCGATTTTGGAATTTTTTTGATGTTCGAAAATCTGATGCACACATAACATAAAAGATGCACACAATACCTTTTCCTCATCTGGTACTCTGCTGTACAGAAACATGCTTTCAATGGTTCTCAGCCAATCCTCTGCAGCTGTGGGATCCACTGCATTTTCAAATGTTGGCGGGTTAAGCCTTCTGAACCTTTCCCCAATCAGCTCCATTTGACCTACCTGAGGCTGTGGCTGGTTCATCTCATTCCTTTGTTGTCCACCAGCATTTCTTTGTTCGATTAGATTCTGAATTTGTTGTGATTGTCGCTCCACTAATACTGTCAATTTTTCAATAAGTGCATCGCGATCAGTGCCTGCAGCTTGTGAACTTTGTTCTGGAGCTCTATTTTCCCCATCACATTCACCTCTAGTCCTTACCATTGTACCACCGAGTGTACTCAATCCTAGATCACAGGCCAATATAATTCATAAAATATATAATACATAACAAAGATGAATAAAACTTACCGGTATGGTTGTGCTCCACAAGTTTGAGCTCGTGTACATGGACAGTCTACAGGACATAAATCGGGCTCTGATACCAATCTGTGACACCCCCACCCTTATAAAACCCACAAAACAAAGGTTACTTCTAACCGGTTTAAACTTGTACATTTTTTTTAACCTGTAACATATTTACGATATATAATTTATCCCCGAAACCACAGCTCTTTCACATTCAAGAAACATCCACAATAGATACAAACGTATCCATCCCAACCACACAAATATGTACATGCCCAAAAATCGATTAACATTATACAAACTCAAACTAAATAACAAAATAGAAGGCCAAAAGCATAGTACGCCCATGGTTTAGCCCCAAAGGTCGTCATCCATGTACACCGATCTCAAAAGCTTGTCAAAGCACGAACAGCATGCCCGATAAGCCGTAGGCTTACACATCATCAACATGCTCACCTACAATGCACAAACTAGGTGAGCTATAGCCCAGTAAGCAGAAATCATGCATGTACGATAAATTAAATGCTTTCAGAAACATTATAAGAGATGTGAAATGCATACTACTGAAACCCTAACCAATATTCTGGATATTTTATCTTTATAGGGCCCGTGACCCACCTACAGTGCACCAGAAATAGCTAGCTCAATAAATAATCATAATCATAGAGTCTATCCATGTCTCACATGCCACCGGCCCGACCAATCGAGCCTATCCATGTCTCACATGCCACCGGCTTGACAAATCAAGCATATCCATGTCTCACATGCCACCGGCCTCGGTACACTAGTAGTGGTCAACATTACATTTTCCGTTTCTTTTCTCCACACAATAAATGTAAAGCAGGCGGCAATATACGACCCGTGCGTACACATGCCAATGCTCGTGAATGTCATGCTTATGCAATATCAAATGAATCCTTGACATTACATAATTCACATCCATCACTATTAAGAAGCACATATCACAAGCAACTTGTAGTCAAATAATACAGACAAATACTATGTTTATGCATTGTAGGTGCAAAATGAATTTCTACTTACCTCTTCCTCAAGAGTAGTTATCTAATAGTTCCTGCCCGTACACCAATGCGGTTGATCTATATTAACCTTTAAAATAATAAAAAAAATAAAAATCTAATAAACTAATATCACCCATTTGAATTACTACTATTTATTAGCAATAACCAGTTTCCCAATTAAAACTTTAATTCATCCTAAATCACCTCATTTAATTATTAAAGTTGGTTAAGAATTACTAAAACATTACATTCCTGTGTCGTAAATTAAAGTATTCAACGAGATAGACCATTTTCTATATTAACAAGGATAAATTCCATTAATTACAATAATCATTACAGAAAGAATACATTAATCCTAGCACAGGTTTAATATTGTATACTCATGCACTAATCTTACTTAAACTTTAAATTCCTAGATCTTCTAATACTCTTTTCATGTATAATTAATGAAAATGTCACTTAATTAGTCGCCAGCACACACACACACCCACACCCACAAGCCCTTTACATTGCTCAACTTAATTAAGGCTGGAATGGTCTTCTCCATTAATTAAGTAACATAACTAAATCACCATCCTAATTATGTAAGAGAAAATTAAAGGGAAACTTACCTGAAGCTTTCTTCTCGCTAGCCTGCTCTTGATTTTATGATTGAGGGTTTTCTTTAATCATTTGCTTAAGGACATGTATTTATCTCGTAGGAGTGCCGCACCGCCTTTGAAGTTTTTTTTTTTTATACTTATTATTATTATTATTATTATTATTATTATTATTATTATTATTATTATTATTATTATTATTATTATTATTAGTTCACCCCGTGTAATCATATTTTATTAGAACTTGACACGTTATCTCTTTCAGCCTAAAGGGTTTCGCCCTATAATGTAAACCCTACAAAATTTAACATCAATATACCAAGCATAATTAAATATCACATACGATGCCAATAAAATACAATTTAAATAGAAAGTAAAATTATAAAATGAATGCAATGCATGAACTATATTGACCAATGAGTAGTGAGAGGCTTGGGGTATCACATCCTCCCCTCCTTATAAAAATTTCGTCCTTGAAATTTACTTACCTGAAGAGTTCTGGGTATTTCGACTTCATTTCATCTTCTCTTTCCCAAGTAGCTTCTTCTACTGACTGATTTCTCCATAGGACTTTGACTAGTGGAATTTTCTTATTTCTTAGGTTCTTCACTTCTCGTAGTAAAATTTCCACAGGCATTTCTTCATAGGTTAAATCTGTTTTTAACTTTGCGGGTTCATCGTTCAGAATATGAGATGGATTCGCTACATACTTCCTCAACACAGACACATGGAACACATTGTGAATCTGAGTCATTGATCCAGGCATGTCAAGTCTGTAGGCAAGATCACCAATTCTCTCAATGATAGGAAAGGGACTAATATACCTCGGACTAAGCTTTCCCTTTTTACCAAACCGCATTATTCCTTTCATCGGAGAAACTTTTAGAAACACCCGATCTCCCACTGCAAATTCTGACGTTCTCCTTCTTTTATCTGCATAACTTTTCTATCGAATCTGAGCAGTTTTCATTCTTTCTCGAGTCTGTGCTACAGCTTTTGACATTTCTATGATCATATCTGGACCCAAAAGCTTTCGTTCACCAACCTCATCCCAATGTACTGGTGATCGATATTTTCTACCGTATAGTGCTTCATATGGAGCAATAGTCGACTGATAGCTGTTATTATAAGAAAACTCTATCAAAGGTAAAAACTTGCTCCATTGTCCCTGAAAGTCTAACACGCAGGTTCTAAGCATGTCCTCCAATGTTTGTATTGTTCGCTCCGACTGCCCATCTGACTGAGGATGATATGCAATACTGAAGGATAACTGTGTCCCTAATGCCTTGTGTAGACTCTTCCAAAAGGTAGAAAGAAATCTTGAATCCCTATCAGAAACAATAGACAGTGGAACTCCATGAAGTCGCACTATCTCTTGTATATATAGTTGAGCATATCGATCCATTGAATAAGTAGAACAAATAGCAAGAAAATGGGCAGATTTTGTAAGTCGATCCACAATAACCCAGATAACATCATGACCTTTGACTATTTTTGGTAATCCTACAACAAAATCCATAGTAATGTTCTCCCATTTCCATTCCGGAATCAGTAAGGGCTGCAAGGTTCCTGCTGGCCTTTGATGTTCTGCTTTTACCTGTTGACATGTCAAACATTGTTCCACATACTGAGCAATATCTCTCTTCATACCTGGCCACCAATAATGCAATTTCAAGTCTCTGTACATTTTAGTAGCTCCTGGATGTACTGAATACGGTGTCGAGTGTGCTTCTGCCATAATATTTTCACGTTAGTCATCCACATTAGGTACACATAATCGATTTTGGAATTTCTTTTGATGTTCGAAAATCTGATGCTTTCCCGAAAGCAACTTCTTCCTTTACTTTAGCCAAATACTCATCTGTGAGTTGTCCCTGCTCAATTCGAACAAGTAAGGTTGGTCGAAGAGTTAACGCTGCTAATTTTGCTTCCACTAATCCATGCATTACAACTTCGACGTTCATTCTCTGCAGGTCCAGCAACTCCAATAAAATGCAATTTAAATAGAAAATAAAATTATAAAATGAATGCAATGCATGAACTATATTGACCAATGAGTAGTGAGAGGCTTGGGGTATCACAGTATGGCTTGCCTTTGTATATTATTTCGGAGGGGGATTCCTGTTTCCTTGGCCATTTCTGGCATACTATGTGGTGGCCAATAATGAGTTACATTTCAGTTGTGCTTACCACCCTCAAACTGATGGGCGGACTGAGGTGGTTAATCGTTCATTGGGTAACATACTTTGTTGCTTGGTGGGTGATAATTTGAAGATATGGAATGCTAAGGTATGCATTGAAAAGTTTTCCCACAATCGGGCTTGTAATCAAAGTATCGGTTCAGTCCCTTTTAGGTGGTGTATAGCTTGGTTCCTCGTGCACCTGTGGACCTTCTTACCTTGTCTTCTACTCCTTCTGCGAATGTGTGTGATGTTGACATGATTAGCAACCTTCACTGTATACATGCTACTACTCGTTCACAATTAGATACAGTCAACTCCAAGTACATGGCTGATGTGCATGTGAGGTGGCATGATGTTCAATATGAGGTGGGTGATTTCATTTTGGTAGTCCTCACCAAGGATTGCTTCCCCCTTCATGCGTACAATAAATTGAAGTCCCGCAAGATTGGTCTTGTTGAGGTCGTTGAGAAGAATAACCCAATGCTTATCTTCTTTGTCTTCCCAACCATATTCACACTTGTAACATCTTCAGTGTTAAGCATCTAGTGCCTTTTGCAGGTGATAACTCCTCTAGGGACGAACTGATCTTGATTCGAGGGCAAATTATTTTGAAGAGGAGGAGAATGGTGAAGACAAAGTTGCACTTCTTTATTTAGAGAAATTAGACCCAACTAAACTACATGTTTAGATTATTTATTGCCTTTATTTCATACTTTATCTATTTGGTCCAAAACTATCAGGCTTTCTTTTATTTAGCTTGGTTATGCTGCTACTATTTAAACCCTATGAATATTATTTGATAGGATTGATTGAATTTGATTAATAATGTTGGGATATTTTCCCCTTGACTTGAACGATTCAATCAATATACGTAGTATCAAGTTGATTCTCTTGTTCTCATTCCGTGTGTTCTTTCATCTATACACATCGCTGCATCACTTATATAGTAACCAAAATGATAAATTACAAACATAAAACAAACATTTAGTTTATCTGAGCTTTGAAATCCATATTATTTGCTTACAAACATAAAACAAACATTTAGTTTATCTGAGCTTTGAAATCCATATTATTTGCACTTACTTTAAATTTCATCACTTTGTAGCTATTGTATTTGTTACTAAACAACTAGTTATGGCCTTTAAATTTCATCATTTTGTAGCAATAGTATTTGTTACTAAACAACTGGATATGGCCTTTAAATTTCATCATTATGTAGCTATAGTATTTGTTACTAAACAACTAGATATGACCCTATAGAATGATGGTGTGGATTGATGGGGACGAGTCCTTATGTGACCTACATAATGGTCTTGAATTGCATCTTGGACGTGGTTTAATAATGTACGAAATATTGCATCTTCTTGGATTTATATTCATATTTTAGTTTTCAAATCCACATCATAATAGAAGTTTAAAGTGGTTGTCTAATGCATCTGTTAGAAGCTTGATTCAAGTTATTCTGAGAAATGCATGTATGTCTCATATTTGGCTTTATAATACTTTAGTTGTGGGGAAATTGCAAAATAATATAATGGAGTTCTAAAGATTTTGAGTTTCAATGCCAGGATTCATCAATTTCTAGTTGGTATTTTTATTTATTATTAATATTATTATTATTATTATTATTATTATTATTATTATTATTATTATTATTATTATTATTATTATTATTATTATTATTATTATTTTGGATTTTAATGAGTTACTTTGACATGCAATTGGAAGTATATGACCAATGACATCGGATGCTCAAGAGAGGCTACTAAGCCGGGATGAAAGCCTCAACCTGTAAGGCTCTCTCTCTTGTTCTTTTTTTTTTTTTTGGTGGGGGAGGGGGGGGGGGGTATTATAAAAATTGTTCATAATTTAGGAACACTTTAACATTAGTTTGACTCTGTTGCCTCGTTTTAATTAGATGATGTTGACAAATACTTTTAATCAATTTATAATTATCGTAATTATTGTCTACTTTTTAGTTAATGTTTGATTATATAGATCATATGAATTATATTTACAAAGACAACAATGTGACATCATTGTCCAAACTCATTGAGATGCTTAAACAAACATAGTCAATTGGCTTTAGCCAAAGGCCAACACAAAACACATTGAATATAGAAGAAACATATTTGATTAATTTTTATTACTAATAGGGTGAATAAACTTTTCTTGTTTTATCTACGTGGGATATCTTTACATATCCCACCATCTTCAATTATTTTTTTAAGTTTAAGTTGCTAACTTTAAACATAAATTTTTATTTATTTAAAATTAAATTTGAAAAAATAATATTCCAAACTTATCTGTACATAATGTATATTTTCATTTTACAGCTTATGTTCATTTATCTCTAATAAAACATAAACTAAAATTACTCAAAAATTGGTCTAATATCAAACTTCATGTAATCCAATTTCCTACACTAATTAAATTATAAACAAGTCCCAAAGAAAGAATAAACAAATCTATGATTTTCATGTTAAATAAGCACATAACCCTATGGATGAAAAGAAAAAGGAAAAGGGTCAAATGTGAAGGGTGCGTTAATCTAAACGAATCTGAGTTGCAACTAATTCATATTAAAGTGAGACAATTAGCTGTTCGAAAACAACATTTTTCCTAACTATCCTTTTTCTACTCTTATAATAATTCACAAATATAATGTATTTATTGTGCAGCCATAGCTAATACCATAATCAAGCTTATTGCATCTTAATTAAAGATTCTCCCATTGCTCTATATTTTTTATTGAATGCGCATGCATATAAATAACAATAGTATATCTTTTAGGATACAAAAATACTTTGCTTGTCCAAATTAAAATAAAATCATATTACACAAGAATAATATATATTTATATATTTATCAATTTGATGAAAACACAAATTATTTAAAACTATAAATCTATATTTATATATTTGTTGATTTGACTTATTAATTATGTATAATTTTTATGGAAAATAAAAAGTTTAAAATTCCTTTGACTAACAAATTAAAAAATGAGGTCTTGATATGTTAAAAATGAATCGTGTTTCGGGGAAAAAAAATATTTTTAAAACATGATTATTTTTTATAATATAAATGAAGTAATATCTTTTAATTAAACTAATAATATTATACAAAATCCACAATCATATTGTATAGTACACCCAAACCGCACATAATATTACATTAATTCAACATTGTTATTCAGTAATGTATGGATGCCATTAGGAGCTTGATTCTGCCTGTTAATTATAACAAATTGAATTAATATTATAGTTGTAGGTTCTTTAGCACTCTTTACAGTTTAATTGTCATTTAGTGTTTTTGGACAAAATTAATTTTCAATCTATTTTGAATATTTTATTTTATATCATGCATATATTCTTTTCATTGACAAAATACATGATATTCATTGATTGAAGTTGAATAAAAGATAGAACACAATTTGAAATGAAATAATCAACTATACCGATGGTGTAAAATGATTCAAGTACTCTAGTTCTTTCTTTATAATTAAATTAGAGATCAAATCGAATGAGCTATCAGAAACTGGTTCAGTGGGTTCGATTGATTGGATCAATAGTCTAACAAAGAGAATAACATACATCATATATTAACACCTACAAAGAATAACTTTTTATGAATATATAACTTAATACATGATATTCATATTTCATTACATAGTTTTTTTCTCTAACTTTTTAAGTTTTAATTTTAATTCTAAAAAATAGAAGAAAAAAATTAGCTTTGCAATTTGGATCGATTATATTGACTTTGATTGATTCAACCCAAAAACAATTTTAGAAATATCTTAGATCGATCTAAGCATTCATTTGCAATTTAATCGGTTAAATTGATCGATTCAAACGATTATGAAAACACTGTATATACATATCTTATTGTAAATATATTTTGTTATGAAAACTTCAATAGATAATAATTTGAACTCCTATTGAAATTTTTTAAGAGGCCTACATTTATAAATCACCACAAAACAGGGTAAAATCGCTCTCGAACTAAACACATACAGTTCCTCCATAGTCGAGTAAACCCCAGCGCAGCCGGCTAAAGAGTCGAACCCGCCGTCAGCTGGAGCCGTGCTCCCCTCCTGATCAGCCGTCGCCACGCGCGGCTTCAACCTCCCCGCAATCACACGACACACCAGCATCGCTCTGCGCCCGCTGCAGCCACTCAGAGCGTCGTGGGCGCCCCCGCTGCTCGCTGTGGTGCATATCTTGTTGCTCTGAAAGCCGTGCCGGATAATCGTGCAGACACCACAAGCCGGAATGGAGCCGCACAAGCTGGATGAACCGCCTGCGCCGAGGGAGCACGTGAGAGTGGCCGCGTGAAATCTGAGTAGTTCGTTTCCATCGGCGGCGCACCTAGCGTTTCTCTTGGCGCGTAGCTTCACCGAGTCGCGGTAGCCCTCGAACCGTTGGATTGTTCTTTGGGTGTTGTGGACCTTTAGTATCCGTTCGATGTGGCATACTGGATTTTCATTTTTAAGCCAGCTTGATTTGAAGATTATTTCCACTATATTGCGGCTTGAGTCGTCTTGCCCTAGCTCAGTCACTGCAACATAAAGGAAGGACCCAAAAAAAATAAAAATAAATAAATAATAATAATAATAATAATAATAATAATAATAATAATAATAATAATAATAATAACAATAATAAGGTTACTAGTGATAATACTATGATGCATATTCTAATCAATTTTCATGTGAATAATATATGCTAATTAATTAATTAATTAGTTCTAATTATCTTATATATATATACACACACATATACTAGTATGTCTCCCGTGCGCTATGTACAAATTATTATTTTTAATTAATTATTTAATAAAATAATATTAATTACAATTCTTATAAAATTTAAACACACTCGTGGTTGTTCTGTTCCATCTTTTTTTTCTTTGAACAACCATAGTAGTTGAATAAATTATAAATATTAAAATAATATAAATATGTGAATAACACAAACCTATTGAAAGAAATTTAATAATCTTATTAGAAAATAAAAATTTCTTATAAATTATCTCATATTTTTATTAAAATAAGAATTAATTAAATTTATATAATAATCATGTTTCTACTTATGTTGGTATATATAGATATAGTAATTTAATAAATTTAAGAAAAAAATAAAAATAAATTTACTAATTCCTAATTTTAATTTGATTTAGTTTACAATAATTACATATATACTTCTATATGATACCATCAATTGTATTTAATTAGAAAATGATCAATCGATTCTCATGAAAAGATTATAAATAAATTACTTAAAATGAACTTAATGTCAAATTAGTGACCTTCATCACACAACTATAAAAATCCCACCAAACTTGGGTTCTAATATCTGGAAGGTGTAAATAATGTCTCCCACCTACTTTCTGAAATTTATTTAAAACTTTGATTTCAACGTTTTTTGTTAGAAATTATTTTATTTTTTAAAGTAAAGTATATAAATAATTCAAAGTAACATAATATATTAAATACATAAAAAAGAATAAATAATTTATTTAAATTTAAGATAAAGTTGTAGCAAGAGTACATCACCAATGATCTAATATAAATGTTTATCGCAGGGGTCCATGGGAAAAATTGAAATATGACAATTTGAGTTTTTGTGCCAGTGGAGTAAAAAGCCGATTTTGGAGCACCAATGAGGAAGCGCCACGTAGAATGGTGTTGTATTTTATGCATTATATGAGTACTTTTAATCTAAAATGAAATGGCAATTGCTTTATAAAGACAGGCAAAACCCTTTAATATCTTAAAGATTCTTTAGTTACAGTACTATGTCGTTTTGCCTCTTACTAGTTTAAATTTTCAATTCGACAACGATTAAAATGCAAAAATATATTGAGAATATTCAAATTTGAAAATGAACTTTTGTGTTGTAAAAGGGGATCATATGTCCAAATACCTTTTAAGGTATAAAATAATACTTGTATTGGAATTGAAAAGATAAAATAATAAAAATACATACTGAAAGCTATATATATAGAATAATCAAAGTGACAATCAGCTAGATTTTATATGTTTTTTGATCTTGTAATGTTGTGGCAAGTTACTGACAAAATTTAAGAATAAAGGTCGATTTTGTTGATGTTATACGAGGTGAACTACATTAGATTTATAAATTAAATTATGTCTTCGTTAGTCATTATTTCAGCAAATAGTCACAACGCACCATTTTTGCATAACATAGAATGTCGTAAACACACCTTTTAAAAATACGTTTTTATTTGTTTTTTAATGTTGACATCATATTTCGAAACTTATGTGTTCGAGTGTTGAATTTTAAGATATGGTAAGTATAGATCTTGAAATTTTTTTTAGATGTTTCAAAGAAGTTTTGAAATGTATTTGAGTTTTGTGGAGTGAAAAATAACATGATTTTTTTTTTTTAAATATGAATATAAAAGAATTACCTTAAATCTATTGGGTACTATACTCAATTTGCCTCATATTTGTATATCAAAATCAATAATTAAAAATATATTGTGTATTAGTTCAGTATCTTAATCGTGTATCATTTCAGTTTGCAATTACATTCATCATCTTTCAAACGTACAAATTTAATGAATCTAAATTTGGTCGGAAATCATACTTATGACCGGAACCTAGAGTTAAGGATTATAGGACAAAATTGTGTTTGGTTTATGAATTCAACAAGGATAATTCAAAGAAAAGGTCCACACAAGAGAGAGAGAGAGAGAGAGAGAGAGAGAGAGAGAGAGAGAGAGAGAGAGAGTTACCTGCATGCTTAACAAGTTGATGAAGTTCCAAGCTCTCGACTTTGGGGAAGACCTCTCCACACTTGGAGCAGCAAAATATATTAGTCCTCGGCAATGGTGGATCAACAATGAAGTGACACTCGTAACATCCCGACAGCTTCCTCAGCTGCATGCCTTTCCCGGTGCACGCTACACCACGACCACCCGATGATCTCACCTGAGACGCCGACGATTCGCACCCACTTCTCTTGCCGACAACCCTGGTGGTGGTTGTACAAACTTTACTGCAGGAGGTATATATATTTTTAGTTACAGGATGGTGGAGCTTTGAATCCTCGACCTGCTTGCAGCTCAGTAGGTTTTTGATTTGGTCCCATGAAGAAGGTTTTTTAGTTTGATGTTTGGAGTTGGAAGTGTGTTTTCTGGAATGGTGGGAATGGTCTCGCGTGAAACTCAGGACTGCCATGAAAATGCGTGCAAGAAACTGGAGTGTAGAGAGAGAGAGAGAGAGGGAGAGAGAGAGGATGTTTCTTTATATATGTATAACATGGAAGATGTTTCTTTATTAGGGGTTAGCAATCCAAGATAGGTAAAGAAGTTGGGGTGGGTGGAGGAAGTATCGCAGTGGCACAATCTACCAAATGATACTATTTTCAATCAATATATAACGTCAATTATTATTATTATTATTATTATTATTATTATTATTATTATTATTATTATTATTATTATTATTATTATTATTATTATTATTATCAGTAGTAGTAGTAGAAACTACTCACTTTACCCACTTACAATAAAAAAATACCCACTTACAATAAAGAAAAAAACAAATTATGTGATCATCATTTAAAAATATAACTTTTTTACCCATTTTTGGAGGCTAGTGACGAAATTGCCATTCTTCTTTCTCTATTATTCCTTAATAATTCTTCCTTCCTTCTCCTTGCTTCTTCTTCCTTCCGTCCTGAAGTTATTATTGAAGCCAGAGAGATGATTGTGAATTTTCGTTCTTAATTAAGGTAAAATCATATTTTATAATTTGTTGAAGATTGTTATTCATTCCTATGTTAGGAAACATTTTGTGTTGAAACTTACACGAATAGTGTAAAGTCACTATTGTGGAGTTTGGTTGTTATGTTTCACGATTTGTTTGCTATGTTTCACGATTGTCATTCATATCTAGGTTTACTCGACAATATTTCACGATTACCCATTATTACGCCTCACAAGTAGGTTTCATGAATTAGCTTTCACTTATAGGTTTTCAGATTTAAATTCAAGCTTTCACGATTTATCTTTCACAATTATGTAGCTTTCACGACTAATTATAGGTTTCGCAATTAATTATAGTTTTCACGATTATAGGTAGCTTGTATACGTAATTATAGGTTTCACGATTAATTATAGGTAGCTTTCACGATTTAGCTTTCACATATAAGTAACTTTCACAATTAATTATATGTTTCATGATTATATGTAGCTTTCACGATTATCTATAGTTTTTACAATTATAGTGTCTTTCACAATTAATTTTAGGTTTCATGATTATGGGTAGCTTTTACGATTTATCTTTCACAATTAGGTAGCTTTCACGATTAATTATAGGTTTCACAATTATAGTGTCTTTCACAATTAATTATAGGTTTAACGATTATAGGTAGCTTTTATGATTTATCTTTCACAATTAGATAGCTTTCATGATTAATTATAGGTTTCACGATTATAGGTAGCTTTCATGATTATCTATAATTTTTATGATTATAGTGTCTTTTCACGATTAATTATAGGTTTCACGATTATAGGTAGGTTTCATAATGTAGATTTCATGATTATAGATACCTTTTCACGATTTAGCTTTCACGATTATCTTTCATGATTATCGCTAATGATTAATTTTCACAATCAATAATTAATTAAGTATTTTAATTAATTAAATAATTTCATTATAAAGATTAACGAATAATTTTCATAGCTAAGTTCATGATTAATTATCAATATTAAGATTCATGATTAATTTTCACTTTTGACTTGACGATTAAGTTTCATGATTAAGTTGCACGATGAACTTTTATGATTACCTTTCACGAATATAGGTATGTTTGCTCGAGTTACTTAATTAATTATTCCTTTATTTTTCAGATGGATAGGAAAAAAATTGTTGTTCATTTCGATGGGCAGTGGGATGGTTTGGAATACAAGGATGGTGAAGAAGAGGTGTTACCTATCCTACCCAGTGGTATGAGTTATTAGCTATTATTGGTAAATATTCATTTTATCATCCAGGCATACATCAATCATAACTTGTATGTTTTGTATTCGCTAGACAACGATGTGAACAAAGTAAGAAAGATGAGAATAAAGAATAATTCTAATTTGGATTATCTGTTGAAATTTTCAAAAGATGTTATTGATATTTTTGTGACTCTTATGAAGTTAAATTTACCTTGAGAGAAGGTATGATTTCAATTCCTCAAAGTGGTCATATTGACTACAATAAAACTAAGTTTATGGGAGGATCTTTTTATGATTTGGGACTGCCATCAATTTATCAAAGTCGTCCATGTACAACAATTTCTTGGGTTACCTAACCGCGGACATAGCCGGTCCTAGTTCAAATTCAATACCTCTAAATCGTCTTCAGAGAAGGAAGGAGGAATAATAGAAAAAGGTTGGATGACTTGGATTGTTCCAATTTTGATGAGCATAGAAATGATAGTGGTCCAGTCGTTGTTGGTGGTCATAATATTGACGATAGTCAAATTGAGTGTGGTGTTGCTGATGATAATGGTGGTGGTTGTGCTGTTGGGAAAGGTGCTTCATCTTCTGATGACATTAGCGATAAGAAAGACACTGATAATGATTTTGAAAAATATTATCCAACATTTATAAAAAAATTTGAGTACATGGAAAGTCAAGGTAGCACAGTTATGAGCAAAGATAGTCAAAAAGATGTTCATCCAGAAGAAAATGAGGTTCAGCCGGATATGTGAATCCGGCAAAGTGTTGAAGTTGATGGTGAAACGGAGCTTATTTCAGGCAATCCAAATGCACATAGATGGAACATTCCTGGTATTCCCACTCATGTGTCTCCTCCTCGTGTTAAGACTGATTTCGTTGGATCATTGTATCATACAATACAGTTAGAAGCCATGGACAATACTAAAGAACAAATGTTGAAGGATCTAGGATTGTATCATTTAAATAATAACGTTGAGTATCAAACAGACCGTTCTGACAAGACTCGACATTGTGCTAAATGCAAGCATGAAGGATGCTCATTTATAATGCAAGCAAATGGAAGAGGTGGTATATGGAGAGTTTGGAAATTGAATGATCATACTTGCCAGCTTGACCAAACCCGTAGTGCAGTTCGACAATTGACATACAAGGTATTAGGTTCTTTCTTTGCTCAATCACCTGTTCATGGTGCTAATCTTATTCTAAAATAGATGATGGCGGAATTACAATTAAAACACTCTCTAGACGTATGTTATAGGTTAGCATTGAAAGCAAAATACCATGAATTTGCAATGATTTTTGGAGACGACAAGAAGTCATTCAAATCCTGGAACAGTAACTGCTCTGAAGGTTGATGGTCAAAATATGTTTCAATATGTCTTTTATGCTTGGGGTGCTTGTATTGCTGGATTTTGTCATGCTAGGCCTGTTATTGTTGTCGACGGTATGTATCGGAAGGGCAAATATCAAGGAACATTATTTGCTGTTGTCACAAAAGATCCAAATGATCAGATATTTCCTCTTGCAGTTGGAATTGGCGCCGTGGAGAGCGAGAAGTCATGGACTTGGTTTATCAACTGAGAAACGCTTACGGATGCCCAATTGAATTATTGATTATTTCAGATGGACATTTAGTGATCGGTGCTGCAGTACATTTGATCTTTCCTAAAACCTCGTATGGTCTATGTTGTTATCATTTAAAGTAGAATTTGGCTAAGTATGGGCAACACATAGTGGGCATTTTCAGCAAAGCAGCGTATTGCTATCGTGTAGAGGACCATGATAGATATATGAGTACTTTAGCCAGGCCTAGCAAATCTGCTGCCGAATCCTTAGTAAAGAGTAGGGTAAGTCGATGGGCTCGTTAGTGTGCAAGACTCGACGATTCAAGTAGAGAGTTTTAATAGTCATCTATTGTGGGCTTGAAGACTTCCCGTGTGTTCTGTTCTTGAGGTTGCTAGGACTATAATTGAACAATGGTTTTTTGAGCGAAGTAGAGTTGCTCAAGACAACAATTCTATATTGACGGAGGCCGTAGCAAAAAAACTGAATAAAGCATTAGAAAGTGGATCAAGAATGAAGGTTGAGTTCCTTTCTACTTGTATTTTCAAGGTAATGCACGATAAGCATACTTATTTTATCAATTTGGTTGATTGAATGTGCACGTGTCTACAATTTGAGTATGACTTGCTTTCTTGCTCTCATAATGCTGCGACTATTAGGTATATTCATATATATCATCATACATTTTAGGTATAGTGTCTCATGCAATATTCATCTTAATTTAGTGTTTATTTTATGCAGGAAAGTGAATCATGACTCTTTTTCATATGTTGCTATTTATTACAAGACAACAACCTTACGTGAAATATTGTCAGGTTTAGTGGTTCCAGTACCAAATCCTAATGATTGGGTTGTGCCCTCTTATGTTATGACCAAAGTTTGTGAACCATCTCCAAACCCAAGGCAGTCAGGCTGTCCCAAACAACGATGACACCTTTAAGGGGATGAGTCATCATCGCGTACACGTAAGATCCAAGTTTGTTTGAGGTTCCATGTGGAATGACACAACCATGTAAGATGTAATTGTTTTATGGCCTTAAGTGCTGGAAGCGATGCAACACATTCAGCTCCAACTATGTCCAGACGTGCAAGAAGAAGTGCAACATATGTCAATCAGATCAACACACAAGCCCAAAATGTCCTAAGCGACTAGACTAAATTAGAAATGAAACATTTATTCAAACATGAGTAATTGCATTATTCATATCCATATGTAACGTTGACATAATAAACTTGTATGCAACTGGAACGTTGCTCATCTTTGAGCAACAAAGAAAGAATAAAATCATTAACAGTCATGATTATAGGTATATTTAATGATTATAGGTATATTTCACGATTATAGGTAGTCTTCATGAGTATCTATAGCTTTCACGATTAAATATATATTTCACGATTACAGGTAGTTTTCTCGAGTAAAAAATCCTTTCACGATTAAATATAGCTTTCATGATTAAAGATAGCTTTCACGAGTATCTATTGCTTTAACGAGTATTTTTCACATATACCTTTCACGAATATAGGTAACTTTCATGAGTAAATATACCTTTCACGATTAGTTGTGGCTTTCATGATTATAGGCAGCTTTCATGAGTATCTATAGCTTTCACGATTAAATATATATGTCACGATTACAGGTAGCTTTCACGAGTAAAAAAACCTTTCACGATTAAATATAGCTTTCATAAGTATATAATGCTTTAATGAGTAGTTTCCACATATACCTTTCACGAATATAGGTAGCTTCCACAATTATTTATAGCTTTCACGATTAAATACAACTTTCATGATTAAAGGAAGTTTTCACGAGTTTCTATAGTTTTCACAATTAAATATAGCTTTCATGAATAGAGGTAGCTTTCACAATTTAGCTATCACGGTTGTATGTGTTTTTCTCTATTTAATGTTTCACGATTACAAGTATCTTTCACGACTTAGCTATCACGATTGTAGGTTTCTTTTCGGATCTCTTACACTTTTATTAATGAATCTCGGACATCCTACACTTTTATTTCCGAATCTCAAACATCATACACTTTTATTTTCGAAGCTCAAATTACCTCGCAATCTTATTTTCCTTTTCTAAAATTATTACAATTATCAAGCTACACAAGGGGTGTACGATATTAACATCAACGCCATCCATTTAGTTTTGCTCTTGCAACAGAGCTTTGCTCAAGCTCAAGCTCAACAGAGGGTCACTAGAACACAGACAAGCTCTCCTTTTTGGCACACCCTGTTTGAGCTGAGCTCAGTCGCCTGGGCCAAGTCAAAGCAAAGTGCCTTTCTGTCGAGGAGGACCTGTGTTGTTTGGCACACCTTTTTTCATTGGTTCTGGTTCATCATTGAGCTTCACATCTACCTTCTCCTCGATTGACCCATCTTGTACTGAACCTTAGGTCTCCCACCCTTCGATGTGGAGGTCTTCTACTGGACCTTAGGTCTCCAAGCCTTTGTTCTTCCTCCCATATTTATTTGATTTTTTATATGTTATCCTTTCTATCTAAAAGTCCATAGGTTTATATAGGAAAAAAGACAAGGGCACCACGCCTATCTATTTTGAAAAGTCTGGTCTAACATAGAGATGAGCACCCACACTTTCCAGTATAGAAATTTTTCAATTTTCGAGCTTATTAGTGTCATGCCAAATAGGCAAAAGTAAATTCCCCTATCTAAAATGATTTATACTTCCACGCAAACTTTCTTTTACTATTTACAAATGGTTGTTTCATTAATGGTGATGTTGATTTGACTACTCACTGTACCCCTCGTAAATAGAAAAAGAAAGTTAGAATGGATGTATGTATCATTTTAGATATCAACTTTTGCTCATTTGGCATGACACTACTAACCTTGAAAATTATAAAAATTATTTTTTTGGGAAGAGTCAATGATCATCTCTATGTTTGACCAAAATATTACAGGAAAATAAATAGGAGTGGCCCATCTCCTTATGTTTTCTCTATATAAAGCCCAAGATATAGAGGGAAGGAAATGTAGAGAAGGATAATAAAAAAATTATAGATATGGGAGGAAGATCGAAGGTTGTAACTTCACAAGGTCCGGCACAAGACTAACATATCGAAGAGTGGGAGGCCTAAGGTCCAGCACAAGATGGACAACTCGAGTAAGATCAACCGAAGAGAAGACAAATGTAAAGCTTGACGACGAACCAAAACCAACAAAAAAAGGTGTGCTAAACAACACAACTCATCTGTGATCTAGTTGCCCTCTGCTGATGTTGAGGGAATTTTAGGGCATGGAGCAGATTTAGACATCGCACACCCAACAATAAACCCAACTCTCCTCGTGAAGGACCTAATCTGGGTCTCCTTAGTGATGGAGTTGGCTAAGCGCTCCTCACTGATGGACCAAACAAACTAATTAGAAGCCACCAACGGCTCCGGATGACGATTCAGATCCAATGATGTCGGATGGTGGCGCTATCGAACGATAACAGATCGTATATCCAAGAAGCTTCAAAATCCATGTAGCACAACTCGAAGCCCAAGTGAGAATGGTTTAGCTCAACCCCGCTTGTGTATCTTGATAATTGTAATAATTCTTGAAAAAGAGAAAAAAAAGAGAAAAAGATTCAAAAATAAAGTGTAAGATGTCCGAGATTCATTAAACAAATTATAACATTCGTTTGCCTACCATCTAATCCAAATAGGACATAGTATAGAAACAACACCCTGGTAACCTTCACAGCATCACCTGCTGCAGCACGAAAATGTCCCTCGATGAATAGTTCGCGAATATCATCTAATCGAGGAGTGTTCACCATTTGGGTAATATATCTACAATATACCCTAGCTTCGGTGGAGTGTGACTCCCGTTTGGATTAAAATTGGAGTCTCCAAACCACAAACTAGTCACTAGAGCATATTCGTACTTAAAAAACCGCACAAATTTATCCCCGAACCTAAAACAAAATTCTTCCACTCCAGCATCATGCGTAACAGGAGTTTGGAAATTCAAGATATTCATCCACAATTAGAGCATGGATGATTACACTGCGAAGAACTCCTTGAGAAAACCGATGCATAATATGCCCAAAACAGGAGTTTGGAAATTGAAGATATTCATCATCGCCTATAACCTATAATTCTCTCTTATTATCATCAATAACAGAGAGCCTCACATATCCGTTTATTGTGGCTTTGTGTCCAATCATTGTTGTATGCTTCCACTCCCAATTATCCTGGAAAATAGATTGCATATTTAGTACAAAAAACAATAGTTTCATTGTAAGGAAAATGATCGTATAATTGTGAAAGCCATTTAAACATATGAAACGTCAAAACTGCATATAATCGTGAGAGCTACCTCTACTCTAATTGTGAAAGGTATATTTAATCTTGAAAGGTAATTATAATCGTAAACCTATAATTGTGATAACTAAATCATGAAAGGAACTTATAATAGTGAAAGCCACTATAATTGTGAAAAATACTTATAAACGTGAAAGCATATATAATTGTGAAAACTATAGATAATCGTGAAAGGTACTTATAATCGTGAAAGGTACTTATAATCGTGAAAGCTACCTATAATCGTGAAACCTATAATCGTTAAACCTATAGTTAATCATGATGGGTACTTAAAATCGTGAAAGCTACCTATAATCGTGAAACCTATAGTTACTCATGAAACCCTATAGTTAATCGTGAAATCTGTAGTTAATTATGAAAACTATATTTAATCATTAAAGATACTTAAAATTGTGAAAGCTACCTGTAAACATGAAATCTATAATTAATCATGAAACCTTTAGTTAATCATGAAAGCTAATTATAATCGTGAAACCTATATTTACTTGTGAAAGCTTTATTTAATCGTGAAATCTATATTTACTCATGAAAGCTTTATTTAATCGTGAAAGCTATTTTAACAGACGAAACAGAAAATCGTGAAAGCTAAAGTCTACACAAACCAAGATAATCGTGAAAGCTAATTTTCAACTAATGAAACAAATAATCGTGAAAGCTACTGTATACACAAACACAAATAGTCATGAAAGCTATAGCATACGAAAACACAGATAATCGTGAAAGCTATAGTATACACAACCCCAGATAATCGTGAAAACTATAGTATACGCAAACCAATTTCGTGAAAGCTACAGTATAAAAAACTCATTTCATGAAAGATACAGTATACACAAACCCCATGTATATTGAATGCCCAACAACAGGTCTGAATTAATTTTACTTACCTCCTCGACGAGATTGGTTGAAGGAGACGAACCCGGGCACATCCTCTCGACCTCACTGCAACTTTCCGCCATTACAGAATCAAGTGTTTGGAAAGCTTTCAAGATTGGAAGATGAAGCTTTCACGATTAGGAGGACGAGGGTTTCACAATTTCGAGTTCAACAGTTTCACGATTGGGAGGGCAAGGGCAAGGGTTTCACGATTTGAACTTCAACAGTTTCTTTCACGATTAGGGAGGGCAAAGGTTTCACGAGAATATGGTCCCCACTTCATTAAGGGCAAAATATCAATCTAGGGTATAAAATATAATTTCTTAAATATTGGGCACAGAAGAGTTTTTCCTATTTTAAGTGGGTATTTTGAATTTTCGCCCTTATTATTATTATTATTATTGTTGTTGTTGTTGTTGTTGTTGTTGTTGTTGTTGTTGTTGTTATATATTATTATTATGAAAAAATATGTTTTATTGTCCTTCTGTTTGAATTTATATATTTTTGTTCTTTCCTCATTTGCGAGGTAGTAAAATAACAAGATTGTCATTAATATTGTATGTTTGTTATTTTTGTTTTTTGTGTTTCTCAACCATATAGTCATAATATCTAGACGATATTTTACTCTAATTTATTTTTATAACTCAAAATATTTTACGAGATCTATAAAATTTGATGGTATAAAATTTGGTGGTCCTAAACTTCGACCTATTGACTATAAGAACTCGGCAGACCTTTTATGACTCAATAAACAGTAAACAAACAAAAACAATATTGAATTTAAGGCAATGGACAAAAATATATTGGTCTTTCAATATAGAGTAAAAAAAAATGGGAATTCTAATTTCAATTTGCTTTAGGTAAATATAATTTAGATTTTGAAAAATAAAATAGTAACAAATTTAAAATTATATTTTATTTATATGTATATTAAGTCTATTATTTTAAATCTACGTGTTTCAATTTGCATTACTAAAAGAACAAGGCAAGTAATGTCGAAATTAGGACAATACATAATCGTTGTTGGTAAATCCATAAATTTTAATTATTTTCAATCAATTTTTCATTTGTAATAAGATTATGTGATTCCTATTATTCAATTCTAAAAAATATGTCCTCACATATATTTTATCTTTACAATGTTCATAAATTATATATCTCATTTATTTAAGTTCCAATTTTCTATATATAAAGGTGGTCTATATTTGGTTCCTTAAATTATTTTTTTGGTATCGATGTGACTCGAAATAAAGGTCGTATGTTTCTTTCACAATGCAAATATGTCGAAGAAATAATTGAGCGTGCAGGAATGTCATCTTGTAAACAGTCTGCCACTTTGGTTGACACCAAGTCAAAGCTTAGTGCTATTTTCGATTCTACATTTGACGATCCTACTCTTTATCGGAGTCTTGTAGGGACTCTACAATATCTTACTTTCACCCAGCCGAATATCTATTATGCGGTCCAATAGGTTTGCCTATATATGCATGATTCGAGAGTTGATCATATATATGTTCTCAAGAGGGTTATTCAGTATGTTAAGGATACTTCAGATCACGTGCTTTATCTATACCCGTCTTCTTTCTCTACATTTGTCTCTTATACTGATGTAGATTGGGGTGGGTGTCCTGAAACAAGGCAATCTATTTTAGGTTATTGTGTATTTTTGGGAGACATTGGTTTCATGGTCATCTAAGCGACAACCCACTTTGTCTCGTTCTAGTGTCGAGGCCGAGTATCATGAGGTAGCAAATGTTGTATCCGAGTCGTGGTGGCTCCGAAATCTTCTCTTGGAGTTGCATTGTTCGATTAAAAAGGTTACTCCTATTTGTTGTGACAATGTATGTGTTATTTATTTGTCGGAAAATCCAGTTCAACATTAACGTACCAAACATATTGAAATGAATATTTATTTTGTTAGAGAGAAGGTTGCCCGCGGACAAGTTCGGGTTCTTCATGTGCCATCACGATATCAGATTGTGGATATATTCAACAAAGGTCTTCTGCTAGTATTGTTTGAAGATTTTCGGGACAGTCTTAGCATCCGTAAACCTCCCGTTTTGACTGCAAGGGTGTGTTAAATATATTGTATATATTTAGTGGTCAATGTAAATAATTAGTTTTCTAATTATTAGCATGTTAAATATATACTATATATTTAGTGGTCAAAGTAAATAATTAGTTTCCTAATTATTAGCCTAGTTTTATACCTACTATTAGGCTTCATATCTTGTATATATGGTCATTTTGTTAAGGAATGATATTAATTCCTTTCATTTACCATACACAAAATTAATTTTTTTAAAATATTATTCATAAAATATATATGGTGGAAACTTATTAAATTATTAAATTATTCATCAGTAATATATGTCGTATTGTCTTAAATTTCATTATGCAATATCTTGCAAGAGTTTGACTAAAATACCTTACATATTGCATTTTATGTGTAAATTGTTTACATTTAAAAGTTTGTCTGATTTGAAATTATTATTTGAATAGGATGTTTGACTATTGTTTAGTTAATTATGTACTAAATATTTAGTAAACTTCCACGAGATTATGGCCAAGTTTTATAATTAATTCTTTCACAATTTTAATATTATACTTTTTTAGTGTACCACAATTTTATTTATCATAAGATATTATCATTACATGTTTTAAAAAATAATTCTAATATAATTACATCTCACCATATTTCACTACAACATAATAGACCTTTTATAACACTAAAAAAATGTTACATAATAGTTAAAAAGTGTTACTTTTTTGGTGCCGCATTTGCATGTACTACCTAAAGTCTAAGGTAGCACTTTTAAGATATAATAATTGCACTTTATAAAAGGTAATTTTAATCTAATTATATTATCTCACCAGTTTTAAAAGTTATTTTTACTACAGATGAATTAAATAAATCATTGTATTATTTTTTACATAGATCATTAAATAAATTTAGGCAATTTGGATTTTGAATGTCATGTTTGACTACTGTTTAGGTAATTATGTTCTTAATAATTTAGAAATCTGGAAAGATTATGGCACATTTTTAAATAAGTTCATCCAAGGAAAGTTTGATAGTATCATTCAAGGCAATATTTGATTATATTTTTTTACTTCTAATATTTGATTATATTTAATAATGGATTAGTTAATATAAATTTTGTAAAATATAATGTAATTATTTAGGGCAAATTTGGCACAAAGTTTAAGTTATCCTATTTTAAAAATAATACCACATAATTTAGCATGTAATTATTCTGCGCAAGTTTAATTTGGACACAAATTTTTAATCTTTAACTTAATATTTTTGTTTTTAACCTTTTAACTTTTGAAATATAAAATATATTTTTACATCGAAATTTGTTAATTTTCAGTTAATAAAGATATTTTATTTGAAAAATTATATGTGTAAGGTTCATAAAATCATTATTAATTATAACTCACTACATTATTTTTTTTTAGTATAAATAAATTTAATTAATCATATGTGTACTTTGTTACTATAATTATATTTTGAAAAATTTTATATTAATTTTAGGCAATTTAAATTTAGATTGTCATGTTTGACTATTATTTAGGTAATTGTGTTCTCAATAATTTTGGAAAATTGCATAGATTGTGGCACATAAAAAATAATTATTTTATTCAAGAAATTTTTGACATCATCATTCAAGGCAATATTACAATATTGAGTAATGAAAGTAAATTTTATATAAATTTTGAAAAACATTAATGTTACCATAAATATCTAATTTAAATTATTATCTTTTATAACAATACTGCACATAATCTATTATGTAATTAATTTGGAAAAGTTGGACAAAATTATTATCAATCTTTAATAGTCTTAATTATATAAAACAATATTTTTACATAGAAATTTGTTACCTGAAAACTTTTATTTGTAGTGCTGATAAAATTTTCTTTAACTTATATATTTTCTTACTTCCAAATTGTTATATATAATAAGTATAACATTACGCATTTTAAAAAATAAGTTTAATCTAATTTATCTGAATACATTTTTAAATTGTTTTTTTGTTAAAATATATTAAATAAATCATTTGTGTAATTTGTTGAACTAATTATATTTTATTATAATTATTAAATTCATTATAGTTAATTTAGATTTTGAATGTCCGTGTTTGACTATTATTTAGGTAATTATGATTAGAGATGTTAAACGGGCTAACCCTGTCGGTTTCGGGCTAATTGGGCCTCGATTTAATCGGGTTAATTTAAATGGGCTTGATTATGGTGAACCTAACCCTAACCCTACCGGTTTTCGGACTAATCGGGCGACTATCGGGCTATGAGTCAAAATAGTCAAATTATATATTTAAAGTTAAAATTTTAATTAAATGCATACTATGCTCTATTTAAAATACAATTTTAGATAACATTAAAAGATTATATATTTTAGAACTTTTATATCACTATACAAAATTTAAAGATTCAAACATTTAACTCATATACACTATTTCATGCTCTTAATTATAGCTTTAAGAACATTCACTGTCATAAAATTTGAAATCATGTTACATTTAAGTTATAAATTTAAATGACAATATTTAGAATTTTCTAGTAATTAAATATAAATTTTAATATCTTCTACTAAAAATCAAATATGGTATATGAAAAATGATTAAAAATGGTGTATATTATTAATTCGATATTAATTAAAAGACAAATAAGAAGAAAAGTTCGGGCTATCGGGCTAGCCCTAACCTTAAGCAGGCTAGCCCTATAGGGCTTCGAGCTAATCGGGCTCGGGTTAAACGGGCTGATTTTTAAACGGGCTAATAAAACCAAACCCTAACCCTAAATTTTATTGGGATAAACGGGCCAGCCCGTCGGGCCATGGCCCTTTTAACATCCCTAATTATGATCTATAACTAAGGATATTTGAGTTAATTATGACACATATTTAAAATTAATTCATTCAAGGAGTGTTTGACAATATCATTTTAACAATATGAGATTATATTAACTATTGGATTCTAAACTTGATATAACATATGTATAACATTAATGTTACCCTAAATATCTTATTTTAAATTATCATATTTTTTTATAACAAAACTACCAAAATTTTCAATCTTTAACCTAAATTTTTTATGGATATGTTTGAATTTTAAAAATAAGTTCATGTAACAATTTGTTAATTTTCAGTTAATTAAGATATTTTTATCTAAAAACTTATATTTGTAAGGTTCATATCATTATTAATTATAACTCAACTACATTTAATACTTTTATTACAAATATATTTAATAAATCATTTTTTTTATTTTTTATTATAATTATGTTTTCGTAAATCATTAAATTTATAGTATGTTAATTAAGTTTCGAATGGAATGTGTGACTATTATTTAGGTAATTGTGTTCTTAATAAATTTAAAAAACTTCCACGAATTATGACTGATTTGTTGTTGCTTTTTTTATTTTGTAATTTATTTGATGTTTTGTATATTTTAAATTTGTAGAGTTAAATTTGTTGATAATTTTAGCCTAAAAGTTCAATAAATTATATAGTTATACATTTGCAAATGGTGATTTTTCCAACATATAATAGTCTTCACTATAAATGGCGATTTGTCCACCAATATAAAAGATGATGATGATGATGATGTTCAATACAATAATTTGTAAATTTCCTATTTTATACATCAAATTGCATAATAAAAATATCTCTCTTTGAATGTTTTAGTATTACTTTTGCAAGCAAGCTCCTTCTGTTACTCATTTAATGTTTGCAGATGACTGTATACTCTTCTTTAGTGCCAATAACAGAAACGGTGCCTTAGTTAAAAATATTTTGAACACCTATGAATCGACTTCAGACTTGGCAGTGAATTTTGGGAAGTCTGGGATTATGTTCGGTAAAAATGTTGGGGCCAATGATAAACAAACTACGATGAATTCTTTGAAAATCACCAATCCTATCAACACTGGAAAATATCTGGAAAGTGGGGAACTGTGCATCCATTTCAGTCTGGAGAGATCCATGGCTTCATAATTTATCCCGCCCCAGAATTGAGGCTAGAGTATCTCAAGGTGTCTTACGCAATGAAGATGAAAAAAAAAATCCACTAATTCTCTCTACAGGCCAGGATACTCGCATCTGAAGGTTCAGTAAGGATGACAATTGTACAGTGAAATCCAGCTACAAATATGTTATGGATTGGGTTCATGCAGATGATGGCTCGAGGACTAAAGGCAAATGGAGCACTCTATGGAGATTGCATGTGCCTCCGAAAATTAAATCATTTGCATGGAGACTTGCAAAAAGTGTACTGCCAACCAGAGTGCAACCTTAATAGCAAGAATATTGATGTTCCCTACTCTTGTGCTAATCGCAATGCTGACTCAGAACATAGCTAGCATGTTTTTATGGCTTGCCCTTTCGCCAAGGACTGCTGGGAGCTTTCATCAATTGAAGATGTGATTTCCTCAACTCCAATATTTTTGTGACGGATGCAGATTAAATTTTTCAAGTGATGACAAGGTTAGATTTAGCTAAGTAAAGTGATTTTATTTGTTTTTTATGGGCAATGTGGCAGGAACGTAACTTGCAGTTGTGGGAGGGCGTTTCTTGGTCTGCTACAAAAACAATCTCTCATGCTCATGAGGTTTTACAAGAGTGTCCAGCTGCTGGGATTCTGGGAACACTTCCCATGCACACGTTGGGTTGAATGCTTATGAACTTCAATATTATTGGATATCTCCACCAGATGGTTATACGAAATGCAATGTCGATGCGAGCTTCAATGCTGGCAAAAGCTCCTTTGGGATCACGATGGTAATAAGGAACTCGATGGGGATGTTTATGGCATGGCACTCTGAATTCCTTCAAGGAGAGGTAGCAGTAAGGAGGCGGAAGCAATAGCTATCTTTGAAGTGCTCTGTTGGGCGAAAGGTATGGGTCTTCACTAAGTTACTATTGAATCAGATTCAAAAATGACAATTGATGCGACTAACTCACGTTCTTACGATGCAATGGAATTCAGTCGTTTGGTATCCACTTGCCAAATGTATCTAAGAAGAAATGCAAATAGTGTTTTACATACCATAGTTAAAACAACTCTGCAATATGCTTGCTTCGGGGTGTCTTTGGTTGCTCCAAACTGTATTAGGGATCTTATGCTTAAGGATTATTCACATCCTATCTCCTAATAAATTGGTGATGATTCAAAAAACAAAAACAAAAAAAAAAAAAAAAAATTCTTACTTGTATTAGGGATCTTATTACTTTTTTTTTTTTTTTTCAATTTTGATATTATCCACATCATTAAATTGTTATTTTAAATATCACAACATCACAATTCTTACTTACTGCCAACACATATCATTTTCACTTAATTGTAGTTTTTTAATATATTTTTTCTTTTAATTTCTTTCGCATTAATTTATACAATTTTTCATTTTTAATAAATTTATAAATATATATATATATACTATAATTAAATATTATACTTAACAACCCGCAAATTTCACATACTTTTTACTAGTAAATTATGTATTTGATTTTCTTTTTCCAAAAAGAGTTATACTTTTATAAATTCTTTTACTATGTTTTAAAAGTTAGATTCAACTTTGATGAAGTAAGTAAGTTGGCATATTATCAAAAAAATTCTAAATAACATTCACAAATTATTGCAGGATCACAATGACGCGATATGAAAATTAAGATGCATCTAAGAACAAACAATAAAGGAGGAATTTAAGGGATTCAAGATCACAAATGAAGGAAGAGGAGATCAGCCAATGAGAGATAAAAAGGAAGGAAAATCTTGAAGATATGCAAGATCCGGTTGATTGAAGATTGTGCATAAATAACTACAGGGTTGATTGAAGATCACGCGTGAAAATCGATAGAGTTTGGATGTGAAAGTCAACCTCTATAAGAACCGTATATGAAAGAAGAATAAATATCTATGTTACATTTTATTGAGAAGTTTATGGAGACAGAATAGGTCTTGCTTGAGAGAGGTATTGTATTCATGAGGATATTAAAGCTTAGTTTCTACACGAAGGTGAACAACTAATGAACAAAAATGCAGCATTGTTACACTAAAAAAAGAGTGAACCACTGCAGTCGGGAGAGGTCGATTCTCTATATACGGGGGTATACAACGAAATCCATCTAGGGGACTAGATGGTCAAATAATTTGTCAGAAAAAGTAAGTTTAGATTAGGCAAGTGTTTAGTGAGAGTCTAAATACATGTAAGTCCAATCTGTAAGTTTGTGGAAACAAACAATTCTTCTAATCGATATACTTGAGAGGAAGAAGGGATTTTTCCTCATAATTGTTTAAATTCCTATCTAGGTTCTGCAATTTCAATTATAATCGAATATCTATTGAACTAGTCACACGCGCACGAATTCTGATCTAACAAACTTATTAATTCTTCTTTTTTGTAATGGTCACAACCTACTTATTAGACATTAAAACCCCTTAACTTCACAATAGGAACTAAGCACCCAAATAAATTTAGTTGACTTAACTTAAGTTTAATTAAATTGATATTTATCAAAAATTACTTGTATCTTTATTTGAAGATTTTGATGTTTGAGGAGATTAATTACCAAGAAAAATGATATTCTATTTCCAAATTGAAGCAGGAACACCAAGATATATCATCCCCGTTTGTTAGTTTTTTAATCAGATTTTACAATTCAATAAAATCATATTATAATGCTAATATTTATATTTATTATATCATCTTATTTGTTTTTTACCCTCTCTCTCTCTCCCTATCTTAATATACTTACATATATATATATTAATATTTATTATACATATATATACACACACAAAAACTCATATATATATATATATACATATATATTAATTATCACAATCAACTAATTACCAATACAATATATATTACAACAAACTCCAACACACCTTTAGTCATTTTATGTGGACTTATCTACTTAATTGAGGTAATAAATAAATATCAAGATAATTATGATAATTATTGATATGGTAAATTAGAGGATTTTTCATTCACAACACATTGTTCGACACTAATAGTTTTATGATTGTGCATAGTAGTATAATGATCAGTATTTTGCTAATTAAGGCGATAAGGACCATCAAACAAAAATTTCATATCCAATAACAACATTTATATAAGATAAACTTAAACCAGAGTCTGAAAACCAACCGTTACGAATCTAGAAATAGAAATTAAAATTCCTAGCAAAGCTAGGAATATAAAGTCTTTTTCAAGTGAAAAAAGAAACAATTATTTAATATTACATTGCATGTTCCCACAGTCTTCACATGTGAGAGCGCATCTTATTTTCGAAATAGATGTTTTGCTCACTTCTCGCTTGTTTCTACAAGTCCTCCAATCTATTCAAGGACTTTGCATCCTGAATTGTAGAACTAGAATCATTCAATTATGTGTTGTGATTAACATCAACCATATTGAATTCATAGCAAAAAATGAAAGTTAGACACCTTTCTTATCAAGCTAATTCATGTACTCGGTACAATTCATCTTTTTGTGTCCTTTCTTCTTGCAAAAGTAATGTTTACCCTCTTTCTTAATATCCTTTTATAGAGGAACTTTGTCCTTTTCCTTTTGTGAAGGAACTTGAGCATGATTTGGTCCTTTCTTTGTAGATGTCATAGCTAAATTAATGTTTTCACTTCGTCAATGGCCAATCTTCTCTCTTTCTGAACACACATGGTCATCAACTCATTAATAAAGCATTTGTCCTTATGTGTTTAATAGAAAATCTTAAAGGGACTGTATTGTAGAAATAAAGTGCACAAAATGAAGTGAACCAAGAGAATATCTGACATCTCAACTTCCAATGTTTTTAGTTGAACTATTATGCCCCTTATGTGCATTACGTGCTCACGAACACCTCTTATCCCGTTAAGTTTCAAGGACGAGAATTGCATTATCAGAGTGCTAGCTAATGATTTATCAGAAGTTACAAATTGAGCATCTATTGTCTTTAGTAATTCCTTAATTTTGCTATACTGCTAGACAGAACCCTGAATCTATCAGAGTGCTAGCTAATGATTTATCAGAAGTTACAAATTGAGCATCTATTGTCTTTAGTAATTCCTTAATTTTGCTATACTACTAGACAGACCCCTGAATCTCAAAATATATTTTAGTCTTTATGAACATAATAGAGAAACAATAAGATCACTCCCATTTTCCAAAAACATCAACTTGATCTAGGGTGTTTTTTTTAAGTTATAGCAAGGGTTCGTCTTTTCTGATGGCACAGTCAATGTTCATCCATCTCAAATGAAGGAGAATTATCTCCTTCCAAATCTTATTAGATATCCCAATCTAGCTCAGAAACATCACATTTAATGTCAGAGAATTTAATAGGTTGAATCATTGCATTAAATAAACAAATATACTGATATGACAATATTTGAAGTTATCATAAACCATATAACATGTCATACCAATACAAAAACATGCTAAAGTATTAATTTAGTGAGCTAAAGTTTTAATTCAGTTTGATAAATCTCAACTATATAATAAAATTTATCAAATTATGTTCCATTTTCTAATCACTGTGGGTAAACTAGACAATATAATTTCAAATTTTATCCTAATTAACCATGTAGAATGTACTTAAACTTCTCGTGGGTCAAAATATATCACATTACATATGTATGGTTAATCTTAATTGATGTAATATCCTAATGTGATTCATAAAGCTTATAATATTATTTTAACTAATTTAAGGATGTTGTCGCTATTTCTAATTAATTAAAATTATATGTCACATAAAATTAAATAATGTGCAACTCATGGTATTACAAGCGATATCACATAATGTAATTTCATAATAAGATGTTAACAATTATACTATGCATTTATTTATTTTTACAAACGTCCTGCATAAGAGCCCAAAATGACACATACAAATTATATGAACGAAAACACATCAATTTATTAATTAATTATACAAGTAATTAATTGTGTGTTGCAGTCTCCTCGATGGCTAAAACATCAGTCTTTTAGTCAAAAGGTTCACGATTGAATCTAACGAACATCATGGGTTTAAAACCTACTAACACTAATTTTCATTCATTTATTTTTTTAATCACATCTTCAACCTCCAACAAGTCAGAATGCCCTTTTTCAGAATCACACACTTATTTCAAGCGATTTTATAGAAAGATACTTAGAAAAAGAAAATTCATTGTCGATTCTTTTCAACATATAATATAAAAATTCCCAACTCGTAAGTTGAGAAAATGTGGAAATTGAAAAGTTCAAAACTCAACAAGGGATATATGATGGTTCATATTGAATCAAATCAATCAATTAACATGATTAATATGTATCACATATATGTTGTATAATTTCCAAGAATTGTCAATTAACAAGAATAAATCATATAATAGCATATTCAGTAACACTATGAACGGAATGGAAAATTACAAGCAAGGCATAGGCATACATGCGATCTGATACCAAATGATGGAATAAATTGTTATTTAAGCATGTCTATATATCATAAGAAAAATTTTATTCATGCATAAATCTATAGCAGCGAAAATTAAATTGAGACGACAGACCTCTAGTCATTGTTATTCACCGGTCACAACTTTTTGATTATACGATACTTCTAAGCCATTTTCTATCCTTTAGATGTTGTATTAGAGTTAGGAATTTTTAACCAGTATAACCTCTTATGTAATTTATATCCATAATAGAGATCATTCATCCTTTTAAAATAAGTGGGTGATTGAGATCCTATTACAAAAAATGATTTGAGAAATTATAAATCATTTTCTTTCTAGAAAATACAAACATATTGGCCATATCAATAATTATGGATTATCTTAATATTTAATTTATTTCCTCAATTAAGAAGATAATTCATATATTATACACACACACGCACACGCACACGCACACGCACACGCACACTCACACTCACACTCACACTCACACTCACACACTTGTTTGGATAAAAAATTAATAAATAAAATTTAAAATCCATTTTAATAAATTCTACTATTTTTGTTATTTATTTTTAGTTATATTTGAGTGGATTTAAATTCTTAGTCGAAATATGTCATTTGAAAATACTTGTTCTCCTCTCTCTCACGCACACAACACAAACATACACTTACACACACACATTTGTCCGCACCCAATACACGTACACTCACACTCACACTCACTCACTCACTCACACTCACACTCACACTCACAGATTCACCTCTCTCTCTCTCTCTCTCTCTCTCTCTCTCTCTCTCACGCACACATTCGTTCACACAAACTCACTCACTCCCACACACACAAGGGGTTAAGACCAAAAAAAAAAAAACCATAAATATAAGGATCTTAAATATATTTATTATGTATTCTATTTTGCCAAACAAGGTATTTGAAATATATGCATTTCAAAAAAAAAAACAATAATAAATAACACAAATCCATTATAAGTCCAAACAAAGAATTTTAAGTCAATAAATTTTAGATCTAAGGATCTTAAATCCATTCGTTCAATTCTATTGGCAAATAGAATCTCTCCATCCAAACACAACCAAAAAGTGGAGTAGCTTTCTCTCTTTTTTTTTTTTTTTTTTTTTTTTGTGAACCCCTTAAGGCTCACTTAATGTATGGGATAATAAACTCTTAGGCTTTGAATTCACAAATTGGACCTTACACTAAATCATAGACATTGTCTACTTCACTCTTTATTAGGCCTAATTTCATGCTTTAACCTTTTATTAGTTCTTTAAAGCTGGAAAATACGCCAACGTTGATGAAATAAACAATGATTTCAATATCGAAGTATTTCAACAGATAATTAAAATGATCAGCGATTGAACACATAATAATACATTTTTATCTAGAGCCAGCTCCAAAAACATGTTTATACAAACAAAATAATCAAATAATAAGATTAAAAAAAATTAAAAATAAAAATTGTGACTGAGTTGGTTAAGTTATAAATTTTCTTGCTTCTACCATGTTTTGATGACTATAATATAATTAAGTTGATTAAGAATTAATGTGGCCTCCTAGGAGACGTGCCCACATCATTCTTATCAATAATGGTATTGCGTGTTCTATTTTATAATAATAGGCTTTCATGTAATTCATAAAAGTTTTTGTTTTTTTTTTTCCGTTATTCTTAAAAATGTTTATAATATTGTATTGAATTAAATGATGTTAATTTTATTTTATTTTTGTAAAAAATATTATAAATTGGAAAAATTGAAATTTAAATATAATATTTTTCATCATTATATAAGTCTTATAATATTTGTTCAACTAATGAAATTATTCAAGAATGTGAGGACCCAAATTATCTTTTTGCACGAGACACCTCATAACATTGAACCAGCTCTGTTTTTATCACATAAATTGTATATATTTTTCTACTATGAAAATTATAAAAAAAAAAAATTATCTCGAGTAATTCTCCATATCAAATATAATAAATAGTTATATTATCCGTTGATTATTAGCTATATATGTTGCCTCACAACTACTTGAACTGTGATTAGAATATGTTGTGATATATGAGAAATACATCTAATTACTTATTATCAAAATGTTTTTACTAATAATGTGGACAAAATTTCTTGTGTGCTGCATATCTTGATCATACGCATATGAGGAGAATGGGACTCAAGTAAATCAGATACTAAACTTAATCTAGTGGACAATAGAGCTACAAGTTACACTTATCCTCATGCCCCAATCCTTACGAGTCTTGTATCATATTTCTATTGGGAAATTGGATATAATATCTTGCATGCTGCAGGCATCCCTATTTAGACCAACTTTTTTTAAAAATGTCCATAGCTTTTAAATCCGTGTTCATTATGTCCTATAATTTGTGATTCCCAATTATGTAACTGATAGGTATTGATTTTTTTTTTTTTTTTTTTGTATATTTGGCATTAAATTTTATTTTAAATTTTGATTTAAAAAAAATATTAAATATAAAATAAATTCAGAATTAACTTAAACAAATAAAAAGTTATTGATTAAATAAGAAAAATGATTCAAAATCTAATTTAAACCTGAAATATGACTAGGGGTGGCAATTTGCGACACGATCTAACAACTCGACACGAACCGAACACAAATATAGCAGGTTAGGGTCAGAAACGGATCAGCCTTGAATGACCCGTATAATTATTAGTTTTAAACAAATATATATATATATATATATATATATATATATTATTGTAATTTCATAGATTATGAACAGTAATATTATAAAAAATCACATATATAGATAAATAACTTTATCAAATGCTATTATATATTGTTACTTTCAATTATTAATTTGTAAAGTTATTATTGTACATTGACAAATATTTTATTTCATTTTTTTAATAAGTTTTCATAGATATTTAGAATAACTTTTTATTATTCAGTTCAATCGGGTTGGTCAGGTCAACCTGCAAAATAAATGGGTCGTGTTCGGGTTACAATTCTTGATACGATTAGCAAAACAGGTCGGGTTCGGGTTCATGCAAAATCTGTAATAAGCATGTCCTACCCCATCCATAAACCCGCAACCCAACTTGTTTGACACCCCTAAATATAACTTTAGGGGCAAATTTAGACCATTTTCCTTTGGCTTCTATGCACTTTCACTTCTTCGGTTTTACCCCCTTCATTTTTACGCACCGAAGGGACAAAAAGTTCAATAGAAATAAAAGAGCAGAAAAATAGGGAGCAAAATCCCAGAAAATTGAAGTGCAGGGGCAGAATGTGCACTTTTCTGAGAAATAAAAGCACTGAAATTGAGTTATCATATGTTAGTAAAGCAATAATAGTGAAGTAGAAACCAAGTAATGGCAATTAGCATCAGTAATCTACAGTCTACCTCACTCCCAGCCTAAATACATAGGTATAAAAACTCTCAGTGATTTGACGCAGTGCGTGTTTTCCTAGACCTAGCTCTTGTCAATATTCCACCTTCTTCCATTACCTTATCATGTAGGGCAGGTGCTGGTGGAGGAGCACTCTCATTTACAGAGGATGCAACTGAATCAATCTGCATTGCCTGCTCTTCAGAAGAATCCAACGTCTTGCTGCTGACGACGAGTGCTTGATTAAGTGTTGATTTTTGCTTGTTCAAGATTGGTGGAGCAGCAGCTGGTTTTGAACCATTTGAGGGTCTCTCCTCTTCTGTTGTGTCCACATCGTGTTCACTTGAGGAGGTACTAGAAGCAGGGGACAAGGGCTCTCCGTCCTTAGCTTGTGGCGTAGCAGCTGCTTTGCGAATTGGTGGTGCAGTGGGTTTTTGGGCTCTAGGGCTTTGAGGTGGAGGCTACACAATGTAAAGATCAGAAGTTCTTCTTAGAAAAGAAAGAAAGGAGGGGGGGGGGGGGGGGGAGGACGGGATGGGACTATAAAAGTAGAAGACAAGAGGTATAGTTGTGAGTGACAGAAATCTAACCTAAGAGAATAGAGAAATAGCAACTTTAGACCCATTTTACACGTTGATGATTATATATTCCTCATAAAAATAAATATAACAGATTGGAGATAATACTTCCCCACAAAGGCCTCACTTCGAAGCTTGAACAACTTTTAGCAAACATCATCATAAACAAAAACACACAATTAATGACACAATATGGAAAGGAAATGTTAATTTGAAGAGAGAGAGAGAGAGAGAGAGAGAGAGAGAGAGAGAGAGACAGACAGACAGAGACAGAGATTCTTCTTTGTGCATGAAATCAACGGAGATAAAATGGGATTGGCAATGGAAGGATACAGTTCAAAGAAAATTAATGTCTAACGACAAAAGATGATGTATAATCCTGGGTCAATTGGGAAGTATGGCATTGTCAGACTTCTCACTTATAAGACAAAAAGGTTGAGGATATGCATTAAAGGCATTTGGAAACAGCTAGCAAGTTATATATGAATATGTGTGAGTGTGTGTGTACAAACAAAAACAACATACGCTAGAGAGATTCATGCCAAGAGAGTGGACAGTATTGTCATCAATCAGTGAAATGTAAGCCACTCTTAAAATTCAGACAATATTGACGAGAGGTAAACATAATGTGCTGCATGTTATGGGATAGGAACTAGTACAATTAGGGGCAATAGAGATTGTCTAGTGCATATGACATTGACCTGCCTGACACTACTAAAAATCCATGAGTGCTAGAGAGCTGCATAACCCAATCAGAAACAAACTTCCTAGCATAATTATAGCTAATGCGTACACAGTTACAAACAGATTGGTCGAACGCAATATACACTGATATTTTCATAATGCAGCAAAGCTATTGTACCTGAGCTGGTCGTTTAGGGGTAGATTGTGCAGCAACAAACTGCAAAATATCAAAAATTCTAGTCTGGATATAGCTTGCAGACTTTTGCCAGTACAAGAGTGCCATGTCCCCAGCTCTTGTCCTCATTTCTAACAGACTACGATCAATTTCTGTCTCATGTTTTGAAATATAGGGCCTAAAGAAGGAGTCATAAACATACTTTGTTCCCTGGATCAATTTAGTTAAGGAAAAGTAATGTTAAGAATAAATGAGAAAGAGAGAGAGTTGATAATGATTTGTAAATGAGATTACAGACCTTAGTTTTAGGGAACCACAAATATACATAGAAGGCCAGCTTAGCTTCGCCATACATTGGAACCCTTCAAGAGGCATAACAAGATTATTAACAAAAATCTTGCGAAAACATAGCATAGTTAGTGTTTAAGACACAAAATGTTTACCAGCCAATAAACATATCACCAATCCTTTCACAAACAGTCAACATGGCCACTAAGACCCTGCAAGTTAAAGATGAATTTAAATCTGAAACCATGAAACCGCAAAGCATTTGGATGATAAAATGAAGTACGTAAAATACCAGTACTGGCACCAAAACCGTAGTTCCTCGATATCGGGCTTATTCATTTCCACAGATTTATAGCACTCGTACGCTGGGTACGCATAACCAAAAATCATTCTGCACTTAAGGTGGAGAAATGAGAAATTTGTGCAATGCAAAATAAATACAAATTTTCATTAACTAGAAACTAGATGTGGGCACATACACAAGTCCTCGTGTAACTAAAGATCCAATCATTTTGTAACCCTGTCACAGACAAATAAAACATATCTTAGGTTAAAGTTCAGAAATTTACTGGCACAAGAAAACTTCCAAGAAAGTAAGCTAGCGACCTCAGGATAGAGTTTGAATTTATATGCAAGTGTTAACTTTAAGCAAGCATTCTTGATTTTAAGCGTTTTCCAGTTTCAAACAGCTTTCTGTTTTCAAAACTTGAAGAACATAATCTAGCTATGTTTTCTAGGTCCTGTCTTTTAGTAACTTACACAGGAAATTCCTCGTGGCAACCAAATTCCACATAAAAATTATGAACATGCATATAAAACAATGGAGACACTATAGAATTCATGCATCAGTTCCTTTCACGTTATTCTTTCAATTGTTTCCATCATCAAATTTAAAGTTTAACTGCCAAAAAAAAAAAAAAAAAAATTCAATTTCACCTGTACTTCTCATCTTTGTCATTGAAAACGAAGATCCAAAGAGGAAGACAGCAATATATCGATTCAAGGTTTATGTTCTTTCTTTACTTCAATTTGTTTATTGCTACCTCATCTATGAAATTATTCAAACCTAAGATATAATGACTTCAATCGAAAATTCACATTTGCCATTTAGACTGTAAAATTTTCTTCAATCACTCTGTCGCTACAAATGAATCAAATACCAAAATAATGAATAGTACCCCTCTTCTTCACTAAGTTCACTTTAAAGATGAAATTGCATCAACTAAAATAACGATGATCTCATAGAAGAAATGAAAAAACAAAATAGAACAGGAGACAAGGCATATATATCTACACTCAGAGCGCACATAAAGAACAAAAGATAATGCAGGAGTATTCAATCACGAAAGCGCTGCAATTCCAACAAGTCTCACATTGAACTCCTCTTAATTTCTTCAAATAACTTGCAAGCATAAAGGAAAGAGGCAAATATACAAACAAAGTTTTTCGCGTATAAAACTATTTCCCAGATTTCTCGAAGAACACACTCCAAACAGAGACAAATCGCCAAAATAAAAAGAACAGGAGATTAAAGAGAAATGCAATTAAGAAGGTAGTCAGAGTTAGTAACCTGCAAGAAGCGAAAAATTCAACGGGAAAAGAGGTAGGAAATGACCGTTGGGGAAGCGCGGCGAAGAGGATAGAGATTAATGCTAAAAATGATCTAATTTCAAATTCTCAAGAAAGCTTTCCGGTCACAAGGTCAAGCTTTGCCGCTGCGGAAAGACGGCGAGAACCGTTATAGCGCTGGCGGGCGGAGGCAAAGAAGACGACCGATTTTTGCAGCGTCGTTTCAAAATTGTCCATTATGCTGGAGGGTCTGTCTATTTATTTGAGTATCTCAAGGAGTAGAGGGGAGAATTATTGTGCGAGAAAGAGCATGGCTTTCACGTGGGCTCATTTTTAATGACCGTTAGATATTCACAATTCACATATATAGCACCACTCTACTTCAAAAATCGAAACTTGTATACATTTTGTTATCCTTACTCATACATTCAAACTTTACAACTGAACATTAATAAAAATAATAATTCTTTTAAACCATTTCAATTAATCTAATAAAAATGTCTCATTATTATTTGATAAAGAAAAATAACTTAATATTTATGTTACCAAATAATAAGAATAATGTTGATGTGGAAAGCGGAGGATTACTGCATAATTTATTTAATTCTGAGAAGTAGATACATTAAATATCATAATCTCACGTGGGCCCAACATACATCTCACTTTCTTATATTGCAAGCTATATTCCCATTGTTGGCACATTTTAAGTTGGACATAGCGCTATAGCAATTTCTTTTTTTTTTACTCAAATTTATATTTCAACGGAAAAATGCATTTTCTCCTTTCTATTTCCACTTTTTTTAAAATAAAAAGTAAAAATTAAACCTTTTCTACTTTTTTTTTTTTTTTGTGTGTGTGTGTGTGTTTTATTTTAACTTTTGCCAATGTACTTATTTTATATTTTAACTTTCCAATTTCACTTTGTTTTTCCTCCCTTACATTTACAATTTTGTCCTGACTTTGAAAAAATGTGATTTATTTAATAATCCTACAGTAGAAGGTAAATTATAAATTTTAGTAAAAAGAATTCCAAGTGATATTTAATATATTGAGACTGAAAAGTCCTCGAGATAAAAAAATGTGTATAATATTATATTTTGTAAAAGCAACGAAAGTAGATATACCTATAAAAGTTTTTTAAAGTAGAAATAGAAGGTATTTATTGTTTAAATTTTTACTATATATTTCTTTCTCATATGGTATTATATTTCATAAATTAGTATACAGTATACATGATAATTACGTTTTACACATTATATATGTACAATTACATATATTAATTAATAAAAGAAAATTATAATTTTGTATAGAGAATCCAAACTCATTGATCGGAGATTGAAGCATTTATGTTGATTTTGACCTCCCAAATCGACTTTGTACCATATATATATATATATATATATATATATATATATATATATATGTGTGTGTGTGTGTGTGTGTGCGCGTGTGTGTGTGTGTGTGTTAAGGTATTAATGAATAAAGACAAGTAAATGAGCAGCAAAGTATATTATTTATCTAACTAAAAAAGCAACCAATTTTTCTTTACAAATGTAATCCTTCCACTTTACCTCAGCTTCACTTTTAGGCTTTATAAATCTCCATTTCTCAGCCATCTACAGCCCTCCATTTTAGGGTTTTTATTTCCTAAATTTATATAATATCTTATATATACATATACGTAGAGTTGTCAAATGAACTAGGCCAAAGTGGCCCGGCCCAGAACCACTAAATCCACACGGTAATTGGACTGAATTGACCTAGGTCCGTCTTAGAAGTGAGCTGGACTAGGCTAGATTTTTAAAAGAATATATATGAACCCTACTCGACACATGAACTATATGTAGTGTGTTGGTCATGAGCTGGATCGGGTTGGACGGGCTGGACTTATGGACTTGACTTGCGGGCTGATTCATGGGTTGTGGGTCGATCTCGAGGTGGGTTCGGATTAAATAGGTTTACTAGCTGAATCATGGGCTCTTACACTACTATTTTAGTATGTTAAGATTCAAGTATATGACATGATCAATTTTAGTTTAGGAACATATAAAACTTCATAAGTTCATAGTAACCTATTAAAATATCACAAATTCATAAATAAAATTTTAAAAACTCAACCATTGATACATAAAAACAATGGTTTTAAATGGTCTTATTGCGATACTGGATATCTATAATTTTTAATACGTTCATATATATATATATATAAGATGGGTCTGGGCTAGCAAGCTATGGGCCTGAGCTGGGTCTGTTACAGGTCTGGGCTTTTGGCAAGCCTAGGCTGGATTGGATTGAAATATTTTTTTCTAGCCCAACATAATCTATTTAGCCCACATAATTCGGACCACTAAGTCCGCCATTATTTACGGACTGATCCTGAGCCAGCCCATGCCGAGCTAGTCCCAAGCTGGACTGGATCGATTCAGTCCATTTAAATAACTCTACATATACGTATGTATATATATTCTATTAAGTTGTTTTTTATCAAGCTAAGAAAAGAAAAAAAAAAACTATCTAATTATGTTTTACTTTGAGCTAACATTTATATAAAATTTGTATTTTCCTTTTCTAATTTCTATAGGGGCCCATATTTTGTCGTAGGTATGGACCCGAAAAAGTTAGAAATGGGCATGTAGTCTCCTCCTTATTTGTCATTCTAGACTTGGTTTCTCACGCTTTCGTATTGCGTTGCCTTCTCCATTGTCATAAATGGCATACTACTTAAAGACGATTTTTCCCTAAATTCATGCAATATCTTTACGTAATATCATGTCCTGTTAAATTAAATTGAGTTTGAGTTAAATGTTGAGACGGATACAATTAATCATCCATTCCACATCATAGATGTCCAAATTATATTGGATCTGATTAACAATTTGATTTGGCACGTAGAGATCATGAGCTCTTATGCTCTATAAAGACTTCATTTGTAACATTTTTCTGCTAGCAACTTCATTTTAGGGACCGAAGATATAAAATGTATTAAAAAATAAATAAAATAAAACATATTTTTAATATAATTTTAAGTTAATAATATTTTGAAATAATTATTAATATTCAAAGTATTTTATTATTTAGCAGTAAAAATATGTAACAAATATAAGTTTGTATTACAAGATATATATTTCATATGTTCCTAAATAAGGATCTTCTTGTCTTATTTTATAATAAATTAAAATATTAAAAAATATTTTTTATTTTTTTTGTAAAAAAGTATTAGTTAATATGTTTTTGAAGCCAAAATTCTATACAAATAGTTCAGTACACAATAAACATTAAAATTATCTAAATAATCTACCATTACATAATTGTAGTGTTGGTTCTAATATCTTATTTTAATGTATGTGATAAGAATGTCATATGAAATATAATAAAAAGTGGATGAATTTAATATATTATTAAAAAAAAAGTATTTGAAATGGAATTTTTGCTTATACTTTAACTAATTGAAAAACTATTTTTTTAAAAATAAATAAATAAAATCAAACACTGACATATAATATTTCAAATTATACCCACTTTTGAAAATAAAAAATTGGAAAAAAATTAATACTTTTACGTTATTTTATTATTATATTATTATATATTTTTTAGTATAACTCATCTTTATGTTGCCATATTTTTAGAGTTTAATCAAAATAGAAGTTTTAGCTAGAAATCAATGCTCAATCTGCTCTCCTTTAAAAATAATAAAAACGTCAATCTTTTCTTATTATATATTTTCTATTTTGTTATCTTCACTTAATTTCATCAAGTTAATTTGTTGTATTTAACTTTGTATTGATAAAGTAGGCATTTATCATGATATATAAATAAATATATATATATATATATTTAACTATTTAATTTTTTATTTTATCAGATATATATATATATATATATATATGCTGAGCTTTAACATCTTAGCAAATAATAATGATATGTATATCATGTTATTATTTCTTCGAGTAATGTAATTAATTATTATTATTACATATTAATTAGACAGCTGGCTGAACAATTCGATATTCGAAATGTAATTTAGGCTTAATTTTATACAAACTCGTGAATTTTGCCTCATACTTTTTATTAAAACATGAACTTTTATATTAACAAAATAAAATATTATCGATTCAATTTTCTTTGTAAATTGGTACATGAAGTTTAAAATTGGACTTCAGTTGAGGAATTTTTCTAATGTGATAGGTACTTTTGAGAAATTAGGTCTCAAACAAGTAGTTAAAACTACTGAGTCTGCAATATCTCTTAATGATAAAGAGATGACTATTCGTCTCTTGAATGAAAGAGATATTCAACCTTTTATAGATACTCATAATTTTATTCATATAGGATGCATTCAAATTGCATTTAGACCTTTAACTTTAGAAGGTCTTCCAGAAATGTTTATGGCAACTCTTAGAGATGCTAGAAATCTGGATTTTACCCATTCTATTATGGGAATGATTCAATCTAGTCTGGCACATGGTCCAGTCTATTTTGATGTTTATCCAAATCTTTCAGTTTCATTAACTGATAGAAATATTTTGGATACCTTGACATTAAATGTCTGTACAGAAAATTATAATTATGTTTCTGGAACAGAAGTCATATGCATCTGTTATCGCATATATTTTAAACCATTATATACTCTTAATCCTATGTGTAAAAGAGTAGATAAAAAGTCTAATGAGACTATTTTGATTGAAACAAATTTTGGAAAATCTAATATTACTACTAGAAGAGCCATTAAATGGGAAGAAATAAAGTTCCCAGAACACTGGACTCTTACACAGGCTATGCCTAAAATTCCTGTTGTTAATAATAGATTACAACAGATTACACAGAATAATGAAGGATCAGTGCAAATTAAATTTGCTCCTGACCAAAGGAAGTTGATATCTTCCTCGAGATCATTATCTAGATCTCAATCTAATCATTCTTATATTTCTCCTTTTCATTATGATGTGGAATTACCACAGACTTCTAGAGCATCAACGTCTTCTTATTTTCAAGAAGATGATAAATCTCGAGAAGATCATAATGAAAATATTGTTATTGATAAAAACAAGATTTTACATGAAAATGTTTATAACATTAAAGATACTGATACAGTATCACAAATGAATTTTACTATTTAATATGAATAGTACAACCAAACTAGATTTTACAAAAGGATCTGCTGTAAGAAAGCAGATTAATGATGAATTTTATTTACCCAAATGGGAACCATTTAGAAAATGGTATTTTAAAAGTTTTACTAAAAAAGAATATGATTTCTTTTTAGAAAAATTTTATGAGTTCTGTGAAGAAAAAAATGAAATTATATATTTCATTCCTTGGTTTTTTAAAACCTTTGTTACTGATTATATTTCAGTTATTGAAAGAAGTTATAAACTTACTTCTGGACAGATTCAAAAATCTGTTTATCCTCCCACAACAACCATTTCAAATTGAAAAGAATGATAAATCTTTCAATTTTACAGCTTTTTCAAAAATATTTGAAACAGATATGCTTCCTATTACTACGAAGCATATAAATCAATTGATTGAAAATCAAAATTATACAAATTTGTATTTAACTATTCTTGGTGAAGAAATGATTTCTTTACATGATAGAGTTGAAAAAATAATTTCAGCTATTAATCAGATTAAACCTGATGTTCATATTGAAAAGAAAAAGGATATTTCATCCATTGTTTCTTCTTCAATTCAATCTCCTCCTTTGATAAAGGATTTTAAACTTAAATCTTCTGTTTCTGATTTGGAAAAATTATTAGAAGAAAAATTTAAAGCTTTTAATATTTCAGCTTTAGATAATGAAGAAGAATTTCAAAAAGAATTTCAAAACCCTTCTTCTTCTACTTCTGTTAATATTACAGAAGAAATAAATAAAATGAAGTGGGCAGATAGACCTACTCAGAGCAGGTATTATTATAATAGACCTTCTCCTGTTGATATTCTTCATGAAGAACAAGAATATTATATTTCTAATAATTATAATGGAAAAAGTATTTATGAATGGAATTTAGATGGTTGTACTGATAGGCACATCTATAATCTTGCACACCGTATGATGATGTATAGTACTGTGTGTAAAGTATCTGGTAATACAGATAAAAATATTGCTGGCATGATTACTGCTGGTTTTACTGGCCAACTTAAAGGTTGGTGGGATAATTATTTGTCCCATGAACAAAAATCTACTATTCTTAATTCTATTAAGGAAGAGAATAATATTCCAGTTGAGAACGCTGTTTATTCTTTAGTTCTCACTATTATTGATCATTTTACAGGAAGGTTTACTGATAATGGAGAGAATATTAGAACTCTTCTCAGTAACCTTAGATGTAAAACACTGTCTGATTTCAGATGGTACAAAGATACATTTCTTACTCGTATCTTTGAATTACCAGACTGTAATAACAGTTATTGGAAAGCCAAATTTATTGATGGCCTTCCTAGTCTTTTTGCTGAAAGAATTCGTAGAGTTCTTAGGCAAGATAATATTTCTATACCTTATGATAATTATACTTATGGTAATTTAATATCAACTTGTATTCAAGAGGGTTTAGCCCTATGCAATGAGTTGAAATTAAATAACCAGATTAGAAAGCAAAATTTGCTTGAGAAAAAACAACTTGGCCAATTTTGTGGTCAATTTGGTATGGAAAATCCTTATAAAGGGAAAAAACGTCCTTCTAAAGATTTTAGAGAAGGAAAACTTTCTAAAAGAAAGAAAAGACATTATTCTGATAGAAGAAAAGAATTGAAAAAATCTAGATCAGATTTTTATAAAAAAGATAAAAGAAAGAAAAAAGAGTTTTCTATAATATGTAGAAAATGCAAAAAACCTGGTCATTATGCTAACCAGTGTTGGGCAAAAGATAAGATTAAAGCCCTTGATATTGATGATGATTTAAAAGAAAAAATTTGTAAAATTGTTTTAGAATCTGATAATAATAAATCAGAAAGTTCAGATACTGAGTATTCAGAATCAAATGATTCTGAAGATCTTCAACTTCTTGATAATGAATCTTTATTATCAGAAAGTGAAGATTGTGAAGCATGTATACAAGGACAACCTTGTATTCGTTCTTCAAAAGAAATCAGTAATACTGATAATACAGATGAGTTTTATAAACTTATGTCTCAGTTTCAAGATCTTAATTTAAGTGTCTTGACTAATGATAATTTATTAGAATTTCTTAAAAGAATTAAAGATCCTCTTTTAAGAACTAGTATAATTGATCAAATGGAAGATACTCCATCTACTAGTAATACTAGTAATGTTGTTTCTCAAAATACTGAGAATACATACTCCATGTCCGAAGTTAATAAACTTCTTAGACAGAAGTATGAAAAGAAAAATCCTGTTTCTACTCAGGATTTAGTTTATGAAATTGATAATCTTAAAAATGAGATTAAAAATCTTTATCATATTAATAAAGATTTTCATCAAAGACTTTGTTTTTTAGAAAATAAAGATAAGGATATTGATAATATTCCTGATGATTCTATTGAGCATTTTATGCCATTAGAAAAAAATTATTTGTCTACTATTTCTATGGTTATATCACAAAAGTGGTATACAAAAATTACTCTTCTTATAAAAAATCAAAAATTTGATTTTATTGCCATGATTGATAGTGGTGCTGACTTAAATGTCATCCAGGAAGGATTGATTCCTACTAGATATTTTCATAAAACCAAACATTCACTTTCTCATGCTGGAGGTGAACGTCTTGAAATAAATTTTAAAATTCCAAAAGCTTTTGTTTGCAAAAATGGAAATTGCATTTCAACAAGCTTTCTTCTTGCAAAAAATATTTCAAGCCAGCTTATACTTGGCTTACCTTTTATTTATAAAATTTATCCTTTGACTGTTGTCAATGAAAAAGGTTTAATTGGAACCTTTGAAGGAAAACCTATATCTTTTGATTTTATTACAAAACCTATTAATAGAGTTTTAAATGAACTTCAAGAACAGATTGAAAGAAAAACCTTTCAAATAAATTCTTTAAAAGAAGAAGTGAGTTTTCTTACTATTGAAGAAAAACTCAAAAATCCTAAATTACAGGAAAAAATTAAACTTATTCATAATAAGTTTTCTATTGATATTTGTAATGATTTACCAAATGCTTTTTGGGATAGAAAAAAGCATATTATTTCTCTTCCATATGAAGAAAATTTCTGTGAAAAAGATATTCCTACCAAGGCTAGACCTTGTCAAATGAATTCTGAATATTTAGAATTGTGTAAAAAAGAGATTGAGTCTTTACTTCAAAAGAAGTTAATAACTTCTTCTGATTCTCCTTGGTCATGTACTGCATTTTATGTTAATAAACATTCAGAGCAGGAACGAGGAGTTCCTAGGCTTGTTATTAATTATAAGCCTCTTAATAAAGTTTTAAAATGGATTAGACATCCTATTCCTAACAAGAAGGATCTTCTTGATAGACTTGTTAATGCATTAGTCTTTTCTAAATTTGATTTAAAATCAGGATTTTGGCAGATTCAAATTAATGAATCTGACAGATATAAAACTGCATTCAATGTTCCATTTGGACATTATGAATGGACAGTTATGCCATTTGGATTAAAAAATGCTCCTTCAGAATTTCAACAAATTATGAATGACATTTTTTATCCATTTAGCAATTTTATCATCGTATATATTGATGATATTCTTGTCTTTTCTAAAGATATTGAAACACACTTTAAACATTTAAATATGTTTAAAGATATTGTTATAAAAAATGGTCTTGTTATTTCAAAACCAAAAATGCTTTTATTTCAATCTTCTATTAGATTTCTTGGTCATATAATTGACAAAGGAAATATTATTCCTATTCAAAGAAGTATTGAATTTGGAAATAAATTTCCAGATATCATTACTGATAAAACCCAATTACAGAGATTTTTAGGAAGTCTTAATTATATTTCTTCCTATATTAAAAATCTTAATGAAGATACTGCTATTTTATATGATAGATTAAAAAAGAATCCTTCCCCTTGGAATGAAAATCATACCAAGGCTGTTAAAAGGATTAAAGAGAAGGTTAAAAACCTTCCCTGTCTTATGCTTGCAAATCCCTTATGGGAAAAAATTGTTGAAACTGATGCTTCTGATATTGGTTATGGTGGAATTCTTAAACAGGTTGATCCCCATAAAAAACAAGAATATCTTGTTCGATTTTATTCTGGGAAATGGAATAATGCCCAGAAAAACTATTCTACAGTGGCTAAAGAGATTCTTGCTATTGTTAAATGTGTTTTAAAATTTCAAGATGATTTATATAATCAAAAATTTATAATTAAAACAGACTGCAATGCAGCAAAATTTATGTTTAATAAAGATTTTAAACATGATGTATCAAAGCAGATGTTTGCCAGATGGCAAGCACATCTTGCTCCTTTTGATTTTGTTATTATTCATAAAAAAGGCATTGATAATTATTTGCCTGATTTTCTTACTCGTGAATTCTTGCAGGAATGAGTTTCCCTGATCACAATTTCTATTCCTCTAATAGAGGAAGAGGAAGTACAAGTGGAGGAAACATTACCTCTTATAGAGGTAGAGGAGGAAGGGGTTATATCCCTCAAACTCAACCCAGAACTATTGTTCAGCATGGCAAACAAAAATTGATTGCCCAGAACATTGCTAATACAGCAAGTTCCTATGGAGGTAATACCTCTGATCTTGATAAAGAGTTTCAAGAATTCTTGAAACAAAAACAAAAAGGAAAAGAGAGTAATATCTCTCCTGATGATACTCAGACTTCTTATGCTAATATAGCAAAAGAAGAAGATAATGAAAAAATGTTTGTCGAAAATATTAATCGACAACTTATTCTTCTAATAGAAGAAAGAGATACTCAATGGGCTGATAGTCCTTGGACCATTATGGAAAGATATCTTTCTAACACGTCATACGTGTCTGGGTCTTACAAACAGAGAGGTTATTATGAAACTCTCCTTCTCTCCACTAATAGTGTTGAGATTAATCATTTCTCCTCTGGTGAAAAAGGAAAAGATTATAACTTTTCCAAGATTATTATCAAAAAGGTTATATCCTTTGAAGAATGGGGTATATCTCCATTAGCAGAGAAAGATTTTTATTCTCAGCTTCATAATATGAATTTTAAATTCAATTACTTCGATTATATCGAAAGTTTTGAAAAAACTCTCTTATATGAGAACAAGAGGCATAAACACTCTTGGTTTATAAAAGTTTGTGAAAATATTTTCCACAAGCCAATTCCAAATTGGTTCTTTACATGGTGGAGAACTTTTGGACCATCGGCAAAGATTTTGCCAGACCTTTTTCATGATCTCATGAAAGACTGGATATCAGTCTCCCCTGTTATACAGGGAAAATCTTCTGAAAATTTCATTGAAGGAAAGACAACTTGTCTTTTCTTTATTGAATTTGGTATTCCATGGATATGGAAATGGACACCAATAGTAGGTTATACCAGCTATGGTGCACCTTGTTTATGGCGAATTAGCCATTGTAAATTCTGGGATAAAATGATGAGAATGGACCCAGAAACCGGGAAATTACTCTCGGAAGAAACAGTTGAAAAAATCAATGAAAAGATCAAAGCTTATAAGCAAGATCTTATAGAAAAAGAAAAAGAAAAAGAAGAGGACCATATTAGTCCTTTCAAGATTCTTACCCAGAAATATGCTGGGATTTTATCACAGAAACAGATGATTGATTTGTTTGTTTCTGAAATGAAAAAAGATATTTCGAAGAACCTTACATCAGATTCAAAATCTGATTCCTCTATGAGGTCGGAAACTAGTGAAAATCAATTTACTAGTCTTTTACAGGATGCTCAGGATCCAGAGGATGATATTCCTGACCCGGCTTTATTCGAAGCCCTTGAAGAGCTTAAAGACTCTTTCTCAAAAGATTCAAAATGAACCTGGAAGATCATTACCTTAATTGTCCAAGATGTTTCTGTTATTCTCAATGGAAGCATAATATTGATGAAATTTGGAAACAATGTAGAAAAGAATCTATTTCTTTACTTGTTGAAGATTTCAGCAGTGAGCAGCAACTTGACAAAAATTGCTCAAGAGTTATGAAAATTCATAGTCAAGCTTGGAAGATGATGGAATTTCAAGACAATAAATTCAAAAGATGTATGGAGAAATATTCGTCTTCATCATCAGAATGTTTTTCTGATTCTTTCCTTCTGGGTTTTTGGAAGCTCAGATTCCATGATATTGGATTCAGAAGAGAACATATCTCTCCAGAAGAATCAGATTCTGAAGATAATTAAAGACGATGATCAACAGTGACATATTAGTCACCAGACAAGGATGAAGACATATTTGTCATTTTTTGCTTTTATAAAGCAGCTTTACTGTTTTCTTTTTGACTTTTGTAAAGCTTTACTATTTATTTTCAGTTTTGGAATCCGGGGTTTCATGTCCGGCTCTTCCTTTTCTATAAATAGGTTTGTTTTTCATTTGTAGAGGCACGCTGGTGTTTACCGCCTCTCTCTTCTCTCTCTCCAACCACTCTCTCTCTGTAATATTTTTGCCTTTAATAAAATTTCCATCCTTCTGAGCACAATATAAGTGTAAGTTAAATTTTTATATTTCTGTTTAAATTTTTATTTCATTTTGATTTATCAGCCGCCTAATATGGCTGGCTAGTTCTCTGTGTTAGATCATAGTATGGCTATTCATATTCCTACTAACATGGATCCAGACTTTTAAGGTTCTGGAAACATGATTAAAATCAAATAACTAAAGTCAATAATAGGATTTGTGAGGTTTGAATCAGGTTTGAGTTAACCTAAGGTGTATAAGCCGACTTCGTGCCCTTGTTGCCGTAATGCCGAGTGAAGGCGCAGGCGTTTGTGGGGTTTTTCTTGTCAGCTTATATTACTAAGGGGGTCCTCAGTAATAAATCCTGTATTCAGTAAAAAAGATCTTTGATCTATGGTTTTCCTCACTTGTCTATCATTGATCTTAGTCTGTTTGGTTTGGGATGCCTGTCCTGGGTCTTGAATGAAATAATAATAATAATAAATATATATATAAATAAAATAAATAAAAACAAACAAAGGGGCTTGGATCTAAAGATGGTGTTTTCTTTCACTTAATCTCTTCCACCAACACTGCTGCCGCTGGGGCCGGCAGCAGGTGGCTGCTCATGATGCGGCGGTTTTGGCTCAGATTGACATGTGGTACACTAGTAGATGAATTGATTCGTGTCCGTAGCAAACAAAGAGTGAATGCAGTGAACTCACCATCGCAGTCTTCCATATCCGCCACAACCACCGGTGTTCATTTTGCCTGAGGCACCACCAGTGCTTTCAGTATAACTGGAAAATAGGAATTCACTTTGGTGTTGGAGCCGCTGACATTAGAATCTGTATGATACAAAACTCTCAAGATGATTTAAACTCAAGCCAATCATAATCGTCGTAGATACATCTGCGTTATCAGTTCACCTCAAAACCTACGTTGGCAGCGTCTTCCCGGAGCAGAAACCCACCTCCCCCGTGAACCTCGGCTTCAATGTTGAGTAGTTGATAAACGTGGCTTTTGTATGTATTTAGAGCTTATTGATCAATATAGTAAAATAGCTTTACAAAATATCAGTTAGTTAGTCAGCTTATTCAATTGAAATGTAATGCAGGGTTAGATTAGTCAGTAGAGATACAGTTACAACTCATTAACTGCATACGGTTAATAAGTTTAGGAGTTGTAACCAACTCATCTATTTATACCCTCAAGCAATAACAAATCATTGTGTTAGCTTTATGCATGTTATATTAGCATGGTATCAGTCGCCAGTTTTTCCTCTTCATCTGGTGGATAATTTTTTTTTTCTCTCACTCTCTCTGCATCTATATCAATGGATTCTTCCATTTCATCTGGGTCTTCTGTTTCTCTTCCAAATTTCACCACTATCTCCTTGAAATTAGATCGTCATAACTACATATTTTGGCGATCACAAGTTATGGCTACAATCACAGCGCATGGATTTGATGAATTTCTGCTTGGTTCTACTGCAAAACCATTGAGGTTCATAGAGTCTTCCACTGAGTCTTCTAATCGTATCATTAATCCAAATTATCAAGTATGGATTGTCGTGATCAACTGTTATTTAGCTGGTTGTTATCCTCCATGAGTGAGTCGATGCTTGGCCATGTCAGTAGGTGTACTACTTTAGCTGAGCTTTGGAATGTGCTTGAGACATTGTTTCGTACTAATTCAAAGGCACGAACTATGCACCTTCAACTACAAGTACAAACAACAAAGAAAGGTGATCTTCCTGTTGAGGATTACATATTAAAAATGAGAGGGATTGCGGATAATCTCATGGCTGCTGGAAAGGTTATCTCGGATGATGATCTTATTGTTTACATATTAGCTGGTTTTGGTCCAAAATTTGAATCAGTAGTTGTGAATTTATCTTCAAAGTCTGATTTGAGTCTTCAAGACGTATAGTACGTGTTGCAAACTCATGAGTTAAAGATTCAACAACTCTCTCCCTCAACTTCTCTTAATATTGAAAATATTCATCCAAATACTCTGGCAGCTCATGCTGCTACCAAGCAATCTGAGACCAATTTCTCAAAAGGAGGAGGATCGCTTCACAGAGGTCGGGGTAGAGGAAGATCTCATCGGTTTCGACAAATGTGTCAAATTTGTGGCAAAACAAATCATTTGGCTTCAAAGTGTTTCAAACGGTTTGATGTGAATTGCACTGGGTTTACACCTGCTTCAAACTCATCAATGCAAGCTGCTAATCTATCCTTTGTTCCTTCCAATCAAATCTTAACTGATCCAGCCCCACAATCACTGCTTGGTGTTAATAATTGGGATTCCTCCACTAGTCCTACAGGTTTCTATATTGCTGGTTCCAAACAAGGATCTTCTTCTTATCATACGGCTTTCCCGTATGGTCGAAATGATGCGAGTTGGTATGTCGATAGTGGTACTACATCTCATGTTACTGTAGATCTTGGTAATATTAACATTTAGGCTCCTTATCTTGGATCGGACAAACTAGTTGTAGGTAATGGATCTTATCTTCCTATCACTCATGTTGGATCATCTTCTATTTGTAGTCTAACTTTGTCCACATCCCTTGCACTTAATAAAATCCTCTGTGTACCTGATATCACTAAAAATCTTATTAGTATTTCTAAATTAACACTTGATAACATTGTCTATGTTGAATTTCATCACTCTTGTTGTTTTGTCAAGGACAAGCAAACCAACAAAATTCTGCTGACCGAAACTCTTAAAGATGGTCTTTATCAACTCAATCTAGCTCAACTCCCATCTGCTACATATCAGCCTTCACAACAACATCAGTACACCACTCTCTCCAATGCTACAAATATGCCTAGTTATCCTAGCGTTGTATTTTCTCATTTTGTGAATACAAATAAAGACGTTGGTCTATGGCATAGTAGGCTAGGACATTGTTGTAGTACTACTGTTGCTAATGTACTCAAGCATTTGGATATAAAATCTTCAATTCAAAATATTTCCTTTTGTGAATCCTACAAAATTGGAAAACTTCAGAGCATATCTTCTCCTACAGTTGAAACACACTCTACTACTCCTTTTCAACTTGTTTTCAGTGATGTATGGGGACCTTCTTTTACTCAATCTGCTCAAGGGTTCAGGTATTATATTCATTTTCTTGATGACTTCACAAGGTGTATTCGGATTTATCCTATGCATTCAAAAAGTGAAGTGCTTCAAATTTGCCAGCAGTTTAATCGTTTGGTGGAAAGACAATTTAACAGAAAAATCAAATCGTTTCAGTCTGACTTTGGGATGAATATAGACCTGTGGCCACATATTTTCAATCCCTTGGCATTCAAATTAGACATCATTGCCCCCACACACCCACCAACAAAATGGCAAACCCGAGAGAAAACACCAACATATAGTAGATATGGGCTTAACTTTACTTGCTCAATCAACCCTACCTATGAAATTCTGGTGGGATGCATTTGTAAGTTCTGTCCACATCATCAACAGGTTACCCACTTCTATTTTGTCAAACAAAAGTCCACATGAGATGTTATTTGGGTTTCTTCCTGATTGTACTTTTCTTAAAGTGTTTGGTTGTGCTTGTTATCCATACCTAAGACCCTACAATACCTCAAAACTCCAACTTAGATCCACCAAATGCATCTTTCTTGGCTATAGTCCATATCATAAAAGATATAGATGTCTAAGCCCATCTGCACGAGTGTATATCTCAAGGACAGTATCCTTTAATGAATCAGATTTTCCTTACAAATCATTATTTCCATAATCCAGTCATCATCCTCGTCTATTGAACGTTTCCAGCCTACCTATGTTACCTTTGCCACTTGAATCCTCTACTATTTCTCTCCCACCTCATGAACCTTCTCCACATCATTCGAGTTCAAATTCTTCTCATTCCTCGTTCGATATTTCTTCTTCCTCTCATATATCATCACCTCCTTCTTCACCTTTGATCTTAAATGCTCCTATACATCACATGGTCACCAGATCAAAATTGGGAATATACAAACCAAAAGTTTTTTCCACTTCTCAAACTGTTGGTGAACCCACTACTGCTACTCAAGCTTTGTCTGATCCAGGATGGAAACAAGCCATGGATGCTGAATTCCAAGCTCTCATTAACAACCATACTTGGGATCTTGTTCCTTATTCAGAAGACATGCAAGTTGTTCAAAATAAATGGGTTTTCAAAGTAAAAGGGAAGGCTGATGGTTCGGTAGAAAGGCTCAAAGCAAGGTTAGTTGCAAAAGACTTTCAGCAGGTTCCAGGTATTGATTTCTTTGGGACGTTCATTCCAGTGGTTAAATCGATTACTATTCATCTTATCATTTCTCTTGCTATCACTTTTTGTTGGTCTATACAGCAAGTTGATATTAATAATGCCTTTTTGCATAGTGAACTACCTGAAGTTGTGTATATGAATCAACCTGAAGGGTATATTGATTCACATAAACCTACTCATGTTTGTCGACTTGTGAAGGCCATCTATGGTCTTAAGCAAGCACCAAGGTCTTGGAATACTAAACTCAAAAATTTTATACTTTCTCTTGGATTTTCGGTTTCACTGTCAAATACATCACTGTTCTATAAGAGAAATGGTTCTCGAGACTGGAGCAGAGAGAAAAGAAGCCGCCGAGAACACTCTCTCAGCTTACAAGGCTGCTCAGGACATTGCTAACACTGAGCTGACCCCAACTCATCCCATCCGTCTCGGCCTGGCCCTCAATTTCTCAGTGTTTTACTATGAGATCTTGAATTCCCCTGATCGTGCTTGCAATCTTGCCAAACAGGCTTTTGATGAGGCAATTGCTGAGTTGGACACCCTTGGTGAGGAGTCATACAAGGATAGCACTCTGATCATGCAGCTTCTCCGTGACAACCTCACTTTGTGGACTTCAGACATGCAGGATGACAATTCTGAGGAGATCAAGGAAGCGCCTAAGCCCGACAACGAGTAGTAAATTTTTGTGGTTTAGGATTTGGGTGTTTTGCTGTTTTCTCTATAGTATTCTACTTTTTCTGAATCAAGAATTGCTGCTCGTAGCATGTAGTTATGCTGATAGTCTACTTCTTTGGTGACCTCCAATTTTAAATGTTTTTATTCCCCATCTGTTTGTGATTTTATCATCTTTCATTTCTCATAGAAAAAAAAAAAAAAAAAAAGAAATGGTTCTCGAATCATTATTGTCATCGTCTATATTGATGACATTTTACTGACGGGTAGTCATCTCTCCGATATTCATGATCTTATTCACACTTTACATGTTAAATTTTCTCTAAAGCATTTGGGGGAAGTTCAATATTTTCTTGGCCTGGAGGTGCATAAGGTATATGATGGTCTTAAAAATTAGTGCACGTATATCCGTGATTTGTTGGGAAGAACAAATTTGGCAGAGTGTAATCCTAGTGAGACACCCTATAATACTAGCCAGAAATTAGCTCTCAAAGATAGTAAGTTGTTTGATTCCCCTTATGTTTACAGAAGTAATGTGGGTTCGTTGCAATATCTAAGCATGATGAGGCCTAAGATATCTTATATAGTCAACAATTCAATTCCTTCATGAACCCACGGTTAATCACTGGACAACTTGTAAACGTGTTCTACGATATCTCAAAGGCACTATGACAACAGGTTTACATTTTAGGTCTTGTTCAAGATTACATATTGAGGGGTTTGCAGATGCGGATTGGACGAGCAGCCTAGATGACAGGAAGTCTACAAGTGGTCATTGTATTTTCTTTGGCCCAAATTTAGTGGCATGAGGTTCTCGAAAGCAATCAGTTGTTGCCAGGAGCAGCACATAATCAGAATATCGGTCTTTAGCTACAGGCACCACCGATCTGGTTTGGGTTCAGTCTTTATTAAGTGAACTTGGATTTCCTACCTCATCACCTTGTTTGTTGTGGTGTGACAACAGCAGTGCAATTTCTCTTGCCTTCAATTCGGTGTTTCATGCTAAAACTAAACATATTGAAGTGGATGTTCATTTCATACAAGAGAACGTACAACAAAAGGAGATTGATGTTCGCTATGTTCCATCTGAAGATCAAATTAATGACGTTTTAACAAAGCCATTGTCTACACATCGCTTTCAACATCTGTGCCACAAATTCTCTTTGGGTATACCTCCCCGTTTTATTTGACGGGGATGTATTGATCAATATAGTAAAATAGCTTTGCAAAATATCAGTTAGTTAGTCAGCTTAGTCAATTTAAATGTAATGCAGGGTATGATTAGTCAGTAGAGATACCGTTACAACTCATTAACTGCATATGGTTAATAAGTTTAGCATTTGTAACCAACTCATCTATACTCTCAAGCAATAACAAATCACTGAGTTAGCTTTATGCATGTTATATTAGCAGAGCTTGATTGATTGTTATTTTATATTAAAATATATGCATATTTAATATCTTTTGTTTAAACTTTTATCTTGTGAAAATATTACACAGTTACGGTTTTGTAGTGATTTTAGCTAAAAATGAATCTGCACTCAAAGCCATGAAGTTTTAGCGTGCAACTACAAAAGAATGAGCGTAACTTTCAACATGGACACTTAATTCCTCTTATTTTTGTCATGTTGGAGAGATAATACGACAATCTACAACTTTTATGAAAAATACTTCTATCATTTATAGTTTTAGCATAATCTAAAATTCAATTAAAGAACAAACTACACATTGATTAATTTTGACATATACCTTTAGTATTGTGATCATATTTTCACCTACACATGTTGGATTGAGTTGAAATTAGTGGCATTAGAAATCTAAAAAACATATTTCTGCAACTTTATTTGAAATAAATAAAGTCTAATTAGGAGAGAAAATCCTCATTAATAACTTTGAAGTTGGTGCCGATGCAAACGGTGGATTGTGCTTGACCCTGTGGATATTTTGCAGACAGGCTTCAACGAATTGGTGCTTCTCTCCAAGTTAAATTTTCTTATTGTTATCTTTGATTTTTTCAGAATGTTAATATGTTGTTTTCTTTATTTAATTTACTATTCTTTTCAAAAATTTGATCATCTAGATAAAAGTAAGATTAATATATCACAATACTTATTGGGTTAGCACTCATCCTTATGGATATAACATTACTCACTGTTTTCTATAAGTTGTGACATACACGTTTGCAATATAGTTGAAAATTTAGCAAATAATAACCTCGCGGTCATCGGCCCAAAACTTAATGCGCACATCCAAAATAATTTTGTCCTCCTTAGTCGTTAATAAGCGGTGCTCCACTTCCGACAAGAGCTACAATTGATAGGACTTCCTAGATCTCCCCCAAATCATCGATTAGGGTTTCAAAAAATAAGGAGCACAAATGATTTTGCCCCTATTGCTTTGTTTATGGCAAATGGAACAATATCATTTCGTATGAGGTATAATTCTTTTATTTGTTATTTATTATTACACATCGAAAATCACACAAAAAAAGTCTGAACTCCAAGTTAGTAAATGAAACTCAATTTCGAACCTAATGTACCAATTTGTAAAGAAAAATAAATTGATGAATTTTTTTGTTACAACTGAAAATTCATGTTGTTAACGAAAGTTGAGGCTAAGTTTTTTTTTTTTTTTTTTTTTTTTTTTTAAAATGCAGTTAAAAGCTATAATTTATTACAGCATTAATTTGATCGTAGACAATGACAAACAATGCATGTGACGAAAACCTCCTATTTCATAAATCAAGAATCCTCCAGAAAGTGGGAGGACCGAGCATGCAGGGCTATCAATCTAATCAAAGTTGTGGGGATTTTGAAATAGTTCCTAATAGGCGAGTGCAACGGCTCTGTGGACTTTACAGCTGGTGGGCTCGTAAGGCACCAACTTTTCTAGTGATCAAATCAACCAATCAAATCTAGAGTAGGATTTGGTGCGAAGATCCGGCTTAACGGTTCAGATCGATTTGCAACAAGAGATTTTGAAAATTTAGAGTTTTTAATATAAAATAAATATTTATATTAAATAAAATGTTTTAAAAAAACAGTATATGATGCAATATTAAAACATCTTAGATAATACTACAAGTCCTAAACTAATGAAATTAAAAAAGATTTTGTGTTACTAAAGTAGTTAATAACATTAGTTTTTAAAGTAATTTTATAAACTTTGCCATCAAATATTTTTCTTTGACTCTCTTTTACACGACTTTATTGTTGTCAAACAAAAGTACTTGACATGAAGTATTTTAATTATCAAAAAATTATCTTTTCAAAGGAAAAGTCGTCGTAATAAAAAGTTGTTCAATTGTTGCACTCATCATCAATCAGACAATTCAATGCTCAAATTATTAATTTCTTTGTGAAATATTAAAATAATAGTAACTTTATATACTACTAAAATTCACTAAAAAAAAAACTTAAAGTGATATTTGATATTATCTTATTTCACCATTTGACTAATCGATTTATTTCTCTAATTTTGGTCTACATTTAAATTCAATTTGTCACATTCATGTAGCTTTAATTTCTCCACTTTGTCCACACTTAATATTTATTAAAAACTTCTCCATGCATAAATCATGAAATAATTTCTACGTCATTAAAATTTCAACAAAAGCCTCATGTATAAGAAACACAAAATTAACTTTCCATTAAACAAATTCTCAGTCCTCACAGCACCAAAAATGTTTGAAGTCGCAAAAAATAAATGTCCAGCACCAAGAATAAACAAATTCTCAGTCCTCACAGCACCAAGAATAAACAAATTAATTATACAAGCAACAATTAGGTTTATCTTAATCATATACGCAGCCACATTCTACAATCAAATGGATAAATACGATTATAAAAGATCGACCTATCAATTAATAAAAGTGAAATTAATAAAATGTCCAAACACAACGTGGACAAAAAAACCCAACTACCATTAAATTTTTTCTCATCTTTTTATTATTATTTTATAATGTTAAAAATTTATAATTGTATAGTAATAATATTTTCCCCATAAAAAAGAGGTCCACTTTATCATGTATGTGAAAACTAATAAATATTAAGAAAGATGATAGTTCTACAACAAGAAGCTACTTTGACATTTGACGTTAATTTTCATTCTCCAACAATACTTCATTCTCTGCACCACTTTGAAGTTTTTTGAAAGTTTTGCACCAAGACCATCTCCAGCATTGTTCATTATTCTAGTGCAAATTATGCATTACTTTAGCGTAAAATTTACATACTCTCTCCAACAGTTTGCACTACTTTCTCAACTAAAAAATAATATTACACAATAATCTTTATTTTTTTAATATTTATTTTTACTACTAAATATTTGTTAAAAACATTATATATGTAATTTTATTTAACATTAAATTTTGAGATAATATTTATTTTACTTATATTCTTAAACTATCATATTAAAAATATATATACGTAAAATTGAATGTCGGGTAATGTTATGCAATTCTATTTAAATTTGTATATAATATTTAAAATCTCATATACTTATTTAAATTATATTTTTATTATTATTTAAATTATAAATCATATGATCTTAAAAACTTGATTTAATTTCAGTTTGGATAATTGAGATAAAAAATTATAATATTAAATATTAAAAAAAATATAATCATATAAAAAAGAAAAGGAAAAAAAGTAGCGCAATAAAAAATCTGCACTAAAAATAGTGCAAAAATTTCAAAAACTTCAAACTGGTGCAGAGAATGGAGTACTGCTGGAGGGTGAAAACTGACGCCAAATGCCAAAGTAGCTTCTTGTTGGAGAAGCTCCCGCTGATTTTTTATTGCGCTACTTTTTTTTCCTTTTCTTCTTTATATGATTATATCTTTTTTTAAATATTTAATATTGTAATTTTTTATCTCAATTATTTAAACTGAAATTAAATCAAGGTTTTTATAACCATATGATGTGTAATTTAAATAATAATAAAAATATAATTTAAATAACTATATGAGATTTTAAATATTATATTCAAATTTAAATAGAATTGTATAACATTACCCGACATTCAATTTTACATATATATTTTTTGAATATGATAATTTAAGAATATAAGTAAAATAAATATTATCTCAAAATTTAATATTAAATAAAATTACATATATAATGTTTTTAACAAATATTTAGTAATAAAAATAAATATTAAAAATAAAAAAAATAAAGATTATTGTGTAATATTATTTTTTAGTGGAGAAAGTAGTGCAAACTGTTGGAGAGAGTATGTAAATTTTACGCTAAAATTGTGCATAATTTGCACTAGAATAATGAACCCTGCTGGAGATAGTCAAGTAGTGCAAAAATTTCAAAAACTTCAAACTGGTGTAGAGAATGGAGTACTGCTGGAGGGTGAAAACTGACGCCAAATGCCAAAGTAGCTTCTTGTTGGAGAAGCTCCCGCTGATTTTTTATTGCGCTACTTTTTTTTCCTTTTCTTCTTTATATGATTATATATATTTTTTAATATTTAATATTGTAATTTTTTTTATCTCAATTATCCAAACTGAAATTAAATCAAGTTTTTTAAAATCATATGATGTGTAATTTAAATAATAATAAAAATATAATTTAAATAAGTATATGAGATTTTAAATATTATATACAAATTTAAATAGAATTGCATAATATTGACCGACATTCAATTTTACATATATATTTTTTTAATATGATAGTTTAAGAATATAAGTAAAATAAATATTATCTCAAAATTTAATGTTAAATAAAATTACATATATAATGTTTTTAACAAATATTTAGTAGTAAAAATAAATATTAAAAATAAAGAAAATAAGGATTATTGTGTAATATTATTTTTTTTAGTGGAGAAAGTAGTGTAAACTGTTGGAGAGAATATGTAAATTTTACGCTAAAGTGGTACATAATTTGCACTAGAATAATGCAAACTGTTGGAAATGTTACATAAAACATTATCACTATAAATAGTGTTACTAGTACTCTCCATCTCTGGAATTGATTATACCTTGATTAAAAAAAAAAAAAAAAAAAAAAAAAAAAAAAAAAAAAAAACTTAACAAGATTGTTTACAACAATGCAAATGAATTGAAGTCCAATATTTTGACAACGTATTAAGAATTTTCATTTGCAGCAAGATCAGAAAATTGCGCAAAACAACAAATAATGTAGTTCATATAAAAATATTTTAAAATTTGTACATGAATTTGTTTTTCATACGGTAGGACTTCGAATTCATTATGTTGCGCATCTCACGTGATTGTGTTTTCTTATTTTAAAATTATTTTAGTATTTGAATTAAAATTAAAATGAAAAAAAACATGATATTGATACATAGTACATAATTATTTATCATATATACTTATAAAATCAGTGAATAATTAATAATTATAATATTTCAAAAAATATTCCATGATTACTAGTTTATAACTAATCAAATATCGCAAATACAAAGAAAATGAATTAAATGATAGAAATAAAATTGTATATAGTTCAGTTCAAAAAAATTGATTCAACTAAATTTGTTGAAGTGTTTCATTAAATAAAGTTAAATAGTGAATATAAATTTATTGGTCACAGATGTATTAATTCGATTTTTAGTAGGATTTAAATATTATAAATTGGTCACTGAAATTTTGATTTCTAAAAGAAAGTATCAATTTAAGAAACATAAAATATTAAATTATGCACATTCATGCGGTACTATTTGATGTGCTCAACCTCTCATGATTACATGAATTCATGCCTCACACACCAAAGATACATTGCTCAGGGAATAATTCTGTGAAACCAAACTCAAAATTTTATTTTATGCCTGCTAATTTTCACGTTATGGTCTTTGATTTTATAAATATTTTTATTTTTTAAAAATTTTATTGAATTTAAAAAAAATTATCAAAATTTACTGATGCGACCCACATAATATGTAAAATTAAGATCATCATGCCAGTAATTTATGATAAATTTATAAAAATTTCAACAAATGAGATATGAGTGGCTAAAGAAAAAGTGAAATGAGTGTACCAATTTGTTTGATTTTGATGATCAGCTAAGGGTTTGAGGTGGTGATGGATTATTGGATAATTCCCTTAACATATGTTATGATAACAAAGACAATCTTTTGGCAATGACCATACAAATTTGGTTGCTAATTATTCCCATCATCAGACGTTGCCAAAAGTCTCAAATGGCTTGGAAATTACACTAGCAAAAAGAAGATTTCTTTTTTCTTTGCTTTTTTATTTTTTTTATTTTTTATAAATATATTTAAGGCAAAATAATTTAGGATAAAAGTAGGAGGGGGAGGGAGAGAGAGAGAGAGAGAGAGAGAGAGAGAGAGAGAGAGGTTCTCAATCTGCCAAATCCTTGGATTCTACGTTTCTCCAAAGCTTTTTTTTTTTTTTTTGGGGGCAGGGGGGGGTTGGATGTTTGAAATCTTGATGGCCATAATAGCCATTGTGGTCACTCCCCAACATGCTTATAATCATAAGGTTGTTGAAATGTCACCCTCATGCCCATTCCACCCTACACCAAAACCCCAAATATGCCTCGCTTCTTGAGGAATATATATATATATATATATATATATATATATATATGTATATATATGTATGTATGTATGTATATATATGTATGTATGTATGTATTCATGTTGACGTAAACGTTAGACTTTGGTTTCAACTATTTTATGCATATAATGCAACGTAATTTGTGTAGAATTGGTTCTATTCTAAAATCTCTACTTTCCATATTAACAAAGTAGTTACTTATATTGTTATGGTAAGTTTAAGGTTGTGAAATTTATCTACTAGTGGGCCCAAATCCTTGGGCCTCAAATAGATAGCCCTACGGCCCAATTAACCTCAGGCCTAGGCATTGTGTCATATCCGTACCAAACTCTGCGTATTTTTGTTTCATGCATTGATCCGGCCCAACTATGAGTTTTCTGGACTCGAGACTTTTTATTAAAAAAACTAGTATTGCAGGCAAGGTTTGTAATGTTTAAATATTGTTTTAATTTAATATTACATAATAATTATTTTTAAATTTAAAATACAAACAAAATATTTATATTAAAATATTATTATATTTATTTATAATTGAATAAGCTTATTAAGTTATATTTAATATTATCAAATAAATATTTGTATACAAAGATATATTCCGGATAATTTAATTTTTATATTTTAGAAAATAGATCAAATTTAAAATAATTTATGATTACCTCTGAAATTAAGAAAAATATGAAATCACTAATCATTATCATTCATAACACCCGCAAATGACTTTGATCATTTCAAATTCACACTTGAAGATATGAAAAATATGTAAAATCTAGGAAAATACATAAATTTGATAGACTGAAGTTATATAAAGTAGTAAAATATGTAAAAATATATTGACAAAATTAAATATGAAAATTGTAGAAGAGATAAAATGATAAATTTATATAATAACTAAGTTTATTAAAAAATTATGATAAAAGGATTATACATTTTGGAAAACTTTATGAAACACCAAATTTTTTGTTGAACTCTTTTCAACATTATTTTCAACACAAACCAGAATCTTCAAGCCACTTCTACTGGTAACTCAGGATATGACAACATACAATTGTTAATGACTAAACACTGATTTTTTAAGTAATATTCCAACATGAAATAACATTTCACCTTGACTCTTGTTGATCAACATTACATATGATACAATTATAGGATATTGTCTTCTTTGAAACTTGAAAAAAAAGCCTTGGATTTGAAGGTGTAAGCAACAATCTTCAAATAAAGACCAACTGACAAACATTACTTTATGTTACAACCTTACCTTCAAGAATAAGATCCTCAAGCTTAGTTATCAACAATCTAGAACCGTTCACAAACCTTTCGAATGATCAATGTTCCTCAACAATAAAACTGGTATTTCAATTTTAAGAATGAAATCATGATTAGGCACACCAGAATATTTAAAAGAATTCAAGAGCTCTGGTGTATGAACATCAACGAAAATATTTATATTAGCATATGACTTGCAAGCAATATCAGAACTCAAGTACTTTGCCTCGTGAATGTTCATTTTGATCATATGATCACTTATTGATTCGACCACATTCAAAGTAGGCGCAAATATAGCTTTATCATGCAAAAAAGGATGGGTTTGATATTTATATGCCCGATGAACTCATGGACCAGCCTGGCTCGGCCCAATCATATCCTTTAGCCCATATGGCCCCGACCCAGTCTGCACAGGCTGCCCAAATTGCTAGCTCTAATTGTCATCAGGTTCACCAACTATACCATCACTTAATATCGCCATCCATTCTGAGAATTGCTTCAAATCATCTCGGTCATTACCTTAATCAATGTTTGGTAGCCTCATATTTTTTGTTAGCTTAAGGATGGTACACTCATTCCAAATAGAAGAAGAATTAATTGTTTCACGAACAAAGTTTTCCCTGCTTCCTTTTGGAATAACAGAAAGAATCAGTCTGAAATCTCCACACAAAACAAAAGTTTTTCCTTCAAAAGTTTTGTCAAAATAGGTAAAATTACTCAACTCCTTATGTCCTTTAATGCTTTATCTAGGGCTTTTATGCAAATTTTATGAACCATAAGTGTTTTATCTCAAATAATCAACTTACATCTAATCAATAGCTCGGAAAGTTGACTGTCCTGCTTTATGACACATGTGGAGTCATCATTTATATTAATTATAATAGAAAAATATGAGTGAGTTGTTCTTCGACTACACAGCAAAAAATATGTTATTCAACTAGAAGCAATATTTAAAACAATAAGTCCCTTGGATCTCATTATCGCACATAGAGTCTTCCACATAAAAGTTTTCTAGTATTGCCATAACCGTACCCAAAAAAAAAAAACTCCACCTTTATTAGATTCAACAGATCGATTCATTTCAATAAAAAAAAATATTCATGTTCTTTCTTCATCTCAACTCTATTGTATGATATTTCATTACAAATCATTCTGTTTTGTGAAGCGTTTCATGACTCAAAATTTAGAACAGACATCCTATCATAATCTTGCAAACCCTTTCTAAGATCACAACATCTTATCCACTTCTATTAAAGCAAGATTTATGATGTCATTATTACACATTATCAACTCTAAGCAATAAATTATTAATTTAATTTGATTAAAATAATAAAAATTACTTATAATAAAAAATTATGTCATATCAATCAAAACTTTTGTAATAACACATCTAATTTGCGGTTATTTTACCCTATATATTTTATTATTTGTTCTTTAAAATTAGATGATATTACTTGAAAAGTTGATTTTAGGTAATATTATATTTATATGATAATTATATCAATTTATCAACAACGATTTTAGTTTTATTTGTAATCATTATAATTAACTCTAGAAAAATTTATTAAAAAAAGAATAAATGAAAAGCTGATGAATTGACTCAAAAGAATTTAAAATTTTCCATATCTATAACACACATATAACTAAAATTTTAAACAAAATAAATAGCCTAACATAACGGTAATAGTTACTAAAATTGAAAGATCCAATAATTACTCTCAAATTAATATTTTAATTTTAATTAGCTTAAATTTTTTAATTATTTAGGTTTAATATTAATCAGAATATGTGCGAGTTTTGAAGTATGATCCATAAATTTAAATACGAGGTATATGCAAATCTTTAAGCTATTCTAGATTTATGTCACAAATAATATAAAATATCATAATTAAAATATTTTACATATAATTTAATTTTTTTTCTTTCCACATGTTTATCCTAATATTAATATCATAATCAAAACATCATAAAATATCTAATATTTCCATCATAATCGAAACGAAATGAAATATTTCAATTTGAAAGTTGTTTCGTGACACAATTATATATACAGACAAATATTAGAAGCATAAAACGACTCTGTTATTTATAGACTACCTACTACTCCATCCAAAAAACAACAATTTTAGAGATCTCCACTCACCTATTTTATTTAAATTTATTTATAATAATTAATTTAATTAACGTATATTAAAAAAATGCAGCTAATATAGTTGGAAATGTCGCAAAAATCCTGACGTATTTTATTCAAAAAATTATTTATAATTACTAATTTAATTAATGCGTATTAAAAACATGCAGATTTGTAGAAAATTGTGCATACTGGAAATTGTAGCACACATTTCTATATTCTGAAAAACTGATTATTTTCAATACGCAAACAAATTACAACTATTTATACTACCATGGGAATATTCTAGAAGAAGGAAAGAAAAACAAATTTCTGTTTTACTAATAACAGAATGTAAACTCCTAACAAATTTCTGTTTTCCTAGTAACAGAATCTAACCTCCTAATAAATTTCTGTTTGCTAGGATCTCTTCCAATGTATGAATATTCCAACATCCCCCTCAAGTAGGATGGTGATGTATGTCCACCAATCCCAACTTGCCAATTAGGAAACGAAATTTTTGTTTTCCTAATAACAGAATGCAACCTCCTAACAAATTTCTGTTTGCTAGGATCTCTTCCAATGTATGAATATTCCAACATCCCCCTCAAGTGGGATGGTGATGTATGTCCACCAATCCCAACTTGCCAATTAGGAAACGAAATTGAGGTCCACCAAGGATTTTGGTAAAAATATCAGCGAGCTGGGCTATAGAAGAAATATGTTGTAACTGAATAAATCATGCCTTGTGCTTATTCCGCACGATATGACAGTCAATCTCCAAATGTTTTGTGTATTCATGAAATACCGGATTTTTAGTGATGTGGATGGCAGCCTTGTTGTCACACCAAAGTGGAATGGGAAGTGTGATTTTCATCTGTAAATATGAAGCAACGGACTGAATCCACTGAAGTTCACAGACAGTAGAAGCCAAGGCCCAATATTCAGCCTCGGGGGATGATCGAGAGACAATATTTTGCTTCTTAGTTTTCCACGAGACCAATGCTCCACCAAAAAAAACACAATAACCTGTCAATGATTGTCTGGAATCCAAACAGCTCCCCCAATCTGCATCACTAAAACTCTTGACTGCAAAATCTGATTTAGAAGGATAAAATAACTCCAAAGAAGGACATCCCTTCAAATATTTAAGAACATGTAAGCCAGCATGCAATAGTGAGTAGGGCCAATATTTTTCTGGTAAGTTAGACTCAAACATGAGTGCTCTGGTTATCTCTAATAAGTGTCTATGCTTTCTCTCAACCACCCCATTTTGTTGGGATGTATAGACACAGCTTTTTTGATGCAATATTCCCGTGGATTGAAGCACTTCTTCACATTCTTTACTTGTAAACTCTAGACCATTATCACTCCTAATTGTTTTAACTGACTTACCAAATTGATTCTTAATCATCCTGAAAAACTTCCTCAAACATTTAAACACCAAATTCTTGTGTGAAAAAGGAAACAATGTTGGAATATTCATACATTGGAAGAGATCCTAGCAAACAATAATTTGTTAGGAGGTTGCATTCTGTTATTAGGAAAATATAAATTTGTTAGGAGGTTACATTCTGTTATTAGGAAAACAGAAATTTATTTTTCTTTCCTTCTTCTAGAATATTCCCATGGTAGTATAAATAGTTGTAATTTGTTTGCATATTGAAAATAATCAATTTTTCAGAATATAGAAAATGTGTGCTACAATTTCCAGTATGCACAATTTTCTACATGGTATCTAGAGCTAAGGAAATATTATGGCGCCTCCGATGCATACAGCGGCCTGGCCAGCCCTCAATGCTGATGGTTCAAGTGAAGAAAAGCAAGTCTCTATTTATGAGGATAATCCTCTCTTCCTGCATGGTTCAGATCATCCAGGGATGACACTTGTTCATCCCCCCTGGATGGAAATAATTTTTTGGCCTGGAGCAGGGCGGTTAAGCTCTCACTTGAAGCTAAAGACAAGTTAGCTTTCATCAATGGAGGAATTGAAATGCCAACAGAAGATCAGAAATCAATCAATTAGTGGAGAAAAGTCGATGCTATGGTGCGTGCTTGGATTATCAACTCCATCTCCAAAGACATGGTTGATGGCTTCATGTATGCCGAAATCGCTAAACAATTGTGGGAAGATATATGTCAATGATTCGGTCAGAGCAATGGACCTCAGCTATTTCATGTTCAAAAGGAGCTAGACAATATTTCACAAGGAAACGATTCGATACTGGTATACTTTCATCGCATTAAAAAAATTTGGGATGAACTGAATGCTTTGGATCCACCTCGTAAATGTTCTAGTAAATGCAACTGTGGAGCTGGAAAGCATAATTCTGATTTGGATACGCGGACAAAACTTGTTCGATTTCTCATGGGATTAAATGAGTCCTATCATCATGTTTGTAGTTAAATTTTGTTATATGATCCATTACCTTCTATCAATCAAGCCTATGCCATGATATTGCGAGTTGAGAAACAAAAAGCAGGACAAAATAGCATGGGTGATGCTCTAGAACACTCAGCCATGACAGCAAAAATGCAAGGATTTGGCAAGGGTTTCAAAGCTACAAATACTGCTGGTAATTGGAATGGTGGTGCAGAGGTAATTTCAGAGGCAAAGAGGATAAGACAAACTTATATTTTGAACGTTGTCAAATAAATGGGCATGATGAGGGGACATGCTTCAAAATCCATGGGTATCCAGACTGGTACAAAAAGCCAAGGGATAACAAGTACAAAACTATGGCTAATTTGGTGGAGACTTCAACTCATAAAAATTCTCACAACTCTTTAGAAGAAAGAGGTGGGAGCAATATTGAAGTATTGATACAAAAGGCCATTGATCAATATTTCATTGGTAAGGAGAAATGAATGAAGAATGATGCTCCTCTTGCATACTTTGCAGATTATGAAGGTATATCTTTCTCTCATGTTACTTTATCAACATATGAGTGTTTAGGAAAAAGGGATTGGGTTGTTGATTCAGGCGCAAGTAAGCATATGTGTAATGAGAAATCCTTTCTCACATCCTTAATTCCAACAAGATTATATAGTTTGAAATGATTTGAAGAGGCTGAGGTATTTTATTGGAATTTATCTATTTCATATTTATAGAAAAACAAATGTTGATTTCTCTTAAAAGTTTAACCAAAATGCATTAATCTTTCACTATGTTCGTAATTCTAATTTTAATTTTTTATTCATGTGTTTGAATTTTGAAATTGCTTGGGATAGGAAATGATGGAGTAGTTTTCAACATGGATCCATAAACCTATATCTAATTGTGGTTTGAAATGTTGCCAAAGTTCTCGTGTAATTTTAAACCTCCAAAGAATAAAATTATGATATATTTTTATTGAATTATGCTCCCTTTTCGTTAAATGAATTTAAAGAATAAAATTAAATGTTAGTTCATACAATGGACAAGATATAATATAATATATTATATTATATTTATAATATATGATAGAGATTATATTATTGTTATAAAGGATTATAAATGGATAAGACATAATATGAAAAGAAAATTTAAAACTTGTAATAATACAACAAAGTAAGAGAACGTTGTTCAAACACAATACATACAACACCAAAATATAAAAATTTGAAATTTTAGGATTTCACTCAAATTCATTTGAAGTATAATTTTCTTATGATAACATTATCATACCCTCTAAAGTTAATTTTAACAAATGATAAATTGCAAGACATTTCAAAGTCAATTTTAGAATTCAAACTCAATATTAATTGTTTATCCTTTTATAGGAATAAAACTCAATACATATGTTTCGATTTGCTAAAAAAAAGTGGTGAATAAGTGAATTATATATATATATTGGTAAAATATTTTTAAGTTTATTAAAACATATTTAATATTTTTTATATTTGTTTTATTTACAAATTTAGTTCATTATTTATTGAATTTCAAGATATAAGCAAAAATAAAATAACTAATTTAACCCATAAAATATATTGATATTTTAAATATAATATTTTCTATATAAGCAATATTGATCTCATAGAGTTTCCTGCAATTCAATGTTATTGTTGTGACAGAATAGGATTATAGAGCATAAACAAGAAACAGGAAACGTAAAAAAGATACAAGATTTACGTGGTTCACCAATAAATTGGCTACGTCCACGGGCAGAGAGGAGAACGGATTTTATTATGCGGGATATGTTACAGATTACAGATCTCAAAGACCATATATATAGTACTAAGATAAAACACCGAAATTGGGCTTAAGGCCCAATACTGCATACCGTGACAACTCTGCGAAGTGTGTGATTCAAGACATATCAACAACAATCTCCACCTTGACTTGAATCTTCCTTGCAGATGCATCATTACAATGTCAGATGAACAGACTCCTCCTTTCTGCCTCAGATTTGCCCTCCTTGGGCATCTAACAGCTTGTGACGTTTAGCAAGTCCAAACAATGTCGAAACTTGCTATGCGGGACCGGCTTGGTGAACATGTCAGCAGGATTATCAGCAGTACCTACTTTCATCACCTTGATTCTCTACTCATTCCTCAGAAAATGATACCTCACATCAATATGCTTGGTCCTCTCATGATGAACCTGATCCTTGGTCAAACAGATTGCACTCAGACTGTCACAGAATACAATAACTAGATCATGATGTAGACCAAGATCACCTACAAGCCCTTTCAACCAAACTCCCTCTTTAGCAGCTTCTGTCAGTGCCATATACTCTGCTTCAGTTGTAGACAAAGTAACTGTAGCCTAGAAAGTTGCCTTCCAACTAACAACAGAACCACCAAGAGTGAAAACATAACCAGTCATAGATCTTCTACTATCAACATCTCCAGCATAGTCAGAATCAGAATAACCAGTCATAGAAACGTGAGCATCACCTCCATAAATGAGACCAACATCAGACGTACCTCTGAGATAACGGAAAATCCTCTTCACAGCTTGCCAATGCTCCTTTCCAGGTTGTCCCATGAACCTGCTGACAACACTAACAGCATGTACAAGATCTGGTCTAGTGCAGACCATATCATACATCAAACTCCCTACTGCATTAAAGTATGGGACTCGAGACATGTACACCTGCTAAGCTACAGATTTCGGTGCATAATCAGTGGATAAATGAATATTTGTAGCACTTGGAGTATCAATAGGCTTGGCGGTAGACATGCCAAATCTAGACAAGATCTTCTGAATGTAACTCTTCTGTGACAAGAAAAGCTTCTTCTTCTCTCTTTCCCTATATATCTCCATACCCAGAATTTTCTTGGTAGCACCCAAATCCTTCATATCGAACTCAGCACTGAGCAGATCCTTCAACTTTTGAATATCAGACTTGGACTTCGCAGCTATGAGCATATCATCCACATACAAGACGAGATAGATCATGGAACCATCATCAGCTTTGTTGTGATACACACAACAATCATACGGACTCCTGTTGTATCCTAACTGGATCATGTAACTGTCAAACCTCTTATACCACCACCTTGGAGACTGCTTTAGCCCATATAAAGACCTCATCAACTTGCAAACATAATCTTCCTTCCCCAGAACCTGGAACCCCTCTGGCTGAGTCATGTAGATATCGTCTTCGAGCTTTCCATGTAGAAAAGCTATCTTCACATCTAGTTGCTCAAGTTCTAAATCTTGATGTGCAACCATTGCTAGTAACACTCTAATGGAAGTGTGTCTTACCACTGGTGAGAATATCTCATTATAGTCAACCCCCTCCTTCTGAGTGAACCCTCTTGCAACTAGCCGAGCTTTGTATCTCACACCCTCACCAGGTGTGGTTTCTTCCTTCTTCTTGAATATCCATTTGCAAGTAACAATCTTTCTCTCCTTAGGCCGTTTGACTAGCTCCCAAGTCTCATTCTTGGCAAGTGATTCCATCTCTTCTCTCATTGCAGCGAGCCATTGGGCCGACTCACTACCTGAAACAGCCTCTCTGTATGTGAATGGTTCACCTGCAGATGGTTCTTCCTCTTCCACCTCGTCAGCGACTTGTAATGCGTAAGTCACCATATCCTCAAAACTATACCGCACAGGAGGCTTCACACCTGTTCTCCTAGCTCTATCAACCGCTATGCTTGTCTGGCGAGCTTCTGGATGAGCATCTGAACTTTCACTTTCAGCTGTAGTATGTTGATCTTCTCCACCTTGGAGTTGTGATTTACACTCATCGAGAGTGACTTGCAGCTCCACCTGTTTATCAACACTACTACAATTTTCTGTACAAATGGACTTCACAGTGGGGTTAAGCATAGAATTCTCATCAAAAATCACATTCCTACTAAATATAACTCTATTCTCTGAAGGTGACCAGATTCTATATCCCTTAACTCCATCCCCGAAACCAACAAATATACCCTTCTTAGCTCTTGGCTCTAATTTACCCTCACTAACATGATAGTAAACATTACAACCAAAAACCTTTAACAGTGAATAATCTGCAAGTTTATTAGACCATACCTCATAAGGTGTCTTGCAATCAATGCCAGTGTGAGGACCATGGTTGATCAGATAGCACGCCGTGTTTACTGCTTCTGCCCAGAACTTTCTAGCCAAACCAGCATTCGAGAGCATGCATCTCACTCTCTCCAGCAATGTCTGATTCATGCGCTCGGCCACACTATTCTGCTGCGGTGTATGTCGAATAGTGTGGTGTCGAGCAATCCCTACATCCTTGCAGAACTCGTTGAACTCAGACGAACAGAACTCCAGGCCATTATCAGTTCGCAGTCGCTTGATCTTCTTCCCAGTCTGATTTTCTACCAATGCTTTCCACTGCTTGAATTTCTTGAAAGCTTCAGTTTTGTGTTTCATCATAATTACCCAAGTCATCCTAGAGTAGTCATCAATCATAGACACAAAATATATGTGGCCTCCAATAGACTCAACACGTGACGGACCCCAACAATCCATATGAATGTAGTCAAGAGTCCCCTTGGTCTGATGAACTGCCTTCTTTGGAAACTTGCTACGATGAAGCTTCCCAAAAACACAATGTTCGCAGAATTCAAGACTCTGCACTTTATGCCCAGAAAGAAGATCCCGCTTTGACAAAATCTACATCCCTCTTTCTCCCATATGACCGAGCCTCATATGCCACAGCCTGGTCATATCCATGGTCTGAACCTCAGATGATGCAACATCAGCAGAACCTGTCACAGTGGAACCTCGCAGATAATATAAGGTACCACGTTTCAAGCCTGTCAGAACTACCTTTGAACCTTGACAGACATACATAACTCCACCTTCACCTTTGAAACTGAAACCCTTGCTGTCAAGGAGACTCAATGATATCAGATTTTTCATCATCTGTGGAACATGCCTAACTTCATTCAAGGTGCAGAATACCCCATCATGTGTCCGTATCCTGACTGAGCCAATCCCAACCACCTTGCAGGAAGCACTGTTAGCCATGGTAACATTTCCTCCATCTATCTGCTCATAGGTCGAGAAGAACTCCCTGTTAGGACAAATATGATATGATGCCCCAGAATCAAGAACCCACACATCATTACGATGTGACTGTCCAGCTGTAACCAAGGCCAGATCATCTTCAGAATTTGTATCAGTTTCTGCAACAGCTGCAGAACCGCCGACACCCTCTTTCTTCTCCTGTTTCCTCTTCTTCCTAGGACAATCATTCTTCCAGTGCCCTGTTTCTTTACAGTAATTGCAGATGTCATCGGGTTTAGGACCTTTTGAACCTTTCTGATTCGGCTTCCCACTTTTCTTCCCAGATTTCTTTTGTCCCTTACCCGTGACAAACAGCCCCGATGCCTGATTTTCTGTGGCCGAGCCAGTTGCCTGTTGACGGTCTTCTCTGCTGTGGAGGGCAGATCGAACATCTTCCAGAGACAGAGTATCTTTCCCAGTAATAAACGATTCAACAAAATTCTCATACGATTCAGGCAAAGATACTAACAGAATTAAAGCAGCGTCTTCATCTTCTACTTTAACATCAATATTACGCAAATCTAGTAAAATTTTGTTTAATTTATCTAGATGATCCCGAAGGGGTGTACCTTCCTGCATGCGTAAACGGAACAGACGTTGCTTCAGAAGCAATTTGTTGGTTAGAGACTTCGTCATGTAGAGACTCTCTAACTTCTTCCAGAGACCATCGGCAGTTTCCTGATCCGCAACCTCGATGATAACATCGTCAGACAGACATAGCATGATAGTCCAAAAAACCCTAACAGTGCGGAAAATACCCTGATCGAAATGACCAGGCTCTGATACCAGTTTGTTGTGACAGAATAGGATTATAGAGCATAAACAAGAAACAGGAAACGTAAAGAAGATACAAGATTTATGTGGTTCACCAATAAATTGGCTACGTCCACGGGCAGAGAGGAGAACGGATTTTATTATGCGGTATATGTTACATATTACAGATCTCAAAGACCATATATATAGTACTAAGATAAAACACCGAAATTGGGCTTAAGGCCCAATACAGCGAGACCCCCGTGACAGCTCTGCGAAGTGTGTGATTCAAGACATATCAACAACAGTTATAGTTGCCATTCTTTTCAAAAGTTTCTAAAATAATTTTGGAACCAAAATAATTTAAATCACTATAAATATTTAACCTCAATAATAATATTTCAACTTATAGTGCAATATAAGTAAAAATAATAAATTTTAAAAATTAAATAATATTATTTTTTTATTTTTTTATATTGATATTATTTTGTATTAATTTTAATATTTGTAACAGTTAGTGCACTATATTAAGACAAAATATTACTATACCAAACACACACAAAATTTACCTATAAAAAAACATATTCCATATTTTGATATAATATATACAATATGAATGTCAAATAAAAACTTGTATAAAGATTATTATTAAATATATATTATAAATTAAAATTGAATTAGCAAAAGAAAAAAATATATTTATATTTTAAAATTTGTTTAAAATAACAAAACAAAAAAAGGAGAGACTTTCAAATAACGCTCTAAAAGAAAAGAGCACCGCTAGCAACCACCTCCACCATCTGCGGTGAGCTATGCAGAATTTTTTTTCAACTTTCTAAAGAATTTTTTTTTTGAATAATTAAAAAAAGAATTATAGAAGTGTAACATCTCTAATTTTATATTTCAGCTATTCTCCTTTTTATAGTAAGTGTGGATATTTTCTTAAGAATGGTTATTATTATTCAATCCAGGATTTGTTTTAATAATTATTCAAAGTAACTATTTTAAAAGTATTTTCGAATTAATTATATTTTATTATTGAAAATATTATTATGTTTTTAAGTATATCTAATATTTACAAATATATTATTTTGAATATTTAATATTTAATTTAAAATTGTATATCACGTTATAAATTTAGATAAACTACTCAAATATATAAAACTTTTCAATTAGTTCCATAATAATTTAGTCAAATTAAATTAGTGTACAATTATTATTAGAATTCCATAATATAACAGTACATTTTCTTTATATTTATGTAACATAAATTATTATTAACTAATCTAATCATTATAATTCTTCTTAATTCAATAATTATTCAATGATTTTTTGTTAAAGTTAATATATAGACTAGTTAAGCTCCCGTGCGATGCATGGATACTGTGTGAATTTTACTAATTTATTTTAGTTATATAAAATTATTAAATTCAAGTATCTCTCTCTCTCTCTCTCTCTCTCTCTCTCTCTCTCTCTCTCTCTTATTTTTTAATCAAAATATGTTCAATAGTTAGCATTAAATATATGCGGTACAAATTATTACAATTATTAATATGATACGATAATTTTACTCACCTCTTGCCGCTCCATCCCCCACATAAAAATATATGAATTTATTATATTTTAAAGAGTGAGTAAATATAATATTTTCAAAACCACATAAATATGTATATTTACAGTAAGCATATAAAAATATTGCATAATAGTTTTTATGATTATGAAAATGCATTGGTTTAAAAAAAATTATTTTTTCATGGTCGTAATAAAACTTATACTTTTGACAATATAATATATATATATATAATATATTCACATACCTTAGAAGAATTTTTAGATGAATATTTCTAAAAGATTAGAATTTCTTTAAAAAATTCACTGATAAAATAAATTGTTTCAATGAAACATATATATGTTGAAACAATATACAATGATAAAATAAATAAATAAATTTACATTAACATTATAATATTAAGAAAGAATAAATATCGTCAAATAATTAAAATTATAATCATATTCTTCAATTTCATTAAACATGCAAATCTCAAATTTTTTTAACAAAAATTATTAGTAAAGAACAAAATAAATTACCACCATAGGATATTTATTTTTGTATATTTTGGTCTTTAGATAGACAAATATCAAAAGATATACATAATCTTATAAGATTCATTTCTTACTTTGATATTTAGAGAATGATTTGTTCATATCTACTAAATTATTTTAGTCAAATATAAAAATATATAACAATTAACTTAAGAAAAAGTATTTCTATTTAATAATTAAGTATATATATATATATATATGTATATATGCAATATGGATGTCTACTTAAAGATTGTTAAAATAGAATTAGTTACATATATTTTTCATAAAAAGAGTTGGAACAAAAAATTTATAAGCTTTAAATTTTTTAGTGAAAAATAAATATAATAATAAAAAGGATAATCAAATAAATATATTCTTATAAATAATAATAATACAACATAATTTTAGTATATCTTGAAAATCATAAGTGTAAATTCAACATTGAAAATCATGGCTCATTTAATTAAATTGTATTATTTTATCTTATATACAAATAGATATTGATGTAGATATATAGAAAAATAAATATCATAATTAAAAAGTAATTTATGTAGGAAAATCTAAAGTTTTCTAGGCGATACTTCTCTTTTATATATAAATATAAATAGTGGTAGTCTATAAACTACTTAAATTTAATTATATCATTTATTCATAAGAAATAAAAATAACCAAATTTAGTAAGAAAGTTAAGACGGAAAAATGATATAAATTTTATTTATATGGGTATTGATATATATATATATGTGTATATATATATATATATATAATATAATCAATAAAAATAATGGTGTGAAAGAAATATATGAAAATCATAATTCAAAGAAAATCAAATCTTTTAATATAGAAAGATTATAATTCTAAATAGAAGTTTGGCCAAATTTTTGTATTGTAATATTCATAATTTATTGTTTATGGAAATATTTATTTGGTTTAGTGAATGTAAAAGGAATATTATTTATAACATTATAATTGTGTTGACTTTTTTTAATAAAAAAATTAGGTATTTTCCAAATTTAGAAATCAATTTAGGCGGAAAAAATTGTTCCACTATTTTTAGGGCGTCTCTTGTTTTGATGTGTGTGTATATATATATATAGATTTGCAATCCTATATATATATATATATATTTGCAATCCTTATTTCAAAACCCTCACTCAATAATCCTGCGCCACTCTTAAGGTTCATCTTTCTCTCTCCAAAATACATAATTTAAGGTTCATCTTTCTCTCTCCAAAATACATAATTTACTTCCAGCTTAATTTTCAGAATCTTTAAATCATCTGTACGATTTAATTTTCTCAGTAAAATATGTTTTTAGTGATGAGAATTGAATGAATTTAATTATACACCAAAGACAAATATATATATATATAATGAAAAAATCTTGAAGGACAAGACTCAAATAATATAATACAAGATATTTAAATAAGAATAACTAGATATTTTAAGTATTTATTTCCTAATAAATAAATATTTAAAATATTTCTTTCCTAATAAATGGATATTCTAAATATTTTTCTTCTAATAGATGGATCTAAATATTTGTTTTCTAATAGATTGATATTCTAAATATTCTTCCTAATAGGCCCTCTCAAGATGGTGGACCATTTGGTAACACCAATCTTGACCATTTAAAACACGAAGGCGTTGCCCTGAAAATGACTTCGTGAGTGCATCAGCAAGTTGATCAGAAGAAGAAACATGCATAACACGAAGTAGATTATTCTGAACAAGATTATGAACAAAGTGGTAATCAATCGAGATTTGCTTCATCCGAGAATGGAAAACTAGATTAGCACAAAGATAGGTGGCACCAATATTATCACTGTAGATCACCGACATTGGAGTAGTCGAGACTTGCATCTCAGAGAGAAGAGAAGAAACCAACTAAACTTCAGCAACAACAGAGGCAATTGCGTGATACTCAGCTTCAGTGGAGGAGCGAACAACAGACCGTTGCATCTTGGAACTCCAAGAGATCAAAAAAGAACATAAGCACATGTCAAGGTCCGATCATCACAGTTGGCTCCCCAATCAACATTAGAGAAATAATGAAAGTTGAGAGAGTGATGGCAATGAAGGGTAAGCCCACAGTCATGTGTACCATTTAAGTATCAAAGAAGGCATTTGGCCAGTCCAATGGACTTCTGATGGATATTGCATGAACTGGGAGAGCTTATTGACCACAAAACCAATATTTGAACGAATCAGGAGAAGATACTATAAGGCCCCAATGACTTGAAGGTAGAGTAGACAATCGGCCGGTGGTACAGGGTCATGTGCCGAGAAGTACCAACGACAAGGAGAGTAGAGGCCAGCTTGGAGTCGATCATTTGGTGATGAGCTAAGAGGTCAATGATGTACTTCCTCTGCGATGGAAAACAAGATTCACCATGTATGAATACTTCAAGACCCAACAAGTAGGACAAATGGTATCAAGGGCCCCCAAGGTCAAAATTACACGTGAGACAAAAGTAGAGTCACTACCAGTGACAACCAAATCATCCAAATAAATGAGGTAATTTGCAGTGATGCCACCCTGGAGTATACAAAGAGGGGGTTATCGGACTTGGTAACCTAAAAGCCAAAATCAATCAGAAAATCATGAAGGGTTATGTACCAAGCACTGTTTGCTTGAGCCCATAGATTTGTTTCGTCAGTCAACTGATATGAGATGGGTAGTTTGGATCAACAAAACCATGTGGTTGAGACATAAAAACCTCTTCAACAAAATGCTCCTGGAGAAAGGCATTATTGACATCAAGTTGACGAAGAGGCCAACCACGGGAAACGGCCAAGCTCAAATAAGTCGAATGGTTGCTTGATTAACCATAAGACTGAATGTATCAAAGAAATCCACACTAGGGCGTTGATGAAACCCTTTAGCCACCATTTGGGCCTTATATTTTTCCATAGAACCATCATGATGGCACTTAATTCAAAACACCCACTTGCAACCCACCATATTACAACTAGAAGTGGCAGGAACAAGGTCCCAAGTGCTATTCTGAAGTAAAGCATCAAATTTGTCCTACATATAGACTACCAACGAGCATCAGAAAAAGCTTAAGTCACACATGTAGGTTCAACATCTGCAAAATAAGTGAATGATACTAAACAATATTTGTTGTTAGGTTTTTGAATATTGTTTTTACCACTAGTATGCATGGGGTGAGTGTTGGCTGAAGGTAGTGGTGCTAATAGAGCAACCGAAGATGATGAAAAGACTGCGACAGGGGGGTCTGGCAGCTGTTGTAAGACTTCAAGAGGCTCCAAAGGAGGCGCAAGTGGTAGCTTAAGAAGAGAAGGAGACAATTGTTTCTATGTGAGAGAGTCAAGTAGTTTTCAGGCAAATGAAAAGACGGGCTCAAGAAACTCAACATGACGAGAGTGAAAGAGTTTAGAAGTAGAGAGATTGTAGCAGACATAGGCACTTTGAGATAAAGAGTATCCAAGGAAGACACAAGGATGAGATCGAGGTTTAAGTTTGTGTTTGTTGTAGGGTCATAACAAGAGATAGCATTGACACCCAAAGACTTATAGTTTTGACAAATTAGACATTTTGTTAAATAATTTCGTGAAAGAGGAGAGGTTCAGAGGTTCATTTTAGACATTCAATTTATAAGATAAGTTATCGTAGCAAAGGCGAAAGGCCAAAATGAGGATATCATAGAGGATTGGTGAAGGAACATAAGGTCAGTCTCAATAATGTGTCGATGAGGCGTTCAAAATAAACGTTATGCTTCGAGTGTGAAGGGGAGTGGTGAAATGGGTGATGTTATGGAAGAGAGAAAAGAGTGAAGCGCAATACATTCCCCACCATAATTAATGTAGAGAATGAGAATTGATTGATTAAAATATTTTTGACCAGGGATTTGAGGTGAATAAATACATCACGAATGTCAGATTTCCAGTGTAAGGATAAAACCAGATATATTTTGTAAAGTGATCAACAAATATGACATAGTACTTATATCCGGTGGTGGAATTAACATGAGAAGTCCAAACATCAGAAAAAATAACATCAAGTGGACAAGTAGAAGTAATTGAAGAAGTAGCAAATGACAATTTGTGACTTTTATTGATTTTACAAGTAGTGTAAGAAAACATTTGAAATATATGTGGGGTCTTGAGGGATAACTGAATATCATGAGAAACTAATACTTAACTGAAAACCTTACTAGATGGATGATCTAACCTAAAATACCACAATGAAACACTTGAGTTAGATATAGAAAGAGCCAAGACATTCACATGAGACGGCCAGATGTAGTTGTTATTTTTATGTAGGTCGAGAAGTAGACGTGCCCTCATCTGATGGTTCTTCACCTGAAAATCAACCATATAAAAGATAAAATCAATATCATTATGCAACACAATGGAGAGACATAAATCAAATTCTTCTTCATGGGAAGCGCACATAAAGCATTGATGAGAGGTAATGAATTAACAGGAGACAACCAAAGATGACTAGTACCATTACCAATGACCACACCATTGACTCCATCATAAGGGCAATGAAGCGATAAGTTGGCAGGATCATGGGTCATATGATGGGATGCCCCCAAATCCAATATACATTTATCCGGAGAGAGAGAGAGAGAGAGAGAGAGAGAGAGAGAGAGAGAGAGAGAGAGAGAGAGAGGGTAGTTGGTCATATGCGCGGCTGGAGAGGCATATCTAGACATATGTTAGAAGCGTATGGCTATGTTTATTTTTAGGTATAATGAGGGATAAGTATTAATAATCCCACCTAATCCCACATTTACTTTTTCAAATAGTGGAACTTGAGTTATTAATTCAACCCGGGTTTTTTTGGCCAATTTGGGATAAATGGGCTGATACTTTATCCAACCTACCACCCTCAGATAAAATCGATCCCATGGGAAAAGGGCACCAAATTGACATGTCTAACCTTTATTGTTGCTTGAAATTACTAATTCTTATCTTGGATAAAACATAAATACCTAACTGATATTTTTTGCAATTTTGAAAGAAAAGGGACGAGGCAAGAAGATGACGCAGATGAATGAGGATGAGAATAGATTTGGACCACGGTGAGTTAAAGAAAGCAAGAAGACGACCGTCAATGAAGTGAACAAGGAAAATGAAACTCCTTATGCCTGCAGAAACCATACATTACATGTCTCCACATTGCCGATTCAGAGATTGCACCGCGCATCATTCCTCATCTAAAATCTTTTCATTTTGTGTGTGGTTGTTCTTTTTTCTATTTTCTAATTTTGTTTATGGTAAATCTAATGGCATAAAGGCTGATGCTATCACCCAAAAATCATAGTTTGCGTGAAAATATCATTTTAGATCTAGAAGTTCAACAACAAAATAAGAAGTTTTAAAAGTTTGAAGCTGTAAATTTTTGTGAAATTATCAGGCCTATATCATATCAGATCTAGAAGTTCCATAGCAAAATGAAAAGTTTTAAAAGTTTGAAGCTGTATATTTTTGAAAAATTATTAGGCCTTTCTGTGATAAAGTTAGTTTCCCAGCCAGAACAAGAAAATAAAGATGATGAAGTTTTACAAATTTCGCATATTTCATTTTTTTTCTAAGGCCATTTTAGTAATAGTCTTTATCCTCCCCCTCGCCAAACAAAGTAAAATAAGGAATTGAAAAAACTGTTATCCCATTCTTATTTGAAATCACGCAAAGTAAATATTGAATATTTTTTTCAAGTTTTATCCCTATCCAATCATTTATCCCATTTTTTATCAATACAACCTTATCCATTCTTTCAAAGTAAACATAGCCTGTGGGGACTGCCATGGAATGGATTGAAATGCCGGGCAGCGGTTGGTGGTGTGATCGGTTTCACCACATAATTGACACATACCAAGATAGGGTTTGTGGCCTGCTTGGGTGGCGTTTCCGTTGGGGTATTATTGAGACAAAGTGGATGTAAGGCGTAGTGGGTTGGCACGGTGCTGTGAACGAAAATTAGTAGGTGCAAGGCTAAGTCATGGGATTGTCGACGGGAGGTGTTAGCCCAGAATGCAGTAGTTGGCGTGGATAGCTCCTTGGCAGATGCTTGCAATTGAATATGAGCTTCACAATTCAGGAGTTTTTCAGGGAGCTCGTCCAATGGTATTGGATTTTCTCGAGCTTGGATCACGTTTGATAATTCGCAGTAACCATCATCAAGGCCATTCAATATCTAAAGAGCAAGGTTTTCGGAGTCAGTGGCTACCATGAGGGCAAGTTCGTCAATGGTCGATTTGACATCCTGCATAAATTATGTGATGGATTGGGTGCCTTAATGAGGGTTTTGAAGGTGGTTCTTGAGGATGTTGATACGGCCGCAGGTTGGGCGGGCATACGTGTCTGCCAAAATATTCCATGCATCTGTCGAAGTCTTAGAGGAAGCTATGAAAGAAATCAGCTTTGGAAAAAAAGTACCAATAATACAGCTCAATATTAGTTTATCTTAACATATCTAGAAATGATAATCTACATTGGTTGTAGTGGTATTACCGAAGACATTGGTGGCGGTTTGAAATGATGTAGAGCCATCAATAAAACCCCGAAGGTCATACCCGATTAATAAGGTCACAAAATGGAATTTTCATGTGGTATAGTTGCTGGTGGTAAGTTTGAGTGGCGCCAGAACAGCGATGGGAGACGCGATAACGATGGGGCTGGTAGTTGCCATTGAGAAAAGACTTTGCATGGTGCAGGAGACGGGGTTGGCTTTGGGATCATTATAAGGAGAGGGTAAATCTCTTAAAGCTTGATATCATATAAGAGTTATGAGAATTGAATGAATTTTATTCTGTAGCAAAGACAAATGTATATACAATGACAAAGTCTTGGAGGACAAGACACAAAGAATTAAATACAAAATATTCACAAAGAATAAATATATATTCTAAATATTTTTTTCCTAATAGATAGATATTCTAAATATTGCTTTCCTAATAAATGGATATTCTAAATATTTATCTCCTAATAGATGGATCTAAATATTTCTTTCCTACTAGATTGATATTCTAAATATTTCTTCATAATATTAATCAGGTATATTTGTTTGTTATTTTTCTATTCATATCAATTATTAGGTTTTTTGGATAATTGAATGATCTATAACTTTTATAAATATTTATTTTTATTTTTCTTTTTAATTAAATTTGATCACTTTATTTAAGTTTGATGTTCAAATATATATACTTTTGATTGTGTTGTTCTTATTTTCTTAATTCTTTTGATTTCATAGTTGTTATATTTTCTTATGTAAGTTTTATCAATTTATTTATTTCATATAAGATTTATATATTATCAATTTATGTTTTTTTTTACATGTTAAATGGAATTTATTCATAAAAGATTTAGTTTTTTTTTTTTTTATTGTTTAGACAAGCAATATTGAAATTTGTATTTTCTTGCAATATTATAACATTTAAGCTAAATTACATAAAAACTTTTTGGTTAATTATCAATTGCAACATGAACTTTCAAACATAACAAAGAAGTGCACCACCTTCATAATTTTTTTTATTCAATGCATGCGGGCCAATTTCAGCCTCCAATTGCTGACGTGAAGTCTGAAATTTGTATTTTGGGCCCACTGCTATACACATGGATTTTTTTTCTTTAATTACATCAAAATTCATAACTTTTGCTTAATGTAGCCTGAAACTGGCACACATGCATCGATCAATTTAATAAAATAAAAGGTGGTGTATTTTTATGTTATTTTTTCAAAGATATATAACATATATGATAATTTATCAAAAAGTTGTTAATTTATATGTAATTAAAAAAAACAACCAACTTTTGTCACATGTATAGAAGTGGGGTCCAAAATTCGAATTTTAGACTCCATATTAGCAATTCAAGCCCGAAATTAACCCACATGCATTGAATTAAAAAAAATGACAAAGGTAGAGTAGTTCTTGTTATGTTTGAAAATTTATGGTACAATTGATAATTAACCAAAAAGTCACGAATTTTCATGTAATTGAGCCAAACATTTAAGCTAAAAAAAATTTATTTATTGCATTTTTTAACAAAATTAATATATTTATTGTCTATTTTATAATGTGTATGGTGAGTGTGAGTAATGCACTCAAAGTGTGTGGTTTGTTCGTGTAATGTGTGTAGTGTGTTAATAATGCATGCAGTGTGTGTGTGTACAATGTGTGTAGTGCGTGCACGCACAATATGTGTAATGTGTTTAGTGAGTGTGCACCCGTTGTGTGTGTAGTATGTGCTCAATGAGTGTGTGAGTACATTTTGTGTAATATGTCACGGGGTGTGTACAGTGTGTGTCAGTAATGCACGCAGTGTGTAGTGTGTTCGCATACTGTGTGTAGTATGTCGCATAATATGTATAGTGTGTGTGAGTAAAATATGTGTAGTGTGTTTTAATGTACGCATTCTATGTAATGTGCATGTGCACAAGATGTGTAGTGTGCGCACACAATGTGTGTAGTGTTTGAGCATGCATGCAATGTATAAAGTGTGCGTGAGCACAATGTGTGAGTGTGTGAGTAATGCACGATACGTAGTGTGTACGCACGTCAAGTGTGTACTATTTGTGCATATAATGTGTATAGTATGTGTATGCGCGCAATGTATGCATTGTTTATTCACGTTTGGTGTGTATGAGTTCCACAATGTGTGTAATGTGTGCACATGCACAATTTGTATAGTGTGTGTTAATAATGCACATAATGTGTGTAGTGTGTGCGCTCACCTGATGTGTGTAGTTTGTATTTGTAACGTGCCCAATGTGTGTTGTATTCGTGCACACAATGTGTGTAGTGTGTGCGAGTGCAATATGTGTTGTGTGTGCATGCAATGTGTGTAGTGTGTGCACGCAATTTGTAAAGTGTGTGTAAGTAATATGCAGTACATGTGAGCAATGCATGCACTATGTATAGTGTGTTACGCAATATGTATAGTGTGCGTGTGCAATGTGTGCAGTGTGCGTGTGCGTAATGTGTGCAATGTGCATTCGCAAGGTGTGTCATATGTTCGTAATGCATACAATGTGTGTAGTGTGTGCACGCGCAATATGTGTAATGTGTTCGTAATGCACGCAATATATGTAGTGCATGTTAGAAGATTGGTTCATTAAGTAGGCGTCAAACCTAATTTGACCAATTTTTTAAGTGGTTAAATATTTAATTTTGAAGGAATTAAATATAATATAATTAATCTACGTTTCAAGTAGATAATTGTAGGGGGTTGAATTTCTCAAAACTAATTTTCGGTGAGTGAGAAATTAATGCTCAAAGTTTTGTATGTGGGATGTGAAGAGTTTAGTATTAACTCATCCCACATTGAATTATTGTTGGCTTTTATTTTAGTATAAATACTAGAACACTTATGATGTAATTAAATGACATTCACCAGCAAGTGACCGAGTGGGACACAAATGCGCGTGCTTGGCTCAGCTTGGCCTCAGACACAGACTCGAACTCGGCCTTGACCTTGGGCTCTTAGGTCTTCGGGCCCTAACTTTATGAATGTCATAGTGGGGGAGTAACCTACGGTATGAACATCTTCATATCTCCTTTTTTCACACCCTCAATTGTGAGTTAATCAAGAGTCATTGCTCCTACCTAGGTTGAAAAACTCGACAAGTTCATGGGCATTGACTTCAAAAGATGGAAACAAAATATGTTGTTCTACCTCACTACTCTGAGTCTGGCAAAATTCCTCAAGGGGGACCCGCCCATGGTGACTGAAACTGAAAATGATAATGAAAAATGTGTTGCATTTGATGCAAGGCACTAGCAAAACTTCATGTGCTGTAACTATGTCCTAAACGGACTTGGTGAAATCCTCCACAGAGTTGTGGGAATCCTTGGAGAAGAAGCACAAAGCTGAAGATGTTAATGCAAAGAAATTTGTTGTTGGAAGTTTTTAGAGTTCCACATGGTGGGTGGTAAAAGACTAATGGAACAAGTTAAAGAGTTCCAAATGATAATACACGATATAACTATTGAGGGAATGTCTCTATCTTAAGCTTTCCAATTTGCAGTTGTGATTGAGAAGTTACCTCCTAACTCGAAGCATTTCAAGAGTTATCTCAAATACAAACGAAAAGAGATGACTTTGGAGGATCTTTTTGTCAAGCTCAGAATTGAGGAAGCCAATCAGAGGATCAACTCCAAGACAACGTAGGTCTTGATGGAGGCCAAAGACAATCCGATAGAACAAGGCGCCTCGGGTAAGAAAAAGAGGCCAAATGATAAAAACAAAAGCCTATGAATCAGTTGCAGCCGAAGTTCCAAGGTGTTTGCTAGAACTGTGGCAAACCGAACCACATGGCCAAAGATTGCCATCAGCCCAAGAAGAAAGGGAAACAGTATTTGAGTGTCAATGTGGTGGAGAACAAAGAGATCACCGACATGGACATGTCGGCGGTGGTGTTTGAAGCCAACATGGTGGATAACCCGAAGGAATGGCTTATGGATACTGGTGTCACTTGCCCTGTATGTTCTAGAAAAGAGTTGTTTTCTTCCTACATCCCTTCTACCGGAAGAAAGCTCTACATGGGACCCCTTGCTACATCTAAAATTGCTGGAGTTGGAAACATGGTGTTGAAGCAGACTTCTGAAAAGAAGTTGCTACTGAAGGATGTGTTGCATGTCCCGGACATCCATAAGAATTTGGTCTCAGGTTCACTCCTAGTTTTAAGTCTAAAAAGTTTGTAATTAGCAAATTTGGACAGTTCCTTAGTAGGGGTTATCTTGATATGAGACTGTTTAAAATGAATGTAATGATTGTACACCTGAATTGTGAAAAAATATGAATAAAACTTCTACTTCTGTTTACATGCTTGAGTGCTCTAATTTATGGCATATTAGATTAAGACATGCTAATCTGAATGCTATAAAAAGGTTGGTAAATTTAGATTTACTTGAAATACCTCAAATAAACTCACAAGAAAAATGTGAAGTTTGTGTAGAAGCTAAAATGGCTAAGTTACCGTTTCATTTTGTTGAGAGGAGCACTTTGTCTTTATAATTAGTTAACACAAATGTGTGTGATATAAAGTTTGTGCAAACTAAAGGTGGAAAAAAGTAATTCATTACTTTCATTGATGACTGAACGAAATTTTGTTACGTTTATCTCTTAAGCAGTAAAGATGAAGCTATCGAAGCTTCTAAGCTCTACAAGAATGAAGTGGAAAAACAACTAAGCAGCCGAATTAAATAAAATCGAAGTGATAGAGGTGGAGAATATGTAGCTTCATTTGAATAGTTGTGCTTTGAATTGGGATTCATCAAACAACAACTCCATATTTGTCATAGTCTAACAGTATTGTTGAATATAAGAATTGTACTCTAAAAGGGATGATAAATGCTATATTGATAAGTTTTGTTTTACCAGAAAACATGTGGGTGAAGCTATCCTAACGGCCAACCACATTCTTATTAAAATTCCACTAAAAGGTAAGGATGAAACTCCTTATGAAATGTGGAAGGGGCATAAACCATCTTACAAAATACCTTAAATTGTAGGGGTGTTTGGCCAAAATTGAGGTGCCTGGTCCCAAACAAGTACAAATCAAACCTAAGACGGTCGATTACATATTTGTGGGCTGCGTTCTCAATAGTAGAGCATATTGGTTTTTGATTCATAAATCTGAAATTCTGGATATGACAAAAGGCATTATTATTGAATCAAGGAATACAATATTCTTTAAAAATGTATATCCTTGCAAAGAAATGATAGAGGTGAGTTCTGTGAAATTGCAACTAGTTCTTCTCAAGAGAGTGAAACCAAGATGTAAAAAAGAGAGTTAAAATTACTAAAACCTTTAGCCCTGAATTCATAACTTACGTTTTAGAACATGAGCCAAAGACGATAAAATTTCTAAAACCTTTGGCCCTAACCTCATAACTAACGTTCTAGTCCAGATGCGTTGCAGTAGAGAGAAGCTATAAATAGTGCAATTGATTCGATTATGCAAAATCATACTTGAGTTGGTTGATCTCCCACGAGGTTGCAAAACCTTAGGATGCAAGTGGATCATTAAAAGAAAATATAAAGCAGATGGAACAATTGATAAGTTTAAAGCCCGATTGTAGCTAAAGAGTTTAAACAAAAGGAAGGTTACGATTTCTTTGATATATATTCTCCTGCGACGAGAATAACATCCATTCGTATGTTCATCTCGATTGCTGCTCTGCACAATCTTGAAATTCACCAGATGTATGTAAAAATTGTGTTCTTAAATGGCAAGTTGGAAGAAGAAATCATGTGATGAGAATATCATCCATTCTTATGCTCATCTCGATTGCTGCCCTGCACAATCTTGAAATTCACCAGATGGATGTAAAAACTGTGTTCTTAAATGGCAAGTTGGAAGAAGAAATTTATATGGATCAACTTGAAGGGTTTATAGTACCTGATGAAGAAAAAAAGGTATGCAAACTCATTTGGTCACAATATGGGCTTAAAAAAGCTCCAAAATAGTGGCATGTGAAATTTGATAACACGATGTTGTCAAATGGTTTCAAAATCAATGACTGTGAAAAATGTGAATATGTTAAAGTACATCTACCTCATTTGTTATAGTTTGCTTTGTAAGTTGATGACATGTTAATCATGGGGAGCAGTCACGATGCAATCATTGATATGAAATGTATGTTAAAATGAAATTTCGACATGAAAGATATGGGATTAGCCGATGTGATTCTTGGAATCAAAATTGAATGAACATCTAAGAGAATTGTCTTAATATAATCTCATTACATTGAGAAAGTGCTTGAGAATTTCAATGCTTATGATGCTCTGCCGGAAAAGATACCCATGGAACTCAATGTGCTTTGGAGTAAGAATAAAGATAATCTAGTGTCTCAACTTGAATATACAAGGATCATGGAGAGCTTAATGTACATAAAAATTGTATGCGTCCTGATCTTGCATGCTCGGTAAATAAACTAAGCAGGTTTACGAGTAATTCAAATAAAAAATATTGGAGAGCACCAATAAGGATTTTAAGATACTTGAAGTACACCCTTAATTACGGGCTGAACTACATGAGATATACATATGTACTTGAAGGGTACTACAATGAAAATTGGATATCATACACCAAAGACTCCTTCTCCAGTAGTGGATACATTTTCACTATTGAAAGTGGAACAGTATCATAGAGATCGACTAAATAAACGTGTATAGCCCGATCCACCATGGAATCAAAGTTCATAGCTTTGGACAAAGGTGCAAAAGATGTAGAATAGCTTCATAATTTCCTTGAAGACATTCCATGTTGGAACAAGCCTGTGCCAACAGTTATGATACACTGTGGCTCTCAACCTACCATTGGTAGGGCACAGAGTTATATATTACGATAAGTCTAGACACATTCATCGTAGATATAATACCGAAAGACATTTGATCTCAAGTTGTATAATATCGATTAACTATGTAAAGTCGAAAGATAATTTGGTGGATCCACTTACAAAAGGGCTAAACAAATATCAAATGACACAATTGCTAGAGGGAATGAGTTTAAAATCTACACAGCAAGAATCGACATAGTGGTAACCCAACGATGTTGACTGAAGATCCCAAGAACTTGGTCCAATGGGAAAGCTAAGCTATGAAGATTTAGTTGGAACACTTAAAAATTACTTCAACCCTTCTCTAGAGATCAAAAACCAAGTATTGAATCCTAGAAAGTTGTGGTGAGGTTCAGTCCTTTAATTTTTAATGCCTCATTGACGTAGAGTACGGCAAGATACTCGGGATAGGAGATCACCTATATAAGTGAGAAGTGTGGGCCGCTTCAAAGTAACACTTATGTATACAAAGAGGTTTTCCATGGCCAAAATGGACATTAACGTGAGAACATAATGTGTTGAAGCTTTGTTGTGTTAATATTGTTGACTAGGTATACACGAAAGTGGAATAGTTCAAGGCATTGCGTCCATGGAGGGTCCACTAAGCTGCCAATATATCAGATGGTATTAACCATGAAGGGTTCAAAGCCACAAGATATCTTCCTCATGCAAGAATGTCTCTTGAGGGCTCAGATGCAACTCTGTATACATATATGCATTAATTTACACTCATATGGGGGAATGTTGGGAAATTGATTTATTAAGTAGGATTCAAACCTAATTTGCCAATTTTTTAAGTTGTTAAATATCTATTTTTGGAGAAATTAAATAGCATATAATTAATTTACATTCCAAGTAGATAATTGTATTGATTAAATTTCTCAAAATCGATTTTCAGTGAGTGAGAAATTAATGCTAAAAGTTTACTAGTTACAAAAGGTGTTATGTGTGTGGGATGTAAAGATTTTAACTAATTCCATATTGAATTATTGTTGGCATTAATTCTAGTATAAATAAATACTAGAACACTTTTGATATAATTAAATAAATTTCACTAGCGGGTAATCAAGTAAAGCCACACATGCACGCGCTCGGCTTGGTGTCGGACTTGAACTCTACCTCAGCTGTGATTCGTGGGCCAAGGGCCTTGGGCTCTCGGGCTTTGGTCCTCCGGCCTTAGACTTTGTCTGCTCGGTTCAGTGTGTTCCCTATCTTTGAAAAGAGCAACGAACCATTATCTACTCCAAAGTCATGCAGAAGCATTTTGATAAGTAACTCAAGTCAGTCAAGTTCTTCATAATTTCTTTTCAAAGAAGACAGAAGAAGAGCTACCGGAGGAAATGCGACATGCAAAGGATGTTTTGCTTCTTTTCTAATTCTTTCATTTCACAATAGACGCTAACCGTCTAAATCAGTATAGAATGAAGACACACCACAAATACGTAAATTAACTCATAAAATATATATATGTTAAAATAAATAATAAATTATATAATCTTATTAGAAAATTATTTTAAATTAAATATTTTTATTTTAAAGATAAAATATCTGACTAATTTTATATTTTTCAACCTAGGTTCAACACAAATAGTTCAATTCACCTTTATGAAAAAAAAAATTAAAATCCAACAAATATATTATAGATGAAACACAAAATTTTTGTTCTCTCAAAAATAAAATAATTGTATCCTGTAGTTTAAACTTGCCACAAATAACTCAATTTATAATAAATACTTAAATATAGCACAAAAATTCAATTCCAACATAAAAACTCCATCCCACAAATAAATATTAAGAAAAAAGTAAAATTAAGTGAATTTCTTATTCTAAATAACAATAATTTTTTAATATAATATCTTCTATTTTTTATAAAAATTATTAATTATTAAGTTTTGCATTTATAAATCAAACCTACAGCAAGTCACATACTCCAAAGTCCAACCCACCAACCACGATCAATCCCCCTAAATATCTAAATATTGGGTGCTTATTCACACAAATACACCCCAAAATAACTAGGATAAAATTATGGGTGCAACCGTGCAGCTATTCATACCCCGAATCTCTAACATTAATAATTCTTTCTTTGTATTAAATATACTCCATTTATATCTCTTATACCCTTCTCACTAAAAAACAAAAACAAAAAATTAAATTAGTATTCCAACCTGAGTGTCCAACCCCCGTAATTTCCATCACAAATCAAAGGTTTTAGATTTGAAGTTGAATCTCAAGAAAGCCATGAATCTGCAATTTCAACTTCTCGAAAAAACATGAGAAAGAAAAAGACAAGACCGGAGTTGAGAATAAGAACAAAATAAAAAATATATATAAATATATAAGGGTATTTTAGTCAACTTATTATGTCTTATCATAATTATTATATGACATATTTAGAGGTTTTAAGGGTATGAATAGCCGGACACTAAAATTATATACAATTAAATTAACTAAAATACATTTATATATACATATTTAAAATTAATTTAATTTTATTGTTTCTCTCACCTAATATTTCTTCTCCTTCAAATTATAAAATAAACTCCAATATCCAAATTGATTAAAATAGTCTATCGAAATCAAATCCATGAAGAACTGGAGTCATGTCCCCCGATAGAGAGGTAGAGTCTTTAGTTGTTGCAGTATCAGGTCTTTAAAAGCCATGGAGAAGCAAAATTGATGCGAAGAGCCTTCACTCAGCTTGGGTGAAGGCAAGCACCGTTTTCGGGGCATGGTTGAAGTATGAAAAGCAAGGTGAGGATATTTTATCCGACTTGCCGTAAATGTGCCAAGGAGTACGGCTTCGGAACTCCATCCTCGCCGGTTATGTTGGACGATGCTCATTTCCCACGTCTTGTTTCTTTTCAACCCCGTTCTCAATGGCTATTTAACTGAAAACAATATTTCTCCCTTGCCAATATAGCAACTAGTGAAACAATATTTATTTATTTGTTTAATTAAAATGATATAAATGTGTTATTTTTAGTAAAAAAAAAAAATAATCAAGTTTATTTGGAATTTTTGATAATACGAATAGCCACACCCAAATAACTTACAAGTTGAATTATAGACAGTGAAAAAATAAATCAATAAACGTCGACAGCAGGGTTCGAACCTGCGCGGGCGAAGCCCAACAGATTTCAAGTCTGTCTCCTTAACCACTCGGACATATCGACTTCTTGTCTGACTATCACTTCTTTAATTAAATATACTTTTAAATAGGGGTTTTAATTAGGGTTTATCTTTTCGTCTTCGTTGCTGTGGCAATGCAAGTGCAAATCAAGTGAAATCATATTAGACTACCAAAATACACAAGTAAATCAGCAAGGAGAAAAGGGGGAAAATGTTGTATGTAATAGGATTAGGGTTGGGTGATGAGAAAGACATTACATTGAGAGGGCTTGAAGCAATCAAGAAATGTAGCAAAATCTACATGGAGGCTTACACTTCTCTCCTCTCCTTTGGTCTCACCTCTGACGGCCTTTCCAAATTGGTGGGTTTTTTAGCCTGCCCCCAAGTTATTTTAATTATTTAAGCTGAGTTTTTATTTGAATATTTGCAGGAAAAGATTTATGGGAAACCAGTTGTTGTTGCTGATCGGGAAATGGTGGAAGAGAAGGCTGATGATATGCTGTTAGAAGCTCAGATTTCTGACTTGGCATTTTTGGTCGTGGGAGACCCTTTTGGGTAACTTTTTTGTTTTTCTGCCTCATGTTTATGCAATTTTTCCCCTTGTTTCGTCCCATTGGTGTTACTTTTTATTAAATTTGTAAATCTGTTACTTGTTAATAATTTGATTGATTTACTGTGAAGAATATATAGTTCCTGGAGTAATTTTGAATTGAAATGTAGAGATCGTGTAGTTAATGAGAATATATGACAGCGAAATATGATGTATATAGCAGAACCATATAGGTGGATTAAGGACTTAGTTGCTGTTTTAGAAATCATGTAGCATTAATAATCTTTTTGCTTTAGCATTGTCTTCTTTTGTATAGAAGAACAGGATCATTGCTGTTTAACTGTTCTTGATAGTCATTGTCTTGTTTTTATACATTGGATGCAGAGCAACAACACACTCTGATCTTGTTGTCCGCGCAAAGAAGTTAGGTGTGGAGGTTAAAGTGGTGCATAATGCCTCTGTTATGAATGCAATTGGGGTTTGTGGGCTGCAGCTCTACCGCTATGGCGAGACAGTTTCAATACCATTTTTCACTGACACCTGGAGACCTGATAGTTTTTATGAAAAGATTAAAAGAAATCGAATACTTGGGCTGCACATACTCTGTCTCTTAGGTAAAGTTGATATTTTCATGCCACCATTTATAATTCATAATATGGATGTCTCTAGAGTTCAATTTATTTCTAAGATACGGTCAATCTTTGTGATCCTACAATAAAGTATATTGGTACGCATGTGCCTTAGTCTGTTAACGTAATTGCATGTTTTGTATATGCAGATATAAAAGTGAAGGAACCTTCACTAGAGTCTTTGTGCAGGTTAGACATGACATTGATATTTGCACTCTAATAAAAGATAACCTTTTCGTTTTTTTTATTATTTTTTTTTAACCTTTTCGTATTTCTCTCTTCTACTGTTGTCTTTTGCATTTAGTTAATTAGTTGGACAAGTGTTTTTACGCCTTTCTCATATGATATTTCAGAGGGAAAAAGCTGTATGAGCCACCAAGGTTTATGACAATAAACATAGCAATTGAGCAGCTCTTGGAGGTGGAGCAAAACCGCAATGAATCAGGTAACTTCATAAAGACTAAATGTTACTGTTTGCTATACTCAACTGTGCAGAATGTGTAGTTATCATGTTATGAATCAGTAGACGTGTAAGTGCTCCATCCCATTAGCTTCAAAAGACACACTTATGATTTGGGAAAAAAATATTTAGTAATAACTTTTTCTCGACTATAGTTATCCCAATTATAGTACTTCATATATTTGTGGCTTAGTGGGGTGGACTTGGAAAAAGTGTCACTTGAAGGCCAATTGTTTAGTTGGTAATTTAAAAATTTTAGAGCCAAACATGATCCTGAAAATGTGAGCCTAATGCAAATTTTGGTGCAGTGAAATGTTGTTTTTTCTCTTCCTTAGTTAACATAGGATTGGATTGGCGGTATCTCATATCGACTATTTTCTTGTATTTTTTCTAGAGTAGTTAGGTATGATGCCCCCTAATTGTGAAAGAACACAGTGCAACACGGCCACTCCTCTTACTTTCTGATCTTGCGTCATTGCTTTCTGGGGATATGATTGACGATTGGAGCTTCCTAACATGAATCACCTTGGTGAGAAAAATGTACATTTGGTAAAAATCTAATACAATCAATAAGATATTGCTTTGAATGTTCCTCCTCATTTTTGTTGGAAGTTGGAACATAACTTAAAGTTTCTTAACCCCTTAAATAAATTATTGATTTCACAATTATGACTGAAACGTGTAGTTCTCATATTATTTATTTATTAATAATATGTGCAAGGTTAGCTATATACTATGTTACATACTAAAGGTGATGTGACAACCAGTTTTCCTGTACATTCCCGCCTATACGAAGGCACACTCCCTCCCTTCTTCACTGAACGAGCATATTCAAATGACCGCTCTGCTTTTTGCCCAAATTTTAATCGTTGCATTTCTTTGATAATGATCCTATAAATGTTGATCTGTTCATTCCTTGCTTTCAAATTGCAGCATACAACGAAGACACAACTTGTGTCGGTTTGGCGCGAATAGGTTGTGAAGATCAGGTAATAGTTGCAGGCTCCATGAAGCAACTTTTGACAATAGACTTCGGCCCCCCTTTGCATTGCCTTGTCATCGTAGGTGATACTCACCCTCTGGAAGAAGAAATGCTCGAGTTTTACAAAATCAATATTAGTTAGATCGGATTTTATTGGCTGCATATGAAGATGGTATAATACAATTTATTTATGTATCATTTGATTTGTCTATTACCGTGATTGCTTTTGGATAATTTAATCCTGATTTTGAGTTTCTGCTGTTTAAAAATCTGTATCATACAGTGTAATTTTCTCATCAGCAAGCAAGGATTTTTTTTTCTCTCTCCCCTCTCCATTAATCAGAGCAATGCAGTTTGCTTCTTTAGCAAGCCTCTGTCTGTCATATATATATATATATATATATATATATATATATATATATATATATATATATAATTCTAATGAACTGCAGAACTATACCATCTATACACGAAACGAAGTTGTTAATTAATACCAGTTAGTTGCATTTATCTTTTGGTCAAATTATCAAATGAAAGTTGAGATCTCTCTAAAATCTATTTAGGGATGACAATGAGGCAGGTCGGGATAGGTACCTAACGACCCAAGCCCGCTCCATTCATAAATCGAGTAGAGTGGGACTGACCCTTTGTAGGTCGCGGGGCAGAGCAACTCATTTTTACTTGATTTTTTATTATTGTAATAATACTATATAATAATATTAGTATAATTTTAATATAAATTAAATTTTAACTAAAAAATTAAATAAATATAATGAAAGAATGTTTAGAAATTTATATTCACTTTTAAAAGATGTTGAAATTAATCAAATTTTATAAATACAACATGATATTGTATCTTATATTATATTATATTTATATATATAATTATTATAAAATTAATATAGAACGGATCAGAATAGGCATATCAAAGTGGAGTAGGGCAAAAAAGTATCCAAACCTGCTTACACTGTGGGTCATAGGTTGGGTCATCCAAAATAAGACGAGGCAGAGCAGGTCAGCTGCGAAACACAAACCCGCACCGTTCCACTATGGCTCTAGATCGAATCGCCTCAAATGAAATGGGGTAGAGCAGATCAACTGCGGGACAGATCAAATTTTCATCCCTAGATCAACTGAACACCCTAGTAAATGGATATATTGTAAAAGCAAACTAAATTTTGGAAAACATAAAGAAAAGAGTATTCTAACATGTGGAAAGATTTATACAAAGAAAATAAAATAAATTATGTAATAATAATAATTGGACGTTAAGATTGCATTTTGTCAATTGAAATGCTTCATTGTTAGAATTTGAGGGGAAGACTAGAGAGGCAAATGTAATATAGTACAAGCAAATTAATACACATTTCCTGTTGATATCATACCATTCTATATATACTAAAGGATTTACCACAAACTTTGAAATTTCATTCTATAATTTGACTAAACCTTCAAAATCAGATTTTTGAATGCAAAAGAAGAGAAATTCCAAGAGAAGGGAAGCGGATCAAATCATAAACTAAGCTTAGTTCCAAAAAGATTAGTGCATGCCCATAGGGGCAACAAAAAACTGTACACAACATCTGTTATCCACATTACTTAAATTGACCATTTATGAGGTCTCTATAATGTAAAACTCTATCCAACCCTTGAAGGATCAAAAACTGATCCCCTCTGTCAAAAAGAAGGATCGGCCTCGCAATCAAAAACTAAACGGGACGAAACCGCCACATTTTCCCTGCAACCATGTTAATCGTACATAGTTGCCCTGCAGAGAAAGAAACATCTCTCTATAACTGGGATTATCTTCAAACAGATCCAAGGCAGCATAATAAAGATTGTCTTCAATGCCTTCAATCTCATCCAACACTTTTATGCAGTTAGTGATTGTGAATCTTTCAACAATTTGAGGCTTTATTGCTGTTCGTAACTTTGAGGATTGGATAATATCCGAAAAGGCTTCCACCATAGCACCACTTAATTCTTCATTCCAATTACTTTGTTCGGATGTGGGTCCCACTTCAGATGAACGCTTTCTTTTTTTGTCAGCCATGCTCTTGCTAGTGTTCTGGGGTAAAGATACGTTTCCTTGCATGAATTTTGATGTGGATGGAGGTTTAGGACTCGGGTTTACAAGTTCTGAACCTAAGTGGTTGGTCCCAGCTGACTTGTCCAATCCTTCATAGTGGCTTGATTGGGCATACTTCCCATCCACGCCTGAATCAGCAAATATTGTGCATAACTGCTCGTAAATAGGACACTCCTTGGTCTTCACTGGTTCAATCTTCGCTTGTGCCTGAATGCATGTCATGATTTTATCAAACAATAATTTTGGAATTTGGAGAGAGAGAGAGAGAGGGGGGGGGGGATACCCCGATGTCTTCCCATAGGTCAAACCCCATGAAGCAATTATCCTGAATGGCATCATGTTGGGCAAAAGACGATTGAAGATTGTGAAAGCGAGTACGTAGGACGTCAAGATGCTTTCTCAATTGATTATTGTTGAAACTGAGACTGGTCTGTCTATTGAATTCCTCACGGATCTGGTTCCATGTTTTCTTGTCAAAAACATTGTTTGGCCTGTTTCCCAGTTGAATCTGCTCCACAACTATGTCTGCGAAAATCTTATCGAGCGCAGGTGTCCATCTTGTCCTCAAACGCTCTTGCTTGGTTTGCTGTTCATTAACTTCACCATCCATCTGTAGCATCAGCCAAAGCATCAACAAATGAACAAAATTTCGAATATTACCCCTCAATAAGAAATAAAAGCCCTCTCAACCAGAAGACCAAACTTTAAATTGGGATTGCAACTCAAGACAGCATATATAAAAGAAAACCAGTATTTTTTATTCTTCATGCCCAGGATTACACCCCGGATCATTAGATAGGAATCCAAAGATAAAGAGAGAAACAAAAAATATCACTACGGTATAAACGAAGAGTTTCAGAGTAAGCATTACACAATCTCCAAGATGATTTTTTTGGGAAAAAAAGAGAAAATATCCTCCATAAACATAAGTGGGGGTAAGCCTAATCTGTGGCGATTACCCATGAATTTCAGTGTGCAAATCGAGGGTTAAAACTCTAAAACTTATCCAATTTTTTTTCAATTGTTAGAATTTTTATCGAGGAAATCAGCCATTTTCTAGGATATAATTATTCAGGATCTCATCGAAAGCTTACAGCAGCTTGCCAAACAAAAACTATGAGAAAAGAAAACACAGTTATAACTGGCATAACATATATGATTGGATTCAAAAAAGCATAGGCTTCGGGCAATTTGCCGAAGAAAAAACTACTCTTTCAACTTTCAATTGGAAATGAAAGAGACTAGCTTACCTTGATAAGATCCTCACCCCAAATTTTGCATATGCGATTGAAATGTTGGCCCTGCTCCTCTGCCAGTGTGTGCCACATCACACTGCCATGATTTAGTAAAAATAACAACTTAGATGGGTTTACTTGATTATAAATTCATCAAGAACATGAAAGCATATCATTCCCCAAGGAAAGAACATATTGTGGAAAACTTGAAAACTTGAATCTAAATAACTAACCAGACACTTTCCATAAGTTTTCCTTCTATCGGTCTGTCATCATACTTTGGATAGCTCAAAACAGATAGAAATTTCAACTTGACACAAAATGAAACTAAAAGAGGCATTAGGTTGCAGGTGTACTAAACCAAATCTGAAAGGCTTTCACCTAGTCTTCTGAACATTTCTCATCTTAATATGCATTAAATATAGAGTGTTCAGAATAATTAGTTGGTAAGAACCTTTCTAGTACTCCTACATGTACTTTGTTCTTTGAAGCAATTCACCCCTTCAAAACAAAATCTATCATAAAACTACATACCAAGTTCCACAAATAAAAAGCATTTTGGGGGAGAGAATCTGCAATGATAGCTCCACTGCAAACCAGAACGGCAACTCTTTATGAGAAACCTGATGAATTCATATTTCCATGTTGACCATATAATCATGGCAGATACGATAAGTTCTCTTATTGTAACAGCCAGCACATGTTTTCAATCTCGGATTGTAAAACAGCTTAAAAAATGATTATAAAATTTTGTGTTTCTTGGACAGACTTCTCGAGCTTTAAAACCTTTTGAACATTGTGCACGTGCATCTTATAACTAATTCAGTTGCCTCTATTGGGGTCTTAACCAAAAATGCTACAAGTAAATTGCTCTCTCCATGAAATTTCCATTTAGAAGAGCAATAAAATATGATAAATGAGATCAATAATTCTTGTTTTCAATGAGTCAGTGGAGGCTTACTCGTAACACTTACAGAATGAGAAACAGACGAACACGTGTTGTGAGGTGAGGGGGCCGGTCCAGATAAACATTTTTTTCTTAATTAACCGCTCTGTGCTTGACAATTAGACATTTAAACAGAGTTTCTAAATTCTACAATTATGCATGGGAAAACAGGATACATGATCGTCTGCTGCTTCATTATCAACCCACATTGCAAACAGCACATAAGCAGCTCTTCTGTAAGGATGAGCAATTAGATTTGAAGAAGAAGACAAATCAAACACTCACAAGCCTAAATATCAATCCTTTCTCCAGCGTCATCAAGCCCCCCACCCCAAACAAAAAAAACAAAAAAATCCATATAAAGTCCATGTAAAAGTAACACTTTCTGGAAAAAAAAAAAATCAAGATCATGTTTGCTTAGTCAAAAATAAAATAAAATAACAAATCTGACCACATGCACAATCAGAGTCAGTTATCAAATAAGCATTGTATCATAAACCCTCAACTATAGCGTTCATAATCACCTATAATTACAAAATCGATTCACCCCATCAATCATTTAAAACTAAAATCAAATCGGAAACTCGAATTCCACTGTACATGGACAAAAAACAATTAAACAAGGTAAAAATTGAAATGCATAACGGTATGGCGGGAAGAAAATATACCTGATCGGAAATTCAATCGGAGCGCCCACACTTGAAATCAGACTCAAACTGAGACTCCGATAAAAGAAAAAAGTGAGAAATTAGGGTTAGGATGAGCAATTACATCATCATATGGGTACAAGGGGCAGAAAATCCCAAGAATTAGTGTGCCATTTGTTGCACTCACAAGTATGATTTTCCTTTGTGACGATGTTTTAATTATTGGGCTTTGTAAATGGACTTGCGTCTGATTTTAGGGCCTTCAGACCATGCTCCTTGTAAGGAGGGCCCAATCTGACTATTTTATTTTATTCCATTTTTTGGCTAAATAAATTCCCAATATATATATATATATATATATTTTGTTTGATTCTGAATCTTTTTTTTCTTTATCCTCAACATATTTTCTTGAACATGCGTTTAAGGATCCATAGTGAAGTTATGTTATTTTATTATTTACTATTTTTTCATATTTCTATTAATAGTTTAATGTTAATAATTCATGCTTTAATATTTTCATTCTGTAATAACTATTAATAGAATAAGTCATTATTACTCGCTTCATCATGATCATGAGAAATACGACTTGCGTGTAATTATTTTTTATTGTTTATACACTGAATCTGGGAATTTTAAATGAATAATTTGCATATAAATAAATAAATATTTTATATTATTTTATAATGACATCATATATTATTTAATAGTTTTATTGTATATTCGATCATTTAAATATCTTCAAATTACATTAATTTAAGAGCGCATAAATATTAAGATGTTTATAATATCAACATTTATTGAATATTAAACACAAAGTATTATGTAATTAAATAGTGTATGGTTTAATTAAGGTGAGAAACTTATAATTAGTAGTCGGCCTTAGGCCCAGAATAACAATTACTTGAGTGATTGAGTCATAACACCTAACGAAGAATGGGGGCTTTCTCATTAAATAGACAGGGCACCTTTGTCCTACTTCTTTGCTGTATTTTGGCATTAAATATTAACTAATATTCTTTTATAAAAATATTAAATAGTTTAATTTTTGTATAATTAATTCTCAGTATAATTATATTATTTCACATGTTTTTATCAATAAAATAATAAAATATTTTAAAATATTAATATGTATATATTGATTAACACAAAATTATATTATATATAAATATTTTTAAATATTGCCGCCCCTACCAAATACTTAGGTCTTCTAAGGTGTAGGGGACGAATCGTTCAAGTAAAACAAGGGGACCAGTGACTCATTTCCATTACGAAATGTGAAGTGTGCCTGATATGCTGTGAGTTGAGTACTGGACATCTTGTTGAATAAGTTTTGTGGCACAATTTTCACTAAGATGCTTTATTTTATCATGTATGAAATTTCCCAATTTTTGTTTAAATCCATTTTGGTAGTTTGGAGTTGACCACTTGCTTGAAATAGTGTCCCATATCCTATCAATGGATGATAGAAAAAGGGAGACACTAATGATGTTTGCATTTGGAATGATGGTTAGAATGCCACATTAAACAAGTAGTATTGGAAAAATTATATTATTGTTGTACAGAAGCCGAGGTCTATTATTCGAAAATTTAGATAGAGCTTAGGCTGTAATTTAAAATTTCACTCTTTTCCACCTATACTTTTTATATATAATCATAATAGTTACATATTTACAAAATGAAATCTAAATAAAATTCTACCATAGTAATATCATAAGTTCAACACATAAAAAAATTAATATTTCAACAGCACAATATCCTAAGCAAAGATATACAAACCATTATAAATTAATATGTTAAGACTATAACCACTTATAAATCTATTAAAAATATAATTTGAAGACATGTAAATTTGGGGGGAAGGACAAATAATATTGTTTTGTGGTATCTGCATATTTTCCAACTTATCAAGTGCATGAAAAAATAATAATAAAATAAAAATATTGTCGATGGATGAAATGATCAGAATGTAGTCAAACATTTTGGATACACAAAGGACGCCATCTGCAGATACAGTAAAATACCATCCAAAACATTCATCTGCAATACAGAATCCGAATTACAAATAATCCTCCCAACTGGAAAACTAAATTTATCCAATATCAAAATTGAGGAGTTTCTGGCAACATGAACAATAAACCAAATAAATCATCCAACCCACCAATCAACTCATCAAATCGAGATTAAGAATCTTCGTTGAGCATTGCACCGTTCATTTGCCGCAGCACAAACGAGTGTGCTCTGTTTGAGGCTACAAATGGTGCAGCGAGAGCAGAAATGGAAGTACAGATTGAAATTCTTTTTTTTTTTTTTTTTTGGTTAAAAGAAAAACCAGACAACATTGTTGAACAAACCTCAATCCTGAATTTTTTTGTTGGGTTGCTTTGAAGAAAGTCTTTTTTTCCAATGTGTTGACTTGCTGAAAAATTAATACCATTGTAGCAAAGTTCTTCAGGCTTCAAGATCAGCTGCTCCAAAATGAACAAGATCCCGCAAGTACTTCTCTATGAAGTGCCACTGATTATATCCCAAGTCATGACGAAGTTTTCGCAAGGATAATGCACCAGTTTGATTTGTCGAAAAATCTGTCAACGATGACGGCTCCATCGACACCGGCCACCAATCTGCATAGTAATGCAAAGTACACCGTCAAGGCAAAAGATTGATTAGTGTCAACAAGGATCAGTTTCCAAAGATTTTCAAAGAAAACTAGGTATAATTACAAAATTACCCTAGAGTTAAGACTTAATTACAAAACAACCCACAAAGTCTGTCCGTGTGCAAATTGCACCATTGAGGGGGGTGTTCGTAAAAAAGTTGCAAACTTTCAAGGAGCCTAGATTGGATTTTTCTGTAATTAAGTTTAACCTTAAGGGTCATTTTTGTGGATATCCTACAAAATTATTCAAATGAGAAATCGTGCGACAGCACATATTTTAGTCATATACATGATACTTCAGGGCTCATTAATCACTGAAACAATACAATCAAAGGAGAACTATGAAAAAGGAGCTATATTTTGCTATTTTCATATTCTGTGTCCTTGGTTACGTCCCATAATGCAGGTAAAAGGTAAGCAAGGAGATTCGCTAGCAACTGTACAAGTTTATTGTCATACCCAATATATATGCATGTGCTCGCAATGGGAAGAAACATTTGAGCAAAAAAGAAAAAACCCACAAAAGTAAGTATTTGGATATGATGACTAGCAATTTATTTATCAAAAAAGATACTCTCTCAAAGAGCACAAGTGTCAGATAATGTGTGTTCTCAATTGGAAGAAACACTTACGCACCCAAAAAAGTACATGAATATGTACGCTAGCATTCGATTTATTATAAATATGTATTTTTCAAAGAGCACTATTGTCAGCCAATTAGAACTTCTGGTATAACAGCCAACAAAGACTAACTCAAGTTATGTTTTTTAGATGGGTTAATTACCAAAAAAATCATGTATTGCCATACCCAAAATATGCATGTAATTGAAATAAATTAAAAGAATGTGACAAAAATTGATAAATTTTAAAAGTCATGTTGCAATTGAAAAATGGACCAAAGGTCATAATTTTTTTGGTAGTTAATCCTTTTTATAATGAATAAAGCCAGTAAAAATAAACTATTATCATGTTGCAATAAGCTATAAAAGAAAACGAGTGCCTGCTCAAAAAGTACACGTGAGCTGGAGCGTAAAGACATTGCCTTACCTTTCAAGTTCACCTTGACTGAAGACATGATAATATCTGTCATACACCACTGCACCCTTATTATCATCTTTCCTTGCGAAACCATTAGCTACAGCACTAGCAGAAGCTCCACTTATTTCGGCTCGATGATAAGGTAAGTGCCAAGGTACAAAATATTCTTGCTGATCTAGACTACTCTCTTTATCTTTAGAATCTAATGATAATGGTCCATCACTAGAGTTTGATTGCAGAATTTCTTGAGATGCTTCAACAGACACTTCAGATAAATTATTTGACTGCCCTCCAGCAACACTTTCCTCAGTTTCTGGTATGCTTTCTAGAGAAACTGAAGATGAAAGGCCCCGTGTTCGAGGGCTACCAGGCCCTATCCACTCTTCTAAGTACTTTTGAGGAAGTGGGGTCCATTTGTTTACCAATGACTTATCTTCTTGTTCCCTAGCCCAAACTGTGATCAAAACAAGCCCACCTGTTTTCACAACACGAAGTAATTCTTCCACTGCTTTCTTTCTCCTACTTTCTGAGCTTAAGTGATGCAAGACAGCAATAGAAATTGCAGCATCACCATAACCAGTTCGATAAGGAAGATTTACAGCATCAACAACCAAAACTTCATGCCCTTTATCTGCACATATACTGATAAGGGGAGCACTAATATCACATCCAATGAAAAAGCAGTCTGGATTCAACCCCAAGTATTTCCCGTTTCCACATCCGGCATCTAAAATAAGTGACCCTGAGGGCAGAGAGTTTAAGAACATTTGGACTCTAGGCCATTTAGCAAATCGGGTTGAACTAAAATGGGGAGCAATTGCATCATAAACACGATGCACGTACTTCTTCTCAATTTCTGGCGTCACTTGGACTTTTGAGGATGAACTTTTGTTGTTGTTCCCTGCAGCTATGGGGGGTAAAACAGGCAACTCCTCATGAGAAATGGGAGATCTACCAACAGAATCGTCTATTCTTTCTTCATTCATAGTGCATAAACCTCTCAGATTACAGTCAGTGAAAGAAATCTTTGCAGAGGAAACTTGGATTTGTTTAGTGCCAAATCGTCTTCTAACAGCAGAAATCATCAAGAGATACCATGATAACTGGACAGATTCTGTAATACAAACAAGATATATTGAATAACCAGTCAACAATAAAATGCAATTTCACTTCTCTTTCCCCCCCCCCCCCACCCCAATTTAAAAAAATAATAATAATAAAAAATAAAAAATAAAAAAATTAATGCACGAAATGATGCGTAAAGACAGGGAGTTCCAACCGTACTTCACTCTGAAACACGGAGATGATAGAAATGAAAAACAAGCAGATATTTCAAAAGATAAGGCATTCCTTTACCCAGGAGCAGCATATATCAAGGCAAATGACAGTCATAATGGGTATATTTTCATAGTTTAAAAAAAAATAAAAAAAATAGAAAAGACCAATCAGATTCTTGTATGAACAGATACTTGATGGGAAACACCGACAACAGATTTCTGCAACTTTCAAGTTCATCCCCTAGGTTTTTGGCAAGGACATTTTTGTTTGCCATGGGAACCCAGATTAATTTACTAATAAATTCACAAAACAGAAGCCCATTTTTTTCAATTGATACTATCTTTTCTAAAACCAAAAAAATAACAATACAGATTCAATTTCCAAGCCGTAGAATCCACGAGAAGGAATATAATATGTTTCAGATAGGCTTGCACTAAGCGGTACATCACTCGAGAAGTGGATATCATAGGTAATTAACTGATCATGGAGATAATTAATTATTGGGCTAATTTTATTTGTTCGACAAATAATTAATTAGGCTCGAATAATGTTCGAAAATTAAATAAATTAATTAGAAGTAGTCTTTTGGGCTTATGAATTGGAGCCCAATAAGACAATTCAAGACCTAGTGTTGGAGATAAACCTAACATATCAAGATTATGACTCCTAAGCCCATGAGAAGACCTTAAGGGGATTAATAACAACTGCCAGTGTGTGCCACATCACACTGCCATTATGAATTCATCAAGAACATGAAAGCATATCATTCTCCAAGGAAAGAACATATTGTGGAAAACTTGAATCTAAATAACTAACCAGACACTGTCCATAAGTTTTCCTTCTATCGGTCTGTCATCATATTGTGGATAGCTCAAAACAGATAGAAATTTCAACTTGACACAAAATGACACTAATCTGAAAGGCTTTCACCTAGTCTTCTAAACATTTCTCATCGTAATATGCATTAAATATAGAGCGTTCAGAATAATTAGTTGGTAAGAACCTTTCTAGTACTCCTAACATGTACTTTGTTCTTTGAAGCAATTCACCCCTTCAAAACAAAATCTATCATAAAACTACATACCAAGTTCCAAATATAAAGCTTTTTGAGGGAGAGAACCTGCAATGAACAGCTCCACTGCAAACCAGAACGGCAACTCTTTATGAGAAAACTGATGAATTCATATTTCCATGTTGGCCATATAATCATGGCAGATACGATAAGTTCTCTTATTGTAACAGCCAGCACATGTTTTTAATCTCGGATTGTAAAACAGCTTAAAAAATTAGTATAAAATTTTTTGTTTCTTGGACACACTTCTCGCGCTTTAAAAGCTTTTGAACATTGTGCACGGGCATCTTATAATTAATTCAGTTGCCTCTATTAGGGTTTTAACATAAAATGCCACAAGTAAATTGGTCTCTCCATGAAATTTTCCATTTAAAAGAGAGATAAAACATGATAAATGAGATCAATAATTCTTGTTTTCAATGCGCCTGTGGAGGCTTACTTGTAACACTTACAGAATGAGAAATAGACGAACACGTGTTCTGAGGGGAGGGGTCCGGTCCAGAAAAGCAATTTTTTTCTTAATTAACTGTTCTGTGCTTGACAATTGGGCATTTAAACAGAGTTTCTAAATTCTACAATTATGTATGGGAAAACAGGATACATGATCGTCTGCTGCTTCATTATCAACCCACATTGCAAACAGCATAAGCAGCTCTTCTGTAAGGATGAGCAATCAAATTTGAAGAAGAAGAAAGGTCAAACACTCACAAGCCTAAATATCAATCCTTTCTCCAGCGTCATCAAGCCCCCCACCCCAAACAAAAAACAAAAAAAAATCCATATAAAGTCCATGTAAAAGTAACACTTTCTGGAAAAAAAATATATCAAGATCATGTTTGCTCTGTCAAAAATAAAATAAAATAAAAATCTGACCACATGCACAATCAGAGTCTCTCTACTCTCTCGTAACTTAGCGATGGGGTCAATCATAGGCAACCTTGACCTCACAAAGTACACTATAAAACTAAGGAATTTCCCTCTAAGATTCTTAGCCTACACAGCTCGAACTGGGTGCCAACCTCCAAAACTTGAAGAACATAATCTAGCTATGTTTTCTAGGTCCTGTCTTTTAGTATCTTTCACAGGAAATTCCTCGTAGCAACCAAATTCCAAATAAAAATTATGAACATGCATATAAAATAATGGAGACACAATAGAATTCATGCATCAGTTCCCTTTCACTTTATTCTTTCAATTGTTTCCATCATCAAATTTAAAGTTTAATAGCCAAAAAAATAAATAATTCAATTTCACCTGTACTTCTTCTCATCTTTGTCATTGAAAACCAAGATCCAAAGAGTAAGACAGCAATATATCGATTCAAGGTTTATGTTCTTCTTAACTTCAATTTATTTATCGCTTCCTCATCTATCAAATTATTCAAACCTAAGAAATAATGACTTCAGTAAAAAATTCACATTCGCCATTTAGACTGGAAAATTTTCTTTAATCACTCTGTGGCTACAAATGAATCAAATACACTCCTCTTCTTCACTAAGTTCACTTTAAAGATGAAATTGCATTAACTAAAACAACGATGATCTCATAGAAGAAATGAAAAACAAAATAGAACAGGAGATACGGCAAATATATCTACACTCAGGACGCACATAAAGAACAAAAGATAATGCAGGAGTATTCAATCACGAAACCGCTGCAATTCCAACAAGTGTCACATTGAACTCCTCTTAATTTCTTCGAATAACTTGCAAGTATAAAGGAAAGAGGCAAATATACAAACAAAGTTGTTCCGAATAAACTATTTCCCAGATTTCTCGAAGAACACACTCCAAACAGAGACAAATTGCCAAAATAAAGATAAAAGGAGATTAAAGAGAAATGCAATTGAGAAGGTATTCAGAGTTAGTAACCTGTAAGCAACGAAAAATTCAACGGGAAAAGAGGTAGGACATGACCGTTGGGGAAGCGCAGCGAAGAGGATAGAGATTAATGCTAAAAAATTATCTAACTTCGATTTCTCACGAAATCTTTCCGGTCACAAGGACAAGCTACGTCGCTGCGGAAAGACGGCGAGAACCGTTATAGCGCTGGCGGGCGGAGGGCAAAGAAGACGACCGATTTTTGCAGCGTCGTTTCAAAGAGGGGAGAATTATTGTGCGAGAAAGAGCATGGCTTTCACGTGGGCTCGTTTTTAGTGACCGTTAGATATTCACAATTCACATATATGACACCACTCTACTTCAAAAATCGAACTTGTATACATTTTGTTATCCTTACTCATACATTCAAATTTTACAACTGAACATTAATAAAAATAATAATTCTTTTAAACCATTTCAATTGATTTATTTATATTACAATAATCTAATAAAATCAGCTCATTATTATTTGATAAAGAAAAATAACTTGATGTTTATATTACCAAATTTCCAACATGAAAAATAAAATATTACTTTGAAGTACCACCTAAAAATTGTAATGAAACTATTTTTGATAAATCCCAATAATTAGTGTGCCATTTGTTGCACTGCACAAGTATGATTTTCCTTTGTGATGATGTTTTAATTATTGGGCTTTGTAAATGGACTTGCGTCTGATTTTAGGGCCTTCAGACCATGCTCCTTGTAAGGAGGGCCCAATCTGACTATTTTATTTTATTCCATTTTTTGGCTAAATAAATTCCCAATATATATATATATATATATATATATATATTTGTTTGATTCTGAATCTTTTTTTTCTTTATCCTCAACATATTTTCTTGAACATGCGTTTAAGGATCCATAGTGAAGTTATGTTATTTTATTATTTACTATTTTTTCATATTTCTATTAATAGTTTAATGTTAATAATTCATGCTTTAATATTTTCATTCTGTAATAACTATTAATAGAATAAGTCATTATTACTCGCTTCATCATGATCATGAGAAATACGACTTGCGTGTAATTATTTTTTATTGTTTATACACTGAATCTGGGAATTTTAAATGAATAATTTGCATATAAATAAATAAATATTTTATATTATTTTATAATGACATCATATATTATTTAATAGTTTTATTGTATATTCGATCATTTAAATATCTTCAAATTACATTAATTTAAGAGCGCATAAATATTAAGATGTTTATAATATCAAAATTTATTGAATATTAAACACAAAGTATTATGTAATTAAATAGTGTATGGTTTAATTAAGGTGAGAAACTTATAATTAATAGTTTTGGGTGTGAATCCACCGATCAGGCCCAGAATAGGCCTCAACAATTACTTGAGTGATTGAGTCATAACACCTAACGAAGAATGGGGGCTTTCTCATTAAATAGACAGGGGCACCTTTGTCCTACTTGTTTGCTGTATTTTGGCATTAAATATTAACTAATATTCTTTTATAAAAATATTAAATAGTTTAATTTTGTACAATTAATTCTCAGCATAATTATATTATTTCACATGTCTTTATCAATAAAATAATAAAATATTTTCAATATTTTAAAATATTAATATATATATATATTGATTAACACAAAATTATATTATATATAAATATTTTTAAATATATTACAAACATTATGGTAGAAATATTAATATTACTAATAGAGCCACAAAATGTATCAAATAACACAAAATTGGAATGTATCAATTTTATTGTTTAATAAAAAAATATATATCATTTTTTTATTTTTGAATTTTTAACAAAATATTGTATTAAATAAAATTAATAAAATTTTAGGTAAAGTCAACCCTGTCAAAGACGACTATATTGTGGTATTGATCCCTACGTTCTTAAATTGAATAATGTCCAGTGTGGCTTCTGCTCCAGCTAGTTAATGCATGTTTATATTAAAAATAAAAATAAAATAATATTATAATATAATTTCAAAAATAAATTAATATTTAATAAAAATATTTAAAATATTTTATTATTTTATTAATAAAATTCTGTAAAATAATATATTCTCTCGATTCTAAAATAAAATTTTAAAGGAAAGAAAAAAGGTGTGCCACTGACAGGGAGACCTCAATTTGAAAAGAAAAAAAGAAAAGTGAAAATTGAATGTCGCCTTTCCTAAAGGAAAATTCAATTTAAAAAAGAAAAAAAAAAAAAAAAAACTAATGTCGCCACTGTAATAGACAACTCTACGCGGAATAAGTTTAAATAATTAAAAAGATAATATTAATGTGTAAAATATTTGATTAAAAAGATTCTTAATTTTCATATCATTATTTATATAAAATAAATTAATCAGTATTACATATGAAACATTAATTCATATTAATAGTGATTTGTTTTATTTATGTTAAATAAGATCTTATAATTTTGGTATATTTTTTTGTATTGACAAGATTAACAATTAATAATTAATATTTATTATATGATAAATTTATTATGTAATTTCTTAAATTTTAATTAATAATCAAAATTGAAACATCTAACAAAAAAATATTTAATAATTATCATATTCAAAATCACAAATTATATGTAATTATTTAGGGTAGACTATTTATATCAAAATTTATTTTTTTATTTTGTTAATTCTTCTAAATTTATTTGGTTTATTCCCATTATAAAGAAATTATATTATGTATAATTTAGTATTATATATAATTATAATTAAAAAATGATGATATAATTGGAGAGATTGTCGCTGATGAGTTAATATATTTATTAATTCAGTTAGTATAGTATAATTAAAAGAATTTCATTTTATTTATATTTTTTAATATTCCCTGAACTTCACATGTTCTACACTACTGTGTATGAAAGAGTAATCCCTCCTAGCAAAATTTTATTCTAAAATCAACTTGTAATAAAAGAAGTAGCTGTTGAATATATAAACAAGTATTTATGTTTTTTTATTTCTCTTAAAATAATTCATATGTGAAATTTCTATTATTTTTACCGGAGATGATATTTTTTATAGGACGGTCAAATTTATGAAAAAATGATAAAAATAAATTATTTATGTAGTAAACGAATATATATATATATATATATATATATATATATATATATATTGTCATTCATGGCCCGTTGATTAAGTCTAATCTATAAGAATGACAGATATCTTTGATTGGTGGGTAGTTGAATAAACAAGGTCAGACCATCAATTATTATTTAATTGGACATGTATGAGGAAAAATCATTTCACCTCTATCTTTATAGTATAAAATGCAAATGTAGTTGTGATTACTCCTATTATTATTATAACTAATAAACTATAATATAATAATGTGTGGAACAATTCCAAACCGTCAATTTTCCTTATATCTATTTTTCTTGTTTTTTCAAAATCTTGCTTCCTACATTTTTAATTTATGTACTGTGTCAGTTGTACTCTCATTTTTTTTTAAATTTTATAAATTAATATTGTTGGAACAATAATATTTTATTATTTTATAAAATATTAATTAACTGGTAAATTAATATTTATTAATTTAAGAAGATTTTTGTAATTGATTAAATTTTAATTAAATCAATAAATATTGTATTTTAGAAAAATTCATGTGTCATATTAATTGAATTAATCTAAACATAGATTCATTGTACATAATATTAATGAAAACTAATAGATAATGTTCATTATTTCATAATAACTAAGTATTTCATTGTATTTTTACAAATAAAAAAAACATTCACCGTATGATAGTTATAAAATTTTTTGGTGCAATTCAAAAATACAACATCGAAAATTTTGGATGCAGTAAGAAAAGTTAGAGATGAGTTCCAATTAGACTTAATTAAAAAAAAAAAAAAAAAAAAAAAAGGAGCACTAGATTCATATTTCATAATATTGTCTTAGTTATGTTTGTGTAGGTGTATATAATTATTACTTTAATTATGATATTAGTGGGACCCTATCTTTACACAGGAATTTTTTTAAAATATATTATCTTATTATCTTATCGAAGTGTGATAATAACAGCAAATTAATAGCAGTGGGAGTTAGTAAAACGGATGAGGATTTGTTAGCGGTTATTATTCAAGTTGTTAGAAGCGGTAGTTAGAAAAACGGTTGAGGATTTGTTAGCGGTTATTATTCAAGTTGTTAGCAGTGGTTATTGGTTAATAGAGGTTGTTACAATTGGTATGCATCTATAAATACCAATCCATCTCTTCCGGTAAAGGATTGATTCATCTTTCATCTTTGAGTGAAGAAAAGAGAGAGAGTTTGAAACACTTGTATCTTGTGTAGATTAGCAGATTCAAGGTAAAGATTGAGTGGTTGTAAAACACACACTATAATCAATACAAAGAGAGCAACAAAGTGGATGTAGATCGGTTTGATCGAACCACTATAAAAAATCTGGTATTGATTTCTTGTTCACATTATTTTGATTTGAATTTCTTGGATCACGATTGAACTATCTTAGATTCAATCACAACAAGAAGTTTGTTAAATTTTCAACTGGCTCAAGTTGGGAGTAGAGAAAAATGTTATCTTACAGAGTTTATTAATTAATCGAGTATCCATTTAAAGAGGTTCCAGTGTATTTCTCAGTTTATACATTTTTCGCTCCACTCTTAATTTTATATTTTCACTTTTTTTTGGACTTGGAAGGGGCAAACATACACATAGAAATATAAAGACATTAATGCAAAGATTTATATGCATCGGGTGTATCATGCAACTTAGTCTTTTAATAAAAAATATTAATTGTTTACTTGAAAATTATTACTACTGATTTTTTACCTTACAAAATTGCTCACCTAAATTATACGCTATCCTGCTGGCTGCGTTTACTTTGAAGGAGTTGTATTAGGTTGATTAGGATAATATTGTGTTATATATAGGATTCGGTGCCTGATTATTTATCTTATCCTACATTTACTTCGTGTGATTTTCAAGATGTATTATCCATGTCATGTATTTACTTCATGGGATTGCATATAAAGGTTGCTGTAAATTACTTAAATACCCCTCTGTATTACACAAAATTTTCGGTAACAACTTCCCACTGCTCTTACAATTATTTGGTGTAAACGCATCTCCTCCTCCTTTGTGGCGGTCGCCGTCCTAGTGTGGAGACGTGAACATCGGGAGTTCTTCTGAAGGGTGGACACTATTTATCACACAAGCCACATAATTTTCGGTATTCTCTTCCAAGCGACTTTAATTATTATAGAATTTGTGACTCCTCCTCCTTTGTGTCAGTCGCCGACGTCGTCTCGAGCTGTAAATTCCGGCGTGCGTCTGAATGGTGGATACTGCCGACTTCATGTTAGTATTCAAAGGTATTGTTAGTCGTTTCCCCCAATTTTGGGTATTTGTGGGAGTTGTCTGGATTGAATATTTAAAACCCTAAATACAGTTGTGTATTGTCCGACTAGTTCGGTTGGCTTGAATCCGCAGTTGGTAGACCACTAAAACATAAAGCAATGTCATGCTCTGGAGATTTTCGTGATATTTCTTCCATACATGAAGCTTATTACCAATATAAGGGATATCATTCAAATCTGAATTGGGCAAGTGTCGTTTTATATACCTAGCCAAGGCACCCAGGTAACCGGTGCGAAATTCATTCTCGCTCTTCCAGCCCCCTTGTATGATATCCTTTAAGGAAAATTGTTCCTCCCGTACACTCCAAATACGCCTCTTTGATGATGTTTGCTTTGAACCGCAACTGCTTTCACCACTGCAGCTCATATCCTCCATACCCAAATAATGCCAAACTGAGTTATAATTCAACATATTAATCCAACTACACCCATCAGGGACTCCCATCAACATACATTACATAAACTACGGGGATGAATAAATGTTGATGCCGAATTTTTTAAATAATAACTATTCACAGACAAAATATTGAAATCACTTAAGAAATACTCAAATATTCCAAAATCAGATGTGCACATATTCTAATCACCATCCATTGTATAAATGGAGAGAGAACACAAATGTGCAACGAACTATCATAATAACATTTGCACCGTCAGAATGTGTGATATTACAATTTCAATACAGAAAACATGTGAACTTCTTAAATACATCAGGATTCACAAACGTATCGCATGTCACATAATTGATTCCACTCATTATACAGCTGTGCAGCTAAGTTATCTCGCCATTCGGTCCATTCGGGCGTGTTCTCAACAACATTTATGTAGGTCTCCCCGCCGCCATTTAAATCATCCAAATTTTCATCTACATCCTCTTCTATTAGGTTGAAAACCATTGCCATACGAATAAACTTATGTATCAGGCAACAAGCAAAAATGATACGATTTTGGACTCTAATTAGGTCGTACGAAGCACTTCTAAGGATTGCCCAACATTTTTTCAAAATACCAAATGACCTCTCAATTACGTTGCGAGCTTTGGAGTGTTTCATGTTGAAGTACTCCTCCTTGTTTTGAGGTGCAGACGTACCAGCACCCCACTCATCTAGATGGTATCTTATCCCACGATACGGTGTCAAGAATCCATTTTCGTTCATGTAGCCATTATCACACAAGTAGTAGTTTCCTGAACAAGTTATGTACACAGAGCAATTAAGTTATTGGGAGGGAATAAATTGTGACGTAAGATAATTGTATTCCCTAAAGAAAAATTAAAAATGGCGTACCTTGAGGTACTCTCAACCCATTTGTTCATGTTACAGCATCACGCAAAACGTGTGCGTCGGCAACACTTCCTTCCCAACCAGTTAGAACAAAATATAGTTCATGTTAAAGTCATGAACTCCCAAAACATTAATAGATATATGTCCTTTCCTATTTCGATATCAACCACGACATGTCTTCGGAAGAGTTACATTGATATACGTCCCATCCAATGCACCCAATCAGCCCTGCATTTCATTTGTAAAATTTGATAAGTTGGGGAAAACATAGTAACAAGTAGTTATAAGTTATAAGATGTGTACGCAGAATGTACCTTAAAGCAACTCCACCTTTAATTGGTGCAACTTTCGCCAACCGGCTTTGGTTGTACTAGTAGTATAGGGTGCAGACGTATTACCAAGTTCAAGACACGATGGAAATATTTTCTAACAGTTCTACCGGAGCGATAGTAGTTGGATTTAACTATACGATTTTTGTGTGATGGTCTATAATAGACAAAAACATGCCAATTGTTCAACGCTGTTACTATGTTGGGTCCATTTCAATTCACCATTTGCCCCAAGAAGATGAAGCAATCTACAGAATGCACCTCAACTCACTCTTAAATGATCTATACATTCTTGATCTGATACTTCAATAACCTGTCGGGGATATCGTAGTTGTCTGGGAACCCTACTTACAAGACTATAATGTGCACACCGACCTGCTGGAGTAGCACGGCGTCGTGTATGTTGTTTGTGATAAAAGAAGGTGCAAATAAGATTACAAAATGTCATCAATGCATTCATTATGCCGTGCAAAACAACAAGTATCTTCTGCTCTGAACCTCCTCCGTGAACTACAATATTATGAACATCCATCCTAGACGGGAAATTTGTACAATCTAGAATTTTAGAAGCAATAAAACAAAACAGGAATACAAAACTATACAAAATAAACATATAGTTATCTGTGTGGCATAAGAACCTGGGTAGTTGTATATTTCTCACACAATAAATTGGATCATTATATAACCATCGACATGGTGTACTGTCTTTATACAAAAGAGGGGAAATCACATTAATAACAAACAATATAAGAAAAAGTAATTGTTTCATTCACCGCTTAGATTGTACGGAAGTGTGGCGTACACTGTTGAACTCGGCGCATAACTAGAGTTGGAATCAATAAAGTAAACGAGACAATGGGCAAAGTGAGATGTTTACAACACACCACGACTAACAAGCATCATAATACCAAAAACATTCTCAAGGATTCTGTATATTTCACTATATATGCGAGGAATGAAATTAAGAAAATTCCGAGATACGAAAAAAAAAAAATTCTAAAATGACAACTAGAACTGAGGAAGATTAGCGAAGGGGGTAAACATTCAATTCTCATCTTCTTTTCTTTGTTTGTTGTTAACTGATACAAAAGGCGCTCGAAACCGTAGCTCCCCCAATTTTTCCTTCCTCCCAATGTCGTACTTCAGCTCGCTTGAGATGTTTTGATAAAACTAGGGCTTGCTATGGAAAAGGGGGAAAAGGGGGGGAGGGAGGTTTGGTTTTGGCGGCACTGTTAAATCACTTTTTAATATTTACTTTATAATTTTTCTCAATTTTTTTTTTAACCTAAATGTTGAAGTTCCAGAAAAAGAAACAAAAGGGAAAAAATTCATATATTAATATATATGAGTATTTGTTGATAGCTTTTTTCTGTATACTAATTTTGAGAAATAGAACAACAATATTCTACTATATATTGAATTATTACAACATCAGCATTTCACATATTTAAAAATATACTAATTCTGAGAAATGCACAATGGCCTTGGCCTAACAATTTTGGCAGCCATACATGAGTGCAATAGTTATGTAAGTCATTGGATCGTTAACAACGGGAAATAAAATAACAAAAATTTGGCCAAGAACAAAATTGACATCCATTCCACTACATATTCTAAGGCTTCATAAAACTACCTGAACAATGGGAAACAACTTCGGAATATTACCAACAATATATATTATACCACCAATATAATATCAAAGCCTCAATTACACAATCAATATAATGGGAATTCATAACGAACATTCCTCAACAAATGCATAAAATATTCAAATATAAGCACGACCACATGAATAAAATGTTCACAATTGTTTGCTCGTTGTTGACTATCCGATGAAAATTGAGAAAAATCAACAAATGTTTCAAAATTGAGAAAAATCAACAAATGTTTCATCACCACCAAGTGTTTGAGGTATATCAGGATAGGAGGTTGTGCTAGCAGATGCAGGGACTGAAGAATTTTGTAAAATCCTTTTCATTTCAATAAAATTTAAGAAATAAATTTCAATCTATCAATAACTTATCAAGCAATTTTTTTTCAATACAATATAATCAATAAGTAAATTAATTACACAATAACAATCAAACAGTATAATAAAAAGTAATATAACAATTGACTAATTAAACTATGAAAGTAAAAAATATATTTACCGATGAAAATTGTATAATTTTGTTGTCTACCCATCAGATAATTGTTGGGCTTGACTCTTGAGAGAATACAATTGAGAAGCTTGAATATGAGATGTTGTTGTATCCTATTCTGGGGATGAACGGGAAGCAAAAAACGAGCCTCGCTTCTAATATCAACCACGCTTGAGAATTCGGTCTTTCAACCTTTAATAGACTAATCTATTCTAACTCGCCGATAGCACGTCCGTAGTTCACCTATCCAAGTCAAATATCCTGGTTCTCTCTTAGAGGCTTCTTCCGGATCGAATGAAAGTGGAAATTCCGGCGGGGATTCTTTCATCTTTCCTAGAGAGAAAGGCGGTTTTGGTCAATGTCACAGACCTACGACAAACAAGAAAGCCAGGCGAAGAACAAGCAAGCAAGAAAGCCAGACCTCCGAAGGTTTCCTTCTTGATCAATCACAACTGCGGGAAAGGGCGTGTAGTGTCAGAGGAAAAAAGAGCTGCCTGCCACCAATCCGCTTCTGCAGAGGGCTTCACTTCCGTGTTCGTGCGGGGGTAATTGAGACTCGAAAACTGAAAGAAGATTGTGAGACTTTGAGAGAATAAAAAATAAAGCCTAAGTATCATTAGGTTTTTCTATTTGATCTATAAATAATGTTAAGGAAAGCTGAAGAGTCTACTGGAAGTGAAAACCTTAAATGATGAAGCCCAATTCCAAGAGTTCTCATTACCTAAAGTCCAACGGGAATAAAAATTTATCATGTCAGCCATCAAAGATATCTATAATTTTTTTAATATATATATATATATATATATATATATATATATATATATATATATGTAGAAAAATGGGCATGGGCTAGCACACTACGGGCCTGGGCTGGGTCAGTTATGGGCTGGGCTTTTAGTGGGCTTGGGCTTTTGGCGGGCCTCGGCTGGGCTAGGTTGGATTTTTTTTCTAGCCCACCATGACCCATTTAGCCCACATAATTCGGACCATTAAACCCGCTACTATTCATGGGTTGGTCCTGGGCTGGCCCACAACGAGCTGGGTTGGGTCGATTCGGCCCATTTGACAACTCTACTTCACTATGTGGGACCGTACCAAGTCCTCCCGAATTGAATATCTATTTGAAGCCTCATCTTTTTTCAAATCTTGACTCAAAATATTATCACACATCCTTAATTATAGGTCTTATAATTAAACAAAGAATATAAACATATATATGTGAATAACAAATCAGAAGAAGAACTTGAATATCAACTAATTTACTTCAATATAAGTATTGAATCGTATCAAACACGCCCTAAGATTATGAAGGTTTAGCTGAACACAACTTAATTAACAATCATAAGAAATAAAATTATAAATATTCATAGCATAACACAAGAATACAAAGTAGAGAAGAAACACCGAATCTTCTTATGAAATCTGACGATTCGTCCCTTGAAGCATGTGGAGTAAAAGATGCATTTTCCTTGCTAACCTTTAGTTGTATAATGTATTATGTATGTCTCGATATATCTTTTCTAAGTTCAAGGGCCAATTATTTATAAGAAATTGACTTAGGGCTTGTCCCATCTTCAAATCGACCGAAATCACAATAATTTGCATGAAATTCCGCTCATGGCGCCTAATCGAGTGGAAAATTGACCGGTCAAACAGGAATTCTGTTGGTCGAGGCCCTCTTGCTCAACCTCATCCAGAAAGCTGCTTTGTTTACCTTGTCACGCCCGTTCATTTGGGCGCTTGCCCCCTCAACCCATCCATAATGGATTCGTCTGGGTTGCACTTTCGCTCAGTCGAGCGAAAAATGGTCTGATCGAGTGCTATTTTTGCTTGACTGCATCCATAATCATTTCGATCCATTTTGGTTTCAATTCATTTGTCTTCATTCGTTCTTCATTTTCTTACTTCAAAATAAAGTAAAATGACTACAAAATGAACAAAAATATGATATCGATTCGATATGATAAAAATGAATTTAAACGAAACAATTTTTACATAAATAAATAATGTTTTTTTAATTAGATAAATAATAATATTGATCAAATACACAATACCCATGAGGCCAAGAGAATTTATGTAAAAGTTAAAAAAATCAACAATCACAAATTGACAATCAGCTGATAAACGATGCACATCGGTGCCACATATAGCGGTTGGTGAACGATAGCTGTTGGGCGAATGTGCATATCATGTTCATTGTGTTGCGTGCATCTCACGACCCAATCAGAAGCCTGTCTATTGGAGATTTAAAGTCACGTACCTCCCTGAAGAGTGGGTTTATTGCAGTGTACACAACCTTTTGCTAGTAACGCTGCAACTGTGTGTACCTAACCAATCTTAAAAATGAAGTAACAATTATCATCCGATCTACAGGGACATTTTAGTCATTCTACCGAACCCCGTAAGCACGAGGGAAGAAAAGAGTCAGTCCATCGTTAACAACTGTCGGTGCTCTGTTTATACTAAATCCCCATGTTTTTTCAGACAATCTTAACTCAAGGAAATAACCCACATTTTGTTTGAACTCCCCAAAGAATCCATCTTTTTCTCCTTAGATCTTGTATTAGATTCCTTGCGTCAAAAACCAGTAATTGTTTCTCGCTTTACTTGCATTTTCTTCTTCTCTCAAGCCTTAGATAGTTTTTGTTTTGGTCCCTGTAAAAATCTCGAGTCTTAGCATGTCTGGATCCAGGCATTAGAAAGTTCAGTTTTCACAGCGAGGGCATTTCTCTCTCAACTTACCTCTCTCTCTCTAGAACAATGGAGGAGAAGAAGCGTTCAAGAGGGTGGTGTGGTTGGTTTCTGGCGTTCATAGTTTTGGCTGCCGTCGCATTTGCAATTTTCTACGCAGTGAAACAGAAGATGCACAAATTAGAGCCAGATGCCGCCCCTGTTCCCGGCCCACCCGGCGCCGTTGCAAAGAAATATGGTGATGCACTTAAAGTTGCAACTCAGTTTCTCGACATACAAAAATGTACGTTTCCCTCTTCCTTTGTTTTTTCCTCAGTTGTTGACTTCTTGCTTCAAATGTGACTTTACTGATTAGATCTGTTCATATTTATCTGTTATAGAATGTCTTGTTGGAATCATAGTACTTCTTCCTCAATCATCTGCACAGTTTTGCTTCACATTAGTTATCATAATTATATTTGCGTTGAAATACCAATATATGTAATGGTTGTCTTGAAATTTTATATGAAGATTGGTTGGTTTAATTCATTTGCTAAAGATTTGATGATGCGTATAGAATGTTTTCTTGAGATTTGAGATATTCTTAGGATAATGTGGGATTTTTATTTGATAATGAAGCTGGAAGGCTGGACAATAGTCAGATATCTTGGAGAGGGGATTCAGCTTTGAAAGATGGAGGTGAAGCAAAATTGGATCTCTCCAAGGGAATGTATGATGCTGGGGATCATATGAAGTTCGGATTTCCGATGGCTTTCACTGCCACAGTGTTGTCGTGGGCTATCCTCGAGTATGGGGATCAAATGAAGGCTGTAAATCAATTGGAACCTGTTCAAGATTCACTTAAGTGGATTACAGACTACCTCATCAAAGCTCATCCTACTGATAATGTCCTATACATTCAGGTAAAATTTATTGTCATATACTGCATACTTGAAGCTGTGATTTAGTGCCTATGATAGATCTTTTATGTGTGTGCGTGTGGGGGGGGGGGGGGGGGAGATGTCTTTGGATTGAGATATCCACTCCTTTCAAATCCCTTCTTTGGATTTCTTGTGGATTTGTAGGAAGAATAGGAAGAATTTCAATTCAAATTGGCAAAGTTTGATAGAACATTTTAAGAGTTTCATTTTTTAGTTCTTAGTTTGTGGGGATGTTACCGTGTGATTATGTGGTAACGTGACTGTGTGTGTGTGTTACTGATGTGAGTTACTATGAGCGTGTGACTGTGTGTTACTCTGTGTTTGTATATTTCTATGTGTATGCATGTATATGAATCCAAGTGTGTGTTGCTCTATGTTAGTATACTTCTATGTGTGTGCATGTATATGACTCCGTGTGTGTGTGTTACATGTGTTGTGGTATGTGTGTGTGACTATTTGACTCATTCCTGAGCAAAAGAGGGAAATGTATTTCTAATTATTTGGTTTCACAATGAATTCAAATCCATTTGGTTTGAATTTTTGGCCATTTAAGCTGAATAGATGACAAAGCCTTCAACCAAAACACAAACCGAGTATAACAGATAAATAGATATCTAATCAGCATTCTTCCTCCATGTCAAATGATTTGGCAGGTAGGCAGCCCTAAAGCAGACCATAGTTGTTGGGACAGGCCCGAAGACATGACAGAGGAAAGGCCTCTCACACAGGTAAACACATCCTCACCTGGAAGCGATGTTGCTGCTGAAACGGCAGCCGCTCTAGCATCAGCATCTCTTGTCTTTCGGGCCTCTGATTCTTCATATTCAGCTTCGCTGCTGAAGCATGCGAAACAATTGTTTACATTTGCCGACAAAAATCGAGAACTGTATAGCATCAGCATTCCCGAGGTCCAAACGTACTACAATTCTACGGGCTATGGTGATGAGCTCTTGTGGGCCGCAAGTTGGCTCTATCATGCCACGGGAGATAGATCGTATTTTGAGTATGTCACTGGAAAAAATGGGGAAGATTTCGCGAATTGGGGCAGTCCTACATGGTTTAGCTGGGATAACAAGCTAGCGGGAGCTCAGGTATATTTTGTCTTTCAGAATAATATGTATGGTTCTTTGATTCATTTTTGAAATATGATATCAGAAGGATCTATAGTTTATCTGTTAACATTTCACGAACCTTTCCTTGAGATGTTTAAACATGTAGTTAAAGTTCGGCAAGTTTAAAAATTATTCTAGAGAAATCATTTGTGTTTTATAGCAGGAAAACTTTGTGAACTTGCAATAAATTTTAGAGTAAATTATGCTGTCAGCTGTATCTGGACAACGTTTTCTTGTAACCAAATCAAGTAAATGTCTTGTTGATAAAGTAATCAAGTCCTTCACTGCAGGTTCTCATGTCCAGAGTTAGCTTCTTTGGTGCAAAAGATGTCTCTAACTCCAATGTCCTCCAGAAGTATAGGGATTCGGCTGAGGCTGTAATGTGCGGTCTTTTGCCCAAATCGCCAACTGCCACCTCTAGCAGGACTGATAGTAATTTTCTTAACAAAGCTTTTTGTTTCAAATTTTATTTATTTTCCAGTGGCATTTCCATATTCTTCCATGGTAATAATATTTCATTTATAAACTTTTATAAATCTCCAGCACACACACACCGGAGTTATATACAGAAGCTTATGGAAAAAAGACATAGCCATGAAATGATGAGTGAGCTAGAGATTGTGACTTTACTTATGGAGGCATGCCTTATCTTGCTTCAATTCACATGCTTTCCTCCTAGCGTACTATAAAAAAAAACGCAAATGTTTTTATTCTTTTGAACATTGAACTAGGAGACACTGTATTGTAGTCTATCAAACTTGGGAAGGTATCAGAAAGATACTATTTTTACCACGAATTAGCAATTGTAGCTCTAAGAACATCTATTTGAGTCTAAGACGGCTAAAGGTTGATGTAATGGGGAAGTTTGTACATTTGTCAAGTGTGATTCTTGACAATTAATGGAGATGAATTCCATATAGAGTGTTCTCCAATGCTCTTATTATTTAATTTCACATATATTAAGTTACATCCTTCTATGTAATCTCAGTTCATGTTGATGTTGCTGAAATTCAACTTATGTGTCCAGATGGTTTGGTATGGGTTAGTGAATGGAATGCTTTACAGCATCCTGTGGCATCAGCATTTTTAGCAGTCATTTACAGTGATTACATGCTCTCATCTCGAACGGCTAAGATATCTTGCAATGGAAAAAATTTTAGGCCATCAGATCTCCGAAAGTTTGCAATCTCCCAGGTACACTTGCTGTCTTACCCACCCACATACATATTTGCTTAGCTCAGGCCAACGGGCCAGCGCGAGCGACCTGGGCCTTCATTTTGCTGGCCCAAAATTGAGTGAGCCTATTTGTCTGACAGGCCAAACTAGCCCGGTATTTTGGGCTGACCCATGATAAACCAGTCAAATTTTAGATAAGTACTGGACTAGGCCTGCAAAATGCTGGCCCAAAGGTAATCTGGGCCCGCCAGCCCAATAACTCCTTGCTTTTTACTTATGTGCCTGCATGGTATTTTCAGGCGAATTATGTCTTGGGTGACAATCCAATGAAGATGAGTTATCTTGTGGGCTATGGGGACAAGTATCCACAATATGTCCATCATAGAGGAGCTTCCATTCCAGCTGATGCAACCACAGGTTGCAAAGACGGCTTCAAATGGCTCGAGTCCGATCAGCCGAACCCCAACATTGCAATGGGAGCATTGGTTGGCGGGCCGTTCCTTAACGAATCATTTATTGATTCCAGAAACAACTCGATGCAAACTGAACCGAGCACGTATAACAGTGCTGTCATAGTTGGGCTCCTCTCGGGTTTGGTAACTACATCGTCTGTGGTTCAATCTTTCACGTAAGAAATGTTTGTTTTCACACTGTTACCATATTTAGGTAATGAAAATATATCCCTTAGCTTTCTTCATAGGGATGAGCTGGTAAGAGTAGAGGCATATTTCGTGCATATCTATCCACTTTGAGTGTAAATTTTGTAGCAGTAATGTGCTGGTATATGTGCTTGAGCTGTTTTATATAAAGTTCAATTTGAAGGGCAGTTGTTTTGTTTAAGTGGTTTTCCATTTGCATCCCGATTCGATTGCAGATTGATATTAGAGGTTGAAATAATTCTGGAAACTGATGTTTGATTTTAGCTTGGTTTTTGGCATGGTAAGGATGTGATTTTCTACCAATCTTACATGAATTAGTTGAAGGCATTGTTTTGATATCAGCTGTCCTACTTCTGGTGATTCATGTTGTGCATTTATTGTAATCTGGCCACGAAAAGTGAATTAAAACAAGCAGGAAATTAAAACAAGCAAGTCCTAAGGTCAATCAAGAATTGAAACAACCCGTCCCTAGATAGAGATTTTCGAGTGGATCGTCCTATTGCTCGATCCTGGTCGAATCGTCACAACATGCTTACTCTCGTTACCAACAATAGAACATCAGTGAACCAGGACTGAACCCTTGATAGAATGGTGAACTTACTTATGTCTAACCCTCTGGGTTTCTGGAATGTCTCAAACGAAGCCCTTCATATTTTTAGTTTAGTTTAGGTCGGATACCTTAATGGGATCGACGCATGTTGGAATGAATATTTTGTGCGGCGCCCCCCCCCCCCCCCCCCACTTGTTAAATTGTATGTAGACCAAAAAATAAACTTATCATAGACGATTTCACTCCAGACTCTTCTCGACACTCCAATAATTATGAAGCACAAGATAGTCCTTTCTCGCTATGGACCAGCTCGAGAACTTTATTTAGTACTTTGATAACAAAAAAATTCAACTTATTTCCGTTGATAAGGTGCGACATCTATCGTCCATTTGCACATACTATAATGTGATGCACTCGACACATGAGACGTGAAGCAAAGTGGAGTGTGCACATGCGCACTACACTGTTATAATGTTGTTATCCACTTCACTGGCTGCTGGAAAAAGCCATGCATGTGTATAACATCAAACACCAGCTTTCTACTGCAACTCATCACTTGATGTTCTTTGCTCTTTACTAAACATGGTTACACGTTCAAGATTGTCCCACACGTGTCGCTATTACATTTGTGATGTTTTTAATGAATCATGCCGAACATGTGAGCACACAAACTGTGCAGAAGTTAACAAGTGGAATCTCGCACAGTTGCACTAAGGCTACTAAAGCTTTGTGATATATCTATGTTGTGTACTTTTTCCATCGGCAGACACAGAAGTTTCCTTATGGATAGAGCACTTAGAAGTGGGCCTCACCTGATTGTGCTATCTATTTTTATTGTAATTGCATCATTATGGATTATAACGCTTATGTATCTTACCACGCCACGACACTATGAGCCCGATATCTCAAAGGGTTCGTTCTCAAAAAAAGAAAAATGGCGCCTCGATTATAAAAATATTTGGATAAGTCCTTCAATTATGAAAAAGTAATTTTAGGAGTCCCCTCAATTATTAAAACTGCAATTACCACATCATTTTTAAGTTACCATATTAGTTCATTTTGTTTGAAACTTTTACATGTCAACATTTTTTATTTTTAAAGATTCTATCAGTATTCCACATCATTTCTAAGCATTTCATTTATTTTTAATAAAAAGCCCGGTAATTTCTTAATTTTTTTACCTCAAATAAAAATTCAAGAATACATCAAAATCGAATTTGAAAAAAAAAAAAATTAAATAATAGTTTTTTTGACTTGTCGAATGGCTCACAAAAACAAAAAATTGAAGCCCTCGCCGGACAACATAAATACAAGACAACTCATAATATTAATTATGATGCATTAAAGCACACATTATAATGAGGGACGACTTAAGGATACAAAATTTAAAATTTAATTAATTTATACTGATAATATAATAAAATGAATAACAAGAAAATACGAAAACGACTAATTATTGCAATAATGACGTCATCACTATATATAAAACAATAAATTTAATAAAAGATCCAAATTGATTTGAGTGTGGGTATAGTTGGTGAATGATAAATGCATGTGATACATTGCCAATGTGTATTGGATAAGGTCTAAAAACAACTTTGTATTAGGGGTAACAATAATAATGGAATCATTATGAATGATATCAGAAATGCACTAATAAAGTGAGTGCCCATTTCAACTTAGTTGGAACCTACTGTTCTAAATTACGACACCAGCAATCGCCATTTGCAACTCTCACTAACTCTATTGCCATTGCTTTTAATTTTAAATGCATAATTAACACTAAAATTTTGTAAAAAGAAATAGTTATAATTATAAATAAATGCCTCCGGTTAAAAAAAAACAAAACTTGTTGGAACCCTAGAGCTTTTAAGCAATATTTATAAACATGAATCGGACCAACTAGTTTGACCAATTTAAACAAAATTTAAATATATATGGCTTTGATTAATAATAAAATTTGATTCTAGTGACTTAAATTGAATCAACAAGAACCAGTCAAACTCGATCTGTCAAAACCGATATATTGGTTTGCATCTGGACTTGAGTTTGATCTATTTTTATTTAATTGAAAATTTTATTTTGTCAATTTTTACTTTTATCATATAAGTTAATTAATTTATAAGTTAGTGGTTATGTATAGAAATGCGTACTAATATACACACACACACACTAACAATTCAAATGTTATAAATATGTGTGTAAGTATATATATTCAAGTCATACATATGTTATTCAATTTTAGATGATGGTTCAACCGGTCGGACTAATAACCCAGTGATAAGTTGAAACAGATTGTGGATTTCTGTTATTCGGGCTGTCTAGTTTTCACGCAGCGGAACAATATCTGTGCGGCCACAAAGACTCCCGCAGCCTCTGTCCGATACCTCATGGGCTTAGGGAATTGCATACTTAGTACTCGACAGTACGGGGAGGGCTGTCCACTGCCCACCATGGCTTCTGAAGAGCATGCCCCTTATAATAGGGAAAAATAAAATTTTTCTTTTTCTACCACTAGACATTGTTTGGTTAAAAAATGCGACTCTTTGCATCTCCCTCTTCTAAACTCCGAATTGACTAAATTCCGTAGGGTAGCTTCCACTCTCAATATGAACTCTGTAAAGTTTCAGCCCCATCTGATACTCTCTCGTTTGGGGGTGGCCTACGCTATGGGCTGCACACGCCCTCGCGCCACTGCACGACCACACTACTCATTGACGGATCCTACTCAAACGGATGCATCTCTGGGTAAAACTTCGTGGAGATACTCCCAACACGGGAGTTCCCACTTAAACAATTTCTAAAAACTCGCATTTGTGCAGGAACCCAACAACCACTTCGCTTCACTGTCCGCAAGGCTTAACGGCCTCAGATTGCAACCATACATGGTGAAAATCTTCCTCATAACTCAAAGTGTTAGCCATTAAAACAAGTCTCAAGTCCCCACTTTGTAAGTGCCTCATTTGGTAAGCCGACAGTGCTGCGCGCAATGCACTGACACTCCTCAGGTGCGCGCACACTACTCGCGTCATGGATAGCTAATCCTAAATATCCCCGACAATCTCGAGGATTAGCCTGCTATCCCATGACACAAGTTCATTGTTAGATTCATTGATTGATTTGAGTTTAAAAATATTGTTTTTAAAAGAACTGATGTCTTTATTAGCTTTTTCTTTTTAACGGAGAAGTCGTATCATGAAAATACGCAATATGTTTTTTAAAATTAATTTAAAAATAAAATGTTAATCAATATTATTATTTAATAAGGTGGTGTTATTAGATTATTAAGAACATCAAGTCCAAAACTGAAAAAACAAAAAGTCAATGCAAAATTTCCTTTGTATCAGTTTAACTTTTGGGCACATAGATTTCAGGTTTTACCCCAATTTATCGACAAGCTCACATCGTTCACTGTTCTATACCTAATTCAAATAATGGTTTTTGTTGTTAGCGATGATGTTTGTGAAGTTTTGTACTAATGTATAGGGTCATCAACTATCTATGCTATTCTAGTGCAAATTTAATATTATGTTAGTGCAAAATTAGCTGATTTTTTATTTTTACTTTTATAATATTTACATATCAAACACATAAAAAATGGTTTAATTTACTATAAATTCAAGTCACACATAAGTACTACAACACCCAAAAAAAAAAAAAATTCACATTTAACATATAATTTTTTAATTTTATATTTTTAATAAATTAATGATCAAGAAAATATTATTAATTTGATATATTGCCTGTAAAATTAATTTGAAAATAAAATGTCTTTAATTTTAATTTTATTTCTGAATAATAATAATAATAATAATAATAATAATAATAATAATAATAATAATAATAATAATAAGAATAGTAGTAGCAATAAAATAATAGTAATAATATAATATTAGGCTATACATAATTAGTATCTGAATATTCCAAATATTTCTTTTTGGTAAACACCAATTATATAACCGAAAAATATATATGTCATTTTTTATGGCATAAAATTGCAAAAATAAGATTGAGTTAGTATATAAAATTAATTTAGATGTAAGAGCAAAAATTAGATCTCAAGTTTCTGACAATTTATGGGAGTGATTTGTGTCAATGTGTTTTGCGGAAAATATCCAAATTATCCTATGGTGTACTATATCATATACAAATATTAGATCCAATTTTTACATAAAAAGTAGCAATAAAATTTTAAACTAATTCGTAATTTATCATTTATTAATAGAAATATTAAGTTTGGTTTCTAACAAAATTTGGTTAGTTTTTCCCTGTACAAATTTTGAAAATTTAATTGTCACAAATTAATTGTATAATACAACACGAGTTGCCTATAGTTATTTTTCTAAATATTGGTATTTAAAAAACGTGACACATATCATTAGCATAACAAACATTTTAAATAATCAATAATATATATATTTATATATATATATATATATATTATATTGTTTAGTAAGACCTTAAACATATTGCACAAGGTTCACTTGTACTAAGCCTATTTGTAATTATTTAACAATTTTAGTTTATAAAAAGGTCATCTTCATTGAGCCCACATTTTAAAGCATATACAATTATTTATGTTTTATTCAATATAATAATTGTTTTGTTTTCCTTTTAAAAAATATTATACATCTAAGATTATTTCTAATTTCTTAAATTTTAAAATTGTTTTTACTTATTATTTCTATTTTCTATTTTGATTGTTTAAAAGGCATCACTATCCTAAATAATAATTTTAAGAATGTTCTTTTTTTTTTTTTTAAATGCCCATGTATAACAAGACTATATGTTCAAAGAGTAGGCTTCCTGCACATCGGTTGCAGGGATTCTAGGATTCTTGCAACTTAATCCACCAAAACTCCACTTCAAATATATGAGTGGATCTAAAAAATGCGCAAAAAAGAAAAGAAATCATGTCCAACCACATGCAGTAGCGTTCAACACACGTGCAGCTCATGTCTAACGATTTAGGGTTCTCATTGGGTGTGAGTTATACTCTTTAGTTAACCAAGTAGTATTTTTTTGCTAAACAAATTATACCTTTGAATTAAGCAAGTAATATTTAGCGATTTTTTGGTTTACTTTTCGTTGAATCTATACTAATATAATGACATAGTAGTCTAAAACTAAATTACCGTCCATAGCCAATAAATAAATATTAATTAATAATTTCTTATAAAACTTATTATTAGTTTAAATTTGAACACATTTAATCAATTTATATTTTCATATTAGTTTGAAGGTGTTATATTTTAAGTAAATGAGTAATACTATTAAAAGATAATATAATATTATTTAAATAAACAAGTAATATCATTCATAAAGACAAGTAATATTGAGCAAATGTTTTGTTCATTTCTTAACACATATGTTATTATTTAACTATGAAGATCTTACTCTTTGTGTTGCAAGGTATTATTATTTATCTATAAAAAGTGATACTCTTGTGTTGCAATATCTTAGTCTATATGTTCAAACGCATTATTGCATAACCTTAAATATATTACTCCTTATATTGAAATGTACTACCGCTGCTTCATTATAAAATGTATTACTCTTTGTGTTAAAATATATTACTTTTTAAGCGTAAATGTATTTATCTTTTCGTTGATATGTGTTACCACTTTACCTTAAGTGTATTACTTTTTGTGTTGAAAGATATTTATGTTTAACCGTAATTGTATTACTCTTTGTATTACAATATATTACTGTTTAACTGATAAACATAGGATTTACATTCAATTTGGGGTTATTATGTATAGTTTTTAGGCAATTGCATGTACCTAAGTGACGAGTTCATCATGATTTTGTTATATTTTGTTATGTCACGTATTTGTTGAAGTTTTGACAGAAAAAAGATAATTAAGGGTATATAGACCACGTATGAAGTCACACGGACCGTGCTTATCCTCGTGATGTGATCTTAACCGTCATGATTTTGGATGATTCGGGCATATCCTCTTGATTTGGTGTGATTCGGGCATATCGTCTTGATTTTCTGTGATTCAGGCATATCTTCTTATTCCAAAACAGAGATATGACGGTTGTCAAAACCCTAGTAATTGTCTATAAAAGGCCACTACAAGAAAAATGTTAATAGACAATGGAATTTTTTCGTTGTCTTTTTAAACTTATGACTGTTGTTGAATCCACTGTTGTTAAAGGTGGCACTAAAAGACAACGGTTTATAATTGTTGTTTTTTTACAATTTATGCCCATGAAGACAACACTTTAAGCACAACGGTTCGTACCTATTGTCTTTTACCGATTTATGCAAAATGTTACAACGACAGTTTTTTATTGTTGTCTTTCAGAACTGTTGTGCTTGCTTTTATAATATATTTTTTTTTCCATTTTGGAGATATTTTTTATTATAATTATTATATAACCAAACTTTTAAAACAAAAATAATAAATCCAAATTTATAAACTAATTAACATTAGTACATAATGTACTTAGTCCACAAAAAATATCAATATAATTCTAACAAATAAAAACAAAGTATATTTGACATACCAATTAACGGTTACAATAGTCATTTCTAAAAATCACAAACTAATTAAAGATAAATGTCACTGCAAATTATGATCTACTACTCCATATAGCTGCCACCACATCACAATCTGTCAAATGTACAAAACAAATCATATATTGATTATAAGTCAACTACTAAATAACAACAAATGATCCATGTAAAGTGATGCCTTAAACTACTCATATATATGTTATTGAACACATTCTGTCCATTCCGTACGGACTTCATCAATATCAATTAGAGAGTACCTCTTAGTATGTGCGAACTGTGAGACAAAAAGATATTAATTATAAGTAATCTAATGAATAATTCTCAAATATCCAAATTTATAAATTGATAGAAAATTATTACAATTGGTCGGAGCGAAATCATATCTGCATTTGCATCTTCATCAAGCAATTGTCTCATCTACCACAATACATAAAAACCACATTGTTTGGAATTAAGTTGCATTGGGATCTACATTGAAGACATATAAATTAATGGTTAATAGCAAAAAGTTGGAACACTTATTAGTCACAAGTTTTTATACCTCTTTGAGTACTTCAAATATTAGTTGTTTCCTTCATTGCTTTTGAATTTCAGTATTGAACATTCTTATGGCCCTTCATTCATAAAAGTTGATAACCACATAAGGAAATAAAAGATTTTATAACCAAAAATAAATAAAATTAAAACTTACAAATCCACAACTTTTTTCAAATTTGATCATGCAAGCAAAGATAAAGGAGATCCAACAATACGATCTCCTTATGGGGATTAGTGACTGTAAGAATCCAGTGGGCACTACAAAACATAAGTAATTAGAGCATAAAAATCAAGTCAACAAAATATGCAATTAAAAAAGAACATCAACTTACCCTATATTATATGGTGCCAAAACTAATTGGTTAGCCAATGTATCATTTAGCTTACTTGCTAATGCACGCGCCCTTCTTTTTATTTCATTGTCTAGAGAGTTTGCATCTTCTTTTTATGTCATCGTGATTAAAAGTGGCCTTGACCAAAAAAATAATAATAATCATAATAATAAACAAAAAAAGATAAGGATTGAGTAGATATCACATTACTAAACCCATGCAGGAAAACCACGTAGATTTCAAGTCCCTCAACTTTCTGTCATGTTTTACTAAACCCACATACAAATGCACTTAATGTGAATAATGCTGATATAAGCTAAAGGACTTGGTAAGGCAACATGGTACACGTTCAAGAACATGGTGAAACAAAATTACAATATAATGATCTAAGTCAAACAAATTATAAGTTTAGGGACTGAATAAAAACACAGTAGTTGTATAAAAGCTTAATGGAATAAAACTTAAAATTTCATGGCCAGAAAAATGACCTTACCTTCATAGAGACAATCAATGAACACGCACAAGTTAAAATGTTCCCAATGATGTCATATAAGACCACAACCACTCACATAGCACTCGAACTAACATTCACATGTTAAGAGCATCCAAATTTTCCCAATTGTATGTTATGTAAGACCACGATTGCTCATATGTTCCCTACAATGGCCAAACTATAAGATCTTTCTCATGTTTAGTGCACATAAGATAATATATGGCTACACATGGGCACAGTTCTGGTTTCAAACCAAAATCGGCGGTCAAAAGTTTGGTTTAACTAGTTGACCCAATTTTGGTTTGGAACCGAAACCAGAATCAAAACCTAGTCGGTTTGGTTTCGATTCCAAAACTGCCGGTTTTGGTTTCAAATCGGGGGTTCCAAGTGTGAATTTGTAAAAAAAAAGAACCAGGAACAGGAACTTGAACAGTGAAACCGGCGGTTCTAGAACCAAAATCAGAACCGACTATATGCTGGTTTGGTTTTAGTTCCACCCGTTCCGGTTCCAGGAACCGGTGGTTCTGAAATCAAACCAGAATCAGAACTGGCGAAACTGTGTCCATGTCTATATATGACCAATGTCATGGCAATTATAGATTTTTGTATATGCCAAACAGCATAGCCCACCAACATTTTAGCACCAACATACTTCATAATGAAAATTTGCACGTTTCAGGCCGTGACCATAGGAACATGCTCTAGTGTGCTGGAAGCACATTACTTGGATGCAGAAAGATATGACTGAAGTAAAAGATCAAACATCAATCATCAAGGCCCAGCTAGCCTAAGAATGTTCCAACAACTGTGAGATTGGGCACTATAGAGAAGAAGTTATAGAGAATACAATGACAAAAAAGATATCCTAGCTATTGGGGGCACTCTGTTAAATCATTTCCATTTCTAGCAAACTGATTTTTCAACCTCAAATACAAAAATCTCTAATGGAAACAAGCAGAAATCTAATCTAAAAAGAAGAGAAATTTGTAGTGTGTGTATGTATGTATGTATATGGAGTCTTGACTCCACTTTAGCAGAGAGTACTGAAAATTGGGAAACAAGTTCAGAGTGGTAGCATTCTTTGGATAGATATGTATAGATGCAACATTCACAGTGATTTATTATTATAGATAAGAATATGACGCAAGAGTATATATTTGTTTGACCCTAAAAAAAGGAGTGAAAGTTGTAAATTGCTGTTGAAATTGTTGTCAATAATTTCTATCTCTAATCTCTGTTCTCAAATATATACACATATTTAATCTCTTCTCCACCATCAAACTTAATTAATAGTCCAGAAAGCGAGAAACAAGTGGTATTTATTTTCAGACTCTGAAACGGCATAAAAGGACTTAGAGGCGGCGAGTGTGAGGAACTAGGGTTTTTTCCCCCACACAAGACAACTATTCAAGGTGTAGATTTTGGTTTTTCTATTGTAATCCAGAAAAATCAATTGAATTATACAACACGATAATCTGTAGAATTATACGACACGATAAAAGGTTTTGGGAGATTGTACTTGAAGAGAAGCACGCCTATGTTCCGCTTGCACGAGATTCCTAGCTTTCGCTTATTGACAAAGAAGAGGAGAGGAAATTCAGAGGAGAGAGATGCATCGACAGCTCTGGAGCTGCAGCGACGCCATTGTAGGTGCAATGATGGTTTTGGAGATGCAGCGATGAGGATGTGTATCAGCGATGGTGAAATTCAAATTCTGGAGGTTGGTTTTGGGTTTGAAGATGATGAAATCATATTTTGGGGTTGAAGATTTAGGGGAGAAGATCAACAATGGAGAAGGTGAATAGGAGATAAAATTAAGATAAAATATTTATATGTTTAAATATTATGTCGACTCATGTTCAATCTGATGACTTAGAACAAATGGTTAAGTATTGCATTTGATCAGCAATTTACAAAAGTGTTGTAAAAATTGTTGTTTTTTTAATTACATAAAAAGTGAAAGACAACACTACCAAAATGTGTTGTAAAAAAGTGTAGTCTTTTAACTCTTCTCACGCTGACAACACATGAGACATATCCATTGTAACAAAAGCGTTGTCTTTGTGCGAAAAAATGCATTAATGACAACAGTCAAATAAAAGTGTTGTCTTTAAGGGATAAACCGTTGTCGTTTTGTGTATACTTAAGAAAAAAGACAAAACTTTTATGAAAAAATGTTGTAAAATATTAAACGACAACACAAATTACTAAAAACCGTTGTCTATTGGCATTTTTCTTGTAGTGGGGAGACTAGACAACACAATATACATAAGATTTTATGTTTAAAAATAAGGATACAAAGGAGGACCAACCGACGAAGTCATCGAAACGAAGATCGTTTGGCTTCAAATAGTTTTCTTGCTTTTGTTCTTTTTTGTGTTTGCCATGATTGTTAATATGTTTCCCATGGATTATGTACTGAATATGTGTAGCTAAACATCTATTGATTCTAGGGAGTGCGTGATTATGGATTCATATGTTTTTCTTAAATGATATTATTTCCGTTCCTATATTTGTGTATGCTTCCTTGATTTGAATATCGTATGTAATTATGTGACAACTAATTACATACATGTAGTTAATTCATTATTGCCTGAGAGAGAGTAAGTGGTTAACGGATTAGGAATGCATAACACAAACTTGCTAGATCGAGAGATTGATAAGTATTTTGATGAGAATAGATCCTAGGCACTCTTGGAAGTTTGATAATATCTTGAGAATGATCAGTGTTGTCTTATCTATTTTTTAACTCAGGAGAGAGGATCCAAATATATTAGTGGTCCTCATACAAATATAGGAATTAAATATGGTTTAATACATTAAAAGAAACTTATATGTGACATATGAATGCATGTCTCTGGAATCCATATAATCTGTGAATGTCCTTAGTTGTTTGAATTTGTTTTGTTATCTATTTCTTCTCTTTATTTGTTTTAGTTTTTTTTATAAAACTCATTTCAAATATTAAATTCTTTGGATAAAGGAAAATATCATAAACAAATACTCATTTGATTTTACTAAATACAGTCAATGTGGATACGATACTTGTTCTCATCATATTTTACTATAATTTACCTTCTGTACTTGCGGTTGTATTTTAAGTGAAATAAAATAGCGAACAAGTTTTTTGGCATCGTTGATGGGGACTAAAGTAATTTACAACTGATATTCATTTCAGATATTAACTTTAATTTAAAGTGTATATTGTAGTTTAGGATATAGTTTTTATTTCTTTACTTAATTCGTGTTGTGTTTTTGCAGGTAGTTTATGAACACTAGCTCCAAAGGTGCAAGGCATTTAATACCAATTGATCTAGAGATTGAAGCGACTGCTTGATACAGAAGCACTTCTAGAATGAGAGAAAATAGAATGGAAGAAATAGAAGAAATGCGTAAAGAGATGGAGGAGTTGGGAGCTTTGATGAGGCAACAACAACAACAACAACAACAACAACAACCTCCAGCCCCACTTATTCAAGAAGTCTTAGAACCTTTAAATACTGAAAATTATGGAGGAAGACGACTACAAGCCATAGGTGCAAATAATTTTGAACTTAAACCTTCTTTAATATCTATGGTACAACATAATCAATTTGGTGGTGGTGCACTAGAAGATCCCAACGCACATCTGGCACAATTTTTGGAGATTAATGACATCATTAAGATGAACGGTGTGGGAACCGATGTGAAAAGGCTTCGATTGTTCTCGTTCTTTTTTAGGGATAAAGCAAAACAGTGGTATGACATTGAGATTAAAGAACGAGATCGCTGTGTTTAGACAATTCTATCAAGAGCCTATATATGAAGCATGTGAGAGGTACAGAGATCTCTTAAGAAAGTGCCCCCGGCATGGATTTACAACCGATCAGCAGGTATGTCATTTCTATAACAATTTATTAGAGCTAACTCAAAATCAAATTGATGCAGCCGTAGGAGGAGCTCTATTATCATTAACTGTTGATCACAATGGCCATCACAAAGGAATTCAGTGAGAAAGGTGGCTGAAATTTCTAATACGATGGATGAAATGAAAGAGTTGTTTGCACAAATGGCTACCATGGCCCAAGCTATCAAATTGCTGGCTAAAAATGCCATGTCACCATATGAAAATACTCAAGAACAAGCAATTGTAGCCCAAGACACACTCGAGGATGTGAATTATATGCAAAGAAGAGGTTACAATGACAGTATAGACAACATCTGTTTGGATAAAGAGATAGACTCAATTATTCTGATCCAAACATTTTTTTGCAGCCACCACCCGATTTCTCTGTTACAAACGGAGTTATAAATGATGGAAATAAACCGAATTTGAAAAATATACTTGCTTCTTTTATGTAGACCACAAAGCAAAGAATGGATATGGAGACATCAAAGGTTTACAATTTAGCCATCACGGTGAACAATTCACGATCGAATTTGGAGCTCAAATAAAATCTTTGGAGATGCAAGTTGGTCAATTGACTAAAATAGTGGGAAGTATACAACAAAAAAGATAATTTTCAGGTACCACCGAAATCAACCCAAAGGAGCAATGTCATGCCATACATGTGAGGGACGAGCTGTCTAACAAAGAAGAAATTAAAAGTGAGAGAGTTGATGGGGTGAAGAAGCAAATGAAGTCAAATATGTGCCACCCCTTGCATACGTCCCACCATTACTATTTCCACAAAGGCTAATGAAGCAATCGAAGAAGATACAATGTACTAATTTCTTAGAAAATTTTAAGAAATTATCAATTAATATTCTCTTTGCTGAATCTATTGAACAAATGAATAACTATGCTAAAATTTTGAAGGAAATTCGGGCGAAGAAAAGGAGAATTGAAATCCATGAGACAGTCAATCTAATAAAGAAATGTAGTGCAATTCTCCAAAGAAAGCTTCCACAACAGTTTAAGGATCCAGGAAGCTATACAATAGCATGTGAAATTGACAACACTCACTTTAATAAAGTGTTGCGTGATTTAATACTAAAATCTACTCATGTGGGTTCAATCCTCATTGGAAGCTTATTTTCTATATTTTTTTTTTCCTTTTGTGTCTCATGCATAGGCATTGGAGGTCGCAGTTTTAAACCTAGTTGGTAGCACACTTTCCCTTGTTTTTCAACTTTAGTTACCTGGTGGGTTGGATCGACCTAGATCGGTGTAACTGATGTATAAAAGTTTTAATTTGTTTAAAAGTTAATAGTTAGTTAATCATGAAAGTTCATTCTAATTAGCCATTATAGATGTATTTTCTCTCTTTATCTTAAAAGGTAAATGCAATTTTGAATCATTGCACGATCAAAACATTAACAATTATTAATTGAGATGTTATAAAATTCTAAACTATAATTTTTATTTGTGCAATATTTATTTATTTTCTCATTAACAATTATTAATTGAGATGTTATAACATACTAAACTATAATTTTTACGTGTGCAATATTTATTTATTTTCTTATAATGTCATAATTTTAATAGAAATATGTAATTCCAATAGAGTTAAAACTTATGATAAGTATTTTTTAATAAAATGATAAATTGTATTGTGTGTACTTTAATCTAAAAAAGACCTCATTTTATTCATATAACAAATCTCTTGATGTAAAGTATTATCAACAAAAAATAAGTCATTGTTATTTATACTAGTATTTCTCCCTATGTTGCACGATTTATAATATAATAATATAATAAATTATTGTAAAAATAATAATATAAATATTAAAATAAAACCTAGAATTATATAAAATGTATTTTAATAAAAATTGTTTAAAATAACAATATCTAACTATATAAAAATATACCACAATTAATATATGAAAAAATTATTTTATATTTAAAAATTAATAATTTGTTATTATATATGAAATATGGATATCAAATTGACAATGATGAAAAAATAATTAATTTAATATATTTCTCATAAAAAATTGAGTTGAGATGAAAAAGACATGATAGTTTCTAAAAATAGAAAACTGACTATAGGCAAGAAAATAATATTTTTGTAAGTTAGTCCATCTATTCTGCATTTATATAGTTATAGATAATGCGGGTTATTGTGTGACAATTCAAAAGAGATTAAAACTTTTGATTCTTTCATAAGAAAGTGCTTCAAAATTGTAGAAAAACATTGTTCACTTAAATTAAAATATTAAAAAATTGATATTTTTTATTTACCTTTCTAAGACTTAGATATACATTATATTTTTTGGGTCTATTACAAACATTCATGGATTGAATGTTTTTAAAAAAAAATTCTGTGATAAGAGTAACATAGTACCACATGTATAAATAGTTCAATCATAATGATTCAAATATAAATATGCATGTTTTCATTATCAATTATCATTAATAATACATGTCTGCATATACATGGAAATTAAATTGGTACAAATGAACATGGTCTAAAATGAATTTACGTTAGAACAGAAATTGAGATATAAATGAAGACAACATTTGACAGAAATAATGTAATAAAAATTTACAAAATCTAATTAATGGACGGGAAAAGTTAAAAGTATATAATCTCCTAGGATATTGACCTACACCTTCTTCTATGTATTTTGTGTAAAAGATGTTGAATTATATACGTCAACGAGCAATATCCGATATTGTGGTATAACCAAGTTGTTGTTCCATCTCCCAACTTAGCTTTGGTGCATCCCCATTATGTTTTGGAACATAATCCTGCATTAAATAAATTTATATTTTAAAATATAATCATAGAAATATAATTTGTTTGTATGATGATATGATTGAGTTAGGAGCATCCGCCATATACAAATTAAGGCTATGACCGATGTTGTACCTCTAGCTTGGACATAAGTTCATGGGCAGTTTGGGCAGATAATATAATGTGACGGGCAGAAGGTGCAATGAAACCCTCATCCACAGCCTTGTCTATGAAAGACAGCAAGGAGTTGTAGTACCCATCGACATTCAGTAATCCCACCTGTAATTAAATAATAACATAATTATGTTAGAAATAGAATAGAATAGAATAATTAAATAAAATAAAAAATCCAATGATCCAACATTTTTGCAAAAGCAAAATAAAACTTAGGCATAAAACTCGATCAAGTTTTACGATTGTAATTAACCTCGTAAAATTTGATCAAGCTCTCGACTTAGAGTGAGGCTCGTTAGAATCGTAAGGCGCAGACATGATCAAAATTGTGGAATAAGTAATAATACCGGTTTGTCATGAATTCCAAGCTGAGCCCAAGTGATGACCTCTAACAGTTCTTCCAATGTACCATACCCACCTGCAAGTTAATATTTATAAAATATTACTAACCAACCAATTTGAAGTACACTTGTACATTGGTTCCACATGACTAGCATGTACAAATTTCCAATCATCATCAAATTGAGTGTCACAAGCAACTTCTTACACACAACATTTAATTAAATCTATCTTTGACTACCTATATATAATAATAAATTAATAATTAAGAAGTAATTAAAATATTTATTTATTTATTTATTTTATAATAATTACCAGGTAGGGCTATAAATGCATCTGCTTGTCTCGCCATCTCTGCTTTCCTTTGGTGCATACCAGAAACAGCTTTCACTTCTCCGACAGGCTCCCCTGTTATCTGAGGTGACGTTATCAACCCTAACTTCATGTTATGTTCTTGTAATAAATGTTTGTAATCATCCGAATAGGACTTTGACTGTTTTTAGAATTTTGTAAATACTATATTCTGTGAAGTATAAATATTATATAAGATAGTGATTTATCAAATATAACATTTATAAAATGGATTATAGGAGTATATAATCCCAGAATTTGCATTGGAAAAAATGCCGAATCAAATTTTAAATATGGCACAAAAAAATATTTAATAATATAATATCTTACAATACATTATCATACAATTTCTTTTTTCCTTAAAACAGAGAAAGTGAAAAGAGCCAAAAAGAAAGTAAAAAAGAAGAAAGAAAACACAGTTTTGCTTTTTTTTTTTTTAATATTTTATTTAATTACCTCTCTGGGCATCAGAGTTTTGGGAATAACCCTGTAAAAAAAAAAAAAGATCAATTTTGGGAAAAATTAAGAATTTTATGTAGAAAAAATAAAAAAAATAAAGAGAACAAAAAAAAAAAATTACCCTAACACGTGGCGACCGCCATTATACACAGCTTGAGAGACTAGTCCCATCAATCCAATGCTTCCACCTCCATAAACCAAGTCTATGTTCCTTTCAACCTGTCCATTATTAATACCTTTTCAGTCTTTATATATATATATTTCCACGCACAGAGACATTTCTGGCACTAGCACGCAATACCATTTCAACTTGAACACCATATTACAATTATGAATTAACAACTCAAACAAAAAATAAAGAATAATATGATCTCCATAATCATCCCTGTTCAGCTTAATACCACATCTTAGCTGATAAAAAGTCCAATCTTTTCAATTAAAAAAAAAAAAACCCTGCTGAATTACAAAAGTTGACAACATGATAAGCAGAAAAAACTAAAGAATGTAAATATTTTCTTCATTTTCTTGATAATTAAGCAAAAGATTAAATATAGTAACTATAAAGAATTACCAATTCTTTTCCAAGCTGTACGGCAGCAAGCTGGTAGCTAGGGCTCTTCCCAGGGCTGCTCCCACAGAAAACACATATCCTCTTGAATCTTGATGGTTTTGTTAGCTGCTGCTGCTGCTTATTTTCCATTTCAGAACCCACACAGAAAATACTTTCTTCTTGAAAAGGGATTTTATCTTTTTCTTGTTTTACTCTGATTTTGTGGGTAAGTTTAGGTGAGTAGAGGGATTGTTCAAAGCTGTGAAGTGTGATACTTGGAATGGAGAGAGAAGTGAGGAGAATGGTGTGTAGAGAGGGAATGAATGAGATGAAGGGGGAAGATGGGCACATTGGGAAGCATTTGGTCCCCTTTTATATCCAAATGTCTATGCTCTATGGCATTCCAATCCTTTTTCTACACCTGGCACATGTTTTTCTTTTTTCTTTTTCCTTTTTGTTAATATGGATTATTTTATTTGGCGAATTGATGTCATTTTCAATCTAAAGTCTACAGAAGAAAAGGAGATAGCTGGTCACTGGCCTCATATTTCTTTTTATGGGATTTTTCTTGTTCATAAGTTTGGGAATTTCTGTTCGGGGTATGACCCATGTGTTTTCCCTTATAGCCCTATATATCTATTATAAAGTAATACATCCGCTTCCCTAAAAAAAATTCAGTTTGTGTGACTATTTTAGTTATATACGTCAAAATCTTTTTTTAGATGAAACGAAGTAATTTATCTAATTATTAAATAAAATTACATTATCATTGATGTGATTATTTAAAAAAAAATTCATAATTTTGTAGGTGTGACCCCAACCTATATATTAATCTAACACTAAAAATTACATTATGACGGACATTAATAAAAGAAGCCATAAATCTACCCAAAATTAAAATTAATTAAAGCAAAAATTAAGTTACACTTTAAACGATAAATGGTTTGTAAATAACAACACAACATAACCCATTTGCAACAATACATTAACAGACTGTTAAACCAGCTCGAACAACTTAGCAATAAAGATTGAACTTCAGGAACTGTCTAGGGCTCATTTCTACTGCAACAAAGATGGATATCAATACAATATCATACTCACTGTCTAAACCTGCTATGATGTACATAATTTGGTCTGATTCTTTAGCTGGTTGACCAGCTGAGACAAGAAAATCAAAGCATTCTTTGAGTTTGTTCAAGTATCCTCTAATGGAGAGGGTCCCATTTTTATTTTTATTTTTTGGAGCTTATACTTGTACTGTATAAGCTTGGCAGACGTTTGGGATGCATAATTGATGGTAATGCATTCCAAATATCTTTAGCAGTTTGAAAACCAACAATTTGTATAAGAATATTTTAAAAAAGAGATGTAAGAATCCAAGAAGCAAGTAATTTGTCTTGCCTCTTCCAGGATATATAGGAAGGATTGGGAATCTGTTGTTGATTTTCTTCATAAAAAATGAACTGATCTGGGGCTGTAGCATTTGGATCAAGAAGAGATTCAAGTCCATATCCACTTATGGTGATAATAATTTGTTTCCAAATAAGATAATTGCTATCATCAAACTTAATTGAAATAAGCTGATGAGGTAAAGCAATGACATTGGCTGTGGTGTGAACAACCAAATCCATGATAGTTATAATAAACCTTTTTTTTTTTTTTTTTGGAGAGAAGAGATTACCAGAGACACGAATCAATCCCTTTGATACCATGATGGAAAAATATAAAAAAGAGAAGAAATTCATTACTGCAACTTAAAGGAAATAAGACATATTATGGAGAGTGTAATGTGATAATTTTATTGATTCACGTGCACTACATATTTATAGGCACACATGACAACTAACATTCTCATCTATGCAATTACAAATCATCACAAAAATGATCCTAACAAACTTGTACTATGATTGATCACTTTCTTCCACTTGTCCATCATCAAGACTATGAGAATCTGATAAGCTGGCAGGCTTATCATCTAGTAAGATAGGCTGATGATGGAACACTCTGTAATATCTTCTTTTCTTGAAGCATTTTTGCTGCTGAGTTGTTCGAGTTGGTTTAACACAGACATTTTCAAACAATCCTCAAAATAATAAAACAGGTGTTAGGTGCCCAGAAATCTGATCAATACAACCCATTTGCCGTAAAACTGTAGCTGCTCACAATCATATTCGAACACTATACATCAAAACTAAATATTGGCTATAGTAGACCAACTCTAGAACACATATATTTCCATACATATATCAGTGCAAAAATAATTCATATTATAGATGAAAATTAGTGATAAAAAATATCAGTTATTAAATAATAAAAAATAGAAACAAAACATTAGATAAAGTGGAAGACAACTTTTTAAAAATCATTAATGTCTGGTTCATGACGGATTTCAACCGAATATTATAAATGAACATATTTCATATATGTTTCTGTAGGTAAAATTGCCTTCAATTCAATATTAGAGTCGAAAATTAAGTGAAAACTCGTTTCTAAATTTTGACAATCAACATTTTAGTGAGGAAGTAATTCTTGTAAAATGCGTCACTATTTTAGTTTATAAATGGATATGATGTCATTATAACCAATTTTTGTCATCTCTAATTTGATTTTTTCTTATAGTTTAATAATAACAAATCATAAAATAAGAAGTCTTCATGATAAAATATATGTGAGGTGCCATAATTGCCTAATTTCCTTTTTCTTTGATGTATTTTGAATGTAAACCTCCTCAATAAAATAGAGTTGTAAAAAAAAGTCAAATTGGCCGAGTCTAGCCTAGGCTCGTGTGAGCCTGCCTGATAAGTGGACCAAATTAACATGTAACCACTAGTGAGATAGGCTAGGCTAAGTTCAAACATAAATATATAAGCCAAGCTCAGCCCATGGGCAGTAAATAGTGGGTTGGTCTCGGGCTGAGCATGGCTTATATGAGCTGGTTTGGCAAACTATAGCTCGTGTGCTAATTCATTGGCCATTATATTTATATATATATATATATAAAGTCGGTTCATCTTTTACAAAAAAATATATTATCACTTTGATATAAATTACACGAGAATGACTATCCTAAATATTTACGGTGAGCACTTGCTCATTTGATAATTAAAATCATATGATATATCATGATCATATTTGCATGTGATCGCCTATATTTTAAGAAGTTTATACCGCAAGTGCACGGTGTAGTTTGTATATTAGGTGAGCAAGGCCAAACACACGTGGAACGATAAAAGAAATAAATTTTATGAAATATTCTTCTATTCTTATTTAAAAACATGATATATGAAGATAAGATTAACTAAAGTAGAAAACTACCAACTAACAAAAAGATATGAATAATCATAAATAAAAGTGAATTCCAAGACTATGCGTTCATTTTGCATAAATTTATATCAACTAGGTATCATTTAGATTTCAATATTGAACAATCTTATCTAGATAATGGCATATTTAGATGCATCTCTCTGTCGAACATAAACAATTAGTAGATTCATTATTGATTAAGTCCTCTCTTGATTTTCTCACCATTAATTAACTCCTAACAGAAAATTAGATTCTTTTCCTATGATACAATAAAACCAATCTCCCAATTTAAACATTTATATATTATGAATTTCTCCAATCAATAACTGAATGTCACCTTCTGATCTTGGTTCAATTAATTAAACATGCATAAAAGTGAATCCAAAACAATCATGCATGGGTGTTCTCCTAAATCTATAAGGCTATAAAGACTTATGAGTCAAGGAACCAATTGCAAACAATACATCATAATTATATAACTAAATTGGTAGCCCATGCAACTTAGACCAAATTATAAGAAAATTCAAATGTAAGTGTAAAAGTAGGCATTTGATGAAATAAACACATGACACTAAGCAATCACCAATGACATTTCAATCCGTGGTCTTTTAAAGTCATATTATAAATAAAGAATAATGAATGTGTAATTATTTATAAAGTTCCAATTAAAAATTTCAAAAATATTAAAGCATTTGATTCCTTAGTTATCACCTATCCCATTGGAACATTATATAAAAGTCTTTCGCACAAAAAATGAACTACATAAGCTCCAACAATATGTTCATTTTAGGGTCGGAAAAAGATGATCAAAGGCTTACCATCATGAATTGCTAAAGAACCTATAAATCTTAACGTTAATCTTTTTCCCTAGATTTTGTATTCATCTTTTCTACATATAATTGGGGTAGGAGGATAGTGGAAAGACATATTGTAAACCACCAACATAAATGAATAACATAGTTTGTACACTTGATAAAATATGTGGTAGATTGCATATTATTGGGACCATATATTAGTAGATCAACACACTCTGGGAAGAGCTGAAATAAGCTATCTAGGGTGTTCCCTATTTTATTTCACTTAAAATACGACTAGCAAATGCATGAGGTAAATTATAGTAAAATATGGTGAGGACATATGTCGTATCCAGAGGGACTGTATATAGTAAATTCAACTAACTATTCGTTTATGATACTATCCTTTATCTAAAGAATCAAATATTTGGAATTGGTTTAGTAAGACAAAATAAAAGAAATAAAGAAGTAGGAATATATATCAAGTCAGATTCAAACAACTAAAGAAATTCAGAGATTGTATGGATTCTAAGGACATGCATTCATATGGTTCATATGAGTTCTTTTAATGTATCAAACTATATTTAATTCCTATATTTGTAGGAGAATCACTAATATATCTAGAACATCTCTTATGAGTTAGATCTAAATGTAGATTAGATAACACTGATTATCTCCCGATCTCATAGAGTCATCTAACTTCCAATCGTGCCTAGGATCTATTATCATCAAAATACTTACCAATCTCCCGATCTAGTAAGTGTTATGTTATGCATTTCTAATCCGTCAATCAATTACTCCCTCCCGGGCAGTAATGGACTACTACACATATGCAATTAGTCTCCACATAATTTCATATGATATTCAAATCAAGGAAGCATAAATAAATATTATCATTAAAGAAAAATAGATGAATCCATAATTATACACTCCCTAGATTCACTAGATGTTTATCCACACATATTCAATACATAATCCATGGGAAACATATTGACAATCATGGCTAACATAAAAATAACAAAAGAAAAGAAAACTATTTGAAGCCAAATGGTCTTCATTTCTCTCTCTCTAATGACTTAGTTGGTTGATTCTTGTTTGTATCCTAGTTCTAACCCCTAAATATGATGCTTATTGTGTTGTATGATTTTCCCATAATCTGATGTAGCTCTTCCTTTTATAGATATTATTGGAATTTTGATAGCCGCCGTATCTCTATTTTGGAATGTTCAGATACACCAAATCTAGAAGATATGCCCGAATCACACAAAATCTAGAAGATATGCCCAAATCACACCAAATCACAACGGTTAAGATCATATCACGAGGATTATCACGATCTGTGTGACTTGGGAAGTGGTCCATACAACCTTAATTATCTGGTTTTCTGTCAAAACTTTAACAAACATGTGACGTAACAAAATATAGCAAAATCATGATGAACTCGTCACTTAGGGTGGTATCATAACAAAATCACATCTAGTTATTGTTGGTGGTGGCACCATCAAGGGCTTTTCTTAATTGTCAAATTAAGAATAACAAAGAAGTTGAACAACATAATATGAGTAGCTGGAAATGGTGGCAACATCGATGGATTGTCGATGTCCTCCACATATTCTATTTGGATCATTGATATGTTGAATCTTGTCGAAGGTAGTGGTGGCGCACTAGGGGTTGCAACTAAAAAAACGAGGTAGAGAAAAAACTAGACTATGAGGTCGATGTTTTTGATGCTGTGGCCAGAGAAGTGGTTATTGATTGTTTGGATTGGTGGACAATCTAGAGAAGTATGTAGGATGACTTGAATCAACTTGTAGAAAAATTGTAAGGTCTAGCTAATTACATTAAATTAAAATAATTAATTACCAAGAAAAATAGAAAATTATTAAATAAATCTACTATTAATTTTACATAGCATTTATATTCATTATAATAGACTATTAGAGGAGACCCCCACATGTCTAAATTCACAAGTTCAATAGTTGAGTGATAAGTGTTGGTATCTGTGAATGAATTTTGTGGCTTTGGGCCAACAAAAAAAAGATGAAAATAATTTGGTGTTTTCAGTGATATGAGAAAACATGTTACAACCCTTCAAGATTCTTTAGACTAAGTAAAAACCACATGGCATAATTTCTAGTGTCATAAGGTGGCATCTATTTTTCTATTTTATTGTATTGAGTAAGCACATATTCAATGACTATATTGGGATTGCCCTTGTTGAAATTGATGCAAAACTAAGATTTCTATTGTGGGAAATGGAAGAAAAATTGTTTAAAAGATTTATCTGTTGGGTGGGTTTAAGTTTGAACTTGTAATAGACCTCCTTTAAGTTTTCCTTGGAGTAGAGTTTTCTTTGTGGCTTGGTCCTTACATGACAAAAAAAAGATGATGGATTTAAAAATATACCAAATTATCTTTACCATATCTTCTGCCCTACTTTTTGGGTAGAGCGACCTCTTGCACTATAGCTAATATAGAGATCCTCTCTTTCTCTATAGTTACATGGTGGCATCCTACGTGAGAAGTGTTTAAATTTGGTTGGGATCCATCTGAGTTGATTTTCAAGATTGAATCATATTCTAACTTGGAGTCAAAGCTAAGCAGTAAAATATGAGTATCATGAATTGAGTAGTTTTCATTTTTGGATGTGATTGTGACCATAGGTTCATAACATAATCATATTTATCTCTCAACAAAAAATGATAAACGTAGTCAATACATGCATTTTGGGTTGATTTGAGACCCATATTATGTAAAAATGAGTACTTGCTTTGGTTTTACTTATTTTAATTATATCAAAAGGATATTATGTGTTTGTTCATTTTATAGTAATTTTGCAAGAATTAATATTCCTTTAGCAAAAGCATTGGAGCAAATGCCGAATTATGCCAAATTACGCCAAATGTTTTAAATAATTTATGTCCAAGAAGTGAAAGATAACAGAGCATGAGACAATGAACTTAACCAAAGAATTTAGTGCTATAATTCAAAAGAAGATGTCTAAGAATTGCCCAAATCTGGGGAGTTTTACTACCCCTTGTGAAATAGGAGGAGAATGACTCAAAATATTGTGCGATTTTAGTGCTAGCAGTAATTTAATGCCACTATCAATATTTAAGAAGCTTAATTGCAGAAGCAAAATCGACTTCTATGAGGCTACAATTTGTAAATTCATCTCAAGAATATCTATATGGAATAGTGGAAGATGTGATCATGAAAGTCGATAAGTTCATATCTTAGGCATATTTTATAGTTCTTGATATGGAAGAAGATCAAGGTTTTCCACTCATACTTGGTTGACCGTTCCTAGCAACGGGAAGAGCACTAGTTGACATTCAAAAGAAAGAATTAACTTTACGATTTAATGATGAGCATATTTTGTTTTCTATATATAAGATCATGAGAATGCATAAGGATGATTTAGATGAATGTCAAATTGTCGAAGACATTGAAACATGTGCTATGATCAATTTGGCTCATTCATCTAAAGATCCTTTGGAGTTGTGCTTAACTGAATCATTATTTTCGAATTTCGTAGATATAGAAAATAAAGAACTACTTAATAATGTGGTTACTCTTGATTCTGTTAATGAAATACTCAAGAAAAAAACAGAGCAGCTGGAATTGAACGAAAAATGAGAAAGATACACTTAATGAGTTCAATATAGATGAAACTTCTAAGTCATCTACAATCCGTATATTTGGGAGAAAATGACACATACCCGATAATTTTATCATCCTCTTTAACACCATCTCAATTATATAAATTGTTTAGAGTGTTAAGGGATCATGAATCTGCTATAGGATGGTCATAATCTTATTTGAAGGGATTTAGCTCCTCTATATGCATGCATAAAATAAGATTGGAAAAACCTATTAATCATTGGTACAAAATCATCCAATCATTAAAGCAGTTAGGAATGATGTCTTAGAGTTGTTAGACAATGAAACCATATTAGGTATTTCTCACACTAAATGGGTTGGCCCGATGCAAGTAATACCACATAAAGGGGGCACGACTGTGATAAAAAAAATGAAAAAGTTGAAACTATAGTAACTAGGTTAGTGACCGAATGATGTGTGTGTATTGATTATAGAAAATTAAATGAAGCCACTCGTAAAGATCATTTTTCCCTCGTCTTCATCGATCATATGTTGGATATGTTAGCAGGTTTTGAATTTATTTTTTTCTTGATGGTTATTCAAGATATAATCAAATTGTGATTGATCTAGAGGATTAAGAGAGATCACATTTGCTTGCCCATATAGTACTTTTGTTTTTTGTAGAATGCCTTTTAGATTATGTTATACACTTACTACTTTTCAACAATGCACGATTTCTATTTTTTATGGCACGGATAGAAATATTCATGGATGTTTTTTAGTATTTGGAACTTCATTTGATTATTGTTTGCATACCCTGTCCTTAGTTTTGTAGAGATGTCCATATACTAACCTTGTTCTAAATTAGGAGAAGTGTTATTTAATGGTACAAGATGCAATAGTCCTTGGGCATTGAATATATTCTGTAGTTATTGAAGTGGATTGAGCCAAAATTGTAGCTATTGAGTAACTTCCATCACCCTTGAATGAAAAGGCCATTAGAAGTTTCTTGGGACATGTGGGTTTTTATCAACAGTTCATAAAGGATTTTTCTAAAATCTCAAAACATTTGAGACACTTATTAGAAAAATATGTAATATTTAACTTTGATGAAAAAAGTTTGTAAGTTTTCAACACTTTGAAGGAGGCATTGGTAAAAGTTTCAATTTTAGTATCACCTAAATGGAGTCTACCTTTTGAATTGATGAGTGATAGGGGTGGTTCTTTGGAAAATATGAGATAAGATGTTCATAGCTATTTACTATGCCAATAGAACAATAGATGCACCTTAGATGAATGACACCACAGTAGCAAAAAGAGATATTGGCAGTGATATGCAAACTTGATAAGTTTTGAGCAAATCTTTTTAGGATGAAGACCATTGTATTCACAAATCATGCAACTATATGATATTAGTTCAACAAGAAAGATGCCAAACTAAGGTTGAAACAGTGGATTCTCTTGCTCCAAAAGTTTGATATAAAAAAGAGTGAGAATGTAATAGCAAACTACTTATCCAGGCTCGAAAATGGAGAAGGCAAGATCGAAGAAACTGACTTAATTTAGAAGACTTTTTCAGATGAGCAAAATCTTGCAATAATAAGTCAAATTCTATGGTATGTTGATATCATGAATTACTTTGTTGGTGGAGTATTATCACCATACATATCTTTCACAAATGAAGAAATTTCTACACGATGTGAAGTTTTATATGTGGGATGATCCTCTTATTTTTTTAAAAAAGATGCTCAAATTCCATCATACGAAGGCGCATCTCACAGGAAGAAATAAGAGAAATTCTAGAGTATCATCATTCTTCTCCAAGTAGAGGGCATTTTGGTTCAAATCGAATAACAGTTAAGGTATTACAATCAGGATTTTATTGGCCTTCAATGTTCAGAGATAGCTATGCATTTGTGTAAGGTTGTGAAAGATGTCAACGAACAGGCACGATCTCTCGAAGACATGAGATGTTGCCACTTACCAACATAATGGAGGTTGAATCATTCGATGTTTAGGGAATAGATTTTATGAGACCATTCCTCACATCATTTGGCTATAATTACATTCTTTTAGCCATGGATTATCTATCTAAATGGGTCGAGATGATTTCTACCAAATTGAATGATGCAAGGTAGTCCACAACTTATTAAAGAAAAATATTCTCACATGTTTTGGAATTCAAAGGGCTATCATCGAGGATGAAGGATCACAGTTTTGCAATAAGGTGTTTAGTAATTTACTTGCAAAATATAGAGTAAAATATTGAGTGACATTGGCATATCATCCTCAAGTGAATGGGCAAGTAGAGGTGTTGAACTGAAAGATCAAGAAAATTCTAGAAAATGGTTGGCAACAATAAAAAAGATTGGGCAATAAGGTTGTATGATGCCTTGTGTGCATATTGGACTGCTTACAAAGCACCATTGAACATGTCCCCTATACCAATTGATGTTTTGTAAGGCATATATATCACTTACTAGTCGCATTAGAGCACAAAGCATAATGTGCTATTAAAACATTTAACTTTTGACTTGAAGATAATGAGGAAGAAAAGATTGTTACAATTGAATAAGATGGAGTAATTTCATAATGATGCATATGACAATGCTCGAATATACAAAGATCAAACAAAAATATGATATGATAAGATAATTTTGTAACGCAAATGTTTTCTAGGCGAACAAGTTCTTCTTTTCAACTCCCCCTTGAAATTATTCTCCTAAAAGTTGCAGTCTTGATGGGCGGGATCATTTGTCCAAAGAAAGTACTTTCTATTGGTACAATTGAACTTGTAAATATATATAGACAATTATTTAGAGTCATTGCTCAACAAATCAAACATTATTACCACAAACAGCAAACGAAAGATGTATCCACCATTCTTACAAAACAATTGTGATAAAATCACAAGCATCTATATTAAACAAAACACTTGTTGGGTGGCAGCCCAATGCTTTTAATGTTTATATTTATTTCTCTCTCTCTCACACTAACTCTCGCCTTTATGCTTGATTTCAAGTGAAAAAAGGCTTGACCGAGCAAGATATGCATCATGCTCAACATTCTGGATGCAGTGGAGCAGGGTACTCGATCGCTCAACCAAGCAAAAATATTCTCAATTAAGCCAAAGAACCAGGACAAAAGTTAACATTCTAGATGCGGTCCAGGTGCAGGGTATTCAACTGAGCATTCTACTGCTCGATCGAGCCAATGAATAAGGCCAACAACAAATATTTGGAAGGGGTCGAGTGAAAAGATGCTCGATCGAGCTCTGTGGGTAAGTATATCTGCTCGACCGAGCAGGATCTGCCCAAAAAATACATTTTCAATGTGTTTAGGGCTAAAACTCGGTCAAAACTCATCATTCTCCTTTCCATCATTCTCTTTTGTGAAATTCTCACACACAAAATCACACATCACACTCATATTCAACTTATATTTATACTAATCACACATCTTTTATCTTCAATTTGTGGAGCACATCCACAAACAAAAGGGCATCAAATCAATCTTTCCCTCATCAAGTAATTAATGGCTTCCTCTCTTTCAATTCTTGGTGATATTGTGGTGCACATGTTTAATTTCTTCTTTGCTTTGGATGGATTTTTATTTATGATATAAATTTTGTGTATATGTAATTGATTAGTCTGATTGCTTGTTTGGTGGATAAAGTGTGGGGTGTCAATTTGAGATATATATAATGTGTTTTATGTGGGGAGTGAGATATATGATACATTATTATAGCGGGAAGAATATTTCATTAAGACATTTTGTCGAACACATAAGATACATGATTTTTAATATGTATGCTTGGTCTTATTATGATTCAAGTTGTTTATTTATTCTTGATGCATGAATATGATTAAATTCACATAAACCCAAGAATTGTAATTAATGACTTGATGATTTTTTATATATGAGATCTTGTGTTGACCATTAATTCATTGTTTGATTATATAGGAACAATGAAACGTATAAGAACCCACCGCTAAAAAAATGAGGGTTAACACACCTGCTTATAACGCCAATGATCTTGAATGCCACGGGTTGAACCTACCTCCCAATACAACGGGAAAAGTGGTTGCGGCTTGTTAAGAAAAAGGATGACAATCACCCCTATTCAAATGATGAAGTAACTTGATAAGTAGGAAATTGTGCGTATTAATTGATATAATTGTATTTTAATACAATTAATTCTTGTGAACCCTGTATTTTCTACTTATTTAATCTTTCGACGAGAACTACTTCCTCTTTTTTTTGTGGTTATCTGTAGCATTTTATGGACAATTCTGTATAATAATCCACATAAGCAATTGGCCATTCCTTGGCCCACCCGACATTGTTACTATCATACTTCTCCTTTAGTTATAGATTATTTTGTTAAAATTTTACTTATTTTACAATCATTTTATTCAAATAAGAATTCATAAAATTGCATTACAAGCATGAGCAGAAAATGGTTAAGATACTTTAAGGAAATTTTAAATTTATTTTTAATTGAAAAACTATTAGATCCTAGAATTAGAGTGAATAGTTTAGAAGAATTACTAAGAATGTATTATGATGCATTATTTTTGGTTAAGGATGATGACACTCCTAATTCGCATATATATGCAGGTAAAACAAAAAAATTATTTTATGAAAGAATATAAGATTTATTTCGGTGATAGTTTAGAGAGTGAAAGTCGTTATGAAAATGAAGATATTTTAGGTAGTTGGGCTTCGAGGTCAACGCAAGGAAGACTATAGAGAAGTTTATGAACTAAATAAAATTAAGTGCTTAATTAATTAATTAAGCCCAAAACTTATTTAAACCCATAATAATAAAAGGGCATCGGCAGCCACAAGAAAGCAACCCTTAGGTCACGCAGGACAACAGCCACATGCATTCACCATCAAGACAATAGCTACCTTGAAAAGAAAGCAATAGATTCATGCAAGAGGAAAAAAAAAAAAAAAAACAATTGCAGGGCTTTGTCAGCTAGCTTGGGGAGATAGTGAAATTGGAAGGCAAGGAGAGAGAGAGATAAGATTTGACATGTTCACAACCATTTGGGTTCACTATATTCTTAACGTCTTGATCTCTATGTATCTCGTTTTTATAATTTTGATTATTAGACATACGATGTATGGTTAGATTTCTATATTCAGTTTTAGGGATGTTTGAACTCTACATATGTTGATTATCATTTAATTATTCCCGTGACAATTTCTTGGTTTTATTCTAGAATAAATTATGATATTTGTTTTAATTATCAAATTACGTATGATTGTCTGATAGAGACTGATCACCTTTATTAGAATTTTGATACGTTTATTGTTAGGAAATACTTTTCAATTTGTAATTGTTGTTAATTATTTTCCATCTGTAGCACCTAATGATTTATTCATTTGAAATATCATAATTCGGGATTAATTGAATTGAGCTTGTGTATTCAATAACATGTCTACCCTTTTGTCCTAATTTGAATGCGTTTAATAAATTAAATCCAAAGAGCTTATTTTGGCTTGTTCAATTAAATAGATTAATCTAAGAGCTTGTTTTGATTAATTAAACTTAAGGGACAATACGAATTAACAGAGCTTGTTATTAATTTTGGTGTAGAGATTCTAGGGTTTAGTTAGAGAGATTATTACAATAATTGGAAAGGTAATCAACACTAAGGGGATAACTGAATTAAGAACTGGATTGTATTTAATATTTGAAAAACTTGTCTTACTTTATTATGTTTTATTTATTTCTATTTAGAATATTAGTTTCTAGTATTAATAAAAATCAACCAATCCCCCACCCCCTTTTTATTTACACTCGTTAATTCACACAAACCAAACACACAAATAATTCATCCATTCTCTGTGAGATCGACCCTTACTTCCCACTACTACATAATAGTAGAGAAAAGCAAGAAAAATAATTTAATTAATTTTGACGTGCCCCCACAGCACGGTCATAACTCAATGGTTGGGCACCCACAATAATGTGTGGACTAGTTTTTGCTAACCTTTGCGTAATCTGAGGGCGTTTTTAATACTATTCAATAACTATGTTGAAATAAATTAGTTTATATTCAAGTTTTTCTTAAAAATATTTATTCACATATATAATTTTATATTCCTTGTTTAATTATGTATGGGGGTAGTAATTAAAAATGTATGATACATATTGAGTCAAGATTTGGGAGATGAGACTCCATATAGATATGATATATATGACCTAAATATATAAATGATGCTCTGTCTGCGATATTTGTGAGGATATATTAGTCTGCTATTCTTTTGGGATTTACTTACTCATGCAGAATAGGGATATTGAACTGAGTAATTAACCTGCAAATTACATGCACTTCGGGAGGATGGATAATTCATATTATGACTATCCTATAAAAACGAAGAAGAATGAACTGGGATTCGATTAATTTGACAACATAACTGTTGATAGTTGAAAATATAACAGTAAGATTCGTTTATCTCATCATATATACTCACATCTCTATTTGCTTAGTTATTAGTTGATTGATTGTTTCTTTCTTTATCTCTCTCATAATTATCATTAGTAGATAATTGATCCTCCTATTTTCAGTTATTTATATAAAATACATACACTTGCGGATAGTGTATAGAAATAGACAAATAACAAAATGTGCATAATATGATCAACATTAGCTATATTAAATCTAGTGGATCTAATGAGATCACAATATATTTTCACTTTACACAAGTATTCTCTTGTGCTAAAGTTCTCCTTCTTGAAGTTATGAAGTTGAAGCTTGTATTGCATAGTTTTTGCCATAGACTAACTGGCGAAATTGATTTATGATGCTTCCCAGATTTTTTGTGATGAGGTCAAAACAATCATGACTGCTAAAAATAATTTTAGAAAGAGAAGACGAGATTTGTTCATATGTTTCCCCTCAAGAATTTATTTAGGACTTATTACCTCAGTGTTTATCCTCTGGATCAATGATGCATGTGGTTGGTATTTTGAATTCTATATTGAGGTATTATTCCTCTAACTATTTCAGTGCCGACATATATACTTCATATAATATTTGATCACAGAATCCAAAAATTGCATGAACTAACAAATATAAATAATAAATATCTGAAACATTAACTCCTTAATTTTTTAAAGTATCCAAACTTTTCTAATGGATCCAAATCGAATAATAACGTTAACATAGAAGTTTTTGTGTGAATGTGGGACATTGGTGAATGATTTTGAAGTAATAGACAACAATGCAATGGGCTAAAGGGTTGGGTTGTAGGATTGATGGAGGAACATGGAATGAATGCTGCCAAGATGGTGCCCGCATAGAGATGCACGTGCAATAGAGTGGAGGCCACACCTTTGATGGGCTAAACTCCAATAAGGAAACACTTTCCCGCACCAAAATTCTTCTACAATATAATCTTCACTTTCCTATATCTAATATCCTACTTCTCATCTATATTCGAATAATTCACCTTGTTTCAAATTTCCTATTTCCAATGTATAATATAAACTCTTTCATCTTAAAAAAAAAATATGATTTTTTTAATGAAACGGAGAAATTTTTATTTCATTACTCTTGTTGTTTAGAGTATGTAAATAATATGGTGTACTATTTAGAAGTGAAATACGACATAAGGTAAAATTTATGATGGAAAAAGAATTGTCCCATCTTAATGAAGAATGGTTAAATGTTCCATCAGGAAAAAAAGAAAAACAATGGTTAGATTGGGAAGAGAGAAAATATCCCAAGTTAATGAAAAATTTTTTAAATGAAAAATAAAAAATTGTGAGCTTTGGAATAGAGAGAGAGAGAGAGAGAGAGAGAGAGAGAGAGAGGACGTCCCAACTTGGAGAATTTTTAATTATATTGTGTAAACTTTATTGTTATATCATGATGAACTATCTTGTAAGAAACTTTACCTTTTTTGTATTTACTTTTATTTTTCAGTATTTGTGTTGAAGAAATATTATTATGTAAAGTCATATAATTCACACCAAGCAATGAGAAAGGAAAAACTAATGCTAATTAATGTTGATCTATTGACGGTAAACGTACTTTTCAATTAAAAGAAAATTGGAGTCCTACTAACTAATCTTGGAAAATTGGTTTATTGAGTGGTGTCAAATTTATTTTGATCAAAATTTTTAGTGGTTTAATATTTAATTATGGAGGAATTAAATATTATACAATTAATCTATATTCCAAGTAGATAATTGTAGTGTGTTGAATTTTTTAAATCGATTTTTGGTGAATAAAAAATTAATGTTCAAAGTTAATAAATAAAAAAACTCATCCCCACTGAATTAATGTTGACATTAATTATAGTATAAATACTCGAAAACTTATGATATAATTCATGACTTTCATCGGTAGGTGAACAAGTAGGGCCACACGCGTGTGTGCTCTGGACTCTGTCTCAGACTCGACCTCGGCTGTGGTCCGTCGGCCTTGGGCAGTGGGCCTTGTCCTTGTCTGCTTTAACTCTGTTCGATAAAGTCAAGTTTTGCTAGTCGAATTAGGTTCAATCCCATTGCAACCTTTGACTACTTGGAGAAACAGACGTTCAAGTTTATTATAACAGTTAGGAGTTCATCTCCTAAAGTAATGAATATTATAATACGGAGAGGGGAGTAACCTCTGGAGTTACTCCAGGGGTTTGAATGCCCACTCACACCATTAAGTTCGGAGACTGTATAGAACCATTCTTTGTATGGAAAAATCACTTGAAAATACTGCATTGCATATATAAAAAATCACAACATATTTTTCAAGGATTTTAATGAACGCCTAGTTCCTACACTATTCTAATTCATCGGAGCTTTTGTTCTAGTGCGTTACTATCCAAAACACAAAAATCGTTTCATTTTTGGGAATGATACGTCAAACCGTGAACACTTGTCAAGACCTATTCGTTTTGCAGAGAGAGATATTCCTCGACTTGATTTCAACCGTTCTGGCTCTCTATTCTAGTTCCGTTCTCTCGAAGTTTTAAGCTTTTTCTAGAGTCCAGAAGTTAAAGCATTAACGCTCCTCATCTTTTCCAGAACCGAGAAAGAAAGAAGTAACAATTTCAAATTCTCTTCATTTCTTTTACACTTTGTAAGACATTGTTGGATGTTATAACCAACGACTAATTCATTATTTTTCTAACAATATAAAAAAATCAACATCATGTTCCATAAGTTAGGGTTTAAAAAATTTAACTTATTTCACTTGTATGACAATATAGAAATAAATGCAAATTTCAGGATTCAAATGGACGATTGGACCCCAATATTACTGTTCGTGCATCAAATTAAAAAAAAAAAAAAAAAATCATGAAATTGTATTTTTTTTTGTTATATTTTGAAAAACATGTTCAAATGTAAATTAACTTAAAGGATGTTAATTTTCATGTAATTTAACCTTAAAAAAAAAAAAAAAAAAAAAAAAAAAAAAAACGTAACAAATTATAGAATCAGCAACCAAGTAATTAAAAGAAAACGCTCTAGAACGACTAGGGGTAGAATGCACCCCTTTTTTGTGATAAATAGGTCTCTACATATGTCCAACATAAGGTATAGTTTATAATTGTCTTTCTCTCAAAATAAATGTTTTGTTTCCCAAAACTCAACCTTTCATTTGATTAGTTGAAGTATAAAATGTAAATATCGTATTTCACAAATAAATAAAATTATATAATTTTATTTAATTGATAAAAAAATTCTTTTAATAAATAAAATTCTTATTTTAAACTGGAACAAGTGTATACTAATTATGCTCAGATATACTTGTGTTTTTATATTTATAAGTAATGAATATTATATTGGCTATATATGCTTCAATTGTAGATAGGCAATTACTCATGATATATTTTTTTTTCTAACAAAATATGAGTAAAGTAAAACATTGATCCATATGACAACGTCATAATCAATTAACCTCAAGTAATTTCCAATAATTTCATATATGAAAGCAACACAAAAGGTTTTTCATGCACGGTAATTTCTAACTATATAAAATTAAAATAGTTGAAAAAAATTACATAAATATCATTTTTTTTGTTTAAATTATTATTCCATTTTTTATGACTTTATAACTTTTTTATCTCAACTCTAATTTTTAAAAAAAATATATCAAATTAATCATCTTTTTATGGCCTTTAATTTAATATTCATATTGTATATATAAAAATCAAAAATATCATTTTTATAATATTAATTGTGGCATATTTTAATATTTAAATATATATTTATATTATGAGATATTTATATTTTAAACTACTTTATTCAAATAAATTTTATATATTATTACTTTTATAATAATTTATTATATTATCATATTATAAATGGAGAAAAGTACTAGTATACTTATATATAGTATATTCTTTTAAATATTTATTATTTATATTGAAAAAAGAAAAGGAATAAAATCCTTTGAATGATGTATGCATGCATCTCCACAAGTGGTCCATATATTGATTGATGATCACAGAATACATTTTGACCACGACTGTAAGTTTCCAGGTAGCTTGGCTCTAAGTTGTTGAATGTTGGGGCTACGCTATTGGAAACATTATTACAAAAATTTAATGAAACAACAAAAAGCGCTTTTGTGGGTATAACGCTTTTTCCGCAACTAATTGAACGCCCACTAGAATAAAAAAGATACTGACGTGTCAGCATCTCAACTGTTAATTTGCGATTAGATTATAATTAGTTGGTGCAAAAAGCAAATGGAGCATTTCGGAGAAGATTCTCTCCAACAAAATGGAGAGTTGCTTTTCTTTTTCTATTTATTTTAATTGGAAAAGAAGAATGTAAGAATATTGGGATTATTATTGATAATTAAACAATTGTCTTGTGAAGGGGAGTATTGGAGTCGTACTTTGCTTCTTCCTATTCATCTTCAACTTTCCAAATGGGGTTAAGTTGAGTCGGCAGGCTGAGTACAAATTTTAAAATAGCGGGAATTTTTATTAATTATTTTTACAAAATATTAAATAAAGTAAAATATTATACCACAACAATTAGAGAATTATCCCTATTGTTTGTTCCGATCAATTTCTTTTGTATTTTCTTCTATTTGCCCATTATTGATTTTATACATCATTGTACTTTCAAATTTAAATGGAAATAGTCCACTACGTCCCATATTGACATAATTTTGTATATTAAATACATATCGAGCACACATAATTCATATCTTTTAAAAGTAACTTGTCGGGTTGCATCAATTGAATTTTACAAACTATTTTTCAAAGTTCAACGACTTGAGTACAACTGATGATTCCTGTTGTAGATCCTTCAGCAAAACCAGCATTACCTTGTTTCATGTCGTTTTTCAAAGTTCAACGACTTGAGTACAAATTACGGTTCATGTTGTAGATCCCTCAGCAAAACCACCATAACCTTGTTTCATGTCCTACCTCCAAGCATTGATATATAGATTTTTTTATAAAGTAAATAAGGAAGATTTGGAAGGGAAAACAAAAGCCTTAATTTATTTTGAATTATCAAATATTTATTACATTGGTAAATCTTCTTTAGAGATGAGATCTCCATTTGCTTAGCTACTCATGTTAGCTATTGGGTATTATTGTCGAGATCTTTGCTCGGCCCACGTTGTGGTTCCCTTCGTTATTGATCAGTGATACGATCTGGTTCAATCATAAGCACACTTAAAATTCGCTAACTCACTACTACTCTCTTATATACACGAGTGTTTCCCAATCGATCGAACACAAAGTAAGAAAATGAAGAATAGAGAAGACAATAGAATATTATTCTGATTTTTCGTATATCGTATATAAACGCTAGTGAATATCATCACACATATATAAAGGTATATGAGTTGACCTAAGGTGCCATGGGCTTGAGTTAGCTTAGAGAAATATATTATTGGGTCACACCAAGTGAGTCATCATAATTACAATCTCCAACTTGACACACACCATATCACTATTCACGAGGCAAAAGCACATAACACATCATCATCGGGCTTCCTTATGCATGACACAAAGTCAATACAGGAAGCAACTAGTGGACACACAATCCAAGTTTGACACGAGGTATGAGACACAGTCTCTTACCAAGGAAAATACAAGGACACAGTGTCCTGGTTTGGACACAAAGTCCGAGACACACAGTCTCTCACCAAGGAAACTACAAAGATATAAAGTCCAGGTTTGGACATGAAGTCCGAGACACAGTCTTTCTCCAAGGAAAATACAAGGACACAAAGTCCACATACAATACACAAAGTACCAACACAGTCCGTCAAGGACATCGAGTTGTTCCACCTCAAATGGAGCCGTATCAGACAACAAGTAAAAAACACATAACTAGGCAAACAAACAAATCAGACTCATTTAGAAAAAATGATGAACCGACTCATTACCACCTTATAGTCTGGTTTACCCCTAGGCAAAAGTCTAAAGCCTTTTACATATCCAAATACCCTAAAAAAACATATTTCTTAGAAACACATATATCAAACCACACAAAAGGTTTATGATTACTAAACTCAAATCAGCTTACAAAGAACAAAATCACCTGTTAGGAATCAACACATATATGCAAGCACATATATATCCAATTATCACAAAGACAAAAATATCCAAATAAACATATGAATTCACACTAAATTCGAGTTCACGCAAACAATTTTCATTTTCCCCCCTTGTTGATTCCAAAAAAATTAACAATAACCAAAACAAATTCACACAGAATCCTATGTGTAACGGGTAACATGAAATCTAACATGACTGTTATAGAAACACATTGAAGACATTATAAATGGAGACGTATGTAATGTGTATCCAGAATATATCGGCCATTCGTTTGCATTAGAATGCACAAACTTCATAGACATTTTCTCACATATATCAGTCACCATAAAAACATTACTATAATCATCTGAAACTATATTAGCTTTGTTATTATCCTGTTTCTTCTTAGTTCTAGGATAGTTTTTAGTAAAATGACTAGTTTCATTATAATGTGAACACGCGAAAGGCGTGTGGGTGCGACGTGGCGATGGCATGTCGGTACGGGGCACGGGCAGTGTGTTGGGTGCAGGTGAGGGTGTGAGCGGCGCGCTATTTAATTAAAAAAGTTCGGGCTATCGGGCTAGCCCTAACCCTAAGCGGGCTAGCCCTATAGGTCTTCAGGCTAATCGGGCTCGGACTAAATGGGCTGATTTTAAACGGGCTAATAAAACCAAGCCCTAACCCTATAATTTTTCGGGCTAAACGGGCCGGCACGTCGGGCCATGGCCCTTTTAACATCCCTATTTCTGACCCATATTTTGCCTGATTGGGGTTATTCTCGTGAGTGGGATCGCATGACATCACTGACATTTTCGAGACATGTTTTATGCTCTAAGTTTGGAAAACCTTTTGTTTCATTTGATCTACTTTCTCAAAAACCACTAGCTTGTGTCAGATTGTGACATTTCTTCATATCAAATTTTACAAAAAATCCCTTCCCGAACTCAGCTTTCTTTAGGCACCTTGCACTAATTCTTTCTTGTCATCTTCAACATGCATCATGTTGCAAATTGTTTTGGCAGTCTCATTGACAACCCTGATATCTCATTTTTGACAATATATTCACTTAATTTTAAACAATGTCGGTGAATCTAGTAGTGTTGCTCATCATGGAACTTCTATAAATGATCTATTGGCTTTTCTTGAAAGAACTTGAACAAACACTTGACTTTATCCATCTTTGTCTCTCCTTGTAGTGAATTCTTCGTTAACTAGAGAGACTATAACTTAATGAAGTGAAAGTTGAAATGATATTTTTTTTCCCTATATCTTCTGGAGCAATTGATATAAATTTTAACACCAAAATTCTAATTTCACAATGTGCTATTATTTTTTTATTTGTACCGTTCATTATAAATTTAATTTGGATATTTTGAATTTAAAATGGAACGGTGGTAAAGATAAGGTTATGCAACAAAAATAAAACTCTTGAGCTTCTTCCTCTTCAAATTCGAAGCACATTTTAGGATTTATCCTAGAGTAGTCGACAATGACTTTTCTAGGATTACTCCTATTCTAGTATAGAGTTTCTCCCATGTCCTTTGGTAAGCAGGCAAAGCTAGGATTAGCAATCTTATTACTTAAAATCTTTGCTTTGCTTGTCCGTAACCTACAATTGATCTCTTTCTCTTTAAACTTGAAGGTACTAGGTTGGCCTAATATTTTGGATAGTAAAACAATCAATTTTTCTTTTGTGTATTCCTCAAAAGGATTAAAACTTGGATGCTCTCTGACATGCTTGAGTAATCAATTTCGAGTATATGTCTTAAATTATGTTTGCTTGGACCTCAACTCTTCCGTTCTATAGACTTGAGTTTATGAGATAGGTTGCTTTCATAGCATTTTAAACTCTGCTAAGATCCAATTCTTGAATTTGGCCAGCAACCTCGGCATTAATGACCACACTATTGATCTCCCTACTTGGTTCCTCCATATTGTCTCGGAGATGATCATATCTTGAAATGATAGTTTTAGATTCACTTGTCTCCATATTTTGTATAAAAAAATGATGATGATAATAATAATAATAATAATAATAATAATAATAATAATAATAATAATAATAATAATAATAATAAAAAGAAAAGTTTCTTGCGAGAACATTTTTGTGAGATTTTATCACCATAATATAAAAGAAATAATATGGACCTTCTGCCTACCATCTGATAATACATGCTTTCTCAAATTTTTGATTCAAATTTATTTCATAAAAAAACTCTAAATATTAGTATTATCGACTTTTAAGTGAGTTCTTTATCTAACAAAAATAAATGCCACTTCATAAATTCTTTCCAAATAGAAGATTATGCATGTTTGTGGAAAGAATTCCATTAAATTAGTATGGAAATATACAGTCCCATGTTTGTGGAAGGAATTCAATTATCCAAATAAATTCTTTGAAAAAGATGAGAGGTTCATTCCCCTATGATAAACAGGGTGGTTTTTTATTAATTTATAAGTATGAACTTGATATGTCTGTGTGTTAAGTTTACTAGTATGTAATCCCATATGATGCACGGAAGTTATTTTTTTAGACTATCAAAGTTAATGTTTTCTCTAAGTTCGAGTTAGTTTCATTTAATTGAAAACTTTATGTTTTTTGTTTGCACAATTATATTATATTTATGACTAATTTTTTTTTAATTTAAAATGTATAAGAATACATTTTAATATTTGAAGATCAAATTGATAAAAATATTTTTTAATATACTACTTGTATTTGATTTGTAGAAGTAGTTTTAACAATATTGCTTAAGAGTGATTTATTTATTAAAACTAAACCTCGTAGTTGTACTAAAATAGTTATATACATATGTATATGTATATGCATATATAAATCATGTCATACATAAGTAATGTACACATTAAAAGATCATTATACAAGTCAATAATCTTAATCAACATTATTAAACATTTTTTGAATAATTTTGTTTATATATATATATATATATATTCATAACCTTGTATCTCGTATAATATTTGTAAGCATATTAGTTTTCGTAAACTATTACAAAATTGCCACCTCAAGATTGAAAAACATAAGAGAAATAGAGAACTCCCCAAAGTTTGGTTACAAATATATAATAGTGATCATAAGAATATGTTTAAGGTATTAATGAAATACATATTTGATATAGAATACAGATGCAAAAAATGAAAAAAGACAAGTATCCTTTGCACACAAAAAATGATATCATTGAGTTTGCCTAGAGTTTGTTGGGATTTGTGCTAAACATAATAAATGGTTCGTTCTACATTGCTTTTTAAACAAACTTTGGAAGCTTCTTAAAGCTATTTAAAAAACTCATTAGTGTAAGTTTAAGTATGCTATTTAAAAACACCTTATATTTCTACTTAATTATTCTTAAATCCATTATTGTATTGTCTAATATATAGTTGAGTTTTCTCTAGTATAAAGAGTTGGGAGAAATGTATGAATTAGTCACAGGTTTGTAAGGGTGTGGGGGTTTTGGTGTCTGCAGAGAAAATGTCCATGTGATTATTAGGCTTTTCATACAATAATATTTTTCTCTCAGTGGGTCGTGGTTTTTCTTCAATTTTAGAGTTTCCACATAAATTCTTGTGTTACGTTATTTTTCTCAGTTAGTTACTTACTTTCCCCTATGATGAATGTGGGATGCAGAGAGGAATTTATTCCTAACACTTGTTGATTATTTCATTTCTAGTGAATTCAACATTGCTAATTTTATTTACAAACTACACCGTACACTATCGGTTTAGGCTTGAAAAGTAGACTGACAACCCTCCCCATTTTAAACTTCTTCCTCATAGAACCAACAATTATTATACCAATTAGTCTATTATATCCTCAAAATAGTTCAATTTTCATGTTAAATTCCAAATTTACTCGAGAAGACCTCATTAACCTCACTATATGAAAGATCAGTTTTGATTTCTTCAACTTGAAATAGTCGTTAAAGGATTAAACCCTAAATGCTTGATAGTTGAGATGCTTCAGAGAGTATATGAGGATTGAAATATAATTTTGGTTGCACTTTAGCTCTCCTGGGTTTTTGTTCTCGGTTTTTGTTATCTTCTTCTTATCCCAATCTTCTCTTATCCATCTATAGCTAGTAATTTAAGTTTTCATTGCATTTCTTCAGTATCCATTCCAAGATTAAGGAGGCAAATTATGAATATGTTAAACAAGTTATATAGAAAGTTACTTATTTGAGTTCTCTATTTATGCTATCCATAATGTTCAGTTTTACACAGGGTACTATACTAGTTGAAGTAGTATACCTTGTGAAATTGCATGGGCTTGTTTCAATTTAATATTATAAATATATAAATTAATATGTAACATTTTATTTTAGTTACTATCTTTTGCTTTAAATTTAATCCACGATAATTACTTTCTTTATCTCAAAGCAACACCTATGAAATATATGGTCTACCGAGTAAATTGTAAAATTAGTTCCATACATATAGGACATGGTAATTTTAGTTTCGTTCAAATGTAAATTTACAACTATGTCCATAATAATTCTAATTTTGCGAATGTAGTCTTAATTTTGTGGAAAATTAGGAATTTTGTTGGAATTTGATATGTCCGTTTTACATGCCTTTCTTAATGGTGAAACTTTTCTGATGTTGCTTTTAAATTTTCACACAACCTGCACAAAAAAAGAACAATTTGTAAGTAGTCAAATGTAAATGAGTTAGGATTTTTTATTACTTACAGGTTTTTCATCTAAAGAAGACAACCATTTTTTAAAAAAATTATTTTAAATTCTTTTTGTTTATGTGACAATTTCTTTTATTGTGTGGCATTTTGTTTTTTTTTTTTTTTTTTTTTGCAGGTTGTGTGTAAATTTAAAAGCCATATCACCAAAGTTTTGTTGGAAAAACGGCACGCGAGACGCATATGTCAAATTCCGACAAAAATATTCAATTTTCATAAAAATTAGGACTAAATTCACAAAATTAAAATTGTTATTAAACGTAATTATAAATTTACATTTTAACAAGACTAAAATTACAAATATACAATAGTTATGGAATTAATTTTTCAATTTGCTCATAGTCTAACACTATAATTAAATAATCAATCTTCCATTTGCCTTAAATTTCAAGACTCTAATGGTGCATTTCATTCCACCTAGGACATATACCTTATAAACAAATCATAAGATAATTCTTAAAAGGGTGGGGGCTATTCATAGCCCCGAAATCTCTAAACATACCCCGAAATCTATATATACCCCATTAAAAATTAAGAATTCTCTTTTTTTATACCCCATTTTTATCATTTATATCCTTCTTACTAAAAAATAAAAAATTAAAAAATAAATCACTATCTCAACCTGACTGCTCAATCCTCCGTAATTCCTAACACAAATTGACAAATCAAAGATAAAAATATCTCTGCTTTCCCAAAAAATAAAAAAATTATCTCTGCAATTTCTCTATATACCATAAATTTATGCACCTCCTTTCTTCTCTACCTAGAAACTCAAAAAAAAAGAAAAAAAAAAACCCTCTTTGTCTCTCACATCAATAACAACAATAATGGAGGAAAAAGTTCTTGCTGAAATTGAAAAATAACACAAATTTAGGTTCAGCAGCAAAATGTGGACGACTTGCTGATTAAGATCATCAGGTGTGCTCACATACAGCGAGTATGTATACATATATATATATATATATATGAACCCTTATACATAAAATTCCTAACAAAATCAAGTTTGGGGAAAAATCACTTAAAAAATGGTGTTAAGTGCATGTTCCTTACGAAGTTTGGTCTTTGCGGTGAAAGATTTCAGATTTGGAACCGTATCTCAAGAAAGCCATAAATTTGCAATTCGAAGAAACATGGAGAAGAAAAGGTTTCAGATTTGGAGACGAATCTCAAGAAAGTGCAATTCCAACTTCTCGGTATTGAAGAAACATGGAGAAGAAGAAGAAAATAAGGCTGAATTTCTACGGTTGAGAATGAAAATCAAATTAAAAAAATATAAATATATAAGGGTATTTTAGTCAATTTATTTATGTCTAATTTTGTCATAATTAATATATGATATATTTATAGGTTTTGGGGGTATGAATAGTCGCACCCTTCTTAAAAACTTTAGCAAATAAGGTTAATATAACATTAATAAAAAATTGAATAAAGAAAAATTAATGAAAATTTTATCAATATTTCAAATGAATCATCATCTTTAAATTTGTTAATGATTTTTCGCATAAAATATAGTCAACGAGTAAATGAGAATTTTCTTACAACTTCTTAAGAAGGAGATTTTTATGAATTAGAAGATTGAATAAATAGGCACATGAATATACAAATTAAGTATGATTCAAAATAATGAGGTTGGAGGTATGACTAATTGATTCTACTTACCCAAAAACTCATTAATTTATGTAAATCAATAATTTTTTCTTACAACAACAATCATTAACATACTAAAAGAGAAACCTAATAAGACACGTATTTTAATGATTTTTTTTTTTTAATTTGTTCAATTTGAGGAATAAATGCATATTTGAATTATTAAAATATTATAACAAAATTGTAAATGGAGGTTCATAAAATCTAATCACTTTTTCTGCCTATTAACTGCAAATGTCAAATCTTATTTAATTAAACTCAAAAACTTATGTAAAACGGTTGAACGTGTGATACAATTTAAAATATTATTTGTTTAACTATAAAATATCACTTGTTACTTAAAGTCTATAAGTTCTGATTAGTTGCTTTAAAAAATATTTTATAGTTAAATAAATAATACTTTAAAATGTGTTACACATGCAATTGTTTCATAGGGGACTCATTCTTAATTAAACGCTAATATGTCCCTTAATTTAAGTAATTTCTCTCATACTTTTCTATACAAGTATTATTTTTGTTTTGCATTACAATTACACATTTTCTGGTATCAAACTTAATATTTATACTTTGTGTCTGTTTATTTAGTATATCACTTCATAAATTCATCGTCTAAAAAAATTGTAAGAAGAATTCTCATTTACTCAAATTCTCATAATTAATTTGATTTTATTTCCAAAATTCATTCACAAATTAAAAAAGAAAAAAAAATTGATAAGGACTTGAAATATATAGTTTTAATGAATAGAATGTGAAAGAAATAAAAAAAACATTCTCCATTTGCCTTTTTGTTTGTCAAGTATTAACACATAAAAGTAGCGTGAACAAGGAAAACATCTTCCCGCCGCCATCCCCTAACAAAGACTATGCACATGTTCATGCACTACTCATGTTCAACGAATATTCCCTCCCAAAATAGACCTACTCTACTTTTATTTGACAAATCTACTTCAAAAGTCCAACCCTTTCTTTCTTTCTTTTTTTTTTTTTTTTTTTTTTTTTTTTTTTATTATGTTAAAGACCTTAGTTGAAAAATCTTACCATCTATTATTGCGTTTGGAATTTATTTTAGAGAAGTGACTGATAGAAGAAAAAAATTCAATTTTCATACTTCGAAAAAAAAAAGTTCATCAACACTTTTTATACCATGTGCATAAATATTGGCACAGTTCTAATAATCATAGTTTCAATTTTACAATCTCAGGTTCTCAAAATTGTGAGGGTGGAATTGGGCCGAATCGTCATATAGCTAATTTGTGTTCTAGAACAATCGATTTTATAGTTTCAATAATTTTTTTTATATTTTACATCTGAAACCGTGAGTTTGGAACTGAAACATAATTGGAACACACGATTTCGGAAATGAAACCGAAAGTTTGGAATAGTCGATTTCTAAAACCAGCTATATTGGTTGCATAACCAAATTAGTCGATTTTTTATTTTGATTCTGATTTCAAGTTAAAATTGAATTAACGATTAAATCAAATCGTTGAGCTGCAGTTCCAACAATCAGTTCTAATTCAAAACAAAACTCATGCACACATCTGATTAAGCACATCAACTCAACCATTAATTAATTCTTGACAGGGAATTAGAAAGTAGATTCTAGTGGTGAGATACCGCTAAAACTTAATATATGCAATGACTAAATAAAGTAATTACCACACAAATATTTGTTTATTATATAATATCAAATTTGTTATATGTACATCAAATACATAAAAAAATTTATACGTAAATTAACTAATTCAAATCATAAAAAATTAAAATTTAGAAATTTAGCAATTTGGTTCAGGATGCTATCTCGCTAGTGAATTGATCTCGTACACACAGAACATGATGTGATTCTTTATTTTTTTGCTAGATATAATTCAGATCATAGTAATCTAATCTGTATCCAATCTATTTTCATTCTTATATTTTATTGGTTAAATCGAGTTAACGCACAAACCCATTTGGTCTAAACCCACATAATGACAGTTGGATTGAAAGTTAGCAGTCGTATGTAACATTGATTTGAATTCAAAAGAATGGAGCTTAGAAAAGAAGAAAAGGCATTGAAAATAAAAAAGGAATAGTAGTTTCAACTAACATTTCCCAATTACTTGTTTTGTGGAAGAAGAATTCCACAAATTGGGGCCTGGGCCTGTTCCCACTGGACTTTGGATAAAAATAATTGAAGTTGGTGGGACAGTTTGGATAAGGATGCGCACGTGGTGGTATCTCTGTCTCTACCCAGTCTTGCCTCCTCTAATCCAGCCAACTCTTTTCATTTACAATTTCTAATTCTAATAATTTAATAATATATATTAATGTATATCAAATTTTAAAATATATTTCTTTTACAACTGATAATCCCCCCAAAAAGAATACACTGCCTTTCATCCAACATAACTATATGTTAAACTTTTCTATTTTCTTTTAATTCTATATCAAGTGAAATATCTCAAAGAAATTATTAAATATTTGTTCATACCCACACATACATATACAATATAAATGAATATTGATTATCGTCATAAGTTTAATTAATTAGTGTATTTTATACCATATAAATATTAAAAAAAAAAAAAAAAACTCTCAAAATCAAATAAAAATCAATTGATTAAATTCATCGTAACTCAAGCGAATCCTATCACTCTCATTTCTTTTATGATTTGTACTAATGTATACTCTAGTCGATTGCAAATAAATATCTGTTTGGAGTTTTAATTTTTTGATAATTATTTATTTTTTAGATATATTTCACTTTTATTTTTATCCATATCTTAATTTAAAAATTATCTCTTACTTTCCAAATTCACGTCAATGTTTTGTTAGTTTAATAATGTATAATTATGTATTGAATCTTAATTTTAATTATACAATCTAAAAAATATAATTATATAAGATCGGAGGCAGTATTATAATATAGTATAAGCAGTTCTATGTTTTAATATCGAAGGTAGTATTATATAATATAGTATAAGCAGCTCTAACGTTGTACTCCAATAAATTTATCTCGCACATGTAGAAAGTGACTCGTGACATATCAGAAGAAGAAGATGGATAGTATATAAATTTGTATGAAACAATAATAAAAACATGAATTGTTAATTTTGTAATTAAAAATAATTTTAAAATATACAGCTCCATTTTTTTTTTTTTTTTTGGGAAGTATATGTAGGATTAGTATTTGAATATTTTAAACACAAATGGGAAGGGATTATACAATCTTGAATGCGTTTCAAGCTTCTTTAAAGTAGTACAATTTCTAAGAACGCAGTATTTTTATTTTATTTTTTAATATTTATTTGTTGGAACGTCAATGTTTGATATCATACGACTTTCTTACATAAAAAATTGTATGAATGCGTACCTGAAATTATGTCTTTTTAATTTATTAACTTGATAAATTAATCCCCATTGGTATCTTAAATATTAATTAGCATGTTGATTTGATTCGTGTGGCGTAAAAATGATGCACGTAAACCTGCAGCAATCACATAGTTTAATTAATTAAATAAACACTATATATAACCGTGGCCCATACACTAATATTATGATTCCCTATTCTCCCTTATTCAACGGTATGTTATTAAATTATTAAAACATAATAATTGTGTCATTAATTTAATTTTCAAAGACATAATTATTTTACAAACTTTTTGAAAAAATCTTAAATCGAGTAGAATTAAGTATTTTCACCTCCGAAGCACTTAAGATCTGCCCCGATTGGTGGCATAAATTGATTTTTCTTTGCTTTTATATCTATTGGGTAGATTCATAGCTTATATTACTTTAAATCATACTCGTATTTATTTTATTTTTCTTTTCACTAAAATATGCAACTATTTAGTTTTAATTAATTTTATTTTTACATTTATTGGAAACCAATTTCGTACATTGAAGCTTTATTTGGGTACATTCTATGTAGGCAAATAAATTATTAAAGTGGGGCAAAAGAAATATATATATATATATATATATATATATATATTGGTTTGATGGATATACATTGCTTTCCCATAAAAAGTGGGCTTCTAGTCTTTTGACTGGAATCATCTTTATTCGAACAAACATAATAAAACAATTATTTTGTTACGTAACAAACATCTTCACAGTGTGGTAGGCAAAGTTTCACATACAGAACCAATCAACTCGACTATGCATATTTTAATATTATAACGGAACTAAGTGTTTTTATTATTGATTCAATTATAAAAACAAAGATTAATCAAATAAAAAACAACCGGAATTTCTGATCTTATATATGGATACAACTTCTTTTTTTCTGTTTAAATTTATAATTTATAATTTATAAATTTATTGACGGTGCGGTGTATTTGAAAATACTGTAACTATGTAGTAAAGGTAAGAGTTTGAGTCATTCTCTATAAGACAAAATTGTCTCATATTAAGTATCGTAATACAACGATCCCAAAAATTATCGGCGAATTACTCAATACTAAATACTTTCATTTAGATAGAGAAAGAATAATATAAATGAGTTGGAATAAATTATTTGAGAATAATCTGTTGGGTTTGGTGGGTTGCTCGGAACAATATAGGTACAAATCGCACCTGTTGGGTTTGGCTCGGGTTCATTCAACCCATCATACCTAGTCAAACAAACAAACACCCATTTGGTCCAATACATTGATTGATGATTTCATATCCCCACATCTTTTTCTTTTAATATTTTAATATTTTAGTTGTTTACTTTAAGCATTATTATTATATTCATTCAAAATTAAATTTAAAAAATAAATGCTCTAAAATTATGATATGGAGTCAACACAAATTTTTTTAAAGCCACCTTCCAACAAAAATGATCTAATATAATAAAATTATAATGAATAATCTGGAATAGGTAAAGTAGTAAATAATTAGGGGAGTACGTGAAGTGAAAAAGGAGAAAAAGGAAAAACCTAACCACTCCGAAAAAGAAAATGGAATGGATGGACAAAATAGTTTTGGAACTTGTATGACCTTTTGGAGCCGCAGACAGATGGATGTGGTCAGATGCTTAGCTAACACTCCATCCATCAAAGTGTGTATATAAATAAATAATACATTTATCCACAAATAAGACATGTCAAATGTCAAATCGCCGAACTCGATGACTAAGTAGACAACTACATCTATCATCTTGTCGTCATAATTCTTCAGGGGAAAATATCTGTTTCTCCAAATTCTCAGTGTTCACTGCCACCTTCTCCCCAAATAATACTACTGAATCCGGATCAGATCTGCAAACTACTCGCAAAAATATTTTTATTTGGGGGCAAATTTCTTTGTTCTTGAAACGAGACATGGCTGAGTAATAATGTAGAACATAACTAAAATTCCACAGAAAATTGAGAAAATATTATATGATTTTATTTTTCAGCTAATACAGGGAATTTTTTGGATAATTGTGTATAACGTAAAGAATCAAAGTCTTTAAGGATACTGTAAGAATAAACCACGCAAACAGTTTATGATAGGGCTAGCTATGAAAAGGGTGCAAGCATAGAACTCTGCAGATATTCTAGACTGAAACTAAGTGCTCCTGCCACTTCTTGAATGTGTATTTCAACAACACTATTTTGTTGGGTTTATATTGTTGAGTTTATAGCGCTTGATTTTTAACTTGTGAAGATCATAATATCTAACTTAATTGAGATTTATGTGTTGGGTTAAATACTAAAAATAAGAAAAGTCCATCTAACCTAAATAAATTATATATGTGTGAGAAGATCAACTTAAATAACAAGCCAAATTTGACAAAAACAAAAGGGAGAGAAAAAAGAATTTTCGGATGAAGATCGGGTTTTGATTCTCCTAGAGTCGGGAATGGCGACGGACCGTGGGTCGTCTTTGGTAAGATTTTTTCAACTCTTGTTTGATATCAAAATTAGATTATCTTGAATCTTGAATCTTGTGATTAAATATTTGTTGTGACAGATTATAAACTTGGTGTACTCCTATATTTGATTATAGTAGAGATTTTGGGTGGACTTCGGTCTTGTGGTTTTTAGTCATCACATTGGGGAGGTTTTCCACGTTAAAATTGTTCGTGCATATTTGATTGGTTTTATTAGTTCCTTTGGTTGTGCATCGTTGGTATTGGTTATTCTATTTGATATTGCTTCCTAACAAATTCACACAAGAGAGGGATAATTATTGTTTCCGATGTGTGTCAGTTGATTGTCTTTTAAATTAATTGAGTGCGTTTATCCCAACAAAGTGATATCAGAGCGCTAGGTGGTGCTCTGTTCCTTGTGGTAGATATGGAAACAAATACAACTAGAATGGTGAATGTAAATGGTTCAAATTATCACATATGGAAAGAAAAATGGAGGATCATTTATATGTGAAAGATTTTTATCTACCCGTTTTTTAAAGTAGAAAACCTGATGATAAAATTGATGCTCAATGGAAAATATTGCATCGTCAAGTATGTGGTTATATCAAGCAATGGGTGAATGGTAATGTGTTGAACCATGTTAGTGGAGAAACTGATGCATGAGCCTTGTGGGAAAACTTGACCAATTGTATGTTAGAAAAACTGGAAACAACAAGTTGTTTTTAATCAAGCAATTGATGAACTTGAAATATAGATGGATCTACTATGACTGATCACTTGAATTCATTTCAGGGAATTATTAACCAATTTGCAGGAATGAATATCAAGTTTGAAGATGAAGTACAAGGCTTATGACTTCTTGGTACATTATTGGACTCGTGGGAGACTTTCAGAACATCTTTGTCTAATTCTGCTCCAGACGGCACCATTACCATAGATTTGGCAAAGATTAGTGTTCTGAATGAGGAGATGAGATGAAAGTCACAAGGTATATTTCAACAATCAGATGTTCTGGTTGCAGAGAAGAGGGGAGGGGTAAAAACAGAGGTCCGAAGGGTAAGAAAAGAGACAGAAGCAAATCAAGCAGATATGCAAAAGTCGAGTGTTGGAATTATGGTACTCCAGGACATATAATGAAGTATTGTCGAAGACTTAAGAGAGAGGATAAGAAGGAAAAGGAAAAACAAAGCAAGAAAGATGAAGTAGGAAAATACGTTGAGCGTGTGTCTGCTGCAACATTTGACTTCCTTATTATTCGTAATCATAATATTGTTAATCTTTCTTATTATGAGACTAGTTGGATAATTGATAGTGGTGCATCCACACATGCTACATCTCAGAGAGATATGTTTTCATCCTATACATCTGGTGATTTTAGGATTGTTAGGATGGGTGATAATAGCTTAGTTGAAGCCATTGGTATGGGAGATGTATGCATCGAGACTAGTAATGGTACTGTATTGATTTTGAAAAATGTCAAGCATGTACCTGATTTTCGATTAAATTTGATATCTTTTGGAAAACTTGATGATGAGGGCATTTGTAGTACATTTTGTGATGGCCACTGGAAGCTCACACAAGGTTCCTTGATTGTGGCGAGAGAAAACAAGTATTCCTCCTTGCATTTTATGCAAGGGAAGTTTCTTGATCGCAAAATAATGCATGCAAAAATTGAGTTGTGGCATAGCAGGCTTAGTCACATCAGTGAGAAGGGGTTGATGGTTTTAGCATAGAAAAGTGTCATTCGAGAAATGAAGAATGTATCCTTGAATATATGTGTTCATTGCATGGTAGGAAAACAAACAAGAATTGCTTTCAAAACAACTCTTCCTTCAAGAAAACCAAATATTCTTGATTTAATATACTCTGATTTATGTGATTCTATGAAAAAAAAAAAAAAACACTTTGTGGGCTTTCTATTTTGTGACTTTCATAGATGATGATTCAAGAAAGACATGGTCTTATACATTGAAGATGATGGACCAAGTTCTTGATGTGTTCAAGCAGTTTCATGCCTTAATTGAGAGGCAAACTGGAAAGAAGTTGAAGTGCATCATAACAGATAATGGAGGTGAATATTCTGGTCCATTTGATGAATATTGCAAGCAACAAGGCATTCGACACCAAAAGATACCTCCCAAGACTCCTCAGTTGAACGAGCTTGCATAAAGGATGAATAGAACACTGATTGAAAGAGTAAGATGTATTATTTCAGAAGCAGGTTTGCCTACATCATTTTGGGGTGAAGCTTTGAGTACTGTTGTACATATTTTAAATCTAACGCTATGTGTTCCTTTAGACTTTGATGTTCCAGACATTTCTGGGTCAGGAAAGAATATTTCTTATAATCACTTGCGTGTCTTTGGATGTAAAGCTTCCATTCATATCCCCAAAGATGAAATGTCTAAGTTTGATATGAAAACTCGACAGTGTTTGTTTATTGGCTATGGGCCAGATGAGTTTGGCTACAAATTTTATGACCCAATGCAGAAGAAACTTGTTAGAAGTCGAGATGCTGTGTTTTTTGGGGATCAAACCTTAAAGGATATTCAAGAGGTAGACACAACAATCTTTATACCTAGGGATGACCTAGCCGAGCCAAAAATAAGTTATCCTGATCATGATCCAGTACAAGCTGAAGATGATAACCATGATCAATCTTACATGAATAATCATGATGAACATGCACAAAAAGACCCAAGTGTCAGAAATCAACCATTGCCACCACTAGAAGTTCCGGAACTACATGTTGAGAGACCACCTAGAAGCATAATAGGTAGAATCCGTAAACGTACTGTGTTATATTTATCGAATGAATATGAGCTTGTGGCTGATGGGTGAGACCTGAATGCTATGAAGAAATAATGGAAGATGCTTGCAAAAATGAGTGGTTAGATGCAATGCAAGATGAGATGAAATCTTTGTACGAGAATGACATATTTGAATTGGTGAGAGTACCAAAGGGGAAAAGAGCTTTAAAGAATAAGTGGGTGTACATGATAAAACAAGAGGAGCACACCTCACGACCATGGTTCAAAGCTAAAGTGGTGGTCAAGGGTTTCAGTCAGAGAAAAGGCTTGACTTTGATGAGATATTTTCTCCAGTTGTCAAGATGTCCTCTATTCATATTGTGTTTGGTTTAGCAGCTAGCCTCAACCTAGAGATTAATGGGTATCAAAATTGTCTTTCTTCATGGTACGCAAGATAAGGAGATCTATATGGAGCAACCTGAAGTTTTTGGGATAAAAGAAAAAGAAGACTATGTATGCAAGCTGAAGAAAAGTTTGTACGGATTGAAGCAAGCACCTAAATCGTCGTATCAGAAGTTTGAGTCTGTTATGATGGAGCATGGCTACCAAAGGACTGCTTCTGATCATTGTGTATTTGTTTAGCGATTCTTTAATGATGATTTCATTATTTGGTTAATCTATGTTGATGATATGTTGATTGTTGGCAGGAATGCTTCTATAATTGAAGAGTTGAAGAAGCACTTGAGCAAATCCTTTGCTATGAAGGATTTGAGACCCGCAAAGAAAATTCTTGGCATCAGAATTTGTCGAGACATATCGAACAAGAAGATGCACTTGTCACAAGAGCATTATATTGAGAAAGTACTTAAGAGATTTAATATGAGCAAGGCTAAAGTGGTTAGTTCTCCTTCACTACTCACTTAAAGCTTGGTGTTCATCTCATTCCTATTATCGACAATGAGAAGGAAGAAATGTAGAGAGTTCCATATGCCTCAGCCGTGGGAAGTTTGATGTATGCAATGGTGTGTATGAGGCTTGACATAGCTCATGCAGTTGGTGTTGTTAGCCATTACTTATCCAATTCTGGAAAGGAGCATTGGAATGCAATGAAGTGGATATTGAGATATCTACGAGGTAATTTAGGTTTGATACTGACCTTTGGAGGTGGGAAGCTGGAGCTAGTTGGCTACACTGACTTGGATATGGCACCGGATGTGGACACTAGAAAATCCATCTCAGGTTACATGATAACATTTTCTAGTGGTGCCATGTCGTGGAAATCTAGATTGCAAAAGTGTGTTACACTTCCTACGTCTGAAGCAAAATATATTGCAGCAACAGAAGCATGCAAAGAGATATTGTGGATTAAGAGGTTTATGGAGGAGATTGAGCTCAAGCAAGAGAGAGATATAGTATTTTGTGACAATAAAAGTATTATCCATCTCAGTACGAATTCCACTTTCCATTCAAGATCGAAGCATATAGACATGAGATATCATTGGATGAGAGACGATAAATGATAAGTTGCTTGAACTTGAAATGATTCACAAAGATAATAATGGGGCAGACATGATGACAAAATCATTGCCTAGAGCTTGAGGTTTGTGGTGTGATAGGAGGGATGACCAATCTCTTCACATAGTCGGAAAGGAGGAGATTTTTTGGGCTTGATTTCCAACTTGTGGAGATCGCAATACCCAACTTAATTGAGGCCCAACTCAATAGTTTTATTAGCTATGGGGAGTCACTTCCGATTTTCAACTTGATTTTTTTTAGGAAGTAACTCATCTCCCAATTTGTTTTCTTCTTTTTTTTTTGATTTTTTTCTAAGGAAATGACTCATCTTCCAATTCATAACAAGTTTTCACAATCTTTCAATTTATTCCTCCACATTTACCAAGTCATCTAACATTCAACATTCCTTTCTATTCTACAAGTCCACTATATTTATATTACTTTCATGTACGAATAGTGTAACTTAGCTATCAAAGGACGGCTCAGGTTCAAAGGGGCTTATTAGGATAATTTTGTGTAGATGGTCAAAATTGAAAGGATAATAAGCTACCAAACATGGCCTAAAATCATTTCTAAAATTCACATTATTCTGTTAAACTTGAACAAATCATAGCAAGTTCTAAACATTCTAACATTTGTCCAACTAAACACACTAGAAAGAATCAATAGGCTCAAAATCTCACATGCCAATCACGATTCAAGATATTCACGCCCTTCATTGCATGCACAAATATCATTTTCACACAATATGCTCAATTCATCAATAATCATGGTAAAATAAAACATTATCATCATTAGCATCAGTTAATACCACAATCATCATAAAATAGAGAAACGAATCGTTGTTTAGGCTTTATATTATATATTTTACACTACTAATTTAGAAAAAAAAATATGTACTAAAAATTTCAAAAAAAAACAGGGATTCATGGTATGACGTCCATCTACCCCAAACTTATTCTTTGGGAAGAATGAGTTTGAAAAGATAGACAAGAAAGCCATGAATTATTAACCTCCATTGTATTTTTGAGATGGTGGGTCCGGTGGGAGTTGAAACCCCCAATGTTCCATTGTGTTCAGCATGATTGCTATGTTGGCATCAATTCTCTTGACAGTTGAGTTCATGTGGATGAAATCGTTCCTCAATTTCTGCAAACACAACTCATCAATATTAAAAGGGGCTTTCTTTCTAAACAATGGACACAAAAGTTGTGTAATTCTAAACAAATTAGCCATGAAATTTTTGTGAAACTTGGCATGCCCAAGGAGACTCTTTAATGCCTTCTCTTTTGCACGAGGGTACCATCCTTCAGTTTGAGTCTCCTTGGCATGATCGATTTCAAAATTTGCACCAAGGTGGGCCTTCTTTAATTCCTCTTTGATGCTTTCCTTACGAGATGCCTCCGTCTTTGGTTCTATAGAAGAATCCTGCATAACTTTAAAATTGTCAATTCAATTCACACTACCAAAATTAATAGACTTGCAAGGAAGGATAGTGTGGCTTATGAAAGATTTAAGAGACTCTGCTTGCAAACTTTTGGACTTCTTTTGATCAATGGTGTTTTGGACTATATCCTCAGCCTTGCAATCTTCAATATCCCCTTGAAACTTCTTTGCATCACACAAGGAATACACCATTTTTTCATTATTTACTCTTAGAGTCAAATTTTCTTTTCTCATGTCAATGAGAGCTCCTGCGGTGGCTAAGAATGGTCTACCCAAAATCAATGGCGTCTCATGGTCTTCTTCCATATCCAACACAACAAAGTCCACGAGAAATATGAACTTATCTACTTTCACGAGCATATTTTCTATAATTCCTTTTGGATACTTAATAGACCTATCAGCAAGTTGTAATTTGATGGAGGATGATTTTACCGTTTCTAAGTCTAACTTCTTGAATATGGATAACGGCATTAAATTTATGCTTGCCCCCAAATCATACAACACTTTATTGAAGTGGGTGTTGCCAATGTCACATGGTATTGTATAACTTCCTGGATCCTCAACTTTTGTGGAAGCTTCCTTTGGAGTATTGAACTACACTCCATTATTAGATTGCATGATCTTTAATTCTCTTTTTCTTTTCCATAATTTTCTTAAAAAAATTGGCATAGTTAAACATTTGTTAAATAGCTTCAACAAAGGGAATATTAATTGATAATTTCTTAAAATTTTTCTAAGAAATTAGTAAATTATGTCTCATTCGCTTGCTTCCTTAGCCTTTGTGGAAATGGCAAGGGTGGAACGTATACAGGGGGTGGCACATATTTGACTTTCTTTGCTTCTTTCCCCCGATCAAATCTCTCACTTTTCTTTTCTTCTTTGTTAGGCAACTCGTCCTTCAAATGTACGACATGATATTGCTCCTTTGGGTTGATTTCAGTAGTACTTGGAAATTGTTCCTTTTGTTGTACACTACCTAGTATTTTAATCATTTGACCAACTTGCATCTCCAAAGATTTTATTTGAGCTCCAAATTTGGTTGTAAATTTGTTCACCGTGATGGCTAAATTGTCAACCTTTGTTGCCTGCGTATCCATTATTTGCTTTGTGGTGTGCATAAAGGATGCAAGTATATTCTCCAAATTCAATTTATTTCCATCATTTATAACTCTGTTCGTAACAGAGAAATCAGGTGGTGGCTACATAAAATTATTTGGATTAGAATAATTGAGTCTATCTCTTTGTTTAAACTAATTTTGTCTATAATTGTCACTATAACATCGTCCTTGCATATAATTCAAATTCTCCAGTGTGTCTTGGGCTACAATTGCTTTGTCTTGTGTATTTTCAAATGGTAATGTGGCATTCTTAGTCAACAATTTGATAGCTTGGCCCAAGGTCGACATGTGTGCAAACAGCTCTTTCATTCCATCCGTCGTGTTAGAAATTTCAGCTACCTTTCTTACTGAATTCCTTTGCGATGGCCATTGTGCATTGTTTGAAGCCATTTTTTCTAGCAAGTTTATAGCCTTATCATTAGTTAATGATAATAGAGCTCCTCCTGCGGTTGCATCAATTTGATTTCGAGTTAGTTCTAATAAACCATTATAGAAATGACATACCTGTTGATCGGTTGCAAAACCATGTCAAGCGCACTTTCTTAAGAGATCTCTATACCACTCCCATGCTTCATATAATGGCTCTTGATCGAATTGTCTAAACGTAATGATCTCATTCTTAAATCTCAATGTCATCCCAGGTGGATAATATTTGTGGAGGAAATTCTTGCACAAATCTTACCATGTTCAAACTGATTCATCATCTATTGATTGGTACCACTGCTTTGTTTTATCCCTCAAAGAGAATAAGAACAATCGAAGCCTTATCACATCAGTTCCCACATTGTTTATCTTGATGGTGTCACTAATTTCCAAAAATTTTGCCAGATGAACGCTGGGATCTTCTAATGCTCTTCCACGAAATTGATTATGTTGTACCATAGATATTAAGGCAGGTTTAAGCTCAAAATTATTTGCACCTATGGCTTGCTGTCGTCCTCCTCCATAATTTACAGTAATTAGAGGTTCTAAGGACTCTCGAATCGGTGGGGCTGGAGGTTGTTGTTGTTGTTGTTGTCTCATCAACGCCAACAACTCCTCCATCTCTATATGTATTGCTTCTGTTTCATCCATCCTCTTTACTTGCATTCTTGAAGTGCTTCTGTGTCGGGCAGTTGCTTCGATCTCTAAATTAATTGGTATCAAATGCCATGAACCTTTGAATCGAGTGTTCATAAACAACCTACAAACACGTCATGAATAGAATAAAAAATTTAAAAATACATATACTAAACTATAATATACACTTTAAATTAAAGTCTAATAATTAAAATGAATATTAGTTGTAAATTACGCCAGTCCCCGAAAATGGCACTATAAACTTGTTTGGTATTTTATTTGACTTAAAATACGACTCGCAAGTGCATGAGGTAAATCATAGTAAAATATGGTGAGAACAGGTATGGTATCTATAGGAAAAGTATATAGTAAGTTCAACTAAGTATTCGTTTATGATACTATCCTTTATCTAAAGAATCAATTTGGAATTGATTTGATAAAACAAAATAAAACAAATAATGAAGTAGAAATGAATATCAAATCAGATTCAAACAACTACAGATATTCAGAGATTGTAAGGATTCCAGGGACATATATTCATATGGTTCATATGAGTTCCTTTAATGTATCAAACCATATTTAACTCCTATATTTGTAGGAGAATCTCTAATATATCTAGATCATTTCTTTCGAGTTAGATCTAAATGTAAATTAGATAACACTGATCTTCTCAACATATTATTTAATGCCCAAACGTGCCTAGGATCTATTCTCATCATAATACTTACCAGTCTCCCGATCTAGCAAGTATTATGTGATGCATTCCTAATATGTTAACCAATTACTCATTCCCGGGTAGTAATGAATTAACTACACATATGCAATTAGTCTCTACATAATTTCATATGACATTCAATCAAGGAAGCATAAACAAATATAGGAAGGAAAATAATATCATTACAGAAAAATATATGAATCCATGATCATGCGCTCCCTAGAGTCACTAGATGTTTAGCCACACACATTCAATACATAGTCCATAGAAAAAATATTGATAATTATGGCTAATATAAAAAGAACAAAAGAAAAGAAGACTATTGAAGCCCAAACGATCTTTGTTTTCTCTCTCTCTCTCTATGATACTTGGTTGGTTGATCCTTCTTTGTATCCTTGTTTCTAACCCTAAAATTTGTTGTATATTGTGTTGTTTTCTCCCCATAATCTGATGTAGCTCATCTTTTTATAGACAATTACTAAGGTTTTGATAGCCTCTGTATCTCTGATTGGAATGGGAAGATATGCCTGAATCACACCAAATCTAGAAGATATACCCGAATCACATCAAATTAAGAAGATATGATTGAATCACACCAAATCGCGATAGTTAAGATCATATCACGAGGATAAGCACGGTCCATGTGACTTGAGACGTAGTCTATACATCCTTAATACCTATTTTTCTGTCAAAACTTCAACAAACATGTGAGGTAGCAAAATATAACAAAATCATGATGAACTCGTCAGTTAAGTACATACAATTGCCTAAAAAACTATACATAATAACCCCAAATTGCATGTAAATCCTATATTTATCATGGCACATGTGTTGGCCGAAATATTAAAATAAAGAAACCCATCTAGCATAAATACACTATATATAGGAGAAAATCAACCTAAAGAACTAGCCATGTTTGAAGAAAAACAAGAGAGATAAAAAGGATTTCTGGATGGAGATTGAGTTTTGATTCTCCTAGACTCAGGAATTGGCGAGGACCGTGGAGTGTCTTTGGTGAGATCTTCCCAACTCTTCTTTGATATCAAGATTAGATTATCTTGAATCTTAAATCTTGAATCTTGAATCTTGAATCTTGTGATTGAATATTTGTTGTGAGAGATTGTAAACTTGGTGTACTCCTATATTTAATTATAGTGGAGATTTTTCGTGGACTCTGGTGCCGTGGTTTTTACCCTCACACTGGGGAGGTTTTCCATGTTAAAATTGCTTGTGCCTATTTCATTGATTTTATTTGTTCCTTGGTTTTGCATTGTTGGTATTGATTATTCTATTTGATATTGCTTCCTAACAGCTTCACATAAGAGAGAGAGAGAGAGATAATTATTGTTTCCACTGTGTGTCAATTGATTGTCTTTTGAATTTGTTAAGTGTGTTTATCCCAATATAAATGACACTATTTTTGGGGTCGTATGCCACTGATCTCACAAATGGCTTGAAAATCTTTATTCAAGAACTCAGCCCTGTCGTCATGTTGGTTATAGTACAAAAAGTGAAAGATGTTATTTCATATGGGTTTGAAAATAAAATTGGCGTTTCTTATGGATATTTATAATATTCATCAGTTTTGATTTCAAGAAAACCAATTAAATAACCTATAATAGCAATCAAAATTTGAAATTAATTGAAACATAATTTGTTTTTTTCTTTTCCCTCTTAACTTTTATTTCTTAAGAATTAGCGGCTGTGAATAGAAAGGATTAGCCCCTGCAACGTCTTCTCCACAAAAGGAGGTCTTATACCGTTGCCCACAATATACATAATGTAAAATTGAAACATAATTGAAAATACAATATTATTCATATGTTAGAATAGTGGATAATCATCCTAATGTGTCAAATCAAAGTCAGAAAAGCCATGATGAGAAGCATCACGCAACTGTAAGAAGCTATAACCTTATTTCTACGAATTGTGTAAATTGCCTTCTTAATTGTAAGAGCATTGGGTAAAACACAAATTATTACTCAAGTTGGTCATATGTGGCCTTGATGACAAATCTCTCAATTGCGGTCATATTTGAAACTGATGACTTATCTTCGGTCAGTACAACAAACAACTTAAGGGGCTACAACATTACCTAGTGCCCATTGAAAAATAAATTAAAATGTTGAAGAGACAACTAATCAAAGGTGGCTAACAATCAAGAGTGTGCCTGATAGTGAGAAGGCATGTGTGACAAGTGAAAAACATGCAAACACCAACGACCTCTAATTAGGTGTTAGTCGATTTTTAGGCATCATTTGTATTCTTTGTTTGGCTCCAAATGTGAGAATGGCTATATATATGACCAATTTTGTAATAGGAAATGACTTTTAGCATTAAAAAAATAATAAAAAAGAAAAATAGAGAAAGATGTTAAGAATCACTATGTATCTTGCATAAAATGAGTCAACTCGTATATTAAATTAACTATCAATTGAATTTAAATTAATTATTTGATAATTCATGATCTTTTAGTCAATTATTCATTGCAACGTGATCTTTAAAAAATAACAAAGAAATGCACTATCTTTATATTTTTTTTCAGTTCGATGCACATGGACCACTTTTTAGCTTGAATTGCTAATGTGGAATCCATTTTATAGTTTGGATCCCCACTTTCTTGCATGTGACAAAAGTTGACTTTTTCTTATATATTAAGATTTACAAATTTTAGGACTATTACCATTTGCAATATGTCTGATAAACATAGGGTTTACACGTAAGTTGGAGTCATTATGCATAATTTTTAAGAAATTGCATGTACCTAAGTAACAAATTTATAATAATTTTGCTATATTTTGTTACGTCACAAGTTTTTTGAAGTTTTGACAGAAAAACCACATTTGACGATTTGTACTTATCCTCTCATTTCGAAAGAGATTCTTGGGGATCACAATTTGTACTTGATAAACATAGGGTTTATGTGTAATTTGAGGTCATTATGTATAGTTTTTAGGAAATTGCATGTACCTAAGTGACGAGTTTATAATGATTTTACTATATTTTGTTATGTCATGGGTTTGTTGAAGTTTTGACTAAAAAACCAACATTTAAGGTTGCATGGATCGCACACTGGATCACAATTTGTACATATCCTCTCATTCTGAAGAAGATTCTCGAGGATCACAATCTGTACTTATGTTCTTGTTCCGAAGGAGATTCTCGGGGGATTGAAACCCTAAACGACCCTTATAAAAGGAGTAACGTGGGAACAAAGAATATCATCAATTTTCATAGTTGATCGTCACTTCTCATAGTTAGAAGCATATGTACGAGGAGGAAATGAGCAACCAAGTCACCAGAGGGAAGAGAAACGAAGATCATTGGGCTTCAGTTTTCATAGTTTTTATTATTTTCTCTTTTATATAGATTTTAACTCTGATTGTCAACTCGTGTCTCGTGGATTGCGAGCTAATAATGAGTAGCTAAACACTTAATGATTCTAGCATTTATACAATTATGGATTTGTATGGTTTCGATTTATGATATTATTTCTTTCATTTATTTGTTTATGCTTTCTTGATATGATTGTCTTGTGGAATTGTTTGGCCAACAATTACATATATGTAGTTAATTAGTTATCACCTGAGATGGTTAATTGGTTAATATATTAGGAATGCATAACATGAACCTGTTAGGACAAGAGATTGGTAGGTTATCGTGATGAGAATACTCCTAGAAATTATTGGGAGTTAGATAATAAATAGAGAATGATCAGTGTTATCTAATCCACATTTGATCTAACTCGAGAGAGAGGATCTGTTATATTAGCGGTTCTCCTATGAATATATAAATTAAATATGGATTAATATATTAAAAGAAACAGATGAACCATAAGAGTATATATCCCTAGAATCCATCAAATCTCTAGAGGCTTATCTTACTTGATTCTGAATTGTTTTTTTTTTATTTCTAATTTAATTTTATTCTTTTCAATTAACTCATCTATAATTGAAGTTCAAGTATTTAGATAAAGAAGGATAATATAAACAAGTAATTAGTTGGAATTACATTAGATAGTCCTGTGGATACGATAACTTTTTTCACCAATATTTTATTATAATTTGCCTCATGCACTTGCAAGTCATTTTTTAGTGTAATAAAAGAGTGAATAGTACTCATTTTCTTTCTTCAAAGGAGATTTTTGGGGATTACGATTTGTACTTATCCTCTTATTCCAAAGGATATTCTCGAGGCTCATGATTTATGCTTATCCTCTTGTTCCAAAAGAAATTTTTGGGGGAACTGGAATCCTAATCGACCCTATAAAAGTAGTAAGATGGGAACAAGTAGTAACATGGGAACAAGGAAGAGTATCTATTTTTATAGTTTGAATTATCTATACGAGGAGGAAACGAGCAACCAAGTCATTAGAGAGAAGAGAAATGAAAATTGTTGGGCATCAGTTTTTGTAGTTTTTATCATTTCCTCTTTTATATATATATGTTAACTCTAATTGTCAACTCGTTTCCCATGGATTTCAATTTGATAATGAGTAACTAATAATTAGTGATTCTAGGTTTTATACAATTATGGATTCATATGATTTTGATTTATGCTATTATTAATTTTCTTTATTCTTTTATACTTCCTTGATATGATTATCTTGTGGAATTGTTTGGCCACCAATTATATATGTGTAGTTAATTAGTTATCACTTTAGAGGGGTTAATTGATGAATGGATTAGGAATGCATAACATGAACTTGCCAGATTGAAAGATTGGTAAGTCATCGTGATGAGAATAAATCCTAGGAACTATTGGGAGTTAAATAATATCTTGAGAATGATTAGTGTTATCTAATTCAAATTTAAATCTAACTTGAGAGAGAAAATCTAAATATATTATCGATTCTCCTACGAATATGAAAATTAAATATGGTTTAAACCTTAAAAGAAATCATATGAACCATATAGTACATATCTCTAGAATCCATCATTCTCTAGAGGCTTATCTTGCTTGAATTTGAATTGTTTATTTATTTTTTTCTTTTATTTTTTTCTTTTCAATGAACTCATCTACCATCAAAGTTCGAATTTTTAGATAAAGTAGGATAATATAGATGAGTAATTACTACGAATTGCATTAGATAGTTCCTATGGATATTGAAATATCATAATATTAGCGCACCAATTGAGTTCATACTCAACTTGGTACTCAGTAGTAAAATCTGCGAAAATTCAAATAAATGAAACATGACTGAGTTTTTTTTTTGAGGAAGAATCCCTTCTTCCTCTGCAAGCAAATATATTTGACTAGTGTACTGTTTCCCAACAGGTAAAATTATGAATTTACAAAAGTGTAGACTCACTCTTCACTAAATACCCTTACTTAGATCATGCACACTCTCTCTAGTAACTAGCTTGACCACTTAGTCTTCTGAATGAATTTCACCATATGTATCCCTACGGTGTTGATCTAAAACTGTTAAACTGTCTGAGTTCCAACTGGGCGTAGAACTCAGATTGCTGAAACTGAATAAAACAAATGTATGATCTCTCTCTTGATCTCCTTTAGAATAAAAACTAAATGAACTACTCTAATGGTTGTGGGTTGTCCTCTTTATATACAAGTCATGGACAACCCTACAATCTATTTTATATGAAAAGAATCTCCTATAATCAATGTGTGCATATCTTCATGATTTATTCCCTTCTGTGAGCTCCACCATAGCTCTTCCATATCTTTTGTGCTAATTTTGGTTGATGTGCATTCGATTATTATTTGGCGTCTAGGTTTGATGGATTTCTTGATAGATATTCTTTCCCTAATGTCTTGGAAAATCTTCCTTTGATTTGTCTTGGATCACCATGATGTCTACGTTGATTTCCTTCCGCGATTTCCTTGTGTCTTTATAATTTACAAAGATGGGAATCTTTTGTAAATCTTCCAAGTGTCTATTCTTTACAAAATCTACACACGGACATAAGATTACGTTAAATCTAGCAACATCCGAACTATGTCCATTTTTTTCCAATACCAATTTTAGAGAACTAAAAATTGAGTTCTTAGAATTTCCCACTTCGGCATTTGGGACAAAAACATTATTGATTTTCACAGGATGAAGCTGGAAGAATAAAACGTAACTAGAACTAGATGAGTTCAAACTTAATCAGATAATTAAGATTAAAGCAGATAAATTATACGGTGAAAAAATAACAACAATTAAGAGCAGCACCTAAGGAATAAATTGTTATAGGTAACGGAAAAAATCAAACTAGCCAGTTCCCAAGTATTCAGCAGTGAAGAACAGTCAACGTCCTTTTCTTTCTTGTTGCTGCAACCTCCTTGGCAGTCATATCTGCCGCTTCTCCTTCTTCCTTTTTGGTTCTCAACTTTGTCTTTTGCACTCTCAGCATCTTCATCATCAATCTTCTCCCCCTTTTTGTTTCAGATGTTGAAGGGCAAGTACCAGCATCATAAGAGTTAAAATATATAAGCATTTTCTTTAGCAGTTCTTCTTGAGCAGATAACTCATTCTTCATTCGTTTCACCACCTCAAGTTGGGTTCTGACAAAGGCAGAGTGGCCCCGGCTATCTTCTTGGGGAGTCAGAACTGGAGTTTTAGGAGTCTTCAAAAAATAGAAATTTAAGGTTTTGTTAGAAACCTTGAAAGGTGGAATACCCAACTCCAACACATCTTTTAATTCATCCTCCATACAAATGCATGGTTTTTTCAGAATGCCCCAGATCAAGCAACAACCTATATAAAACACCGACTGTGTTTCATTGAGGATTGACTTGTTTATGGTCGGGTTCCAAGTTAGTCTCCCAATCTTATGTAAGAGGTTTCCCTCAAAACTAGGGTCAGATGGGGTTACTCCCCATTTCTTCCAAACCACAATCATGCTTTAGTCAGAACAAAGGTTACCTCATTCAAATCATAATCAAATTCTAACAGAACCTCATTATCACCAATTCTTTTGGGTCACTGAGCAACAGACGATTGGGGAACGATGACGTCGTCGGATGGCTTTAGGTGAATTGATGTTGTTTTTGTTCTTGACATTTTGATATTTTGAATTGAATTTTTTTTTCGATGAGAGCAAAGTACTTTAAACAAGAGAAGAGCAAACTGATTAGTAGGGTAAATGAACAAAAATAAGGTAATTTGAACTTAACAGAGAAGGGACTTCCTCAACTTCAAATTAAAAAACAACTGCCCCACTTAGAAAAATCCCCGCCCACTTTCCAACCATAGTAATGACACTTCAGTACATAATACGCAAGAGAAAGTGAAACATTGAATTTGTAATCGAGATTCATAGTTCCATATCGAGTTTAAACTTGAGAGAGACAGTCAACAACACAAATAAATCTAATTTCTAATTTTTTTTGTATTCAGAATGTACTCGAATTGGACAACAGTCTCTGATACTTTTCTTTGAATGTATTTTGATCAATTTTATTTTGCATTTTTAGGCCATAGATAAAAAGAGGGGAATAACCATATCACTCCGTAGACAACCCCTTGTGTAGTAGCTTGCAAACCACATATGTCAATAGCACACTAGGAAAAACCTGGTGTGACGAGCTCAAATCCCTTATAACCCCTTTATATTTACATAAATTTTTATGAGATGTGGTAGCTTTAATAAGTTTATCATTTTATGTGCATGAAACTTGATCACATTTCATAACAGCTTTATCACTGCATAATTTCAAGGCTAGCTCTTTCCATGGGAAAGATGGAGAGATTTTATGCAAGAATCACATTGTACGTCAAAGATTGTAACAGAAAACATATTGAACCCCAATCATGAACAACTTGATTTTTTTCTTTTTTACATTTTTTTAGGTAGTGTTGAAGATTCTTACTGACTTTCTAAGGGTCAGGAATAGCTACACATCAAGAGCTATAGTGAACATATCATCCAATTGTCCCTCAGTTGGGATATGATCTTATTATACAATTCTATCTTGTACCAACTCTCCAATAAAATGATACCTGATGTCGATATGTTTGGTTCTGGAAAGTTGTACAGGATTTTTGGATATGTTGATCGCACTTGTATTGTCACAAAAAGATTGGTCGATTCTAACTCAAGTTCATAGTCCCATAGCATGTTCATCAGCTATACCAATTGTGAGCATGCGCTGTCTGCTGCTATGTACTCTGCCTCAGTTGTGGACAAAGATATATTATTTTGTTTTTTACTTAGCCAAGATACGAGTTTCATACCAATGAAGAAGGAGCTGCCTGTTGTACTCTTTCAATCATCCAAGTCCACAGCCCAATCTGCGTCACAATACCTTGCAAGAACTGGGTTAGTATCAACATCATACTTTATTCCATAATTGCTTGTACCTCCCACATATTTGATGATTCTCTTTACAACTGTTAGGTGTGATTCTATTTCATCAGTTTGATATCGAACACACATCCTAACACTATAACAAATATTAAGCCTGCTAGTCATTAGGTACAATAGGCTGCCTATCATACTTCGGTACGGTGAGGGATCGACTCATTTTCTGGACTCATCTTTTGAAAGTTTGACTATTGTTCCCATGGGGGTATCCGAATGCTTACATCCTTCCAAACCAAACTTTTTAACCAAGTTTTTACGTATTTTTCTTGATGAATGAAAATTATAGACTAACTTTATTTCACCTGCAGTCCCAAGAAATACGTCAGTTCGTCTACCATACTCATTTGGAATTCTTCGAACATCACTGTACGAACTCATCAACTTTCGCTTTGGAGGTAGACCCAAAACAATGTCATCCACATAGACTTGAGCTATTATAATATGTGATTTCCAATGTTGTACGAACAGAGTTGTGTCTACTCCTCCATGATTGAATCCTTTCTTTTGTAAGAACTGAGTGAGTCTTTCGTACTAGGCCCTTAGTGCTTGTTTGAGACCGTACAATGCCTTTTTCAACATGTAAACATGGTTAGGAAAATGGGGGTCCTCAAAGCCATTTAGTAGTTCAACATATGCTTCTTCTTTCAAGAAACAATTCAAGAAGGAACTTTTTACATCCATTTGTACATGATGAATTTTTTTAAATAAGCAAAGGAGAGAAGAATTCTTACCGACTCCAATCGAGCGATCGGAGCGAATGTTTCCTCAAAGTCTATCCCTTCAACTTGTGTGTATCCTTGTGCTACTAGACGGGCCTTGTTCCTTATGATATTCCTATGTTCATCGATTTTGTTCTTGAATATCCACTTGGTACCAATCACATTCACATCTTCATGTCCTGGAACAAGTGTTCATACATCATTCTTTGTGAATTTCTTAAGTTCCTCTTGCATCGCTAGAATCCAGGACTTATCTTTGAGAGCCTCCTTTGCATTCTTTGGTTCAATCATTGATACATAACAAGCAAGATATGATAGTCCTTGCATCTTGCGATAGTTGGGTTTCTGTACTCCTCGAGTGCTACTCCTTCAGTAATTTCGCCCATGATCAGTTTCTTTGGGGTGATTTTTTAGATCTTGACTGGATGTTGGATATCTTTGGATAAGGTCTCTTTCGGATTTTCAACATGTTCATGATGTGCATTTTCCCGTACTTTATCAGTTTTAACAGAAATGAGTTTATCATAATATGTATCCATAAAATTTTTATTATAGTATTTATATTATGTCGTATTTTATTCTATGACTAATTAAAGTAGTAAATTTTGACAAATACATTCCTTAATCGTAATAAAACCTACCGTCATTCCTAATCCAAAGTCCATGACATTATAATATGTGAATTCTTTGACATAAAGTGTAATTATGATCGACGCAATCAAATATAATGGATAATATATGCAATAACTTCTAATCTCTTTCCATGGGTTTCTCTCTCAAATAAATAAATAAATAAATAAATTAAATAATAAATAAATGAAACAAAAAATTTCCCGTATGTGTGGGGCTAACTACAATATCTGTGATAGTATATACCTTCCGAATTCCAATATCCAACTTTCAAAGGAATCATCGAATCATAATTGCTTTCCGAACAAAGCATTAAAACAATGTGTCGTCGTGAAATTGCAGAAAAAGAAAAAAGGGAAAAGAAAAAAGAAGTAGAATATTATCAAAACATTTATTTTTTTATAAGCAATGATGAGTCTATTCTGATGCACCCGATTCATAATATTATTTGTTTAAATAAAAAATATTATTTATTTACTAAAAAAATATTATTACTTTTTTCAAGATGGTAAATCAGTAATAATATTTTTTAAATAAATAAATAATATTTTTTATTTGAACAAGTAATACTCTACATTAGATTGTACGATGTGCCCGATGCATATAAATTTTTACGATATATAAATCATGAACTAAGAATTACGATTATGATCATATGCTTATTTGTTATGTGTCTGATATGATGTTTTTAGATTGTGATATGATGGTTTTAGATTACTAGATAATGACTCATGCAATGTCTCACCTATTTACAGGCACAAAAACCTGTTACGGCTTGTCTTGACCATCAAATAAGGTGAAATTATGAAGATATGTGCGAAATTCTGCACACGGTGCTCAATCAAGCAGGAAATGCCTCGATCGAGTGGGAAATGGCCTGGTCGAGCAGGCATTTTGGCTTGGTTGAGTGCCTGATTGAACTAGTCGAGCAGAAACGGATGGTCAAGCACTTGACTGAATTGGTTGAGCGGGTGGGTTGAGCAAAAAATTCAATCGAGCGTGAGTTTGTCCTGGTCGAGCGATGAACGCTCGGTTGAGCATCCCGGTGCTCAACCTCATCTAGTGCCTTGTTTTAGCTCCACCTTTTCACTTAGTCAAGTGATATGGTCGTCTGGTCGAGCGGTTGACTGTTCGATCGAGTGCCTCCAGAAGGGCATGCTTTCGACCTTTATGTCTGCCCGGTCGAGTGGAATTTGGCGTGGTCGAGCTCCAATTCCGCTCGGACCCTCCTTCGTCATTTTATGCATTTTTCCAACGTTTGCTTGTGGTTTCAATCCTTTTGTCTTTAATGTAATCGTGTTTATTCTTTCTTCTTCTTATAGCTTCAAAATGAAATACAAATTGGCTACAAAACCAACAAATATGTCATGTTCACTCAATATAAAAAAATTGGATTAAACGATGTATTTATATCTAATTTTTTTCATAAAAGTATGTGTCAAATCACCTAAAATGCATGTATAACTAACATTTATCAATAATAGACAGAACAATATGAGTTAGAAACTCATATAGAGAGTATACTGTGTGTCTATATAAATATATATACTCTATACTTTAACAATTAGTACAAAATATATATTATAGCCGACGATATACTATAAATTATAGTAGATGGTATAATACAAGTTATAAATTATATGGTAAAATATAAGCTATATAATAAAGATTAAGTTATATATTACAATAGAATTAAGATAAAAAGTTTTTTTTAGCAGTTACACAAACTATAATTACAATTTTTTGTACAAAGTACACTAAAAGTTATAAATAAGATATATATTATAAACTATATTATATGATATGATATATAATATAAACTATATTATAATAAGGTAAAATGCGCCATATTTTTCTGTAATTTCATAATTATGTGCAATAACTTTTATAATTTTAAAATTATGTGAAAATCTTACGTGATTTCATTAATCTTGCACAAACTTTCTTCTAAAAAAAGTAAAACAAATCATAATGGCATTAATATTTTAGGTATATTTTTATTATATCCTTACATCTATCATAGGATCTCTTTCTGTCTCCAGTCGGCAAGAGGGCCACCGTCTCTTTTTCTTTCAAAGTATTTTGCTTCATTCTCTCTCTCTCTCTTGGGTTTTTCTCTGAGTTGTTTAGCTATTGTTTCTCTACTGTCAAAAACCCCGCCAACAACCCTTCGATTTCATGCTGAAAGTGTATGAAATTATGATTCTTTTGCAAAAAATAAAAAAAAAAAAAATTATTATTTTAATATTTTAGGGGCAATTAGGTCAGTGAATATTCTACATAATTACTTTGGGCCGCAGATAATTTGGGTGGACCGAAGAAGTTGAATGTGAAACAAAAAAAAAAAAAAGACCCAGTGGAGCTGGAGCTTGGGACGGGGATGAAGGACTAAACTGGTAGAGAAAGAAGATGCAGCACCTGCGTCTTTTCTTTTCTTTTTTCTTTTTTTTTTTTCCATTACATATTTGCTCTTTTCAAAAAAAAAAAAAAATTGTTTGCATATGGCTATTGAGAATATTGCAACAGGTTTAAAAAAAACCTTTTCTTTTTCTTTCCATTATTTGCATTGTGTATTTGCTTTTTTTTTTTTTTTAATTGTTTACATACTTTTATTGAGAATACTCTATGAGGTTGTAAAGGTAGTAAATTTTATTTATAATTTGATAGATTTATCAATGTATAATATCAATGATATAAAAATAAATTAAAACAGTGAATCTGAAAAAAAAATTTAGTAAAACAAGAAAAAGAAAATAACGAAATGGTTGAAGGAGAAAAGAGAATGATAAAAATAAAAGTAAAAAAACGAAAAAAGAGAAGGACTATTTTAGAAACAAAAGAAAATAGAAATGAAAAGAAACAAAAGAAAATAATAAATGAAAAGTAAAAGAAAGAAGGAAAACAATCATATTAATAAAGAGCACAATTGTAATTTTAGAGGATAAATTTTTTAAAAAAATGATGTTAATTCAAAGCAAATGCGCGTACACTTCAACTTTGTAAAGAATGATGGATTTAAAACTTTCGTGCAGAATTAATGAAACTAAGTGGGAGTTTTACACAATTTTAAAATTATAAGGGAGTGTCACACAAAATTATGAAATCAGGAGAGTGACACATTTTAGCCAATTATATTATAATAAAAACTATAAGATGTTAACTATATAATATACTAGTATGTTTTTTCGTGTGATGTACGAGCATATTATTATAATATAATATTATTAATATATAAAATTAATATTTTTAAAAAATATATATAATTACGTTCAATAATTTATATATATATATACTATAATTACAATAAATATATAAATATTATATATAAAATTATATGTGAACATTAATTAATTTTATTTATTAAATACAATCATCAAATTATTTTATTATTATATATAGCATCGAATCTACTACAAATTCATAATTGATTTGTTAAAATCAAATAATTAAGAAGACATATCATTTTTTTATTAGTTTTGATAAAATTAGTAACGTTATCAATATTAACAAATAAAAATATAAAAAATAAAATGAATGCTTATTGATTTTTAATATAACAATATTATCTAAAAATTCATTTTTCGATTGTGGAAAGAAAAATGAATAGAAAAAATAATAATAACAAATATAGAAACTGCCAGTTTGTTATTTATACATAAATTACATAACTTATATAATGTTTTTTACATTATAAAATAAATAGTGTACTATAATAAAATCTATGCTAAATTACATGAAAATATATGATTTCTGGGTCAATTATAATTTGCACCATTCTTTTGAAATATAACACACACATACACTTTTGTTTTTGAATTTAATACAGGACTAATTTCATACTTTAATTGCTAGATATGATTCTTTGAAATCGAGAAAATGTTTTATGATAAAATACATACAAAATATTTGTTATATGTAACTATTTTTTTTTTTTTTTTTAAATCGAGAAAGTACTTCATGATTAAAATATATAAATTATAAAGACTTTAAATGGTTAAAATAATATAAAACAACATTTTTAAAAAAAGATTATGTACAAAGTTTGTGTGCCGACTCCGACTTGACAAGTAGATTGACATGACAATTAAAAAATCAAAATGATAAGACGTGGGGGCCACCGACTTTTCCCCCAGCCTATCACTAGATAGTGTTAAATCTGTTGGAGGCATAAAAAACTTTATTTTAAATATTAAAAAAACAAAAAAATCACGTAGGAAAAATTCATAATAAAAAAGTTCAATTCCGACATGACAACTAGTTTCACATCATAATAATTAAAATTAAAATGTTAAAAGCGGCGGGCCCCACTGAATTTCCCAATTCCCACCACCCGGTAGATGCACACGCTTGGACACGATAGGCTAGATCGCCGTAGCCTGCTCTTTGTCTTCATTTTAAAAATAAGAATAATTAATTAATTAATTACTTAATTTGTTTGTTTATTTTTCTTTGACTGATGCATTAGCACGTCAATATACCTAATTCAGACCCTATTTTGGCTTATTATTACTTCTTTCTACCTTATCTATCACTTTATCTTTCACCTTCAAGGATACCACAACGATTTTTTTTAATTTTATTCAGGACAACCTTTTTTTTTTCTTGTAACTTTAGCCAAATTTTTTAATGTTTTTAATTTATTAATATCTATAATTATATAAAAATAAAATAGTTGGAAGAATTTACAGATTCTGTGTTATTTTTCTGTCTAAATCATCTTTCTATAATAGAATTCTATATGATATTTAATTAGAATAACTCTTTTCTTTTTTTCTTTTTTACTTTAATTTTTAAAGGTCTATAACTTTTTTTTTTATCTCAACTCTCATTTTTATGAAAATATTTCAAATTTATCATCTTTTAATGATTTTCAATTTTATATCTATATTGCATATATAAGAATAAAATATTAATTTTTAATAAAATATTTTTTCATAAATTAACTATGGTGTGTTTTAATATTTAATTTATTTTTATATTGTGAGCTATTTTTATTTTAAATAATTTATATTAAAAATATATTTTTATATAATTATATATTTTATTTTAAAAAAAATTTATCACTATTTTTATAATAACTTATTATATTATTATCTTATAAATCATGCAACACACGAAATAAATACTAGTGTTTTAGAATAATTGTAATTTTGGCCCCTCTTTTTATATCCAATCAATCTTTTTATTTTTTTATGACGTAGCTGTCATGTAGATAACTTCTTTTTTGTGTTTTTTTTCTTTCTTTAACTTTACCTTTGAACTAACTTGTATACTTCTAGCTTACTTCTATCAATAACATTCAACCTACAAATTAAATAAGTTATTTTATATTTCACAACTTAAAATAATTAATTAGATAAATAAAAATTAAAAAGTTAATTTTCTCTTACAATTTAAAATTTTGTCTTATGCTATTGTCCCTTTTATTTATTATATGTAATTGTAAAATTATTATTTTCTATTTTGGGTAATAGACGTTTTATTCATTATATGTAATTTTATTTTATATCGCATAGTTTAATTTAATTTGTTGAATTGCACTTTTAATTTTATTTGGTTTGTTATATTTTTGTATTCCATTCTTGGAATTTGAATTATATTTTATATAAGGTGAAAATATACATTTTATATTAATTGCGAGGATGAATAGAACAGCTAAGTAATTAAATTTTAAACATGGATTTGTGATAGAGTTTGAGATATGGATTTTCAAAATCATAAGTCGATTCACTGTCTGAATATATTTTTTATAGTAATAAATTTGCGTTATCTGGAATTCCTAAAGTATGTAAAATGAAATTATAAATTTTAAAAATCATCCTAAAATGGATTGAAGCATACAACATTAATAGGTTTATCATTACCGACTTTAAACAAATCATTTTAATTCTGAACACAAGCGCATCAAAATTTATCATCTTTCATGAATTTTGCATATTAATGATGATCTTTTAATTTTTTAAATTTAAACTACTTTAATTTTTGTAATTTAAGGTACTATCTTTTTAAGTTTTACAATTCCACATAACAGATTTATGTTGAATTTTTTTTTATATTTTGCTTAAATTATTATTATTATTATAATATTTGAAATACTTTCTATGAAATAATATATACAAAATTATGTTTTGCATATTATTTATATTACATATGAAACAATGGTAAAAACAACATGTAAGATATGATGGTTAGTATATTATTTAATATAAATATGATAAATGGTAAAAATATATAGTACCAATAAATACGTGTTTATAATTTTGATTTAATTTAATGTTTGATTATGTACTAACAAATAAATTAATATTTAACATTTATACATTAATTATAATTAAAATTAAAAATTGTGTTTTTTAATCTAGTCTTGATCTTGACTTCAAAGATTCAAGTAGACGAACTAGATAATGAATTATGTATGAATCTATACATATGTCTATATAGCTAAAGAAAAAAGAAGAAGTATAGTATGTTTTTACTGTATTTTCATATGTAATATAAATAATATACAAAAATGTAATTCTTTCATGTCTTTACTATCATTTAATATGTAACATAAATAATTATAAAGCATAATTTCTTAGAAAGTATTTCAAATATAATAATAATAACAACAATAATAATAACAATAATTATTATAATTTAACTTGATTCTATTAAAAATAAATTTTAACATAAAATTGTCATGTGCTATGAATTGGAAAATTTAGAAAGATGGTGCTTGAAATTGCAAAATTTAAAATGTCGTGATTAAAATACAAATTTCATAAAAGGTCATGACTTTTATGCAATTAACCTATTTATATAACACAAAAAGTTATGTGTATCGGTTGTACACTGCCTTCAATTTATAATATTATTTATTTAACTAAAAAATATTGCTTATTTATTACTATTAATTTATTATCAAGAAAAAATAATAATACCTTTTAAATAAATAGATAATATTTTTTTAAATAAATAATACTATAAATTAAATGAACTGTACAATCTAGCCCAAAAAAAAAAAAAAAAAAAAAAAACTCACTCATTGTACAAGGGTTCACCCAAAGTATTGTTACAGGAAGATGTCTTACCTAGGGCTCCTCCAAATTATCTTTGTTTATTTTCTTAACTTTTATTTTTTAAAAAGAGAAATGAAAATTAAATGGAATAAAATAGTGTTTTGAAAATCAAATTGTCATCTTTTCCAATATGAGATCATGAAAACTGGAGAAATTAGTGATTAAGGCCGAAATAAATGCATTTCTTCATGGGCATCGTTAGTATTTTAATGGGCTTCAGCCTTCAAGTCCAGCCATATATGGGGCGAACTGTACAAATATATATGAGCCAGGATGTATTACTCGTCTATTATTATGGCCGAGCCCATTAACCTGGAATAGAACGGTTCTGGATAGTGGGCTGATAGCTTGATTTTACTTAATTGTTGCAGTAAATCTTGCAAAAGTTCATGACAAGGTTGATGTAGAAGTGAGATAAAAAAAAAAAAAAAAAATATATATAAAAACATGAGCCGAGTCCTTTACACTATTGTCCAAACTTACTTGATTTTATTTATCGATTTTACTATACAACAGTTTAGTTAGTAAAAAGGAATTAGGCTCGAACAGGTTGATTAATCTAGATGTATATTTTTTAATGAAAAATGTATCTTGTTTGTGATTTGGTGTGTATTTGAATTGGCTAAAATTAAAGAGGATGGACTAGTCGGGATAAGAGTTAATTTTTCTCGGTAAGATGAAGTTGTCCGGTAATCCCTGCCCATAGTCTACGAAATTCGCTTCCAAAATACGACAATTAAAAATTTAAGAATCGCAATACAACGATAATATAAATTATTGATGAACTGCTCAATATTTCTTAACTTTATTTAGATTAGAGAGGAGAGCACTACAAATTCTAGAGTGTTTTAATGCAAAATTGTAGTAGAATCAATATAATGAATGGTTCTAGTGCCTATTTACATTAACTAAAGAATTATGGTGTTCTTTCGTAAATAAGGCACTGTTTGGATTGAACTAGTGCAAACTGCACTCTTGGGCATGGCCGAACTAATTTGCGCAACTTGAGACATTTCGACAAGTCAGCGTACCACCTCGCAGTCCAACTGCCATGCTTATGTCTATTTGGTGTTGACACATCATTTCACATGCCACTGTTGCCCTACGGTCTGACCCGAACTTCCAACGTTGCTCCATGGTTTGAACCACCTTGCCACATATTTGAGCCTGGTTTTTAATTGTGAAAACTACCGAGTTCCTCAAGATGATGTACACGTGGAAAGATCAAGCATCTTGAAAGTGTCCAATGCAACATGTACACGTGGAGGTTGCGGACTTTGCTCGCACCATCCTCGTAGCCACTTGGGTTAACACAAAACACCAGTATATTGCACAAAATACCACTATATTGCACCATGTGAGAAACATACTGGATTACCTTCTCATCAAAGTGTTTTTATTAAAAAGGTGAACAAACTATCTTAATTTTTCTTAGGTCAGATTTGGATTTCTATACCCATTTATCTTCAATTATTTTTTCATGCTATCTTTATGCATTAATTTATCAATAGTTCAAAATCGGATTTCAAATGAATACTCTAAATTCATTTTCTTGAACACAAATTTTAATTTTGCAACTTATTTTTATTTTTCTCAAACGGAACATAAATTATAATTGTTAAAAAACTGACCAACAATAATCTATATTAATATAAAAGCACGACAAATTGGCAAAATTACATGAATGTCATTTTTCTGCCTAAAATTTTTTGCCCAAAACCAAAAGAGTTGGTGCGTACACAACACGCGCGCTGTTATTGGCGCATGTAGTGCATGCGCCCAGAAGGTGGGTGAGATTCTGGCCAAAATAGTTGACCAATCACATTTTTTTGTTTTTTTATTTTTTATTTTTCATCTCAAATTTCAAATGCTTATAACTTTTACATTTCAACTCATTTTTTCATGAAAAATTTATCAAATTAATTTTTTTTTCAAGATCTTTATTTTGATTTGCATATTGCATATATAAAAAATAATTGTTTAACAATATTAAATATTTTTTTAATTAAAATATTTTTATATTTTTTTTTGATATGTTTGTGTCCAAATCACTGATTTTGGAAAATCTTAATTATTAAAATATTTGATTTGATTCATCCTTCCATAAATTATGAATATTATGCTTATCAATATTTTCATTGTTATCGGTTAAAGTAGACTGAAAAACATGTCATTTCCTACCTAATTATTTCACGTACAATCGTTTGATTCTTGAATAGTACATATATTTTTATTTGTTTATTTCATTTGATATTATTAATTATATCTTTTTTTTTTCTTTTTATCCAGCAACATTAAAATTGAATTTTTTAAAATACCTTTTTGTAAATCCAATATTATTGTTGAATTTGCTTAAATAATTTCGTTCACTATATATATATATATAACACTTAAGTATATACTTACATTACAAAATATAATAAAAAAATATTTTGTGCATCGCACAGGTCTCATGCTAGTTTTTATGTAAGATAAAAATATATTTTATATATTATGAATTTTATTTTAGAAAAATATCTTAATGTTTTATAAAATTATTTATTTACTACATAAAAGTAACAAAATATCATATGACACCATAATGCGACATGAAACAAAATACACAATTTAATAATTATATTACTATTAATTATAGTTTAATATTATATTATTACAAATAATACAAATTGTGCAACGTACGGGAGAAATACTAGTATTATTGAAGCCCCTTTCTAACTTTCCCCCTCATGAATGACAATTAATGCATGTGTGTATGCAAACACATAAGAAAGTCCCAATAAACTATTATTGCATCAAAGTCATTTTTGAAAGTTTTTCAATCCAAATTTGACATTGTGTTTTTCACATAAATCTATACTCCTTTGTGTTATCTTATGAACACCACTAATTTCAACTCAATTTGATATATGTGTAGCTAAAATGTGGGCAAATACAGAAGGTATGTCAAGATGAGTTAATTGTATAATTTATAATTGGATTGAGATTATTTATTTATTTATTTATTATACCACAACAATTGGAAGACATAGCTTTCATGAAAGTTGTAGATGTTCTCTTTATCTTTTCAAAAACACACAAACCACAATAGGCTAGATAAATGTATGAGTCTGAAGTTCTCAAGTGTATAAGATAAGGATATGTTTTGGTCCAATAAAGGCTCTGGAATGAAAACTACCATAGACTTTCTAATTGTCTAACTTCTTCATTGATTTTGTTTGTGCAAATCCACGAGGACTTTACTTTTTGTTGTAATGCAATTCTTTGGTTGATTTAGGAAAAGTTTTCAAAAAAAATGAATGATAGTTGAAACTAAAGGAGCAATGAAACCTAAAATAAAAAAAAAAAAAAAAAAAGATACATTTGCAACTATATTTTTTTCATCAATCTCACAATTCAAATTCTTTCCAATCATGGCCACTTCTTCCACTCATCAATATTACTTCTACTATAATTTGAATAGAAATATATATTTCATTCCTTCATCATCATTAAGTAATTGAAGCATGCAAAACATTTTTCAAGTAGCACCTGACCGTGCTGTTGGGGCACATCAAAATTAATTATATTGTTTTACCCTGTTTTCCTCTACTATTTTGTAGTAGTGGGAAGTAAGGATCGATCCGACAGAGAACAGTTGAATTATTTATATATCTTTTTGTGCTAATTAACGAATGCAAATAAGGGGGGGTTGTTGATGAATTTTGTCTACTAAATTAATAAAATAAAATCTACTCTAATAAATAAAAATCAAGCAACTAAATAGAAGGCAGACAGTAATAAGAATCAATTCCGGTTCATGGTTCAGTTTTTCCCCTATTCCAAATCATATGATTATGCGACACATTATTAATTTAATCGTGGAATTCCTACCCCTAAACCAACAATAAGCTCTGTTGATTCATTTTATCCCTTAAGCATAATTAATTAGAATAAGCTCTCCAATTAACCTATTTAATCGAACAATCCAAAATACGCTCTTTGGATTTAATTCGTTAAACGCATTATCAATTAGGATAATAGGGTAGGCAGGTTATCGAATTCACACGCTCGATTCAATTAATCCTGAATTATGTTGATTCTAATAATAAACATTATTAATTGCTACAGACGAGTTCAACATCACAACAATTACGAATTGCAATTTAAATCCTAGCCCTAAATATATAAACTATCAATTGAGGTGATCAATCACAATTAACAATATATATATATATATTATAAATCAATTCAACCAATCAACAGAAAAAATTCACACATATTAAATCAATACGGTGTTACGGAATTATAAATCACATAACATTGAAATAGGGTTCAAACATTCCCTAAACCGGAATATAAAATTTAGTTACACATTGCGTGTCTAAGAATTTAAGTCATCAAAATGAAAGACATTATAATCAGAATAAGAAGGAATGAATAAACCAAATTATTCATTTCTCCTCCCTTCAAACCAAGATGCTTGAATGTTCCCCTCTCAATGTGAATGCACGAGTCTACTGTGGCTGCTGGGATATGTCTCTCCAATTGATGCCTCTTCCCTGCTGCTTCAATGTGTGTGGAAAAAGTTATGTCTCCTCTCCACAAGGATTTCCTCCTTTTATTGTTGTCAGCTTGCCTTAATTCATCTTATGAGCTTAATTAAGTTTTGGGCTTAATTCATTAATTAATCAAGCCCTTAACTTATTTAACCCATAAACTTCTATGTAATCTTCTTTCCTCGAATGAGCTCAGGATGACCATTCGCTTATATGGATTATTGTATGAAATTGTCCAAAAAATGCTGCAAATAACCACACAAACAAAAAGGACGTAGTTCTTGTCGAAACATTAAATAAGTAGGAAATAGAGAGTGCACAAGAATTAATTGTATTAAATATACAATTTTATCAATTAAAATTACGCACAATTTTCTACTTATCAAATCCCCCCAAACTCAAACATTTGCTTGTCCTCAAGCAAACATAGAACAAAAGCATACACATAGTTGACTTGGAGAGTTAGCTCAGTCTCAAGATATCTCAACTTATATACTTTCCACAAGACAAATTTAACTCAACCGGCAAGTGTTTCATAAAAGATATTGTTCCTGAAGTGTCTCATCATGACCCAATAATTAAGTTAATCTCACACATGCAATGATTTAATACCCTCACAAAATGTATAACTCATTTCGCTCAAGTGTATAATAGGATGATATATTTCAAGTCACTCATATCAACACAGAGTATGACATTTACCATAAGCTTGCTTGGATATCTAATTTCCACTACTTGTTAATTGAGTTTCCATGAAATCATAGGGTCTTCTCGGGGTATAATATGGTTGTAGTTCAAGGTAAAATTTTGCAGAAAGTTAGACTAAACTTGTTATGATTATTCGTGGATTTTAAAGCACTCTAACGAATTCACAATTACAGGTGCCAGTACATTTTTCCAACTCAACCTTATCGTGTATCCATGATCGAACTATTGTATTGATGTGCATTTGTCCTTTTTTTTTAGGAGGTGGCAGTGATATTAAAAGTGGCAGTAATATTATTCTGCCCCCACGACTTTTTTTTTTCGGTAGGTGGTAGTGATATTTTTCTTTATTTAGGGTTGATAACAATACCGAAACTGGTACTATTCTGCCCCCACGATTTTTTTAGGGTTGAAAGCAATACCGAAACTGGTACAATTCTGCCCCCACAATTTTTTTTCGGGGCAGCAAAACAACATAGTAGAATAGAATGTACACAACAATATTAGATTCCCTACAATCATCAATAACCAATAATTAAGCCCCCATGAGACAAATGGTACACATGCTACCTTTATCTTCACTTAATTCGTTAGAAGTGCAATCCATAATTGTTCAAAACATTTATGAAGATGATGTGCATGATAAAATTTGATTAGGGATGGTTTAGCAAGAAAAGTAGCCAAGGCTCAACGGGGTATCCTAAAAGATCAATTATTAGGGTGGTTCATGCAAAAGGCTCAAATAGGGTGTCCTAAATGCCCTTATCATCTAACATGTAATAACTTAAAATAGTAATTCCAAAAAGCATAGCCGAGCAAGTTCTAGAATGAACAACTAAGTGTGATAATGCCACATGAAAGAAGAGAGCATCATGTATATAAGTAGTGCTCAAAGGCTCAAAACTCACGTTAATAACAGGGTTGTGTATCAAATCAAACATGCAAAAGGTAACTTAACCGTAGGCTTAAAGAGATAACTTTATAAAACTATATTAGTCAATCACACTTGCCACATAGAGTCAACCTGAACTTAGGAAGTAAATATCATATTATCACAATTTTCATCATTGCAAGCTTGCCCTATCTACCATATGCATGCATTCATTTCCTCCCCACACCAACATCAATAACATGCTACAAAATCATGAAAGATAAACAATAATAAGAAACATAAGGAATAGTGTGGGAAATGAGTCACCATTCATTGGGACAACGAGGAGGGTCGACGTGAAGTCATTCGGTGTGACATGGTGACTATCTCCTGCTCTAGCTACCTAAAAGAGAAAAAGAGAAAAAGGAAAATAAAAAGAATATATATATATATGTATATATATGTGTGTGTGTGTGTATATATATATATATATATATATATATATGCATGGATTACCTACCATGTAGCGCCGTTGTTTAATGTCGTTGGCTAGACTCAAGACTTCCCTTTTCAATGAACACTCCAAGGAGGTTTTGGAATTAGTCTCAAAGATGGCACATCTGCTACTACATTCAAGGTCCATCCATTCATCTCTATCTTTTTCACCATTTTAGACTTTGAAAATTTGATGAAAGAAACTCCATATGAGATTTTTTTCTGAAAATATAATGGCACCCATTTGATCTCATCATGTAAGTGTATACACATTCCATCTATTTTGAACACTTCTTTGATCTCATTCTCTTTATCCTCATTTATACCCCTGTGAATTTTAGATAGAAAAGGCAATGGGTTAGTCTTAATTGGAGAAGAAATATGTTGATTTACCTTATTCCTGTGGGTGGGCAGTTCCACACTGGGTGACCCAGTGTCCAGTTGTACGGAAGGTTCCACACTGGTAGACCCAGTGTCAATTTCTTCAGTATCAACCTTCCCTTTTTCGGTGTCTTTCACAACAAGGTCGAGCTTGTTAAGCTCTCCAAGTTGCTTCCCACTCCTTAGGGTAACAACACTTACATTCCTTGAATTTATCTCGTGTTGGGAAGACAATTTTCCACTATCCTGATTCTCCAAGCGATTCATGGTGGTAGCCAAATGACTCATTTGTGTCTTAAGATTTTTTATGCTAGATTGGGTTTCTTGCTGGAATCATTGCATATTTTGTTGAAGTTGCATCGTGTTGGAAGCTAATGTTTTCATCATTCCTCCAAGGTTGCACTAAAACTATGCTCCGGTTGCTGCTTTTGAAAGTATTGGCCTCTGGGTTGTGTCAGTGGACGGGTTTGTTCTGTTGGTAGTCCATTGTGTGAATCTCCCCCTCGAAAATTAGAATGATCACTCCACCCCGGGTTGTAGGTATTCAATTGAGGATTGTATCTCATACCTTGGAAATTTTCGGTACCAATAACATTAACATGTACATCTATCTTCTCAAGAAGAATCCTATAGTCATCGGTAGTATGATTAGTGGTCTCATAGATTTTGCACGGTTTAACTTGTTGACTAGTTCCTGCAGCAATCTTTCTAACAAAAGAGGTGAGCTCATTTAATTGATTTTGAATTGATGCATCATTTACCTCTTTTACCATCTTATATGATGAATCATGTCTACTAAACTGCTGTGAGTTTGCTGCCATATTCCAAATCAACTTTTTTGCTGCCGTCGGGGTCTTGTCTACAAGTGCTCCTCCACTGGCCGCATCTATAATATTTCGGTCCATCAGACTCACCCTCATAAAAATACTTGATCAGAAGGTGTTCACTAATCTGATGGTTTGGGCAACTTGCAACAAGTCTCTGGAATCGCTTCCAATATGCATGAAGTGTTTCTCCATCAATTTGTATTATACCACAAATCTCCTTTCGTATATTAGCTACTCGAAAAGTTGGAAAATATTTTGTAAAAACAAATTCTCCATCTCAGCCCATGTAGTGATAGGTCCTGTCAAATAATATAGTCAATCCCTCGCTAAGTCCTTCAAGGAAAATGTAAAAGATCTCAACTTAATTTGCTCATCAGTCACTCCTATAGTCTTCATACTTGAGCAAACCAAATGAAACCTTATTAAGGTGCTTATATGGGTCTTCACCTGCATAACCATAAAAAGAATGTAATAAGTGTATAATATCATAACTAAACTCAAAAGTGGTATTTTCACTAAAATTGGGAAATGAAATGCAAAAAGATTGTTGAGCATTAGCAGAATTTGTGAGCTCTCTCAAAGTTTGCATTGCTGCCATTATAATTTCAAAATGAATGTTGGCCTGACCTACACAAAATTCTCCAAAAGAATGTTATGTAACTACATAAACTAAGGGAAAAAATTAAAAAGAAAAAAAATGAAAAAAAAAATTACAAAAACTTCACAGCTGGACTGTTGACCCAGTGTCAGTCCTGCTGCCAATATCTATTTTTTTTTCAAAGCAACTGACTCAAATATTTACAGAAACATATGAGAGAAAATAAATAAAATGAAGAAATGTGAATCCCACGGGGGAGAAAGTGTGATACACCAAGCCTCTCACTACTCACTGGCCAATATAGTTCATGCATTGCATTCATTTTATGATTTTATTTGCTATTTAAATTGCATTTTTATTTGTACTGTGGCTCGTATTTAATTATGTTCGGAATGTTACCGTTAAATTTTAAGGGTTTACCGTATAGGTTGGAACCCCTTGGGCAAAATATCGAGGAATAAATTAGGTGTCAAGTATCAATAAAATAAGTTTATATTTTATAATTTTATGTCCTATTGAAATTATATTTGTATTTATATTGCAGTCATATTTGATTATTTTTGTGTATAGTTAATGTTTTTATTTAGGGTTTACATTATAGGTTGGAACCCCCTAGGCCAATTGTCGAGGGAGAAAATTAGGTGTCACGTATTAATAAAATAATATTACCCGTGCAAAATTTATCATAATAATAATAATAATAATAATAATAATAATAATAATAATAATAATAATAATAACAACAACAACTAGAAACGTAAAGGCGGTGGTATCACTATTATAAGAAAGTGTGTTTATCATTCCTTGGAGACAAATAAATTAGTAAGGAGAGTAGTTAGTGGTGGTCGAGGTTCGGAAAAGAAACCAGGTAAGAACTTCTCCATAAGCTTCATTTTCTTTAATTCATTAATGATGTAGTGACCATGATAATTAGTAAAGGAAGATAATGAAATCCTTTCATTTAAGTTACCAGAATGATTTTAGTTAATTAACCACTAAGTTTAGCGAGTCTGGGTAAACTCCTATTTAAATATTGTTGAATGAATTAGAAAGAATTATGTGATTAGTTATGCAACCTTAATTAAGTAATTTTGGCTTAAGTAAATTTAATACAAGATATGGCTTATGTGTATAACCATACATGTATATGTTAGTAATGATATAAATGAATTGTAATTTAAAGCTTTTATTTGTGTAGAACATGGTTGTCTAGCATTACCAAAATTTGGAGTAGTACTTGATGACTTTAGTTATGTTCTAATAAAAGAAAGTAATCTAAGTTAGTTAGACAACTTATCTTTATCCATTGAAAATGGTTCACTGAGTGTTAATAATGAATATAAAGGTTTGAGACTTAAATAATTATCAAAAACCAAATTATTATAAAAGTTTTTTAACCTAAAATATTAAGCGACAGTTATGCAAAATTTCATATTTTCGGGTTGGTTTAACAAAATTTCCTATTCTTAGACTAATATTTAATGTATTTTTTTAGATTGATTGTATTTGCAAGCAAGAGATAAGAGGTTTCAAACAAATGTGTCGAAAAAAGGTTAGTAGAAATCCATTTGCACCTACAATGCATAGACATAGTACTTGTTTGTATTATTTTATGGAATATTTGTGACTTGTGCCTGTTGATATCAAACTTGTGAAGCATAACCATTCTGGTAAGTTTTATTCATCTTTGTTTTGCATTATATATTTCACAAGTTATATTGGCCTGTGATCTAGGACTAAGAATAGTCAGTGATATAATGGTGAGAACCAGAGGTAAATGTAATGGGGAAAATAGAGCTCCAGAACAAAATGCACAAGCTGCAGGCACTGATCGTGATCTGTTTATACAAAGATTGACAAGATTAGTGCAACAGCAGTCAAAACAAATTCAGCAGCTAATCGAACAAAGAAATGCTGGTGGAAAACAAAGGAATGAGATGAACCAGCCACAGCCTCGAGTAGAACAAATGGAGCTAATCGGGGAAAGGTTCAGAAAGCTCAACCCGCCAACATTTGAAAATGCAGTGGATCCCACAGCTGCAAAGGATTGGCTGAGAACCATGGAAAACATATTTTTGTACAGCAGAGTACCAGACGAGGAAAAGGTATTGTGTGCATCTTTTATGTTACGGGGGAGTGCAGGATATTGGTGGGACACAATGAAGGCTACGAGAATATAGCCACTATGACATGGAACAGGTTTAAAGAACTTTTCAAAAATAAATGTTTTACTGCTCCAGTCTATGCGACGAAAATGATGAGTTTATACAGTTGAGACAAGGGCCTATGACAGTTACATACTCCATCTCCAAATTTGAGCAGTTGTCAATGTTTGCTGAGCACATGGTTAGAACGGATGCATTGAAAGTGGAAAGATTTGTTGAAGGGCTTAGACTAGAGGTTTATAGGGATGTTTGTATGGCTGGTATGCAAGGAGTTATTTACTCACAAGTTGCTGAGAGGGCATTGGTAGCAGAGCAAGCTGAACAAAGAATACGTCATGCACAGGAGATTCGACGTCAGTTCACACAATGACAGGGACAACGTTGGGTAGGAAATGAAAGGAAGAGGCCACAACAATTTCAGGGCCCAAGACCTAGTTTCCAGCTTAGACAGGGATAGGGGCAGGAACAAGGAGATTCAAGCAAGCGTCTGAGAACTGTTCAGGGTAAATCACCAGGATCATTACCCCTTTGCTCTAAATGTGGGAAAAAAAACATAGTGGTGTCTGTCTTGTGGGTACTAGAACTTGTTATTCGTGTGGGCAACTAGGAGATATCTCTACTACATGCCCAAACAAACCGAGCCCCATGACACAAGGGAGAGTACCAGCTAGAGTCTTCACCATGACCAGAGAAGATGCTGAGGCAAACCCATCTGTAGTAACAGGTAAATTTTCTATCTTTAGTACTTCAGCATTCGTATTATTTAATTTCGGAGCTACACATTCATTTGGATCCACTAAGTATGTGAGAAGGCTAGGTAGGGAGCCGGATATAGCAGAGAATGGCTATAATGTAGTGATTCCCTCTGGAGAGTCGAAACAAACAAATCAAATATTACGAGCATATGTTATCCCCATTGATGGTAGAGAAATTTATGCTAATTTGATTGTACTTGACATGAATGATTATGATGTAATTTTGGGGATGGACTGGATATCAAAATATTATGCATCCATAGACTGTCAGAAAAAGATAATTACATTTCAGCCACCTGGGGAGGAACCTTTTATCTTTGTTGGAGTAAAGAAGAACTTCAGATTCCCACTGATATCTGCAGTTATAGCACAACGGTTGTTAGAAAGTGGATGTGATCCTATTTGATGAGTTTTGTGACTATTGGAGAACAACATTGTCTATTTGTGGATGAAGTACCGATAGTTAAAGAATATCCTGAAGTATTTCTAGATGATCTTCCAATCTTACCACCTGATCGAGAAATAGAATTTGTAATTGATATACACCCAGGGACCGCCACAATATCAAAGTCCCCTTATTGAATGGAACTAAATGAATTGAAGGAATTAAAGATACAACTGTAGGATTTACTAGACAAAAGTTTTATCAGACCCAGCTTTTTACCTTAGGGTGCACCGATTTTGTTTGTTCAGAAGAAGGATGGCAGTATGAGAATGTGTATAGATTATAGAGAACTAAACAATGTTACAATAAAGAACAAGTATCCTTTACCTAGAATCGATGATTTACTTGACAACCTTCAGGGTGCAGTAATATTTTTGAAGATTGATTTACGATCGGGTTATCATCAGTTTAAAATTAAAGAGGGAGATATTCCAAAGATAGCATTCAGTACCAGGTATGGAGATTATTAGTTTCTAGTAATGCCTTTTGGTTTAACAAATGCCACAGCTGCCTTTATGGATCTAATGAATAGAGTATTTAAAGATCTCCTGGATAAGTTTGTTATTGTGTTTATTGATGATATCTTGATCTATTCAAAGACTAAAGAAGAGCATGCTACCCACTTGAGAAAAGTGTTAGAAATTTTGAAAGAAAAACAGTTGTATGCTAAGTTCAAGAAGTGCGAATTCTGGATAGATCGAGTAGTATTTCTGGGACATATTGTGTCAGGAGAAGGAATTTCAGTTGACCCAATTAAAGTTGAAGCAATCAACAATTGGCCACAGCCTACTACTCCTTCCGAGATACGTAGCTTTCTGGGTCTAGCCAGGTATCATCGCAGATTTGTAGAAGGATTTTCAAAAATTACATTCCCACCGACATAGTTGACTAGAAAGAATGTAACCTTTCGATGGACCGAGCCTGTGAGCAAAGTTTTCAAGAATTAAAGAGGAGGTTGACATCAGCAGCCATCCTTGCAATTCCATCAGGTAATAAAGGTTTTGTGGTTTACAGTGATGCTTCGAAGAATGGTTTGGGTTACACCGTATTCAGTACATCCAGGAGCTACTAAAATGTACAGAAACTTGAAATTGCATTATTGGTGGCCAGGTATGAAGAGATATGTAGCTCAGTATGTGGAACAATGTTTGACATGTCAACAGGTAAAGGCAGAACATCAAAGGCCAGCAGGAACCTTGCAGCCCTTACTGATTCTGGAATGGAAATTGGAGAACATTACCATGGATTTTGTCGTAGGATTACCAAAAAACAGTCAAAGGTCATTATGCTATCTGAGTTATTGTGGATCGACTTACAAAGTCTGCTCATTTTCATGCTATTTGTTCTACTTATTTAATGGATCGATATGCTCAACTATATATACAAGAGATAGTCAGACTTCATGGAGTTCCACTATCTATTGTTTCTGATAGGGATTCAAGGTTTCTTTCTACCTTCTCAAAGAGTCTGCACAAGGCATTAGGGACACAGTTATCTTTAGTACTGCATATCATCCTCAGTCAGATGGGCAGTCAGAGTGGACAATACAAACGTTGGAGGACATGCTCAGAGCTTGTGTGTTAGATTTTTAGAGACAATGGAGCAAGTTTTTATCTTTGATAGAGTTTTCTTATAATAACAGCTATCAATCAACTATTGGAATGGCTCCATATGAAGCACTATAAGGTAGAAAATGTCGATCACCAGTACATTGGGATGAGGTTGGTGAATGAAAGCTTTTGGGTCCAGATATGATTATACAAATGTCAGAAGCTGTAGCAAGGATTCAAGAGAGAATGAAAACTGCTCAGAGTTGACATAAAAGTTATGTAGATAAAAGAAGGAGAACATTAGAATTTGTAGTAGAAGATCATGTTTTTTGAAAGTTTCTCCGATGAAAGGAATAATGCGGTCTTGTAAGAAAGGAAAGCTCAGTCCGAGGTATATTGGTCCATTTTCTATCATTGAGAGAATTGGTGATGTTGTCTACAGACTTGACTTGCCTGGATCAATGACTCAGATACACAATGTGTTCCATGTGTCTGCGTTGAGAAAGTATGTAGTGAATCCATCTCATATTCTGAACAATGAACCCGGAGAGTTAAAAACAAACTTAAGTTATGAAGAAATGCCTGTGGAAATTTTACTACGAGAAGTGAAGCAACTGAGAAATAAGGAAATTCCATTAGTCAAAGTCCTATGGAGAAACCAAGCGATAGAATAAGCTACTTGGGAAAAAGAAGATGAAATGAAGTCGAAATACCCAGAACTCTTCAGGTAAGTAAATTTCGAGGACGAAATTTTTATAAGGAGGGGAGGATGTGATACCCCAAGCCTCTCACTACTCACTGGCCAATATAGTTCATGCATTGCATTCATTTTATAATTTTATTTGCTATTTAAATTGCATTTTTATTTATATTGTGGCTCGTATTTAATTATGTTCGGAATGTTACCGTTAAATTTTAAGGATTTACCGTATAGGTTGGAACTCCTTAGGCAAAATATCGAGGAATAAATTAGGTGTCAAGTATCAATAAAATAAGATTACATTTTATAATTTTATGTCCTATTGAAATTATATTTGTATTTATATTGCAGTCGTGTTTGATTATTTTTGTGTATAGTTAATGTTTTTATTTAAGGTTTACATTATAGGTTGGAATACCGTAGGCCAATTGTCGAGGGAGAAAATTAGGTGTCACGTATTAATAAAATAATATTACCCGTGGCAAGTTTATAATAATAATAATAGTAATAATAATAATAATAATAACAACAACAACAACAACAACAACAACAATAACAACAACAACAGCAGCTAGAAACGTAAAGGCGGTGGTATCACTATTATAAGAAAGTGTGTTTATCATTCCTTGGAGACAAATAAATTAGTGAGGAGAGTAGTTAGCGGTGGTCGAGGTTCGGAAAAGAAATCAGGTAAGAACTTCTCCATAAGCTTCATTTTCTTTAATTCATTAATGATGATTTTATATTAATGATGTAGTGACCATGATAATTAGTAAAGGAAGATAATGAAATCCTTTCATTTAAGTTACCAGAATGATTTTAGTTAATTAACCACTAAGTTTAGTGAGTCTGGGTAAACCCCTATTTAAATATTCTTGAATGAATTAGAAAGAATCATGTGATTAGTTATGCAAGCTTAATTAAGTAATTTTGGCTTAAGTAAATTTATTACAGGATATGGCTTATGCGTATAACCATACATGTATACGTTAGTAATGACATAAATGAATAGTAATTTAAAGCTTGTATTTGTGTAGAACATGGTTGTCCAGCATTACCAAAATTTGGAGTAGTACTTGATGACTTTAGTTAAGTAGTAATAAAAGAAAGTAATCTAAGTTAGTTAGACAATTTATCTTTATTCATTGAAAATGGTTCAGTGAGTGTTAATAAATGGATATAAAGGTTTGAGACTTAAATAATAATCAAACCACAATTTATTATAAAAACAATTTAACCTGAAATATTAAGCGGCGACAGTTATGCAAAATTTCATATTTTCGAGTTGGTTTAAAAAAAATTCCTATTGTTAGACTAATATTTAACGTATTGTTTTAGATTGATTGTATTTGCAAGCAAGAGATAAGAGGTTTCAAACAATTGTGTCGAATATAGGTAAGTAGAAATCCATTTGCACCAACAATGCATAGACATATTACTTGTTTGTATTATTTTATGGAATATTTGTGACTTATGCGTCTTGATATTGATGGATGTGAATTTCGTGGTGTGAATGATTGATTTGGTATTGTATAAATATAATATTCACGAGCATGGGCATGTGCATGCATAAGTTGTACATAGCCTGCCTTCACGCACTATATGATAAAAGAAATGAAAATGTAATATTGACCACTACTAGTGTACCGAGGCCGGTGGCATGTGAGATATGGATAGGCTTGATTCGTCAGTCCGGTGGCATGTGAGACATGGATAGGCTTTATGATATATTGAGTCGGTGGTATGTGAGACATGGATAGACTCAATTTATCGGGCCGATAGCATGTGAAACATGAATAGACTCTATGATTATGATTATTTATTAAGCTAGCTCTTTTTGGTGCACAGTAGGTGGGTCATGGGCCCTATAAAAATAAAATATTTCAAAACATTGGTTAGGGTTTCAGTAGTATGCATTTTACGTTTCTTTTAAAGTTTGTGCAAGCATTTAATTTATCGTACATGCATGATTTCTGCTTACTGGGATGTAGCTCACCTAGTTTGTGCATTGTAGGTGAGCGTGATAATGATGTGTAAGCTTACGGCTTACCAGACATGTTGTTCGTGCTTCAACAAGCTTTTGGGATTGGTGTATATGGATGACGACCTTTGGGGCTAAACCATGGACGTACTATGCTTTTGGGGTTCTATTTTTGTTATTCAGTTTGGGTTTGTATAATATTAATCAATTTTTGGGCATGTAAATATTGGTGTGGTTGTGGTGAATACTTTTGCATCTATCGTGGATTTTGCTTGGGTGTGAATGAGCTGTTTTTTTTTGGAGATAAATTTTACCTCGTAAATATGTTACAGGTGAATGAAAAAAAATGTACAGGTTTAACTAGGTTAAATGTAACCTATGTTGTGGATTATAAGGGTGGGGTGTCATAGAAAGAGAAAAAAAAAACAGAAAAATTCGTTGAAATAAAACAAACTGCTACAGTTCACACTAGGTCACCGAGTGTGAAATCTATTGGCAGCTAAAATCTTCAACAAATAAAAATACATGAAAATTAACATATATAAATATCTCAAATAAATTCACACCGTTCCTCGGCAACGGCGCCAAAACTTTAACCATGCTGTCGGGGCACGTCAAAATTAATTATATTATTTTACCTCGCTTTCCTCTACTATTTTGTAGTAGTGGTAAGTAAGGGTTGATCCCACAGAGAACGATTGAATTATTTGTATATCTTTTTGTACTAATTTATGAATGCAAGAGAAGGTTAGTTGATGAATTTTATCTACTAAACTAATAAAATAAAATATACTCTAATAAATAAAAATCAAGCAAATAAACATAAGGCATACAATAATAAGAATCAATTCTGGTTCATGGTTCAGTTTTCCTCCTATTCCAAATCATATGATTATGTGACACATTATCAATTTAATCGTGGAATTCCTACTCCTAAATCAACAATAAGCTCTGTTGATTTGCCTTATCCCTTAAGTGTAATTAATTAGAATAAGCTCTCTAATTAACCTATTTAATCGAACAATCTAAAATATGCTCTTTGGATTTAATTCGTTAAACGCATTATCAATTAGGATAATAGGGTAGGCAAGTTATCGCACCCTCGATTCATTAACCCTGAATTATGTTGATTCTAATAATAAAAATTATTAGTTGCTACAGACAAGTTCAACATCACAACAATTACGGATTGCAATTTAAACCCTAACCCTAAATTTATAAACTATCAATTGAGGTAATCAATCACAATTAACAATATTTATATTATAAATCAATTCAACCAATCAACATAATAGATTCGCACATATTAAATCAATACGGTGTAACGAAAATATAAATCACATAAAATTGAAATAGAGTTCAAACATTCCCTAAACCGGAATATAAAATTTAGTTATACATTGCGTGTCTAAGAATTGAACTCATCAAAATGAAAGACATCATAATCAGAATAAGAAGGAAAGAATAAACCAAAAGATTTATTTCTCCTCCTTTCAAGTCAAGCTGCTTGAGTGTTCCCCTCTCAATGTGAATGCATGAGTTTGCTGTGGTTGCCGGGATATGTCTCTCCAATTGATGCCTCTTGCCTGCTGCTTCAATGTGTGTGGAAAAAGTGATGCCTCCTCTTTGCAAGGATTTCCTCCTTTTATTGTTGTTAGCTTGCCCTAATTCATCTTATGGGCTTACTTAAGTTTTGGGCTTAATTCATTAATTAATTAAGCCCTTAACTTATTTAATCCATAAACTTCTATGTAATCTTCTTTCCTCGAATGGGCTCAGGATGACCAACCGATTATGTGGATTATTGTATGAAATTATCCACAAAATGCTGCAAATAACCACACAAACAAAAATGACATAGTTATTTTCGAAACATTAAATAAATAGAAAATAGAGAATGCACAAGAATTAATTGTATTAAAAATATAATTTTATCAATTAAAAATACGCACAATTTCCTACTTAACAACACTCAACCACATCTCTAATATCAAGCAGGTACTCGACATTATAAGAACCCCTTCCTTTATTTCCTCTTTCTTCGACCTTTTTTCATGATTTTATTTCATGTTATTATTTTCTTTAATTGAAGGGATACTTTCTTCTTTGAGAAAAACCTCAATTCATCTATACACTTTTCAATATATGAACTCAACAAAATACTCCTCATTCAAAGATTTGGTACCATATATTCTCATTCTCAACTTCAATATTCAAGAATTCATACTCTACTAGCCCGAATAAAAATAAGGTAGGTACAAAAAAGAAGAAAAAATATTTATTTTCATAGCTATCAAAGAAGACGCTTAATGCTCAGAAGGGATGACTAAGGAAGTAATCAAAATCGGTCCTGCTGTTCTTTTCTAATGGCCCCTTTGCTGTTGCTAAGTGGGCTGCTGGCTTCTATGCTGGTTGCTGTTCTTTCCTAATGGCCCCTTTGCTGTTGTTAAGTGGGCTGTCGGCTTCTATGCTGGTTGAGATGGATGCTTGCTGATGTTGGATTCCACTTTGGAATGCTAATACCAGTTTTTTTTGAAGATACGTTTGGGGCCTGAAAATGCCTACTGGGAGGTTGTTTTGCTTCTGCATTAGAGCTTTCTAGTTTGTTATATTGGCCTTTGTGTTGGTGGATTTTATGGCACTTATTTATAGTTTTTTAGGATGCTTGTTCTCGTCCCAGTGCTGGGATTCGGGACTAGTTTTTTTATTTTCTTCGGGTATGCCCGAGTATTGGTGTACTACAAACTTTTTTATTTTATTTAATTTATGCAGTTTCGACCAAAAAAAAAAAGGAAGTAATCAAAATCGCTGGGGAGGATAAATTTCGCTAATTGACTCATATGAAACAGATATGGCCTCGAATCACTTTTATTGGCTCACACAAAATATGTTGTCTTGAAGAAGATACTAAAGCAAGTTCAATTCTAAATAAATTCAATTTCAAAACAAACTGAGCCCAACACACACTAAATAAAGAAGTTAATAGAAGTAGATAAGGCTAAAAAACTCACAGGCTTATTTTCAAAATTACAACATAATATCTTATGTGCTATGTCATATCAACACATTTGAATTAGATAGCTTGTAGTCTTTTGTTTTGCTTAGAATGCATTGTAGAGAGTTCCGTTGCTCCGTATGTGTAATTGTTAGATCATAATTCGTGAGCGTGTGTTATGTTCAGTACTAATTCGAACTATAATTGAAATATGTGGAAGTAAAACAGTAATTACAACAATTATGATGAACAATCCCTTCCTACTCTTCAGTATCTTTATTAAAAAGAGTGTTTATTCCCAATATTGTATAGATTGGACTTACACGTTATTAGACTCCCTCCAATACTAGCCAACCATATACCACTCTCTTCTAACAACTTACTTGACCATCTAATTTCCTAAATAGATTTGGCTGCCAACTCCCGTATGGCAGTAATCTGAACTCTCCCAAGCACAGTGAAAATCAATGAGTGGTTCAATGAACGTTCGCCATTCGTTGGAATTGTACTACAATAAGCTCTCAAATAAAAACGTCTCTCTAAAATAAAACTTGTCTTTCTCTCTGCATATGATAATGAATATAATGTAACAGAGATAATTTTCAACCTTCATATATGACGCTTATTTATAGACCCGAACCCTCATACGATCCTTCAAGACCTTCAAGATCTTCCTTCCATGTTATACTCAATCTTCGGATCTTCACAATCTTTATCTGTGCTGGATGTCGATCATATATTTGGCTACTGATCTCTTTTTCTCCAAGGAAAGGATTTGTGTAAATCCTTTCATTCATTGCTAGATCTTTGTAAATCTTTCCTTGTATGATTAGATCTCCTCATGCATATCTCTCTTGAGATCTTGCAAATCCTTTCCCTCTTTGATTAGATCTCCTCATGCATATCTTGTTCTTGATTATGTTGCTATGATTTTGAATATCTTTCGTAATCATTTTCTTTGCAACCTGCATAGATTAGTACACACATTTAAATTATAATTTTCGATATATGATAACATACTTACTTATCAGTAATAATAAATGTGGCAGAGAATGTTATGACAACATGCATTAGTTAGTCACTTTTTGACCACCTATGCACAATCTAGAATATTTTTTATGAATTAATTAATTTTTCTTGTGTTATTAGGGATTACAAAAATGCCAACACAACCCTTGTTGTGACAGAATAGGATTATAGAGCATAAACAAGAAACAAGAAACGTAAAGAAGACACAAGATTTACGTGGTTCACCAATAAATTGGCTACGTCCACGGGCAGAGAGGAGAACGGATTTTATTATGTGGTATGTGTGTTACAGATTACAGATCTCAAGGACCATATATATAGTACTGAGGAAAACCTAAAACACCGAAATTGGTGATATGCATATCTTTGTCCTGGATATGCATATCTTATATCTTCATCATATCTTTCTAAGATTTGTTCCCAGATTTACTCTTGATTCTCCTTATTTTTAGCCATGCCTTTTCTTCCTTGATATATATGGCTTTGCGAAGTGTGTGATTCAAGACATATCAACAGATCTCCACCTTGACTTGAATCTTCCTTGCAGATGCATCATTACAATGCCAGATGAACATACTCCTCCTTTCTGCCTCAGATTTGCCCTCCTTGGGCATCTAACAGCTTGTGACATTTAGCAAGTCCAAACAATGTCGAAACTTGCTATGCGGGACCGGCTTGGTGAACATGTCAACAGGATCATCAGCAGAACCTATCACAGTGGAACCTCGCAGATAATATAAGGTACCACGTTTCAAGCCTGTCAGAACCACCTTTGAACCTTGACAGACATACATAACTCCACCTTCACCTTTGAAACTGAAACCCTTGCTGTTAAGGAGACTCAATGATATCAGATTTTTCGTCATCTGTGGAACATGCCTGACTTCATTCAAGGTGCAGAATACCCCATCATGTGTCCGTATCCTGACTGAGCCAATCCCAACCACTTTGCAGGCAGCACTGTTAGCAATGGTAACATTTCCTCCATCTATCTGCTCATAGGTCGAGAAGAACTCCCTGTTAGGACAAATATGATATGATGCCCCAGAATCAAGAACCCACACATCATTACGATGTGAATGTCCAGCTGCAACCAAGGCCAGATCATCTTCAAAATTTGTATCAGTTTCTGCAACAGCTGCAGAACCGCCGACACCCTCTTTCTTCTCCTGTTTCCTCTTCTTCCTAGGACAATCATTCTTCCAGTGCCCTGGTTCTTTACAGTAATTGCAGATGTCATCGGGCTTAGGACCTTTTGAACCTTTCTGAATTGGCTTCCCACTTTTCTTCCCAGATTTCTTTTGTCCCTTACCCGTGACAAGCAACCCCGATGCCTGATTTTCTGTGGCCGAGCCAGTTGCCTGTTGACGGTCTTCTCTGCTGTGGAGGGCAGATCGAACATCTTCCAGAGACAGAGTATCTTTCCCAGTAATAAACGATTCAACAAAATTCTCATACGATTCAGGCAAAGATACTAACAGAATTAAAGCAGCGTCCTCATCTTCTACTTTAACATCAATATTACGCAAATCTAGTAAAATTTTGTTTAATTTATCTAGATGATCCCGAAGAGGTGAACCTTCCTGCATGCGTAAACGGAACAGACGTTGCTTCAGAAGCAATTTGTTGGTTAGAGACTTCGTCATGTAGAGACTCTCTAACTTCTTCCAGAGACCATCGGCAGTTTCCTGATCCGCAACCTCGATGATAACATCGTCAGACAGACATAGCATGATAGTCGAGTGGGCCTTTTCTTCTAGGGTATTCCACTCTTCTTCATCTACATCCTCAGATTTAGGTTTTCCTGATAGCGGCGCCCACAAACCCTGCTGCTTCAGCAGAGATCGCATCTTGATCTGCCATAAGCCAAAACTATTTCTCCCGGTGAATTTGTCAACCTTTACGTTGAAAGCAGACATTCTTGATCGGCTCCAAAAACCCTAACAGTGCGGAAAATACCCTGATCGAAACGACCAGGCTCTGATACCAGTTTGTTGTGACAGAATAGGATTATAGAGCATAAACAAGAAACAAGAAACGTAAAGAAGACACAAGATTTACGTGGTTCACCAATAAATTGGCTACGTCCACGGGCAGAGAGGAGAACGGATTTTATTATGTGGTATGTGTGTTACAGATTACAGATCTCAAGGACCATATATATAGTACTGAGGAAAACCTAAAACACCGAAATTGGTGATATGCATATCTTTGTCCTGGATATGCATATCTTATATCTTCATCATATCTTTCTAAGATTTGTTCCCAGATTTACTCTTGATTCTCCTTATTTTTAGCCATGCCTTTTCTTCCTTGATATATATGGCTCTGCGAAGTGTGTGATTCAAGACATATCAACAACCCTAATTTGGTGACTTTTGAAATACTAGTCCTGCCACTACCTCCCACTCTAATTCACAATGTTCAACTTGACTAACAACACTAACAATAAATATAAATAATTTTCTTATTTTGTTTACTATTATATCATTACATCCTTCATGATTATATGTTGTTATATATAACAACTAGCGATGTTCCACACCAGGTGACACAACACCATATCAAAGAAAGAAGCAACCAACAATTCCATATTTTCATAAATCCAACAGGTGGCGCAAAGCCATTTGTTTCTAACCTAAGTTTCATTGCAAACCCCCCCCCCCCCCCCCCTTTTTTTTTTTTTTTGGTATGTTTGCTAAGTTTGTTTGAATATGTTTTAAGCACTTTTTAGTCCTCTTTAAGTAAGCTCGATTTCATTTTAAATAATGTCATTTTTTTTAGATTTGTTTTCCTTATGTTTAAATTTAATATTTCTAGTATTGCTTAATTGTTTTCATCGCAATATATATAAATACATGTATTTAAGTCATAATAATATGTTTTCCTAATTATTGCTTGTGTTATTCTACAAGAAGAAATAGAACGAAAAAAGAATGTATTTCTAAAATCTATTAAATTGTTAAGTCAGGAAGAAATGAATGTCAACCCAAATATCTTTGGCTATTAAAACTCATATAAGTAAGAAGAAATGACCATAGCAAAGAAGAGGCAATATCATAAATATTAGAGAAATGGTGGAAATCCTTTTAAATGTAAATCATATTACATGTACTTCTGTTATATTTTGCTCTTGTTATATTATTGAAACTGTAATTTATTGCCTGTGGATTGTAAATGTATAATTATTGGTGTTGTAAATATAGGTGTTTGTGTGAATATGTGTTACTATTTTAACTGTAAAAAGTATGAAAAATCTTACCGAAATGTATTACTATTTAACCGCGAAGTTATTATATATTTATACAAAAAATGTAATCATATTGTTTATTTAATTGGAAGTATCATGTCAGATTGTGTGGTGTTTATATCTATCTAATAAAAAAAATCACAAATTTATAAATATGTGGACAATTTTTTATTTTTTATTTTTTTTCAAACAAAGATAGAAATAAAATAAGTTTAAAAAATAAATTAGGATTTGCTGTATAGCTTAAATTAATTTATTAATTAATAAAATAAATATGCTAGTGCGAGATTTTTTATGGGAACATCAAAATTGATGAGAAAAATTATTGGGTGCATTGTCAAAGACCTTTCCGCGTGCGAGCCTGGTGTCTGGATCGAACAGTTTGTGCAATTTACAATTTATTTATTTATTATTTATTTATTGATTTATTTTTAACTTTTCCACTAATTACTTAATATAAGGAGCAAATGCTATTTGAATATTTAGACATCTGGGCGAGGCACTGATTTTAGAATTTTTTTTGGCTACTAAACAATAAAATAAAAATGCTACTTTATTCAGTTTCATCAACAATAACTAAAAATGTCAGCGCAATCCATTAGGCCAACACACATATTCAGTTTCTTTTCGGAAACATATATTATGAAGCAACTTTATTAAAAAAATAAAAAATAAGAGACCATCAACCCTAGCTCCTGCGATCAATCGGTAGAAGTTTTTATCAAAATAATTGTTTGAAAATTGGTTTATTGAATAGGTGTCAAATTTATTTTGATATATTTTTTAAGTGGTTAAATATTTTATTTTGAAAAAATTAAAATAACTATAATTAATCTGCGTTCCAAGTAGATAATTGTAACCAAATTTCTAAAAATCAATTTTCGATGAGTGAGAAAATTAATGCTCAAAATTTATGATGTAGTTAAATGACTTTCACCGGCCGGTAACGAAGTAGGGCCACACATCCACGCGCTCGACTCGATCTTGAACTCGGCCTCGGCCTCGACCGCGGTCCATGGCCTTGGGCTTCGGGCTTTGTCGACTCAGTTTAGTGGAGTCGAGTTTTATCCGTATGCACTTAGATAAGTGGATATCCAGGTTCATGTAACTTTTAGAAGTTAATCTTCTGAAGTTATAAACATTAGAATGGGTGAATACCCTCTAAGAGTTACTTCTTTTGTACACACCTGGACAGGTTGGTACCCCACGCACCTGAACACATGGATGTTCAGGTGCATGTAACTGTGAGGAGTTAATCTCCTCAAGTTATGAATGTCATAATGGGGGAGTAATCTCCGGGAGTTACTTCTCCCGCATGCATCTGGACAGGTGCATTCCTCATGCACCTAAACAAGTGGATGTTCAGGTTCATTGTAACTACCAGGAGTTAATGAACATTATAATTGTCAAGGAGTAACCCCCGGGAGTTACTCTCGATGGTTTGAATACCCACTAACTCCATAAATTGAAGACTTTAATCTCCGGTTGGATTGATGCCTATAAATAGAATCATATCTGCATGCAACATAACACAACTGAATTTCGTGAACTCAAAATTTACGAAGATCATAGCATTTTAGCAAGCACCCAATTCTCACATAATTCTAGTTCGTTGGAGCTTCTGGTCTTATAGTGCTAATAACCAAAAGACGAAAATTGTTTCATCTTTGAGAACGATACGTCAAACCGTGAACACTAGCGGGGACATATTCGTTTCGCGAAATGAGGTCTTCCTCGATTTCAAACCTTCCATTTATGTTTCTATTCCAAAATCTCGAAGCTTTTTTGAAGTCTTAAAGCAAGTATCACCTTCTGCGTCTCTTCAGCATTGGAGAAAGAAGAAAAAGAAGTAACAACAATATTTATTCATTTCTTTTTATTTTTCAGTATAAACCATTATTTGATATTATAACCAACAACAATACTATAATTTAAAATAAATCTATATAACCGATAAAACCTCACAATAGATAACTAAAATACTACAACTTAAAGACAATATTTTCTATACTAGATTCCTAAATCAAACACAAGTGACACCACAAAGAACTTATCCCGAATACATTGCCTATACTCAAAATTCCTTACCCTTGGGCTGCATTCTAAAACTACCATTATCAAATGTTATAGTTTGAATGCATTCAAACTATATCTAATAATTGTAATTTTTCACATAATTCAAATTTACATCATTCTATTATACAAAACAAGAACCATGAGCATTCTTATCTTCTTTTGACATATGTCTCCTTAATTAAGTGACATGTGTTTTCCTACACACACCTTCTCCTATTTTTATTTTTTTACTAAAAATAACAATTGAAATAATTTTTTTCATTTTAAATTAGTTTTTAATATATGATATATCAAGTTAATCTTCCTTTTGTGACCTTTAATTTAACAACAATATTTTATATATATTAGAATAAATAATTATATTTAAAGTATCAAATATAATTTCTATGGATGAAATATAGTTTTTATATGAATTGAATTATCATTTTTTAAGTTTAATATATGTGATGGATTTGAATTAATAGTATATTAATTTTATTATATGAATTAAAGCTAAAAATATGAATAATTCTGTTATAAAAATAAAAATATCATACTATTAATTTATATAAGATTATAATTTATTCAAAATATTTATATTTAGTTCAGGAACAATTCAAAATTAACTTCAAAATGTTGCAATTTAAGTATTTAATAAAGCTAATTTTAAAAATGAAAATACAATTTAAAATAACGCTCAAATTATATAAATATAATTGATATAAATAATAATTTTTGTTCATTTTATAATAATAATAATAATAATAATAATAATAATAATAATAATAATAATAATAATAATAATAATAATAATAATAATAATAATAATAAATTATTAACATAATAAAATATATTATATTCCATATATTGTAGTAACAAACATCTAGTATTTATAAAAATGAAAGAGTTTTATTTCAAAAGATATAACACATCCAATCGCTTAGAGGCAATATAAGACAGTCTAATCGTACGTGTTTAAATGCAATTTGAGTTGGTGGATGTGGCCATGAGCTGTGCTCAACGTCATTTTGACATGATTTAGCCATGATCTGGTGTTTCTTTAAAATGTTAATTTGTTCTTACTTCACATCTTCTGTCACCTTGAAGGATATATGCGCGCGCGCACCTACATATATATATATATATATTTCCTACATATATATATATATATATATATTTCATCTACTTGAATCAGCAGAAAACATACTCGTACCACTTTATGGATCACGAGAAGATCATGAACAAGTTTAAGCTGTGAAGAAAGAGTCAAGGATTCTTATGTTATATCAGTGAGATTTGGTATTGTAGTTTTATGGATCTTATCTTCACCATCTCTAGTTAATTTTCTTGTGATTGCAGAGGATGATTACTTAAGTTTTTTATCCTTTCTCTTCTCACACGTCCTTGTTTAATTATATTCTAGTCTAGTTATTCAGCAAGTAATTGAATTACATAATAATATTAAATATAATTCGGAAGATGTGATTCACTATAGGATTTTAAAATATGCAACACAATAGATAGTATAATTGAATGATATATAATTATTTTGATTTCTACAAACTTTTTAGTATTAGTAAGAAATATTTAGAATAAACATCTGTCAGATCATAATTCATGCATGTGTGTTGTGTTCAATACTAATTCGAATTATAATTGAACTATGTGGAGAAACATTAATTACAACAATTGCGAGAAATAATCCCTTCTTCCTCTCAACTATCTTTATTAGAAAGTGTGTTTGTTGCCACACTTGTACAGTTTGAGCTTACACATCATTAGACTTTCTGTAATACTAGCCAACCCTATAACACTCTCTTCTAACAACTTACTTGACCATCTAGTCCCCTAGATGGATTTGGTTGCCGACTCCTATACGGTAGAAATCTGAGCTCTCTAGAGCAAAGTAGAAACCAATGAGTGGTTCAGTGACAGTTCTCCCTTCACTGGAACTGTACTACAATATAAGCTCTCAAATAAAAACATATCTCTCAAATAAGACGTATATTTCTCTGCATATGATATCCAATGTAATGGAACAGAGATACCCCGCAGCCTTCACATATGACGCTTATTTATAGACCTGAACGCTCATTCGATCCTCCAAGATCTTCACGATCTTCCTTCCGTTCGGATCTGCATTCCTTATTCTTCTCTCATCAGCTGACCTCATATTCCTTGAATCTCTCCTTTGTTTGTTGGTTTAATCTTACAAATCTTTTCCTTTTTTAATACATCTTTGTGAATCTTTCCTTGTGTGATTAGATCTCCTTATGCATATCTTTCTTGATTTGGTTTGATCTTGCAAATTCTTTCCTTTATTGCTAGATATCTCCTTCTTGAATATCTCCGTAGTTGTTGATTCTTGATTTGGATGCATATCTTCTATCTTGATTCTGAATATCTCTCGTAATGTTTTTCTTTGCAACCTACATAGATTATTATACACATTTAAATTATAATTTTCGATATATGCCAAAACATTTACTTTATCAATCTCTTCCTTTGGCATTTAGATTGAAAATCTCCTGTCCTGGAAACATTTTAAAACATAGCAATTTGATCACAGTTTGAACAGACAGTGAACTCAGGACTCCCAGTATGCAGTTTTATGAAATAGAGATAAACTACGAATATAACATAATGCAGAGTCAAGAAGATTATGCATATAACACAGTTAGTCAGCAACTATAAGAAAATCACACATAGAATCTAAAAATTATTCATTATCTCCCCCTAATAACCAACTCCCCCTTAATTTGAACTTTCCTCATTGTTGTAATATTCACTGTCTTTATTCATCAGTGTCTTTGTCTCTCCCTTTTTCGAGCCATGTGACAAAGGATTAGGAAACTTAGAGACCTAAATTCAAGGAAAAAATCTAGAGATTTACAAATATTAGTCAAGTACAGTTTTTGAGTAGCAACTTCAACTGCCAAGGTCTTAAAAATTTCCATCTACCAGTGAAGAAATAAAGGAAGGTTCGAAGAAAATATTTGCCGCCATAGGAGCCATTTTCAGTGTTAGTGTTGACCGGTCAAGAATATTAGAAGGATTGGGTTCAAAATTTCATTATCCTGTGCACCTGAAGATCGAACTAGAACCAACGCCCTGTTCGTGTCATGTGTTCTTGCGAAAGAGAATAGAAGAGAGAAATCGTAGAAAGACTAGGTCTTTGGCACAAGGTGAATGTGAGTGATATCTTTAATCAAAACGAATAAGAACTAAAAAGAAGAGACGAATTTGCAGAAAATGGATTCAAGTTTCTTTGTAATCTATAACAAACTAAGTGCTGCTAGATATGGTTCAAATCCATTGCTCAAACACTTCCTTTTCTATGCATATTCTATCGTGTATTCACATCATGAGAGATAATGAGAGAGAGGTTAATTGCCACTAGTCTTATGTTACTAGCCACCAAACCCACTTACTTATATATCCCAATTTCTCATGGTTTACCCATCGATTTGTAGAGAGAGAGAGAGATAATAAGGAATTACTGTAAAAGGAAGATATAATGAATAAAAATAAGGGTTCAGTTCAGACATTATTTTCCTTTCAGCAGATAATACAGTTTGAGGATACACTAAGACAAATCCAAGATCTCAATTCACAGATGTCTCTCTAGTTCATTTTTTTCTATATAAGAACACAGTTTTAAGAGTCCATTCATTATCACTCATTTTGCCGAAACCTTGTGTAGTAGCTTGTAAACCACACAAGCAAGAACCATACTGGGAAAACCCTATGTGACGAGCTCAGCTGTTCCTTATAAGCCCTTTTGTGCGAACCAGAGTAGAGCACTTTGGTAGCTTTCACAGACTTACCATTTTCTATGCATGATGCTCAATCATACGGCTGATAACTTGTCACTAAATCATTTCAAGGTCGTAGCTTTAAAAAAATATATATTAAGACATATTGGATTCAATTTCAAGACAAACTGAATTTTGAACATGCCCAGAGAAAGAATTTATGTCATATTCCCTATTACCCCTTTTTCTAATTTATCTACTTTTTTCTTTCCTCCTTCTCCTTTTTTTTTTTTTTTTTGTAAATATATCATCAAGTTGGCTTAGAGTAGGAACATGTTCATATACAATAACACTTTCCTCAACCAATTCTCTAATGCAGTGATACATGATGCCAATGTGCTAGGTGCGGGAGTGTTGCGCATGATTTTTGAACATATTTATAGCACTCATATTATCAAAAAAAGAGTCATTGAGTTCAAGTTCATACCGTAGTCGCACAACATGTGCATCATCCATACCAACTATGAACATGTACTTTCTGCCACAATGTATTCAACTTCTGCTGGAGATAGGGATATGTTGATCCACTTCTTGTTGATCCATGACACTATATTGTTTCCAATAAAGAAACATCTTCCCAAAGTGCTTTTCCAATCGTCCATATTGCCAGCCCAATTAGCATCACAGTATCATGCAAGAATAGGTTTAGTATCGAATGAATATTTAAGGCCATAATTTGTGGTACATGCAATATAACGAATGATCCGCTTGGTTCCAGGGATGTTCGAACTGTTAAGCCGTAGAACCAGGGTCCAAACATCGTTTCTTACAAACTGTTCAAGGTCTTCTATCGTGGCTAGTATCTAGTTGTCATCTTTAAGTACTTATTTGACATTTTTTGGTATGATTATTGACGTGTAGTAAGCATGATGAACAGGCCCTTCCATCTTTCTATAATCTGGCTTAGGATTCCCACGAGTCTTGATCCCTTCGTCAATTTCACCAATGATAAGTTCCTTGGGATGCTCCTTCTGGATTCTGGTAGATGCTTCATGGATCCTTAGGTTTTGCTCATTGTCATTCTGATTTGACTCATCTTTATTTCTACAATCCATTTCTCCAGTTGTTTGAACCTCTGGTAAACTAGGTTCATCGAAGTTACTATCAGAATTACTTGATGATTTTACTTGATAAATCATCAAGTACTCTATTAGCACTTTCAACAAGGGTTAGGGTTCTCAAATTGAAAACACAAAATGCTCGACTATTTGTAGAGTAACCAAGAAACTTACCAGTATCACTTTTTGCATTGAAACTAACCCAATTGTTCTCTATCATTGTAAATGTAGCACTTACAACCGAACACATTTCAATGACTCAGATTCATAATTTTTCCTTTCCAGATTTGATAAGAGGCCATTCCTACTCATTTTCTCAGGTAGACACGATTTATCACATGGCAGGCGGTGTTGATTGCCTCAGCCCACCATTTTTACAAACATTTTCCCCCATCATCATTGTCCTAGCCATCTCCTGAAGAGTCATATTCTTCCTTTCTGCTGCTCTATTTTGTTGAGGAATCTTAAAAGATGAAAACTCATGAGCGATACCATGTGAGGTAACAAAATAAAAAAAAAATGTATTGTTTTCAAATTTCCTTCCATGGTCACTACATATTCGAACAATTTTGCTATCTTTCTTATTTTCAACTAATTTAACTAGTTTTTCAAAAGCATCAAACGTGTCAGATTTTTTCCTAAGAAATCTTACCCATGTATATCTCGACAAGTCGTTTACACATACAAAAATATACCATTTTCCTCCAGCATTTTCAGTTTGAACTGGTCCCATCAAATTCATGTAAAGTAATGCTAGAACTTGTTTAGTGCTGACTTCTTGGATCCCTTTGTGTGTGTTTTTCACCTGCTTTCCGAACTGACAGGGACCACATAGACCTTGGTCCTTATTCAGGATTTTGGGTAGTTCTCTCACGCACTGAGATTTAGAGAGGGAGATCAAATATGAATAACTGATGTGTCCAAGTTTCTGATGCCAAACTTTAGTAACTCATGTAGTGGCTTTTCGACAAATCAAAGTCCGATCAAGAAGATATCAATTATTCGTAGATCTAGTTCCTACAAGTATACAATGATCATTATTAGCAAGGACTATACATTTATCATGTGTAAAGTTGACACACATTCTCTGGTCACATATTTGACTAATACTCAACAAGTTAGTTTTAAGATTTTCAACCAGGAGAACTTTGGTTAAAGTAGGAAGACTATTCACATTAAGAGTGCCTTAACCAATGATACAATCACTATTACCATCACCAAACGTAATAAATTTCTCATCGATCTCAGAAATGTTTGTTAAGTAAGTCAAATTTCTAGTCATGTGGCCAGAACAACCACCATAAAGGACCATGTTCCGGTACAGTGCTCACTGAGGGTGACCATGGATGCTAAGCATATATTCTTACTTTTCTCAACCCATATCTTTTTCTGGCCTTTGCTACTTAGATCAAATTTTTTTCTTCAGGGTTGGACTTGGTGCTCATGTACTTCTAAGTGGAATTTCATTTATGTTCCAATTAGAAATTTTACCAGAGTGTAGGTCATGTCTCATTCTGTAGCATTTAGGTCGAATGTGACCAAGAATGTCACAGCAGTGACATGTGGGAATGAATTTATTGGTACCTTCTGATAGCTATTTATTCTTTACGTACCCAGATGCAGTCAATGGGGTAGTCATTTCTCTTAAGGTATTTGTTCGATCAGTGGAGGTGTTGGTTGGTATAATAATTATGTCTCCAATTCGTTTATTTCTGGTGTATCCAATGCCAGCTTTACTACCTTGTGGTTGATCATAAGATAACATCTCATCAATTTTGGCTCTGCTACTATTCAATCCTTAAATTGTTCGAACTGTCTTGTCTAATTTAGCTTTGAGTAGTGTTACTTCGTTCTATTTTTCCTGCAATTCAAACACGATATGAGTTAAGTTATCTTTTAGTGTAGAGATGACATGTTCCTTTTTTAACATAATTTGGTGGGAAAGTTTGAGATTAGCAATTTTACTAGAGTGTAGGTCATGTCTCATTCTATAGCATTTAGGTTGAATGTGACAAATAATGCCACAATAGAGACATGTGGGAATGAATTTGCTGGTACCTTCTGACAGCTGTTTATTCTTTACGTACCCAGATGCAGTTAATAGGGTAATCCTTTCTCTTGAGGTATTTGTTCGATCAGTGGAGGTGGTGGCTGGTACAAAAATTGTATCTCCAATTCATTTATTTCTGGTGTATCCAATGCCAGCTTTACTACCTTGTGGTTGACCATACGACAACATCTCATCAATTTTGGCTCTGCTACTATTCAATCCTTTAATTGTTCGAACAACCTTGTCCAATTCAGTATTGAGTGGTGTTACTTCGTTTTATTTTTCCTGCAACTCAAACACAATATGTGTTAAGTCTTCTTTTAGTGTAGAGATTACTTGTTCCTTTTTTAACATGGTTTGGTGGGCAAGTTTGAGATTGGCTTCAAGAAAGACGGTCCATGAAGCACAAGTACGGGCTTCTTCTTCAAGTTCCCAGACTTTTCTTTGAGAAGTGGTCAGCTCATCATTGAGTCTTTCGTTTACTTCTTTGGTTGTTCAATGTTCACCTTTCAGTCATTCTATATCAGTTTGGTCAGGTGTGGAACTGGATCCATTCTTCTTGTATTCTTCCACTTGGTTTTTCAGTTTTCTGTTCACTTCAATGGCCTATGTACATCTGGCATTGACTTGTTCTTACATTCTCATAAAGTCCTGAATGGTTGGATCATCAAAATTTGGTTCTTCCGAAGACTCCAGTTCATCGTCATTTCGAACAACAGAGGTGAGACACATTAGATCTTTGGAGGACATATGAGCAACAAAGTTGCTTGAATATTTCATCTAATCTTCATCTTGTTGTTCATCTACTTCATATTCAGATTCACTCCAGGTGTCTTTGAGGACTTTGTTTTTCCTAAGAAAATTAGGACATTCAGCTTGATAATGTCTAAAACCCTTGCACTCCTTGCACTGTTCATTTTCCTTCTTGTGGCTGCCATGTTTGAATGAATGTGACTTACATCCTCGATTTTTTTCCTTTCCACTTTTGTACGAACTTTGTGTTATTGGTGGTTCATTATTGAGATATTTTATCAGTCTGCCATAGTTCTTGGTGAGTAGCGTCATCATGTCAGCAAGGTTTGCTATATCATTTTTCTCGGCTTCAATGGATGATTTTGCCTTCAATGCAATTCCTTCAACCTTGAATTTATCGAGTCCATTGTTCATCTCAAAGGTTTTGAGTTCTCCCATTAGATCATCCAGTGACATAAGTATCACTTTCATGAATGATTCCGAGATAATAAATTTTTCCCTGAATTTGGGAGTGAGAGTTCTCATAATTTTCTTGATTTGGACTTTTTCTTCAATTGCCTTTCCAAGGATATAACACTGGTTCACAATGTCACTGAACCTTGTAGAGCAAAGTTTGATGTTCTCATCTTCATTCATTTGTATTCCATCAAACTGTGTGGCCAATCTTTGGAGTTTTAACTTTCTGACTAACTCATTACTTTCGAACTGCTTCAGAAGTGTGTCCCATACATTTTTGCGGTTTGACAATGAATGATAAGTTTGTGTCTCATAGGATCTACTGATGCAAGTATTGCATATAGTGCCGTATGGTTTTCATATTCTGCACACTTTTCATCTTCAGTCCACATGGATTTGGGTTTGTCAACAACTTTTGATGTATCTTTTTCATCCATCATTTGTGGCCAAGTCCACTTTGTCAAAATAGTATCTCCACATCGTTTAGATCTGAGTTAGATTGTCATCATCGATTTTCAGAATCGATAGTTTTGTCCATTGAGACAAGGATTTCACAGCGTGCTCCTTCGTGAGATCCCATGTCCCTGTCCTTGGACAACCTGTTTAAAATAAAAAAAAATAGAACATGCTCTGATGCAAATTATTAGATCAGAATTTGTATGTGTGTGTTGTGTTCAGTACTAATTAGAATTATAATTGAACTATGCTGAAGTGAAACAGTAATTATAACAATTGTGAGGAAGATTCTCTTCTTCCACTCAAGTATCTTTATTAGAAAGAGTGTTTGTTCCCACAATTGTACAATTTAGACTTACACATCATTAGGCTCCCTCTAATACTAGCCAACCCTATACCACTATCTTCTAAAAACTTATTTGACCATCTAGTCCCCTAGATGGATTTGACTGCCGACTCCCGTACGGCAAAAATCTGAACTCTCCTAGCCCAGCATGCTGGACTCTCCCAAGCACAATGGAAACCAAAGAGTGGTTCACTGATAGTTCTCCCTTTGCTGGAACTGTATTACAATATAAGCTCTCAAATAAGATGTTTATTTCTCTGCATATGATATATAATGTAATGTAATAGAGATACCCTGCAGCCTTCGGCCTTCACATATAAATCTTATTTATAGACCCGAAGGCTCATTCGATCCTCCAAGACCTTAATGATCTTCCTTCCGTTTGGATCTGCATTTCTTATTTTTCTCTCATCAGCTGATCTCTTATTCCTTGAATCTCTCCTTTATTTGTTGGTTTGATCTTGTAAGTCATTTCCTTTATTATTAGATCTTTGTGAAACTTTTCTTGTGTGCTTAGATCTCCTTATGCATATCTTTCTTGATTTGGTTTGATCTTGCAAATCCTTTCCTTTATTGCTAGATCTTCCCTCCTTGAGTACCTCTATAGTTGTTGATTCTTAATTTGGTTAGATTATGGATATCTTATATCTTGACTCTGAATATCTCTCGTAATCTTTTTCTTTGCAGCCTACATATATTATTATACACATTTAAATTATAATTTTTGATATATTCCAACACATTTACTTTATCAACATCTATTAGGAAAGAAATATTTAGATCCATCTATTATAAGATAAATATTTAGAATTTCTATTTATTAGGAAAAAAATATTTAGAATATCTATCTATTAGGAAAGAAATATTTAGAATATATATTTATTCCTTTGTGAATATCTTGTATTTAATTCTTTAAGTCTTTTCCTACAAGACTTTGTCATTGTATGTACACTTGTCTTTGGTCCATACTAAAATTCATCTAATTCTCTTAACATTTATATGGTATTCGAGCCTTAAGAGATTTGCTCGCTTCTTATAACGATCCCAAAGCCAACCCCATCTTCCACCCGAACCAATGTCTTTCTCAATGGTAACGCCAACCACTGCATTATGGGCTAACACCTCCGGTTGACCATCCCATGGCTTGGCCTCTACACCGTTCGCAGCATCGTGCCAACCTAACACGCCCTACTTCCCGCTGCCTATCGTTTCAATGTATTCCGTGGCAGCCCCCACATGCTTTTAACATGAGTCCGACATATGTTTCTCCAACTGTGCATATGGCCAACTACTCATCCTCTCCGAACGAATGGATATTGGATTTGTGGTCATCCCATCATGTGACCCATGAGCTTGCCAACTTTTTGCCTAATTCCCTTTATGTGGAGTCGATGTTGTGGTCATTGGAAATGATAACGATTTACATATTTCTCACATTGGTCATCTTCGGTTGTCTCGTGTTAATTCGTTACCTCTCATCAATGCTTTATGTGTGCCTGCCATGAAGAAAAACTTGATTTATGTCTCTTAATTGTGTTTGCATAATGATGTTAATGTTATATTTTCTATGGCTGATTTTCAAGTGAAAGACCATCGAACGGGGGCATGTTTACTTTGTAACCTACATAAAATAACATCTACATCTGGCCATCTCATGTGGGTGCTTCAGCTCTTTCTATTTCTAAGTCTAGTGTTTCGTTAAGGAATTTTAGGTTAGGTCATCCATCAAGTAAAATTTTAAGGTAATTAGTAACTTCTCATGGTATTCACTTGTCCCCCACACATATTTCAAATTTTTTTTGCACTACTTGCAAAATCAATAAAGTCACAAGTTGTCATTTGCTACTTCTTCAATTACTTTTACTCGTCCACTTGATGTTATTTTTTATGATCTTTGGACTTCTCCTGTTATTTCCACCACCGGATATATGAACTATGTCTTATTCATTGATCACTTTACAAAATATATCTGGTTTTACCCCTTACATTGCAAATCTGAGGTTCGTAATGTATTTATTTACTTCAAATCCCTAGTAAAAAAATATTGTAATCAAATAATTATCACTCTCTATAATGATAATGGTGGGGAATATATTGCGCTTCGCTCTTTTCTCTCCTCCCATGGAATCACTTATCTCACCACACCCCCTCACACTCCAGAGCATAACGGTTATTCTGAATGTTGTCATTGTCACATTGTTGGGACTAACTTTCCTTTACCAAGCCTATATGCCATCCTCGTTTTGGCCATTCACCTTTGTTATGGCAACTTATCTTATAAGTTGAATGCCCAAAAAGAATCTCTCCAGCCTCTCCTCTTTCGAAAAAATTATTTTTCATATCTCCTAATTTATCAAAGCTACTAGACTTTGGGTGTCAGTGCTACCCCTTGTTATGATCCTACAACAAACACAAACTTGAACCTCAATCTCGTCCTTGTGATTTTCTTGGTCACTCTTGATCTCAAAGTGCATATGTTTGTTGATCCCTCTACTTCTAAACTCTTTCACTCTCATCATGTTGAGTTTCTCGAGTTTATCTTTCTGTTTGTCTCAAAACTACCTGACGATTCTCACATGGAACATATGTCTCCTTCTCTTCTCGAGCTGCAACCCGTGCCTCCTCAGGAGCCTCTTATAGTTCTACAACAGCTGATATACCCCCTGTCGCGGTCCCTTCACTGTCGTCTGTTGCACTATCAGCACCCCCGCTTCCAGCCAACACTCACCCCATGCAGACCGTGGTAAAAATAATATTCGTAAACCTATAAATATTGTTTAGTATCCTCCACTTATTTTACAGATATTAAACCTACACATGTGACTCAAGCTCATTCTGATGCTTGTTTTCAATCTCCTATGTCCGACGAATTTGATGTTTTACTTTGAAATTACACTTGGGACCTTGTTCCTGCCAATTTTGGCAGTAATATGGTGGGTTGCAAGTGGGTATTTTGTATTAAGCACCATCTCGATGGTTCTGTTGAGAAATATAAGGCCCAACTAGTGAGGACTTCTTCAATACATTCAGTCCTCTGACTAAACCAGCAACAATTCAACTTGTTCTTTGGTTGTCCATCTCTCGTGGTTTGCCTCTTTGTCAACTTGATGTCAATAATGCCTCTCTTCAGTGTTGAAGGTTTTATATCTCAACTATTCAGTTTTATTGATCCAATTACCCATCTCATGTATGTCGACTGAAAAACTAATATATAGGCTCAAGAAAGCATCATGCACTTGGTATAATATAACTCGTTGTGGTTTTCTGATTGATTTTGGCTTTCACATTACCAAGTTCGACAACTCCCTCTTTGTATACTCCCGGAATGGCATCACTGCATATTGCCTCTTTTATTTTTGATGATTTTATTGTCACTTGCATTTGTCTCACGTGTGATTTCGACCTTGGTGGCCTGCTTCTTGATCAAGAATCTCAGCCATTTGTCCTAGTTTTTGGGTATTGAAGTTTTCATGTTGTGACTTTTATTTTCTATTGCAGAGGAAGTACATCATTGATCTCTTAGCTCGTCATCAAATGCTTGACGCCAAGCTTGTCTCCACTCTCCTTGCAGTTGGTACTTCTCTCTCGGCTTATGACTCTGCACCATCGGCCGATGGTTTGTTCTACCGTCAAATCATGGGGGCCTTGCAATATCTTGTCCTTACTCGTCAAGATATTGATTTTTCCATTAATAAGCTCTCCTAGTTCATGCACTCTTCATCTAACGTTCATTGGACTGCGGCCAAACGTCTTCTTCGATACTTAAATGGTACACATGACCGTTGGCTTACCCTTCGTCGCCATGCCTCTCTTAACTTGCATTATTTCTCTAATGCTAATTGGGGAGGCAATTGTAATGACTGGACCTCGAAAGGTGCTTATGTTCTTTTCTTGGGTTCAAAGCCAATCTCTTGGAGTTCCAAGAAGCAATGGTATGTTACTCGCTTCTCCACTGAAGCTGAGTATCGCACCATTACCTATGCTGATGAAGTTTAGTGGGTTTCTTCTCTTCTCTCTGAGATGCAAGTCTCGACTACTCCAATGTTGGTGATCTACAGTGATAATATTTGTACCACCTATCTTTGGGCTAATCTGGTTTTCCATTTTCGGATGAAGCATATCTCAATTGCTTACCACTTTGTTTGTGGTCTTGTAAAAAGTAATATACTTCATATTATACATGTTTCTTCTACTGATGAACTTGTCGATGCACTCACAAAGTCGCTTTCAGGGCAACGCCTTTGTATTTTAATGGTCAAGATTGGTGTTACCGATGGTCCACCATCTTGAGGGGGACAATTACGAGAAATATTTAGAATATCCATCTATCAGAAAAGGAATATTTAGATCTATCTATTAGCTGAGAAATTTTAGAATATCCATTTATTAGGAAAGAAATATTTAAAATATCTATCTATTAGGAAATAAATATTTAGAATATCTATTTATTCCTTTGTGAATATCTTGTATTCAATTCTTCGAGTCTTGTCCTCGAAGACTTTGTCATTGTATATATATTATTATTTTTTGGGTTAAAAGGGATCGATTTATATATATGAAAAACAAGAAATATTCAACTTTATAAAGAGGAGACTACGCTCTACCATCTATCATATGTACTTCGACTATTTTTTATTATACCAAACTAAATGTAGTTCTCTAGCTTTTCTAACAACTTTGTCTACGAGAACAAAACACGAGGGGGGTCTTCATTGGGATCAGACAGCTTTGTTGTGGCAAGACCAAATGTCACGTGCGGTTTCGCTAAAGATCAAACGCGATATATAAGGTTACGTTTGATTCTCATAAGAGATTTGACGATAAGCATAAGTCCAGCCAAGTGTGATTGAATGACATGATTTGAAAGACTATTTATTTCCATTGATGATAAGCTTTCAAATGTTCCAGGCCCAATCACAATCACGTAGCCAGTATATATATTTGATTTTGGTGCAAAATAAAATTCATTCAATTCTCGTAACTTTTATATTTGGAGTTGTTTATTAACAATTGATAAGACAATTGACATTAGGAAACGATCTGGTAATTATTTGCATTGTAAAAATGATATAATTAATTTGTGCAGTTGTTCTTATAAAGAAGAAGTAAAGTGGATTGAAAATTTTAAACTAATCGCTGATAAGAGAGAGCCTTAAATTTTCATATAATGGACCTAAAGTAGGGAATTGTGTTTTTTGAAGCTGGGAACTGAGAACCAATTTTGAACCAATTCGAAATCCACCACTTCATTTAGAGCCAATTTTTAAGAAATCTAAATGAATTTTGAAATGATCCTATCTTGAATGGATTAAAACTAATTCATTTAAAATTGCATTTTAAAATCGTTGGTCTTATCCTGAATTAGCCTTTCATTAGACAACAAAGAAAGCGTTCTTTACATTTACAAAGCTTCAACTTTATCCTCAAATAATGTTTGACTTATATGTATTAAGCATAAGATTTGTGATACACATTTATCGATCGGCTGGGTTCAACTTGACTATGAATTTCCATCATTGCAACTTTCTTTCAATTAGAATGTTTACACACACGATATTGGCATATGTCTACTCTCCTCCACCCGCTCCTATGAGATTGATCCATAAAAAAAAAAAAAAAATAATAAATAAATAAATAAAATAAAATAAAATTTCACCCAAAAATCATTTGATCAAGAGTGAACAATTAAGATTTTCCAAAAAAAAAATATAGTATGTGTATCACTACATAGAGAATTAGTAGTTGTTTTCTCAACCAAAAAATATTTCTTTCTGACATGGTAGATGAAAGTGGACAAAAACCAAGATCAAAGATCAAGGGTAATCTTGTTCAAGAACATAAATAGTTGGTAAAAATGCCCACTATTTTTGGAAAAAAATTGTAAAAGCAAACAATAACAGTTTTGACCTATACATCAAAAGACAACAATAAAAAACTGTTGTTGTAACTAATGTCATAAATCGGTAAAAGACAACAGTTGCAAATTGTTGTATTTAAATGTTTCTTTAGCATGGAAAGACAACGATTTCTACCCGTTTTCTGATTGTTATAACTATTGTCTTTTAGAGCTATCGATAATAACACTGGATTCAACAACACTCAATTTTTTAAAAAATTAACAAAAAAAATCTGCTGTCTTTCAACATTTTTCTGGTGCTACCTTCAAAATTTCTCCCAAAAGATTTTATAGAAAATGTCCTATTCCACCACTTCTCCAACTGGATTCCAGCATTATTAATGTGGAGATTCAATGGCTGCTGAAATTGGAATGTAAGTTTAACTTAAATATAATTATGTTGTTATTCTTGATGATGTGGGAGGTACAGGCTGAATTAATGGAGCTAATTGAGAAGCTTGAGGCTTTGCACAAGAAATCGAAGACAAGTAAAATAAGGCTAATATTTATTATCATATTTTCATCCACATTTTTCTTCGTATGAAAATACGTTACTCATAATTCTGTGTAAAGTTTTTACCATATTTTAAAAAAAAATACTAAAACAAACATAACATTTATAATATATACTAATATAACAATAAAATACTCTAATTATAGTTTTTTCATTCATTTTCACTTTTTTCCAAAATAACTATTGTTGAAAATGATGTGTGATCTTTTGATTAGTTGAATTTTATTTTATTCTTGGAATTTTTTTTCAATTTGCTAAAATACAAATAACTTTTTAATTTTCAATCTACTTTTTACGTATAATATAATAAATTAATTATATTTCAAATCTTTAATTTAACACCCATGTTATATATATTAATATGAGATATTATATGATAAATAATGATTTTTTATTCATTATTTGAGGTTATATTTTAAAATTTATTGTAAATTGGATTATTTATATTGAATGAACTGCAGAATAAATATTAATTTATATTTTTTATAAAAAATATTATATAGTTCTATTTTTATACAAATTTATTGATGAAACAAGATTTTTATTTCAGGACTAAAGAAATATATATTTTAATTCAAAATTATATATCTTATTAGTGTTTACCAGTATAATATAAAATATTCTGAATATTCTAAATATTGATTAACTTAAAATTGTATTATAAATATATTTTACTTTTTAAATTTGTAATTGCGCATCCCACAGGAACAATACTAATTTTTATAAAAAGTAATTGTTTTTAATATTTTAGAGAAAATGAAAATTTTTAAAAGGAAAAACTGAAGGTTAAACAAAAAATTTTAATTTTCAAATTATATATATAGATCTTAAAAATTAAATTTGAATTTCTTAATTTATTTATTTTTTAAAACATTTATCAGTTTTTCTAAGATGAGTTTTACATATTTTAAATAATTTTAAGATTCTTACAAATATATTTTTTATCTTTCAAAATAGTTATGATATTTTTAATAAATTTATATATTACTAAAAAAATATTTTTATATAATTTCAATTATTTAAAATAATCATCATATTTTAAACAAATTTAAATATTTTCCAATATTTTAAAGATTTCAAAAATATAATTTTGATATTTTAAAATAATTATCACATTCTAGATATTTTTTTGTATATTTTGAAATATTTTTCAAGATTTTTTAAAATATTTTCAGATTTTAAAAACTAATTTTAGATTTTTATAATAAGATTTATGATTTTTTTTCAAAAAATAGTCATTATACTTTAAAATAATATTCATCATTAAATAATTTTATTTTATTTTTAGATATTTCATATCTTATAATCTAAATAGGTAATTTAAATGATATATATACATATATATACATCTAAAAAAAAGATCATGTAACATCAATCTCTACATCATCCTTTCGCCAGTCGATTTACATATTATAGTCAGCCGTAGACCAAATTTTATGAAAGTTTTCAAAATTAGAATGTATTTTATAAAAAAAAAATATTAAACTTATTAGTTATTTTGATAATTTTTAGAAAGTTATGATGCATAGTTACCACTTTTCTTATTTGGTCTTCTTCATGGCTCTAGAGTTGTGACCCTACTTCTGTTTTATAAATATCAAATTGATGTGCTTCTACTTTTAATTTATTTATATATTTTATTTTCATTTGTACATTATTATTTTTATTAGCATCCAAATGTGATCTTTTTAGTGGCTTACATAAGGATAAGAAATTAATGCAAATAAAAATACAACAATTCAATTTTTAATTATATATATATATATATAAGGGCCTACTTTAAAAAATTGGTAGTACATAATCCAAATATAATTATTTTACTATTTTATTTCATGCAATATGTCCCACAGACAATTAAGTTTTTAGTTTATTTATGACTTTGCTTCCTTAATTAATGCATTCCAAGAACATCATTTTCTCCATCGCAGATGTCAAATTCATAAATAATATATGCATATTTAATTAAAAAATAATAATTGACGGTCCAAATAAATAATCATTTTCTGGACAAGGGTCAGAGCAGCTCCATCTCTGTTAAGGAACCCAAACCCTTGACTCAATATTGAAGTTGATATCATATTATTGTTGAATCCCACAAATCTTGACCCTTCTTTTCGTTCTAAATCTGCATAAATTTGTTTTTTATTACTCTCACTTTTAAATTAAATTCAAACTTAAATTTTATAATCAATCTGCAACAAGTTGTAACTTGGGTCAGACAATCGCATTGGGCGATGAAATATAAATAATATTTTTTAATAAAAATAATAATTTCAACTCTCTTCTCTCCTTCAATTCTGACCCAACATATTATCAAAAGATTTAAAATTATTATATGTAACTATATATATAGTCGATATATATGTTTATAAGCATCTATAATTATATAAAAATAGGATAGTTGGAAAAATTTACAAAAATACAATTTTTCTACTTAAATCACCTTTTTTTTAAAGTATCTTATCCAATAATAAAAAAAAGAATTCTTATTTTTTTATTTTAATTTCAAAGGACTTATAAATTTTTTTTATATAATTATGTATTTAATTTTTAAAAATCATATTAGTATTTTATATAAAAAATATTAGTTATGCAGAAAGAGGTAACACATTCCAATAGCATGCATGGTTCCACCAAATATGGAGGGCTTGTGTTCAAATCTTAGCAGTAGCTTGTATATTTCTTTTTTCTGGATGTTGGTTTCTTAGGGAGATGTTGTGAAATTTCGTACCAATGTTTATGTCAGCTTCAATTTTTTGTTACACTTTCACTTTACATTAATTTAATTGTCTAAACAATGCATATATATTGGTAAACAATGTATGCATACTTAATATCACATACATAAATAATAGGACCCAAAAAACATAGCCTAGCCAATCGCCCATTCTATATTTTACTTCAAATTCTTGATGTTTGAATTCTTATAATATCTACTTGTATCTTTTTTTTTTGTATAATTTATAATATGATAATATAATAAAAATAATAATATAAATATTTAAAACAATTCATTTAATTATATAAAATCTAGTTTTAATAAAAATTGTTTTAAATAAAAATATCTTACAATATAAAAATATATTAAATATTAAAATAAACCAAATTATTTTATAAAAAAATATTTTATATTTTAAAATTAATATTTTATTTGTATATATAAAATATGTCTATCAAATAAAAGATCATAAAACAATGATTAATTTGATATATATTTGAAAAAAAATAGATTTGACATGAGAAAAAAGTTATAAGGTTATAAAAATCAAAGTGTAGTAACAAAGAAAAAGAAAATTTTGATTGGATATTATACTTTTTAAAAATAGAAACATAATTTTGTTAAAAAACTGATATTTCTTTAAAATTTTTCAATTATGCTATTTTGATATATTTATAAATTATCTATAGATAATATTTACGGGCCGCTTCCGTAACAATTTACTTTAGTAGTATATCAATTCAAGGCACCGTTCTAATAATTTGTAAATATTATCATGATATTAAAATTATTATCACTAATATTAAATGTTATAAAGAACATTTTTTATTTTAATTATTTTGTGTTTATTGCAAACTATGATTTCGAATTGTCGTGTGAGTTTAATTACTCTCGGTTATGTGGGAGTGAGAAGCCAAGCAAAATGAATAGTATAACAGACTTCGGGACCATCCTTCACTTTCTGGACTGCAGGACTCTCTCTCTCTCTCTCTATATATATATATATATCTGTGTGTGTGTATGAGTAGGCGGGGTTCGCTTGGACATTTTACGCATGTGATTGGAATCTTTGAGAAATATATTTGACAGAATGTATTGGACATTTCACCCACAGAAATGATTGAATTCTTTGAAAAACATATTTGACAGAATTTAAGCTCGTCTACAATCTATTTGATAAAGTTTTTTTAATTTGAATGTATCCTAAATAGGAGAAACTATACAAGACTAATCTAAATCCCATATATTAATATTATCATTTTTACACTTTCCATATTAATGTAGATGAACATCTTAAGATATTTGTTCTTCTTTAATTTCAAAATAATTTTATTTTTTCTTCTTTCCTTGCTCATATTTGTTACGTATTATATATAAATAAATCAACCTTGCTCCTAATCTTTGAATGAGTGTAAACTTCAAGATAATGAGAGATAAGAAAGACTAACAAGAGAGAGAGTTCAAGCTAATTAAGATCATAACGTCACCAAAAAGTTTAATTTAAGAATAGAGGCCCATTGATCATACACAATTTTGAAATCAATTATTTTTTTCACTATTTAATTGTTGTATAATTGGTATTTAATTATATCATAACATGAATTTGTGCACGTTATCTGACTTTTGGGACTTTAATTTAATGTATAGTGGTTTGTTTTTCACCTTTAAAATTTAATAAATTTTGATGAATTTACAATTTATATTTTATAAAATAATTGGGATGGCACTATCAGAGTACGCTATCAATAATAAATGCTATGTATAGTACTTTTGGTAACAAATGCACTGCATTTAACATGGCAAAATCAATTGGGAAACAGTTTATTTCGATGGCAAATATGGGTCATTTAATGGAACCAGTTTGAATGACGTTGACCGGTTAAATGGAAATGTATATTTTATTTTATACTGATAATTTTGGGTAGCCCGATATTAGAATATTTGGGGCCCATTATCTTTAGTAGGTGCAGGTATGCATAGATTTCGAATGAGAATTTGCAGTCTTAGGTATCGATGTCGAAACTTTTGTTTGGCTCAAGTTGTAGTTTTCTTTGTTATTGATTAACGATATGATATGGTCCAATCCTAACCACCCTCAAAATCTGGTAACTTATTAACATTCTCTTACACACACAAGTGTAACCCTATTGTTCAAACATAAATTAAAAAAAAGAGAGAATAAAGAAGATAATAGAATACTATTCCGGTTTTTCATATATTGTATATAGAGGCTAATGAATATCAACACATATATAAGGGTATATGAGTTGACCTGAGGTTGTCATGGACTTGAGTGGCCTTAGGGAAATATATTATTGGCCACACCAATGTGGGCCATCAGAATAACAATCTCCAACTTCGCACACACCATATCATTGATCATGAGGCAAAAGCACATAACACATCATCGCTGAGCTTCCTTTTGTATGACACAAAATCAATACATGAAGCAACTAGTGGACACAAAGTCCAAGTTTGGACACGAAGTTCGAGACACAAAGTCTCTCATCAAGGGAAATAAAAGAATACAAAGTTCAGGTTTGGACACGAAGTCTCTCACTAAGAAAAATAGGACACAAAGTCCAAATTTTGACCCGAAGTCCGAGACACACAGTCTCTCACCAAGGGCTCTTTAGTGGGTGCAGGTACGCATAGATTTTGAATTGGAATCGGCGGTTTAAATTGTAGGTCAACGATGGTTTAATCATTGACCCAATTACTATTTTGAATTGAAATTGAAATTGGAACTTAGTTGCTTCAGTTTCAATTTTGGATAGTCGGTTCCATGAATCGGCGGTTCTATACAATGAAAAATTACCGCCAACCTAAAGAATAGAATCAAGATACAATGGGTTATAAAAATGATATCTTAACCATTATATACACCCATGATGTTTAACCAATCCAGATGGCGAGTGATATATATAAAAATACAATTCTTCAGGACATACCCTTGATAAGAAGGATCCCGGCAAGGGCAGTGTCAATCAACAAATAAAACAAAATAAGGCTGTCGCTAGCACAACAAACATAATCAAGCACAACCACAAACAATCAAAGAGTGGTGGGGTGTGTGCAATGAGGGGGCAGCCACTAATAGTTGTTGTTTAGATACATACAACACCCCAAGGTGCAAGAACTGCAAGCCAACAAGCAGGCTTTAGAAATTGGTGAAGTCTAAGGGGAAAAGGGATTAGATTATTTTATATACATTTATCTTGATTTTAGTAACAAACCATATCCGTGGAGACAGACATCTTCAAAAAATGTTCGTTGCGTGCTCTCCAAATGTGGTAAATTGTACAACAAAGAGCAACTTTCCTTGTCTTGGTAAGGATGGTGCCAACACATTCTTTTTTAATCCATTTGAGAGCACTAGCAATAGTACTCATAGATCGTGTGATTCCAATCCCAGATCTTGTCCCAAATAGCCTTCGAGCAGGAGCACTAGAAGAAGAGGTGAGTAGATGATTCAAACTCTTGGGAACACAAAACACAAATAGGGTCAGTATTAAGAAAATATAAGTTATCCTTAGTGGCCAATTTATTCCTAATAGCTAACCAAGTGCAAAATAAAAATTTTGGAGGAATGAATTATTTCCAATAGCCGAATGCCAAAATCCTAGTTCACCTTATTATCTAAAAATTTTATATGCACATGAGGAGCTAAGAACTTTATGATTAGATAACAAATGTGAGTTTTTTTATAACACCATCTTGACCGCAAAAGTTATCCAATAATTAATGTTTAATTTCACCAATTCTTTTGAATAAGGGTGAGTCATCATTCTTTGGATTCCAATCTCAAATCGAATTATTTTTGAGATAGTAAGCATGGACCCATTTCACCCATAAAGAATACAATTTGAGATGGAAATTCTATAAAATTTGATAGAGTACAACTTTATTCCAAGCATAGACATCTCCAATACCAAGTATTCCCTCATCAATAGAAAGGCATGAATATATCCAAGCTACAGGAGATTTTTTTTCACCTCAAAGAAAAACCCTGCACAACCTGTAAATATTGCCAATCACAAAACTAGGAGAGGAAAAACTTGGAGCCAAAAACATTCAACACTTTGTAGCATTAATTTAATTAGTAGTAATCTACCTGCATATGACAATGATCAATTAGTCCAACAATTAATATAATTGGCAATCTTATCATACAAAAGAGTATAATGCACAATATTTAATTTTAGGACAGCAAGAGGAACTCCAAGATATCTAATAACTAGAACCCCCATCGGGTAATCAATAAACTCAAGAATATCATCTAAGTCTCTACCAACGATGCTAGTAGTGAAAATGCGAGATTTAGAAGAATTTATATTTGGTCCAAAGATCAATTAAAATTCTTTTTAAAAATCACAAAGAATCTTAACAAAATGTGAATCCCCCTTAGAAAATAACATCAAGTTGTCATCAAAAGTTAGGTTTGTAATTTTAAGCACATTACATCTAAGGTGGTAGTTAAATTAATGTTGCTCGGTTCTTTTCCTGATAAGTCAAGATAGGTTTTCCATACAAAGGACAAAAAGGGAATGGGACATGGGGTCACCCTGTCTCAACCCTCTTTTCCCTAAGAAGTGTCCTTGAAGAGAACCATTGATATAGATAGAGAAAGATGCTGTCAAAATGTATTCCATGATCCGGGTGAGAAACATCTAAGGGAAACCCAAGTCAAATAGGACTTCTTGAAGGAAAGCCCATGAAATGGTATCATATATAAAGGAATGTTCCAGAATGATATCTTCAGCACCAAATCAACAAGATGCTTGACGAATGAGTCAACCATGTTTATCTAAGGCAACTCCAAGATTATAACATAATTGAGAAAATTTCCATCTTGGAAAATATTGTATCTTTGATGTATTCTATATATCCTGAAATCTCTCTGTTAAAAAAACAATTCACTTCAAAACAATTCATCTTATATGGTATCAACCTTTCCTCTCTCACGAAATTATGATATATTTGATCCTAACTCCACTGCCATGGCTACCGAGGGAATTTACTCCTCTACAATTACTGGTTCCACATTGGCCTCAGCCCCACCTTCTTTAATTCCCATCTCTACTCACCACCACCTACCGATCAAACTCACCTCCTCCAACATCCCTTCTTGGCACACCCACTTTGCGCTTTACTGAACGGTTTCTCGCTGATTGATCATACAGACGGTGCCACACCCCAGCCTTCTGCCACCACAGACGCAGAGGTTGTTGTCCATTGGTTCAAGCAGGATCAGTTATCGCTTGCCGCAATTATCAGATCAGTTTCGATTGATATTCTGCCACTTCTCTCATCTGCTAAAATATCTGCCAATTCGTTGTCAACTCTGCAACATGCCTTTGCTAGCATATCTAGGGCATATGTGATGCATCTCTAAACATCCTTAACCAAGGCCACCATTGGGAATCGATCCATCACTGAATATGTTAATTATATCAAAGCGTTGACTGATAAACTGGGCCTTATTGATACACCGTAAAAAAAGATGATCTTACCCTTTATATTGTTAATGGGCTCAACCAAGATTATCGTGACATCGTAAGTTCTGTTTGGACTCGCGAGATGCCTTTTCGCTTTGAAGAGTTACATGATCGGCTTATTGAACACGAGATCTATCTCAAGCATATTAAAACTAAGACGTCCCATCTTGTTTCCACATCCAACAATGCTCAGTCCAGCCAGTCCCAGAAGAATTACTCCAAATCCACCTGTGGAGTCTGGGGAGGGCAGTCTTCACATGCTCGCGAATTTCTCTCTGAATGTTGCGTCTATTTATTGCCAAATTTGTGGTTACAAAGGACATACTGCTCCCTACTGCAAACATCTCCATGCCATGAAAAATATGGCCCAGTCACCTAGCCATTCGAACTTTCAGTCTCCTTGGCACATAGACTCTGGTGCCTCACACAACCTCACGAATGATCTGGGGAATCTTTCTATACACTCTGAGTATGATGGAATGGATGAGATTCAGATTACTGATAGAACTGGGTTTCCAATAACCCACACTAGTATTTCTCATTTTAATACTCCCTCTCATTCCTTTCTATTATCTAATGACCTTTGTGTACCGGGTGCTGCGAAAAACTTGATTTCGGTTCATCAGTTCACAAAACCAAATAATTTATCATTGGAATTTTTCCTGATTATTATTTGATTAAGGATCCCATCACAAGGGCGGCTCTGGCTTGAGGGCCATGTAGTGATGGCGATTATCATATGATTAAACCTCCATTGACGAGTTTAAAATCAAAACAGACAGCCCATGATGTTCAAACTGCCACTCATCACTGGTATGCTCGTCTTGGGTATCCTTCTCGACATACCAACTCTTTTATTTTATCTAGATTTCATTTACCAGTTTTGAATAAATTGGATGTTTTGATCGATGGTTGTGTCTCATGTAGTGTGAGTAAAGCTCACCGACTCACGTGGGATCTCACATTGCCCCCACCTCATGCAAACATTATTGTTTGCAAATGGGTCTACCGTATTAATCGTAAGCAAGATGGTACTATTGAATGCTATAAGGTTAGAATGGTCACAAAGGGATTTCATCAGCGTGCCGGTATTGATTACAGTGAGACTTTCAGTCCAGTGGTTAAACCTCTCACCATTCGAATAGTTCTCACTCTTGCTCTTAGTGCAAATTAGCCTTGATGCAACTTGATATCAACAATGCCTTCCTTCATTGTTATTTGAAGGCACCTGTTTATATATCACAACCGCTTGGTTTTGTAGACAGAACTCGCCCTTCTCATATTTTTCTACTTCATAAGTTCTTATATGGTCTATGATAAGCTCCTCGGGAATGGTATAATGCACTGAGCTCCATCCTTATATCTTTCGGCTTTACTCAATCCATACTGACCATTCCTTGTTCACATATAATCATGTCGGTATTCATCTTTTGGTGCAAGTTTATGTCGATAATTTGGTTGTAACAGGGTCTAGCTCTTCATAGATGGAACATCTGCTTGCACATTTAAAGTGTCGATTTGTGTTCAAAGATATTGGTCTTCTGTCCTTCTTTCTTTTTCTAGAGGTGGTACGCTGTAAAGAAGGACTATTCCTATCTCAGCATAAATATATTGTGGATCTTCTTCATCGACACTACATGGATGGGGCTAAATCTCTTCGCACACCTAGCAACCTGAAAGCTCATTCAACTTCCTTTTAGGCAGATCCCACTTAGTATCGGAGTGCCATCGGGGGACTTCAATATCTTTCACTTACAAGACCCGACATTTCCTTTATTGTAAATTATTTAGCTCGGCGTCTGGCGTCTCCATCAAGTGGGGATTGGGGTGAAGTCAAACATTTTTTTGCTACCTTAAAGGCACACTACATCATGGTCTTCTTCTACGTAAGCTGACTTATCTTCGTCTTACTGCCTATTCGGACTCTTACTTTGGTGGAGATTTAAAATATTGCAAGTCTACCTCAGCATATATTGTGTTCCTTGGTGAAAATTCCATTTTTTGGAGATCCAAAAAATAAACAAGTGTGGCTCGGTCTTCAACTGAAGCTGAGTATCGGGCGCTGGCATCGGCTCCTTCTGGAATTGGATGGATTGTAAATATATTTAATTAGCTTGATAACCCAATTACCTGTCACACCTAGACTACTTTGTGATAGTATGAGCGCAACGAGATTAGCTCTTCATCCCATTCAACATTCTTGGATGAAGCATATTGCGATTGATATTCATTTTCTCCATGATCTCTCATCAAAAGGCCCCCTATCAGTTTCCTACATCAGCATTGTGGACCAATTAGTGGATCTTCTTACCAAGCCCCTTCCGAGATTGAGATTCAAGGCCTTACGTTTTCAAATTTATGTTGTCGATGGAACGTCCATTTTGCGGTGGAGTATAAAGGAATGTTCCAGAATGATATCTTCAGCACCAAATCAACAAGATACTTGACGAATGAGTCAACCATGTTTATCTAAGGTAGCTCCTAGATTATAGCATAATTGAGAAGGTTTCCATATCTTGCAAGATATTGTATCTTTGATGTATTCTATTTATCCTATAATCTCTCTATTAATAAAATAATTCACTTCAAAATCAATTCAACTTATGTCATAAGTCTTTTACAAGTCCACGTTAATGGTGTATCTAGGTGATATTCTTTTTCTAGCATCGTTTCAAATTATTTCTTGGGCTAAGAATATGTTATCAGTTATACTTATGCCCCCAATGAAAGCAGATCGGGCAAGGTTAATAATATTAGGAAAAATTGATTCAATTCTTAAGGCAATGATATCAGTAATAATTATGTACACCACATTACAACAACATATCGGTCTAAAACTAGTTGTTGTGGGTGCATGGTCAGATTTAGGAATGAGGACAATAGTTGTGTGGTTAATTTATTATAGAAGCTTACCAATATGAAACAATTCAAGGACCACCTCACAGACATTATTACCTATAATATTCCAAGATTTTTTGAAGAAGAAAGAGTAGCCATCTGGATCAAAGGGATTTGTCATCTCTTATATCAAATAAGGCTTTTTAACATCACAAGTGAGAAGAGGGGCCCCGAACGGATCAACTTTTTCCACGGAGAGGCGAGGACCTACAAGTAACATAGATTGATCGATGGGGGCTATAGGATAAGCTAAACCAAAGAGGTCAGTGAAGTAGTTAATAAAACAATTTTTTGTTTCCTCAAAAGAGGATGACGATTGGCCACTATTAAGAGTAATGGATGAGATTTATCTTTTTAGAGTATTTCTTTTGATAATGTTATCAAAACAATTTATGTTTCTATCACTTTGGTTTAGAAAGTCACGCGTAGTTTATTGAGCTAGGAATGATTTTTCAACTTTTGAGAGGAAGATAGCTTTTCTCTTAAGACTTTTACTTTAGTAGCAAGTTCATAATTAAGGGAGTCCAGCTAAAGAAGAGATAGTTGTTCTTTAAGAGGAGTTTTAGCCAATTTAGTCCTAGAAGAAATGTGGCTAAAATAAGAAAGTTTAGGATTGTTAGATTATTCTTTAGTTTCTTGAGTTTTTTTGCAAAGAATGAATTGTTTATTACCCCAAAAGGGGGGTGTCCCACACAGCTTTGAAACAAAAGTGGTATACATCCAGTTTTACCCAAAATGGGCACGGTTATTGTAGCAACCGGCTCAAGTAAGGGTATCGATCTCATGAAAAAAAAGGTATATGTGGAATTGTAGATAGCTATTAAAATTTAATTTTGAACTACTATTTAAACTATCGAAATTGGAAGGGTTGATTAATTTCTAAAATTTCCTAAATGAATAAATCAAAAACACAAAATTATCTTAATCTAAATTAACTCTAGAATTGATTTTTGGATTTTCTTAATTAATTTAAAAGTTGCCTTAGATAATTGCCTCTATATTATATCCGAATTTAATCTTGAGAATGATTCAATAATGAAGTTGCATATACTTTCATATGGAGGTCATTATGTTGAATAAATTAATTATTTCTAATCTCTCTAGTCATGTAGATTAAGATAGGATAAATCAATTTTTGGTCCTCATTTCCCATATTTAACTCCAAAAGGATTTTAGGACACCATAACCCATCATATTTAATAACATATCTTTCAATCATGAAATTAAACATGCCATTTATTTCAAGATATATGAAGAATAAACAACTATTACATCTATTAATTTACAACAAATAGACATGCAAAAATTGATCAAGTTCTCACACATCAACATATAAAGCATGAAATAAATAGATAAAAACATAAACATCTCTATATTGAATCCAAAACTAATGTTAATTCATCAATAACATAAGAAAATTATCCCAAGACCAAAAGGGAAACTACTCACTAATTAACATGATTGTCTCTCCATAAACATCCATAATACTAATAATAGAAAGTAATAAAGGTAAGAAGGAACTTGGATGAAGAAATCGGAGCTTGAATCTTGGCAAAATCTTCAAGGAATTCTTCAATCTTCTTCAAATTCTTCTTTTCCTCCAAAACCCACTCAACTATATGTAAGTGTGTGTTTCTAAAAGTGGCTAACTAAGAAGTGTCCTTTTTTAAAATGAAAAAACTGACTTTTGACATAGGTTTGACCCGAAAACCTGCAAAAAAAAAGGAGAAAATGGTGTGACTCGGTTGTCTTACTCGGTCGAGTGATCACTCGGTTGGCCGAGTGGTGTCTGTAACTTGGCTGGATCACTCGGCCAGGCAATTAGTCGGTTGGCCAAGTGCTAATGTTGACTCAGTTGACTCACTCGGTCAGCCACTTCACTCGGCTAGCCGAGTGAGCGAAACTTTATGGAATTCTTTGAAATTTCTCCACTCGGCTGGTCCACTCGGTTATCATTCCACTCGGCTGACCTAGTGAAATTTTTCTTATCTTCATCTTCTCAGTTTTTCGCTCATTCTCCCATTTCATCTCTTCTCTTATTTCACCGGTTTGATCCATTAGTTTGTTTTCTCCTACAATTTTCCTACAAAACATGTGGAAATGGTGCACTCGTGTACACTTTTTGAAGATTGCAAAATCAAAGTAAGTAGAAGAAATGGGCAAAATTTACACATGAATGTTCGAGTAAAACATGATTTCTACCCTAGATAAACTTGGTTTATCAGGCTTGAACTGTGTCTGGAAAAGAGGGGTGAAAAGTCCACATGTTAAAGAACCTAAAAGGTTTTAAGAAGATTTATGTATCATTAATAAGGGAAAATAGTTAAGGGAGAGTGGTCAGACATAGTACCCAGAACGGGTATATCTGCTGAACAGAGAAGACCTGAGGAGAGCCAAGGAGAGTTAATCAAGACTCGATCAAGCCTACGCCAAATAGTATTATTAGACCATGTAAAGAATCAACCTTTGGATTGTACTTCATTTAATCCGAGAGTATTACAAATATATTGTAAGTCTTTTAGTTGACAGTTTGTGATTGGGGCACCATTATGCTTCTCATTAGGAGGTTTTAAATAATTAAAGTTACTAAGTATTAGCCACGACTCAAGAAGAGAGTGTCTGATATTATAGAGTTTATCCCACAAATCCCTCCTCTTGACCACTGTGTAATATCCATATGCAAATGAGAAAAAAGAAAGATCTTTTAGAATTAGGGGGAGGTGTCAATTATATCAAGTGAAACCACAAGATTAAAATTCATCTGTTTTCAAGACAATGAAAGTTATTAGTATACAACCACACGGGAAATTTCCTTTTTGCCATAAAATCACACAAGGTAGAGGTGGTACTTATATCACTTTCATATTTGGTTTCCAACAGACCAAAAACAACAATACCATGTTCACGAATATTGGAAACAAGGTCAGCTTGTTTCACTACATTTTAAAACCCCCTTTATGTTCCAACAAAGAATCTTCATGAATAAACTTAGAGGGGTTGAGTAAAATCGAATAAGTTAGAGGACAAGTTCCAACATAAGTATTTGCACAAGCTTTAGTTAGAGGATTCTCACTCAAAGCTTGTTTACCTGAATGAGGTGGGGTGTAAGAGGAAGAGGCATAATTCAAAGCATTGTCTAATGATAGATCTTGATCCTTTTCTTGTGCATTGTTACCAGCAACCTGGTAAGACAAGACATAGTCTGAAATTGGAGTAGGATTAATAGTACTTGACATTGGAGCCATAGAAATAATAGCCAGATTAGACAATGGATAAATCTTCACCATAGTGTTGTTAACTGGCTAGATTCAGGAACCGTTAAAGCTACATCGGGAACATGTTGAGCAAAAGAATTGTGCAATGGGTGCGTACATTTTTGCACATGGGTGAGGGGTGCAAGCATGTCTGCAAGCAAGGGAGTAGATGCAGGCATGTGTTGGCATTGGGGCATTGGGTGATAGATCAAGGGCACAACATGGTGCACAAGTCCTGCAATATGTGTGCAAGGATTGTGTGAGGGTGATAAGGGTAGTGTTGCACATGAAACGACACATTGTTAGAGCGAGATTGTGGCACCAACGGGGGCTTCCAAACTATTGCTAAAATCCACTTCGGGGGCTATGAAAATGGCACAACGATGGTGTAATAAATGTATGTTAAATAAATGTTATATGATAATGTTGCATGTTTAATTTTAATTAGATGCTCTAATTCCTTCGTTTTAAGAGACAAAAGCACTATAACATGACTGTGTTTCTTCTTTTTATATTTTGAGATATGATGCACTTTTTGTGTATTCTCTAACATAATTTTTTTGGTTATGAGGAGAAGTGTACTTTTGGCCTCGTCCCTTAAGGAGATGCTCACACTATTTATGTGTATTATGCATAAGTACTGAATTTATCACAAAATAAGATAAAATCAAGACCATCTTAGAGTCACTTTTGAATTAAGTTTTCTAGAACTATTTTGATATTTTAAAAGACTTTGAAGTTTCAGAGATTTGAAGTACATATGAATATTGAAAGTTTATTAATTCTTTACAATGTCTAAGTTTTGTTAAGGCTAAACTTAAGACATTGATAGAACTATTTGTTTACATTTATAAATGAGTACTAGGAATTTTGGCGAGTGCACTTTATTTGTAGTAGCAGTAATCCCCCACAAGAGAGAAAGAGGAATTATATACATAGAGAAAATACAAAGTAATTTTTTTCGTTATGTCAAATATCACTCTACGGAACCACCTAATTCTAATTTCAAATGTCACGCTAGGAAAAATTTAAAGTAAATTAATTCAAAAGTAACACTAATTATTAAAATATTTAGACTATAGCTCATACGAAATATACAACAAAAATAATAATTAAAATTTATTTCTAAGATCTATGTTTAATCTTGCATAACCTAGTAATTGAAAATAAGTTTAGAAATTATACCAATGGGCCCCCATTTGGCCTCTCAACAATGGTTTTTAGGAACTAGCCAAATGTACGGCTTCCCTCTTGCAGGACCACATGCATGCTTGCAGTCTAAGAATTTATTAAATCACCTACAAATTTTAGAAGGTCAAGTTTTCCATTGCAAGTAGGACTACAGTGAGAACAGTTCAATGTGATCATTTCGAATGAACATCACATCCATGAGCATACATCGTGTGTCAACACCAATATCCATGGAACATAATATCCACTCCTTGAGTGATGTACTACTCAACGAGAGTGTATCTAAATCCTATGATATCTCTTCTTGTAGATTATGTGGCTTGAACCATTCATGATCTCAACCACCTAGACTTATTCCATAACCACCAGCCTATGTGTAACCAAGTCTCTCAGTATCGAGATCATGAGATTTTAATATCATATTTAAATATTCGATAAAGAAGAAATATCTTAAACTTTTATTTATATTCATAAAGATAGTACTTGGAATATGTTTTTTTTATACCAACTTAACATTTGGCTACCAGAGCACATATCCTACATCCCCCACTTGCCCTAAAGCCAACTACTCATATGCTTAAGACTCAGACAATGCTTGTCAAAGTCACTTCGAGGTAATGCTTTAGTTAGTGGGTCTGCCATATGCGTCCCATCTATCAATGATTTCCTGAATTAAGTGATAACGCCTAATTACGTGCTTAGATTGTTGATGAGATTTCTACTCCTTGGCATGTGCTATCGTAATATTGCTGTCACAGTAGACCACAATCAGTTAAGCACTACTAGGTACCACGCCCATTCCTAGAGAAAGTTCTTTATCCAAACACCTTCCTTGGTTGCATCCAATGCAGCTATATATTTTGCTTCAGTTGTAAAGTCTGCGACGGTGGCCTGCTTTGCTAATCACCAACTGACCGCCTCCTCATTAAGCCTAAATACATATCTGAAAGTGGATTTACAATCATCCATACCAGACTGGAAAATTGAATTCATATATCCTTCAATGACCAACTCATCTTCCACGTACACAAAGAAATAGTTGAATCTTTCTTAAGTACTTGATTATGGTCTTTGTACCTTTCTAGTGGACCTCACCTAGATTGGACTAATAGAGACTAGCCACTTCACGTGCTTCTGCTACATCCGACATATTACAAAGCATTGATTACATGATTCTCCCTATTACCAAGCATACAAAACACACTCCATCTTTGCTCTTTCCTCATTGAGGAACACCCCATGGCATTTTGAGAGATCGCCTCTCTTGAATTTTTTCATCCAGAAGCGTTTGACTACCTTGTCAATGGGCTTGGAAGAATACTAGAAATCTCTTCAAGTGATCCCAAAAGATTTTAATGCCCAAGAAAAAGTTCGCATCTCCCAAATCCTTCATGGAAAACTGGTTGGATAATACTTCATGCTCAAGTGCATCTCTTTTTTATTGTTCCTGATTAGCAGAATGCTATCGATGTAAAGTGCTATGCACCGAACTCCCATTAGAATTTATGTACACACATGGTTTACATGTGTTCTTGATGAACCCATAACCCTTTATGACTTCATCAAATTAGATATTCCAACTTTGAAGGCTTGCTTAAGTATATAGATGGATTTATTAAGCTTGCAAACGTTATCTATGCTCCCACTTGATATGAAAGCCAGTGGTTGATCCATGTAGATATCCTCTTTAATGTCTCTATTAAGGAATGTGTTATTCATATCCATCTGTAATATCTCGTAGTCGTAATATGCAACAATGGCAAGTAGAATTCAAATGTACTTAGGCATGGCTACATGAGGGAAGGTTTCCTAAAAAATCATTTCCGGCCTTCGAATATAACCCTTCACTACTAGTCCAACCTTATACATGGATACGTTCCTCTCCAAACCTATTTTATGCTTGAATAGGGGCTTAGCCCTATGAGAGAAATCGACTAGTGTCCAAACTTGGTTCAAGTGCATGGAGTCCATATTGACATTTATGGCTTCTTGCCATTTCCTAGAGTCCTTTTCCAACAAGGCTTTCGCATACTTCTTCGAATCTTCATTTTCCTCTTTGATCTCACCAATGAAGGTAGTGTATCTTTCTAGAACATGTGGAACCCTTTCAAATTTCCTTAGAAGTTGTGTACATGATTGCAAAGGAAGTTTTGTTGCTTTTACAAGTTGTGGTACTGGTGCTTGATCTTGAGCTTCTGAAAATCCACTAGTTGTTTTGAATTTTTTCCATCCAACGAAATTTGTTCCTCTAGTATTTTTTCATTTATAAATATAAACACTCTTTGAGCTTCTAGATCATCGAAATAATACCCCATTTTCTTAGGGTATCCCACAAATTTACATAATCTAGACCATGAGTCTTATTTGTTTCCAACCAATCGCTTAACATATGCATCATATCTCCAAATCATTTGGTAAGAGCAAGTAGGAACCTTCTTATGTCACAACTCATAGGGATCTTTGAGACCAATTTGAAGGTACTATGTTTATAGCTCCGCTATCATCTCGAGGGCATAACCCCAAACAAATGAATCTATCAAAGCCATCATTCACCAAACCATGTCTATCAATGTACAATTTCTCCTTTCTAAAACACCATTTAGTAACATAATATAAGGAATCGTCCACTTTGATAAGATCTCTTGATCTTAGTTTTTGAATTTGCTGCTGAGGTACTTACTACCTGGATCTAATTAAAGTGCTTTCATTTTATGTTTCAATTGTTTCTCTACTTCATTATGAAACTCTTCAAATTTATCAAAAGTTTTAGACTTGTACCTTAGAGATACAAGTACCCATACCGACTGTGGTCGTTAGTAAATTTAATAAAGTAAGCATATCCTCCTCATGCAACAACACTTAAAGGACCATATATGTCTGTATGGACCAAGCACAATAGACCTTATGCACATTCCATTCGGCCACCAAAATGGAAGTTTAACCATATTCTGTTTAAGGCAAGATTCACAAGTTGGAATCTCATTCAATTTGGCTAAAAGCTTCCCTTATGAGACCAATTATGGCATCTCCCTTTAGAGATATGATGTAAATGTGAGTGCCACATGTATGCGTTGTTACTAATTAAGGAGGATTTTCTTGTTGTGATTTGTAGTAAATTTGATTCATTTACGAATCATTTGTTAATGTTTCAATTTGATTAAAAGAAATATTGTGTGAAATTGAGAAACGTCCATCCTTAATAAAAAAAATGAATATCCCAAAAGTATCCAAAGTGGATAAAAATAACTGATACAGACATAATATTTTTTAATTAAATTTGGAAGAAAATAAACATCTTGCAATACAATTGAAAAACTACTAGAAAATTATAATATTACGTGTCCTATTGCAAGTGAGTGCATTCTTCTATCGTTCCTCAGCTTCAGAGTCATGTCTCCTCGACAAAGTATCATAATTACTGAGATCACATGATTAATATATCATATAAAAACAAATATATACAATAAATAAGAAATGACTTAAAATTTTATTTATATTCATAAAATTTGTACTTGAAATATATCTTTTAGGCCAATATAACAGTTGACTGCCAGGACACATATTTCCAACCATATTATATCCATCCCTTATTGTGCTAGCTAATTTCACTCAGTCTTATCACAAAGGATTCAAATGAGTCAACTCATGCAGCGCCCCTTAAAACTAGGTTCCTAAGTCAACTGCTGAGTCAAACTTGGTTGACTTGCTCCTGTCGACACCAAGTTTTTTCGGTTGTCTTTAACTTCTATTGTTCTACCCCTGTTGAAGCTCATATCATTGCCAACTTCGAGCACTGAACGGCACTGAAATTCACCTTGCATTTTACATATATTAGTGTTACGCCTCCTACATTTCTATTGTTGTTCTGTGTTGAACTTTTGTGTAATCACCTACTGATTTCTTTGACTAAAATTGGGCATTTAAACTTGCTAAAAACTGGGGTGTTATGTTTGCTGTTGATATTTGGGGTGTTGTATTGTGTTGATATTTGGGGTGTTTTCCTTATTTTTCTACTTTTGTTTGAGCTCATATCGTTGCCAACTTTGAGCACTGAACATTGCTCAAATTCCTTTTGCATTTTACATATATTAGTGCTACGCCTCCTGCATTCCTATTGTTGTTCAGTGTTGTACTTTTGTGTAATCATATATTGATTTCTTTTGGCATTTAAACTTGCTAAAAATAATTCCGGGGTGTTGTGTTTGCCTTGCGATTTCTATTGATATTGTCGCTGCAATACTGTTGAAATTTGTGTTGTTTCTAACTAAGTTTTTGTTGAACTACTCTTGCACTTTCCTACTAAAAGTTTGCCTGAAATAGGGCACTTAACTCACTGATATTGTCGTTGGATTTTGGATATTGCATATGGTTGAAACCCCCCACCCACCCCCGCGATGCTACTGAAATTTATATTCTGGTTCTTACTGAGTTTTTGTGTCTTTTTTATGAACTGATCTTGCACTTTCCTGCTAAATTTTTGGCTGAAATTGGGCACTTTAACTAGCTGAAAAAGTGTTGATATTGAATTGAAAATCTGATTTAAAGTGTTGTTGCTACAAAACTTGATAATATTGTAAGTTATTTTTTCGACTTGTATTTTTGAGTGATTCACTTGGGTGGTTTTGTTATTTCTTCGTGATAGATTTTTAGTAGCTATTCCATGGAAAATTAAAAAGAATCAGGTTTCTTAAGGAAAATCGACCGAGGGTAACAAGAGGCCCAATTCACATGTTCGATTCATTTTCCCTACAAGAGAATCCTCTATCTCCTTATCCGCACAATCAAGTGCGGAGATTCTGTAACACTTGGGGATAGAGACTCATATATGTCCTGGTCCTATTACATTCCTCATGATGACTAGCCACTACAATCCATGACTCATACACATGTTGCCCCACCATCTGAAGATCATCCAACTGGGCCCTTGCCAAAAACAGGGGATGCTGACTCTACAATAAGAGAAACCAGGCCTTTGTGACCATTCTAACCGAGGAACCCCCTGGAGAAACCAAATCCCCAGGTTCTAGGTAATCCAAAACCTCCAAAGTCTTGGGCAAACCTATTCAACAATCAAAATTGTGATGAACTTAAAATTAACACATTCTCTATTAAAGGTGATTTAATTTCCTTTGATATTTCTAATGTACATGATGTTAGTAAAGAATGGGAATACTGCCTACTTGGTTGCTTTGTTGGGCATTGGCCTGGATTCAAAAACATCAAAAAGTTGGTTTCTTATTGGCAGAAAGATTGGACACATATTCCACATACGAATAACTGTGTAATCTTCAAGTTTGAAAATCCTAAAAATATGGAAGAGATCCTTGCGAAAGGCCTCTTCCTTTGTCTGGGACAAACTCTACTGCTAAAGAAACTAACTGATGGTGCTTCTTTTATTATAGACGAATTGTGCAATGTGCCAATTCGGGTAAAATTTCCCAACTTTCCATGTGAATGCTAGCGCCCCACTACCTTGGGTAAGGGATCTCATCTAGGATTGGTAAACCCTACTTTTTAAAAGAAAATTATTGCTACTGCTCGTGTGCAAATAGAAGTTTGCTTCTATCGATTTACCTTCATATGTTCCTATTAAAATGCCCAATGGTAAGATTTTTGTACAAAAATTATCTTTTGATTATATTCCAAAATTTTAAGTATGATTACTGCTCTTGCTTTAGCCATCTAAAAGATAGCTACTCAGGACCCCAACTTATGGGCAAACGAGCATCTAAAATAAAAGACAAGGGTCCACTACCAACCGGTACAGGTATCTCGGATAAAACCTCCACTAAGGACCATGTCTACCCCCCTAAAGGTCCGAGAACCTCGCATGGCGGCAACCATGTAATGGACTCCACCCCACCACATGTTCATCTGATGTACCACTTGTTCACCCTTTTCTGGCTTAGTTAGCCCAAAATCATAAAATATGCGGCAAACTACTTTTAAGTGCTTTTTACCTCTCTATCCTTATTTTTAGATTTTTTTTTTTTATTCACTTCTTTTTTTTCCATTATCGAATAAACATTTATTTTACACTCTTGTTTACTTTTATGCTTTTGTTATATTAAGTAGATGGGTTGTTGGACGTCGATTATAACTAGGGAGTACATTGTGATTACCAAGGTTTAGACTTGCCTCAATCTTGTGCTATTAATGGGTGATGGATTGCTAAATTTTTGTGCAGTTGTATATGTTTGGATCTATTTTATAATTATGTATGTCATCTATTTTTTAATTGGCTACTCAGCATATGTAAAACATCATTCGATAAACTTAAAAGACAACAATAAAATTCCAGAACATGAACAAACGTAATTCATGAGGGGAAATGTTGAGAATATTGGAGCAGAATCTCAAAAGCAAATGAGAAAGGGTGCAGCTTAACATGTGAACTAAAGAATTGGAACCCAATAGAACACTACAGTTCTAATATCTGGATCTGTAAATATGGTTCAAGTTATTCAACCACAAAGTCAATTGATAACTATCAAGCTTGGAGAATCAAACTTCTTGGTATGGAAGCAACAAATCCTTGTTGTAGTGAGAAGATATGGTGTAGAAGGATATTTAACTAGTGAAACGACCAAACCACATCCGTTTGTGACAGGTATCTCTAGAATACACCCATCCCCTAATCATTCATACATAGGATGGATAAGACAAGACCAACTATTGGTTTCTTGGTTGTTGTCTTCTTTACCAACTCGTTACTACGGTTGGGTTAGAAACATCAAAAGATATATGAGATGCCTTTGAACTCCAGCCAATCTGTAGCTAAAATTATGTAATACAAGTTGCAACTACAAAACCTCAAAAAAGGAACAATGGGGATGAGAGAGTACCTTGAAAAGGTAAAAAGTTGTTGTGATGCTCTTATTGCTAGTGGACAAAAGGTGGGAGATACTGATCACATATTGTACATTCTCAGTGGATTAGGAGAAGAATATAATCCAATCATGGTATTAGTTTCGACTAAAATTGGAGGATGCACATTAAGAGAGATTTACTCTCTTTTACTTAGCTTTGAATGCAGGATAGAAGGACTTGATGGTTCACAAATCAATGCTAACGGATCACAGCCTACAACAAATATTGCTACTCAAAGCTTTTCTGAAAATATAGGGGCTCTCACAACCAGTATTGGAGAGGAAGAGGAAACACATATAACTCTAATAGAGGAGGCGGGACTTATGGATTAAATGGTATAGAGGTAGAGGTGGTAGGTTTGGAAACTCAAGACCTAGATGTCAACTGTGTCATTTGAACAATCATACTGCGAATAAATGCTACCATATATTTGATTCTAATTATGTGCCAATTACCAACAATGAGTAGAAACAGCTGAACAAAAACTTTGGAGATGGTGGACAAGGAAGGAATCCAGCTGCAAATGTGGCCTCCATGAACAATATGGACTTTCCTCAAGACAGTGACTGGTATCTTGATTCAGGAGCCACTAACCATCTAACATATGATTTCAATTACCTTAACATGGCTTCAGAGTATCAAGGAGCAGACAAGGTTCAAATTGGTAATGGTTTTAGTTTGTTAATTTCTCACTTTGGCAATACTGTAGTTAAGTCACTCAATTCAAACCAAACACAAGCTTTTCTATTAAAAAATTTTGTTGCATGTCCCACAAATAACCAAAAACCTTCTCAGTGTTTCCTAATTTGCTAAGGATAATAACGTGTATTTTGAATTCTATCCTTTATTTTGGCTTGGTGAAGGACCAGTCAATAGAGGCAATGCTACTCAAGGGGAGTGTTAAGAATGGTCTCTACTCCTTTGGTCTAACGAGTCACAGAAAACTACCTTCATCATCCTTTCATTTCCTATTCTCCAGAGCCCTACCTTCAGCAAAAATAATAAGTTCATGTCTGCCATCCTGCTGAACTCAAAAAAGAAGCTAGAACTAGACATTTGGCACTCTTTATTAGGACATCCATCAATGGACATTGTAGAGAGATCTCTTAAATTATGTAATGTCCCTTTCCTTGATAATGGGAATGAAATCTTTTGCACTTCCTGTTTAAAAGCCAAGAGCCACAAACAAGTGTTCACAGATTCAAAACTTAAAATTCATGACTGTTTAGAACTCATCCAAATTGACTTGTGGGGGCGTCTCCTATCAAATCTTATAATGGATTCCACTATTACATCAGCTTTATAGATCATTCCACTAGATTCACATGGCTTTATCTTCTCAAACACAAGTCTGGTACAATAATAACCTTCAATCACTTCAAGCATATGGTTGAAACATAGTATAATAAGAAAATCAAGATGGTTCGAGGTGATGGGGGGACTGAGTATAAAATCTTAACCAAAATTTTTAATCAATCTAAAGTCATTCATAGGATGTCATGCCTATCCACTCCTGAACAGAATGGCCTAGCTGAGAGAAAGCATAGGTACATTGTTGAGGTAGGATTGTCACTTCTTGTTCATTTTAAAGTCCCCTCAACACATTGGAATGATGCATTCTCAATTGAAGTTCATTTAATCGACAAGATCCCCACAAAGAAACTGCAGTATAAAATCCTTTTTGAGCTCCTTGCTGGAAACAAAACTGATTACAACAGCCTAAGAATCTTTGGATGCCAATCTTTTCCATATTTAAGGCCTTACAATAGGCACAAGTAGGAATTTAGAAGTGGGGATGGAGTTTTTCTCGAATATTCTTTTCAGCATAAGGGATACAAGATCATTTTTGCCTAAAAGAAAGAAAATCATCATTTCTAGAGCCACATCTTCAAAATCAAGAGCACTTCTACAGCCCCAGCTACCCACAGTACAACTAAATATGGTTACTTTCCCTCTTAATCACCTTATTTGTTCATGACCATAGGCACAATTACTTCCAAATAGAACAATTTGGTCCACCTTCCCATGACTCTAACTTATCACAATCTTCCAGAAATACCCCACCATTAGAACATTTGACTCCTGCATTGCCAAATGAGGAATTTCATTCTAAAAACATTAACAATGTTGAACCTAATGAAAATGTAAGTGTTGCAGGAAGGCATCATATGATCACTAGTGTAAAAGCAGGCATTTACAAGCCTAAGACCTACTACAACAATCTGGGGGTGCATGAAGAACCAAAGACACATGTTGAGGCCTTTGCAGATTCAAATTGCAGAAAAGCCATGGAGGAAGAATATGTTGCCTTATTGAAGAATCACACATGGACGTTGAGTAAATTGCCAGCTAATAGAGATTTTATAGGCTGTAGATGGGTCTACAACCACCAGGTTTTGAGAGGAGAAAACCTTGTTTCTAACCTTGTTAGAGTCTTAAATTTGGAGAGACATTGATGAATCTTGGTTTCTCTCAATTGAAGGCTGATACATTACTATTTTATAGGCACGGAAAAGGATATACAATATTGGTTTATCCTATATTCATGATATCATTGTAACTGGAAATGATAAAAGAAATTCAGTTTTTTATTGAAGCATTGAAGCATAAATTCTCTTTGAAGGACCTTGGGAGTTTTAAATTATTTCCTTGAAATGGAGATGAATCTTACATCTCTCTCAAAAGAAATACATCAAAGGAATCCTCGAGGCACAAAAAGAACTACTGAACTTAGTTATATTATCTATAGCTAGTAGGTTATATTTTTATTATTATTATTATTATTTCTTTTTTCTTTTTTTTAATTGATATCTTATGAGATGATAAGGGCCAATTATAGAGTTTTTTTTTTTTTTTTTTTTAAATTCAAATTATTGGTAATATTTTTATTTTTTATTTTTTCATGTAATTAATTTTATAGCGTCAGTTATGTCATGGTTTCCTTGCACCTACCAAATTTATTTTCAACCCTTTTATTCACATGTTAACTTCTGAACCATATACTCATAAATAATAATATAAAATGATGTTATAAGCTTTTCTTATTTTCTTTTATATTTTTAGCGCATATACTCTACATCATGTGTGTCATGTACCCAATTCACAATATTACATATTTATTTAAAAAATATTATTATCTTTTTTAAAATAATAAATTAATAGTAATATTTTTTAAGTAAATAAATAATATTTTCTAGATAAACAAATAATTTCTATATTGAGTTACACGATCCATCCAATGCATATAAATTTTTACGTGTATTTTTAGGGCACTATCTCCCATCTTCATCAAATCTTGGACTGACTTCCTCTTCATCATGTATATGTGTGTATAAATATATGTAACTCTTATCTTCCTCTCTCTTTCCCATCTTCTGCAAATTTGAATTGAGATTTTAATCTTTCCTCATTCTTCTCGCTATTTTATTATTTATTTAGCTTTCTTCTCTTTTTATTTTATTTTATTTATTTAGCCTCCATGCCCCTCTGGCTTTCGCACTGAAGTGTCATTCCCCATTTATTTTGTCGTTGTTCATATCTAACAATTTGACGAAGAAAGACGATTGATTGAGAATCGTTTAATGGTTTGTAGCACATTAATCAATATTTTTCTTGATTTTTATATTTTTAAAATTTCATGGAATATTTTTTTCTTTATTCATTTTCTTTGTTCACGATGGAGTTGAGAATAATATTCCTACTTAATTATATTTTTTGTATTTATAGATGTTTTTTGTCGCCTTTTAAGTTGAAACTAATATATATATATATATATATATATATATATCCCATCCCAACCTGATCTCAGCTCCATGGTTTTCAGTCAGCTAGTCTAGATAAGTATTTAATCATCATAAAATATAATTAAACCAAAAAAAAAAAAACAATAAACATTGAGAAGATACAACTTTAAATTAATACTAAAACTATTTCCTATTCAATTCCTAAATTCAATTTATCTGCTGATATCTGGCATCCAATAATGCACGTAGATTGGAGAATGAAGTGTGAATGATATGTATAACTAATGAGGCATTGATAGTAGACACTGGAAAACCTCCTCATCACATGGAATAATAAGGCCCATTTGATGATCAAACCCAAACTCATCTTCTGCTTGCTGCAAGAGGATCTGGAATTCTGGTCTGCTCAAGTAGGAGATTGGGACAATGTATCTGCTTCTGTTTTGCCCCACATACACTACAAAATGCCCCTTTCGCACATCCAATGCCAGCTTCTTCCCTAGTATTCGGAACATCTTCATAATCTGCTTCATCACTGATTTTTGTGACATTTTGTTTGATTTTCTGATGATGACGATGACGTAGATATGTTACTCAGCCCCGTCTCTCTCTATATAAAATATATATTTGTTTTGTTGGTTACTTAAAAGAGACTTTGGAAAGAACGGTGAGGTGGGAAGAAATGAGGGAGGTTTTTCCATTTATATAGTGTGTGATATTTTTTCCTTGGGTGGGGAGACAAGAATTAAATTTCTTGATATGTCTTTTTAAAATAAGTGGGTTTTCTCTGAAACAGTTGTATGTGTGACCTGATTTAAGGTATTACTTATGTAATTATAGAATATTACTTGTTTAACTATAAATTATCACTATTTTTTAAGATAACTATTCAGCAGTAATACACTTAATAAATAGTGATATTTTATAGTTAAACATATAATATTTTATAGTTAAACAAGTAATACCTTATATCATATCACACGTGCAACCGTTTCACAGAAGTTTTTGCGTTTTAAAAAATATATATATATACATATATATATACATATATATGTATATATAGATATTAATATATATATATATATATATATATTGATGTGTGTTTATTTTATTGTTAATTGTTGGCTAACACCCAAAGACTGGAATATAGGTGTATGTGACACATTCGGTTGGTACATCCAAAAAGTTTACATCCAGATGAATAGTAAAAAGTTATATTGTATTGGGATGAAGTATGATAGGATGAGAACTGTAAATAAAAACAGATGTCAAATAATGGGATGTTACAATAAGTAGGGTTTGGATGGAGAGAATGTTATATTCCTCATCCACAACACAAAATAAACAAACAAACATTTGGATTGGGCCTATCCCCATCCGGATGGGCCCAACCCAATGTTTTAAGTTTGGAGAAATATTAATTTTTCAGTCCATTCCATTTGAAATTCTTATTTTAAGTTAGATTGGTTAAGTGTCAAATTAGATAATTCATTACATATTCTTTGTAAGCCTTAAAATGTCATATTTTGTGTTAAATGAATCTAATAAAGTTGTAGATATAGACCATATCGATTCAATTGTGACATGATCTGCCTAAAGGCTCAAAAAAAGTTTATAATAAATAAGTTTAATATTTAAAAAATAAAAATAAAAAAAAAATCTTTAATTTGTATATGAAGATGAGTTACAAATTTTACTTAAATCTCTTGGAACGATTAACTATATGTAGCTGAAACTCAATTTATATATGTAATTTTGACACATTAATTGTACACACTAGACCTCATGTCATTCTAGTAATTCCATCTAAAACATCTTTAATCTGTTGTTATTGTTACTAGTATTGCTCATGTATGGCAGCTTATAATATATTTAAAAATAAATAAAACATTTTAATATAATTTTAAGATAATTAATATTTAAAAATACATATTTAATTATATTCAAATTATTTATTTGCAGTCCAAATTTAATACAAATAATAACATATACAACAAATATTAAAATCTAACTCAAATAATCAACAAAAAATAATTATTTTTTTCACATTTAATATATATTTAATGTATGCGATATCAATGTAAATAAAAAATTATTAAATGAAAAAGTTTTTTTGTATATTATCTAATCAATAAAAATATTCCAAATAATAAATAAAAAATAAAATTCAACTAATCTAAAGTTGACTCATCATTTTCTAAAAACATTTTCTTTCTTAGAAACTAGAAAATGGACAAGAAAAATATATTTCGAGTATTTCATTAGTATACTAATACATAATAGTATTGATTATTATTATGTTAAACATAAAATTAAACATAAAAGTAGAAAAGAAAAGATGAAGAAGAACTACCCTTTCAATGCATTTCGGCCCCTTGTTCCTTATTTGGTAGGCATGTGAGAAAGAAACCGCGGCAACTCAATGGATTTTAGGGCTTAAACGTGGAAAACGGAAATGACTGACAAATTAGTCAAATTAAAGCTCAAAATTATGTAAATAATATAGTATTGAAGATTTTGTTGCCACATAAAAACAAATCCTTTAAAGGCAGTCTATTTATTCTTGAATGACAAAATTGGAGCAAAAATAGTTGTTGAATAGGACAAATCTCCAACAAAATAGCAGACAACCTTTATACGCTTTGTTTAGAATTAGATTTTGATCGATGTACAATGCCGACCAAAGAAACTGCCGCCTCTATCTAAATTTATATAGATTTTATCATAGTATCATAAATATTGCGTAGGCATTTGTCATATCTTCAAGTAATTTTTCATGTTCAGTAGTTAATCGACAATGAATATATTTAGCGTGCTTATAGCATTATCAATATGAGCAACTGGCATCGAATGATAGTCAAAAAGACTTTATCCACGATTTCATAACAATTTCTCGATTCCATGAGAGTAAGATTATTAATCTCATAATCTCCAATTATTAAATCTAAAATATTAAAAAAAATTCTTAAATATAAAATTAAAAATGTGTCTTTAATGTAGAAATTTAGTGATCGCAACATATTTGTATAATATTAAATTAATGATAATAAATTGACCCATTACCTTAATTCTTTCTTAGATAACGTAAATAGTACACTCCAATAAAATAATCAAATGAAACCCCAAATATTGGAAAAATAAATAATTAATATAATGTATTGTACATCAAAATAGATTAAAAAAAAAAAAAAGAAGGTAAGTTGCATTTCAAGTTTTTTGACAAAGTTGTTAAAATAAAACAAATGATGTAACAACACGAATACTTAGACTTTTAAGTATACTAGATGTCCACCCATATCATCTAAATGATTTAATATATTTATTATATTAATAATTTATTATAAAATTATATTTTTTTTTAAGTTAGTTTTATTAAATAATAAATTACACAACATGTTGAAGTGAATTTTAAATTGTCTCTTAACTGAATATAAATATTTTAATTTATTAAAAACTATTGAAGTTAAATTATATATAGCTTTATATATTAAATTATATTTTTTTAAGTTAGTTTTATTAAATAATAAATTACACAACATGTTGAAGTGAATTTTAAATTGTCTCTTAACTGAATATAAATATTTTAATTTATTAAAAACTATTGAAGTTAAATAAGAAATTAATAATATAATATTTTTATTTTTAGGTTAAATCCATATAAAATTTTGATATATTATTTATTTAAATTCATCACATACATCAAAATTAATAATTTAATGCATAAAAATTATATTTCATAATTTTAAATATAATTATTTATTTCAATATATAGAATATTGGTGCCAAATTAAAAATGACAAAAATAAAATTAATTTAATTTATCATATATTAAAAACAGATTTAAAACGAAAAACTTATTTGAATTTTAATAATAAAAAATAAAAATAAAAGAGAATCCTTCTTTTATACGATGATAAAAAGCATAGAAAACTTCCAACTTCATAATTGGACAGAAAAATGAAAAATATAATATTCTAAAAGTTTAGACTTTATTTAGTTTTAGTATATACGGAGATTTGTCTTGAAAAAGTCTGAACGAAAATCCTCATTTTTTGAACAAAAAAAAAAAAAAAAAGTACACTTCGAAGTGTATCTTCTTTTTTTCCCCCTATCAGGATTAAAAAACCACTGCCAGATCTCAAAAACATATATAACAACTTTGGAAAGATTCGTCATATTTATTTACAAAAGAAGCTCAAATTTCTTGAGCTAGAAAACATATATGAAAACAACCACCTAGTGAAACCACATACTGTTTAAACTCTATTCAAGTAGTGAAATGCAGGCCTATTTCCCAATTTTCCCTTTCGAGGAGAAGAATCTGGAAAATCCACGAGTTTGTTTTTCCGGTGTTGGGGTAGAAGAAGCCGACGAGGAGCTCGACTTTGTGGACCAGTGTTTCGGATAGTTTGATCGTACTGGTGATCTCGATGGGTTGTTGGCTTCAGAGTCTGATGGGCTGAAATGGGCATTGGACAGGTCTGAGGGGGACTCTGAGCCTGCTCTATGGAAATGGAAAGAACTTGCACTATACATATCTTGAAAATTCATGCTATTTATTATTGGTCCTTCCTCGATTGAGGATTCAATCTTTGGATTCGTTCCTTTGTTCAGGGAAACGAGAGAAGAATCTGCTTGGGGACGCAAGGCATTCAACTGTTTACCGAGAAGAAATATGGTTTCTTGACATTCAGCTAACTTCTCAGCAGCAGCAGTTAACTCCTTCTCCTGAAGAGAAGAAATATAAGTGAATTTAGTTTTTCTTTAGTTCAGAAGATCTCAAACTCTATTGATCCAGTATAGCAGTAACCTGACAAATTAGAGTTGAAGAATCTAGTCGAGGAAAAAAGAGGCATCCTCAGATAAAAAAGCTCAGTAAGAGTTTGTTTAGAAAAATGCTACTGTATAACTGAATGACCTTAACCGAGTAGAAGGAGACAAAACATTGAATTGGTACGGAAGAACATATGATGCATTGTTCACAAGGGTGAACGAAAGGAACTATGTAGCCGCTAACATCTACAAGAAGCATATACTGATGTATATTTCAGATTCAATTAAGCTTTAGGGCTCACGGGAGTGAAGGACTAGGATCTCTGCAGAGAGTGATACAGTCCAGCTTAAAAGAAGGTTGGTAGAACCATAGATGGCCACACGAGCTTTTACAGACAAGCAGAAATCTCAGGCTTAGCTACAATTTTTATACTGCTCTTTTAATCAGACCGAAGACAATGTCTAGCTCAGGAAATTCTGTTAAGTTCACTATACTACCAGAATTTTAAATATGAAGAGACTTTCTCTCAACTTTGGACTCATTAACACAACGTAAAAGATAGATGATCAAAGAGCCGCTAACCTTTGGGAAATTTACACTGTACCAACGGTAAAATATATTTTTTCTAATATTTCAGACATATAACCAGGACTTCAATAGTGGCAATGATGACTTGAACAAGGAAAAGTTCGAACAACATGGAGCATGAGTTTGCTGCAGTTATGCACTTTAAAAGAGATTGAGCATACCATCTCCATACAGTTTCTCATTGGCAGAAAGAACTGTGATGACAATATCCATTGTGAAAATATGAACTTCAAAAGGGAAGGGCATGAGAAATTAAAACGATTTAAAGACTGAGCAATAATCTTGGCACCTTATACCCATGTTAGGAAAGCAACTATTGGCACATATTACAGGCAAGAATTTTTGTAGTAGGCTAGCAGCTTTAACAGAGATTTTCAAAATATCAGCTCATAGAAATCGTAGCAACTACACTACTTAGGAGCAAAAGATAAATTTGTTATCCTCACCTGGCTAGTCTTGTCATCATTTTTGGTTTCTGCTTGAGTATCAATCCTAACATGGAAATAACAAGACAAGCCCAGTAAGGAGTTAGATAAAAAATGGAGCATATTTCTATATAGAATTATTTCAATCTAAGCAGAAAATCAAATAATTTACGAATGACCCTGAGAACAGTTTTTCAACTAAATGAACTTAAGCAGATGCATTTAGAACATGCGTTAATAATAAACTAGCTTCTGTTAACCAAGCATGAGATGAGCAACAGTGAAACCATCTGAAGAATTAAAACAAATATCAGAAATATAATAATTCCTAAACATGTGGCACACGAAAAGTTGTAATTACAAAAACTGAGTCCATAAACTTGTATCACATAATTGGAATTTTAAGTATATAGATATCAGAGAATGGCTTAAAAGTTTGAATGCACATTCCTACAGGCCATAGCATTTAAATACTGAACTGAAGGTTAAAAAGCTCAATCTGCCTTCGTAACAAAGGTCTTGACAACCCCTGAACAGGAAAGAATCTACTTAAGATGAAGATGATATAAGGGAGATTCGTTCTGTTTTCTGTATGGCAAGATTTAGATATGGAAGTGCTTGGAAGAACCAAGTTAAACTTCAACTCTAACCAGAAACATAACTATAATACCAAGAAACACATAGTTCCTCAAGGTATGAACATGACCATCTATAACTATTGAATAGATAACAGAAGCAAAGATGCGTATTTGATGAGACTCCACCAAGAAACACCTATTTTTCTCTAGGTATAAACGTGACCATTTGTAATTACTAAATAGTCTCCTCTCTCTCTCTCTCTCTCTCTCTCTCTCTCTCTCTCTCTACTATAACCAGAAACATAACCATAATACCAAGAAACACATAGTTCCTCAAGGTATGAACATGACCATCTGTAACTATTGAATAGATAACAGAAGAAAAGATGCTTATTTGATGAGACTCCACCAAGAAACACCTACTTTTCTCTAGGTATAAACGTGACCATTTGTAATTACTGAATCGTCTCTCTCTCTCTCTCTCTCTCTCTCTCTCTCTCTCTCTCTCACACACACACACACACACACACACTATGGTTTACTGTCACATTGGAAAAAAAAAAAAAAAAAAAGTAAAATGTGATGAAGAATGGATGCATACGTGTTGGATAGATCTCAATCCTCAAGTGTATATGAACAGCTTATATATACTTTTCACTTATTTAATGAGTTGAATGAAGCCTAACATTGTAAGCTATGCAATTTAATGAAGCACGGGCAGAACAATCCGTTCAGAAATTTCAGAAATCAAAGAACAGAAGGAGGCCAACAAAAAGAGAGATATTTAACCTACCTTTTCAGCTGCTCTAGAAGATCATTGCATCTGGTAACTGCATCTTGATGATTTCTTCTCTCCTCTTGCAACTCATTATCCAAATTTTCTATTTTGCCTTGTAGAAGATTAACTTCAGTTTGTAACTCCTCTGCCCGCATTTCAAGAAATTTGTATGATTCAGCCATGCATTTGAGCTGTGTCTCAGCCAAGCTGTTGGACTTTTGAGCTGATGTTAATTGTGACTTAACATCAGCAAGAAGCTGTTCTGTTTCCAACAACTGAGATTTGGTGCTTTCAAAATTTTCTGTGCATCGAGCAAGATCCAGGGCCAAACTATCCTTATCCATTTTCAATTGTTCAAACTCATCCACTGAACATTTCCACGAGGTGGCTGTCGATTCAGATGTTGGGACAAGATTCCCATCGCCTGGGGTATCAGTATCAGATGTAGAATCAGAAAAGTGGGAACAACCATTGGCATACCTCTCTCCTGATAAGTCCACTACAGCCTTATGCTCTGGTAGAGCAATCTTGTCTATACAATCAGAACTACTAGTTTCCACTTCACAGCATTTAAATCCCAGGACATTGAAGTGCAGCTCACTTGCTTTGCTTAAAACAGAAGAAACATCAAGAACAAAATCAACCAGATTGATCTCGCTCTTAGTAGCTGCAGTATATTTTGCGGTGAACATATTGGTGTTTTTATTTAGTCCATCTCCATCAAGAGATGCTCCGGGGACAGCCCTGGCCTCTTTGTCAAGAACTGTTACAAAATTATAAATTTTAGAGATGGCTATTTCCAATGCTTGGTTGATGGTTTCCACTTTGCTGGAATAAGAAGCTGCCTCAACAACTCCATTCTCTGACTGATAATGCAAGGTATCAAGTATATCCTGTATAACATTTCTAACATCCACCATAACTTTTTCCGTATCTTTCTCCTTAGACATTAACTCAAGTGCCCTGGATATTTTCACTTGGAGCTTCACAAAGATTAGTGGGTCTTGTTGCAATTGCGTATTTGCAGCAGTTGAATCATTTTCCGAGGATACTTGAGGTTGCAAAGCAAGTTGGTCCTTAGATGGAGATTCTTTTGTCATATTGACTTCCACTGGATCCCCATGTTTGACAAATTCAGGTCCTACATTGCTCGTAAGACCTGAAACATCTGAACCTGAAAGAGTTCCATTTGGCACATGGGATTGATATGCTAATTTTTCCATCTCCAGAAAATCATCCATAAGGTCAAGATGACTAGTGTTTTCAGATTTATTTGGAGTGCCAGCATTCTGATCCTTCTGGAGAAAGAACAGATCGGAAAGTGCTATTGTAGCACATGAACCAGCACAACTTACATTATCATCATTCCCATCTTCAGACATGGTGGCAAAACTAGGTGGATTGCTAGCTCTTTGACCTGGGAAACCTTCAATTGGGACCAGAGCATTAGTTACATGAGCATTTCTCCATTCACCATTAGCTTGTATTTGTGCTTCTAAACTTTGTAGCTTGCTGGCTGTCTGTGCACATATACTCCTAGAAGTTTGCAGTTCACTGTTTCTCTTAGCCAGTGCTTCCTTCAACATCCTTGATTCTTCATCCATTGCTTGTAAACGTTCTGTTATTAAATCATTCTCTTTCAGGTACTTCAGTGAATTGTCAAGTGAATATTCAGACAGCTGTGACGAGTGTGTAACAGGCGGTCTCATTGTAGACCTCCTTAAACGGGAATCTCCATAATCTCGACCCATATTTTCAACTTCAAGTTTCATTTGTGCAAGTGCAGCTGGGCCAGGCAATTTCTTCCGAACAAGACCTCGTAATCTTTGACAATCTGCTTCAAGCTTGGCAATTTTCTTTACGCCATCAAGATGATGCTTATTTGCTACTTCAGCAGATCGCACGCTCATGTTCTTTTCCTCATTGCGGATTTCAACCTCCTTCCTAGCAATATGGAGGTTGTATTTGAGTGAACTCACTTCCTTTTCACAGGACTCAATGTTGCTCTTCAGACGTTCTATCTCAGCTTCAGCTTGTGACTTTTCTTCACTAAGCTTAATCAGCATGTTAGAGCGCTCTTGCAAAGATCTTGATAGTGCAGTGTTTTCAGCTGCTGACCTCATCAATTCTTGTTCGAGATTACCAAGTTGTGCTTCAAGCTGAAGCTTCATCTTGTCAAAAAGTTTGTTTTTGTTAAGAACAACTTCATTTAACTTTAGAGCATGTTCTTCCTTCAAATTCCGTATCTGCTTCATACATTCCTTGAGAGCACCGTCCAAATGGGATGCTCGATCTTCAACGCTAAGCTTTAGCAGTGTGATAGATTCGACATGATTATTTAATGTTGCAGCTTCTGCTTCAGCCTTCTCCCAACCTGTGCAAACAATTCCCACGATAAAGTTCCAACACACACACACACACACACATATCTTCATAAAACATGAGATATAGATAGCAGAAAGTTGAAACCTGAGACAGCTTCTTCAGCAACTTTAGCATGTTGTTTCACCAGGTTTTCCTTATTAGTTATTTCTGAATGAGCTTCAGATAACTTTTCATTCAGTTCCTTCACTTCATCCTCTAAGCTCTGAACTTGTTCTTCATAGGACTTCACTTGATCCCCCAATCCAGTTAGATGTGTATATGTTTCAATGGGAACTTGAACATACTTTGGTTTTTTATTGATGGTATCCAGTTTACCCTGAACCAACACAGGACAGCATAAAATATTCAGGAAAGACAAGGTAACAAACCCTTTTGGTTTCTAGTTATAATGAAGGAAGTTATTCACAGGAAAAAAAATGGGAATAAACATTAATATGAACAAACCTTGTCTATTTGAGCCGCACCGATTTCTGAAGCAGTTGCAGGAGAATCTGAAACAGAAGCATTAGCTTTCTCAGCTGCTTGCTTATCATACGATTTTTTCTTCCAGGGCCAACTCCTTTTATCCATTGAAAGCTGTTAATGCAAGCGAGACTTTGAATATTAACAAAAAGGACGCAAGGCAAAAAAACAACACTAAAATGTAAAATGCACCACAGAATTTGTTTATAATAACGGTGGTCAGGGCACAAATTAGAATTTGAGTGTGCCGTACTAATTTCCTGGGTCAAACTATGACACTAGTTTTGTATCAACATCAATAATCATTTCATATAAGAATTGCAAATGCCTAGTTAGATTTTTTTTACAAAGAGGCTCATCATATTTAGTTGACTAATCATTGGGAACAATCATAATATTGAATTTACCATATGCCTCAACAATGATACAGTACTGCTAAAGTCACTCTAACATCGATTATTATCTATGGACTATACATTAAACTTGGAGAAAGTCGCAAAGGGGCACTAGAAATTTAGATCACTAATTTGAGCGCCTTAATATAAACACTACAGAAATGATTTCAAAATTGGGCAGCTCTATCAACATTTCTTAACCAAGGAAAACACCATTAAAAGCTTTTTAACGATTTTTGTGATTTGAGAAAGATATATTTCCCAACAAACCACAGAGAATTCGAATTCTGAGAAAGATATATTGACCAACTCCCAAAGAATTTTTGAGAAGTAATAATAACATGCCAGATATCAAGGGCATTATTTGAATTTCACACATACAAACACAAAATATTACATTCAAATCTTCAATGCAGATTTGCGATTACAAAAATGATCAAAAATTGAAGGCATGCAACTGTCCTAAATAATTAAAAATATGCCAATTAGGATAAAGAAAATGATAGGCCACCAAAAACAATCAAATAAATCATGAATATGACATCTCATAATCTAGCAAAATACAGAAATATAATCTTTTTTGTTTTACACAGATAGATCTCTACTCTATCAATTTTTTTTGTCTAGGCTGCAATGAATGATGCTGCAATCATGAATCATCATTCAGAGAGGATAGAAAGTAAAATATATTATTTCAAAAACGATAAATGGGAAAAATTCACAATCAGGAGTCATCAACAATCCTTGATCACAATTCAAAAATCCAAAAAGTATAATCATGGTTTTTTAATCCTTAGTTACATGTAATGGCTTAATTTCCATTTCCTCAAAACAAATACGAAAAGTATATAGACTTATCTTTCCAGAAAAGATGAAAGAAACAAATAGGGGCACTATTCAGTCTGCTGCAACACAGTACATCTAAAATGCTCCTATAACTCAAAAACAAATCAATAAAATTAAGACTCGGGAAATGACAATGAAAACCGCACCTAGAATTATTCACTAATTACAAATATAATCGATCACGTTAACCAAAAATGACTTACAGGACCTCTGAAACGAACAAAGGTCTGAAAATCCTTGATGAAATTGAGAAAATAAAAAGGAGACAACCTCAAAACACAAAATCCTGAAACAAAGTCCGCATAAAATTGGACGATAGAATTGAAGAGACAATAAAAGCAATCAGTCAAACAGACAAAAAACTGAAAAGAGAAATGCTATCAAATTTAGTGAAGAAAGAGAGAGATAGAGTTTCCACATAAGAACAAACAAAAGCAATAACATCACCGAACACAGAAAACAAGGAAGAAGTAAGTCTTTGGATGACGCTATTGACTTGAAAAAAACAAATTGAATTCAAATGTAACGGAAGATCAATCAAACTCACTCTCACACACACAAACACAAACGTAAACACGTGCCTCTGCTCCGAATTTGCACACACTCACCAGCAGCAATGCGGTGAATTCGTGATTCAGGAAGAGAAACTTAGAAATTGATGAAGGTAATGCAGTTGGTTTTAGTGTGTGTTGTACGTGTTTTTGCAGGAGAGAGGAGAGAAGACGATTGCAGTGGTGGTGGAGCGGTCGTGGGATAGTGAAGTGGAAGTGTGGGTGTGGCTTTTTGGAGCGTTAAATTGTTTTCTGCTGTATGTGTCCCTTATAATACTTTTCAAATTTTCTGCCTCTATTTTTTTCTTTTTTTATTTATTTATTAGTTGGTAAATTGATGCAAACTCATCCAAATATTATATTACTTCTCGAATTTTTATAATATTATATTTGAGTAATGTTCAATTTCATTTTTTATTAATTAAATAAAAGTACAATTTTATTTTGTGTTATTAATTTGAACTTATACCCTTTAAATTATTGTTATTTAATTTTTTTCAATCACATTTAATTCAACTAATAACTATATTTCACTTCTCAAATAAACTCTTTTTTCTTATAATAACAATTCTGAAAACATTTTTTTTAAGTAAGAGTGTAAGATAGTAATCAATTCACATTAGAGATTTAAATTGGATCAAACAAGTCCAACGTAGCTACTCAACCAAAACATTTGGTCAAAGGTAATCACAACTGATTATATTGCAAATATTTTATTTATATTAATGAAATATAACATAAAACTTGATATATATATATATATAATCTATAATCTATAATAATATAATAATAGAACCACCAATAAATAGTAAGATTGATCAAAATTTACTTCCTAATTCTAGAAATTTGTAACAATTTTATGTATAAAAAGAAAAAAAATAATGGCACTAATGATAGGTTCAGAATTGTCTTTGTTCATTTTCTATATTGATTCTTTATATGAAGATATTTAAAATACTAATAATTTTTATTTTATGAATTTTTTATGTGTCATATTAAATTAATTATTTTTTCTCAATCTTTAAATTTGATCTCCATCTTAGGATATTAGATTCAAAAAATAAAATTTGTTTTGATTAATTATATGATTTAGAAGAAGAATAGCAGAGATTATGTTGTTGCCACATGTCAGTGCCAATTTATTAATGGTAATAATCCTTCTTATTGAGATGCGTCTTTACTATTTATTGACAACTTGACATGTATATTTCTCTTTTATTTTTATTTTTAAAATTTTTATTAAAATTTAAAAACTTAAATAGCTTTTTTATTTTAAATCCATTTTTCACGTATGATATATAAACTTAATTCTTTTTTTATGATCTTTAAATTAATATCAATATTGTATATTTGAAAATAAGTAATTATATCTAAAATATGATATATATATATATACATATTTTTTTATGGAATATACTTTTTATGGATTAAATTATTTATTTTTATTTTGATATATCTGTTGTATTTGAATAAATAATATATTAATTTTTATATGAAATTAATTAAAATTTTAATATTTTCTTATAAAAATAAAAATATTATATTATTAATTTATATAATATTATAATTTATTATTCCAATTTAATAGGTTTTAATGAGTTGAAAATTTTATACGATATTGATAATACTCTAAAATTTAATTTTAAAAGTCGTTCAATTTATTATTGAATAAAAGTAACTTCTAAAAGAATGAGAATACTCTATAATATAAAAAAATGAAATCACATAATAATAATAAATAATAAAATAATTTTATTATATATTATTAATATAATAAAATATATTATATTTCATCTAATTCTATTTAATAGTGAAAAAAGATATGTTTCTGATGGGAGATTCAGACAGCACAAACATGGGCCTTTTTGATTTATAAGAGATACAGCAAAAAAATTAATGAAAAACTGATTGGTCTTTTTCTGAATGGAAGTAAGGAATATAGACATAAAATATACCCTTACCAACTCTACCGCACACAAATACTTTATTGATTGATTAATTTAATTATTATTAAAATAATAACAAAATTGTCAATTTATTTGACACATAATTGAAGATTCTCGAATGACATGAAAATTTTAACTATTATCTCGCGATGAAAATAAAAAACTAATTTAAAGATGACTTAGGTTCTTTTGTTTCATTTGACGGTGAGTTTTAAATGTTTTTTTTTTTTTTTTTAATATCATTATCACTTTTAAGTAGTAGACCTAAATAACAAGTTCATTTTTTTTATAAATCGTCTAAAATATTTTATTTTTTATATCTATATTCTGAAAAGGTCTCCGTGCTAAAAATCAAAATCTTTTTGTTTATAAATATTATTAAAATTGTATTAAAGGAGAATGACGAAATTGTCCCCCGGAAATGTGATATTGGCAACTGGCAAGTGAGTGACAGGATAGAAGGGGTGAGCTGTATTGTTTTTTCGACAAAATGGTCCACCTTCACTTTACAAGTTGAATGGAGAGCGTCTGCGTCTCCACTTTATGGCACGTGCACCCGCTCCATCTGATTCTTTCCACCTCCATTTTAAAACTTTCCACCTCGAGCTACATCCTGGAAATTAAACTGAATACGTTGAAGGACAAATTTATTTTGACTTTTCACAAAATTTAATATAATAAAAAAGGTATTGGTTATGGATGAGCTCTTATTCTAATGGTAAGAATGAGATATTGAAAACTCATTAAAAGTAGGCGAAAATATTGTTTGTGATTATTTAAACTTCGAATTTATTTTTTAAAGTAATAAAAATATAAAATATGACACCCTATTTTATCACTAATTTAAACTCCATTAGTTAATAAGTTGTGTCTTGACTCAGTCCGAGTTCAACTTATAATAGCAGCTGGTGCATTGACTAAGATCACATTTTAGACATCTATAGATGATTAAGTAAATCACATATTTTAATTCTTATATAAATATATTTTTGACAAAAACTTGAAAGAATACAATCATCTATTTAATATGCATAAATGCTGCTAAACTGAAACTTCCAACTCACTTGTATATTATAGTGATGTTTTCATTTTTTTTTAATTTAAAATATTTTTTTTCAAATAAAAGTGATGTTAAAGTGTTTGTAAATTTTAAACATTGACTGTCATAATCAAATTTAATCTAAGTGTCAATATTACTCAAATCTCTGCTTCAAATTGAAGAATTAGCTAAATATCTGCTCCAAATTGATTAAAACTGATTCTAAAAATATTTGTTAATAGCTTAGTAAAATTTTGATTATTTAAAAACACTCAACTTTTAAAAATTTGATGAAAACCATTTATATTTTCAAACCATTCCCACTTTTAAATTTCATACACGAATTAATTTGAATCACTTCTTTAAAAGCACAATCAAGTGTGAATGCCTCCTTTATCAATAGATCCGGGTATGCAATATTAAGATTTGGAAGAGTATATAATATGAGTTATTTACCAAAATAATGCGGAAAAAAAAATGTTTTGTAAAATAGGATGGATTTAAAAATCCTTCCTAAAATAGGGTCAAACGTCACGCTCAATGACGATATTTGGTAAAATCATCATCGGGCCTGACGTTTTAATTTGAAAAATACACGTCAGGCCCACTGACATTTTTATTTTTCAAATATATATATATATATATATATATGCTACATGCTATACAATGATACATATATATATGGCCGTGTATATATATATGTATGGCCGTGTATATATATATATATGATAAAAGGGGTATGTTATATTTAAATTAAATTTATTAAGATATTATAAATGAATTAATTTTTGTAATACCACAAATAAATGCATTAATACAAAAAATAATTTTTTTAAATAAAAAATGATCAATATATCTTAATATTAAATTCTCTAAATATCTCTATACAATTATACATTTTTATATATAATTAATATTTATATATAGGAATAATTCTATTTTCTTTTACAATTTAAATAAATAATTTAATAAATAAAAATTACATATATATATATATATATATATAATACATACATGGCCCAACCAGGATCTGAACTCGCAACCTCTTACGGAGGTAAGAAGTCTTTAACCATTGGAGCAGATTTTATACTTGATCTTTATATGATATATATAATATAAACTCAAAATATAAAACAATATATTTATAACATTTTTTATTTTTAATTATATTATGTATTAAATCATTTATAAATTTTTACAAATAATTATATTAAATTACATTCAATAAATACCTATAATAAAATACATAATATTAATAAATATTCATTAATTTTTTGAAATTTATATATAATATGATTTAATTAATTTAAATAAAAATATAAAATTTTATTGCTTTACAATTATATAATATATATTTATATAGAAAAATATTATATGCATTTATTTCTAAATAAATATTTATATAAGAAAATAAAATATATACGATAATTATATATATTTTAAATAGAATTAATAACGTATAATATATATATATATATTAAATATAAATAATATATATAATATATAAAATTAATTTTTTCGTTAGTGGGCTTGGCGTTATATATATATATATATTTACGAAAATATGTATATATATATTTTTATTTAAAATATTCAAATAATACTTAAATAAAAATATAATAATTATCAAAAATATTCTTTAAATTTTAAAATTTATTTATATTATGATTTAATTATCTTAAATAAAAATATAATTTTTTTACTTTATAATTATATAATATATATTTATATAGAAATATTATATACACATACATTTCTAAATAAAAAAATAAATATATCCGATAATTATATATATTTTAAACAGAATTAATAACATATAATATATATATTAAATATAAATAATATATATAATATAAAATTAAAAAAGAAACATCAGGTCCACTGACGTTTCTTTTAAAACGTCAGTGGGCCTGACGTTATATTCTATATTTTAAATAATTAATATATTATATATATATATATATATTTAAATTATTTAAATAAATAGTAATATAAATATTTAAATATTAATAAATATTCCTTAATTTCTTTAATATAATTTTTTTATAATATGATTTTTTAAATTTATATTTTTATTAGTTTATAATTATATTATTAATTTAAATTTTATTGAAATAAATAAATATTAAAAAATAAATTTTTTTTAAATATATTTAAAATTATATTTTACTTACTTTAATTAAATATACAAAAAAATTGAATTCTAATAATATAAATATCATTTATTAAATATTATAAAAAAATTCATAAATACAAATTATAAATATATATTTATATGAAAATATATAATATATATAATTATATATCTTTATATATATATATATATACTGCCATATATATATATATGTCATATGTATGACATCCAAATATATATGTATATATATGATATGTATGATATAAGACAGATTATTATGTATATATATATATATAATTGAAAAATAAAAACGTCAGTGGGTCTTACATTTTTATTTTTTAAATTAAAACACCAGGTCCGATAACGTTTTTATCAAACATCATCACCGGACGTGACATTTTACCCTATTTTAGGAACGATTTTTAAATCCACCCTATTTTATGAATCGTTTTCTTTTTTCAAATTATTTTGGTAAATAACCCCATATAATATGAGTTCTTTTTGTGCAGCAGTTTATGATTCATGAACCCTCTTTAACCGAGAAACAGAACCTGTGAAATTTACGGGTCCTTAAAAAATTGTAAGATAAAATTATTTTATAATATCAAATTAATAAATATGGTATATATATGATATTTAACTATATAGAATATATGTGAATTCATAATTAATTAATTTTGGTATGAATGACTACGAAAGGAATCACTATATAATCATTTTAGTAAGGCGTTTCTAAACGCTCAACTAAATTTATTTTGCATATCATTATTTTTAAACACAATACAAAAAATATTTTAAAAATTAAAATTACTTAATACACTATATAAATTTTTTATTATAATTTTTAAAAAAAGTATTGCTAATTAAACAAAAAATAATAATCCCCACACTTGCAACCTCCCCTCCCCCCACCACTCCATGCTGCAACCCCCTCCATCCCCGTCTTCCTCCCTTCCCACGCACACATTCAGGGGCAACTCTCAATTCCCCTCTTTTAGTAGACAAAACAATGGAATATAAATTTTCGAATAACCTAATATGAAGAAAATCAATTATCAATATGTCAATATAATTTTATATCATTTCTATGAACGAATGTATTATAAAAACAATAACCAGCGTTTGACTCTCGTTGCTTGAACATTTTGTTTAATGTTCGGCCGTGGTTGGTCGAACATTGCTTTAAGCGTTCTGCCAATGTTGGCCAAGTGTTTAGTGTTCGTCCAACGTTGTGTTGAGTATTTGGTCAACGTTGGCCTAACGTCATATTTTGTGTTCGACTCAGGTTGGTGGAACGTGTTCGTGATTATAATCCATTAACGAAAAAAATAAAATCTAAACGTTCAATACCTATAAAATATTTATATTTTTTATATTTGTGTCGTCCGTTATTAAGTTCTTACAAAAGTACCGCACTCGAATAGGAGGATGTATATGGCGAGCGGCTGGAGCAGTATGGAGCCGAAGAGCAAGATTTTAAACTTTTGTTTTGAATAGAGCAAATATAGAGTTTGTATATATGTGTTTTTATAATTTCTAGCCAAAATAGAATAACAATATGGTTTTTGTGTGTTGATAAAATAAATATTTATTTATTAAATATTAAAATTTGTATATATTTTTAATTTTTAAATAAGAATATGAATATCATTTACATTATATTTAATTTTATCAGTAAAATTAATGTGGTGTGCAAAATAAATTTAATCGTGACTTTAAAACCGCCTTTTTACTAAATCACAATATTTTTATTACATAAATTGATGAATTAACTATACTGGGCAAATCTACCCCAACCGAACCTATTCAAAACTAAGATAGGTAACATAAAGTATTATTATTAACAAATTAAAATAAAGCCTATTATATAGGCTTTTCAAGGAAGAGTAACGTTGAATTTAGTTTACTTTAAGGGCCCCACCCCACCCCCACCCCTTTATTTTTCTTTCTTTCTTTCTTAAATAGGTAACCATTATTGAGGCAGAGCAGGTATGATGTGCTATGTTTCTGGAAACTCTTTTTGTTTTATTAAGTAAATTGTCTGCCAAATATTTGACAACCTTTTTAGTTAAGGTGGACAATGTGACTGCTTTTAGGGTTGTTTTTGTTTCACCAAAGATTTCTCAATAAATTGCTTATCCTCAATTTTTTTTTTTTTTTACAAATTTGATTAATGGAACTGCAAACCATTAATTGAGGGTATTTTTTTTTTTTTTTTACCTTTTTTATGGGATTTCATAAGTGCTTTTTGTATAATATTATCCAATTTAAATCAAGTTTGCACGTATTTGTTTTTAGACTTTCTCCAATAGGTAATTATACTAATGGAAAAATTGTGTGTTTTATACTTTATGATCATTTTCTCTTATATTTGATTTGTGATTTGTTTTACTATCGTAACAATAAGAATTCCTTTGATTCGTTGGCTTTCATGTCGAAGATTATGCATTATAATACATATTCAATCAATTGATTTATTTCATATAAAGAATCAACTTGTTACTTCTTGAAGCATGCTTTAACAAATGTATCTCTTCGTATGTTTCTATGCTCCACTCCTTCTATCCCTTATCCTGCAATCCTCGTATCTAATTCCTATTTTTGTACATTATTCCGTCAAGCTTTTTTCAGTGTTCTTTAGATCTCACATCTGCAAAACTTGAATATTTAAAAAGATATAATTAAACTCAATATTTACGAAGACTAAAGAGATTAATAATACCATGTTTCATATATGTACTCATCTATCACATAGTTCCTTATTTTTAAGTCACCGTCCTTGTAAGTATGGCAAGAGATATTGCATATAATAAAAAAATATTTTATATCACAATATCTCTGCATAACATCTTATGGTATCATTTAAGTTTAAAGATAATTATATATTTATTCAATTGAAATACAATATACAAATAAAAACTTGTGAAATTAACTATGCTACAATGGTTTATTATAAATTATACTTTCTTCTATGCAAAATAAGTGTTGTTGTGTTTTTGTATATATTAAGGAATAAATAAAATAGTCAATATACCTTCAATTAAGAGAAAGAAATATTAAGAGTTAACCGTAAAAAAACACATTATATGTATATTTACAAAAAAATTAAGAATACATTAAAAAATAACATTAATATTTACCTTGAAAGTAGTAAGACGTTCCTTATTGGACAAAACTTAAATTTTTTAAAGCATCACTTATTTTAAACAAAATAAGTATAATTTATCATAGTTCATTATGAACCCACCGCCGATCAGAGTACACCGAGTACCCGGCATGAATCAGATTGGACCCACTTAAACTAAGACTTCATAATTATTTATAACTTAATCAACTTTTGATCAATCATAATAAGTTATTAATCACTTTCTATTCAACTGAAAGAACAAGATTTCACTTTTAATCTAAATGAAATTAAAGGTAAATAAGTTTATTAATTGAAAGTCAAGTTTGGCCAATATTCTGATCTGAAAACTGATTTTCATTGTAAATTATTTGAGATTAAGATATATTAAGTTGTGATCAAATAATTTGTTTTTTGTAAAAAAAAAGTAGATTGTTATCTGTACAGTGCACGAATATAATTTATTTTATTATATTTATAATATATACTAAAATTATGTTATTATTATTATTATAAAAATTTACATATAATTATTTATGTCAATTATATATATATATATATATATATATATTGTGTGATTTGATGTTTTTATTATGTTATATAGCATTATCATTTTTTTAAAATTATCTTTATTAAATAATATATTGCAGGATTTTTTAAGTCCATTTTAGAGTGTTCTTAAATCAATACAAAATATTCAACCTGCTAAAACATATTACGGTGGAAAATTAAATTATAATATTATGTTAGTTAAATCATATAATATTTTTACTTTTAAAAAATTTATATTTTTAAATCAAATTCATATAAAAAATTAATATTATTTATTCAAATTTAATACATATATCAAAATAAAAATAAATGATTAAACTCATAAAAAAAATATTTTATCCATAAAAATGATATATCATACTTTAAATATAATTTTTTATTTTAAATTTTTTATTTTAAAATATACAATATTAGTGGAAAATTAAATATAAAAAATATAAAATAGAAGAGAGAGAAATACAAATATCAATAAACGCAAAAACTCCTGTGAAACGGTTGCACGTGTGACACGATTTAAAGTATTACTTGTTTAACTATAAAATATTACTTGTTTAATTATAAAGTATCACTTGTTACTTAAAGTGTATTATTTTTTATTAGTTTCCTAAAAAAATAGTGATACTTTATAGTTAAACAAGTAATACTTTAAATCATGTTAGACATGCAACCATGTCATATGAGACTCACTCACCAATAAATAATTGGAATATGTGTCAAGAAAGAAGACAAATTAAAGGTTTATTATTGAAAATAATGTGGTAGTGACACATGGCGATGAACTACAGAAATATGTAAAAGCATAAAATAATTCAATATAGAGAATAATGTCCTAGCGACACGTGTCACCATTCTAAAAGAATTCAATATTAAAAATTAATACCACAAGTGACATGTGTAACCAGACTTTCCTTCTTTTGTATAGAAAAATGTGAGAATTAATACATAGGCACGCACAGAACCAAACTTTCTCTATATCTACAGTTTTCAAAGGTCAGTGGTTTGATCCCCGATCTTTCAAAAAAAAAAACAAAAAAAAGGGAAAAGATCCTAAGTTATTGTGTTGGTCAACAAATATTTTATTTTAATACTTCTTGCAATTGACTTGGAAAAGATAAATACAAATGAGATATTAACTTAACAAATCAGTTATTTTGAAATAAAAAGTTTAATTTCAGAATGCATATAAAAAATAATAAAATTTTGCCATAAGTGAGAAAAATATAAAATAAAATTAGTTTTTCATGGCCTTTTCTATAGATAGACATAAATATTTAAAGAGTTTCTTTATAACTATAGTAAGTAAAAGAAGATAAGAAGCAAACATGTGCCTAGGAGAAAACACTTCATAGCAAAAGAGCTGGTTTTCCTCTGGAATTTGGTGAAAGATGGGGTCTAGAGTACATGATGCTCTTTTAGAATTTTGCTTCCCCATGCCCTTTCTAAAGACAAAGGAAGATATGCTTATATATATATATATATATGTATGTATGTATGTATATATACGCACGTGCACACGCGCACACAAGTATATGTGTGTGTATATATTTCAAAATTTGTCATTTTACTTTTATTTATTAAAATTGAGTCATTATATTTCTAATGTTGTTCGATTAATTTGGTCTATGTAGTTTATAACTTACATAAAGATCCAACTATAATGAAAATAAAATTATATCAATATTACAAATGAGAGTCCAAGGACCAATTTCAAGGAATTGCGAAATTATTATGATCTAAATTTGAAAAGAATGAACATATAAGAACGTAATATTTACAAATGAAAAACATATGAACTCCCAAATATTTGGGTTTTAGTTAATTTTTTAAAATGGTCCCCTAAATTATATTTTTCTCTAATATATAAATTGAAAGAAAAAATATAAAAAAATTAAAGTATTAATGAAGTTCATATAATCAAGTTGCTGAAAAATTCTTAATACATGAAGAACCCTCCAAGTATATACTTTGATTTTCTTTTGGTTTCAATTTGCAAATCACAATTTTGTGTAACTGGGGTACTCGAACAAAGCATTATATATATATATATATATATATATATATAAATGTTGAATGATATTTTTAGAACAACAGCCTCTTAAAAATTATTCTTGCAATTCTGAATCTCGGAGGTCCAATCGTTCTCAATAGGTGAGAAATTTACTTGACTGTTGGGTTATCGAACATCTCATGTCAAAATTCATTCTATAATATATATATATATATATATATATATATCTAAAATACTTTTGGGCCCTTAAAAGATTTAAATTTTTTAAGGTTTGAGACAACGAAACGGCCTGGATAGCAATAAAGGAAAAATGACAACATAAAAATATATAGGTATTGAATCTAGTAAGAACATAGTAACCTTATAACATATTTCTCCCCACACACCGTGCTTGAGGATCTGTGAATATAACCAGTAGAGTGCCTAGCACTGGACTTCTACTCTATGACAAAGTGTAATCATGTCTAATATAATCACAAAAATTGGAGGCCCAAAGAAAAATTGTGCAAAAACCTGGAAAATATTTTTCAGCAAAGTACTGGAGATTTTCTTGCCTAATATATTTCTCATTGAATTGTTTACCATAATTGAATGAACCTCTATTTAAAAGCTCAAAATGAAATGTTGTAGATCTATCAATGAGCATTAACGTACTACATTTATTTTAATTATTACAAAATAACAATAACAACAACAACAACAATACTAACACCAACACCACATTAAAAGCAACAAAGCCTGAGAAATTTTATTAGTCACAAGAAGTCGAAAAGGTAGAGCTGAAAATAAATAGAAAAAATAGCTTGTGCCCCCTCCCCAACCAACGTTCTTTTTTAGCAAATGGATCTCACATGAAAATTTGTCCAAGAGAGTTATTTTTTTCAAACAATCCTCAGTATGAATCGAAGTTGACACAAACATTGAAAGATTGATGATACAAATCAATAGTTGAAACTTGCATAAAATAGGTATGTGTTAACCGTTCAACTTTCCTTCTAAAAGCATATTTACTTTTTGCCATTTGTGAGATGATATACTTCACACACAATTATTCCTACACTTCAATTATTATGATTATGTTCATTCTGGCCATAAACATCCCCTGATTTTGCAGGAATTTTTTTAGAATTTATCATTTTCACAATACCCTTTGAAACGACTCCACTTCTATTTCACATAGATGATTCGTTACTAAGAGTAACCCACATTAGTCACTCATATTTTGACAGATAATATCATTTAAACCCTCATGCACATCCTCATGGGTATCACTAAGTTATCCCTAGGAATGTACTTGAGAGTTACCCCTATAGTTATTTTAGAGTTTTAACAATTAGGTTGTCCATTAAACCTCAGATATTTGGATATGCACTTAGCTAGAATGAGTTTTTATTGTCGTCACTTTAAGTCTCATTTCTTTAGATGACTTTGCATCTACCTCTCTATTTAACCCTTTGGTTAACAGTTCCCCTAAGTTATTTCTAGACTTCACATAATGGATAGTGATACCACAAGTAGAGAGAGGGAGAGAAAGTGGTTGCTAAGGGTATTATATATCTTCGATGTATGTCTAAACCTATCATTATAAGCTCATGCAACATTAGAATATTGATGAAATATATATTGATTTCACATGTGAGTTGTCTAAACTCCTCCTATCACCAATTAGTTTTAGAATAGAACCTCGCTAGGGGTGTGGTTAGTCTCACTTTCAGCAAGACCAACTCCTACTTGCCTCATCACTTGAATGAGTGGGTTGCATGGAGATTGCCTCTAGTAAGATCTTTATATCGAGACATGTCAAATTTCTTGAAGATAATTTTCCAAGTATCTGTTCTTCTACCCTTGAGCCTGATTTGCGCATTCCCATCGTGATTGCTCCTCCCTCTGACGTGGGTGTCTCTATTTCTCCTGCGTGTCATGGGAAGCGCACTCGAAGTAAAAATAATATTTTTAAGCTGAAAGTGTTCCACATCACCACTAAACATCCTTTTCCTGATGACTTGGAACCCACCACGGTCAAACAGGCCTTGTCCTTGCTTCATTGGTGCCTTGCTATGGATGAAGAGTTTACTGTCTTACACCATCATGGTACTTGGGATTTGGTTCTTTTTCCACCTCGGGCAAATATCATTGGTTGCAAGTGGGTCTTTCACCTTAAACAAAAGCCTGATGGTTCTATTGATAAATGCAAAGCACGTCTCGTTGCTAAAGGTTTTCATCAATGCCCTGGGGTTGATTTCAAGGAAACCTTCAGCTCAAGCCTGCAACAATTCACACAATCCTTACCCTGGCTGTCTCTTCTAATTGGGAACTTCACCAGTTGGATATCAATGCCTTCTTGCATGGTGATCTTAATCTGCCGGTTTACATGTCTCAGCCTCCTGAGTTCAAGGACCTCTTTAAGCCCGATCATGTATGTCTCCTCCACTGTTCTCTCTACGGCCTTCATCAAGCTCCTCGTGCTTGGTATGACTCTTTGTGTTCTGCGCTTTTGAAATTCGGTATGTCTTACTCCAAGGCTGATTCCTCCTTGTTCACTCTTCATTCGGGCTCTAAGACATCATTTGTGCTTGCTTATGTTGACCTCGTTCTCACTGGATCCTATCTGGCCCTTCTGTTTGCCTTGACTGCTCATTTGCAGTCCTGTTTTGCCGTTAAGGATCTTGGTCCTTTATCATACTTCTTAGGCATTGAAGTTGCCTCATGCAAAGAAGGTTTGTTCCTCTCTCAACACAAGTATACAATTGATTTGCTTCATCATCACAAGATGGACGGTGTCAAGCTTGTTGGCACTCCCATCTCTTTAAAGTCCCCTCCTGCTTCTGGTTTGGTTGATTCCACTGAGTACCGAAGTGCTAGTGGTGGCTTGCAATATCTCACTCTTACTCGGCCTGACATTTCCTTCACTGTCAACCGTCTATCTCAGTTCATTCTGCTCCAACACCTACTCATTGGCACGCTGTTAAGCGTCTCTTTCGCTATCTCAAGGGGTTCTCCATCACAGTCTTCTTCTCCATTGTGCGGTGCAGATCGATTCTCCTTGATAGCCTACTCAGATTTTGATTTTGGTGGGGATCTCTCTGATTGCAAGTCCACATCTGGTTATGTCATCTTTTTAGGCTCTATGCCCATCTCTTGGCGCTATAGTAAGCAACGAGGTGTTGCTCATTCTTCACTATCTCTTTGATGACCTCTGCCTACGTCTTGTGACTCTTCCATCTATCCTTTGTGATAACATGGGCACCACCCGTCTTGCTCTCAATCCCGTTCTCCACTCTAGGATGAAACACATTGCTATTGATCCATTTTGTTCGTGACCTTGCTTCTAAAGCGATTTTCAATGTCTCTTATGCCAACACCTTGGACCAACTTGCTGATCTTCTTATCAAGCCCCTGCGTCGGGCTCGCTTTCACCTTCTTTGCTCCAAAATTGCCGTTGCCGATGGAACGTCGATTTTGAGGGGGCGTATTAGGAGTAATTAAATCACTCCGAGATAATCCACATCTTTCCTACTTCAATGTGATTCCAATTGATTTAGTCAACTCTAGAATATACACATTTTTCTTGTATATATTTTACTCCTATAGTCCATAATTAGAATAATATACAATTCATATTTTCTATATGGGATACAATATTCTTTTTATGCTAATAATTTATGATAACATATTATTATTATTATTATTATTATTATTATTATTATTATTATTATTATTATTATTATTATTATAAAAATGTACATAACTTATTATTTTATATCATTTATATTTATATACATACTTCAATTTGAAATATAGTTTGTTATATTAAGTTGTATTTTTTATTTTTATAAAGTTAGCTTTATTAAATAATAAATTAAATGATATTTGAAGTAAATTTTTTACCGTCCCCAAATTAAATATCAATATTTTAACTTACTAAACATATTGAGGTTAAACACAATATTATAATATTTTATAAATCAATAGTATAATATTTTTATTTTTATTTTTATAAGAAAATATTTATATTTTTTAAAATTAAATCCAGAGAAAAATTAAAATATAATTTATTCATATCCAACACATATATCAAAATTTTAAAAATAATAACTTAATTCATAAAAATTATATTTCACCCATAAAAATTATATTCCATGCTTGATATCAAATTAATGATCACAAAAGAATATTAAGTTGATATATCATATGTAAAAATTAAATTTCAAACAAAAAAGTTATTTCAATTTTGAAATTTTAGTGAATAGGAGAGAGAAAGAAAAAATGAAAGACATATGCCAATTAATTTTGGAGACTAGGGCTGTCCTAAGCTAAGCCGAGGCTCAACTCAAAAATTTTGAGCTCGGGCTCGACTCAAGCTTGAAGCTCATCAAGCTCAAGGCTCAGCTCGAGCTCATGATATGCGATTGCGAGCTCGACTCGACTCGAAACTTAGGTTTATTTTTGTGTTCTATTATTACGATTTATGCATATTTCAACATTTTTTTAACAATTTTTAACCTTCTCAAGAGAAGAACATGAACTTAACATTTGAAAATAATAAATTTAACAATTACAATGTTCATAGTTAAATGTCTCAGATCTTACAACAAAAAAAGTTTAAAGTTTACACAACAAAAAAAATATCATAATAAATAATATTTCATATTTTCATAAATGAAATATTGTTACAAAATAATCAACAATTATCTTCTTCCTTGAAATTCTTCTTACTCCATGTCTTATTTTTTTTTTTTTTTTATATTTTATTATTATAAGTTTTTATAGTTACTTTTAGTAAATATGTACTTATTACTCATTTTTTAGGTAATCTATATAAATAAATTAATTAAAAATAATCGAGTCTGTTCACAAGTTTTTGAGCCGAGTCTGTAAAATTGGCTCACTCATTAATATTTTGAGTTAAGCTCGATCTCGAGCCGAGCCTAGTTGAGTCGAGCCTAGTTGAGTCGAGCTTCGTCCGAGTTTTGATCGAGCGGAGCTTGAGTAGGTCGCGAGCTATCCTGGCTCATTGACACCCCTAATGGAGACATAGATTAAGAAAAGAGAAGAATTCTCACTATTCTCCTTTTATAAAATACGAGATGGTTGCCCATGCAATGCACAGAACATAATATATTTTATTATATTAATAATATATGATAAAATTATAATAATATTATTATTATATAAAAAAATTTATAAAAATTATTTATGTCAATTACATTTATATATATTATGCGGTTTGATTTTTTATTATGTTATATTGTATTATCATTCTCTTAAAAATTATCTTTATTGAATAATAAATTGCACAACTTTTTAAAGTCAACTTTAGAGTGTTCCCAACTCAATACAAAATATTCAACTCACTAAAATCTATTATGTTGAACAATAACTTATAATATTGTATGTATTAAATCAAAATATTTATACTTTTAGATCAAATCCATATAAAAAATTAATATTATTTATTCAAATTCAATACATATATCAAAATAGAAAGAAATAATTAAATTCATAAAAAACTATATTCTACCCATAAAAAATATATATATCATACTTTAAATATAATTATATATTTTGAAATATGCAATATTGGTCTGAAATTAAAGATTACGAAAAGATGATTAATTTGATATATCATACGTAAAAATAGATTTAAAATAAAAAAATTATTTGAGTTTTTAAATTTTAGTAGAAAATAAAGGATAAAAGAGACATGGAAATACAAATGTCAATAAATAATTGAGACATGTGTCAAGAAAGAGAAAAATTAAAGGGTTATTACTGCAAATAAATGTGGTGGTGATACGTGAGGATAGACTATCATGTATTATTAATTGTCAATCTTGCAAATTAATAAAAAAAAAAAGAATTGCTATTAATTATTGGCAGGCACTTGTATGAAAACAATTTTATGCTAAAATGGTTTGTGGTAGGTCACATTTTGGCTTTTTTTTTTTTTTTTTTTTTTTTTTTTTCTTTTTGCTTAGTTGATTTATAATTAGCCTTATATATTATAGTTAAGAAAATATCGCATGTTCTAGTTTAGCATGTTGGTTAACAACTTTCGTTTTAGTGGTTCAAATTTGAGGCTAGAGGTGTGAGGGTAAACCAATCGGGCACCACACTCTTATGTTTAGTTTCTAAATTTGTTATTATTTAAACAATCAATAAATGACCTGCAACCCGATTGCATGAATCAAATCAGCTAGAGGCATCAAACAAGTTGGAGGCGTGAGGGTAAACCCAGCGGGCATTACACTCTTATGTTTCACAACCATTTCACAAAAGTATATGCGAAGAATAAAATATACCATCTTAAAAAGTATATATTTTTAAATTATAATTTTATTTTTTTTAATATAGTTTTTCTGTATTTAGTTTTAATAATCATAACGGCTAGTGTAAAATAGAAATAAAATATACTTTCTTCATTCTAAAAATAGTTATATTTTCTTAATTATAATTTTTTAAATTTAATAATGATACACCTTATAAATTTGCACTTATAATCTGACTTATTCAATAATATAAAACTTGTTTTAAAATATAAAGAATTAGATTTTTACTTTATCTAATAAAATGAAACTTTCACTTCCAAACATGTCCTTTTTGGGACAAAAATATTTTTCATCATTACTTATTTTTAGGCGGAGTGGGTGTTTTATTATATTAATAATGTGTTATAAAAAATATATTTACAATATAATATATTTGCACATATGTTATAGTCTATTTAAATATTATTTTAGTTAAAATATAGGTTATTTATATATATATATATATATATATATATTTGTGTGTAATAATATAAATTAAAATCAAAATCAAGCCTACGAAAGTGAAAATTAAATTTGAGGTTGCATATGATAAATTTGTGAACTATTTGTTGGAATCAAATAAAAAAGGCGAAAAAATATTTATATATATTATATAGTATAATATAATTCGTCAGTCTCAATAAAAATATTTCAATTTGCTAAATATTAATGTGAAACAATAATTTTATATATAAAAAAGTATAATATGTTTATCTTTATAAAAAAAATATTTATCTTTTTTCATATTTGCAGCTTAAATCCATATATTTAAATTCAATTCATATATTAAAAAAAAAAAACTAATTCAATCATAAAAACCTTCATACTTGTGGGGCTATGCAAGGAGCAGTCTTCTTCTCTTAAAGCAACTAATTAACAAAAAAAGTCATATAAAAACTCACATACAAAATATGTAAATACTTATCGTTAAAGTATTAAACGGTCCTACGTTTATCATATTTATGTTTAGGAAAGCATTTTAACTCTTATCCTACTTTTGGGACACTATAAACAACAACAAAATTCGAGGTTCTTTTTTTCTTTCATTTTTTTGGGGGGTTTTATCAAAGATGTTATAGAATTATATTGAATTTGTAAGTCAAATATATTTTGAAATGTGATTTTTTGAGTATCATAATTGACATATTTGACTCGCTTTTGGAAAATGGTTTTAAAGTGTTTGCTTAATTCGAGAAATAAGAATGACAAAATCTGATAATTTATGTCAGTACTAGAGATAATATTTTGGTATACACATATATTCTTAACTACTAACTTTTGTTTTGAAGATTCTTGAATTATATTTTTATTTTAAAGAGCCATAATTATTAAAATAATTGATACATTTGAGGTCCTATATGTCACAAAATTGGGTTTCTTGGGCCATTTTTCCACTTGGATTTGAGAGTTTTACATGTAGTCATGCCCAAGTACTTAGCCTACACTATAACACATTAATACATAGAATTTTCGAGAACTATGTAGGATAATATATGAATAGTGTAGAGATGGAGTGTAGAACTCTCCATGCCAAGTAGTTTGTAGAGAATTCTAGAGACATAATCACAATCGTAGGATTAAGTAAATCACTGCCGTCCATTGAGAAGGTGGAATATGCCAAGTAGTTTGTAGAGGTGGATTAGTATAAAGGCAACTTCTATTATCTACTTTTTCTTTACAAAAAAAATGACTTAACAAATTTAGCAATTTTGGTCGATTTACATTATCAAAGAACCCAAAAATATTAACTTTTAATAATTGATAAAGTTTTCAAAATTATTTGTAATTCAGGAATCTTTCAAAATAAAAGTTATTGAAACAAAATAATAAATAAAAAGTAAATAATAATAGAACACAAAAAATACAAAACAAAATAGTTAAAAACCAAACCAAACCAAAACTTCCAAAACAAATTGCATGAGCGTGCGCGCGCGCGCTCGCACACACACACACACATATATATATATATATATATATATATAAAAGCTCTGATTTCATACAAATCCCACGACAAATAATCTTACACATCCCATAAATTGGACATAAAATATCTTTTAATCATCCTATAACTAGACATAAATATGCATATTATCATAGTGACCCACATGTGGAAAGCAACACAAAAAAAAAAAAAAAAATATCACTCTCGTAGAGTAAGCAATAACATAACGATTTAAAACAACAGGGTAATGTTAGTTAATATTTATCTTTGATCAAATTATGGGGGCAAGAGCTCGCTTAGCCTAACTTCAAAGAGATATCAATATTCGTAGACCTCGAAAGCTATCTTTGAGTAAATTATGATCATTGGAAGCAAAATAGTACAAAGAATATTAAAAAATTATGTGAGTGTATATATATATATATATATATATATATATTTCACTCTAGTGTAGAGTAAGCAATAGCATATATATTTTACTCTCGTAGAGTAAGTAATAACATAACGGTTCAAAAACATGTTATGTTAGTTAATATTCTTAGACCTTAAAAGCTATCTTTGATCAAATTATGGGGCAAGAGCTGGTTCAGCTTAACTTTAAAGAGATATCAATATTCTTAGACCTCCAAAGCTATCTTTGAGCAAAGTATCATCATTGGAAGCAAAATAGTACAAAGAATATTCAAAACTTGGGTGAGCATATATGTTTCACTCTAGTGTAGTTAAAGCAATAACATATATATTTCACTCTCGTAGAGTAAGCAATGACATAACCATTCAAAAACACTAGGTTATGTTAGTTAATATTATTAAACCTTAAAAGTTATCTTTGATCAAAATATGGGGCAATAGCTCGTTCAACTTAAAGACATATCAATATTCTTAGACCTCCAAAGCTATGTTTGAGCAAATTATCATCATTGAAAGCAAAATAGTACAAAGAATATTCAAAACTTGGGTGACCATATATATATATTTCACTTTAGTGTAGAGTAAGCAATATCATATATATTTCACTCTCGTAGAGTAAGCAATAACATAATCGTTCAAAAAGAACAGGGTTATGTTAGTTAATATTCTTATATGTTAAGAGCAGGCTTATGTTAGTTAATATTCTTATATCTTAAGAGCTATCTTTGATCACATTATGGGGCAAGAGCTCGTTCAGCCTAACTTCAAAAACATGAATATTCTTAGACCTTCAAAGCTATCTTTGAGCAAATTATTATCATTGGAAGCAAATTTCTTATTATAAATATATTTTTAAATTACAGATAATAGTTCTAAATGGTCAAAAAATCGAAAATTTAGAAGACAAATATTTTTTTAAGTGCAAGTTAAAGAATAAAAAAGAAATATCTTTGTTAAAACTTTACCAATTTTCATAAATTAAAAAAAAAAAAAAAAAAAAACTCATAGAAACAATTCTACCCTAAATCATAGGGGGTCTAGGTGGTTAGGTAGTCGGGGGAGTGAGGGGAGTTGAGTTGGTTAGATGGTTAGGGGAGTTAGGGTGCTTTGTTTTGTGTGTGGCATTTTGTGAGCCTCTTTGTTGTGGTTGTTGTGGTATGGAGGCACTTTGGGCCTTCTTGTTATAACTTTTGAGATTGTATATATGGGTTGGGGGTCACGTCTCAACCCCGTCTATCGGGCGGCTGTTTGACTATAAAAAAAAAAAATCAATCATATTAAGTACTATGTTTTACCATATTTACGGTCCGTGATTCAAAGTTTATATTTAAGATTTCCTAATAAACTTTCAAATTAAGGACCTTATAAATAAAAAAAATAAAAGAAAAAAAATATTGAAATTTATGTTGAGCTTGTTCGATTTTTAAATATACGAACAAAAATATGTAGAAGCAAATTGTGGACTTTTATTTTGATCAAAATAGAGATATGAATAAAGTGTCTAATATTGAAAATATTAGTGGGTATAACAATCAATATTAACATTTTCCCAATATTTTATATATTGAACCAAACACCATATTACATACTAATATGGGATATTATGTATTGCAACTTTACAAAACGAACATAAAATTGATATATAATACTAAATAATAAATTCTAATATTATGTATAAAACATTATCCTATCAAGTATAGCAAAAAAGTCCCTTTTATATAGAGAAGTCTATAGATTGATTAAGTTGTTATAATTTATTTCTAAATAATAGGCATTTATTCTAAACAGTTATATATTTATATAAATAATTATAATTAAAGATTTTAACAAATGAGGAGATTTATTAAATAGATTTGTTACCAAGTTAAAACTTCATTTTCTAAGGAAATATGATTCTACTAATATATATATATATATATATAATTGTCATACACTGATGGATTCTATTATCACGACAAGAAAAATTCTTATCACATCTTGCCGTCGACATCTTACACGAAAGAAGGAGATATTTCACACAAGAAAATTTAGAAATGGAAAGAAAACTTCATCCAATTTGTAAATAAGGTTTAGAGTTCGTCCATATTCTTTCGTAGATATGACAATATCTAAAGTATTGTTTTATCGATTTTATTGAGTTTAATTTTATTGCATTAGTTTACTTGTTGAATAATAATCTTCTTATCACTTAAGAATGCCTTTTAAGAACATATGTGATCCAGTAAGTTAATACCAAATACTTTAGTAGAAATGTTAAACGGGCAAATGCTCTTGGTTTCGGGCTAGTTCTAACAAATTTTGAGTTAATCGGATTTTAATTTATTGGGTCATTTTAAACGAACTTATATATTATGGTGAATGTAACCCTAATTCTACCGGTTTTCGAGCTAATCGGGCCACTATCGGGATATGAGCTGAAATAGTCAAATTATATATTTAAATTTAAAATGTTAATTAAATGCATATAATATTCGATTTAAAATACAATTTTAGATAACAATAAAAAATTATATATTTTATAATCTTTATATCACTATACAAAATTCAAAGATTCAAATATTTAAGCTATTTCATGCTCTCAATTCTAGTTTTAAGAGCATTCACGTTATAAAATTTAAAATTATGTTATATTTAAGTTCAAAATTTAAATGATAATATTTATAATCTTCAAGTAATTAAACGTAAGTTTTAATATCTTCTACTAAAAATCAAATATGTTATATGAAAAATAATTCAAAATGGTGTATATTATTATTTCGATATTAAGAAAGAGATAAATAAATAGAAAAATGGAGGCTAACCTTATAGGGCTTCGGGCTAAACAGACTAGTTTTAAATGAATTAATAAAACTAAGCCCTAACCCTATAATTTTTCAAGCTAAACGAGCGGACCCATTGTAGAGTACCAGTCATCCAAAAGGATACTAACATGACCTCAAATCCATTTGATGGTTCAAATGGTTGTTTAAGTAGTTAGAGAAAGTGATACCTGTGTTGGCTAGCTATAGCGGAGACATATTAATAAGTAAATTCAAAATGTACATTGTGTAAGGAAATGTTTTTCTAATGAACTCGTGAAAATAAGAAATATTTTTTTCTCGAAAAATTTAATAACTAAGTATTGCTTTTGCTTTAATTTTTATAGTTTTAATTTTTTATGTTTCATATTCAGTAACGAACATTGCGCGCACGCACAAATTATGAAGTAACATCCATCAAAGGAGATAAAACAAAGTGTAGTGCTTGTTGCAGTTTAAATGCTAATTATTATTTGGGCATGGACAATAAAATACAAGCTTAGTAAATATCAAAAAGAAAAAAAAAATTAATAAAAAAGCAACCACAAATCACATTACTAATTAAAGATTAATATATATATATATATATATATACATATATAGGTGTCATATATTTAACTATTGAAAATTTAGTTTAGTGCATCTTATTTTATTATCAAGATAGTCTTTCATTTTCGTAAAATTTAGGCAACACTTAATTTTTTCCAATAAAGTAAAACATTTATGTATTAATAATAATTCTTATGTCTCAAAATAATTATTACTTTAAAAATTCAGTTTTGTTTTATTAGTCGAAGTAACATATAAAAAATTATTTCACATATAGGTTACATATGATTTAATAAATTAAATTCATAACAAAAAAATCAAATAAATACAATTTTTAAATTTTAGGAGGTCGTAATTATATCCTCATAAAATTAATAAAAAATACAAAATTATACTCATAAAAAATATAAGCATCGACTATTTATAGTCCACATTTTTCTCAAACACATCCCACTATTAAATTCATTACTCAAATAAAAAAAAAATCTCCAATTCTGCCCAAAACCTCAATTTGTTTCGTGTCACTTACAAAGAGTAAGAAATGAGATGGAAGAAGGAAGGAAGCATGCTCACAAAAAGGAAAAAAAAATATCAAAATTTTATTTCTGTAGTTTAATTATTTATTTTTATATTAAGAAAGGTAATTTAGTTTTTAATAAAAAAAATATTATTTAAGTAATTAAGATGTATTAACACAAAAAATGGTTGTAAAAAGTCTGTGCCCAAAATATAATTTTATATGTGGTGGTTGATATATAATAATCTTAAAATAAATATAAAATTAAAATTTTTTTCATGGTCCGAAAAAATTGAAACACAAACTTAAAAAGAAAAGCAAAAATTTGAACAAGAAAGTTGAAATACATATGGACACTCTCCCGTTGGATTCATTTTCAAAACTTTTGCTTTCATAGTTTTGATTTTCAATTTTTTTTTATTAAATTTTACATTTAAAATCGTCAATTTTAGTATCATTCTCAATTCAACGATTAAACCAAATTATTAATTAAATTTAATTTCAAATCAAAATCGTGCGCGTATATGCATTCAGACATGGAGCATAAAATTCTTAGCTGAATGGCAGGCAATTTATTGTTTAATTGACAAGTCTGCAGTTGATATCGAACAGTAAAATCATTAAATGGTATGAGATCCCCTCTGACACAGACACATACATCCTAGGTTTTCCTTTCTTTTTAAGGTAATGTACTGCCGACATTTTAAAAGGCTACCACGACCAGGCCCACTTTATTCTTTACTCTCTACAATTATTTCTGTTTTTCTCCTGCTTTTTTATTCCAAATATGTTTATTTAAATAAAAAATTTCATTAATTTAAAAGGATTGTTGATAATTACTTATTTGTTATGCTTATAGCTTATCTGGAGTATTGAAGATGGATGAAGGTAGCTTGTAATAACAAACTGAAGAGGGTCAATAATTGGTGTTATGGCTACCAAACCCATGTTTCTTAAATCTTATTGCATAAAGTCATAAGTCACGGCACCACAATAATAAACACAAAATAATTCAATTCTTCCATTTTCAATTCATGCTAAGTTAAACTAGAAGTGTTATTTTTAGACGGTGAGCACTTTGATCCAACTTATTTAGTTATTAAAATTGTTTGAATGTGACAATATAAATATGTGTCAATTTAATAATGTCAAAGGTTAAACTAGTCATTTCTTGCATACATCATATTTCTCATATAACTTATTGAGTTTAGGTGAATTTGGGTATTAAAACAATATGATTGAACTTGATAAGGATGAAGTGGTTTGTAAAAAAACAATCATTACTTTTTTATAGTTAAAATTATAATAAAAATTATTTCTACCTACTTTTGAAGTGAGCAGACAAGTTTACCTTTTCATCTCATATGTCCCGTCCCATTTTTTATTCAGATCTTATTTTATTAGCATATAATTAAATAAATTTGATTAATAAATATAAATAAAACTGTATAGATTATAATTTATAATTTTTAAAAGAATATATGTATATATATATATATATATTTATTGAATTAATTAAGATAAAAAATTATAATTTTGTCCAACATTTTCTTCTATTAAGACGGATAGAGTATTCAACAAGTTAAGATATAATTAAATATTAAATATGTTGTGAGGATATAATTGAGGAGTGATGTAGCTACCTAACTATTTTAATATCCCTATTAAAGTGCGTTGCGGTAAACTGGTTCCGCGTTATCCCTAAATGAATTTATATAACCCTGTTTGGTGACATGAAAAAGTTTTATAAGATTGGATGATTCCACTTCGGACACACACTCATCAATCGCCTAATAATTACACAATACTTATACGCTCGAACCTAATTATTGTCATTATTAATTAAAGTCGCTCACAAACAGACAATTCAATCATGCAACTCTTAAGCTTTTATATATATCTATCGCTGTTATCAAAGTTTTTTATTTTTATTTTTTATTTTTTTTATTTTAAATAATGCCTAATACATACTTAGTAAATATTAACATTTAAGGATAGTTAATTAATTTCAACTTCTTAAGTGTTTATTTTATCTAAAAATGCAACAAAACTCTTCCTAAAAACCTATATACTTAGATTCTTCATCTTTTAGAAATTTGAATACTTTGAATTATGAAGTAAAAAATAGTTACATATTAAAGAAGACTTAAATTGTTTTTCAATGATATGTAAAAAAGCATACGTAAAGGAAAAATGTACTTATATTTATTTATTATTTAAAGTATGAAACCATGTAAAGTTGTGCCTTTATCTTATTTATAATAAAATATTTTGACTAAGAGTATTATGAAAAAATAAAAAAAGTAAGGAGTTTTAAAGATCAAAATTAGATAATTACTAATATTAGAAATACTAAAATAGTATTAAAATACGAAACGTTATTACCATGAGATATATTATAAATATGAATAAACAAATAAGGAAAAACTGATCAAAACATAATTTCTTTCATAAAACAATTTAGTTTGAAAACATTTAAGTTTGTATTTTTAGTAGGTCAAAAGTAGAATAATAAAAACTAAATAGTGATATATATATATATGTAACTAATGTCAAAATATTAAAATGATTTAATTTAATATGCGTCAATTTCACACTACTATTAATATTATGATATTATACGAGAAATAAAAAGAGAATTTCAATTATATGTTACCAGCATATTTAAAGAATATATATATATATTTATATATATATATAAGTTTTAAAGAAAATTTATGCAAAATGATATTTCTATTATTATCTTTATCTTAAAACTAGCATTGCGTTGAATAAGAGGTACACACAAAAAATCGAGCTGACTCTAAAGGAGATATTATCAAATAAAAAATGAATTCGTCAAAGATAAATAAAATTAGATAATTTTAATATAAGTTGCATAAAATGATATCTAAAAGAAAATAATTATTTTCTTCCATAAAGGAACACACTTTTAAAAATCTTTAAATTTATATTATTATTATTATTGTTGGACTGAAAATATAAAATATAAAATAATTAGGGGTTACAAAATATATAATTCGAAAAGAAAATGGTAGAATAATTTCAATACAAATGTCTCAATAATTTCGAGCTGAATCTAAAACTATAATATCCATGAAACTAAGAGTTTTTCAATATCTGTCATAATTATTCATAAAGAAAAATCATAATATGTTCAAAGTGCTAGTTGGGATACATATTCCCACCACTTTTATCATCCTGAGAAGCAACATTATTCAGGACTTCTAGATCACCTATTACACACCAAGAAAGAGTTGAAATCGATTTCAACGTCTCATTAAATTTCATGTATTCCTCGATTTGGCTTCATATACCATTGAGTCTCTACATAGCCCCATCACCATTTAAAACTCCCCATTGATATAATTAGAACCAAAACTTAATAATCAAACCTCTTCTTTAATATGCCATAGTAGAGCAACACCCCCACTCCTCCCCCGAGCACCCACTGTGAACAACCCATCAAAACCCAGAGTAACACAGAAGTTTTTCCAATACATTAGCTTTAGAAATCATTTCACAATGAAACACATAATTGACTTCTTTTGGACCACCAGATCCTTAAGGAATTTAGAAGCCATGGGTTCCCAAGCCTACAATAATTCCAACTTAGCAGTCATAATGTCTGGTGGGCCTGAGACACAAAACCCACCAAAAAATCATTTATTGTCAAAGCCTAATTACCTTGGGCCTTTATTTCAATCTCATAAAACCCATTCTCCCCTTCCTTATTTGAATGCCTTCTTTTTTACTTCGTGATAACCAATTTGCCAGCTTTAGATTGACTTCCCTCAGTCAATTTTCCACTTTCCTTGATCATATCAACCAATTCCTTAGAAATCACACAAGTTCTCCTCCCACGATCTTGTCCAATCAAAGGTTGTACTGAAATCCCACCAATTACTCCATTTTCATTACCCTGATTAATTGGAATTAATTAAGTTTCCTTGTCAACCGCTTCCCACGTCCAGGCATAGTAGCCCCACCTTCCTTACCGAAGTCCTCCCTGCCAGTCATGGATCATACTGTTTTTTAAATTTCCTCAAGAGGTAGATAAAAAAGAAGTGGACAAAATTTTTCATAGTGCCCTCTAAGGCTACAAATAAAACAAAATGTCGGCACATATTCATATCTAAAATTTGTCCAAAACCAATCTCCACAAGTTTTTTTTTTTTGAGCTTCATCGTACGTTTTAATGGCTTCTCAATATCAACCATCACATGAACATAAAGATAATTAGGGATGTAAATGGGTAAGGTAGGGTACGGGTACGCCTCCCCATGCCCTACCCTAACACAAAAACCCTACCCTTACCCTATCCTATTACCCGTTTATTTGTCGCGGGTGTGTTCCGGGCAATACTCGACGGGTATACGGGTACCTGCGGGTAAATGGATTACCCGTTTATATGTTATTTTACATGGGTAAGATTGCCCTGCCCTGCCCTGCCCTACCCGAACCGCCCTCCCTAAAAAAATACACATTGTTTTTTTTGAATAAAAATGCACTTTATTGACTTCTTCAACAATCACAAATTAAAAAACATAATATTACGAAACATGAACACAAATCAAATATAATATAAAATAATAATAATAACATCCAACATATAATCTTAATGTGATCACCGACCACTTGATTCAAATTATCCTATAAATTAGGACTCCAAGTATTATATATTTCAATACAAAGACACAACTTCAACACCACGACAAAAAAATAGACAACAATGTAATTTCAATTCTTCGGTAGGATGTCTCAGAATAAAGTCGTAACACATTCCTACAAAAAGAAAAAGAAAAAAGAGGTCATTAGATGTATAATACTTAAATAAATAAGTTAATTGTCACACCCTTACTTGAATCTAATTACTCAATTTATTTACCCTTTCGTCTTCATCACTTGAATAAACTGTCACACATTTATCAACTTTAGGTGGTGGGTTTGATGATGATGATGCTTTAGCTGAAACACAATAATTAAAAATTAAAAAATAACTTATACAAATAAAACAAATACAAGAAATAGTGAAATAGAAGTTGTAGAAGAATCAAACCATCTAATCTTTTCTATAGCCAATCTTGAGAGCACATCAATGCCTCTAATGTTTTTGCAATGAGCCTACTACGGTGTTTGTTCACAACTCTGCCACTTGTGCTAAAGCAGCCTCTGAAGCAACTGTGGAAATAGGAATAGCGAAAATATCTCTTACAATCAAACGTAGTGTGGGATACTTAATCCCTTGTGTTTTCCACCAAGTCAAAATATCAAAATCCACATAATTAGGCAATAGTGGCTCTTCCAAATAAGAATCAAATTATGACTTTTCATGCATAATAGTTGACTCAGATAAATATGCTCCAAGAGATTCAATACCCCCAAAAATAGTTTTGGATCCGGATTCCATCCCATTCGAACCAAGAGAAGATGAGGATCTGCTTTCAACTACAGGTTTTGGAGTATAAGCCTTGTACTCCTTTTCAAATTCATGCATAATCATACGAATTTTCTCCTTCACATTTTCAACATATTCTCCATAAATTTGATCATAGTAGTAGTCAACGGTTTTAAACTTATATCTAGGATCCGAAATAAGTGCAACTGAGAAAAGTTTATGGATATCTTCCCAATATTTTTGAACTTTTCTATCTTGCTTTTAGCCATCAACTTTACTGCAATACACTCAGAATCAAGCCAACTATCAATTTTAAGCCTAATCTCACAAATATAGATGAAAATCTTAATTGCAGTAGGACATGAAGTAGCGGAGAACATTTCGGTCAACACACAAAAAAATTCCAATCTTTCACAAATTTCACCAGCAAGCAACCAATCATGCTCAGTAGGCAAACTCTTATATGTTGAATCATGTTGTTTCAAACGAGGAAAACACTCTTATATAAAAGTGCAGACCTAAGCATGAAATAAGTTGAATTCCATCTTGTTTTAACATCATGAGGAAGCCTTTTCTTACTATTAATGTGCAATTGACGAGCTGTTTCTTCAAACCTCTCAACTCTCATTGGTGTTCTTGTCCAATAACATACACTATCTCGTATCCTCTCAATGCTATCTCCAATAGCATCCAATCCATCCTTAACAATCAGATTTAATATGTGACCAGCACAACGCATGTGTAAAACTTGTCCATTCAATAGTGTAATGAATCAGGACTAAACCTATTAACTAACATTGACAACATAGTAACAACATAATCATTAATGCTACAATTGTTTAATGTGAGAGTAAACAACTTACAATCAATCTTCCAATACAAGAAGCGCTCAAATAGCACATCAGTAATTACTTCAGCCGTGTGTGGACAAGGAACATACACAAACCTATCATTGAAACAAAAGAAAAGTAAAAAGAAAAAAATCACATTTGAATAAAAACATAAATATAAGAGAGACTATGATAAAGTAAATACCCCACACTTCTACTTCGTAATTTCCAAGAATTGTCAATAAAGTGAGCAGTTATAGCCATGTACCCCTTCTTTTGATTACTAGAAGTCCACATATCGGAGGTGATTGCAATTCGACTTTAGTTACTCTCCAATATATTCATTATTTTGCTCTTCTCTTCAGAATTTTTTTTCATGATACTTCTTCTGGCAATAATTACATTCTACTTTATCCTCTCAATTAATTTGTTGTCTCTTAAAATGTTGCCAAACTTTAGATGTCTCTCCTCTTCCGACTATTATCCATAATATTTCCTTCAATAACCTTATCATTCAACTCATTATTAGTTCCTTCATCCGGTATTGAACTTTGAGTTGGGGTTTGATGATCATCTGAATTTGATGGTACCTCATTTTCATCACCACAAGGTACAATGTTATAATATTGACTAGATTGCTCTGTTGATACTAAAGTTGAGGGCGTAGGTGTACTCATATTAGAATAAAGAACTACATAAAAATATACACAAGGTTAACGTTATATTAAGATCTGTTTTACTTTATTTGTGTCGTGTCATCTTCAGAAAATATAGAAGAATGAAAATAACAAAATGGTAGCCCAAGTTTCTCTCTCTCTCATGAAGCATATCAAAGAACCAACATTTACATGATCAACAACAAAAACTTTCAAGTTTGTGCAACTTTTGCTAATTTTGGGTTCTTTCTAGATGATATCTACCATTAGCAAATCTCCCGTTCATCTCAGAGAAAGGCTAACACTACACCAAGTCATACCATTTTCTATCAATGTAAAACAATCTCTACAGTATAAGCTTGAAGAAGATGCACATTCCTTTTTACCTCACCTAGTGTTCTCTTTGTAGAGAATCCTACTTTGTTTTGGGAGAACCAATTAACAAACTAATAGAATAAGTTCTTTTATCCAAAAAAATGAATTAGACATAAATTAATTTTCAACTAACCATAATTATTGAGCGTCCCAGAAAAATAAAGAAGAAAAAAGGAGGAAGAGTAAGAAAAATGTACCTGATTATCAAAGGGTTCAAGCCTCAAAGAGGGTAGACTTGAATATTGAGCAGTGGCGACGATCGAGCATCAACGACGAACGGTGATCGAGCAGCAACAGCGAACGGCGATCGAGCAGTAACGATGGATGGTGGTCGAGCAGCGATAATAGACTAGCAGCGAGACTAGGGTCGTTTAGCCTAAGGTGTTGGTGTATTTCCGTGTGTATAGCTGGAGAAATAATGGGTGAGAAGAGAGAAAGGTGAAGGTCTAGCCATCTAGAGAGGTGAAGTGTTCGGTGTTCCAGGCTTCTAGCGGCAGGCTTTCCAGGGTGAGAATGGTGATTGGTGAGATGCTGCAGATTAGGGTTTTTTAGATATAAAATAACTAAAATAATTAATAACTAAAATTTTAAAATTATAAATATTATTTTTATGATATATAAGTTATATTTATATATATATAATTATATATATACGGGTACACGGGTAGGGTATACGGGTCGGGTATACGGATAAAATATTAAACCCACACCCTACTCTTACCCTAATATAATTTGACGGGTACGGGTAATACCCTACCCGTTACCCAAAATTTTATGCCCTAACCTACCCAATTATCCGTTTAACCGCGGGTAACCCTACCTTGTGGGTAAAACTGACATCCCCAAAGATAATCACGCCATATACCAATAAAGTTCTTTGGATCTGATTCCACAAAGGTCCCAATGTAATTACCAAACTCTCGGACATAAAGCCAACTCGGAGATCATGTAACCGAACCTACATAAGTAGATGATGTTGATGCAATGACCTCGGATCCTCACTAGTCTTCAACCACTCAAAAATGAATTAGAACTTATTAAACGCCCGTGGACTACCATCAATGACTCAATTTACATCAATCTTATGGTAGAATTTAAAAAGATCTAGTTCTTAGTGTTTTCCTGGATGGATTATCAAATTATAAAATCTATTTGGAGTTTCCATCAACTAGAATTAAGGGATGATTTTGTTTATTTTTATTTTCTAAAAGAATTAGTAGAATATTAGGAGAGAGAAAAGTTAATAATTTTAAAAATTAAAACTACTTTTAGATATTGCTAATTTGATTGATTGTGATATTTAATTTTATTTGAAGATCAAGCATGTGATATTTATGGCTGAAGTTTGGTTGGGATGTAACAACCATGCATAGATTATGGAATTTTATAATTTAAATATGTTAAATATTATTTATAGCTGACACAAAATAAAATTAATTAATACAAAAATTAGAAGATTTTTAGATGCGTAAGGACTATTTTAAAAAATAGAAATAGTAAGTTTACTATATATAAGTAAAACACAATTAGGTTTTAAAGTAAATATTCTTAAGATAAATATAGAGTGATAATTATTAATATTACTATTAACAGTAATATTATTAAAAATAAAAATGTAATTAATTGGTGTATCATTATGTTTTTGAATAAAAGTTTCATTAAACCAGAGATTCAACAATTAGAATTGAAAGCAAATCAGCAGGTGCATTGCGCTCAACATAAACACAATCTAGCAAAAAATAGGAGCCACGAGCAACACAGTGAGCGGCCCTATTAGCAGATTGCTTGACAAAATTTAAAGAAACTTTATCTAAAGAAGCGAGCAAGATTTTACAATCTTACATCAGTAGTCTGAATATAGACAGCATATGAACATCGCTAGATACGACTTGGATCGCAACCAAGTAGTCTGTCTCCACAATAATCTCTCCAATCTTTGCGTTTGATCCAACTCAACACTTCCTTAATCCTTATAATCTCAGCGACCTGAGGTTGCACCCACCCCGGCTTACTCATCGATAAACATTCCAGCAGCCTATCATCCTAATCTCGAGCCACACACCCCAACCCAAAACACCTAGCAGCTTAAAAAATTGTTCCATCGACATTAATCTTAACCTTGTGTATCGCAGGTTTAGTCCAATGCTCACTCCCATTATTAAAATTATGATTTAACAATAGTTCATGTTTGTTGTCTTGAGCACATCTCTATTAGTTAAGAACACTTCTGGCCGAACGGACAAACTCAGTTGCAGAACAAGTTTTCCCTCCCGACACAACATTGTTTCTTTCCTTCCAAAGCGCCCAACCTACCATAGCCACATTCTCTACCACTGTCAAAGGCCTCTGATTTGCTAACTGATTAAACCAGATTGTAAAATATGATGTAGGCAAGCCTGCAACACAAGAACTTGATCAGGCTTGCCTACATCATATTTTACATCCCACAAACACATGAAAATGGTTTAAGTTTCTCTGCTACGAAAAGGACAACTTAAATCCACATTCACATGCTTTGTTTGTAGCTAAACTTTGGTCGGAAGACAACTTGAAAAGATCTCCATAACATATGTCGAACCCTAGGTGGCACCTTTAAATTCCAAAGTAGCTGCCAAATATCACCAGCACCAACCCGTGGCCACTCACCATCAATCTCTTGCAGGAACATATAGGCACTTTTCACAGCGTACAAACTAGATGGCTTCTTCTTCCAATACCAACCATCTATCTCCACATGTGCACTAAGCTGAATATCCATAATTAAATCTCTATCCCTTGGCTCAAACATATCTTATAACAACTCCAAATCCCACTCCCTTCTGCCCATCACCATTAAAATATCAACCATTTCCCTTCTAGCCCCGAATTATTAGTAACAACATAAAGCAAATCATTATAAGGTAGCTATGGATCATGAGAGATACTCACTTCTTTTCCAGACCCAATAGATCGCCTTACACCAGCTTTCCGTAAAGTTTGAGCACCCCAAATGCTATGCCATATAAAACTAGGATTGTTACCCAATTCAGTTATTAAGATATTTCCTTTCGGCTAGTATCTTGCTTTGTATACACGACCAATGAGAGTACTATCCTGAATTAAAAGCCGCCACCCTTGCTTACCCATAAAAGCCAAATTATAATTTTTGAGATCTCGAAATCCCAAGCCTCCAGCATTTTTATGACGGCACAACCTTTTCCACCCCATCTAAGCCAGCCCTCTGCACTTTGAAGACTTAGATTGCCACCAATATTTTACCATAAGTCTTCAAGGCTTGAACATAGCTCATTTGGTAAAAGAAATACACTCATGGCATAACTAGGAAGTGCTTGCACAACCATCTTCAATAGAACTTCTTTGCAAGCCTTAAACAAGAAGTGATCTTCCCAATTTTGTATTCTCTTACAACATTTTCTTCTTTAAGAAACCAAGAATATCATTTTTACTTCATCCCATTATACTTGGGAGACCCAAATACACACTATTTTCATCGGCTTCCTTCACCCCCAAGTAGCCTACAAATTTGATCATGAATTCTTGACTGAGTGTTGTTAAAAAAAATAGAAGATTTCATAAAACTAATCTACTGTCCAGACGCCCTTCCAAACACTCTCAACAACTCAAGAATATTTCTGTCTTCTTTATCATTATCTTTGCAATAGACATAGCTATCATCAGCAAATAGCATGTGTGAAACTACCGGGGCAACACGAGCTAGATGACATCTCATTAACTTCCGAGCCTTCTCATATTAGTTAATTAAAGTTGAAAATCCCTCCACACAAATAATAGTAAAATATGGAGAAAGAGGATCCCCTTGCCTTAGCCCATGACAGGGCACAAACGGCCCTATTTCATGCCTACCATGCACGACTTTGTATGTGACAGAACAAACACATGTCATTATCAACTCAACCACACGAATATCAAACCTTATTTGAAGAAACAAAGCCCTAGAAAAGGTTATTCAAAAAAGGCCATTCCTTCCCAACTCGATTCTGGTTGAAATAATGCATAATCTCAAACGAAATCATGATATTATCTGAAATCAAATGACCTAGCAAAAATGCATTTTGTGTATACGAGACAACCTTGGCCAAGACATATTCCAACCTATTAGTAAGCTCCTTTGAAATAATTTTATAGAGCACATTGCATAATGATATCGGCCTCAAATCACCCATACTCAAAGGATTTTTTTTTTTTTTGGAATCAATATAATATTGGTTTGATTTAAACTTAAGAAAAAAGAACAAGAATTAAAGAACCCAGTAATGTGTTTGAATAGATCATGCCCACCACGCTTCAATGTTTTTGGCAGAATCCCGAAGTCATTCTATCTAGTCTTGGTGACTTGTCGAGGTGCATTTGAAACAAGACTTTATGAACTTCTTCCACCGTAATAGGTTACAAACAATGCCATATTATCCTCACCATAGATAGTCAAAGGAATACCCTCCACCACCTCCATATACCGTAACCGAGTAGAAGAAAATAACTCCTAAAAATAATTTAGAATCACAGTCGACAAACCACGCTCCCAATCGGTGCAAATCCCATTAGAATCTTGCAGTTATGGAATTGAATTGTTCCTACGCTAGATGTAGTCATAGCATGGAAATATTTAGAATCTTGATCACCTTCCTGCAACCACAATTGCTTAGGCCTTTGACGCCAGAAAACCTCATGCTATGCCGTGACTTCATATAACTGAGATTCAATTACTTTATAATTTTGAATAGATTCTACATCATGGCCCCTTTTCCACCTTTTAACTTCATTTCAACATTGTTTTATTCAGGCATTGAAATTCCCTGATTATTTTCCCCACTCCACAAGAATCTCCCCACAATATTAAATTTTCTGCTCAATACACTGCCCTTGACAAATCTCCCTGCAATCCTTCACCACCTGGAAGTACACTAGCTTATGAAGCCAGAAGTTTTGAAACCTGAAATAATTCTTTCTCAAACAAGAATTATGGTTAATTAGAATAAGATGGATAGGACAAAGGTCAGAAGTGGAAAATTTCAAATTAATAAGCTTGGCCATTCGATATAAGTTCAACCAACCTTAAGAAACTAGAGCTCTATCAATCTAAACCTCCACCCAAGCATCAATACCCTTTTCCTTTTCCCATGTATATGGATAAGTTGGAAGTTCCATATCATGTAACCCACAAGCTACCAAGGCCTCACAAAAACCTTCAACCAGCTAGTTGGGATACATATTCCCGCCACGTTTATGTTCTTCAGAAGTAACATTGTTTAGGACTTAAGGTCACCTATTACACACTAAGGAAGAGTTGAATTTGATTTCAACGTCCTAATTATATTCCTTGTATTCCTTCACAGATTGTAATTTGGCTCCCTGTACATACAATTGAGTCCCTACATAGCCCCATCACCATTTGAAACCTCCACATCGATATAATTTAGAACCAAAACTTAATAACTAAACCTCTTCTTTGATATGCCATAGCAGAGCAACACCCAACTCCTTCCCCGAGCATCCACTGTGAACAACCCATCAAAACCTAGAGTCACACAAAGTTTTTCCAACACTTTAGGTTTAGAAATTGTTTCACAAAGAAACACATAATTGGGATTCTTTTGGATCACCTGATCCTTAAGGAATTGAAAAGCCCATGGGTTCCCAAGCCCACGACAATTCCAACTTAGCACACTTATAAAGTCTGGTGGGCAAGAGACATAGGATCCACCAAAAAATCATTTTTTTTGTCAAAGCCTCATTCTATTGGGCCTCTATTTCAATCTGATAAAGCCCATTTTCCCTTCCTTATTTGGACGCCTCCTTTTTGACTCCGTGATAACCAATTTAGGATGAAAGAGAAATCAAGATAAATAAAACGAAGATCAAAACCAATTGATACTTTCCCACACGAGCCTATTCAAGTAATGATTTTCTTTTTATCCAACCTATGGGAAGTACACAAAAACGACAAGCTAAATATTCAGAAGTGTAATTATTTCATGGTGATGGTGACTGTAGGTTGGGGTTAGTGGATGAAAATGAGGATTTTTCTGAAGAAGAAGAAGAAGAAGATACAAACCTGGAAGAAATTGGCAAGGATATAGTTGATGTTGGAAATGAATCAATTCCTATCGAAGACCATCTAAATGATCAACTTGGTAAGGGTCAAAATTTATTGATGCACAACTACATTTATTCAATTCTTTTCATTATATATTCTTGTCATTCTTTAGGGTGAGATGGGTAGAAATGTTGGACTTCATATGCATACATGTTTGGCATAGTAACTTATATTTTTAGCTAATTTATGTATTAATTCTATTCAAAATTTTATAGTGTTGCAAAAACAGAAACAAACAAGAGGACCAAGTATGTGCAAAGATGTCCATGGATGGACAATAAATGATCACAAACCTATTATTTTGAATGAAATGGGTCAGCCAATTAGGCCAGATGAGGCTACATTAAACAAATTTATTCGTTTTTTAGAGTCATTGGCTCGAGATTCTTCTCTTGAGCCACTCAATAAAATTAATTAGCACCAAGTTTCGAACAAGGATCATATTTGGGATTATGTGAAGGTATGATCCTTTCAAAATTATTTGTAGTAGGTTGGTATTAAATTGTCGTTGTATATTATATTTTGTCTTCTTATTTTATATGATAACATATCTCTAATGGTGCTAAACTCTACTTTTCTAAACTTTAGTTATTGTGAATATAAAGCAAACTTCAATAAACTCAATAATATATTTTAGATGAAGTACATAGTTCCAGAGGAAGGAAAAGCCTATGTGTTGCGTTCAATTGGAGTTCTTTGGCGTAGCCACAAGTCTAGAACAAATTGAAGCACTATAAAATATGCACATATAAGTATAGAGCAGATAAAGGTCCAAAGACAATGCCATATACACATTTAAACGACTTGTTTAACTTCTGGGATCTAAAAGAAGTTCAGGTATTTGTTTCAATAACTTATTTTATTGTTTAAAACCATGTAATTATTCAAAATTCTTTCATTTTGCTCAATTGATTCAAGTAATTTGCTTGTGGTAGGATTTGATTTATTTTAAATAATGTAAAGTTTTATTTTTCTTTAAGTGAGCTAGTGATATTTTTGGATAAATTATGAATTAGAATGAGGTTTAGTCACAGGTTCTTAGTAAAAAGAATAAGGAACGCAGTGACAGTCAAAAAGATAGACACACTATGGGTCATGTTTCCTTTGCAAGAAAGCATCATGAGCTGGTAAGGAATTTTGCATGATTCTTCTTATTTTTAAATTATATAAGCACCATTACCAAGTCTACTACTACACTAAAATTTTCAGTCATGAGTAGGGAGATAATATAAGTAAACATATTTGTTTGACTTACATGCATGGGAACTAGCTGACGTACTCTTTCAATTAAAGTTACATAAATAGTTACTGTTGTTAGCGAGGATGGATCAGTTGGGCTCTCAAATTTCACGCTTGAGTCATATTAATTGATATTATGTTCTTTAACTATTGGCTCTTTATATTTGATGTTATTTGGACAATTTGTAATGACATAATAAGCAAAAATGGTTGGGGAGAAGGGGGGAGTAGCCGGAAACTAACTAGGAGAGGATGCATATTATCATGGGAACAAAAATTAATTTATATCTAGATATAATTTTGCTCATAAAATATGTCTAAAATCACCCTAAAATACATGTATAAATAAGATTTATCACAAATGAGAATAATCAGATAGATATCGATCTAGATGAAAACTAGATTGATTTGATTACTTTATAGAGTGGATTAGATTTATCAAATTTGGTTGGATGTGAATGAAATCATACTATTTTGATATTGGAGTGGAATTTATAAATTGGTAGTATTTCGTAAACCCTACCATTACTCTGGAAGACTACCTTAACAACCTGGTTTTTCAATTATTGACCAAAATTTCCATCACTAAATAACCAACTGTTGCCGATAATCTTTTTTGTTTTTTTTTTACAAACAAAAAATATCCGTACGTCATGAACTTCAGTGACAAAGTAAGTTATTATATTACATTTCCATTTCTGAAAATGAAAATGAGAATGTCCATTGGCTTACGTGTTTGATTGATATAAAATGGGTAACGCAAGATGAAAGCAGTCCTTTTCATATCAAATCTTTTAATCTTATTATTTTGTTCTACAAATTGGAAACTCAATACATTTCCACACACGTCTGTAACATTCTTTTAGATAACATTTTTCTATGAACTTAACTAATTCAAACATGACTGCTAATAAACTCAAAAACAAATATCAAGTATAAATATTTTGGGCCCTGAAACTGCTGAAATTGAGAATGATAATTGGGCTGACAGTGAAATCAATTACTTTGGGCCGAGCCCATTTTGGCATGCAGATCAGTAAGGCTTCAGCCAAGTTTAAGACATTCTTCAATTAACATTGTAAAGATTTATGGGTCGAAATCAAATCATAAATTTAAAAATTAATTTTTTTTTCTTTCAAAAAAGAACATGACACCTTTTCAGAAGATATTTATATGTTTTCAATAAAAAGAAATATCTTCTATTTTGATAATAAACATATTTTTAATCTCAATAGGTATACTTTTAAAACATTTGCATTCATTTCAACAAAAATATTAATTTTCATGAAAAATATAATATATATATATATACGCAATATAATTTTTAAATAAATTGACATTCTTTTAAGAAAAAAATAATAAATTTTCAACTAAACGTAATATTGTTTATTTTGATCATGAGTATTTTTATTAATGTGTCAACGATACATTCAAAAACGAAAGAAATACATATTTTTTTAAATTTTCAAACTGTGGTGCTTACACTTTTTCAACAACTAATTACCCACTTCTAATAAGTATCATTTTTATAAACAAAAAAAAAAAAAAAAAAAAAAGGTATCATATGCTATTAAAAAAGCATCAATTTTGTTAAAAGTATATTTTGTTTTGAAAATAGCAAAATGGATGATCACAATAAACTATGGGACTCTATATTAACTATGTTGACCGTATCGCTATTTTCATATTTAATGTATTTAATTATTTGCCTTATGTGAGACTTCTCAAATGAGTTTTTGTCGGTAAATAATAATTCAAGAACTAGAATACTTTTCCTAAAAGGGAAACTAAGGATCTTCATTAAATTGTTATTGAGACGGCTATAAATGAGTCGAGTTCAGTTGAACGTATCATTATTTAAGATTGTTTGAAATGTTATCGAGTTTTTATATTTTATTTGAGATTGATTTGATGATTAACTGAGTTGAGTTTGAAGGAGGTTTAATCAAGCTGAATACAAGTCGAGCCGAGTAGTTTGATATTTTAATTTGTTTTAAGAAATTTTGCATAACGAGCCCGAACTCGAGTTGAGCTTTAGATTTTATCAAACATAAAGTCTATTCAAACTTGTTTAATATTATTATCAAATAAACTTTTAATGAACAAGTTCGAATCGAATATCGAATAACTTGATTTAATTTTTAGCCATAATTACCGAATATATCAACATCTACCTTATATAGGACGAATCTATATCGATTTGGATTGATGTATTTTCAAATTTTAACAAAGAGTATCATAAATAGTAATGATTTCTTTATATATTCTAACAATTTATATTATTAATGACATGTCAACTCAAATTTTGGTTGAATATCTTTAATTTTTTTATTATAAAATATTCTGTTTTCAAACTTTTAGTAATTTCTGTAGATTTAAATTTCTACATTATACTTTTATTTGAGCATTGTTTGTTAAGGTTTAATTACAAAAAAATAAAATTATGATTTTTTCTTTTAATAAAACTTATCAATATTAGTCAGAAACTAGGATACTTTTTATGGCGGTTATTTGCAGCCTATAGTTTTTTTTTCAACACACTGCATCAATAAAAAAGTTAATTTAAATTTCTCAATTTATCCCACTCATTTTCTGTTATGCCATTTATATTAAACTAAAATTAAATTAAATTAAAAATTAAAAATTATTAAAAAATAGAAGGAAACAACATTGAAGAAGAAGAAGAATTCACAATCATGTGCCCTAATTCTGATTTGTAGATGATAGAATGACATGTTTTCAGATAATAAAATTGCAGAAGAAGACGACACAATCATGTGCCCTAATTTTGTAGATGATAGAATGACATGTTTTCAGATTATACAATTGTATGTTTTATGTTAAGGTTGTATTTGTAGGACTATTCGGAGGGAGAATGTCAATTTAGAGCTTCAATTAACGAAATGGTGTTGTGTGTTGTTCAAAGTTGATTGTTTGAGCGTGGTGAAAGTCGTTTTATTCTTGCAGCCAAATGGTGTGAAGGTAATTCTACTTTTGTGGCTGAATAGTGTGAAAATTGTTCTACTTTGGTGGTCGATCAAAGTGCACCTATTTATGTTCGAACTTCTCAATCGAACATGTGAAGACATCTTCAACTGATAAGATCGAATATATATTGTGTTATTTGTCTGAATCAAATCAACATAAGTGTACGATTATTTTAGTTATTGTGATAATAACAGCAAATTAATAAAAGCGGGAGTTAGCAAAACGGTTGAGGATTTGTTAGCGGTTATTATTCAAGTTGTTAGAAGCGGTAGTTAGCAAAACGGTTGAGGATTTGTTAGCAGTTATTATTCAAGTTGTTAGCAGCGGTTATTGGTTAATAGAGGTTGTTACAATTGGTATGCATCTATAAATACCAATCCATCTCTTCCGGTAGAGGATTGATTCATCTTTCATCTTTGAGTGCAGAAAAGAGAGAGAGAGAGAAAAACAATCCATTATCTCATGTAGAATAGTGAGATAGCTCTAGAGTCTTGAGAGAGAAGAAAGAAGCTAGAGTGAGAGTTTGTTGTAATCTGTAATCAATCTTTTGAGATCAATAGAGAAAGAGCGAGCAACAAAGTGGATGTAGATCGGTTTGATCGAACCACTATAAAATCTGGTGTTGATTTCTTGTTCACATTATTTTTATTTGAATTTCTTGGATCACGATTGAACTATCTTAGATTCAATCACAACGAATTGGCGCCGTCTGTGGGAATCGTGAAGAAGGTGATTCAAGATGGGTACTACGCGATTTGATGTTGAGAAATTCACTGAGAAAACTGACTTTGGGTTATGGAAAGTGAAGATGCGAGCTTTGCTTATACAACAAGGAATGGGTGATGCATTAAAGAAGGAGAGTGCAAGTTCCGCAGGAAAGGAGAAGGCGGAGAAATCTGAGGAACACGCTCAGATGTTGGAGAAAGCCCATAGCATGATAATTCTTTCATTGGGGGATAAAGCTCTTAGGGAAGTGTTAAAGGAAACCACTGCAAGGGGAGTTTGGGATAAACTTGAAAGCTTGTATATGGTAAAATCACTTGCTAATAGGCTCTATATGAAACAGAAGCTATACTCGTTCAAGATGGTGGAGGATAAATCCATTCTTACACAGATGGATGAGTTCAATAAGATTTTCGATGATCATGAAAACTTGGAGGTAAAGATGACTGAAGAGGACAAAGCCTTGATCCTATTATCTGCCTTACCAAGGTCGTTTGAAAACTTCAAAGATACTTTGCTCTTTCGGAGCAAAGAATCAATCAATCTTGAAGAAGTGCAATTGCACTGAAGTCAAAGGAACTGCAGAAATCAACTGAAACTTCAATGACATCAACAAGTGGAGAAGGTTTAAACATCAAGAAGAAGAAGGGGCCATTTCAAAAGAAACAAGAACAAAAGCCAACTGATTTTGTCAATAATCCAGAGATAAGGAAATGCTTTCATTGCCATGATCCTGGGCATTTCAAGAAGAATTGCAAGAAGTGGAAGACATTGAAGGGAAAAGGAGTTGACACATCAAGTGGGAGTCACAAACATCAGGCAAATCAGACAACAAACAACACTGAAGAAGCTGGCTATGAATCTTCAGAAGCTCTGAGTGTGACAATTGATGAAGTTGAATCAGAGTGGGTGTTGGACTCGGGTTGTAGCTTTCATATGACACCCAACAAGAATTGGTTCTCTACGTTACAGCAAATCAATAGTGCCACAGTGATGCTAGGCAATGATCAAAGTTGTAAAATGAAAGGCATAGGTGCACTACACATCAAAATGTTTGATGGTGTGGTCAGATTACTGAGGAATGTCAGGTATGTTCCTGATTTGAGAAGAAATCTGATCTCTCTGGGAGTGTTTGATGCAATGGGGTACAGGTTTGAATCTAAAGGGGGAAAACTAGATGTAATCAAAGAAAATAAGATTGTCATCAGAGGAATGAGGAGAAGTGGGCTGTATTTTCTTGTTGGAAATACTATTACTGGGCAACTAAACTCAGTAAACACACAAGATTGCACTGCTATATGGCATGGCAGGTTAGCTCACTTAAGTGAGAGGAACCTATATGAGCTATATAAACAAGGTCTGCTAGGAGGTGACAGGATAACAAAACTGACTATGTGTGAGCATTGCATATTGGGGAAGTCAAAGAGATTAAAGTTCCCTGTAGCAGTTCACACCACCAAAGGGATCTTGGAGTATGTTCATTCAGACCTTTGGGGGCCTGCAAAACACACCACAAAAGGTGGAGGAAGATATTTCATCTCATTAATAGATGATTACTCAAGGAAGGTTTGGGTTTACATACTGAAAACCAAATCTGAGGCATTTGACATGAAAGATCTTGGTAAAGCCAAGGTAATACTTGGGATGGAGATCAAGAGAGAAAGAAATGTTGAAGTTGTGTATCTCAGGCAGGAGTCTTATCTTGATAAGGTACTAAAGAGATACAATATGAACCTGTCTAAAGCTGTTACTACACCATTCAAACAGGGATTAAAACTATCACTACATCAAGGGGCTTCCACAAGTGATGAACAGGCTGTTATGGATAGGATTCCATATGCCAGTGCAGTGGGGAGTCTGATGTACACGATGGTATGTTGTAGGCCTGATATGGCCTATGTTATGAGCATGATCAGTAGATTCATAAGTAATCCAGGAAAGAGTCATTGGGAATCAGCAAAGTGGGCCATGAGGTATGTGAAGGGCACTATGATGAAGGGGCTGAAGTTTCAGAGAAACACACTTGAAGGTGATGCATTGGTAGGATATGCTGATGCTGATTTTGCAGCAAACATAGATACAAGAAAGTCTCTAACAGGTTATGTGTTTACACTGTATGACACTGCTATCAGTTGGAAATCTTTTCATCAGTCTGTGGTAGCTCTTTCTACTACTGAGGCAGAGTATGTTGCACTTTACTGAAGCTGTAAAAGAGGTAGTTTGGCTCAAGGGAATACTGGAGGAGTTAGGTGTAACACAGGAGAAGGTTAACATATTCTGTGATAACCAAAGTGCCATACATTTGTCAAGGCACCAAGGTTATCATGAAAGGACAAAACATATAGATGTAAAACTCTATTTTGTGGGGGACTTAGTGGAGAAGGAGATGGATTCAATCTCCAAGATTGATGCAGCTGAGAATCATGCAGATAGTCTCACAAAGGCTTTACCTACTTCAAAGTTGGAGTTGTGTTTAAGCCGCATTGGACTGTGTTAAACTTGACAACAAGGGGAGCTGCTCAAGGAGGAGCAATGAGGAGTAAGGCAGCTCTAGGTGGAGCTGTGTTGATTATTCTATGTAGAATAATTGTGGGAAGTGCTCTTTTGTTTCTTGGAAGCAATATAATTGTGTTGTTAAGGTGGAGATTTGTGATAATAACAGCAAATTAATAGCAGCGGGAGTTAGCAAAATGGTTGAGGATTTGTTAGCGGTTATTATTCAAGTTGTTAGAAGCGGTAGTTAGCAAAACGGCTGAGGATTTGTTAGCGGTTACTATTCAAGTTGTTAGCAGCGGTTATTGGTTAATAGAGGTTGTTACAATTGATATGCATCTATAAATACCAATCCATCTTTTCCGGTAGAGGATTGATTCATCTTTCATCTTTGAGTGCAGAAATAGAGAGAGTATCAAACACTTGTATCTTGTGTAGATTAGCAGATTCAAGGTAGAGATTGAGTGGTTGTAAAACATACACTATAATCAATACAAAGAGAGCAACAAAGTGGATGTAGATCGGTTTGATCGAACCACTATAAAAAAATCTGGTGTTGATTTCTTGTTCACATTATTTTTATTTCAATTTCTTGGATCACGGTTGAACTATCTTATATTCAATCACAACAGTTATAAACAATAATAACAAGACCAAAATGATGCAAATTTTCAGCAGATTATTTTGTTCATCAATTAATCAATCCTTCAAGAGTTATTATATATGTTGTTTTGAGAGAGAGAGAGAGAGAGAGAGAGAGAGAGAGAGAGAGAGAGGATGGAAATCAATTTTTTGTTTTTTTTTTGTACGATTTCTCTAATTTCTTAATTTTATTTTTATTTATCTTTTAATAGTAGTAAGGTTAATTTAATTTTGTAATTAAAAAATTTATTTTTTAAGTGAGGGGGATGTATTGAGAAATATATGAGTTGCACACAGTTGCCAGCCTTTTTTTTTTTTTTGGTTAATTGTATAAAATTAATTATGATCTTTTGTAAAATTTACATTTTAATTACGATCTTTTACTTTTTCAAATGTCAATTCCAATTTTTTCAATTCAAACATACAATAATGTTTTACTGAAAGGTGATATGTATTGTCGGAGTTGACAACCTCTGTTAGAAAACTGGTTAATTAAATAGGTGACAAATCAATTTGGATCAATTTTTGAAGTGGTTAAATATTTAATTTTGGAGGAATTAATTAGTATATAACTAATCTACGTTCCGAGTAGATAATTTTAATGGGTTGAATTTCTCAAAATCGATTTTTTGTGAGTGGAAAAATTAATGCTCAAAACTTATGATGTAATTAAATGACTTTCACTAGCATGTGATCAAATGGGGCCACACATACCCATGCGCTTGACTCAATCTCAGACTCGGCCTCTACCGTGATCTGTGGTCTTGGCTTCAGGCTTTGTGCTCGGTTCAGTGGAGTCAAGTTTTGTCCACATGCACTTAGACAAATGGATGATGTACAGGTTTATATAACTGTGAGGAGTTAATCTCTTAAAGTTATGAACGTCATAATGGGAGTAACTTCCAGGAGTTACTTCTCCAGCACGTACCTAGACAGGTGGATACATGCATGCACCTGGACAAGTGGATGTCCAGATTCATAATAACTGTCAGGAGTTAATCTTCTGAAGTTATGGACGTCATAATTGGAGAGTAACCTTTGGGAGTTACTTCTCCCGCACTCAACCGGACAGGTGGATGCCCGTACGCATCTGCACAAGTGGATGTCCAAGTTCATTGTAGCTGTCGGGAGTTACTCTCGGGGGTTTGAATGCCCACTAACTCCGTAATTGGAGACTTTAATCCCCAACTGAATTTGATACCTATATACAGGTCCATATCTGCATGAAAAAACTACACTTGAAAATCCTTCATCTATATTTTCGAAAATCAAGCATTCTAGTATGCATCTAGTTCTCACATAGTTCTAGTTCATGGAACTTCTGGTCTAGTAGTGCTACTATCCAAAAGAAGGAAATTGTTTCATCTTTGGGAACACTAGCCGTAACGTATTCATTTTACGGAGAGAGGTCTTCCTCGACTCGATTTCAGACCATCCATTTCTAATCTAGCTTCGATGTCTTGAAGTCATTTTCAGAGTCAAGAAAGTTCTTCGCTGCCTTCAGAGTCCAAGAAAGAGGGGAGGAAAATCTTTAATTCTTTTTTTTTTTTTTTTGTTACTAAAACAACCTCTATGACATAGAATGCCACATTTTAGGTACAAATTTTATTTCTTCTTTCTTTTTAAGAAGAGAAGAGTTAAAATTAAATAAAAGAAACTGAAAAATTATATTTGAGAAAATGTTAAATGACTTCTTCCTTCTTAAGTGTAATAAAAAAATAAAAATCAGATTTGGGAATCACAAATATACACAGTAGGCTGACTTAACTTTTCATTTACAAAGCTAAATATTGAATTACCCCAACCTAGGAAAAACAAATTGTAAATTTCAAGAATTATTGCAGACTTTAAATTGAAAAAAAAAATGTGTAGTTTGATATTGTAAAATTTATACAATCATTATTAAATACAAATTTTGTAGTAATGTATTTTTTAATGAACTGAACTTACAAATTTTGTAGTAATGTATTTTTGAGTGAAATTAACTTCTTTTTTTTCACTTCGTTGACCATATAATATTTTTAATTGTATAGTCATTGAACACGACTTGACGCGATCATCTCAAACCTAATACTTATTGTGAAATATGCAACCTCAGTCATCCAAATCGAGTGTAAGGCACGACAAACGCTAACTTATGTCCTCGATTAGTAGTTGTTGCGAATGTTGAATTAAGTTAGTATGCAATTATGATGGTTGTAATTAAATGCTAAAAATGGTCATTGTTCTTAAATTAATAATTGGCGCTAAAAATCGATCATTTTTAAGGTTCATGTTGCGACTGAAAATTTGTCCATAATTCATAATTTGTTTGGTAAGCAATCATTTCCCAAAATTTTGCTTGATCAAAGTTTTCATTGATAAGGTAAGGGTATTGTCATTTATTCAAAAATCTTACTCCATCTATATTAATGTGCAGGATATAAACCAAAGATATGGAAAGAAAGGAAACAAACAAAACACAAGATACTCAAAGATACATGTAAGGAATAAAAGATTCAATCACTAACCACCTAGAGATATTCAAGGAAGTGAAGCCACGGCTGGGAACAAAAGGAGAGAATCTGATCTTCGAAGGAGATTTCTGAAGCAAATCAAGGTTGATATGATGAAGATACCGAATGACTCAAGATATGCAAATCAAAGTTGATATGAAGAAGATACTGGAAGACTCGAGATATACAAATCAAGGTTGATATGATGAAGATACCGGAGGACTCAAGATACACAAATATAAATAAGACTATGTGCAGAAGATGAAAGCATCTCTGTTACATTCTATTATACTTATACGTGCAGAGAGTTGTGAAGAGGCTGGTGGAAAAGCTATCGGATTCAGGAGAATACTATAGCTCAAGAAGTACTCAAAGGCGAACTGACTGTGAACCACGCAGAGACCATTCAATATCACTGATCCACCGCTGTCTGGACTCGGGAGAGTTCAGAGACATGCAAATGGGAGTTTGCATCAAAATCCATCTAGAGTACTAGATGGTCAAGTAAGGTATTAGAAGAAGTAGTTACACGAGTAGACTAGTATTTAGGGGGAACCCAATACGTATAAGTTCTATTTGTAACATTTGTGGTAACAAATTGTTCTTCTAATAAAAACACTTGAGGAAGAATGGATTCTTCCTCGTAAAAATCATAAAGATCTTTTTAGCTTCCGCAATTTCAATTACAGTTCGAACTACTGCTGAACTAATTCACACATGTACAAATTCTGATCTAACAATTGGTATCAGGGCAAGTTCCATTTTATTTTTGTTAAACAGATAGATCCAGGGACGGACACATGGGATCATATGTAGGAACATCACTACGCCCACCCTCGCTAGATGCACAAAACTATCCATTTTGAAAATCCATGATGATCATCTATTTGAGATCCAAACGGTGTGGAGAAGTAATTCAAACAAAGTGGACGTGGCCGAAAATGCAGGATAAGAAGGACATAACGAATTGTTGACAAACCAAGAACCCTATGGACGGAAGACGAAAAGTGTGCTGAAGATGCAAACTATGTAGAATTGTATGCAATCCTAGCTTCGGTTGATGCAATGAGGCACAAACTGATCATACACTGTCAAAGGACTAAAGACGCATGGGATGCACTACAAAAATAATTTGAATGGAATGAGTATGTGAGAAAATCAGAATTGCAGAGATTGGCCACATTATTCAACGGAATTCAAATGATTGAAGAAAAGAACATTGAAATGTACTTTTCTAGATATAGTGATATAGTGAATCAATGTTACACCCTTGGGGACGCAATCAAAGAGGATGTCCAAATCATGAAAATCATGAGAACCTTAGCTCCTAGATTCAGAGAAAAAATTATAGTCCTGAAATCTTTCATGAGTGTCACACCAATGACGTTGGATGACTTGATGGGAGAACTAAGGACATTTGAGATAAATAATCGAATGGACGCACCAAAAAACAAAGGGATGACACTAAAGTCGGAGTCAATCACGGAACTGACTGAGAATGATATAACATAAATTGCTGACAAAATAGCACTACTAACAAAGAATTACAGCAAGTTCGTATAAAAAATACAACCAGATGCAGCAGTTCACCAAAAGTTCGAACTTTGGTGAAAATATCAGAAAAGGAGGAACCAAAACACCAAACTCCAAACAAGATAATCGAAAAGACTCTGACCGATGTAGGGAATGCAGAGGATATGGAACTATCAACCTGAATGCCCAAATTTTCTAAGAAAAAACAAAGCACTGAAAGCCACCTGGAGTGAATCTGAATCTGAATCTGAAGGAGAAGAAGAACCTAACAAAAAAGAAACAACATACCCCAGTAACTTTGCTACATATACATCATCGAAAGATCTGGTAGATCTCACTTCAGTTGCACGAACTGAAGAGAAACTGGAAAGCACTGAAGAACCAGACTTTGATGATCGGACTCTGGAGGATCTGGAAAGAATGTACCTGGACGTAACCTCCAGATGTACCGCAGCCACTGAGGTTATTCACAGACTGGTGAATCAAGTAAGAGAATAAAAAAGTAGAGATGGAGCTGCCATGGAGCATCAAGAACTAAGTCAGGTGAAACGTGAACTATAAATCACAAGGGAGATCAATTAAAGTTTAAGTGATGAACTGACTGTATCTCAAAGGAATGTGAGAAATATGGATCATCAAGTTCAAATTCATGAGATGGAAATTGAGTCACTCAAAATCAATTTAGAAACAGCATAGAAATCTACTCACAACAACCACCAGGTAAGCACTTCATTAGCTAATAAACTCACATAAATTGTTTCCAAATTGCAGGATAAGGATAATGAGATGACTGAACTACGGGCTGAGCTGGACAAAGCGATGCGAATTATACAAGGGCTGAACAAAGGAAAGACTAAATTTGATGAGATCCTAGCATACGGAAGGTTACAGAGTAACAAAACAGAAATTGGATACACTGAAGAAAGACCATCTGGATCAACAACCTTTGTACCAGCCTCGTTCTCAGTGGCCGAACAGGAAGGTTCAAATATTGCAAGTGAGATAGGTAAACAGGACACAAAAGGTACAAGAAAATTCATTCCTATTTGTCATTATTGTGAAGCTCCCGGACACATTCGACCAAGGTGCTATAGAATGAAACATGATATCCGATCAGGTAACATCTTTAATTGGAATATGTACGATGTCCCTGTGAAAAGTTCTACATCATCAAAAATTATGAAAGTAAGAAATCTCAAAAACAGAATGTCACATGTAAAAAAAATATGGGTTGTTAAGAATAGCATGTGTCTTACTTCATCAATAGTCTCACTGAGGGAGAATAACACCGGAACATGGTTTTTTTACAGCGGATGCTCCCGTCACATGACTGATAATGCTACATATCTTACTGATATTACTTCAATAAATGAGGAATTAGTGACCTTTGGTGATGGTAAGTTGAATGAGTCATTGGACAAGGAACTCTCAATATACATGGCCTGCCTAAATTATCTAACGTGTTCCTTGTTGAAAATCTTAAGGCAAATGTGTTAAGTATCAGTTAAATTTGTTATCAAGGACTACAAGTGAACTTCACTCATGAAAAATTCATAGTTGTTGTTAGGAATAATCAATGCATACTCACTGGGACTCGATCTACTAACAACTATTATCTTCTTGACAGGAGTCATGTGTGTCATAATGCCAGTACAGGGGCAATGGAAGTGTGGCATCAAAAATTAGGGCATATAGGATACAACCACCTCATTGCCTTGTCAAAGTCACAATGCGTTCGAGGGCTGCCTAAACTTCCAAACAGAAATCAAGGAATCTATGGACCTTGTCAACTCGGCAAACAGGTAAAAAGCTCACATAAGGTAACACAAGACATATGCACGAAACAGATTATGGCCTTATTGCACATGGACTTGATGGGACTAGTTCAAATTGAAAGTGCTGGAGGTAAGAATTTTTATTCGAGTACAAAGTGATCATAGAAGAGAATTTGAAAATACTGCTTTCACTCATTTTTGTACCTCTCGAGGTATTACTCATGAATTTTCAGCGCCTAAAATACCTCAAAAAAATGGAGTAGTAGAAAGGAAAAATTGTACTTTGCAAGAAATGGCTGGAGTTTGTTAGAATCCTTCTTTCCTTTGCTTATCTTAAGAAGTTTATACTTTATCAAATGGATGTGAAAATTGCTTTTTTAAATGATTTCTTAAAAGATGAAGCGTATGTTGAGCAACCCAAAGGGTATGAGGATCCACATTACCCAAATCATGTCTACAAACTAAAGAAGGCACAGTACGGCTTGAAGCAAGCTCGAAGAGCTTGGTATGAGAGAATGACAAAGTTTCTACTTGCCTAAGGATACAAGCGGGGAGGAGCAGACCAGACCCTGTTCATCCAATGGTCGAACAATAACATTATCATTGCACAGATTTATGTAGATGACATTATGTTTGGATCCACATCCAAACATCAAGTAAATGACTTTGTCAAGGTAATGTCACAAGAATTTGAAATGAGTATGGTAGGTGAACTATCCTACTTTCTTGGTTTGTAGGTGAAACAAAGCAAAAATGAAATCACAATACATTAAGGGAAATACGCCAGAAACTTGGTGAAAAAATTTGAACTTGAAGGGTGCAAAGTTGCACACACGCCCATGGGAACAAACACAAAATTGTCTAAAGACGAATATGGAATAAACGTTGACCTAACTGTGTACAAAGCATGATTGGAAATCTCCTGTATCTCACAGCTAGTGGACCCAACATAAGTTTCAGTGTGGGACTATGTGCTAGATACCAGTTGAACGCAAAGGAATCACATCTCAAGGCAGTAAAGAGGATCATACGTTATGTGGTAGGTACCACCGACTATGGGCTAAAATACCCCTTTGATACTAAACATTTTCTTGCAGGGTATTGTGATGTTGACTGGGCATGTGACGTGGATGACAGAAAAAGTACATCAGGAGAGTGTTTCTTCATCGGGAACAATCTAGTCTCATGGCTCAGCAAGAACCAAAACAACATCTCTTTATCAATAAAAGAAGCAGAATACATAGCTACCGGGAGCTCATGCTCCCAACTAGTATGGATGATGCATATGTTGTGCGACTATGGTATGAACTTGACTTCCATGACCTTATTTTGTGATAATCTGAGTGCTATCAATATGTCTAAAAACCTCGTGTAACACCTCAGAACTAAACATATAGACATTAGACACCACTACATCTGGGAGTTGGTTGAAGATGGAGTCATCACTCTTGAACATGTTCTCACCGTAAGTCAACTAGCGGATATTTTCAGAAAGGCCTTAGATTCTGAAAAATTCATATCCCTAAGGAAATCTTTAAGGATCTGTTGTGCTATCTAAATAAAACAATTTTTGAAAGGTGTTGATGTCCTAAACCTTCTTAATAACAGAAGTCTCACACATGTTTTAAATTTGGCTTGTTTTGAACTTTGAATCCATTTATACTTCTCTCTTGTATAAGAAAAGAGTTACGACCTAGAAATGATGTTGTGGTAAGCTGTCAGCCATATGATTGAGCACCAAGCACAAAAAATGACAAGTCTGTGAAAGCTACCTACTTAGGTTCACTTCAGAGTCACACTAAAGTAGGGGTTACAAGGTCTTTAACTCGTCACACAGGGTTTTCCTAGTGTGGTCTTTTATTGTGTGGTTTGCGAGCTACTACACAAGGAATCGGCAGAAGGAGCTACAAGGATCAGTCATATAATTACCTTAATGCATAACAGTGAATGTATACGTGAGAGAAGGATTGAGGATTTTTCTTAGTGAATCTTCAAACTGAATGCCTGATAGAGATTAATGCACAAAGCTGGTTCATAATTTTATCTACATCTTTCAAGAAAAAAAAATAGCCTCTCTACAATTTATTTCTTGGGAAAATATGAATTTTCAGATATATAGAAGCCTTGCTGATCTTTGTCCTTTAGTAGCATATACGGAAATGGGATGTGGAGAAAATAAAACGTGACTTTCCACTCTCACCACTTCCGAACGTGGGTTCATGCGTTTGTTTAGTCAGGGTGGTTGCAAAATGGGGTATTAATAGAATAAAGTGGGCCCTACCTAGATCCTCATGCATTTATAAGAAGTTGAAGATTCAGTCCACTTATTTCCTTTCTCTCGTGACAATTGACACTGACAGTGGTCGACCATTCGCCCTAGACACTCTCATGTTTTGTTTTTCCTTGCAGAAAATCCATGGCTGACTTCAGCGACGAGTTGAACGGGCGGCGACCGAGTTGGACAATAGTCCTATTTATCGAGCCTGAACCATTGGAAATCTTGCCCCCACTATTCCCTGAGATGGAGCCTCAAGGTCAGCCTTCGACCGCACACAATGATGAACAATCTGCACCAGTTTCCTCCTCACCTGCACACGATGCTCCACTACCGCCTAGTTCCCCCACCGGGCGAACCACAGGCAAATGTCTCCACAACCACACCTCAACCCAAACCCTTTGAAACACCAGATGTTGAGCCCTCACCATCGGCTATATCCCCAAATCAAGCAAGCATACCTACGACCAAACCCCCACCGAAACCTAGCACAAATTTTAAAATCAAGACAGCCTCGAAACCTACCAGAAGGACCTCCACTCCATAAGCTAAATGAAGGCATTTGACGATCGACTCGACATCTGAGCTGGAAGTACCCAAATCTCCTCCAAGACGTTCACACCGAACCAGAGGACCTTCTTCTGCTGCTCACATTGCCTCTTCTCAGGGTTGACCCACCGATGAAAACAATACAATGGTGAGAGATAAAGCCTTCTCCAATACCTTTTATTCAAAAGCTGCATCTGATAGGTTTAAACTTTTTTTGGCTATGGACTTTTGGCCTGAGAGGAACTTCGACTTGAACGATTTGATAAAACTCCCATCATGTCATACATTAGAGATTCTGGACAAGAGGTGACTGTGACCAATTTAGGAAGGTTCTATGGATCGATTGTGTATGAAATTTAGTTTAATCTTGTCACGGGAATTCAAGACCCTAACGCTAGGTTTCGTAAAAGTTTTGTCCGTAATAAGATAGTGAACTTCAGTATTTCTGCCATAAATGACTTCCTGGAATTGAATGGGGTAGATGATGAGGATGAAAGTGATGTCGACCTAGGAGAGGTCGTTGAATGCCTCAACGATGGTAAACTCACACGCTGGACTAAGCCAGGAATCTCTCCTTTGATCTTAACTCATGATGGTAACTGATTGCACAAGATTGGAAGGCACAATTGGACTCCTACATCCAATAAGTCCCACTTAAATGCAGCATAGTGAGTGTTCCTCTACAAGGTGCTGAAAACCATTCATATTGACTTCGGAAGGATAGCATTCGAGGTCATCATGGGCTTTGCTGAACGACCTGACCCCCGCAAGAAGCTTCCCTTCCCAACTCTTATTTGGGGCTTGCTCTCCTATCAGGGGATCCAGGCTCAATCATCTGATGTCCTTCTCAAGTCCGCACCTCCATTGAAAATGGCTTCCCGAGAAGCAAATGTTTACACCAGACCTCAAGCCATTGAACCTACACTCAAGCCCTCTGAAGTGACCCAAAATTACCTCTGTTTCTTCATCAACAACTGGATTTTGGACACTCTTACTGCCAAGGTGGTACCTAACTAAATTTCTTAAATCTTTAGATGTTCCCCTATAGGGCGGACCGTCTCGGACCTCACATCCTTTGGGAACCAGTTCTAAAAAAGGGAAGACATCAGCCAAAAGATCCTTAGCTGCTGACAAGGGAAAGAAGAAAATGGAGACAGATAAGCGCAAAAGAACACATTGGGATTCATGTTGTCCCTGTGTGTATATGTTTCTTCTTGCAGGCTGCAGGATGACTTTGGTCCTGAGATTTTCGAACCAATTGCCAAAGGGGGAGTTGATAAGGTAAGGATATTGTCATTTATTAAAAAATCTTAATGCATCTATATTAATGTGCAAGATATAAACCAAAGATATGGAAAGGAAGGAAAACAAACAAAACACAAGATACTCAAAGATACATGCAAGGAATAAAAGATTCAATCATCAACCACCTAGAGATATTCAAGGAAGTGAAGCCACGGCTGGGAACAAAAGGAGAGAATCTGATCTTCGAAGGAGATTTTTGAAGCAAATCAAGGTTGATATGATGAAGACACCGGAGGACTAAAGATATGCAAATCAAGGTTGATATGATGAAGATACCGGAGGACTCAAGATATGTAAATCAATGTTGATATGATGAAGATACCGAAGGACTCAAGATATGCAAATCAAGGTTGATATGATGAAGATACTGGAGGACTCAAGATACACAAATATAAATAAGACTATGGGCAGAAGATGAAAGCTACTCTGTTACATTCTATTATCCTTATACGTGCAGAGAGTTGTGAAGAGGCTGGTGGAAAAGCTATCGGATTCGGGAGAATACTATAGCTCAAGAAGTACTCAAAGGCGAACTGACTGTGAACCACGCAGAGACCATTCAATATCACTGATCTACCGCTGTCTGGACTCGGGAGAGTTCAGCGACTTGCAAACGGGAGTTTGCATCAAAATCCATATAGGGTACTAGATGGTCAAGTAAGGTATTTGAAGAAGTAGTTACACGAGTAGACTAGTATTTAGGGGGAGCCTAATACATGTCAGTTCTATTTGTACCATTTTTGGGAACAAATTGTTCTTCTAATAAAAGTATTTGAGAGGAATAATGGATTCTTCCTCGTAAAAATCATAAAGATCTTTTTATCTTTCGCAATTTCAATTACAATTCGAACTACTACTGAACTAATTCACACGCGCACAAATCCTGATCTAACAGACATCTTAATATATCCCTATGAAATGCTCCTGAAGCATAGACCAACTGAAAAAAAAAATGGAAGAGATAAATGAGTTAACATTTAATTTTATTTAGTAGCTATAAATACAAGCGTATATCATAGCACTAGATAAATTGATTAAGATTTATTCCACAAAAAACTGAAATTAAATAAAAGTTATTATAATTTAAATAGTCAAATTTTACCTCAAAAAAAATTCAATCAAAAATACTTGCTAGCTATTTAAATTTTTAATTTAAATAAAAGTGTAAAATATGAAAACACGTAAATGCATACAAAAAATGACACAAGTCATCGGGCCTATGAAGAATAATCAATCCCTTTCATTTTAGCGTATAGTGTCATTAAAATACATTTCTTAAAAAATAATCTTTAAATTAGAAAGTAATCAATGTTGGATAAACTATGTACGTATATTAAATCATTTTGGAACAAATAATTTCTGGGAAATCCATCTGTTATCTCAAAACCTGCCATATATGTATTGACCAGTCTTCACAACCACCATATAATTAATCTAAACCTTAATTTATTAACAGAACCAATTACATTTTTTCCTCTAAGTCAGAGAGCGATATTATTATTTATGTGGAGGATGAATTACATTTCGGGTAAGAATTAAAAAAAAAAAAATCAAAATTGTTCATGACACATCAAGTCAAATGGATTCCAACTGAAAACTCCTTCATTGACAGCTTCATAAGTGTTTGTCCCAACAATTATTCTACGCATCAATCATTATTCCCAATTTCACACATTCCTTTTTGCAACATCCCCCCCCCCTCCCACCCCAACTCCCAAGAAAAAAAAAAAGCACTATTATTTAAAAAAGAAAAAAAAAAGTCCAAAGTTATGTAGTCATTGCATTACCTTAATAATTAAGACAGGAAATAGAGTTGGATTGTTCCATAATTGCATAGTACAGTTGGAATTGCTCGATTTGAATTCACATTAAAATGTGTTCTTCAAATATTTTTCCAAGTTGCCCTTAGAACATTATTTTTTTTGGGGTAAAAAATTTATATTTTTATGTTTTGAATAATATCATAAAAAACTATTACTTTTCACCTTAACAGCTCGTTTGTTTCACTGAATGAGACAATGTTTGATACACAAGACCATAACCACTCATTCATTATTATATATAAATCTCATGTTTATAATGTTAAAATGCAATGAATAAATTTTTATATTAATATATAATATGGTGTTTGATTCAATATATTAAAATTGTGCGAAATGTATATTAACGGTTACACTTTCTGATATTTTCAAAAATTTATGAATGAAATAAAATTGGTGCAACAATTAGCTTCCACATAACTTTTTTTTTTCACATCTCATATTTTGTAGATCAGAGCACGCTATACATAAATTCTAATTTCTCTTTTTTCTGGTATTTTTCATTTAATAATTTGTAATATCAATTTTTTTTTTTTTTTTATCATAGATTCCTTACTTTTGAAGTTGATTAGGATACCTTAGAAGTAAACTTTGTAATACAATTAGTCCTTGATATGATTGAGGGATATAATTGTTTTGCTATTGCGGAATTTAAGTTTTGTGGACAACTAGCCTTGCTTCCGTGCATTGCACAATATTTATTTATTCTAGTATCTTTAATTATATTAGATTTATTTTATACATAAAAATAATAATTATATAGAAAAATAAATTTATAAAAATACTTTGATTAAAATATGAGTAAGGATTTTAAGTTTGAAAAAAAAGGTACAACATTACTTAACATTACAAACAATTTATATAAAGCATAAATAATTAATTAAGATAATCGTGAATTATATACTCATGGTGTATATATATATATATATATATATATATATTATCATCATTTTTTTTGTACCATTCTGAGTTTGAATTAAATATCATAAGAAAGTAAATTATTTTATTCGATTATGCATTAAAAAAACTAATAAGAATGATAAAAAAAAATTTAATAAAATCTTAGAAAAAATGTTTTATTGATTCATCTAGTTTCTTTTATAATTATTGCAACAATTAAAGAAATATTTCTCTCTGCATAAAAAAGGAAACATTTGACTACTTTCCTTATTTGACTATTCTATACACATACAGTATATATAAGAGTGATACTCCTATGAAACAGTTGTACGTGTCACTATTTAAGGTATTATTTGTATATGTATAATATATTATTTTTTTAATTATAAAATATCACTCTTTTTTAGGATAACTAATCAGAAGTAATACACTTAAAAATAGTGATATTTTATAGTTAAACAAGTAATTCGTTATAGTTAAACAAGTAAGATTTTAAATTATGTCACACGTGCAACCATTTCACAGAAATGTTTGCGTATATATAATGATTTATGAACGGTAGGTTTTTAATTTTGACTTTTATATAATGATAAATTAGTAAAATTTTAAATAAAGTATATTATAGAGCTAAATATTAGGGTCGCAATTTGTTAGGGTTGATTCTTAACGGGTTCGGGTCAGAAATGGATCAGAGCTGAATGACTCAAATAAAAACGGGTCAAGTTGGGTCAACCCGCTGACTCGTATAATTATTACTTTTTTAAAAAATTATATATATTTTATTGTAATTTCATAGAGTATGAACGGTAATATTATAAAAAAAATCACATATATAGAGGAATAATTTTATCACATGTTATTATATATTGTTAATGTCTATTATTATTTTGTAAAATTATTGAATTGTACATTGAGAAATATCATATTTCATTTTTTTTATATGTTTTCATAAATTTTTATAATAATTTTGTATTATTCGGATTAATTGGGTTGGTCAGGTCAACTCGCAAAATAAATTGGTCGTGTTCGGATTACAATTCTTAACATAATTAACTAAATGAATTAGATTCAAATTTATGTAAAATTTATAATAATCATATTCCAATCCGACATATTTGATACTCATAACGAATATACCATTGCACTATAGTTAATGGACTCTGTTGACTATAGTATCCATTAGATCAAGACAGCAATTTTCATATTATATTATTTTTTATTTTGCGGGTTTGTCGGCTGTGGAAAAAAATTAAAAGAGAAAAAAACTGCAATTGATTATTCAGCCAAAATGGATTTTTTTGTTAATCACTAAATGTTTAATTAATTATTGATACGAGTTAAAGTGTAATAGTTTGGGTTTTTAATGGTATAGATTGATGTGATTCATAAAAATACCAAGGGTAAAGATGAATAAATTCATTTTGCAATAAAAAGAAATATTTCTTGCACAAATTACCAATTAAGAAATAATTTTTCAACCAATTCTCACGAGGATGGTTGGTATCCAACTTGCTCTATTAAAAAAGAGAATAAAACTTTTAATTTTTTCCAACTCCAGCTATCCTAATTTGTTACAATATTGAATTTTATTTTAAATAAAAGAAGAAGAAGGAGAAGAATATGTGTATCCGAAAACAAGTTTCTAGCTACAACTAAAACAAAAATAAATTAACAGCCCTGCTGCTTCAATGCTTTAGAAATCAAAATTAAGTGATTGTTGTACTCTATATATTTAAATCTATTTATTGATCTAAATTTAGTAGAGTGTGTATAGGATCATATTTTGGGCCAATTTAATGAACCTGTCTTATACTGAATTTTTAATTTTTATCGAGTACGATATCTATTATTCAATTTAAAATACATGTTACATAATATTTATTCATATAATTCAAATATATATATATATATATATACCACCTACGTGAATTTACTTATAATTACAAGGATATCATATAATAAATGTTCCTCCATATATATTTAATGAGGAATAATATCTGTGGAACCCGATTATTTTAATGTTAATTATTTTGACAAGAAAAATAAATATATTTATAGTTGGCCTTCACATGGGTTGTTGTTCTTACAACTCCCACAACGGTTACCACGTTCTACCAATCAATAATCGCTCTATAATAATGTATTAAGCTCCATAAAATATTCAAAAAGTTTTTAAAAAATAATAAAATAATCAACATGGTATATTTGTTTTCATTGAATTAAAAATTCTTTACAATTTGATCAAAATCAATAAACAAGAGTCGCCATATTTGCATTTACGTACGTACAACCTTGATCGGCTCCAATCTCCATTAGTGTACTACCAGTTCAGCTGAGTTGCAGGCTCGGATCAGCTCCGACTCGAACTCGGGACGACTCGGTGGTGACCCGCCCACCTTCTTGCCATCTCCATTTTATGTAGTTTTACATAAAAGAATTACAAAGTAAACAATGCAAATGAAGGAATAATTGCTACACTAAACCCATTTCCAATCCTTCTGGAAACTCAACCAAGATCATTGAGTCGTAAGAATTTCCCAGTAATTCACCCGGGTCAAAATCTTACCTTTTTTTTTTTTTTTGGGATATTAATCTGACTCACCAAATGGACTTGTCGGAAAACCCATCCAAGAGTGGTCTGGATTCAGCCAAGAATTTAAGGTTGCTGTGAATGCTCACGTGGCAGTACCTCTGGAAATCCTCGAAACTCATGAAACGGGTGGAGCTGTTCTTAGCGGATTCCGTGCGGGCCAAGTACCGGAGGATTTCCTCGAAGAGAGACTCATCGCAGGGAATGGCTAGCGGGCCGGCGTTGGTGAACCCATACTCTTCCTCCGCCTGGACCAGAAGCTTCTTGAACACTGGGTGGTTTAGGTAAGTCGTTCGGACAACGAACCTCTTGCAGCTCGACCCGACTGTCACCGCCACGTGACCAGCCGGGACGTCGGAGGGAAGGCAGCGCGCCCCGGTTGATGCCTTCTTGCGCCACCGGCGGAGCATCTGGCGGAGGCGTACAATGTGGCGGATTTTGCTGCAGGCAGACATGTTTTGTATGTTGGTTGTGTTTAGAGAGAGAAATATGATGTTGTTCTTCTTCGTGACTGATCAGTTGAAATGAGAGAGTGAGGGGTTTTGATGGTGGGAGGGAGGTGGGTATATATAGTGTTGGGAGGAATTGTGCACCCTTGGTTTTGGTGATAATTACGATAATGGTCTTTCTTGTTTTTAATATTATATCCTTCCTTTGAGTTGCAGGGGAGCGATGTTATCTGCAGTTTTGAGTTTGATTTTTTCTACCTTATTTTGGGGTATTTTAATAAATGTCCTTCTAACTTAGTCACATATTACTATAGTTGCGTAAATAGTCATTCTATTTTTTCAAAGAAGGGCTAAAAAATAAAAATAAAAAGAAGGTCAGATGGAACACTTTTGAAATCAAAATATTAATTTATGTTCGTTAATTTTGGCTCTAACTAATATATGAACTTTGATTTTAAGAATTTTTATATTGATTTTAATTATGTTTTAATTTTGTTCAATTTATGACCTTATACTTGAAATTTGAAAAAAATATAAAAAAATAAAAAAAAGTTATTGACATAGAGGTCAAGTTGCATACATAGCAATTACTAAAATTAAGAGTACCAAGTTAACAATTTCTCGGGATATTTTAAAATTGCAACAAAATTAATCGAGCATATATTGAACACAATTAAGAGTTATAGGTTGTTATGAGATTTACAAAATTAAAAATTATTTATTGAAGATGAATAAAGTTGATGGCATAATTTCCAAAATTCAAAATTTTCTTTTGGTGATGCTTTTGCCAATTTCTGTTATTGGCGTATGGTAGATATTCACACAGTTGTGGATTAACTGTTAAAACTAAGTATATGTGTGTGTATACATTAAATATTATATATATATATATATATATATATATATTTGTAGAAATGATAATAAATATTGCATTGAATAAAATTTTGTAGATATAACATAAATTATAGGGTGGTGAGGTGCATGGGTACGGTATTGTATATAAATCCGGATCCTAGATTTGAAGCAGAAACAATAGGGAAGTGCATTTATATATTATTGAATGGTTTTGCACACTTTATTAATTTTAAGAATTCTAATTTATTAATCCATTCTTGTGACAAATTTGTAATTAGGTCTACTGGAAATGATCAAGAAACATTAACTGAAACAAGATTTAAAATGTAAGTCTTTTTTAGCAAGATGACATTTTTTATTTCAATCAATAGAGATGATAAAAATTTGGCAATGATATGGTTTTCAAATCAATAACTTTGCATGTAACATAAAATTCAACTTCAAGTTTGTTGGACATTATGTTATCAAAGATTTATATATAACTTTGCACCGACATTATATCTTTGCTTATTTTAATACAAATTAAAAAACATAGAAATTAAGCAAGAAATCAACGGTAGTGGTGGGCTTATGGTGTGATTATAAGTTTGTTAAGGATTTTAAGATAAGAGATCGGCTATCTTCCCTTATTCAAATCCTACTAACTTTGACTATCTAACATTTCGTCATTTTACGTTACTCTTTACTGATTTAATATCTATAGTTCACATCATATTCTATTTCATTCCAATTTTTACTATTCATTTGAGTCCCACAAACACTTACATTTCATTACAAACCTTCCGTACATATTTCTAGATGATATTATTTAATCTAGTTTCATATTCATGTTACAAATATACTAAATATATATATATAATAACACTATCATTATATACATTAAGAGCTCTGATAAAATGTAAGAATAGATTAAAATGCAATTTAATATAGATGGTGTTGGATAGTTTTCTAGAAGACATCGCTTTGGACTAAATATATATTCACGCTTAAAACAGTTACATGGATTGTTTATATAAAAACATCAATTTTAATGGGTTTCTTATATTTTTTTAAAGAAAGAAAAGATGCTTTCTATAAATTAAACAAGGCAAAGAAATTAAATAAAATATATTCAACGTTTTATAAATGATTAATCTTTTATTTTATCCCACCAATCTGGCCATGAACCATGTGCAAGACTGTCCCATGTATCCTTTCTTTAGAATTCCCTCAGCTGCCACCCAAAACTTGACTCTTTATAACTTTTTCTACTCCTAATTGCACAGCTCAATCAAGCTTTATTATAATTTCTTGATTTTACAATTTTATCGTGTCTTGACATGTGGGATCCATAATACACACAGCTACGACCTCAGCTTCGATTTTCTATTCCAAATATTACAACATTTTATATCACAATTGCATCAATCACTATAAAAATATTTCATATTAAAAATAAAAATTAGTGACAAAGAATATCGACTAAATAATAATGAAATAAAAGCAGAATAGTGATGGAAAGTGACATAATAAATTTTACATCATTAGTATTTGATTGGTGACGAATTAGCAATCGAATTTTAGAGACATACATAACTTATCTCAATTCCTTTAAGTAATGTTGTGTTTAATTTCATATGAAAGACAAAAATTTAGACTCCATATTTAGAGATCATCTTCAATATTTTAGTGACGAAACATTTCACCTCAAAAACATGATTCCTTTAATTAGAGATAGATATAATGTGATTGAAATGAATGTTTGTGTCTCCTGATTTATTGTTTTTCTTGTTGTGCATGCACTAATATTATTAATGCAATAGAAAATGTTACATTGGTTTGCAGTAGAACATCAGATTTGGTGAGAACCCTCGACATGACCATACATTTTAATGAATTTTTTGTATGTATTTAAATCTTGATTAATTTATGAGAAAAGAAATTGTATATTGAGGTTTTATTTAGAAAAAGTGGAAGAACAAGGGTGAGTAGGAAACCAATGTCAAGGACAAGGGAAAATACATCCCCCCTTAAAGGTATAAGCACACTTAAGTGTCCCACCTGTCAAGATTTAAGGATCAAATCATTTACAGACAATGTTCAATGTTTAAAGCAAATTCGAATACAAACAAAAGTTGAATCTATTTCCCCAACATAATCCAAGGTTATGATGTTAATTAAAAACTTGGATAAATTAATCCTTCGATGGAACTGGATCTTAATATTCTTATTTCCTTGTTTTTTGTATCTTGATAATGAGTTTGAATGATTTGTTGCTATTTACTTACTTGGAGGCACAAATCAGTTGGAAGATTTGAAGACATTATAATGTTGTTGGAAACTTTTTAACTTATACTTAATCGACCAGGTTAAAGTTTTGATCATTAAATAAGAGAATTTTGGTAAGGATTTTGGCCAACCAACATCAAACATTGAGTACCTTTTTTTGTTTTACATTTTGAAATTTGTAATAACTCATTTCCTACACCTATATGCAAACGCACTTTTACTAAACATCTATATTCTAAAACTTGCCATAAATTAGACAAGAAATATATACCCCAAATAAGAGGCCAGAAATAATGTTCAAAGAAAAATCATTGAGAGTTGTTCATTTAACTTACGTTGGACACTATGCCTAATGTTTGGTCATTCATGACCGAACACATAACAAAGTGTTCGTGCAAATCAAGGCCAAAAAGAAAAAGTCATTCAGTCAATAAGAGTCGAATTCTGCTTATCGATTTTTTCAATATGTTTTGTTCTCAACAAATGGTCTAAAATCTTATTAATAAATGATTGATTTTTTTTCATGATGAATTGTTCAAAACTTTCTTCTATGTTGTGTGGTCTGGTGTGTGAGATTGGTGTGCTGAAGCCCCTATTGAAGGTTCATAAGGTTCCATGTGATCAAACTTACGCAAAGATGTAAACCTTTAGTCCAGTTTCAACTTAGTCCTTATCTTTTTCTTTATTATTTTCACTTCCAGTAGTCAAACTGGCATCTCTTCTTAAGTTTTCAACTTGATCTTGAGGTGATTTTTTTATTTTTTATTTTTTTAATTATTTTCACTTCCAGTAATCAAACTGGCATCTCTTCTTAAGTTTTTAACTTGATCTTGAGGTAGAAATCAGTGACTTGCTGCAAGCGCAAAAGTTGACAGGATTTAGGTTTTTTTGTTTTTTTTGCAGAATTAAGGAGTCAAAGTGTTCAAAAATTCGTGAAAAAAAAAAAAAAAAAAAAAAAAAAGACAATTGGAAGTGTGATGGATCTGTTTTGTTTGGTTTGAGTATCTCAATGAAAGCGCTTGATAACATAGAGTCTTGAGAATTAAAAAAAAAATGTGTATAGAAAATTGGTGTAGTGTAGTAAGTAAATTTAATTTCTAAATATGTTTTTTTTTTTGTATGCTTAAAAACAAATGGGGTGAAGACCTATTTTTGTGGTATATTTAAAAACATCCTTAATTTATTTTAAAAGTTTACTCCATTCAAACCAAAAAACAAAATAAAATTAAAATAAAATAAAAGAGATGATAAATGGATACAATCTATCCTAAAATGGATAAAGAGATAATAAACCCAACCATGTTAACTTAGAATCCCTAAACTCGGTTCAATTAATTAATATTTCAATTAAACATATGATGTCTTTGAATGATATTCACCTATGGTGGCCCCTTCCCACCCGACTGTGTTAAGCTCGCTTAAACTTGTATTCGGCCTCGGTCGTGTGTCATGGGCCTTGCTCCTTGTGTATTGGGTTTTGGGATTTATTGTTAAGATGTGGAGACTGATCACCCTTCGACCCTTGGGGTCCCGCCTGGCATCATTAGGTCTATTTCTTTATCAGTTTTAGACCTACAGGAGCCGTTTTGGGTTATATCATTGCAGTTTTGGGTCTGGCCCATTTGGCAGTATTAGGTATTGACAATTGTTATAAATACCTTCTTTGTATCTTGTAAACTCAAGTTGTAACAACAGGTCAATAAAATACCTCTTCCTTTCCGCCGTGGAGGTAGCACAATCACTCTGATTGTGTGAACCACGTAAATCTCTGTGTTGTTTATTATTTCGTGCATTTTCTATTGTGTGTGTATTATCGATTTTACCTTAACAAGTGGTATCAGAGCTATGGCTGACGAAGGGAAGGTTAAAATCGATAAGTTTGAAGGCCAGGATTTTGCCTTCTGGAAGATGCAGATCGAAGACTATCTTTACCAGAAAAAGCTTCATCTACCTTTAGCTGAACAAAAACCAGAAGGGATGTCGGAGGCAGATTGGAACCTGTTGGATCAACAGGCTCTTGGTGTGGTCAGATTGTCATTGGCGAAGAACGTTGCTTATAACATCGTCAACGAGAAGACAACGTTTGGACTGCTCAAGACGTTATCCAATATGTACGAGAAACCCTCAGCGGCAAATAAGGTTTTCTTGATCAGGCAGTTGGTAAACACGAAAATGAAGGAGGGCGCATTCGTAACAGATCACATCAACGAATTTAATTCTATAATATCCAGGTTAGGATCGGTTGAAATTAAATTCGATGATGAAGTTCAAGCATTGTTGTTGTTATCTTCGTTGCCGGATAGTTGGTCTGGAACAGTCACAGTAGTTAGTAGTTCATCTGGAACCACTAAGCTTTCCTTTGAAGGGATTCGAGATCTGATCCTTGGTGAAGATATTCGGAGAAGGAGTGTAGGAGAAAGCCCTAGCAATTTACTGAGTACAGAGGAGAGAGGCAGAAAATCCAACAGAGGGGGTAATGGCAGAGGAAGACCGAAATCAAAATCAAGAAAAAGAGGTCAGTCTAAGACCAGGAAAGACATCACATGTTGGAATTGCAAAGAGAACAGACACTTCAGAAATCAGTGCCCAATACCCGCAATAGACAAAGGCAAGAAGGAGATGAATGTGGCAAAAGATTATAATGATGCCTTGATTTGCAGTGTCGAATGCTCAATTAAATCTTGGATTATGGATTCAGGTGCTTCGTTTCATGCCTGTTATTGCAGAGAAGTGATACAGAATTTCAGACCCTATAGTGGAAAGGTTCGGTTGGCAGATAATAAAAGCCTAGAGATCACAGGTATTGGGGATGTTGTCCTCAAGACTACTTTGGGTACAACCTGGAAACTGAAAAATGTGAGGTATATTCCATACATAAAGAAGATGTTGATTTCGGTAGGACAGTTAGATGAAGAAGGTTACCACGTGAATTTTGGTAACCAGCAGTGGAAAGTATCAAAGGGAAACCTAGTTATTGGTCGTGGACACAAACAAAGTACTCTTTACATGGTTCAAGTGTCTGCAGATGGAGCAAATGCAGCAGTTGAAGATACAGGGTTTCTACACTATGGCACCAAAGGCTTGGTCACATGAGTGAAAAGGGGATGAAGGTGCTAGCTTCTAAAGGGAGAATTCCAGATCTTAAGAATGTGAAAGTTAATTTTTGTGAGCCATGTGTTCTTGGCAAACAAAAGAAACTTTCTTTCGTCAAGACGGGACAACCACCCAAGTCTGGGAAGCTAGAGCTCATTCATTCTGATGTTTACGGACCCAAAAATAGTTTCTTCAGTTGGAGGATCCCGGTTTTATGTTACCTTCATAGACGACTCCACGCGAAAGGTATGGGTTTATTTTCTTAAAAATAAATCTGATGTTTTCTGCACATTTAAAATGTTTAAAGCTGCTGTTGAGAACGAGACTAACTTGAAGATCAAGTGTTTAAAGTCAGATAATGGGGGTGAGTACAGCAAAACAGAGTTCATCGAATATTATGCTGAACATGGTATCAGAATGTTAAAGACAGTTCCAGAAACACCACAGCAGAATGGTGTTGCTGAAAGGATGAACAGAACACTGAATGAGAGGGCTAAGAGCATGAGATTGCATACAGGTTTGCCAAAGATGTTCTGGGCAGATGCAGTCAACACAGCAGCGTACTTGATCAACAGAGGACCCTCAGCCCCCATAGGGTTCAAGATTCCAGAGGAAGAATGGAAAGGTCGAGAGGTATCCCTTACTCACTTGAAAGTTTTTGGTTGTGTTTCTTATGTTCGTATTAAGGATACAGATAGAGATAAACTTGAGGCAAAGGCAAAGAAGTGTACTTTTATCGGGTACGGGTTGGATGATATGGGCTACAGATTTTGGGATAACCACAGCAAGAAAGTTATCAAAAGCAGAGATGTTACATTCAATGAGAATGCCTTTTACAAAGATGATATTGCAGCAGGCTCAAGTAAAAGCAAACAACCTGAAAACAAACAACAGGTGGTGTTTGATGGGATAACAGAAGACGACATAACACAACCTGTTAGAACACTTGAGACAGGTGAAAGTTCAGGAAGCAGTGGGAGCTCAGTTTTTTCAGGAGGTTCTGATAATAGTGGGAGCATTGAAGACAGTGGGAGTTCAGAAACGGTAGTGCCAGAACCAGAAACTCCACATGTTAGACAGTCCACCAGAGTTCATAGACCTCCAGACAGGTATTCTCCATCAGTAAGTTATCTGTTGCTGACAGAGAATGGAGAGCCAGAGTCTTATCTAGAGGCGTTAAGAATGAAGGATTCCATACAGTGGAAGAAGGCCATGGAAGATGAACTAGGCTCACTTGACAAGAACCAGACTTGGTCCTTAGTCAAATTACCAGCGGGAAAGAAAGCACTACAGAACAAGTGGGTGTTCAGGGTTAAAGATGAGGCAGATGGCAGCAAGAGATACAAGGCCAGGTTAGTTGTCAAGGGGTTCCAACAGAAGAAGGGGGTTGATTACAACGAGATCTTCTCACCAGTTGTGAAGATGACCACCATCAGATTGGTTCTTGGTATTGTAGCTGCTGAAGGTTTACATCTGGAGCAGTTGGATGTGAAGACAGCTTTTCTACATGGAGACCTTGAGAAAGACATCTACATGGCACAACCAGAAGGTTTTGTGGTGACTGATAAGAAGAACCTGGTGTGCAAACTGAAGAAAAGCCTGTATGGATTGAAGCAAGCTCCGAGGCAGTGGTACTTGAAGTTTGACAGCTTTATGCAGCGAAATGGGTACACCAGATGTGAGATGGACCATTGCTGCTACTTGAAGAATTGCAGGTCATTTTATATCATTCTCTTATTATATGTTGATGACATGTTGGTGGCTGGATCAGACATGGAGGAAGTTAAAAAATTGAAAGATCAGTTGTCCAGAGAGTTCGAGATGAAGGACTTGGGAGCTGCTAGACAGATTCTTGGCATGACCATAGTCAGAGAAAAAGGAGTTGGTACTTTAAAGCTTTCACAGCAGAAGTACATTCAGAGAGTTTTAGAGAAATTCAACATGACAGATGCTAAAGCCAGAAGCACGCCTTTGGGGAGTCATTTAAAATTCTCCAAGGAGCAATCTCTAAAGATAAATGAAGACAAGGAAGAGATGGCTAAAGTTCCTTATGCCTCAGCAGTTGGTAGTTTGATGTATGCTATGGTATGCACCAGATCGGATATCGCTCATGCAGTGGGAGTTGTTAGCAGATTCATGTCTAATCCTGGTAAGGAGCATTGGGAAGGAGTCAAGTGGCTGTTACGCTACTTGAAAGGCACTTCTGAGGTTGCCTTGTGTTTCAGGAAGAAAAAGGTGGTTTTAGAAGGTTTCAGTGATGCTGATTTGGGAGGATGTACTGACTCGGGCAAAAGCACTACAGGTTATGTGTTCACTATTGGGGGTACGGCAATCAGCTGGATGTCCAGATTACAGAAGAGTGTTGCTCTTTCAACTACAGAAGCAGAGTATATGGCCATTGCTGAAGCGGCCAAGGAGCTGATCTGGTTGAAGAATTTTCTTTCAGAGTTGGGCATGGAACAGGAAGATTATGTCCTATATTGTGATAACCAGAGTGCTATTCATCTTGCGAAGAATCCAGTGTTTCACAGCAGGACGAAACACATTAATTTGCGTTATCATTTCATTCGAGAGCAGATTTCTAATGGCACTCTAAATCTGAAGAAGATCCCTGGTACGAAGAATCCAGCAGATATACTTACCAAGGTGGTGACAACAGAGAAGTTGAAGCTATGTATGGCTTCAACTGGGCTTCTAGAAACTTGAAGAGGAGGTGCGGAAGGGAGAGAGAGAGTTAGTTTGGGTTTAAAGAAGGTACATGGTTGTTTGGATGGCAGCAGAATGTTGATCGAGCCTCCAAGTGGGAGATTGTTAAGATGTGGAGACTGATCACCCTTCGACCCTTGGGGTCCCGCCTGGCAGCATTAGGTCTATTTCTTTATCAGTTTTAGATCTACAAGAGCTGTTTTGGGTTATATCAGAGCAGTTTCGGGTCTGGCCCATTTGGCAGTATTAGGTCTTGACAATTGTTATAAATACCTTCTTTGTATCTTGTAAACTCAAGTTGTAACAACAGGTCAATAAAATACCTCTTCCTTTCCGCCGTGGACGTAGCACAATCACTCTGATTGTGTGAACCACGTAAATCTCTGTGTTGGTTATTATTTCTTTCATTTTCTATTGTGTGTGTATTATCGATTTTAGCTTAACATTTATCAGCTTTGTTTCGGCTCGATTTAGTTAAATCAAGTTATGTCACTTGAAAATAGGTATTGCCTATATATAGGTCCTTGTTGTTGCAAAATAAAAGACATGCAAATGTGCATACATAACATTCTCAACAGAAAACCTCTCTTGCATAAAACTTGTTTTATATATTAGTAAGTGTCTAGTTCTCACACTATTCATGTTCGTTGGTGCTTCTGGGATAGTGATACAACTTCTTAGACGATGAAAGTCATTTCATCTTGGGAACGATATGTTAACCATGAACACTATAAGAGACGTATTTCGTCGTGTGGAGAAAGATTTCACCTCGACTTGACTTTTCCTATTCTTGTTCATAAGCTCATATTATTCCAATGGTGTTTTCATTATAGTTCAATTTTCTCCTGATTTCTATGGTGGTTCGCATCTATTTTCAAATAAATGAGAAGGAGCTTAATCAATTTTATTACTAATATATATTTTATTTAATCTTTGTAAGCTTGTCGCTCCAATCTATTTTATTACTAATATATATCTTATTTAATCTTTGAAAGTCTGTAACACATTTGTTGGGTATTATAACCAACGCTTTAATATTTTGTTTTGTGTAGTTTTAGTTATGCATAATAAAAAGTTTTAGATTTTAATCTTGAATTTAGATTTATTTAAAAAGTTAAATTTTATTTTGCATCAGATTTATAATAATCATGGATTTACTAACTTTTTCCAACTTTCCATTATAATTCATACATCTAGTTAGACAATGTTTGAGTTCAGTATCAAAATTTCAAAAATAATTTATTGGTAAATCTAGAATTGGTTAAGTTATTTTCACATTTTATATTCTACCTTTAGATATATTTAAATATTATCATACTTTAACTATATAATTCATTAGGATATATTTTGAATCAAATAAGACCCCCTTTGTTGAGGGAGTCTATTTTAGGTATGTGTTACATTGAAAGAATAAGTTTATTATGGACTAATGTTATATTGGGAGAAGAAGACTGTTTTGGGCCCTTCTCTCCCCGAATATATACTACTTGCTCTGTAACTTAGAAATCAATATGTACTCTATGTAGGCAGTTTATACTCTGAATATCCTTAAAATAATAAAATGTTCATTTCCTCTGTTCGTTGATGTAACTAATACATTGTTGGTGAACCACGTAATATTTGTGTTCGTTTTTTACTTCCACTTTTGGTTCTTTCTTCTATCTAGTTATAAAAAACTCATATCAAAGCCACATTCATATTCTAATGAGAAATATGTATGCATTGAATGTGAAGATGGATAAGTTTACAAGGTATGGCATATCAAGAAGCAGGCCTTGTTATCTAAGAAGTCATCGGATATCGACACCACTAAGATGGCCAGTGTGGAGGAGAAGACACACTCAATGATTAAGTTATATCTCGTAGACGATATCATCATTGAGGTTGCACAGGAGGAAAGTGTGGTTGGTATGTGGTTAAAGCTTGAGAGTTTTTATATGACAAAGTCTTTAACTAATAAGTTGCTTTTAAAGCAACGCCTATTCAGTTTGCGAATGTAGGAAGGTACGAAAATTAGAGATCACTTAGATCAGTTAAACATAATTTTGTTAGAATTATGTAATATTGATGTTAAAGTGAAAGATGAGGATGTTCACTTATTATATTGGTATCTTTAACATCATCATTTGAGAATTGTGTGCAATCTCTTATTGTTGGAAAAGATATTGTTTCTCTAGAGGCGGTTCTATCCATACTAGAGATTTGCGCCATAAGACGATTGGTGCAGATACAAATAATCAGGTTGCTTGGCTAACAGTCATTGTAGGTAATAGAACGGAAAACTTAAAGAAGAAGAAATTCAAGAAGTCAGTATGTAAGGGTCTTATACCTGATGATGTTTGTAACTATTGTAAAAAGACGGAACACAGAAAAAATGATTGTCCAAGAAAGAAGTAGCAAGATAAATATGGTTTATGCTATTATAGCAGCAGAAAGCACCAATTCTGAAGATGATATTACTCTTGTTGCTGATGAACAAACATGTCAAAGGGATGTATGGGTTCTTGATTCATGGGCATCTTACCATATATGTCCACGCAGAGAGTGGTTTACAACATATGAGAACATAGATGGAGATATTGTTTCTGTTAAGATTTGAACGTGTCAAATTGATTTAGAAGATATGTTTTGCCGGTTTCTTCCATGTTAAAAGATACAGATAAGATTCACAAGATTGGGCATCAAGAAATATCCCCACAAATTAGGAAAGCAGTTGAAGACCGAATCAAAATTCTATCCTGGTGGGGAGATGGTTGAGAAAAGAAAGGAGAAGTGGAGAATGCCATTACACGAACGTGGGTTTGTGAAAGAAGGAAAGAAGAAAAGAAAGGGAACTGAAGAGTCCTATAAATATAACGAATGGAGAAAGCAGAAAAGGCACTGTACAAGATTATATATGTCTGTATAATAGAGACGTATGTTACTAAGAAAGTTGCCGTCACTCTGACTCCAACATCCTGCGTTGTTCAGCGACAGATTACTTTTAATCTTGTTGCTGTCGATTTTTCAACAGAGAGTTCGAGTGATACACTGTTTCTTTAAGTTTACTTTCTTAGTTAGTTTAGTCGACTTGAAATTCATATTGGATTTCAAGTATGTTAAGAATCGTTTGAAGAGATACACGATTCGTTTTTGTAATTCACTTTATATTAGTGGATAATTTTCGCCCTGTTGGCTTCACAAGTCATTCTTGACTTGTGAATATTTTATTTCGAGTTACTCTCGCCTATTTCCATTCAGCACCATACTTTCAAGTGGTATCAGAGCCATCACTTGATACACTAAGTGTGGTTCTGGAGTTTTGGTGCTATAATGGAAATCATGAGTCTTCCACGTTCTCTGGTTCTTTCTAAAGAAAATTTTGACAATGTTCAATGCCGAGCCTGCAGAGGATTCGGCCACTATGCAAACGAATATGCTAACGTACTTCGGAGACATGTTAAGTCAATGTGGATATCTCTCAGTGAAGAAGAAATTGATGAAATGCATCCAATAGAAGAAGAAATAAAAACCGATGCGCTGCTAACATCAATCCATGAATTTTCTGATGATAAGGAGATACTTACCCCCTCAAGTTTGAACACTTCATCCGACAGGTACAATTTCTTCTCTAATTCTGATTTTAACTATTTTAATGGCTGTATGAGTGATGCAGAATTATTAGAGGAAGAGGAAGATGAGCATATACTCAAGGAAATTCAAGCAGTTCAAGATGAACTGCTCAAGAAACTGGAATTACGACAACAAGAAACAGAAAACATGATCAAAGAAAATGAAGAACTGAAAAATATCGTCTCCAAATTGGAAGCGGCGCTCACGAAGAAGGATGTCCAACTAAGCAAGCTAGAAATTGATCTCGAAATTGCAAATGAAACATTCAGGAAACTGAATTCAGGTACCTCTAGACTTGACGAAATATTGACTGTTGGTAATGTAGGTCACTCAAGAATTGGATACCTTGAAAATTCTGTTGTAGGTAATGCATGCAAACGAACATCTAATAAAAATCCCATAGTTTTTGTTAAAGAAAGCAGCAATGTGCAGAAAATGGTAGACAATGAGAAATTAGTCAAAAGAAAAAAGAAATATGTCCGTCATTACTGCTACAAACCAGGGCACATACGACCCTACTGTCAAAAATTGAAAACTGATCTATCATTGAAACACATGTTGCCGCAAATGTTGCACAACATTCGTCACAACATCGTGAAACAGAAAAATACAGCCGTCTGTCAAAATCTAAAATGGGTCTGTAAACCAAGTTTTTCATGTAATGTAGTCTTCACTGCTCTTAAGAATAACCATTCAGAGTCTTGGTATTTCGATAGTGGCTGCTCAAGACACATGACAGGTTCAAAAAGGTATCTTACCAACTATGAATCATTCCAAAAAGGAACAGTAAAATATGGTGGAGGAGCTCAAGGAAAAATCATAGGAAAAGGAACCCTCTCTGTTGATGGTTTCCCTAACCTTCGAAATGTTGTACATATGGACGGACTGATGGCCAACTTGATCAGTATAAGTCAATTATGTGACGATGATCTTCAGGTAAAATTCAACAAAGATAAATGTGAAGTATTTGACTCGGCAAATGTTTGTGTAATGACAGGTAAAAGATCTAGTGATTACTGCTATTTGGCTGGAAGAAACTCGACATGCAATATTACCCAGACTGATGAGACAACCCTTTGGCACCAAAAGCTGGGACATGCAAACCTTAGAAACATTAACAGATTGATAAGATTAAATGCTGTAAAAGGTTTGCCCAATCTTGAGAAAGGTAAGCAGATTGTGTGTGGAGAATGTCAAAAAGGTAAACAAACTCGAGCCTCTCACGAACATATGAAGTTTATAGGTACTACTCAAAACTTTGAACTGATCCATATGGACCTCATGGGTCCAATCGAAATTGAAAGCTTAGGTGGTAAAAGTTAATCATATGTTTTAGTTGATGATTTTTCCCGATATACGTGGATAAACTTTCTTAGAGAAAAATCTGAAACATTTGATGTGTTTAGAAAACTGCATGCTATGTTCAAAAATGTGAATGGTTCTTTCACATCACGTATAAGGTCTGATCATGGTAGAGAATTCGAAAACTCATTATTTTCAAACTTTTGTGATAAACTAGGCATCATACATGAATTTTCTGCCCCTAAGACGCCTCAACGGAATGGTGTAGCTGAAAGAAAAAATAGAACCTTGCAAGAAATGGCTCGTGTAATGATTAGCTCCAAAAACCTCTCTAAAAGATTTTGGGCCGAAGCCCTTAACACTGCCTGTCACATCTCCAATCGCGTTTTTTAAGACCCGGCACACACATGACTCCATATAAAATTTTAAATGGACGTAAGCCAAACTTGAAATACTTTCATGTTTTTGGATGTCTTTGTTATGTTCTGAATTATCGTGATAAACTCACAAAATTTGATTCTAAAAGCGACAAAGGATTACTTCTCGGATATGGTCTTAATAGCCACACTTATCGAGTACTTAATCTCAGAACGAAAACCATTCAGGAATCTGTAAATGTTGTATTTGATGATTTTTCTGATCTGGCAGGAAAAACAGAAGAAGACAATACTGATAATTATCTGGAACCCAGACAAATCGCACAAACTGAACGAAAGTCGATTCTGGATGTTGAACAAAATATTGAACCACACTCGGAACCAACATTACCTTCGAATCCAGAAATAGAAACCGAGCCACTAATATCAGAAAACACCACCACTCAGCATATTAAAAGAAGAGATCCACCAGGAAGGATAAGGAAAAACCACCCAATCACACAAGTAATCGGAGATGTCCATGAAGGAATTACAACTCGACGGAAGGAACCTGTCAATTACAGAGATATGGTAAAATTTGTTTGCTTTTCATCCATATTTAATGAACTAAATTTGTCCTGCTTTGTATCTAAAATTGAACCAAAAAATATTTCTGAAGCTTTAAAGGATAGTTTCTGGATAGATGCAATGCATGAAGAATTAAATCAATTCACCAGAAATGATGTATGGTATTTAGTTTCCCGACCCAAAGAGATCAATATTATAGGAACTAAATGGATATTTAAAAATAAATCTGATGAATCTGGTAATATAGTTAGAAACAAGGCAAAGTTAGTAGCTCAAGGCTATACACAAGTAGAAGGAGTTGATTTTGATGAGACATTTGCTCCTGTTGCTAGAATAGAATATATTAGATTGCTTTTAGCCCTTACTTGTTACATGAAAATAACTCTTCATCAAATGGATGTCAAGGCTGCTTTTCTAAATGGAAATTTAAAAGAGGAAGTTTATGTCGAACAACCTAAAGGGTTAGAGGGCCCTAATAAGCCTAATCATGTATACCGACTTAATCGAGCCCTTTATGGCTTGAAACAAGCCTCTAGAGCTTGGTATGGAAGGTTAAACGAATTTCTTCTAAACTTTGGTTTTTCGAGAGGTGAAGTAGACCGTACCTTGTTTATAAAAAGATCAAATCATGATATATGTGTAGCTCAAATCTATGTTGATGACATAGTCTTTGGATCTACATCCAAAGCAATGCTTCATGAATTTGTGAAAGCCATGTCATCAACATTTGAGATGAGTGTGGTTGGAGAATTGTGCTATTTTTTAGGCTTGCAGGTGAAACAGAGCTCTGACGGCATTTTCATATCTCAAAGCAAATATGCTCGCAACCTTGTTCAAAGATTTGATCTGAAAAATGCCAAGCACATGGAAACGGCAATGGGATCGACTCAGAAGCTCTGCACCGACGATGTTGGACAAAATGTTGATCCAACATTATACAGATCAATGATAGGCAGTCTACTGTATTTGACAGCAAGCCGTCCAGATATCATATACAACACCTGCATTTGTGCTCGCTACCAGACGTGCCCTAAAGAAAGTCATCTAAAAGCTGTTAAAAGAATAATCAGGTATGTTGCTAGAACTTCTAACTTAGAAATTTGGTATTCTAAGCACACAAACACGAACTTGGTAGGATTTAGTGACTCTAACTGGGCAGGGGATATTGATGACCGAAAAAGTAATAGTGGTGGATGTTTCTTTCTAGGAAATAATCTAGTCTCCTAGCACAGCCGAAAACAGAACTGTGTCTCCCTCTCTACTGCTGAATCTGAATATGTAGCAGTAGGAGGGTGTTGCACACAATTATTGTGGCTCAAACAAATGCTAGAAGACTACGGTTATCCTAGTGATACTCTTGTTGTTTTCTGTGACAACTCTAGTGCAATTAATATCTCAAAAAATCCTGTTCAACACTCACGCACTAAACACATAGACATTCGTCATCACTTTATTCGAGATTTGGCTCAAACAAATGCTAGAAGACTACGGTTATCCTAGTGATACTCTTGTTATTTTCTGTGACAACTCTAGTGCAATTAATATCTCAAAAAATCCTGTTCAACACTCACGCACTAAACACATAGACATTCGTCATCACTTTATTCGAGATTTGGTAGAAAAAAATCTTATTCGATTAGAATACGTTAATACTGAGAGTCAAATAGCAGATATATTTACCAAAGCTCTTGATTTTGAGAGATTTTCCAATCTTAGGAAGTCTCTTGGCCTATGTGTTATGTGAAAAATACTCCATCCAATCTGTACATCAACCTGTAAATACATGTGTATTCTACCTCTATGACTTCCTTGGTAAATACTAAAATGTTCCTTTCCTCTGTTCGTTGATGTAACTAATACATTGTTGGTGAACCACGTAATATTTGTGTTCATTTTTTACTTCCACTTTTGGTTCTTTCTTCCATCTAGTTATAAAAAACTCATATCAAAGCCACATTCATATTCTAATGAGAAATATGTATGCATTGAATGTGAAGATCGATAAGTTTACAAGGTATGGCATATCAAGAAGCGGGCCTTGTTGAAGCAGCAAGGGTTGTGGGCATCGTTATCTAAGAAGTCATCGGATATCGACACCACTAAGATGGCCAGTGTGGAGGAGAAGACACACTCAATGATTAAGTTATGTCTCGTAGACGATATCATCATTGAGGTTGCACAGGAGGAGTGTGCGGTTGGTATGTGGTTAAAGCTTGAGAGTTTTTATATGACAAAGTCTTTAACTAATAAGTTGTTTTTAAAGCAACGCCTATTCAGTTTGCGAATGTAGGAAGGTACGCAAATTAGAGAACACTTAGATCAATTAAACATAATTTTATTAGAATTATGTAATATTGATGTTAAAGTGAAAGATGGGGATGTTGTCTTATTATGTTGGTATCTTTAACATCATCATTTGAGAATTGTGTGCAATCTCTTATTGTTGGAAAAGATATTGTTTCTCTAGAGGAGGTTCTATCCATACTAGAGATTTGCACCATAAGACGATTGGTGCAGATACAAATAATCAGGTTGCTTGGCTAACAGTCATTGTAGGTAATAGAACGGAAAACTTAAAGAAGAAGAAATTCAAGAAGTCAGTATGTAAGGGTCTTAAACCTGATGATGTTTGTAACTATTGCAAAAAGACGGAACACTGAAAAAATGATTGTCCAAGAAAGAAGTAGCAAGATAAATATGGTTTATCCTACTATAGCAGCAGAAAGCACCAATTCTGAAGATGATATTACTCTTGTTGCTGATGAACAAACATGTCAAAGCGATGTGTGGGTTCTTGATTCATGGGCATCTTACCATATATGTCCACGCAGAGAGTGGTTTACAACATATGAGCACATAGATGGAGATATTGTTTCTGTTAAGATTTGAACGTGTCAAATTGATTTAGAAGATATATTTTGCCGGTTTCTTCCATGTTAAAAGATACAGATAAGATTCACAAGATTGGGCATCAAGAAATATCCCCACAAATTAGGAAAGCAGTTGAAGACCGAGTCAAAATTCTATCCTGGTGGGGAGATGGTTGAGAAAAGAAAGGAAAAGTGGAGAATGCCATTACACGAATGTGGGTTTGTGAAAGAAGGAAAGAAGGAAAGAAAGGGAACTGAAGAGTCCTATAAATATAACGAATGGAGAAAGCAGAAAAGGCACTGAACGAGATTACATTTGTCTGTATAACAGAGATGTATGTTACTAAGAAAGTTGCCGTCACTCTGACTCCAACATCCTGCACTGTTCAGCGACAGATTACTTTAATCTTGTTGCTGTCGATTTTTCAACAGAGAGTTCGAGTGATACACTGTTTCTTTAAGTTTACTTTCTTAGTTAGTTTAGTCGACTTGAAATTCATATTGGATTTCAAGTACGTTAAGAATCGTTTGAAGAGATACACGATTCCTTTTTGTAATTCACTTTATATTAGTGGATAATTTTCGCCCTGTTGGCTTCACAAGTCATTCTTGACTTGTGAATATTTTATTTCGGGTTACTCTCGCCTATTTCCATTCACCACCGTACTTTCAATTTCTATGACCAACAGTATTTTCTGCAAAGCTGTTGGTATAAGCTCGATTAAAATATGGACACATGATGGTAAAGTTTGCAAATTGAACAATGTTAGGCATGTTCCACTCATGATGAAGAGTATGATTTCATTAAGTCTTCTAGACAGCAAGGGTTCAGTTTCAAAGATGAAAATGAAGTGTTATATGTCTGCAAGGGTTCTAGTGTGGTTCTGAAAGGTGTTATGCATGGTACTTTGTATTTGCTGCAAGGTTGTACGTTGTCTGGTTTTGCTATTGTTGCATCATTTGAGGTTCACGAGGAGAATATGACTAAGCTATGGCATATGAGGCTTGGGATCTTGTACGACAACCTGAGGGAATGCCACCTACTGAGGGTATAAAGTATGAGGCAGGGGTAGTTGCAAAAGGGTTCCATTACAAGGAGCGGATAGGCTACAATGAGATTTTATCACTAGTGATCAGACACACGTCTATTAGGGTGCTACTAGTAATGGTTGCACATTAAAATCTGGAGCTTGAACAACTAGGAGTGAAGATAACTTTCCTACCTGGAGAGTTGGTGGAAGATACTTACATGACTCGACAAGATGGGTTCCAAGTTCCTTGAAACGTGGACCATGTATGCAAGTAGAAAAAATATTTGTATTGACTAAAGCAGACTCCTAGGCAATGGTACAAGAGATATGATGGCTTCATGATAGAGATTAGCTACAACGGGAGTCCCTATGATTGTTATGTGTATCAAAACAAGTTTCCAAATGGTTCATATATTTATCTGGTCCAGTATGTAGATGATATGTTGATAGCTATTGAAAACAAGTCAGATATTCAGAAGCTGAAGGGTTTCCTAAGTGCTGAGTTCAAGATGAAAGATCTGGGTGCTGCAAAGATGATCTTAGGAATGAAGATGTATAGGGATATAAAGTAGAAAAAAATAATAATAATCTTATCACAGAAATGTTACATTCATAAGATATCATTGTCTGCAGCATTTGCACGAAAATTTAGAGTAAGAGTACATGTCACAAATTATCTATACTAGTGCAGTAAGAAGCTTGATGTATGTTATGGTTTACACTATACCTGATCTTGATTATTCACAGTGTTTAGTCACTAGTAATTCAGATTCAAATTATTCCAAAAATGTTAACAATAAGAGGTCTATGATTGGTTGCGTGTTCACTCTTGGTGGTTCTATTGTTTGTTAGAAGGCTAATTTGTAACCTCAGTAAGTTTGTCTACTACAAAAAAACAAAGTACGTGGCATTGACAGAAGCTGCAAAAGAGGAAATCTGGTTGAATGGACTAGTTAGTGATCTTGGCCTACATCATGATCATACAGTTGTATATTGTGACAATCTTTGTGCAATATGTTTGCCAAGGATCAGGTTCATCACGAGAGAATTAAACATATAGATGGGAGATATCATTTCCTAAGAAGTGAGAAGATGATTAAGCTGAACAAAGTAGGTACTGCGAATAATCCTGCTGATATGTTTACCAAGCCTATTCTGCTTAGTAAGTTTCAACACTATTTGGACTTATTAAATATTAGAAGGTGTTAATTGCCCTTTGGGGCCAATCTAAGGCTGGGGAGATCTATTTGTACATCTGGCATTATTATGGTGCATTTAGTACATTTGTTTCTGTGAAAATAATTCAAGTCAAGATGGAGATTTGTTAGAATATGTCTCGAATCTGATAAGACTCTTTTTTTTTTTTTAGGGAGTCAATTCTAGGCATCTGTTGAAGAAATATGTCTTGAACCAATATTATAATGAGAGAAGTAGTATGTTCTGAGCTCTTCTCTCCCTCTGTATATACTACTTGTTCTGTAGACTAGAATCAATTTGTACTTTGTGTAGGCAGTGCGTAATTTGAATATTCTCAAACCAATAAAAAATTTTCTCTCCTCTGCCTGTAGATGGAATCAACACATTGTTATTGAACCACGTAAATCTTTATGTTCATTTTTTACCTCAATTTTATGTTCTTTATTGCCTTTGGCTATAATTTTTTTTAAATTAGTGCTTGTGTATCAATTACATCGTGCACCTGATCTATTGTACATTTGTTTAACTAAAAAGTATTATTTGTTTACTTAAAAAATATTATTACTTTTTTAAGGCAACAAATCAATAATAATATCTTCAAGAAAACAAGTAATATTTGTTAGTTAAACAAGTAATATTATAGATTATGTTGCATTATAGAACGGATGCACATAAGTTTTGTGTTATTAAATAAATTTACAATTTTAAGATCTTAACTGATTAAGATTTTATTAAAATTTTAATTTTAATCAAAGAGGTATAGATTCTAAACACAACTCTATGTCTCATATATAAACTTCATTTTGGTTTGTAAAAGTTTTATTTTAATTTTATTCTTTGTATTTATTTAAATACGTTCATATTCTAATTATAAAATTTAAGTTATAGTGTCAGATCTAATTAAAACTCTCAAATTATAGTGATAGTTTTATATTTAAAAAATTAGCTATTAGTTACCTACTCTAGCAAATAAATAGATGTGTATTAAAACATAGGTGTGTTATAGAATTACCCTTCTAACATAATATAATTAGCATCTTTCCCCTGAAAAAAAAAATTATATATATAAAAGGGATAATATATGTTTATAATAGGTCCACTGCAAATAGTTGGCAGAACTTTTTCAGGAAAAATGTCTAGCTTCGAAAATGTGTTTGCTAATGAATTTAGAACTTTCACGGGCCCACCAACCACTCTCCACTCTATATAAGTATATAAAATTTAATGTTTGATTTTTTAAATTATTTGCTTTCTTTACAATACAAAAGTCTAATAATATTTTTTGTCGTATTACCTTAACTATGTGCATCCATCCTTATTATTTTTAAAATCTTTTTTCTTTCAAAAAAGTTATTTATTCGAAGAAATAATATCTTATATTATTGGCTAAAGTTGAATTTAAATTATTTATTCATATAAATAAATTATTTATTGTTGAATAAATCAAATTAATAAAGAAATAAAATTTTATAATTTATTAAAAATTTGTAAATTTATTGAACCGACTAAAATAATAAATTATATACTCTAAGAAAATATGATTCTGAATTTAGTGTGATGGAGTACATCAATTTCTACTTTATATTCAAAAAAACAAAAGAATGGATTTGGTCTCTTACTCTGTTTTGGCTTTATTTAATGTAAATGGAAACTTTTGACGCAGGCATCATTGGTCACGACAAAACTCCAGCAAGCTCAGTTTATGAGGTGTAATACTTTTCTTTTTTTTTTTTTAAATTATCGCCGTACGTAATATAATTTTAAAATTTTTTCAATGAATTAATAATCATCCATGGAAAGTCGTCGCCAAGAAATATAAAGTTGTATTTAAATGAATATATTATTTATTTTATTTTACACTATACACATTATATGATAAATGCATGTAATGATTTAAGTTTTTCTTCAATGAATTAGTAACTATTCTATACTTGTAACATTACAATAGAGATTGAGTTCATTTTCGAACAACTACAAATTTATTTTGTATAATTAATTGTCACATTTATCAGACACTTAACACAAATTAATAAATTGTTTGCATTGACACTATAAACTAGTAAACACAAACAATAAGAAGTTTATCTTTATTCCGCTAAATATACTTCAAGTTTCAAGAAAGGATATTATTTAATCAACGAGCATAGATGTAAATACAATTTTATATCAAAATCCTATTAATTAATATCATGTTACAATTTTTTTCATTCAAACATTGTTAGGCAAATGAGTTAAATTTCATCATACTATAATTTAGTGAACTTGATTATGTTCTAAATGTTGGAATTATACATCAAGTAATTAGTTATAAATAAATCAAATGAGTATGCTTCATCAATCATTATAAATTAATCTTTATGATAATAATACATGATGGAGAAACTAATAATCTTGCAAGCAGAACTATACCTGAATGCATAATCAATTTGTAAGAAGACATACATACATTTATAATTGACTTATATGAAGTTTAGTATAATCTTCAAAATAATCAGATTCACCCCTTCTTCATCTATTTACAGAGAAAAGATAAAATGTACAATGACATATCCAGATATTGAAAAATGAGGGTATGGTAGCTTATCAAAATATTATTTAATATTTTTTTCATCTAAATAAATTATATTTAAATAAACATTTACATGTACTTTTTTTTTTTTTGTTGACCAAGAAAGTACTTAAACTCATAGAAGATATAATAAAAAATATTATCAATTTTTCTTATTCTTTTTTTTTTCCTTCTATCTTCAAGGTTATATTAAAGCAATGATTACTAATCAATTACCTAGATCTCAAAATAAGTTGATGACAATTTCAAAGATATATGACCAAGAAAATTAATTAACTATAAGTTATAGAATTAATTATGAATAAAAATTATTGATGAGGAACACAAGACAATAGAGCAAAAACAAACAATTTAATTTAATTGATAAGAAGTTATATCAATGTCTTTAATTCTAGATTTTTTTTTTGTCATTAGTTCTTAAAGTTGAATCAAAGAATAAATAAAAATGATTCATATACTAAATTTGAACAGGGTTTATTGATTTCTAACTACAAAAAAATTAAAATAATTGAATTAAACAAATACTTTATGTTAGTTAGTTATTGATGTTTGGGAACCACAACCCCACCTTACAACAATAAGTTATTTCAAAAAAATTAATTTCTTATAAATTGAAAATTTCTTATGATATTTACACATAAAGTTAATAATTATTTAAATTCATAAAGTCTCGCTTAACTAAATTTTATAAGACATTTTTAATTAAACTACAATAAAGTAATTACACACATTTAGTTTGGCATAAATTAATCAATCTAAACAGTTGTTTTTGGGCCCCGTTATTTCTTCCTATATATACATACATATATATATATAATTTAGGACATCTAATGTGTGTAGCTGGGGTGTGGCAGTGAACAGTCTCAGAGATTGTACGGTAATTCGAAATGAGGCACACGTGCACATAGCACAGTAAGGATGTGATAGAACGCCGCGTGTCCCCTTAATCACATACGTTAATGAAGGATTAACCTGCCTCACTTGTCTTAATACGTCCATTATGGTACCCTATTATTTGGATTTTCCATATTCATATTCTATTAATTAACGCCGACAATCTCTCTATTTTTAATGCATATTACTATAAATTATGAGCCTTTTGGATTAAAAGGGATCCATTCATATTCTCTGAGTTGTGTTTCCAGATTTTTAATTCATGCAGTTTTTGGATTATATTCGAATTTTATTTATTTATTTACATTTTTATGAATATTTTAGTTGATTAATCCAAATGTTCGATTTTGATCCGATAATGTTGTGGATAAGCAACAACAAGGCAGAGATTATACAGACAGCATAAACGTGATCATCTGCAGTAATAAATCTTGCTGCTTAACGTTTGACTCAAGGTTTGAACCACTTGTCATGTGGATTTTACTTTATTTTGTCTTTTTAAGGTTAAATCAAGCCTTCTTTTATATTTTCTTTTTATAAACAAAAAATTGTATATTCATTGAATACAGCTTACTTGCCTGCTATTAAAAGAATTGTGTACTTCCTTGGTATATTCGACTATTGTGCTTTTTTTTTTTTAATCTAATTTTTGTATTTTGACAAAAAAAAAATGTGTGAAGATATACAAGTTGAATGCTACGGGTATGCCTAGTTTTTTGCATACCTAGTGCATAATATGTAATTTATTAAGTAATAATTTTTGTAAGTAAATTAATAATATTCTTTGTATAATAAATAATATTATAAATTAAAAGTAATATTTTTAATGTAATATTTAATACCTTTAAAAAATAACAAATAATTGTTATGCAAACAAACTATATTTATTGATCAAACAAGATAGTATGAGATGTGCAACTCTAATAGCATGGTGTCCCCCATTGAACATGAGTTTTTGCATTTTACTATTTGTAAAATTACTAAACTTTTTTATTCTATTCTAAAATGTCTCATTTCATAGATCATCACACAAAGCGTTGGTAGAGTATACACAAATACAATATACGTGCTACTCATTTGAAAAAGAAAATGAAGAATAATAATAATAACAACAACAACGATGACAATAACAATCACCAACTGCTTTATATATCATAATAAATTTACTTTTAAAAATATTTTTTATCTCAAAAAATTGAATAACTTTTAAAATTTAAAAATCTTATTTTATTAGTCAAAGTATAAAAAAAAAAATTAACTTTTTTTATTTCATAAACAAATTTAAGTTATATCAACAAGTAAAAAAAGTTTTATAAGTGCTGATTTATAATTTTTAGATGATAGCATTTGTATTAAATTTACTTAAACTAAAAAATTGTACTCTTGTGAAATATACTTTTACTTTCGGATAGAGGTTGTATTTCATTTTATAACATTCTAGGTGGTCATTTTTGTTTCACGGACTGAGATCTTTTATTCAATTTTGTCTTTCATCTTCTATTTTAAAATAATTATCATACAACACGTATGAAACACCGAGTAGAATAGTAGATTCAAACCCCCGTTTCTACCAACATGTGCAAACTTATCCATAAATGGGGAAGAGATAATCTTTTATGCAATGTTTTTTCCTCTCAAATTGTGATATTTTCACTTAATTGGTGGTGTGTTTATAATTTAACGACAAAGCTTTCAGATAAGAACAGCCTGTTTAACATAAGTTAATTAATCGTTCGATTGTTGTTTTGCTTACGGTATATTTAATTAACTCCTTAATAATTAATTAGAGTTTATAGATTAAGAAAGACAGAAATAAGCCAGCAAATTAGTATTTGTTTGGTAGCAGTGAGTTGTAATAAATATATGATAATGTTTGGTGGGAAGAAGACGTGTCTCAAACTAATAACAACACCCAAATTAAGATTCTTAATGACGGAAATTACGTACACTACAGATTCAAACTAATTATTCATGAGAAGCCACTTTCTTTTTAATTTGTCAATTATAGTGTATCAATCAATTCCTTCCCAAAAAGCAAGACCTAGAAAGTTTTATCCAATTTTTTAAATTCTTTTTACTTGTATTTGAATTTACTTGAAATGTCGCTTTTTGTGGAAATTCGTTGGAAGAAGCTTTAACAACATCAACAACAATAATAATACGGATTCAATTATATTTTGAAGGAACATAAGTAGTGAAAATTGCGGGTTTGAATCCTCTATGCCATTTATTGTTCTACATTATATTTCAAATTATTTAATATATAATATGTGTTATTTATTTTATTATATATATACATGCTGTATAATTATTATTATTTTAGAATTAAAAAAATGCAAAACAGAAGATCTCGACCCAAAATTGTAAATAAAAGAACAGGGCATTGCTTTGCTGTTAGTGAAATTCACTACATAAACTTGAGATGGTAAACTCGAGCTTCACATACTCAAGAGTGACTGAAAGAACTTGATTATACACACAATATAATCAAGTTCTTTCAATGTCGCTTAGTTAACTTAATTATTACAATTCATAAAATTTCATTAGTAAGTCATCAATTTGTATTTATATTTTTCTTATTTACTTGTTATTTTATCTATCATATAATATTTAATTCTTAATTACTTTGTCATAAATGCATAGGCAAATCTCACCTATTTTTTTTTTAAAAAAATTCAAATAGAATTTATTATTTTCGGAGAATATGTTTACAATACGTACGTAGGGCTCTCTCTTTTTTTTTTTTAAATATATTTTTGAAAATATGGTTAGACCGCTCCTAATAGTTTCACTTTTATCACCTTTTAATCTCACATGAGTTAATCTTCAAAAAAATTATACCCCCTCCGCGTCTTCGCAACAAGAGTCTTATTTGTCAACATCATGAGTTCAAAAGTTAGATCTAGTCTAATAATCGATAAATTCTTTAAATACTTTTGCTTATTAAAATTCAAAAGCTTAGACATTAAATTGACAGCTCATTTCTTCAATTATTAATGATTCGTACTGTTTAAGCTAAACTTGGTCATTATGTGAAAAAATGCAGGGGGTGGGGGTGGGGTAATAAAGCTAATTTGGTCGTGCAAATCCGCCTCATTCAACAAAAAAGTACCGAAAGAGGTGCGTTAAGTACGTACTGTGTAATAATACCTTAAAACTTTTCAACAACACTGAATCCTAACGTAGGATGTTGTAGATCAGTAACGCACGCTCAAACCAAAAAGCTTACAACTTGCTCCAGCTTTTCCGACCATTTGTTTTGGGGGCGGTGGGTGCCCAGAATCTCCCACCCTCCTCCATTACCAAATTAAGATTCTTTACTGCCTACTTTGTTCCTTTCCCAATGTTGTTTCCACTTCCTCAACATATTTTGTTCTTTCCATACTTCATTATATAAAAATTATATTATTTGAAGATTTTTGTAATTTCAATTAACCCATCATGTCATTTACAATCCATTAGCACCAAATATAAGACGCGTCTACCATAAGCATGTGAGTTGTTCTAGTGTCTTTTATATGTTTTACAATGATTAACAAGTGATAAAAAGCCGTTTCAATGTTTTATAAAATTGACGAATTTGAAAAAATATGTGATTTTATAATTTTCTTTTTGAAAAAAAGTCATGAAAGCCGCTACTTGTTCAAGACTTTTATGCTGTTCTTTTTTATTGAATATTTTCCCAAACTTCATATTTTCAAAGCATTTCTAGCCATTTCTTTATTTTAAAAGGTTGTTTGAATTAGTGCTATAACAAGATGGATGTAAGGACAAAATCAAATACCCTTCGAGGTGATTTGTCAAGGTGGTGTCTGAATTTTTTATTTAGAAGGAGAATTGAGTGTGAAAACTTGAAATAATTTTATATCTAAGTAGTTTTAAAATTGGCGATAATAACTTTAATAAATAAAGAAAATATGTGATAAAATTATTCAAACAAAAGCAGAAGATCTATCACAAATTTTTAGCTTTAAACCCACCAATTCAAATAGAAATAGTATAAATAAAATATAATTTATAATTTAAATTCAACACAAACATAAAAATTAGTTGAGGAATCGTTTATGTTTAACTCAAGTACAATAATCAATTTGAGGAAACCAAATATTTCCTTTTGGAAAAAGAACCGAATATTTCTTCATTTCTTCTTTAGGTAAAAGCAAACTTCATAAATCAAGAAGAAAAAGAATAAGAAATATCTAGTAGATCGTTCATATAGTTTGAAGGTTTGACCTAACAATAAGAAATCCGGAAAAAACAAAAAGCTGACGTAATGCTGGATTCAATGCAAAGAACATTGCTTCAAATTCAAAATTGATGTTGTTTGACGATTAAATAATATTCGATTAAAAAAATTATTTACTGATAAAATAATATTTTTCTCTTATTTGTAAACATGAATTGGGCATATAAAGATGTTTAATCTTAACATTTTATTAGTCATTTATTGTGTTGTATTTTTTTAATTTTGAAACGGTTACATTAAAGTTTACTTAAGGCTATTTGAGACTTGAGGCAATTTAAACAAGACATAAGAAGAAATAGTGTATTTCAAAGATGGTATTTGATCAAACTGCGCAACATCATACGAGTCACACAGCCTGTTTAAAAGATATATCTTTTAATATGTCGCACATTTTAACTATGCAACATTAATCAGGTTGCGCGACTTACCTAGAAAAGACACTACAAACCTTGTCATACAACCTTGCACGACTTGTACAGCCTATGACAACCCCAATCTTTTGTTTCTATTTCTATGGGAGATTTTTGCTTATTTGAGGTGGGTCTTCCTATAAGGATAGATGGAAAATAGACCTGGTTTGGAGTATGATATCTTATTTTTTTCTATTATACGATCTTCAAAGAGAGAGAAGCTTGAATCAGTTTACTTTGAAGATTGAAGATTTCAGATTGGCAAGAGAATTACATTCAAAATTCCTCTTTCTTTTTTCTTGGAAAAATTGGCCAAAATATCTTGAAATTATGTCTATTTTACTATCATGTCCTTTAATATAGATCATTTAAGAAACATGTTCCGTGACTTTCAATTGTTAGTTTGTTATGTCCAATGAACTTTTATAACCTACAACCGTTAAAGTGCTGATGTGGTCTTTTTTCATATATGATACTAAAAATTATTTTTTAATGTTAAATTTGACATTAAAATTTATATTAACAATAAAATAAATATAAAAATTATTTAAATGAATAAAAAATAATATTTAGATAAGACAATTATTCAAAATATAAAAAAAATATTATAATTCGCAAAATCTTAAACAAAAACTACAAATTGAAAAAATTAAAAAATTAAATGTAAATTAGACAATATCAACTATATAACAAAAGTTACTAACAAATTCGAATATAAAGAAATAAATAAATTATAAAATACTTAGAAAATAACAAATAAACTCAGAAAATAAAAATAAAAACATCTGAAAAAATACAACTAAATTCAAAATATTACAAGGATATTCTGAAAATACAAATGAATTTTAGAAAAATATAATTCAAAAAAAAAAAAGAAAAAAAATGAAACTTAAAATGTTATATTTTAAATTCCAAAAATCTAAAAAAAAGTGAAAATTATAATAAATAATTTTCTTCAAATATTTGTAAAAATTAGAAATGAATTAAAAAAAATAAAATAAACATTTCAGAAAAATCCGAATAAATTCTAGAATTATAAATTTAGAAAAATTCGAATATATTCTGAAAATGTGCAATAAAAATGAAAAGTACCAAAAAAATTGAAATTTAGTAATCCAATTTGAAATTTATAAATAAATTTTTAAGAATTATAACTTTTGAATTTATATGCAAATTTCTAATTTTTTTAGTAGCTTCCTATATATGTATTTGTTATTTCTAAATTTAATTGTGATGTTATAATTTAGTATCAATTTTATTGTTAATAATTAATTTTCAAAATTTCAAGATTATATGATCTTGAAATATAAAACTTTTTTTATTATTGTTTGAATTATAATTTTAATTTATTTTTATTCCATTTCTTCAAAAATTTCAGAATATATAATGAAATTTATTTTTATGTTTTAAATATGTTTTCTTAATTCATTCTAATATTAAAAAATGTTATAATTTTTTACATTGTTCTAATTTTTTAATCTATTTTTTTCAAATTTTATGGATTTTCAGAATTTAAATATAAATTTTTAATAATGTTTCTTATTTAATTATTATTCTATATCCAATTAAATGACTTATGAATTTATTCCATTAATTTATTTTCTAAATTTATTTTTAATTTTTGGATTTTTTATGATTTTTAATATTTTTTAAGAATTTTTGAATTTATAATATAATAATTTTATTTTTGAATAATTTTTCTTAGTTAAATTTTTGTATATTCATTTAATGAGTTCTTATTTTATTTTAATACTATTTAGTAATTCCAATTAGCATTAAAAATAATTTTTTAATGCCACGTCTGGTGAAAGAAGCCGCATCTGGCTTTTACGTGTTGCATTACCGACTATAACGGGGTCATGGGATTAGATCAGACAACAATTTGAAAGTTTTCGGACATTCAAAAGAAAAGGTCTAAATTAAAAAATATGACTGTAAAATAGGCATACGTACAGGACACCAATTCTCCCTTTTATTTTCATAAATAAGATGAACCATGTATTTATATCCTTGGATTTGACTACCTGATGAGTAGCTAATAATCTTTTGATCTTAAGGGATATTATTACTCCAACTGATCTTGTGCTTTAGATTTAATTATTTACAAGTTCTCTTTTCTCTTGCTTATTCATAAATTCCTTGAACATATTTTGCTTGTGTAATTATAGAATATGGGAGAAGATAATTATCTCATTAAGTAATGTATGAATATGTATATATAATTGGAAAAGCGATGTGGGACAATTCAAGAAAATACAAAGTTAAAGCTACATATATACATCCATAATACACCCCCTCAAGATGGAGCACGAATAGTGAGTCCAATCTTGTCCATGAGTAGTTGAAGACGATGACGAGAGAGAGGCTTTGTGAGGGCATATACAAGCTGATCAGCTGAAGAAACATGGGATACGCGAATAGTGGAAGCCTTCACCAAGTCACGAACAAAGTAACAAAGTGATAGTCAATGAAAATGTGCTTCATTCGTGAGTGAAAAACAGGATTGGAGCAGATATAAGTAGCACCAACGTTGTCACAGTAGATTACCGGAGTAGATGAGGTTGTGACATGGAGTTTCGTAAGAATCGAGCGCGTCCATTGGAGCTCAGCAGCAGTGGCGGCAATGGAGTGATATTCAGCTTCAGTGGAAGAGCGAGCAACTGACCCTTGTTTCCTAGAACACCATGAAATAGGGTTGGAGCCCAAAAAGATAACATAAGCACTAGTGGAAGTACGGTCATCACAGTCCCCGGCCCAGTCTACATCCGAGAAATAGTGAAGAGATAGAGGAGAATCACATCTCAATGTGATGCCAGAATCATGTGTACCATTTAAGTATCGAAATAGCTGTTTGACTGCACCCTAGTGACATTCCGTAGGAGCGTGCATGAATTGAGAAAGTTTATTAACAGCAAAGGCAATGTCAGACCGTGTAAATGAGAGATACTGAAGACTGCCTAGAGCTAGGCAATATGAAGAAGCCACAACAAGCTTAGAGTCGTGATGCAAGGAAAGAGTAGCTCCAGTGGCAAGAGGAGTATGAATTGGCTTGGCATTAAGCATGTTATACTTAGAAAGTAGATCAGTGATGTACTTTCGCTGGGAAAGAAAGCACGAGGAAGATGTACGTAGAACCTCAATGCCTAAGAAGTAAGACAGAGGACCCCAGGTCCTTAACTGAGAAGGCTCAGGAAAGAGCAGTGACAATTGAGTTTAGGAAGATATTATTATTCGCAATGAGAATAAGATCATCAACATAAATGAGGAAGTAGGCAAATACCCCATCACGGTGGTATACGAAAAGAGATTCATCTGACTTGGTGTGAGAGAAGCCAAGTGAGGCCAAGAATTGGTGAAGAGAGTTGTACCACATTCTTGGAGCTTGTTTCAGTCCATAAATAGATTTTTGAAGCTTGCAGACATAGGATGGGAAGTTTTTGTCAATGAAGCCAGGAGGCTGTGACATATGGACCTCATCAGTTAAGTTGTCGTGTAAGAACACATTATTAACGTCAAATTGATGTAAGGGTCAATCGCGAGAGACAGCAACAATAATAACCAATCGAACTATGGCAAGCTTGATAACAGGGGTAAAAGTTTCAGCATAATCTGTGCCAGGACGCTGATAGAAACCCTTGGCTACTAACCGAGCTTTAAACTTTTTAATAGAACCATCGGGCTTTCGTTTGATACAAAATACCCATTTGCACCCAACAACGTTCTGAGAGGAATCTGGAGGAACAAGATCCTACATGCCATTTTTCAGTAGAGCAGTGAACTCAGCAAACATGACATCACACCAACGAGTACCAGAGAGAGCCTGAGTGACAATATTAGGCTCAATATTAGAATAAACAACTGAAGATAGACCATACCTCAGATTCGGTTTAAAAATATTGTTTTGAGTACGAGTTACCATTGAGTGTCGAACCGCAAGAGCAGGTGGAGAATTGGGTAAAGGGGGCAGAACAGCTGTTAACAGGACTGATGGAACAGGTGGTGGTAAGGGATTGGTATCGATCGTAGGTGGATTAGGGGTGGGTAAGGAGGGTGGTTTGGCTGCAAAGGGAAATTGATCTTCAACAAACTCAACATTTCGAGAAGTGTAGATTTTGTTGGAGATCAGATCGAGACATAGGTAAGCACTTTGAGTGAGAGAGTATCCAACAAAGACACAGGGAGAAGAACGTGTGTCCAACTTATGTGTAGAGTAAGGTCGAACCCATGGATAACACTGACAGCCGAACACACAAAGTTTGACTATATTATGGGTGTGATTAAATAATTTTTCAAAGGGTGAAGTCATGGAAAGATCTACTTTTGGAAGACGATTAATGAGATACGTGGCAGCGGACATGGAAAACGACCTATAGGATAATGGCATTGAGGACTAATGAAGTATGGCAAAACCAGTGTCAACAATGTGACAATAACGACGCTCAACACTCCCATTATGTTCAGGTGTGTGAGGTGGAGTGGTGAGATGTCTGATCCCATGAGATGTCAAAAAGGGACGCAAAGCAAGAAACTCCCCTCCATTATCGGTATATAATGTGATGATTTTGTGATTAAGGAAATTTTCAACTAAAGCTTTAAAAGCCGTGAAAGTATGCAACACATCAGATTTTCTTTTAAGATGATATAACCACACATATTTCGTAAAATGATCCACAAAAATAACATAGTATTTGTAACCATCAAATGAGAGCACAGGTGACGTCCATACATAAAAAAAAAAAAAAAAAAAAAAAAAAAAAAAAAAAAAAAATTCAAGTGGCATAGATGAAGTAAGAGAGGAATCAAAAAATGGTAGTTTATGTGACTTTACACATTTACAAGAATTGCATGAAAATGATAAAGTTTTAGGTACGGGTAACTGATAACTAGTAATAATAGAATTAAGAATTCTTGGGGAGGGATGACAAGCCTGACATGCCACGTTGAAGGGGATAGTTTGACACAGGACAAAGCAAAAGATGAAGCAGCAGTTGGCCATATGTATAGCCCGTTAACGCAGACACCGTGTAGGCTAGTGTCGGTAGACCGAGTTACTCCACTCAGCAAGCTCAAAAGTTTCAACTTCAAACTGAGTTATAAAGGTCTTCAGGTTTGGATTTGGCTTTGCCTATTTGTGTCACTATTGTAACACTATTTATTAGATTTCTAATGCCACTTGGTTCCACCTCAATTAGATATGTATAATACAAGATTTTTCTTTGTTCTCCTGTAATTGTGATGAATGTGGCTTGTGCATGTATTTGGAATTTAATTGAGTATTAATTTATATTAGAATGTTACATATTTGATTTTTTTGCTTAATTTTTTTGTCTTGTGAAGATATTATGGATTTATTCATTTGTCTTAATTTTCATGATTTTGGGCTAGAAATTAAATTGGTCCTCATGGTATTGGAGCAATTGCATTACTCTGGTTGAGATAAAAACAGTGTAATTGGAAGCTAACTAATAAGACTACAAATATTTTCTGAAATACTCAAAGTCAAATGAGAAGACATTCAAAATAAACAGATAAAGTTGGCCCACGTGAAGGCACACATGTCAGGCAAGACTTGCAGCCAAACTTGAGTTTAAGCGCTTCTTCGTAGGTCTACGGCGATTGGAACAACATGACCTTTGTTAGAGTTTGAATTGGCCCAGATCCCATTTTTAAGCTTGATTTGCATTATGTTCCAACTAGGATTCGTACAACATATATATGAATTCCTCATACATGAAATGGTTATATTTTATAGAGAATATGAAATATTCTCTTGTTTTATTTTGTGATATTATATAGTTACCATGTTTGCACTATAAATTTTATCCATCAATATGTACATGAGTGAAAAATACCATGATTAGATAAATTCTCAAAATCTAACATGGTATCACGCCTGAAAAATACTAACCTCCATAATTTTTTTCTTCTCTTCTTTTTCTTACATGTGTGCCTTTCCCTTCCTATTCATTTTCTCTCATAGTGGTGTTTTTTTTTTTCTTCCTTAGACTTTAACCATTGCCTCTCCTCCAAACAAATACACCATGCTTCATGATATTAAACATAATTGTGGTGGTGGAAATCAATGTGTCACGCCTGAAAAATATTTGCCTCCACAATTTTTTTCTTCTTTTCCTTTTCTTACAAGTGCATATTTTCCTTCCCTATCATTTTCTCTCATAGTTTTCTTCCATAGACTTTAACCGTTGCCTCTCCTAAAAAAAAATACACCATGCTTCATAATATCAAACATAATTGCGGTGTTGGAAATCAATGCCACAGAGGCTGCAGGAGGAAACATAACTGTGAAGGGTTTGGTCCTCGCCAAGGCAGAGGATCAAACAACAATGCTCCTTGACCCACTACTCCATGGATCGTACCCTACCATTCTTTACACCAAAAGCAGGTATCTATAGAAGCAACAATCAAATTATACCCAACTCGGCTCAACCCCACTACAACAACAACAGACCTATATCATGCTCCCTCCCTCTAAGTATGGCACTCTTTTGTCGCCCCTGAGCTCTGCAATACTATGTCTCTACAACAATCTAACGAAAATGGGTATATGGACAATGGAGCTTTATCCATTTGTCCATAATGTACGTATATTCTCTTTCATTTTAATTTGAGCACTAATATTTAAATGTTAATTGGTAATGGTAATTGTATTCCAATTATAAGGAATGGTCATATTTAGGAGTTGGAAAAATACCAAAAATACGAGTATACTACACTTACCGTACCAAAAAATACAAAAAATATCAAAATATTTTTGGTATACCTAGATTTTTGGTACGATAACGATATTGGAAAATAAGATTTTTGATATATTGGTATACTAAACAATATTTTTGTATATCGATAATTTGGTATGCCGATATTTTCATATATCCCAAAATATTGAGATATTACTCCCTAAATATTATAATTTTTAAATTTTGTATATAGCCCAAAGACTCCAAACCCTAATTTGTCCCCCACCCACCCCGTAAGTAGTCTCTAACTCCACTGAGTTTCCCTGCCTCTGCCCCTGCTCCCACCCCCAACCCCATGTCACCACCCCAGCACCCCTCCTACCCTACACTCTCCAGCCCCCACTCCTCTCCCACCCAACCCCCTCCCACCCTATATCCGTAGCCCACAACCCACCTCCCACCTCCCACCTTGCACACTGGAGCCCAGCGCCCGCAGCCCACAACCCACAATCTCTATTCTTCAGTTCACTGATGAGATTGGGTATTGTCTTATGAAAATGCCATGAGATGAGTAAATTACCTTAAATTCTTAGTTATAAGAAATTAAACAACCCTACATTTTTAGTAAGAACCCGATAACTTGGCGTACAACTCTCACAATTAGACAAATCGAGTTCTTGAATGGGTTTTTTCATAAACTTTTCTTTGCTTGCATATGAAGGCATCTTCTGTCCTAGGAAATCTTTAGCATTTGAAGTACTGAAATACATGCGCACAATTTCAAGTACAAATAGCATGCCACTAAAATATATGATTACCATTCTTCTCCATGAAAGTTACAAAATCTTCACATGCCTCAACAATATGGGATATGTTCCAAGTAAGCTAGTTACCTGACATGATAAAAATGTCCCTCCGGATTAGTGGAACCAGAACATCATAGAATAACATTAAAAAAATTATTGTCATTCTCTCAATTCTTATCTTGATTTTCACCACAATCGTGGCATAGCGAGAAAAAGTTCTAGTGATGTCACTTCACTTAATTGTTCATTTAGTAACTTTTAGCAACCTAGATATGTATAGTACAATTAGGGTTAATTTTGTAGGACAATTTCACCAAGACAACACACTTTTATTATTGTTCAAGGTTTTTGAGATGCAAGCATTTTTATTATCATACTTCTTCAGATTTTAACATCAATCATCACAGTTACATGGGAAATATCATCGAGCAATAAAAGGAAGACTGTATAAATTTAAAAAATCTAATACTATTATTGACATGTTTGTTAGCATCATGTTCATTTCCTAATATATATTTCCTGAGAGTATTGGAATTTTTCAACAGTTATTTATTTTATTGGCTAATTATTTAATGGCATTACTATAATTCCTAAGAATATGTTTGCCTCGGATTGGTTGTGTGTTATAATTTTTTCCCTAAACATTTTAATTTATGTGGGAGTCTATAATATTAGTTATACACTATTTTGTGGACTTTATGTTTATAATGAACAATGTTGATGAACTTTCCGGACTATTTTGCTTAATGAAAATTCTTTTAAAGGATGGAATGTAAATCTTCTCATTTGTTGCCAAAGTCCATCTGAAACACCAAAGACAAGAAAAGAATCCAAATCAAAACCTGTTGTAGCTCCAAGGGTAAGAAGTCCATATTAGTCGCATTGTGAAAAGGCGACTGAGAAGTGGGATGATGGAAGAGTACATCAAATAGGTATATGCATCTATTGTAAACAAAAGATACCAGCGGCTTTCTAGAAGTACTAGTGGGTTAAAAACCACTTGGAGAGGAGGTGCAAGATGAGTCCACTTTATGAAGCGAGTAAGAGTGAGAAAGGTCGAACTGTGTTGACAAATGAGACTACAGGGCAAGGGAGAGCCTTGGTTCCTCATACTTTTAATAAAAAACGGTGTGAGTTGAAGGTTACAGAGTATTTGATTATCAATGAAATATCATTTCGGGCTATTAAAGGAAAGGGATTTGTATGTCTTCTACATGAATTACAACCTTAATTCAGAATCACTGATCGAGAGAAAGTTGTGTGTATAGTTTATGATTTGTTTTTAGTTGAGAAAGCTAAGATTCAAAGTGTGATTAGTGGCCAAAGGGTGAGTATCACCACTGATACTTGGATATCCAGTCAATACATAAATTACATGGTCACCACAACCCACTTATTGGATAGTGATTGGAAGTTGCATGAAAGATTACTTAATTTTACAAAAATCACTAGTCAAGTTGGGGAAGAAATTGGAAAGATAATTGAAGTTTGTCTGAGGGAATGGGGGAAAGAAAACATATTTTCGATTGTTGTAGATAATGCTTCTTCTAATGATACTGCGATTGATTAAATGAAAAAAAGAATGAAAAGTGAAAATACATTGTTGTTTGAAGGGAAGTATTTGCATTTGAGGTGTGCTTGTCATATACATAACTTAATTGTTAAGGATGGTTTGAAGGAGCTTAATTTTTCAAATAAAGTTATAAGGAATGTTGTTGTGTCTATTCATTCTTCCCCTTCTAGGTTGAATAAATTCAGTGAATTTGTCATGCTAGCCAAGTTTTCTAGTACGTCAATAGTACCTATGGATGTCAAAACTAGGTGGAATGCAACTTCTAAAATGCTTGAAGTTGCATTGAAGTATACAAGGGTGTTTGAAAGGATGGTCGAAGAATGATTTCCTTTATGAATTATTTTTATGAAAATAATGAAAAAGGTATAGAAAGGATAGGGCCTTTAATTGAAAATGATTTGGAGAAAGCAAAAGCTTTTGTACACTTTTTGAAAAAATTCTATGATGCCACTTTAGAGTTAAGTGCAACAAAACCTCCTACCTCTCAATTGATTTATCAATCAATGATTGCACTACAAATTAAAATTGAGAAAAGAAAGATTGATGATTTGAATCCAACTCTTAAGGAGGTTGCAAGTTGCAATGAAATTAAAATTTGACAAGTATTAGGGTAATTGGAGTTATATAAACCCTTCGAATTTCATTGCCAATGTTTTTTACCCAAGAACTAAGCTTTAGATTATCAAAATTAGCATCAAGAAATTGGAAGGTGCTTCTGCAATGGTCCAAAACTTCATTGGTAAGGTTAAAAAAAGATTTGGTGAGTTTGTGATGGATTACAAGGGAATTTATGATAGCTCGAATATTGAGAGACAAAGTATGCAAATAGAGTGTGATGGTTGAGATGATACTAATAGTGGTGGTGGTGGTGGTCTTTGGGATGAATTTTTCAATGAAGTGGAAGCACAAAATGAAAAAGAACAACTTTGAGAGATATCAAAGGGAGGGGATAAGTACACAGCCGATGAGATTGAAAATTTATTTAATCAATTTTTCAATCTTTTGGAGTGATGGAGAGGAAGTAAAACTAGGTATCCAATTCTTTCAATCATTGCCAATGATACTTTTGAAATTCCAATTTCAATCGTTGCTAATGGGCCCGCTTTTAGTTTGGGCAAAAGCATTGTGAATCCTTTTAGAGGTAGTTTGAGTCCTAAAATGGTGGAAGCATTGGTATGCACTAATGATTGGCTTAAAGCGGAGGAGTTAAAATTTTCAAACAGATGCTAACCTTGAATTTTACAAGGGAATTGAAGAAATTGAAAAGAGTCAGAGTTTTTTTTTCTTTAATTAAGTTCACAATAAAAAATATATCTATTATTGTTAATTTAATATGAAGTGCGTTAATATTTTTCAGTCCTTTTTTTACAACTGCAAATTCCAATTAAAATCGTTCTCAAACTCTGGCCTCCACTTTATTTATGGTATAGGTTGAAAAGTAATATTATATTTATATTTATTTACTTTAACTCCACTATTTTAAGTTTTTAAGAAGTTAATTTATAAATATTGTAGTTTTTTTAAGATGTTACTATGTTGAAGTTTGAAAATATTTCATATTGTTGTATTAGATATAAATTGTATTTTTATTATATTTGTTGTATTTGGTTGTATGATGTCCAGTTGTTGGACGTGTTGGATTATTTTTAAATATATGTTTTGTTGGATTGTTTGGAATTTGGAAAATGAATTGTTAGACTAGTTGATCTAATATATGTTAGGTTAAACTATAAGTAAATTCGTTGTGAAATATATATTTTTTCACTATGATGGTAATTTCAGTATAAAACGGTATTACCGCTATCGAGTAGAAATTTTGATAATTTTAGTATACCAAAATTTCAGTATGAAATAGTATACAAAAATTTCAGTATCAAATACCGCTATCGAGGAGAAATTTTGATAATTTTAGCATACCAAAATTTCAATATGAAACAGTATACCGAAAATTTCAGTATCAAACGGTATACCAAAATTTTGGTAACAAGCGGTAGGACAAAATATTGATATGAAACAGTGTACCAAAAATTTTGCTATGATACGGTATGCTAAAATAATGGTATAAAATGGTATGCCAAAATTTTGGTGTGGTACGATATGAATGGTGTGCTATACGAAAATTTTGGTAGAGTATGATATCGGTATGAATTTTTGATATACCAAAATTTTGGTACGGTAAACAATACGACGTGAAATTTTTGGTATACCATACCATACCATACCACCCCTGGTCACTTTGACATTCTCCTCCCACCCTCCTTTCCATCTTTATATTATCCTTTACATTCCTCACTCATTCAAAAATATTATCTTTGTTCATAATTTACCACTGACAACTATGTTTTCATAAAATTTGATTGTGAAAAAACATCCATGTGGGGACATTTCTTACAAGGTGCAACAGCTTGGATGGCTTACATCTTCTCACCACCACTTCCGCCACCACCACCATAGGGCCGAATAATCACCTAAATCTACAAGTTAACCTGCAAGTGTACAGGTTAGTTTATAGAATAGTAATGAGCAAAGTTGTATCTACAAGAATTGGTAGCGACCATCAAGTATTATAAAGTTTTCCTTTAATTTATCTAGATGACCGAATAAAAGAGTTGTGTCTATCTAATTACTAATAAATAAATAAATAAATAACAAACAAATCAATAAATCGAGAGATAAGTAAGCGAAGATCAGAGGGAAGAAACAAGTCTTAGGGGTCAGGCTTTCAATAATCAACAATTATATTGCTAAATCAGTTCAATTCAAGTTCATGTATTTTCGTTCCTATAAGACAATTACTATATTAAGTTACCCCTCTTGTCGAAGTGCATGCAATTTGTAGATCGATTATCTATGCCCAGATGTCTATTTCACAAAAATAATCAACTCCCAAAAGAATAATAAGACTACTAATTCTTCATAAATATTGCGGACATACAATTATGTAAATATTTCTGTTATATCAGATCTATGTGGAGTCTCATCATTCGAATCTTGACTCAACATATATCAAACATGCTAATTATTGGCTACATAATTAAGAAAGGAATATCAAATCTTATATATGAATTATAACTTAGATGAAGAACGTTGCATATGAACATCAAATAAATCAATATATTTGCATAATTGTATCTGACATGCCCTAAGACTATGACGGTTTACCCAGACATAACAGAATTAAACATCAAAAGAAAGTTAATTCCAACTACATCTAGCTTAACATAAAATAAAAAGGTTAGAAAAACTTTGAAACTTCGTTCGAATTCTGACGAATGATCCATTGAAGTGCCTTGAGTGGATGGGGGATTTTCTTTGCCTTTCTCTCTCTTGATAAATTAGCATGTATTCGAATATAGAGAGATATTTAGATGTGTAGAATGTGAGATTATTAGGAACTCATGAGGGTCACGTATTTATAGGCAAGATAACCTTACTAGAAAGGGTCTCGGCCACCAAATATGGCGAAAAAACAAAGATCTACACAAAAATCTGCATTCAACACTCGATCAAGTAGGAAATGGCTTGATCAATCAAAAATTTGGCTTGGTCGAGCATCGACACTCGATCGGGCGTGAAACAGCTTGGTTAAGCGGAGTTTTGGCGTGGTTGAGCATCGTTGCTCGATCGGGTAGGAAACGGCTTAGTCGAGTGTTGGCGCTCGATCAAGTGGGAAATGGCTTGAGAGCATTGGTGCTTCACTGGGTGGGAAATGGCTCGATTGGTCGAAAAACGGCTCGGTTGGGCGGAAATTTGGCATGGTCCAGTGTCTCGTCAAGCACAAACTTTAAAGCAATTTTTGAAGGCTTTTATTTCTAAATTTGACTTCATCTATTTGATACAAATTTGTAGCCCTACATGTTGGCTATTGAATGCAACTAGTTTTGACTCAATTAGATTCTCGTACCTCATATTATCAACATGAATCAATGTGTAGTTACTTTTTTTATTAAATTTTGGACTATGTTAAAACCACCATTAGTAGATATATTCTTCATGAAAGTTGTATCTCTTTGACTAATCCTTCCAAATAACAAGAATCAATAGATTGTAGCCCTACATGTTAGCCGGGTCAAGCGTCTAGTCAAGCACAAATTTAAAGCAATTTCTAAAAGCTTTCTTTTCCGAATTTGGGTTCATCTATTTCACACAAAATTATAGTTCTACATGTTGGCTATTGAATGCAAACAATTTTGAAAAAAGAATAGATACTTGTAGCTCATGTTATGATCAAAATGCCAAAGATATATAAATATGAATCAATGTGAAGTTTTCTCTTTTATTGGATTTTGGACTATGTTAGAGCTACCATTAGTAGGTATGTTCTTCATAAAAGTTGTATCTCTTTGACTTATCTATCCAAAATAACAAGAATCAATAGATTCGAATGTATGTTGGAAGTTATACTCATTATTTTGTAACTGCACGCCAAGACTTCATGACTATAAATGCCGTTTTTAGTTTTTAAACTTCAATCCATTAAAATCCTACAAAATGAGCAAACGTGTAATACCCACTCAATATAACAAATTTTGGATTAAACAAAATAAGATTATACATAATATTATCTCAAATCAACCCAAAAATGCATGTAAAAACCCCATTTATCACCCACCCACCCACCCATCCATATCCCTTGGCATCCACTTGACACTGTCACCTTAGCCATCCCGGCATACCTGTTTTTTTGCTTTCTTAGAACTCATAATCTTATTTCATGTAACGAGGAACTTGACTACATTAATTGTCTTTCTTATAAATTAGGGAAACAAGTTAGACTACCTTCATTAATAAGGGTAAAAAGTTCCATTTCAAGTGTGCATCATTTGGTACTTTGTTGTATTATTTTTAAATTCTTTTACTTTACCATACAAAGTACATGGATTTCCATGTTAGCAGAGTTCCAACTGTCGCGTCATTTTTCCGGCTGCCATTTGAGAATGCTTTTGGCCTGTGAAAATTTTAGGAACTAAACAGTCATTTGAGGCTCAGAAATAAAATTACAAAAATTGCATAAAATTGATGAATAAAATAAATAAATAAATAAATAAAAGAAAAAAATTCATAGATAAAGGAAAACCAGAAAAATAAAGAAAATTTCAAAAATATGGAATAAAGAGGGAAATTTTATAAGAAATATAATAAATATAAAAAATACAAAATTCGTAAAGCTATTAAATATACCAAAAATAAAGAAAACTATAGAAACAAAGATGAAGATGTGATTAAAAAATCATAAATAAAGTAGAAATAGAAAATTATAAGAATCAAAACAATATTGAAGATCAAAAACATCTATAGAAAAATATAAGAAATAAGAAGTCCAGAAAATTATAGTAAACAAGATCAAAGAGGAAAAGAAAATTAATGAACTTACTTTGAGAATAATAATAATATAAAAACAAAAATCCATATCAATAAATAAAAAGAAAATAGATAAATATAGATCAAATCATTTTTTAATTACTTTCTTAGGATGTTTTTATTTTTATTTTGTTTTTTTTGGTAACTTTCTAAATAAGTTTTGGCAGCCAAAAATATAACAATTTGTAGAACTCATGTTCTTGGTATGATATTAAAAAATGATACAAGAAAGTGTCAAATAATTCATGCTTGGGATGTGTTATATTTTTACCCTATTTATTAATATATAATAATGATTTGAATATAAATTTATCATGACTAAATGTGTTACTACTTTTTTTTTGCATGACATAAAAGTATCTTATTTTAAATTTTATTTTGATGAAATTGAAAACGTCGAAATTAAATTATATCTATTTTACATCATCATACACACACACACACACAAGATCTATATTTAGAATTGAATAAATTTGAGTTGATCCCATTAGTTCCTCCATTAGGATTCCTACTAAAATAAAAAAATAAAATTTAAAATTCAATTATTTTTTCTTCTCCAAGGCTGTGGCTAATGCATCAGCTTTTTGTAGGAAGGCAATCGAGCAACACATAATTAAGCATGGCTGGAATAACTGAATAAGAATGAAATGGAACGCCCCATATATTATTATTATGAGTTGTGGGGTGAAAAGATCATTCCCGAGAAACACCATAACTTCCATGCTTTCAACCCATCTCCACAGCTGCTGCTACCCCCAACCATATTACTCTTCTTTTCTTCTTATATACAAATAGTATCATACACGACTCCCCAAATTTCTCTTCTTTTTTTTTTCTTCTAGGCCTTTCAAGGAATAAAAACACATGGAATTAGGTTCTTACAAAAATACCAACTTAAGATTACTTAAATTTGTGGTATTGTTCATCCATTTAACCTAAACCTCATTACAATTAGTATGAAATCGCTAGGACGAGTCAATTCAACATCTCTAAAGATTAATCATGTCCTCAAATTGTAGCCACTTTATGGAATTGATTTGTTTGTTCTCACACTTTATTAATCACACGTTATCGACACCCTACATAAACGACTATGTACATTATGCATTGTGGAACACAAAGTGTGCCCCTAAAGAAAGTTAGCAAGTTGAAGTTGTTGGCCTCTGTGATCAGAATAATGAAGTTGGAAGGACATTGAAGAGTTTGTGCTTTCCTGCTTCAAACAAACTATGATAGCAGATGCTCCATTGCGGACCATGTGGGAGCAACGGACGCTTCATTATCAAAAACAACCCCAAAATTCAACAATAATGTGAAGCGTTTCATCAATAACACTTTTTTTCTTTTAAATAACTCTCAAATATTTGAAATGAGGTGTATCATAGGCTTTCGAATCGACTAACCCTCTTTTTGTTTAAATTAAAAAATAAATAAATAAACTAAATTCCAACGATCCTAATTTTATGATAAGAAGATCATGGGTGTTAAAACGTTAACAGCTTACTTATTAATTAGTTAATAATTATATATTTGACGGCTCAATTATATGAAGACTTGGTCTCCCTAATTGTTGTTTAGATTATGATTAAAATGATTGTTTCCAGTTGATTGAGATATGACTTCAATTTTACTCATTCAAAGTCGGAGACAATCATTATATCAATCTTACAACCACTTTTTGCGATATTGTAATATAAATAATTATTATATGAGTATATTGTTGGAAAGTATGCAATTTTGAGAATTAATTAAGTTGAGAGTTAAGACCAATTAGATTAATATGGATTCGTATTTCTAATGTGGGTATCATATCTTTAGTTGTCTAAAATGATGTTTGGAAGAATTAATCATTAGGTTCGTTTGATATCTTTTTTATTGGTTTTACTCTTGTGGAGTCGTGTTGGCAGTTGTCCAAACTATCTTGGATCTCCGATCAATGTTTATATCTGCTCATTGTTACAGGCCTACGAAGTTATGGAATAATAAAAAGAAGAGTTTAAAAGTATTATTATGAAGGGAATGACTGATTCAAAGCAATGTGATGCAATAAAATCTAAAGATGCGGATCCTCTGCAAAATCCCATTTGAAGATATAATTAATTTATTAGGGTAAACCAAACAAATATTCGAACCAAAACTACTACAAACTCACAATTCAAATGCTTGGAAGATTAAATAAATATTAATATAATGGATGTTAGCGGTCCTTATTCCACCTTCTCTCTCTTCTTCTCATTAAAATACTCCAACCATCACATGGGATGAAGATGCCTCATTTACCAACCCTACATACTCTCTCTCTCTCTCTGCTTCTGTCGTTTTCATTTGGATTTTAGAGGAGGGCCCTCAAAGAAAATGTGAGCTTCTTTCCATAATGTTGGTGCCATACTTGATCGGGAATCATAATCATACTCAGATTTTGCGGTTCACCTGTCATAAATTCTCTCACATACGAATATTGCTTATACAGATAGCATTCCAGTCAACAAGATCTCCTGATAGGGATGTAAGTAATGTAAGTGAGTTGAACTTCTTCAATTTCCTCAAAAAATAATAAAAACATCTATCAAATTCGAGTCAATGGGCTCCTGAGGCAATTTGAAACTTGGTAAAATTCAACTTCTGAAGTTCATAAGCCCACTCATTAATCATACAGTTATAATTTGAAATCGAATATAATAGTTTAATGTTTTATTACTTGTATTATATAAATACATCAATTTCAATATTTACTTAATCAAAATTATGTTTTTCTGGTATAAATATTATAATTATTATATAAATATTGCACATTAAGCAGTCATTAGATAAATAATTCAAAATTTTCATTTATACTCAGTAAGTTACTTCACTGAATTAAGAAGTTGTTTGGCTAAGTTTATTAAAAACATCCTATAAAATGCTTTTAGAGCATATAAGATGTTATATTATTTTAAAAATAATTGTTGAAGTGTTTCGTCAAAATAAAATGATAGAACTTAATAGTAATGACAGTTTTATAGTTAAATAATTTAATTTTAAAGAAATTTATTTAAAAATAATAATAATAAGGTCTTATGTAAAAAATAAGTACCACCCTCTTACTTTTTAAAATAGGTTACAAGTTCTTAACATCTTATTTTAAAACTTTTAGCAAATAATTTGAAAGAGCATATAAGCTCAAGTCATCTTATAAGATGTTTCTAAGAGCTCATACGCTTAGTCAATTACCCTCTTACTCATTTCGGTTCAAGAGTCAATCTTGAATTAACCAAAAACTCCACTCAAGCTCAACTTAATAGTAAATGAGTCCATTTGAGTTGTTAGAATTGAGCCGAGCTCGACTCAACACATTTACACCCTTATTTTATGCACCTGCTCCTCTTGCTGCATATGAAAATCTAATGATTCAGATTTGTTCATGGATGGAAACAGAACTTTTTCGATATGGATAAAGTACACTTGGACACCTAATTATAAAGGTTTTGGTGCAAGATACATTCCATATAGCATCCATTTCAATCACAAACTGCTAAATCTCGTCCCTCTAGTAGACCCCAAAAAACAGCTGGATATGCAAAAAAATCATTCGACAAAGCAAAAAGCAACCAAGAAATCCAGTCACAGGATCTGCAAATTCAATGTTCCAAACATTACTCGAGAGCAATCTTTATGAAGTATAATGTTACTTTGATCAAAAAACTGTATTCTTGCAAATAGAAAACTAACATACTGCCAAGAGCACGAGTGTGAAAACTATTGGAGTCATCATAATTGGCTATAGAAGATTCTATATTCTGATTGTCAAGCTTAAGATATGGAACTTAGCTGCAACTGAAAGAAAAGGATAAAAAATATTCACTCACAACAATTATGTGCTGAAATATGATAGAAAAATATTTTGAATCTGGAAAATATGTGAAAGTATAATAATAAAGGTAGCATTCCCAAATTACGCAGTCCATCAAAAACCAAACATAACAAAGCGCCTAAATGGGGAAAGCACCATCTGGGTGGGGCAACACTGCTACAACACTTGAAGAAAATATAGCACGTCGACTTCACCCATGTCCAGTCCAGGTGAAAGCATAGAGAAAATGTACATAGGTTTGTGAAATAATGAGTGTCATAGCAACAACCATGAGCCCGCTTATCATCATTAAAGAAAAGAAATACTCACAAAGAACATCACTAATTGGGAGCTGATTTACAACTGGAACCTGTTTAGTAGCATATTAAAGAATAGGCTTTCATCAAAAAGAAAAATAGAAGAATCAAATAGGCACACTAAAAGAAGATTTTATAGGCTATAATTGATATATGATAAACAATGAAGGATTAAAGCATAATCCTAAACCATATACCATAAGAGAAAAGTGTTAAAGAGGGTTTTACACCCACTTTGCAGGTATTGCCAGACACGATTTTGAGTGACTTCTCGAGCATTTGTTGTTGATTTGATGATTTTATTTATTGTTTTCAGGTTCTTGTATGTGCATAGAGAGAACATCAAGTGCAACAGATAAGGATAAGAAAATAGGAAGTTCAAAAAATTAGGGAAAATGTTGAAAAAAACTGTCCAAGACTCAACTCGGGAATCCCGAGCATGATGTGCAGAACTGCAGTAATGAACATGCGAATCCGGCACCGGATGCGTGGAATCCAGTGGATGATGCACCAACTGGTGAGCATTTATACTTTTATCCCTTTGATCTTTTCTTGGAAGAGGAAGAATATAAATAGGAACCTTGATTAGAATCATTCTTGACAATTCTTAACACTCTTACGGGGCTTCTCTTGGAGGTTCAGAGAAGAAGAAACATAAGGAAGAAAACTTCAAGAATGTAGATGGGAATTCATAAGATTAGAGTTCTGTTTTTCGATTTAATTACTATGAATGTGATTTTTATATTTCATACTTACTACATAATGTTCCACTAGATTTTATTTTTATGTTTTTTAGGTAACATAGAGGATGATTTGAATATATCTTTTAATTGAATTCGAAGCGTCTCTTCACCCATTGGTTTTCTACATGTGTTTAATGCTTTCAACTGTCTGGCTAATATTTGATTAATTAAACAACCATCATATTGAACTAGAGTAGGAAACCATAACTTGCATGGGAGACAGGAATCCTAAGTGCATGATTTTATATAATACTGTTTTAAGATTTAAAGATTTTGGTGTTGTTAATAGTTTAATTTGCCTAGTGAATTAGTAATTGATAATACATTTGATAGAGCTTGAGAGAGATTATCTGAACAATTTATCAACTGACAGAATTAAACTAGAATTTAATTATTGAATCTTTGGGTGAAACTAAGTAACTAACTATAGGGAAATCATAAATCATAGGTTGTTAATTATTTAATTTTGTTAATTTTGTTGACTACAATCCTGGATTAGTTTAGTATTTTAGTTTTAATCTTTCTCCAGTATTCCAATTGAGTCAAATGAAGTTGATTTCAACCAAATTTCGCTACTCAACAACTCAATCTTTGTGGGAACAATCTTTAATTCATTATGGCATTACTTGTTTCGATAGCGTATACTAGCGACAATTTTTCACAACAAAAAGCAACAGGCTAACTCTACAGGGAAAACCTCATCATGCAGAAAAAATTATGAGAATTACAGGAATCAATTTACTCACTGAAAAACAACACTCAGGTCATGAGAAGACGTGACCAAAGAATTAAATATTCCAGATAAGTGGTATCTAAACTCTTAAGTATTAATTACAAGCAGATGCATGAAGCAACCAAACAATTACGTAAAAGAATGGAGAAAATGCTAAAATGTATCAATCCGAGGTTACAAAGAGAAGCCACACAGAAAATAGGAAGTCTCGCAAGATTCAAATCATGAACAAATCATGCACATGTTCTTCTTCATGAACCTTTTAATTATGTTCTATTTTCCTTCTTTTTAAATTCTTAATTTGCTCATCATTTTTCAAAGATGCTTCCGCAGCGATCAAGTCTATCATACTTTTCATCTTTTCCAGCCCAAATGTTCCTCTTTGCAGCAGTACTGCAGCATCATTTCAGGAATAAAGATAATTTTGTGACGAGGTCAAATAAATCATACACAACAGAATATACAAAATTTCTATCGTTGAAATAAAGTTCAGATCAAAACCTATCTGCTTGAGACCATTCATCCAAAGATTTTATCCAACCATCGAGCACATCTTGTATGGCCAGCAAGCAAAGATCCAGATATATGAAGGATCCCTCCATCAAATCTACAACAAGAATGCAGGCAAGTGAATTCAACAAAATAAAGAGAGAACTCCAAAGCCCAATCAACTCTTATGTGGAAAGTTTCTATTTTAGATAAAGGGAGCCAATAAGAGAGCTTAGATTCTATAAAGTCAACCAAATCCGCTGAAGACAGCTTTATTTAGAAATTATCTCCACTAATAAATGAATGCTGAAAATATTATTGATTCTCGATGTACAATTATTTAGGTGTGAGATTTGAGGAAGAAATGCGCTAGATAAAATGATTCAGAATGGAAAGAAGATAATCACCTGTTCATAGAAAATCATAGAATGGTTCCAACTTATATCTTATGTTTCTTGGTAGAGCGGCTAACATAACTACCTCTCCATCTTTCTGCAGTAGAGTGAGCATATAGCAAGACCAAAAGATTATATATTGATTGCTTGAATTCGCCTCGAATGTTGTCATTTCCTATAAAAATCAGCAGAGAAACCAAGAACCACCACATGAATCGATTGAGGAGTATGATTAAGTACCTTCCCCTCTATAGAGAAAGAAGGAAAGGTAACAAATAAATCAAATTCATCCTTTCTGGTTTTGTTCAATTGAGAATTTACATGATTTTGTCAGGCACCATAAATAGGTGCATTACCTAAATGCATGCCGAGCTTGGGATTAAAAAGCAACAACTTAGCCATCAATTGAACGCAAAAATATGGACAAAATCCAGATAGAACCTTCGCCAAAATACAACGCACATTAGGATTATATGCCAATACAACTCCTTCAAAAGTCTAAAAAAAATAAAAAATAAAAAAGCACTAAACCTTCGCATGGTTAAAAAATTGTGAACATATAGAAAATACAATACATATATATAGACTATACATATGACAGTAGAAAATAGCAAAAAGTAGAATTCAAGAGACTATAATAACAGAACTCCTCATTTAAGTGCAGAAATGAAATGTACTTACGTAAAGAGCAAAGAGCTATGCTCACCGAGAATGGCGTCGCTAGCGTAATTGGCCTGAGATGGATCAAAATACACCACCTAATTGGCTTCGCATTCTTCCAACCCCTCCATTAAATGGAATATACGAGTTCTTTACAGTTTATTACCTTCAATTGAAGCTGGTGCGGGTTTAACACATAAATCCCTAATTTCATTCACTTCGTTTGATTTGGGATTGGCATTTGAAGAGAGCTGAGACAAGTTTAGGGTTAATGGGCTAAAACCCATAATGAGGTCCACTAAGTTTCTTGTATCCATATTATTAGTTTGAACTTTGGATCAGGACTTGGGCTACAAAAGAAGCAAATTCAGGTCCAGTGGGTTTATGTTTCTTTTGTTTATTTAAGTACTCTATGCTTTTGTTTGTTATTATAAATGGCAAACTCTTGAGGATTATAAGTATTAGATATACGTGCCACTTGCACGATAGTTATAAAACTAATTAAAAATTTATTAGACGGTTATGCCATTTGTGTGGAAGTTACAAACTTTTTTTATAAGTTATAAAATTAGTTAGACGATTATATCTCTTGTGTGATAATCACAAACTTGTTTGATAAGTTAATTTTGAACATCCAATTTCTTCTATAAATAGTTTTTCTTCAATTGAATACAACATATTTCCTTTTCTATTCTTAGTTTTGATAATAAGGAAACAAATAAAATATGTTCAAAAAATCAACAATCTTAATATCAACTAGCTAAAGTTTCATCTCAATCTTTGCAATTGGGTGTAAAAAACCATTTGTTGTGAAGGTCGCGAGCTCGAATTTCTTGTTTACATTTTTTTATTTTAATTAAGCCGATTGCATATAGCTTATGTAGTGTGATTTATATTGCTCAATATTGTTTAAGGTTCGATTTCAATTGGTAGTCGGGTTACATCTGAATAAAGATATTAGATTTTAAACAACAAAAATATAATTATTGTATTATATAAGTTGCACCAAAATGGTAACATCTTTCACCCACAAATAAGATAGTTAGTAATGTCATAATAATGCAGATTAACTTAACTTCTAATTTGTTTTTTCAACAATAAAATAAACAAGATAGGAAAGAGCAAAAGTTTTCGTTCAGCTAAGCCTCATATAAAAATAATAAATAAAAGTTTTATTCTTTTATTTATTTATTTTAATTTACATTCACTCCAAGAAAAAATAGTATGTTGTGGCCTAAATAATTTGAGATAAGGGTGTTATTGGGTAATTCATAAGTTTAAACTTGATGAAAACATCAACAAATTAATTTGACCAACCTAAATCTAATAATGATATAATAATCTAATAAAGATAATATAGTAAGAAAATTAAGGTTTTTTTCCCAATAATGGTACAAATTTGTATTTAATTTTGTAAAATTCATTAACAATTTAACAAGTGAACACCCTTTTCACATTCCTATACTAGGTAGAATTAACAAGGCCTACTTTTGCCAGTAGCTCTTTCTTCCTCATCCACAATGTACAAACAAAACATGAATAAAAAAGACTTTTAAGTAAAATGTTCAATGTAAATTAAATTATAAGAAATTATTGAATCAAAACAAATAACTAAAATGTAGTACCAATAATCAATTCAGATATGTTTAACGAAAGAAATTCGTTATAGACGTGGTCTAAATATTAATTTATAATATATGAAAAACTACTTAACACCCGCCCCATTCTAATATCATCCAACTTTAAAGTTAAAATGTCATCCCATTCTAGTATTATCCAATTTTAAAGTTAGACAAGACGTTCTAAAAACCATTAAAAGTTAAGCTAATGTTTGTGAACCTAACCATACCAACTAGTTCAACAGCAAACTCACGCTTGGTCCAGTCCAATTAGGAGTGTAAAATCGTTGTTGTGGTCAAATCAATAAACCCGTTAAAACCACCCAAATTGATCAAAATTGATAAAAATCAGTTAAATCTTTTGTTTTCAAGGTGATATGACTTACATCTCCCACACATTTTGTATTTGATGATTCCAATTTTCATTTAGTTTTTAACCAATGTGAGATAACATTACAATTCGCAGAATTTATTTTTATTCCTTTTATTTTTTTGAATGTGGGAACAAACTTTTAATACTCTAACTTGTTAATTTGATATATTTTTATCGAAAAGATGTATTTGCAATTCGATTCTATTATTTCTATATATGTAGTTATGTTCTATGTTGGGAACTTCTTATTATATAAATTTAGAATTTGGGCTATTAAAAATAATTGTAGATTTATTATTATTTCCATCCTAAGTAAAATAATACACATTAATAAAATTGTATAATTACAAAAAGATATGCTTCAATTCTTTTTATCGGTTGGACTACAAGTAGAATATTGAATCAATTATGATCAATTCAATTTCATTATCCAGTTCGACTCCACATACACTTATTAATCTCAATCCAAATTAATCTTAGAAGTAAAAATTGAAATTATGAGCCCAAAATGTTGAGGGAGGGCCCCAGTAACTTATGATCAGTTCAAAAAGGTAAAACCAAATTTGATACATTTCTGGACTCAATTGATTTTAAGTTTAGCCTAGAAAAGAATAGTTTCGTCGATGGTTCATAAAGAATTTTTTTTAATTCATTTTGGTCCTTGAGAAACGTCAGTTCCACAATGGCCGAAACAAAAGCTTTTTTGTGGACAATTTACTCTCTCAAACTTTCAGCTACACCTTTTTTGTTGTCATTCAAACAATCGTCAAAATAATCCTTATTCCGAACCCCTCGTTTCTATGTCAAAACCAAATCAAGTCTGATTGTGTAAAAAGTACAAAAGTATCCTTGAACCTTTCAATATAAACTTTTTCCCTTTATAATATCTTTTTTTATTAATTTATCCTTTCAAATTTCTTCAATTTTTTTCTTTTTAATTTAAAACATATGTAATTCTGATTTATAAACTTGTAATATTTATTTTGAGTCCAAAAATTGAACAAATAACTAAATTACCCTTAACCAAAATAAAATTCTTAATATAAGAATTAAGTTACCTTCAGTTCTTAATTAGTTAAGATTTAGATACTTTTGAATATTACAATCAACAATGCTATTAACTACATTATACCATTGTTCGCTTTTTTATTTCACTTAAAAATGACTCGCAAGTGCACGAGACAAATTATAGTAAAATATTGGTGAGAACATATATCGTATTCGTAGGGATTGTCTAATGTAATTCCAACTAATCACTCGTTTAGATTACCCTCCTTTATCTAAAAACTTGAACTTTGATGGTAGATGACTTAATTGAAAAGAATAATATAAAAGATATAAATAAATAAATAATTTAGATTTAAGCAGGATAAGCTTCTAGAGATTTGATGGATTATAAAGATATATACTTTTATGGTTCGTATGATTTCTTTTAATGTATTAAACCATATTCAATTCATATATTCGTAGAAGAATTTCTTAGTCTTAGTTCCTATTAAATATGATTGAAATTTATCAAAGGCAAAGATCATTGCTAGCATCTCTTTCTCCGTGGTGGTATAAATTCTTTGTACGGCATCAAACATCTTGCTTGTATAATATATGACTAAAAATTATCTTTCGCTTTTGGCCACGAGCTACTTCCAATGCATAGTCACTTACATCACACATTAACTCAAAGGGTTGTGTCCAATCCAGGTTCCTAAAATTGGGGGATTAATTAATGTTTTCTTCAATAACTCAAACACTTGGAGACATAAATCATCAAAACAAAAGGAGTATCTTTTTTAAGTAACTTACACATGGATTGGGATTTTATAAAAAAATTAGCAATGAATCTCTTATAAAGCCGAGCATGTCCCAAGAAACCCATAATGTTTTTTCATTAGCATGTGGTGGCAATTTTTCAATAGCAACAACCTTGGCTCTATTATTTCTAATCCTGCAGCATAAATTTGATGACCAAGCACAATACTATATTTAACTATAAAATGACATTTTTCTCAATTTAAAACCAACTTGGTTTCTTCACATCTGCGTAATACAAGTATCAAATTATGTAAACAATGATCAAAAGATGACCCATATACAGAAACATTATCCATAAATACTTCCATAATATTTTCATTTAAATCATGAAATATGGTCATCATAGATCATTGGAAAGTTGTAGGCACATAACATAAACGAAGGGCATTTTTCTAAATGCAAAAACACCATATGGACAAGTAAATGCAATTTTATGTTGGTCTTCCAGTGCTATAGCTATTTTGTTATTTCCCGAATATCCATCTAAAAAGCAATAAAATTCATGACCAACCAACCTATCTAACATTTGATCAATAAAAGGCAAAGAAAAATGATCCTTTCGAGTAGCTTCATTTAGTTTCTTATAGTCTATGCAAATTCTCCATCCATTAACTACTTGACCATGCTGTCGGAGCACATCAAAATTCATTAATTATTTTTCTCGTTTTCCTCTACTATTTTGCAGTAGCGGGAAGTAAGAGTCGATCTCAAAGAGAACGGATGAATTATTTGTGCATTTCGTTTATGTGAATTAACGAGTGTAAATTAAAAGGGGTGGGGGATTGGTTGATTTTTATTAATACTATAAACTAATATTCCAAATAGAAATAAATAAAACAGAATAAAGTAAGACAAGTTTTTGAAATGTTAAACACGATCCATTTCTTAGTTTTGAAATATAAAATCATGTATTTTCACCATCGGCATCATTGGTAGGGACTTAGATGAAATCTTAGAGCTCATCGACTACCCCATGGGGAATCTCCCCATTAGATATTTAGGAGTACCACTTGCTGCCTAAAAATTAAATGTTGTGCATTATGCTCCTTTATATGATAGAATTGCTCATTTCATTAATTGTTGGACGGCTAACTCCTTCTCGTATGCAGATAGACTTCTTCTAATAAAATATATGTTGCAGGGTGTTGAATGATTTTGGCTCCAAGTCTTCCCTCTTCCAAGCACTGTAATTGATCGCATTTACAGGTTATCAAGGGTGTTCCTTTGGGGCAAAAAACTAGCACCCGTTGCATGAAAAGAGGTGTGCCTCCCGCTTGCCGAGAGAAGACTTGGTATTAGAGATGTCCACACAAGGAACAAAGCCCTTCTTCGAAAACCTTGTGGAACTTCCATCTCAAATCGGACTCATTGTTGGTGAAATGGGTCCATGCCTATTACCTCAAGAACCATTCGATTTAGGATTGGAACCAAAAGAAAGATGCATCACCCTTGCTTAAAAGAATTGGTGAAAAATGAACTTTTGGATAACTTTGGTGGCCTCAATGGGGTCATTAACAAACTTTCGCTACTCTCTAATTCTAAAGGTCTTAGCTCTTCGGGAGCATATGACATCTTTAGAAAACGAGGAGAGCTCTGATTTTGGCACTCGGCTATTTGGAAAAATTCATTCCGCCAAAATTTTCTTTTTGTACTTGGTTAGCTACTAGGAATAAATTGACCACTAAGGAAAATTTATCTTTCCTTAATTCTAACCTTGTTTGTGTCTTATGTTCCCAAAATTCAGAATCAGCTTCTCACCTCTTCTTTCAATGCTCCTGGTCAAAGGAGGTATGGGACAAAATCCAGGACTGGCTCCGAATCACGCGAACCATGAGTACCATTGCTAGCGCCCTTAAATGGATGTAAAAGGATCGAGTTGGCATAATACTTATCAAAACAAGGAAAAATGCTTTTTGTTGTACAATCTATCACATTTGGAGAGCCCGAAACGAACGTATCTTCGAAGATATAAGTGTCTCCACGGACAAAATCGCTGCTAAAATCAAGACAGAAGTGTACAAAATTATCTACTCCCCCTTCCCTTTAGACTTGATCAAAGTCTAAAGCCGATACAATTTTTTTGGGAGATCATGCACCGTCGGATGCCATTTGATAGATGGTGTATTGTGCCTGATTGGCCTCCCACTTTTGGGCCTGATTGGCTTACGCTTTTGTGCCAGATTGGCTTATGTTTTTTTCCTGATTGGCACATTCACTCGGGACGGACTTGCTAGACTACTGGGACCGTTTCAAACTTGTTGGACTACTGGGACCGTTTCGGACTTGCTGGACCATTGGGACTTTTTCAGGGGTATGCCCCGTAGAGTTGTAATTTTTTATGTAAATCACTCGCCGGCTGGAATGATCAAAGACAAATCATGTAGATAAAGGTCTAGCAACTTATTATACATACTTGTGCCTCGACTTCATTCCTTAGGTTGGTGATTATTTTTCATAGTATTTTTCCCCTTTCTCGTACACTTCATACATCTACTGGATCGGGCATATTAGGCAGGTCCGTTGCAATAGGGTGGTTAAACATTTCAAATTTCCCCCTTTGATCGTGGTTTCTCGGGACCTACTCCGAGCACATTTCATCCCAAATAAAATTAACAAAATCATTATAAACTCGTCACTTAGGCACATGCAATTGCCTAAAAACTATACATAATAACCGCAAATTGCATATAAATTCTATGTTTATCAAAATACATGCACTTATATCAAAATGAATAATATATTATCAATGTGGAGATATATGGTGCACCAAGCGACAATAAATGGTGTCAGATGTCATCGCCTCAACCATTTCTAGAGCTCAGAGATCAATAAATTTAATTATTTAAACAATGTAGGTCGACACATTGGGAGCTTGTTGGAGATCCTCACATCTAAAGCTTAGGATAACATATTTAAACTCTTCGAATTATTATCTTAATAGATAAATCTTCATTACTAATATTTACTTAAATGGAACTTGTTCTGTATTGGACATACCAGTGTTATAGACAAAGTTTATGTATCCCTTTGAAGCATGAATTAGTCACATTTTGATGTTACAATTGTGCATTCTCACCTTATTTAATGTTTGACGCCTTGATCTAGGAAAGATACACATATGCGTGTGATTTACATGTTTTCAAGCATGAAAGAAGTCATTTAACCCCATGTGTCAGTTTGAAGTGAATAGAAGAGCTAAGCTGAAGAAACATCGAGATCTAAGAAAATAGTCAAAACTGAGGAAGTAGTCCATCGAAAGACAATTGGCCAAGTTTGTGTAAGAAAATAGTAAAAATTTGAAGGTTTGCCTAGCTTCAATACCCAATTACGATAGAACGAGCTTATCTTCTTAATGTAGGCATTCATATTAAGTGATTTTTGACTCGTTGAAAAGCTAAGGATGTTACATCTTACCTAGTTGCTAGTGACCACTTTATTTAATTCCAACTCCAATGTAATCAAAAATTTAATTAAAATATAAACTACACAATGATTCAACTTAACTACATAATTTAGTTGATACAATGATTGATGCTCCTTAAACATAGTTCATGAATATGTCATATCATCAAAATCAATAGAGCAAAATATTTTCCTACAAAACCATACAATACAATACAATACAATACAAAATTAATAGGAGAGTGGGAAATTAATTTCAAAAAGAGAAAGCCCTTTTTACATGTTTTTCCAGCAAGCTTTATTATGCGGCCCACAATTTAGAAATGGACAAAATGGAGTCTCTTACATGCAAAGAGTATGTCCCCTTACATCCCTACATAGTACTACTCTGTTCTTATGTTCCCCTCTTTCGCCACGCCTAATTTTCGCTTCTTTCACTTTCAATTATCATGCTTGAAGCTTGGTCCCACTTTCTGCCTTTTCCCATTATGTGCTTTTTTTCTTTTTCTTTTTTCACCCCAATAAATCCCCATTATTATCGCTATTATCACAATCATTATCTTAATCATTTGACTGCTATTCTAAAACTCACCATACAATTGCTCAATTTTCAATCTTTCTCTTTTAAATTTCATTTCATTTTCAATGTTTTCATAATTTTGGGTTGTAATATATTTCCAATTATTATTTTTCTTGGAGAAAACATACAAAAGCTTTACAAAAATGATAAAACTATGAAAATGCCTCCATGCTAATTACATTTAAAATAAAAAATAAAAATATATCTCTATAACTTATTTTCTCAGACAAAATGCAGCCAGAAAAGTTCGAAATTGGTGTACACTTGTATATATAGATTTTGAATTATGGATTCCGAATCAATAAAAACATATTAAATTTATTTAAATGGCCTCATTTCACAAACTTACTTAAGTTTTTTTTTTATATATATTTTCAATTCATTGTTCTAAATCATTATTTGAAATCAACTCCTTCCATATTTAATATCAGGAGACCGAGGTATCAATATTAATTTTATGATGATTTATAATCATAAGCTTAGTTGAAAATAACAAAATAGAATCATTATTATTTGTTGATGCCAATATATATATATATATGATAGTAAAATATAAGTCAAATAAAAAAGGGCACACACAATAAATACTTTAGGGTAACCTTTCATATTGATGCCACAGTGAATGGGGTCCAAAACATGTTATATTTGCTTGATTGAAATGTTTTCCTAAATCTTACTAATAATTGACCATATTAATGATTATTTACCACTCTAATTTAAGGAATATTATAATCCATGTTGGAGGACAAGAGCACTTTTACATAATGATCAAACTTTGTAAAATTTTCAACCATAAACATCATTGCTTCAATTTTGACCAAACCCCATCATCATAATGTTACTAGTGGCCTTGCATTTGCTCATTTAATTACTATTATTAATCTTTTTTTTTCTAAAGAGGAAGACAAGAAATTATTAACCTCAAATTATGAGACTTAAGTACTAATGGGGAATTGCAACTTTTTTTGGGGGGGTTAAATTATCCGTAGCTTTATATGATGATGTTAATGAGCATAATTTTATGTGGATTTTGGAGTCTTTGAGTGAAACTTATGCTTCTTAAACCTCATTCACTTATATCTAATGTCTTGACACAAAATTTAAGAGATGGTTGGATTCCTTTTGGGAAAACATTTGACAAAATGTCTGAAAATTGCATGAGATTCTCTGTAGGTCACCATATTTTAGACCCTTCTTGTGATTGTATGATAATAATTTTTGTTTTGAAAGTATTAACTTTTTTAATAAAAATATTATTTTAGCTGAAATTTTTATTATAATTTGACTATGATTGATCAAGTAAAATTAATACTTTTATGGTGAAAATTTATAAAAAAAAAAAAAGGAATATTTTGAATATTTTTAAAATGTATTAATTTTTACTTAAAAGTGTTATTTTAAAAAAAAATATTCTAAAATTTTATGGATTGGATAGTCCATATACCTAAGTAAAGAGACATCAACTCTTAGGGTATGTTTATTCTGTAATGTATATAGTCGTGACATATTTAGATGGGTATATTAAAAAAATTACATTTAGAAGTTATGTTTTTATTGAAATAAAGTATGGTAGTATGTAATATGAGAACTCTATATGCTATATAAATTTATATAATAAAATATCATTATCATTAATAATAAATAGAGTTTGCATGAGAGGAAGATGTTCAATCATCAATCCATATATATGGAATGAGCCTGTTGTTATGGAGTAAGACATGTATGATAAACAAATTTTGCTACAGCCGTGAGCTCTTATTTGAATGGATTCATCTCAAAACAAAGTTAATGAAAATATGAAATAGTTTGATTACAAAATAAAAATAAAAGAAAGGCAAATCCATGAGAAGAGTAGTGGGGGAGTGAATCCGATGCAAAAGCACTTGACTTGAGAGGTAGATTACCCTAAAGTTTCTCCGAAGCATTGGATCAATAGCAGCCACTGCATGACCGACACGTGGAACACGATCGACGGTGTTGGAAATTAGCAAAGGAGAAACAAGCGAGCGTACCGAATTGAAAGGAGTAATCCGCTGGGATTGCGGCGAGTTTAAGTTCCAACATCCTCGTCCACAGAGCCGGAGCAACTGGGCCCCACCCTGAGTCAGAGACGTCTCCTGACCGTGGGATCGAAATGGTGATCCCCATGGACGCACGCGCGATGGGACGTGGACCCTACAACCGAAGAGATTCCTGCGGTGCATTGCAGTGAACCGGCTTTTAGGGTGTTGTACGTTGTGGAACAAAAGTAATTGCCCTTTGTGGGAAAGATGAGACATAATTTAATTTGGAATGTCAAATTGATGGGAAACGAACTTCACTTTTGCTCCTCAATTTCCTTTGCATTCCCCTAAAAGTGACCTTACCATTTACCTTTTTTAAAATTCAATATATTTGTCAAAACCTTTTGAGTACATGTTTCTAAACTTTCTAAACTCAGGGAATATGTGCTTTGCTTCTAACATTGCATGCTTCAATCAAAATAATAATAATAATAATACTAATTATAACAATTTCAATCCAATTCTTAGATTTATGTAACAGAAACTCTCTTACGAGACTATTCCATAAATATTTTAGACAGAGACCAAATCTTCAAAAAAACTAATTAAATTTTGAAAAAACAAAAGAAAATAAAGGTTAGAAAAACCTTTATTTCAAATTTTCAGATTATCAAGAAACCATCTGACTAAAAAAATTAAAAATAAAAAATATTATTAGCAAGTTGTGAACTTCCTCAACCAAAATATGTTTTATTTATGATATGATAAATTGATCTATAGTTATAAGGTAAATTTTGAATCGGAATGTAGAAGAGCCTAAATATATTAAAATAAATCAAAAAATAGTTAGAGTTACTTCAAACAAAAAGTTACAAGTTATTGTATGTTTTGGTGAGGGCTCCATCTGACTCCATACAATATTACAATTAAAGGAAATATATAAAACCCACATGAACATACTTGCGGACATGTGATTACATACTTATACAAAAAATTTATTTACAACTGTCTCCTGCTCTCTTATGCATCAAGTGCACATTGTATAATTTAATAAATAATATTTTTTAAATAAATTAATAATATATTATTAATAAATAAATAATATTATTAAAAAATTAACAATAATATTTTTTAAAATAACAAGTAATACCTTTTGAAGGTAACATATTATGCGGTTCAATAGTAATATTTTTCAAGTAAACAAGTAATATTGTTAGATCACACCATGCACCGGATGCAAAAAAGTTTTTACATATACATACATATATATATATTAATGGTTTGGGGATCAAACCTTGAACTATATCATTATTTAGTGAGATAATATTACACACTATCTAGGTCTTAACATATATTAGATGATCGTCTGTGCAATTCACATGACTTAATATATTTTATTATATTAATAATATATGATCAATTATATTATTATTATCATAAAAATTTGCATAATAATTATTAATGTAAATTATATTTTTATAATTATTATGCGACTTACTTTTTTCTTAATGTTATATTGCTTTGTTATTCTTATAAAAGTTATTTTTATTAAATAATAAATTGCACGACTTTTTGAAGTGAATTTTAGAGTGTTCCCAACTCAATATCAAATTATCAACTCACTAAAACCTATTAAGGTAGAACAATAAATTATAATATTATATAAATTAACTAGTATTTCTCCGTGCATTGCACGATTTATAATATAATAATATAATAAATTATTATAAAAATAATAGTATATAATTTTTTTAAATAAAATACATAATTATATAAAATATTTTTTTAATAAAAACTTTGTTTAAAATAAGAATATCACATAAATATAAAATATATAATATATTAAAATATGCCCCAATTACTTATGAAAATATATTTTATATTAAAATTTTAATATTTTGTTTTTATATATGCATATATCAAATTGAAGATCATAAAAATATGATTAACTGATATATTTTTCATAAAAAATCGAATTGAAATGGAAAAAGTTATAAAACTTTAAAAGTTGAAGTGAAAAAATAAAGAAAATTAAAAAATCTAATTGGTTATCAGACTTTCTAAGAATAAAAAGGTATTTTGGGAAAAATCTTACTTTTTAATTTTTTTATGTGATTTTGTTATATATATATATATATATATATATAATACTTATATTTTTAGATCAAATCCATATAAAAAATTAATATATTATTTATCTAACACATATATGAAAATGAAAATAAATAATTCAATACATAAAAAACTATATTATATCCATATAAAATATATATCATACTTTAAATATAATTATTTATTTTAAAATATACAATACCAATGTCAAGTTAAAGATCATGAAAAGATGACTAATTTGGTGCAAAATAGATTTAAAATAAAAATTTTAGTAAAAAAATAAAAGAAAAAGAGGGAATACACATGTCAATAAATAGTGGAGACACATGTCAAGAAATGAGAAAAATTCTCATAATTCTTCCTTTATATTATGAAAATATAGAATATTACTATAAATAAATATCACAGTGACATGTAACAATAGTATAATCTCCCCTATTCTTTCTTTTATATAAAAAAAAAATGTATGATATATAACTATAAATTCACATAATCACAATTGTTATTAATAAATGTATAAAAAATAATTATGTGAATTTATCTGATTGTTTGTTAAAATTCAATTTCTTCGGTTCTTATCTGATATGTTTGTTAAAATTCAATTTTTTTTGTATAATATATATATATATATATCGGTTAAAATTTCTAATTTTGTTTAATTTAAATATTGCACAATGTGTTTGTTAAAACTCCATTTTTTTATAATTTAGAAGTACATTTCGTTAATTATCATATGAGATTTATTTTTTAATTATTAAGATAGCATATAAAATTTTATTATTGATTTATGCAAATCATGTTAATCACAAATTCAAGTTCAATTCTATTTTGATGGTATTTGATTTGATTTTTTTTAATAAAACAACAATCAAATATGTTGGGTTCTTTTAAAATATATTAAAAAGTTTAAATCTAAATATTATGTTTAATTATTATTATTTTATTAATATTTTTAGTAATAATAACATATTTTTTAATAATAAAAAATACAAAAATAACTTTTGTACCTCATAAGAGGTCGTTATAATTTTTAATAATATAACATTTATTAACAAAGTACTCTAAATAGTAAGAGCACCTGCTATTTAAAAGGAAAGGAGGGCATTTGTTTTTAATTTTATTTTAAGAATAATCTATACTTATATTAATATAGTAAGAAATCACTCGTGAAAAATAAAATTCCGCCCACAAACAAGTTTTCAATTTAGGATTTTCTTTTTTTGTACAATATTGTGTTCAAAAATATTATAGGTGGTGACAATTTGTAATTGATTCAGGTTTTTTTTTTTCTTTTGAAAAATATTTTTCAAATTTTAGAACACAAATAAATTTTTTATTCTTATAAGCTCTATACAATAACATATTTAGTTAATCCTCTTTTATCGATTATTAATATTGTACATTTTAAAATAATATATTAAATTCTAAAATAATTTTTTTATTAATTAATTGGGTTAGATTTGAGCCTAACAGAAAATTAGTGATCATATTTCCTTATCTTTTTTACGTCCCTATTTTTCTTCACCTATTTGCAGTAAGAAAAATAAAAGCAAAACAAGAGAACAAAAACAGTTCTTTATTTACTAAATAAATTAATAATGATACAAAAAATACAAATATGAAAAAATTAATCACAACTAGCACTGTAGCATCATATTCTACTGTGTCAAAGTCAATTACAATCGTGAAAAAATGTAATATAGAGATACAAATAAAAAAGATATATATGTATATATTGTTAGCCTTGTGTTCTAAATTGAGAAACTTTAAAATTCGAACATAACTTTTAGAGCTTTAAGATACATTGAACCCTTTCATGAAATTCGTATCTAAAACATTTATTAAAAGAATAAATTTTATTTCATGCATATTGTATGCAAAATATCACTAAACGATCAGGTTTTTATTAAAGATCATTAATTTTATTTTATTTTTGTGCATAGAATAGTCAATTTTGACGTTGCTAATATACAGAATCATTTTTCTTTAATAGATATTGTTAATGAAAATAGTTGTTGCGTGGAAAAATAATAGGTTACTATAATTGTCACATTTTTACTTATATTAGTATTGACTAATATGATCTACACGAATATATTATTATAATATAATATTATAAAATTTCAGAAATATATAAATTAATATTTTTAAAAATATGTATAATAATATTATTAAATTTTAGAAATATATAAATTAATATTTTTAAAATATATATATAACTATATTCAATAATTTATATATGTACCATGATTATAGTAAGATATAATATTATATATAAAATTCTATGTGAACATTAATTGATTTTATTTATAAAATATCAAATTACTAAATATATAGTATTTTCTTTTGAAATCATAAAAAATTAAATAAAATATGGTATATCGATGTGAACATTTTTTAATTATTATATATAACATCGTATCTGTCACAAATTTATAATTGATTTGTTAAAATCAAGTTATTATGAAGATATATGAATTTTTTATTCGTTTTGATAAAATTTAAAACATTGCCAATATTAACAAATAAAAATATAAAAAATTAAAATGAATGTTATTGGTTAGCAATATAATAACATTTCCTAAAAAATCATCTTCCTATTTGTGAAAAGAAAATTAGACGAGAAAATTAATAATAAAAAATATGAAAACAGTTTATTATATATATATATAATTATTTATAGAATATATTAGACATATTTACTAATTATATTATAAGAAAATTATTTGACTTAATTTTGTAATAAGCCCGACACAATATAAGTAATCCAACCCATAATAAATAATCAAATATATCACAAATAATAACAAATGAACAATTGATATTTTTGAATTTAATATCATATTTTAATATATGTGATATAAGTGTCCTATTAAAAATCGTGAAAAGAAAATTGATTTGATATATTGTACATAAAAATAAATAAGAAAAGAAAAAATTATGTATTTTTTAAATTAAAAAAAAACCAATAAAATGATGACAACATAACAACATTGAAATAATAAGCAAGTATATGAATCTAAGCCCCAAATTTTTTATTTAAAAAAAAAACTTTTTATTTTATTTTTAGCCGTCTTATGTCTTTAGTATACACTAGTGTGATACCTCATGCGATGTAAATAAGTTGTTTTGCATTTTTTTATCACTAAAATTTATAATAATTTATTTTGTGTTTAATCGTGTTCACATGATGATATTAGGCTGTAAATTTATTAAAGAAAATTACAACCTTGTCTTTTGGAGAAAAATTAAATTAAAGTGCATTATCAAAATCAGTGTCAAATAAATTAAAAGAGCATTTCAATTATGTTTATTAATCGCAAAAAATGTTTTGTGTTAAAATTTCAATTCAACCAAATAAATGGATTTGATAATATAATATGTGTGGATATATATATCTTTTAATAAAAAATATATAGTATTTATTGTAATAACAAATTTTAATATCAACTCAAATTCAGTCCAAATAATTTAACCCATAGCACTCATATCAAACCTGACAAAATATATAATTTTTCAAATCTAATACATCATTTTCATATATATAATATAAATATTAAATTAAAAAATAAATTTGATATAATGTGAATTAAAAACGGGCAAAAAATAAAGTTATTTGTCTTTTAAATATTTAGAAAAAAAAAAGAATGATAAATAAAAATCAGAACTCCAAAAATAAGGTCTGATCAAAAAAATAAATTTTACCATCATACCCTCATATGGCTTTTCAATATATATACATATAGTAATAATAATATTTTAAATAAAATCTAACAACAACAATAATAATAATATTGTTATTAATTCTTACTTAGTATAAAAAAAAAAAATATCGTGAGTGATGTGGTGACACGTCTCTATAGCAAATATTATTAAAAATAAAAAGGAAAGAAGTTGAGGCCAATTAGATGGTTTTCTTTCTATCTCTCTCTTTCTTGTTTTATTGTTTTTTTACAGTTAAATTTGAAATAATGTTTTCTTTGGTTTCAAATTTCTTATATACAAATATATGTGTATATATATATATATTATATTTTACTTTTTTATTATTTTTAATTTAACATAAATATTATATGTATTAAAAAAAATATTTAAAATACATAATTGAATAAATAGTAATTGTTCTTTTATGGGCTTGAGTTACAAATATACACAAAAAATAAATTAAAAGTAATTGTTTATCTTAATATTTTTAGTGAGTTGAAATATTGATATTAAAATTATAGTAGGTTGAACACTTTGTTCAAGATTTGAATTTTTAAAATTATTTAAAATTTACTAAATATAATTTTTGAAGAATATCAATGTAGTATAACTTAGAGAAAATATATTTTAAATTAAATTATATTTATATGAAATTACAATCCATATAAAAACTATGATCTATGTATTTTTTTGGTAACAATACTATAATTTAAATTTATATTAATAATATAATAAATTATGTTATATTCTCATATATTCCACAAATATCCTTCTATCTTTCTATAATATAAAAGAAGAACCGTGAGAATAATTTTTTTCTTTTGACATGTGTTTTTATAAATAAATGACATGTGTCTTTTATCTCCTCTCTCTTTTTCTTTCTTTTCTAATTGTATTTTTCATTAAAATTAAAAAATTTAAAATATAATTTTTGTTTTAAATCCATTTTTACATATCATATATCAAATTAATTTTTTTTATATTTAATTTGACATCAATATTGTATATATTGAAATAAATAATAATATAAAAATATAAAGTATAGTTTTTTTATGAATTGAATTATTATTTCTTAAATTTTGATATGATGGAATTGAATAAATAGTATATAAATTTTTAAATGAATTTAAGCTAACAAATTATAAATATTACCTTTTTATAAAAATAAAAATATTATAATATTAAATTTAGGTAAAATTATCATTTATTATTTAACCTCAATAGTTATAGTAAATTAAAATATTTATTTTCAATTCAGAGACTATGTACAATTCAGTTCAAAATATAATATAATTTATTATTTAATAAAATTAATTTTACAAAAAATAAAAATACAATGTAATATAATAAATTATATTTCAAATTGAATAATATTTATATAATTGATATAAATAATAGGTTACTTATATTTTTATAATTGTAATAAATATAATCCTATATAAAATTTTAATATAAGAAAATATATTACATCTAATAATCAATGGTGCAGAAGTTGGGAATCGATAGTTGAACGTTTTTCGACCAACTAGGCGGACCCATTTATTTAATTTTAAAAAAAAATTCTATCAACCCCATAAAGCTAATATAAATGATAAATTGATAATATAACATATTTTTATTTTATTTTTTAATTTAAAGTTTAATATAAAATATGTAAATGATAAAAAATTCAAATAACAACAAAATTTAATTAACACTAGTTAAAAGTTACAACATCCAAGTTTCAAATATAAAATTTATGGATATTTAATTAAAGTTAGACAGTTAAGTTAATCTAAAATTTTAAGGAAAGAGTAAAAACATTTAAGTAAACGCGTAACTCAACTTTTGCATCAGCGCTAATAATAATAATAATATTATTATAAAAGCTGACAGCAGGTGGGAATTGGATGGAACCGCAGCAGGTCTGACATGTTGTCAGATTGTGATGAACGAGGAGGAATGCACATTCCCTACCATCAGTTGCATTGGTTGCCCTCCTTCCAAATTGATATGCGAGCCCCTACACTACACAGGACACAGTTTGTATTAATTTATTATTTTAGAAACCAAAAATAATATTTAATTAACTAATAAATATTTAGAAACCAAATAAATGTCCAACTAATAAAAGTCCAGGAAATAAATTTTGGGGATAACAATAACAGGAACAGCGGTTGATCCAAAAGAGAATCAATTAATGATTCATTGATGTTTGTAATATATAATTTGATATTAATATCATATATTTTTGTCTAAAGTTTATCCAATTTAAATCTACTAAAGTTTCTCTATATATATGATGTAAATTGTATAGTAAAAAGCATATATGAGCACTGCACGTTGCATGTGTGAGTTTGTGTTCTAGTACATAAAATATAAATAAAACACAAGTACTTCAAAGAATGCATTTTCCTGGGATTTTCTTACAGAATAACACTCTGGTTATTAGGTGATTTGGCCAATATATCATTACATCAATTTCACAACATAATTACATACGTCATCCATGGCTTCAATTTAAAATATCTTTTCTTGAGAGCTTCTGTCACATACATATCTTGAAATATAAAAATATAAATTATATTACATTATATATATATATATATTTGTTTTTTGAAATAGATGACATATTTTTAATCACAAATACATTGATAGAATTGGATTGCCACTTTTATTGATTTATAATATACATGTACCTATCTAAATATATTAAAATTATAATCGATGAGTAGAAAAAAGAACTGCAACTCTAACATGTAAATAACGGTTCTACTCTTATCTTTAGTTATAAAACATAATCCCATTTTCAAAACAAAGAAAGTAATATTTTTAAAATTATATATAAATAGTAATTTTATAAAAAAATATTCTATTTTAAAAGTAGTACTCTTTTTTTTTTTCATCGCACAGTGCCATTGTTCTATTCGATATTTGTTTTTCTTTTTTCTAATATTCTCCTACCCTATCTTTTTCCTTCTTTATTAATGAACAAAAGAGGGATTGTAGGAGCAGCAATGAGTGATCAAAATTTGAATTAGATAAGCAACAATTTAGGAGGTTTGTTCAAGAAATTACAATAACATCACCCATAATTGAGACATTATAATATTTATTTATTTATATACTAGTCTAACTTCTACATCAATCTACATCCTTACACTTCAAATTCAAATAATTTGCCACTTATACTAAAATTCATTAATGACCATAAACTAGGTAGTACAATTCTTAATTAAAAAATGGCTCCTAAATTAAGTGAATAATTGCAATAAGTGGAGGGTACAATTTCTAAATATGACATTCTCTAGAGAAAGCCACCCTATACTATACTGTTACTTATATTTTAGGCACAATGATTGACTCCACAATTACGTAATTACTATTTTAAGCAGGTTTTAAGATTCACCAAATTACCTTCTACTCCTTCCCTTTTAATTCAATTCCCATTTTAGAGTTTTGGCATTAATTTAAAAACTTACTTATGTATTTCTGATTAATCAATTATATTTTGATTAGTCATTCCTCCTAATTATCATATTATATTATATTTGTCTTGATTTTTTTAATTAAGATGGATCTCTAATGTATGTTTTTCTTGAAAAATTAGAGAATTTGTCGGGATATGAATAAAATTGAAATAATATAGTGCAATATTTTAAAATAATTTAATACAATTAAACCTCTAAATTGAGAGTTTAAAAAAAAGAAGAAGAAGGAATTATATGAATGTGAGGATTTTAAATGAACCAAATTGACTTGTATGACAAATACAAATTGGAATAATTGAGGAGGTAGGGTGTATCATTAAAATCCTCGAATAAACCTAGTTTTCGCCTCTGTATTATAATTCTACAACTGCAGGTCATTAATTAGGCATATTAATCATAGAACCAGTGTAATTGCATTTCACAAGTATCACATAATGCAAGTTCCTAAAATACAAATAATATATATATATATATATATAAACTCTGAAAAGACTTTCTCATCAGGAGCGTTTAAATATGATCAACTTCTCATGTTCATTGTTCATCTAAATCACAATTTCTCAATTTAAAAAAAAAAAATTTCATGTTTTTATTATAGCTAGTATTGAAATAGCTACGGACACATAATTTTTTATTAATTTTTGGAGAGTTAATAATATTTTTATATCTGATTTTTTTTGTCCATACAAAATATGTAAATTAGTGACGATTGTTTATCATTTTAATAATAAAGTCATTTGAATACTGCTGAAACTTCTCATGTCCAATTAATTTTCAAATTAGTTGGATTTCTGAATTGTAAATTTTATATTTTCATCTAATAATTGAATCCTTCGATATACTTTGGTACAAAAGATTGGACTTAAACTCTTGACATCTTTTGTGTGAAAGTTAAATATCAACTCAAGAATATATGGTCGTATTCTAATTGACGATTCAATTTTTTTATCTTTTTGTAATGGCGAGTAGTCGAAATTATATATATTTGACATAATATTTACTATGATGGTATTTGTTCTTAAAAGTAAGAAAATGGAGTACTGAAAATGTTGGAGAATTGGTTTAAAAACAAAATCATAATTTTTTAATTAAAAAAATTATACAAAGTTGTAATTGTATATGAAAACTTATATTTTTTTGTACAAAGTTTAAAATCAAATCGTTCTCTTTCAATCTTACATCATCTTTCTTATTATCTATTTTTTCCACCGATAAAGAAAACATATGAATATTAGTGAACTTTGAATTCAATCACACCCTCTCTACCTCTAAATTGAAAAAATAAAAAAAAATTAATTAAGATATATTTTTCTTATTTTTAAATAGATATAAAATATATATTTATAAATTAAGTTTCATTTATCTGTTTACAAACTATTTTCACACCGAACTATACTCTTATTTAAAAGAATAGTTGTTTCAGATTTAATTACACATTTACTTCGTACTATTATTACAACAACAAAAGACCTTACCCAAATAGAAAATATAAGGAATGGAACCCTTTTTCATATTTATTACAAGTACTTAAACTACTAATAAGTTTGGTCTGGGGAGAGTTGTTAAGAGCTGGTTTAGTAAATTGGGCGAAGGAGAACAGTTCCCGAGGTGATCTCTAACGTGCGCCGGGTGTGAAATGTGTCGTGGACCGTACGCATGCCGAACGGTCAAAAAATGTAATCTGACTCATGCGCAAAATTTTTGAAGAAAGCAAAGGCCGAGACAAAATCCGATTTCGATTCTAAAATATTCCCAAAATAACACAAATAAAGTCTCGCCTTGATTCGCCCAAACATGACCTTTTCTTGCAAATACCTCGTAATCCACGTGCTAAAATGCGCCCCTCTCTTGTCTTTATCTCATCCTTTCAAGTTTCAACATTCCCCAAATTGTAAAACAATGGGAAATTAATTTATATTCTTTTTCGGGAGCTATTTTGTTTTTGTGATTTTTTTATTAAGTTGGACGAGAAAGTGATATATGAATGCAGAAAATACTTGAATTTTATGTTATATATATATTTTATTTTTTTGTATGATGTTTTCTTCCATCTAAATTTACAAGTAATAAATATAGAGAATGCAAACCTAGAAATTACTTTATTGTTCTAAAAAGAGTTATATTTTTTAAATATTTTTTGTTTTAAAATAAGTTATATTTCAAAAGTTAAGATTTTATTTTATTAATTAAAATGATTTTTTAAAAATATATTATATATGATTGAATATATCAAATTAATGTCTAAAATAAGTTGCATAAGTGAAAAATTATGATTTTTAATAATTTTATATGACTGATCAGAAATAAAAAATATATTCTTGTAACGATATTATTTATTGGGGACAGAGGGAGTATAAATTATCAATTCAAATTTTTGTATAAATATTATATTTTCATATGCGAAAAATGTTCTACATGAAGACACAATTTACAAAACAATTATAAGCATGGAGTGATTAATGTGATTACATGAGTTGGTGTTTGTATAAAATCTTTATATCTAAAATAAAGAAGGGGAGAATATATAAGAAGTTATTATTTTTGTTTGTATTTATTATTTATTTTGCACGCACCTATCTATACCTATAAACAATTGCAAGTTCAAAAAAATAAATACTATAAATTATATTTGATGTAGAATTAGCAAAATCGCTTGGAAGATGATAACATTATCAACAATGATGAAATCACCTTAAACTGTATCGTAGATATAGCATCATCTATCAAACTAAAAGCACAATAATTTTATGGGTAGATAATATTATGATTATCGTTATATATTTATAATCTGTGTCTAAATAGAAGGAATCTTAAATATGATCGATCAAAGAACTATTGTATAGAGTGACTTTGTTTTGAATTTATTATTAATAAGCGAAATTCAATATATTACTATTATATGGTAGGATATTTAAAAACATAAATCTTGTTTTTAAATACACTGTAATGTAGAATGTGTTAAAGGACATATATATATATATAATAAATAAAATGGGTAATGTCAACCAAAATTCTAAAATGTGTAGTGTGTAAATGTCATGTGATAATAAATAAAATATGATTACATAAAATTAGACAATCGAAATGTGTAGGAAAACTAGGTTCGTAGTTTACAAGGAATACTAACTACTCTATGCGCACATGATGCAATGCAATAAGCATATTTTATCAGAATTTATTTATTTACTTCAAAATGAATGAATGAATAAATATGTCTCCTATTTATTAATTAATATAAAAATACCACCTACATTCTTTGATTCTTTCTAGTATAATGGAGTAGTTTATGGGTGCAAGCAAAGGCTGTCTCATTTACCTGCTGTGTATATGAGAGTACGGTTATGTGTGGGAATACTATTAATCTTTGCTTTCAATTTCATTTCTCTTTTCTTTTTCGTTTCTTTAGCTCACTAACTTTTCTCACCTCAAAGCTACAACAGAATCAACTATTTTCAGCAAGTTTATGGGCAGGTTATGAGTGTGCACTCTCTTTGCCAGTTTTGAAACGAACCCTTCAATGGGAAAAAACTCAATAACAGTGGAAGAATAATGCAGAGGGGAGAGAGAGAGAGGACATGAGAGAGCGAGAGAAAAGGGCAAAAAAGATTGAAGCTTTTTGGGGTTGTGTTGTTGATTGAGAAAGGCAAAGGTGAAGGCTTTTTTAATGTTATCTCAAACGCCATTCTTTCTACTGAAAGGTCAATTTCTTTTGAGAGGAATATCAAGAGGGGGAAAAAAGAAAAGGGAGAAACACTTGATAGTCCAACCACTCATGCTTTGGACCGCGTGCTTTGATGCAAGAAAACTGACCCCTCTAAATCATGCTGTGTGCACCTCTCTGTGTGTGTGTGTTTTTTCTTTTTTTTTTTTTGAAAAAAAAATAAAGAAAGTTCCCTTTTAGCTGTTGCTGGGTTGGTGGTGATAGGGTGAGGGGACGAAGAAGCCCCACATAGATTTTTCAGTTTTACTTTATTGCAGAGTGTGTTTTGTTCCTTGGTTTTGGATTTTTAGGCATGCTCTCTTTGATTGGTTCCTCTCATACTAGTTAGATTCTCTGAATATTTGTCTTGGCCTTATTCTTCTGTCCCTCCAAGGAAAAAAATACTGATGAATAAATAATATATGCTGTGTGTATTTTTCTTGAAGTAGGTCATTATGCTCCTGGTTATGAAGAAAAGTGTGGTGCTGTTTTTGAATGGGATGGTTCAATCTTTGTGAAGAGATTGATTCAGCAATGGAGTTGTTGTGGGATTGATCTAGAGATAGAAAGCGATCATATTCATGGCTTCTGTTGAAGAAAAGCTGAAGCCAGGAGGTTTGATTAGTGGGGGGAATAATTTGATTGAAGGGATGAAATTGTTGAAGGAAATGCAGGATCATACTGGTAATTTAATCTCCAATGTGTAATATCGATGATGATGCATATTATTTATGTAGTTTTGATGCTAATCAATGGAGAATACACTAGAAATATCCTTGGAGAATTATGAGTTTTGTTCAGTTTCTTGATAATTCTTGATATTGTAGGGGTAAAAAGACCAATAAATTCGGAGTTATGGCATGCCTGTGCTGGTCCGTTGGTAACATTGCCTCAGGTGGGAAGCCTTGTGTACTATTTCCCCCAAGGGCATAGCGAACAGGTCCGTTTCTTGTGCTTCTTTGAATGAAACAAATGATCTCATTGTACAACATTTAATTCGTTGTAGTATAAAGACTTCAAACCGTAGCTAATTGTGTAGTTTGTGCAATTGTTACATTGATTACTCCCTCTACAGAAATCAATAAAGAGTAGATTATTGAATGTTAGTTAAGTCAGGAAGGAAGGCTTTTTTCTGCTATGGAAACTCTAGTAAGAGAGTTCTGTACTGTTCTAGAAGTGTGATGTTTATAAGGAAATAATTTACAGTCTATTGTTTAATGAAGGAGGAATCAGAGTTCTTAAGCTAGTGTTTTGAGTTTAAATTGATTTGAAGATAACCCTGTATGAATGTATCCCGATTATCAGGTTGCCGTTTCTACGAATAGAGCAGCAACAACACAAATACCCAATTATCCAAATCTCCCTTCTCAGTTGTTGTGCCAAGTTCACAATGTTACACTCCATGTAAGTCTTTCCAAAGATTTTTCTTTTTCTGAAGAAGTTAATTAGGTAAGCAGTTCATGACTCAAGGCACTTACATTGTTTTACAACTATTTTGTTTATCAATAGGCAGACAAAGAAACAGATGAAATCTATGCCCAAATGAGCCTGCAGTGTGTGAATTCTGTAAGTTTGGCCACTGCAAATTTAATTTCTTAAATTTTAATTGTATGATGATTTGATAAAATTTCGTTAATAGTATGTGTTAAAACTTTAAATGAATCCTATATGTTATTTCTGGTTCAGGAAAAAGATATTTTCCCCATACCCGACTTTGGATTAAAACCAAGTAAGCATCCAACCGAATTCTTCTGCAAGACTTTGACGGCCAGTGATACGAGCACACATGGTGGTTTCTCAGTTCCTCGGAGGGCTGCAGAGAAGCTCTTCCCACAATTAGTATGGTTTTTATCTAGTTTATTCATTCTCTGTTGTTCTCTAAATTATATTTCATCATTTTTTTCCCATATTATGGTTGTTATGAGTTTGTTATTCTTTTAGAGCATCAAATTTTATGCTTTTGCAAACGTATTTCAGGATTACTCAATGCAACCTCCAACTCAAGAACTTGTTGTAAGAGATTTGCATGATAATACCTGGACTTTTCGCCACATTTACCGGGGTAAGAATGCTCTCTTTCACTCTAATTGTGTGTGTGTCCCTCTCGCTCTGCCTGTCACTCAAACCCCTTGGTGTTTGTATTACTTCTTATATAGGGCAGCCGAAGCGGCACCTTCTGACAACCGGTTGGAGTATGTTTGTTGGGGCTAAGCGGCTTAGAGCGGGTGATGCAGTTCTGTTTATCAGGTAGCTTTTGTAACACTATTTTCAACTATCCTATACCTGTCCACACTAGATAATTCTTTTGTAAATCTGAATGATATGCTAGTATAAAGACAGCTCTCCATTTCTTTGTTTGAATTAGTATGGATTACTCTTAGTAAATGCTACATCATGATCTATGTTATATCTCAACTGATTTTGATTGCGTTCAGAAACAACAAATTTATGCTTCTCTCTCTTGATCAGAATACTCATTATTACTTGTATAAAGAGTGAATTACTCAAATTATGCTGTGATACTTTTAATATAGAGACGAAAAGTCACAATTATTGCTGGGAGTGAGACGTGCTAACCGCCAGCAAACAACTCTGCCATCTTCGGTTCTCTCTGCTGACAGCATGCACATAGGAATCCTCGCTGCTGCTGCTCATGCTGCTGCTAATAGAAGCCCGTTTACGATCTTCTACAATCCAAGGTGGTACCCAGCACCTACAGCTTTTAGGAGAGCATCAAATTTATTGTATTTTTGGAATTGAGATATGATATTACAAATATATAAACTCAATTGCAATTTTAAATTACTTTGTAGGGCATGCCCCTCAGAGTTTGTTGTTCCATTCGTGAAATATAGAAAAGCTGTGTACGGTACACAACTTTCTATCGGTATGAGGTTTGGCATTATGTTTGAAACTGAAGAATCCAGCAAACGGAGGTAATTCTGAGAGCAGAACGATACTTTTCAGACAAGACCAGCTTTGGTTCACATTTGTTTTACTTCTTTTTCTTTTTTGTTGTACAGATATATGGGCACGATTACAGGAATAAGTGACGTAGATCCACTAAGATGGCCGAATTCAAAGTGGCGTAGTCTTCAGGTGACATTAATTTAATTTCAAAATTTGTTTACTTTGAGCATAATTTTATGTGCAAGCAAACCACCCTCTTGATAGCTATGGATTCTGATACGAATGCAATACTCGTTTTTCAATGACAGGTGGAATGGGATGAGCCGGGGTGTGGTGATAAGCAGAATAGAGTTAGCCCATGGGAGATTGAGACTCCTGAGAGTCTCTTCATATTTCCGTCTCTCACTGCCAATCTCAAACGTCCGTTCCACTCCGCTTTCATAGGTTGTTTATAGGATCCAAATCCTTGTCTTGATATAAATTGAAACATCTTTTTACTGTCTTCAACATTTGCTAACTCATTGTAGCTGTTCTTGTTATTAGGAGCACAAACAGAATGGGATAGTCTGATAAATCGGCCTTTCCTTAGAGTTCCCGACATTTCACATACTGAACTTAACTGTCCCTCAATATCGAGCCTTTGGTCTGAGCAACTCATGAAGATGCTAACTAAACAGAATGGTGTAATCGCCCCTGGACATACACTGTATTCTATGCAAGAGGTAAGGGATGTTGCTCAACAACAAGAACCTAAGTCTCTGATGCCATCGGTGATGAAGCAGAAACCTGAGATGATAACTCAGGATCATGTGTTTCCACAAGGAGAAAGTCATCCTCAAACGTTTGCTGGTCAATCAAATATCACAAACCCTAATGCTCTATTGCAGGGAAAACTAACACCACCCGACAACCTAGGAAATCTAACTACCTCTGGACCTGGTTCTGAATCGTCCAAGTTAGAATGTGTTCTTGGTACGGATCAGTCCGGTCAGTTTCGGTCCGAGGGGCAGCTCAATGAAGAAAAAAATCCAATGAATCCACTCACTTTCAACAATGATGGTGCTATGACGAATCAGAATAGTGGGACCCACATTCTTCAGAATCAACCAATCGATCAATCCCAATCCCAAGTAGAGTCTGCCAGTGCCATGCTTCAATATTCTTCAAGCCAGGTGGACTTTAGCTCATATCCGATGATATCTCCATCTTCAGTTTGCCAAGAGTTGTGGGACCCTCACTTTAACAACACCAAGTGTGTTTCCCAATCCAACCTTCTTGTCCCATTGCCTCATCAAGACATGTCTAACCTTCAATACAATTCGAATGTTTTGAAAGATTTATCAGATGAAGACCATAACCAAAATGACATATATAGTTGTCTGAATCTTGATGGTAGTAACAGTGGAAGCACGGTGATCGATCCTTCTGTCTCTAGCACCATCTTGGACGAGTTTTGCACACTGAAGAATGTCGATTTCTCTAATCCTTCGGACTATCTTGTGGGGAACTTCTGTTCAACCCAAGATGTCCAATCCCAGATTACAACTGCCAGCCTGGCAGACTCTCAGACATTCTCTATACAAGAATATGCAGACAATTCAGGAGGGGCTTCTTCAAGCAATGTGGATTTTGATGACAATAATCTCTTGCAGCAGGGCTCGTTTCAGCAAGTAACTCCACGGTTTCGTACTTATACCAAGGTTTGTTAGCCATTTCTGTTTAATTATATACCAAGAATTATTGATTGGCAAATAACTCTTGGGAAGAATATTGAATGTGTGCCTTGACAGATTCAAAAGGCGGGATCTGTTGGCAGATCGATTGATGTCTCGAGTTTTAAGAATTACAAACAACTGCGTTCTGAAATTGAACGAATGTTTGGTCTCGAAGGGTTGCTCAACGACTCTGGTTCTGGGTGGAAGCTCGTCTATGTAGATTTTGAAAGCGATGTTCTTCTTGTTGGTGATGATCCATGGGAGTAAGTTCCATTATCTTCACCAAGTATTAGATCCCCACACACATGTTTTAAAGCTGGAAATTTTATAACTTTAGTCCTCTGATATACCCTATGTGTGCCCGGATTTAGTCCTAATTTTTCCAGAGAAGATACATGGCTGTACGAATTTAGGACTAAATTTGCGACCAACTAAAAGATTTAATGTTTAAAGAGAGCATTGGATTGCCCTGAAGTTGAGTACGAAAATGCAAATTTTCCTTGGAAGCCTACAAGGACATAGATATCCAACACTTTCTGCTTGATGGAGACAATATTCTTAATCTTAGATATGCTAAAACAATCAATATATTAACCATTCCAACTGAATTCTTTGTCCCACAAATTCTAAAATGATGCAATTTTGTAGGGAATTTGTTGGATGTGTGAGATGCATCAGAATTTTATCACCGTCTGAAGTGAAGCAGATGGGGGAAGAGGGTATGCAGCTACTGAACTCTGCGGGCATGCAAGGCGTTAATGGCTCGACTGTAGAAGTTGGTTGCGGAAAAGACGGAGCTAATTGATTTCCATGTGACGAGGTTATTGTCGGAACAGAATAACTGTTGTCTAGTCATCGAATTCTACAAGTTCTTGGTCAGCCATTGCAAGAGATCTGTTATTAGCAGCATGTTGTTTGTAAATGTGAGAATTGTTGTAATGTACGAGTAGAGGAACTCTTTGAGATAAAGAAGCACGTTTTTAGGATTTGCATATGCAGCAACTTATGAATGAAAGGACGTCCTTCTTGGCTGCCCCATCCATATGCTAAACATAATCTTGCTCCACTTTTCATAAATTCAATCTATTTGGTAATAAGGACAAAAATATCTCAGATTGTGCGTCGCTGTTGTCTAAACATGTCAACCACCTACAAAACTTTGCGTCGTCTTTGTGTTGCTATCGTCTGGGAAATTACTGCTTATTATCCTACCTATTATATTTATATCGGCTAAAATAAACCACAACCCCCTCTAGTTTACTTATACCATAAAAGCAATTTTTTTTTTATAAAAATAATTCCAATAAATTAATAAAAAGGCATAAACAATCAATTTACAGTACATATAAAGATTTTAAGATGAATATAAATAAGAAGAAAAGATTAAAAAATTGAAATTAATTAAATAAAATCTGAGTTAATTAAAATTAATATTTCAAATTTTATTATATTTATTTTTAATTAAATTACTAATATGTCATAAAATTAAAAGTAAATTCTATGGAAAAAAAATAAAATTAAACTAAAACTTGAAAATTACATGTAAATTAGAAAATTACAAATAAAATTCTAATAATCAAAATAAAATTTGAAATTTAAAAATAAAATTTTTTATGGTAAAAGTTAGAAATAGTGTATGAAAATTACAGAATTTGTTTTTATATTTATTTGTAGCTCTCTAGATTTGTCGTTTGTAAGGATTTATTTTGTAATTATAAAATTTAATTGTAATTTTTTATATTTATTTTTAGTTTTAATTTATAATTCGTAATATGTATTTTCATGAAAAATAATATAAAAGTTTAAATTTTAATGTCACACTAACCAAGCATTTGATGGAAGGGGTAGAGCAAACAAATATTTGGTGGAAGCTGTATTAAGTAGTATACACTATACAGTATACCCCATGTATAAATAGAGTCCTCAGGCAAGATAATACCGCCGCCTAAAATCCAAATACATAATTTTATTGGGCTTACACCACAAAAGAATAGCAATAGGGGACTGGATTTGGTTTTTTTTTTTGTTGGGCTGAATTACATAAAATTTTATCATTTTTTGATCAATTATTAATTCAGCATAATTTTTTAAACATAACAAAGAAGCCTATAATTTATGTATTTTTTTCAATTTAATGCATATCGATCAATTTTGAGTCTAATTGCTGACATAAACCCCGAAATCTGAATTTTCGGTCCAACTGTTATACATGTGGTAAAGATTGATTTTTTTAATTATATAAAAATATACATCTTTTTGATCAATTATCATATGTAACATATATATTTTATTTTAAAATTAACATATAATTACACCATTTTTTTTTCTTTCAATCGATCAATGTATGTGTGCTAATTTTAGGCTACAATTGCTGATTTAGAATCTAAATTTCATATTGTAGCCCGCATTGCTATAGATGTAGACTAAACAAATTTTTTAGACTATATGTGATCAAAACAACTTTATTTTTCTAATAAAATAATTAAGCGGAATTTTGTGTCCAACATGTTAAATAATTAACCATCGTCCACATTTTTGGTAATCTATTTTTTCTTCGATGCATGCTAACAACATATCTTTGAATTTTTTTTCAAATTTTATTAGTTTCATATAATATAATTGTTTGTATTAATACCAAATTTATGTATATTAAATCATATTATTTTATATTTGATAGTAATTTAATTTCAAACTTATATAATATGTTTTAAGTTGGCGTAGGACTACTAAATATGAATCGCAAAAGTTGATGGTAGTAGTTGTTTATATAATGAAATAGAAGAAAAAATGTTGTCATCTTTCTATTAAAAGTTGTTATTTTAATTACTTTTAAATTTTAAATTAAAAAAAAATCAATTTATTCAATGTGTATAGAAGTGGAGCCCCATAAAAGATTTTAGATCAATACAACCAATTGGAGTCCAAAATTGGCCCACGTGCATAGAGTGAAAAAAACAAGTGTTGATATTTCTATGTTATTTTTTTAAAAGACATGTTACATATAATAATTAATCAATAAGTCGTGAATTTTATGTAATTAAAGAATCAACTTTTGCTACATGTATAAGGGTGGAACTCAAAATTCAAATTTCGGGCTCCACATGAGCAATTCAAGTCCAAAATTGACCCACATGGATTGAGTTGAAAAAATTACAAAGGTAATAAACTTCTTCGTTATGTTCTCAAAGTTATATTGCAATTGATAATTGACCAAAATGTCGTGAATTTTTATGTAAGTATTTCTTTTCAATGAAAATTCAATTTTGGAGTTTCGATTGAGGCACCGCCGAGCTTTCTCTATTCTAAACGAGATATATTATACTTAATGTATTTTGCATCATAAATTATACACACTTTATTCTATGTCAAATGTATTGTACTTGATGTACTTTGTACTGTAAATTTTACACACATCTAACATAAATAAATGAATATATAATAGTGTACAATAAAGATGGACACATTGTTCGTGATTGGCCTTTTTGATATAATTTTCTTTGCAGTTCGTAATATTACTCCCTTATAAAAATTGCAATTAGGTTTATTATAAAGCCGGGTCAGAAATGAGGGACAAAAAAAAAAAATGGAGCCAATGCTCTCGAACATTTTATGTCGATTTCACAATGGGCCTCAATCGGCCCAATAAAACAGAACTGATAATAATTCAATTGTGAAATAAAGGCCCACCATAAAACAAATAAATAAATTGCCCATAAAGTCCAAAGTTAATCTGGGGATAATTCTGATCAACATAACGGTAAAAGCAGTTTGATTGCTTCCATATTCATATTCCAGAATTCTCATCATCCTCAACCAGATAGGAACACAGTGCAAGCAGAGATAAGCCTCAACAAAATGGGGCAATCATCATCGAAGGAGCCTCAAGTATCACCGGAGCTGCGCGAACTACAATCGGTAGCTGCATCAACTGGAGCCCTCCCTTCTCTAGAAAAATCATTTTCACTTTTCTCTGATCCCCAAACTAAATCAGTTCCTATTACTTCTCTCCAGGTAATTTGGGAACAAGAATATCTAATCCCTTTCCGGAAAAAGAAGAAATCCCTTTTTTAGTTGTTATTGCCATGAATTACCGGAAACAATAGAAATATATCTTTTAGTGATTGATCAGAAAATAGTCATTATCATGTGGTTTGTAGAATTCGGTTACAATTCCAGTTTTTTCTTTCTTAGTAGTTGACTAACAAACTTTATATAGTTTTATTTATTTATTCTTTAATTTTTTTTTCTTTTGTTCCTTTGCTTAATAATTGGGTGATCACCTCTGCATCACGATATTGCGGATCAGAATCGAGTTTTATTTCCTGTTTGGTACACTTCTTTTGCATGAATCTTCCGGTTCATTTATCGGTTTAGATGATTGTTTTATATAGGCAGTGTTAGTTTACTTATTGCTTTAGATGGTTATTTGATAGATGCAATATTATTCACTCTCCTGGTTCACTGTGTTTGTTGCAGAAATGTTTCGATTTGTCTATGAATAATTTGGAACCTGATCAAGATGTGGGGTTTAAGGAGTTGCCCCTCTTGTTTAGTCATCTGGGCTCTACAGTAGTTGACTTGTTTTTTGTGGCTGATAAAGCCGGGGTCAATTGGGTAGAGTTCTTGAGAGGATACACAAAATGTTGTGCAAGAACGGCTGCTTCAACATTATTAAATAATTTATTCCGAGTATTTTCCGTGGCTTGCTCAAAGGGTGGGCTTCCAGTAAACTTGCAATTCGAGCAGTTTGACGATGATTGTAAAATTAATGGGTCATTATCTCCCCATTATATTCTTATGCTTCTTTGGATTTGTTGGATATTTTCATGGGATGCTAGGGCACTGAAATTGAATGCAGGGAAGAGCATGGGGAAATGCAGTCTTCCAGATATCTCTCATTTGGTATTGTCAGCTGTTGAGTCATGTGCAGAAGGTCATAATTTAGATTTTTGGGATTCCAACGTCTCGAACTTAGATATTCAACTTCCTGCTGCAAAAATTCATTTATGGGCATTGCAGAATATACCAAATCTTGCTGATTGTTTTCTACAATTTGTCCATGCAAGACTCTGCCACCTCAAAATACACCAGGTAGTCTGCTTCTTTTTTCCTTCATAATATTTCGTCTAATGTTACATCTTTGACGTGCAAATTTTCATAGGATGAACATACGATTAGACATGCTAGGTTTTTTTGCTACAAAAAAGTTTTGATTTTGAAAATTGCATCCAACATGAAAAGTTCATTGGTCTTCCTCCAAGCCTTTTGACTCCATACGTCTCTTACTATAAAGTGTGCCAAAATATGGCGTTGACTTCTGTCCATGGGTAAATGCCAAACAAGATTGGATATAGATAGTTTTCCTCAAAATCTATTTCAGTAGAGCACATAGTGTCAATGGCCTGAGACAGACCACACAATGGGCTAGGGTGGCCCTGTTTCACCTTACCAACCCCAAGAAAACTCTGAATACGGGCCTAGATCTTTTTTTTAACAGACATTCTGGCTGTTAAGATCCAAAGTCAAGAGAGAAAAAGCCCAGATTGTATGCTAGTTTCCTACAATATCTTAGTGGCAATGTTGCCATTTAATAATCCCCTCATAGCAGTAATAAATGTTGGGATTGAGCTTCTATCATTGTGTCAAATGCTATAGCTAGCAGCATTAATGCAACTCAGTTGTTTGAAATCTTCATAACTGTTCAACATCTAACTTTTGATTCCATGCCTCTTTGAGTTTGCCACAATGAAACTCTAGGAGCTTGTAGGGAAAAAATGAGGAGTCTGAGCCTCTGAGGATATATCAGCTACAACAGACATTGCACCATCTTCTCAAAAAATGATATTCCTACATGCTTAAGAAAGAAAAAATAATATTTCAAGCATGCTAAGAACCACATAGCAATAGTGAACTTATTGGGGTTCTTTGTAGATTACTATGCTACAGTTATCTTCTCCAGACCTGTAGGTATTGATGGTTTCCATAGTTTTTTGCTTTGTCGGTCATTTATGAAGATGCATATTATGATGTCTTTAAGAAGATAGTATGGATGGATTTTGAACAAGCCTTCTTTATTGGATTTATACTAATCTAAGAACTAACCAACTGCAGGACAAATCAGAGCCATCATGCTCGTCTGCTCATGAGATCTCCTCATCGGCAATTTCTGAAAGTCACCTTTTGACTTCTGGAAGGGCCTGGGCCATCTCACTCACCTTGAGAGGTTCTGTAAGTGAAGAGATATTAAAAGCTTGCTTTCCAAGTGATGATGAAACAACTGACTACCTACTTTATCGGTTTGTCACTTTCTTTTTGTACTCTCCGAGATGGGGGTATCGCATCTATTTTTCCTGTGGTTGTGTTTGGATTGAAGAATTGGAAATCCACAATAGAAATTCATTCGTCTTGTTTGGATGGATGGATTTGAAACCTACCACGCCTTTGTGAATTAGTTATTAAGTGATTTGGTTAGAGTTGGAAATTCTTGTTCACGGTAATCTACATATTCACCTATTTCAGTCCACACTTACTTCCATGTCTTGAAATTTGATCAGTCAAATTCGCTGAAGTGCTCATTTTTCTCATTTATAATTGTAATTTGATTTATGATATGCCTATGTAATGAATTCAACGTGGGGCTACAATTTTTTGCTCTCTCACATTTCACACACACAAGCACTTATATTAGCATGGTCAACAATTAATTCCTTTTCGCTTTGTTTTGCTTCTTTAATATGACCAATGGTTTCTCATGGAAATATCTTGAGTACCCTTAACAACAGAACTTCTGCGCTTCTCAAGGTTTATGTTGCTAACCTGCAGATCATCTGTTCATGGGAAAGGTCTTAACCGATTTTGGTCAAATGTCGAGGGCTACAAGGGTCCATTACTAGTACTTGTTTCTGGATGTGAGGAAAATTGCAATACAAGGACATGGATCTTTGGTGCACTCACTGATCAGGGCTTTGAAAATAAGGAATCATTTTATGGAACATCTGGTGCTCTATATGCTTTAAGCCCAATTTTTCATGCGTTCTTATCCTCTGGTGGGTCAATGGACTACTGTTCAATTTTACGATATTTTGACATATTTTTTAATTACATAGATACTTTTGCTTACATAGATTGAAACGACCTGAATTGGCAGGAAAGGAGAAAAACTTTGTCTATAGCCATTTGCATCCAACAGGTAGGAAGTATGAGGCTTATCCAAAACCAGTGGGAATTGCATTCGGTGGATCTGCTGGAAATGAAAGGATATTTTTGGACGAAGATTTTGCTAAAGTTACTGTACGGCACCATGCCGTTGATAAAACATACCAACATGGTGCCCTTTTCCCCAATCAGGTATTACCATATTAGACTTTTAACTTGCAATGGGTGAAAAATTCATTGTTTTCTAATTGTTAATCATTTAATTCAAACAATAATTGACAGCCATTCGATGCTCTGGTAACTTGAGTGGTATATTTAAGTTTCTATCTGCCTGAGCCTTTCAAGTGACCTTATTCTTATAATTTCATCTTATCATGCATGTGTGACAGTTCTAGAATTTCTTGACATTGTAGTCCTTGCTTCAAATATTTATATGCTATAGAATAGACACTCTTTCATTCGAGTAAAAGGTGCTGTTCTTTGCTGAATTCGAAAGATATTTCTTGTGGCAAGTAAAAGATGATGACAGTTTATGCTCTGGTTCTTGCTGAAACCTGATGCTTTATGAGCCTACTTCAAGTAGTTTATTGTTGGAATGTCTCCTTAGTAGAAAACTCGTCAATTTGGTTTTATGTGAAGAAGATGGTGAATGATATTGAGAATCTGAATTGTGTGTATGTGTACATAGGGATTCCTACCAAGTGAAGCCTCAGTTTTAGAAGTAGAGGTATGGGGATTAGGGGGCGGAGCTGCTAGAAAGGTTCAGGATTCTTACAAGAAACGAGAAGAAATTTTCACAGAGCAAAGGCGAAGGGTAACAGTTCCGAGTCTTTGCAAGAGGTAACTGTTTGATGGGCTATATGTTTCTAACGACAATGTTCTTCTGACACTGTTGCAGATTGACCTGAAAACATTTGCAAACTGGGAGGATTCGCCTGAGAAGATGATGATGGACATGACGTCTAATCCAAATGCTGTTGGACGGGAAGAACGATGATTTAACTGAACCCAAGAAGACAATTACAGTACAATACTGTGAAATTTGTGTGTTAAGAGATATGTTGTTGCTTGGATTTCTGTAAAATTTATTAACATGTTCGCGTGTTGGTTTGTGGTGGACAAAATTGATGCCAAGAGAGAATGTTGTTATCACAGATTTGGTTTGCAATATCCTGAGTTTGTTATTATAAATCTGCCGAGGATATAAAACGGAAAAACTTGTAATAAATCTTTTTGGACAAAACTGTCACAATTCACCACCTCGTCTAATTGCTTAAGCAGTTATGATCAAAGAACACAATTGATTCTCCTAGTACAAAGATCCAGCAACAGGTTCAAACCGAAATTCAAGACTCCTTGCAATCTTGAAATAAGGGAAACTGGAGGAGACTTCAGAGACAAAATGAAGAAATCAGGCAGTTAAGTAACTACTACAGAAACCTAAGATAACATGGTCCACAAGCATTCCTAGTTTAAATTGTTAGCTGATCAGAAGAATTATGAATCACATGTAAACACCAAAACTAAATGAAAAAAACTGATTACTCGACAAATATCTAAAGTATCATCGATTGGATAAAGAAATGCTGCTAACCATCTACAACTGCAAAATCATCATCTTTTCCATCGGATATATAGGTCAAACAAAGGTGCAAATAAGATTTTTTAGACAAAGCAGAACATGCCAGCAGCTAATTTCTTCTGCCAATTTGACCTAAACATTCCTCATCTTACAATTTGTAACTTAATCTTACTTAATTGCATGTGATTGATCCAAGGCCGTAAAACTGATCCAAACATGCTAATGACAATTCAATTATTCACTTTTGCACTCCTTGGCTGCAAAAGAGTAGAAAAAGCAAGTAAGAAATATGGAAGAACGCAACTCCTCATCAAGCAAATTAGAAATATATAGTCAACTAAAAAGCACAAAAAATAGCTTATCATTTCTCTCATCCTCCCCTTTATCGAAGAAAATAATTCTGGCGCAAAATACTTACACGCAAATGCAAACCTGACTAATCATTGTAAAATCCAAGTTCTTTAATTTATATCCATCCAATTGATTATTGATACACTAGATTGTTGTTAGATCATGGCCAAGTTTTTATTTCTCCTATAGAATGAGATCCTTATATATCAACACAAAAACTTAACTTGTTGTAATCTACCAAACAAAAACTGATGATGTGAAATATTTCATACATGTTTATGATTTCAGAAGCTAAATTACTAGGATATAATTGTACTACACTACTACTTGTCACAATATTGAATATTAGTAAACTTGATAGTTGTGGTTATAAGTTAATGTTCCTTAAATTTTTATGATATTTTCAATATTTCATTTTTTATTTTTATCTAATTGATTATCCAAACAAAAACTGAATTATGTACAATTTTTTGTTACAATTGAAGTGTTCAAATACCAATTTCTGTTGGTTTGGTTAGAAGCTTTTCTTTTTATATATTATCTAAATTGATCAAAGAGAGCCGTCAACATTCCTAATTCCCCCACCCACACACGAACCCAAAAAAATAAAAATAAAATCCTGTGTCCATCACTGAACTAAGGGCCATTTCTTTAAGGTTTAACTTGCTCTTTATATCAGGTCATATTCCTATGAGCTATTAAGCCTATTATTAAGACAATTTAACATGAGAAAATGAAGAGAATAGAAATAACCAACTGCAGACTCAGAACTCTTCTGTGTGCTAGATGAGCAAATGGAAAATGAAGCAGATATATTTCAAATCAAGATTCAACACATACCAGGATGTCGGCAGTGGGGCTTGGCAGCCAGATGAAGGCTAGTCAGAGAACCGGTGAATGGCCATACCGATGGAGAAGCCTGATGAGCGGCTTGGCTTTTGCAGATCTGCTGGTTTCTGGTAGTGGTAATTTAGGACATTAGGGATTTAAAAGAGCTGACCTCGTTACATGTTTCACTAAAAACGAAAAGGAAAAAGTAGAGATAAAAAAGTTCCTGTGCATCTTAGTGCCACACAAACTCAACTAGGCTGGCCACCCAGTGATATGATTAATCAGGGTAAATCAACAGTGCCTTTTGCATCATTGGGAAAAGATCATGGTACTGCAAGAAAGAAATCTTTGACATGCATCCAGGCAAGAGATAAACCATGAGAATTTTATAGTGCCAAACAAAAACTCAACAAACTATTTGGTTATTTGTTATGACTTGAAGATGACATAGGAACAAGAAAAATATATTGGGAAACATGATGTATGTGTGATCATTTAAACAAAAGGAATCATAATGAAAATGGAGATAGACATAGCTCATCTTCTTTTAAATATTTCACTGAATCATGAATTGAGCACCAACTCTTTCGAAATACGGACAATTAAAACGGATGAGGAGTAAATGTTTGAAGAATCATCAATGTTCCATTTGCCAAGTAAGAATCCAGATAAATTGATTCAACAGAACTCGATCACACCTAAAGGCTGGCTACTCAAATTGAAATGATACTTTACCATTTATGTTGGAGATAAAAATCTAATTACACCCTCAATTTCCATAAAAAGAACACAGTTGGATCATTAGCTGATTGGAAATATTACTGCCACATACAAATCCTGTAACCAACCCAAGAAACCCAATATTAAGAAAGATTTTAAGAAAATGCCATGATCCATAAAAGCCACATAGGGGCGTGGATCAACTCTTTCAAATGTTTCATGGCAAGTGAACCATTTTTGTCATTCATTGATCATGGTACAATTTGCTCTGTCCCAGTCTGAATATTCGACCCATGTATGCTTCTATGTCAGTAAGATATGCCAATTACAGAGCGTGCACACACACACAAAGTGAATGAAAAACTTCCCATCTAACAATTTCCATCAAGCCAATCAAACTGCATCAATACTGTTCCACTCGTGATTTATTGCACAAACCAGCAACTCTAATTCCATCAACCATGAAATTGAGCCCAAAAACGAATTCAATATGTCACAAATCACTTTCATTCTCAGCATATAAACCAAAAATGAAATTCAACCAGTTAAAAACAAGAGATTTGGAAACAAGATCTTTCAACCATAAAACGTAAACCACATGTTCGACCTAATGTCTATTCGAGCAAACCAAAATTCTATTCTCAACGAAAAGTTTCATTACCTTGATTTCAGTTAAAGGTTGATTCAACTCTTCTTCGGGGATGTCGACAGGCCATTTCTCGCCAGCAACGCGGAACATTTGCTCGGTCTCAAGAATACGACCCTTCTCGAGAATCAAGTTACAGATATGGTCGGCCGGAGTGGAGGTGGCGTCGAAGGTCTCCTCCACACCGTTGACGAAAGTGACGGAGATCTGCGGCGGGAAATCGTCGGTGCGGCGCTTGACATGGATCTGACAATTGGGGTTGGATTCTTTGGCTCTCCGCGCGTGGCACTGTGCCAAGAAGTCCATGCACGGTGTCATGCGTGGGTCGAGCGTGTTGAATTCGATTCTGACCTTCGACAAAAATTTCAACATTTTTCTTTCTCCTACTCTTCACCAGGAGTTCTGAGGCCGAGGGTTTAAGAAAAACGCAGGCGAAGAGCAGGGGGCTTTTCACATAATTATTTGAAGGAAAAAGGTTATATGTTTCTATTTACGTCACAAAATTTACTTTGAACACACTTTTATTATCAACATCATATAAATTTTATTTAAAATTTTAAATTTACAAAATTCACCCTCAAAATACCTTAAAAAAAGGGAAAAAAAAAAAAAACCTCAATTTGAAACCCCCTAACTTTCTCAATTTGGAACCCTAATTTCACCTACGCATACTTTCCTTTCTCTCCCCATCCAAAAATTTTTGGCCTTACAGCTACTTCTCCAAGCATTCTTGTCAACAACGTGTAATGGATACAATAGGTGATGATGTATCAAGTCCTCAAGATAAATTTTTCATTCCATGTTAAAAAAACGACGAAAATTTATGTTTAGCACTGTGAATTGTTCGGCACTAGTTGGCCGAGACACTTGTGACACGTCGGCATGCATTGGCCTAACGCCCTTTCATTGCCTATGCAGTTAATTATCTCTCCTAAATCTAATTGTTGTAATATAGTGTATTGACATTCTATACTGACTTGAGTCCAAATTCATAAAAAAAATGTGGATTTCATGCTTGTTGCGTGCATATAGTGTTGAGTGATTTAAACATAACACTCCATTCTCTATCCTGATTGGGAGCGCTGAACGCCCTGGAATTCGTTCGGCATGCTCTGGCCGAACGCCTAGTGATGCGTTCGGTGGACCCTGGCCAAACGCCTAGTGATGCGTTCGGTGGACCCTGACCAAACGCCTAGTGATGCGCTCTACAATGAGTTCGGCGTCCACTGCCTAAATGCCCTGCAATTTGATTTAAAAAAAAAAATTAAAATAAGGAAATATATGTCATTTACATCATGTCTTTTTTTGTCCACAATATTAATGTGGTGTGCAAAGTAAATTTTGTGGTGTGAATAGAAACATCCAAAAGGTTCCGCTCAAGTTTTTGTGTCTAAGTATATTTTTTTTAAATTCTATATCTATATCTATATATATTAAAGTAAAATGACTATTTTTCCACTCAAATGTACTTTCTAAAAATATAATTAATAGTAAGTGTTTAAGTATAAGTTTTTTAATTAATTTTAATTAGAAATAAAAAAATCAAAATTTGAATAAAATTTGGTAAGTTTAGAAATTCAATAATCTTAACTTTGAAATACTTCCACATGCCGAACGAACTCCTCTATCTCTTATTCATCTTTTTAAATCCTCAATCGTCTTTCTAAGTTTCTCGCACTAGACCACCACTACACGCCGTCGTCATTCTCCAACGCGACGTTTGTTGTTATTGCTCACTCACACCAAATTTTACAATATATCATATAACTTGAGCATATACTTATATTATAAAATATAATTAAAAAATATCTTTTGTGCAACGCACAGATCCCACACTAATATAAATCCGCAAAAATTCCTGTGAAACAGTTGCACGTGTGACATGATTTAAAGTATTACTTTATATTTATAAAGTATCATTATTTTTAAGTGTATTACTTCTGATTAGTTACCTTAAAAAATAGTGATACTTTATAGTTAAACAAGTAATACCTTAAAATCGTATTACACGTGCAACCGTTTCATAGGAGACTCACTCATATATATAAAAGAAGAAGTAAAATATATTTAGTAATTCTTATGTTTTCCCGCCTAAAATCTTTACTATTTTTAGTATTACAAGTGACTTAATGTAATTGGTTGTTATGTAACCGCCTATTTATATGGAAATTTATTATCAATCTAACAGACTTATTGTTTGGAAATTTGATTGCTAATCGAGAATTTAAATATAGTATTTTGTAAATGAATATCCACTATTTTTATTTTGTAGAAGATTTGACATCATTTTTATTGAACGGTTTATTAAACAATCTCTACTTTTTCGGAATTTGACATCCTTTTTATTGGAAGATTTTAGGGTTAAACGAAATTTAAGGGGCAATCGAAATCAAAATTTGCAAAAGTCAAATTTTATTAAATAAGTAGTCATATTTAATTTAATTTGCAAACAAAATTTTAGAAACAATAAATATCAAAAGTCAAACTTTAGAAACCGAAATCAAAATCTAAAGAAACCCTAATTAATTTATTAAGTACCCATATTAGGAATATATAAATATATATGTTTAATCTATTAAGTTTCTCATTCACTGTGTCATTCTAAATCCAATCTCTCATATTTATATGGTTTTCAAATTTTCAATATAACTAATTCTTCTTCCATCAGGTTTGTCAAAGTCTTTAATCCTCATTATAGGAAATTTAATTTTGATTAACAGTAATACGTGTTCTTCTTTTTATTTTTTTAGATTGAGTTGAGAAAATTATTACGGAGAACCTGACATCCATAATTTTGAATGATTTTTTCTTAGAGCTTTTCTTTTAACAGGTTTATCAAATCCTTTATAATATAAATGCATATAAAATATTTTATTTAACAACAATAAATTTTGTGTGGGATCAAATTAAGGAAATCCTTAATACTTTTTGCAAAATCCTTAATACTTATTTACCTGCACATTTGGGTTTTTCGAATTGTCGAATGTATTTGGATAATATTTCATATTCTCTTTAAATTCTCAAATTTCTTGGGCTTGCTTGTGTGGTTTTTATTTATTCACCATTTTGTGCCAACTTTAGACTCCCCCTCTCTCTCACACACACATTCTGAAGTAGGATATTATGATATTGAAGGGGATCAAAATAAAGGTTAACATATATATATATATATATATATGTGTGTGTGTGTGTGTTACTATCTGGTTCAGATGGGGAAAATTTTACTTGAAATTCAATTTTTTTATTAACAACTTGGTTTATTGATATTTATTATTGTTGTTTTCGCCGACTATTTCAAAATATTATGTGATGTATATGATAAATATGTTGATACGAGATGTGTAAAATTTTGGGATGTTAGAACAATTTTGGATGATATAACAGAGCAAAGAACGAGAATAAATTCATTCATTTGGATAGTGAAATAATGTTGTTTGAAAGCTGAATATGATGAATTTGAGTAGATGAAGACATCATGTGGTTTCAAAATATTTGTATATAGATGAAGAACCTGTATCATATTTTGTTTTGTTTGATTAACTTTTCAGATTAAACTGGAACCATATGTTTTCATGTATGTTATTTCCTCATTTTTTTTTTTTTTTTTGTACTGTCAACATTCTCCACTAATGATTTGAATCTTAATTTTACATTTTCTGTTGTTATATCTTCATCGAAATTTTCACAATATATTTTCATCGACTATCGAAGGATTTTGGACAAAGTTTCACAATTTTTAAAGAATTCATCTAAAATTCTTACTTTTTTCTTTTTCTTTTTACATGTCTGCATATACAATAAAATTGCATTCACCCTTCAAGTTTGTTTTTTGTTTATAAATTTCTAATTTTTGAAGTTAAAGTTTGGATACGAGAATCTACGGTAATATTTGTTTTACACTTAATTAAGTAGTTATGATAGAAATATTGGATTTTAAGAAACGTCAATCATTCATTAAACCAACAATATAATTAAATGATTTGTGTTTCTTTTGCTTCAATTCAACAATATAATTTTAAAAAATACGGGAATCTACCATATTTTTTAACACCTAAATAAGTAATTAGAAGGGAAATATTGGATTCTGTTAGAAAATTTCAATCATTCATTAAACTAACAATATAATTAAATGACTTCAATTTATTTTGCTTAAATTCAGCAATTTAAATTAAGAAAATACAGGAATTCATATTTGTTTTATACCTATTGTGGGAAATATAAATTCTATTAGAAAATGTCAATAATTCATTAAACCAACAATATAATTACATTTAGTTTTCTTGGTATCGTAGTAAATTTATGTATTTAATTCATAGGAATATTAGGAATATATATATACATATATATATATATATGAATTTAATTTATAGGTCAAAATTTTCCTTCTATGAGTTCTTATATGGATATAAAATTATTCAATCATTATCATCATATTCCTCACAAATTTTTCTAATTTTCCCATTTAAATCATCTCCTTAAAACCAGGTAAAATCCGATCATCCCATTCCTGAGCAATGTTCGTGATCAAATATGGTTGATCAAGATCCTTAGAGAAGTTAATTTTTGTAATTTTGATACTAACTTTCTTTTGTTTAATGTTATGAAATTTTATGTTCACACAGACATCATCGTCATACGAAGGTAGATTTTTTGTGAATTATAAATTATCAATTTTTTTTTCAAATTCGTCTTTATCAATTGACCATTAGGATTTATTTTTATATTTTCATTTGATTAAGTTCATGAATCATTATTAAGCTATTCATATAATCCTATTGCTTAAATATTCATATCTGGATAACATTTCTATATTATAGATGTTAGTTTCTTCATCTAAACCTTTATGTCAAACTTGGGCTCACCATTTGAACTCATGTTTATATGTTGACCGATCGCCAAAAATATGATTAGTGAAGATTAAAATCTTTTCAATTTCTACTTTTACGTTTTTTTTCTTTTATTGTCTTTTGATTATCATTAGTATTCTCGAATTCCCAAATTCTCATATCTTTTAGATTTCTGATCTTCTGGTAGAAATTTCCTATGGTTTTTTTTTTTTTATCTAACCACAAAAAAAAAAAAAAAATCCAATCTATCATCCAAGGTAAAGTAGTTTTCTCCTTTTTCAAATTTCCTAAGTTTTTTGCATATGTATACTCTTATAGTTAAATTTTATATTAATTATACATGATTTTATCAATGCATGCATCTATTTTGGCCGAAGTCTCCAATAAATTTTGTTTCATCATTCTCCATCTTAGTTCGAAGATATAACATCAACTCTATATTTTGTTTTTCGATTTATGATTGGTATTTTTCAGTTTATGCTATTAGTTTAGATTTATAGTCTATAATTTTATATATTATTTTAGGTATCATTCATTTGCAAATTCTCTTGAAAGCACGAGGTATTTTGCAATTTAAGTTTTTCTATGCATTTTTTACATATTAGTTGTTCATGTATACTAATTATACCAGTATATTTATGGAAATTAGTGTTTATTTGGCTAAATACTAGTGTATTTATAAGATTAAAAGTTGATCTATATTTTTTGAGTTATTTATTTTTGTCAAATTTCATTTTTATTGTTTTAGAAGTCTGTTGTTTCAGGTTGTGTTTAGCAGGAGGATCCATATTAAGTTCCAACATAAATTGTCCCCGATTTCATCAAATATTTAAAATTTTTCCTGCATTTTTATACCTATTTTTTTAAAAAAATATTTATGTCAATAGCATTTATTCAACTTCCATGTATAATAATTGTTTTTTTTAAAACAGCTATATTTTGAACATTATTGAATATTAAATCTTGTTTACTATAAAAAATATTTTCTATTATAAATATAATTATTGGTATTAAAATTTTCAATTACCTATCGTATATATTCATAAACCAATTTTTAGTTATTTATAAATACTTAAATTATGTCGTGTCTGAATATTTCATATATGTATTATATAAATGAATTTTATGATATTTTACATATTTTTAAGTTTAGATATAAATAAAATAAATACTTAATCAATAAATCTTTTATTTGCAAATATAAACTCACATTTTTTCGGTAATAAACAATAGCACTTATTCATTTTCCATGTAAAAAATATATCTTACCTTTGTTTTTATATTTTGACATATCAACTTCTATATAATTAGATATCGATAAAATAATTCAAGCATATAATTTTGGTTAACATATATAAAATAATTATAATATAATTGCTAGATTTACTATTTTCTCTATGAACTATTTATTATTGCCATATCTTTTAATCATATATTGAGTATTTTTTAAATTATACTACATATATTATCAAAGAAGTGTCCCTTATATTGGGATATTAAATAATCCAACTAATGTATAACAAATTCAAAATAAATGCATTTAAAATATATGTAAATGTTCAATTAAGTTGTTTCATTCAATATTGTCGATTTGTTTTAATTTATTTAGAATTATAATTAATATGTGTACAATTAAGTAAATCAAACCTAAAAGTTTCCAATTAAGCAAGATATTCATGGAATAAAACTTTCAAATATAATCAATAACGAAAATTCTTAGTAATCTCTAATTAGTAGAATTATGATATTACTTATATGTAGTAGGTCAAGTATTGTTATATGTATCTCTAATTATTGTGAAATCTTCTTCATTATCACCATAAGAGCAAGTAATCATTACCATAACTTTTTCATCATCCCTCAATATTTTTTATTTTATTTAGTTTTATGAATTTTTCTGATAAAACGGACACCATCACCATACGAAGCTGTTTTATAATCTTCATATGCAAGAATGTTTCATTCACAATTGAAGGCATCCTTCATTTATGGGATTCTATTTGCACTGTTCTACTGAGCAATTAAATTTTGTTTAACTTAATTTGTTTTATAATTTATTTTTTAAAATTTATTAATATTTATGTACTTTTTTTAATTATATTATAAAGGTGAATATAAAAAATCTAACACATTTGTTAAATTATGATCTATTGTGAAAATTTTATTCACAACACTTAAATTAACATTATTAGTTCTTTGTTCTTTGTTAAAAAATATTATATATAATGTTTAAATTATAAAATTGTTTAATTCAAACTTAAAGTATTGTGAGAAAATACTTTATCACCAAATAAAAAATTATTATCTTTACACTATATATATTATTACTATTATATATGTTTTTATTTATATTTTTATTATAATATTTGATATTCATGCCACTCACAGGTTAAATATATATAAATTAATAATATAAATATATTGTTTATATTTTAAATTTAAAATCAAGAATTATATAAAATTAAATTGAAAATATATAATTTTAAAATTTTTGTACATTACAAACCGTGCTATGCACAGGTGTAGTACTAATACTAATATATATAAAAATAAAATGACTTTTTTCATTTTTTGTTTTCTCGCCTAAATGTGGTTCTAATAAAATGTAATTTGTTATCTATTATTTAGGATATGTTTGTGTACAAATCACTATTTTTGGTAAATCTTAATTACTAAAATATTTGATTGGATTCATCCTTCCATAAATTATGGATATTATTTTCATTGTTATCAATTATAAATAGATTTAAAAACAGGTCATTTCCTACCTAATTCTTTCACGTACAATTGTTTGATTCTTGAATAGTATGTACATTTTCATTTGATATTATGTAAATTATATCTTTTTTTTTTATCCAGCAACATTAAAATTGGATTCTTTGAAATACTGTTTTGTAAATTCAATATTATTGTTGAATTTATATGCTTGAATGATTTCGTTCACTATATATATACATATAACTTAAGTATATACTTATATTACAAAGTATAATAAAAAATATCTTCTTTGCATCACACAGGTCTCACGCTAATTTTAAAATAAACTAAATTTATTATTTAATTTCCAATATTAAATGAATAACTCTTTTAGATATTAAATTAATTACATCAATTCTGAAAAATATCTAAAACATACAAAATTAACAAATTAAATAATTTTTTTTGAATAAATAAGAAAATTAACAAAGGAATTTACAACTTTAAAACTAAAATCTGAAAATTATTTAAGGTCTATAGATCTCGATAGACCCCATAAATAAATAAACTTTTAAATTTTAAATTATTAAATCATTTCTAAATTATATATTTTGCTAATGTTTATTTATTTAATATATTTATTTGTTACCAAAATGTATTAACTGTTTCAAGATTTATTTAATTCTTTGTATTTAAAAACGTCCTTAGAAGTTCAAGGGCTATTTGATTCATTTTAAAAGTTGGCCCTAATTGGATAAATATTAGTTTAGATATTAATATTAGGTTGAATAATTAGTAAATGGTAATTTATGCATTTTTCATAATTTTAATTGTATTTTTGTGTGTAAGCAGTTCTAATAGGTTCACATTTACTATGCATGATGGTCTTTTTAATTTATTTCCAAAAAAAAAAAAAAAAATTAAAAAAAAACCCGTTTCATTTATGTTTTGCTATATACATTGAATGTAGTTGTCTGCATTGTGCATGGAAAATTATGAAATATATACAAAGGAGGAAATAAGCAGACTTGTTTCTGAATTATATTCCTTCTTTCTCTCCTTCCCAACTATTTGGTTCTTTTGAGCATCTCTAGCAGGAATTTCCATTCTGCAATTTTTTTATGTCCAACTAGATGGTGGTGTCAAGATATAATATATTTTATTATATTGATAATATAAAAATTATTTTATTATCAAAATGTACATACTTATTATTTATATCAGTTGTGTTTATATAAATATTATTCAATTCAAAATATAATTTATTATATTAAATTATATTTTTATTCTTTTTAAGTTTTTTTATTAAATAATAAATTAAACAACATTGTGAAGTGAATTTTGTATTGTCTCCGACCTAAATATAAATATTTTAACTTATTAAAAATAAGTTAAATTAAACAATAAATTATAAAATTATTTACATTAATAGTATAATATTTATATAAAAACTATTTATATTTTTAGCTTAAATTCATATAAAAACTTAATATATTATTTATTCAAATCCAACACATATATCAAAATTTTACAGAAATTTAAACCATAATAATTATATTCCATCTTTAAAAATGGTATTCCATAATTAAATGTATTTTCAACATATATAATATTGGGGTCAATTAAAAGCCACAAAAAAGATTAATTTGACATATTATATACTAAAACAAAAAGTTACATGAATTTTTAATTTGACATATCATATATTGGTGTACAAATTTAAAATTAGAGAGATAGAAAGTTGAAGACACAACCATATCTATATATATAAAAATAGAAGTCACCATAAAAATAGCAGCATCAATTTTTCCTGCCTAAATTGATTTCTAAATCGAAAAAATGTCTGGTTTTCGAAAGAAAAGAAAGTTATCACAATTATAATGTTATAAGTAATATTCCTTTTACATTCATTAAACCAAATAAATATTTTCATAAACAGTAAATATGAAGATTATATTACAAAAATTTCTCCAAACTTCTATTTAGAATCATAATCTTTCTATATTAAAAGATATGACTTTCTATGAATCATAATCTTCATATATTTCTTTGATATAATTTTCAATAATATGAAACAATAATTATGAAACTCCTTAAGATATGCTCTTTAAATAGAAGATTATTGCAAGTAATTAATTCAACTAAAATTGAATTTTCATAAAACATGGAAATGAAGATTCAATCAACAAAATTATGTAATAATTCGAATCAAAATTTCATGCAATACAAAATGAGATATGATTTTGAATTACACAATTAAGTTGTGAATACATCCCAATCCCTATCACAAATAAAAGCTTTGTTTTCGTCTACTCCCTCTCTCTTTCAACTTTGTCAATACATCTCAATCCCTTTCGAAAAAACAATATGGTCATTTCAATTTTTGACGTCAATAGATAGGTAAGTAAAACAATTTACATATGATTTCAAATGATTTAATATTATTTTGATTCTTAAATTAAGTTACACATCAATAGCACTAGCCCCATATAACACAACATCATAAACATGGCAATACCAAACATTTTTTTGAGAATTTTCAAAGGTGTACGATCACAGTTTTAGAAAAATCCTTTAAACTTGACAAAAGTGTAGTTTTAGCTTACAAAAATATATTTGGAGAGTATTTAACTTGGGTGTACAACAAATAATTTTCAAAGTCAAGGAAATAAAGGATTAACATATAATTTTATACACTCCATTCTTTTGAGAATTTTGAATGGGGTACCATCACAGTTTTTGAAAAAATCTTAAAACATGAATGTGAAGTTTTAGCTTACAGAAACATTTTTCATAAGTATTTTACTTAAGAGTACAAGAAAAGATATTTAGAGTTAAGGAAATAAAGAATTAACATATAGTTTTACATACTCCATTTTTTGAGAATTTTCAAAAGGGTACCATCATAGTTTTTGAAAAAATCTTAAAAATTGACAAAAGTGATGTTTTAGCTTACAGAAACATTTTTCAAGAGTACTTTACTTTGGAGTAAAATAAAAAATATTCAAATTTAAGGAAATAAAGGATTAACATATAATTTTACAAACTCCATTTTTTTGAGAATTTTCAAAGGGGTACCATTAACAGTTTTTGAAAAAAATTCTTAAAACGTGCCAAAAGTGATGTTTTAGCTTACAGGAACATTTTTCAAGAGTATTTTACTTGGGTTTACAACAAAAAATATTCTAACTAAGTAAATAAAGGATTAATATATAATTTTACAGACCCCATTTTTTGAGAATTTTCAAAGGAATACTATCACAATTTTGAAAAATTCTTAATACTAGAGAAAAGTGAAGTTTTAGCTTCAGAAACTTTTTTCAAGAGTATTTTACAGGGTAGTACAGCAAAAAATATTCAGAGTTAAGGAAATAAAGGATTAACATAAAATTTTATAGACTCCATTTTTTGAAAATTTTCAAAGGGTACCTTCATAGTTTTTGAAAAATTCTTGATACATGAAAAAAGTGAAGTTTTAGCTTACAAAAACATTTTCAAGAGTATTTCACTTGGGAGTACAAGAAAAATTTTCAAAGTTAAGGAAATAAAGGATTAACATATAATTTTATAGACTCCATTTTTTTAAAGAATTTTCAAAGGGGTACCATCACAGTTTTTAAAAATTTCTTAAAACATGACAAAAGTGAAATTTTAGCTTACAAAAACTTGTTTTAGGATTATTTTACTTGAGAGTATAAGAAAAAATATTCAAAGTATAGGAAATAAAGGAATAAACATATAATTTTATACACTCCATTTTTTGTGACTTTTCAAAGGAGTACCATCACAGTTTTTGAAAAATTCTTAAAACTTGACAAAAGTGAAGTTTTAGCTTACAGAAATATTTTTCAAGAGTATTTTAGTTAGGTGTACAAGAAAAAATATCAAAGGTTTAGGAAATAAAGGATTAACATATAATTTTACAGACTCCAGTTTTTGAGAATTTTCAAAGGGGTATCTTCATAGTTTTTGAAAAATTCTTAAAACTTAGAAAAAGTCAGGTTTTAGCTTACAGAAATATTTTTTAAGATTATTTTACTTGGGAGTACATGCAAATATATTGAAAATTAAGAAAATAAAGGATTAACATATAATTTACAGACTCCATTTTTTTAGAATTTTCAAAAAGGTACCATCAAAGTTTTTGATAACTTCTGAACACTTGACCAAAGTGATATATTAGCTTATAGAAATATTTTTAAGATTTTTTAACTTGGGATTACAATAAAAAGTAATCGAAGTTAAGAAATAAAGGATTAACATATAATTTTACACACTCCATTTTTTTTTTTGAATTTTCAAAGGTGTACCATCACAATTTTTGAAAAATTCTTAATACGTGAAAAAAGTGAAGTTTTGGCTTTCAACAAAAAAAAAAAATTCAAAGTTAATGAAATAAAGGATTACTATATAATTTTACAGACACCATTTTTTGAGAATTTTTAAAGGGGTACCATCACAATTTCTGAAAAATTCTTAATATTTGACAAAAGTGAAGTTTTAGATTACCTAAATATTTTTGCAGATTATTTTACTTAGGAGTACAACAAAAACTATACAAAGTTAAGAAAATAAATGATTAACATATAATTTTACAGACTCTATTGTTTTGAAAATTTTGAAAGGAGTAACATCAAAGTTTTTGAAAAATTCTTGGGAATACAATAAAAAATATTCAAACTTAAAGAAATAAAGGATTAACATGTAATTTTATAGACTCTATTTTTTGAGAATTTTCAAAGGGGTACAATCAAAGTTTTTGAAATTTTTTTAAAACTTGACAAAAGTGATGTATTAGCTTACATGAATATTTTTCAAGAGTATTTTACTTGGGAGATCAAGAAAAAATATTCAAAGTTAAGGAAATAAAGTATTAACATATAATTTTATACACTCCATTTTTTGAGTGTTTTCAAAGGTGTATCATCATAGTTTTTAAAAAAAATGTGAAAAACTTGACAAAAGTGAGTTTTAGCTTAGAGAAGCATTTTTGAAGAGTATTTATATTGGGAATACAACAGAAAATTTTCAAAGTTTTGGAAATAAAGGAAGGATTAACATATAATTTTTGCAGACTCCATTTTTTGAGAATTTTCAAAGGGTACCATCACAATTTTTGAATTTTTTTTAAAACTTGATAAAAGTGATTTATTAGCTTACAGAAATATTTTTCACGAGTATTTTACTTGAGAGTACAACAAAAAATATTCAACGTTAAGGAAATGAAGGATTAAGATATAATTTTGCAGACTTCATATTTTGAGAATTTTCAAAGGGTACCTTCACAGTTTTTGAAAATTTCTTAAAACTTGAAAAAAGTGAAGTTTTAGGTCACAAAAATTTTTTTCAAGAGTATTTTACTTGCAAGTACAGCAAAAAATATTCAAAGTTGAGTAAATAAAGGATTGACATATAATTTTACAAACTCCATTTTTTGTGAAAATTTAAAAAGGTACCATTACAATTTTTGAAAAATTCTTTAAATTGACATTTTTGCTTACAAAAATATTTTTCAAGAGTATTTTACTTGGGAGTACAAGAAATTTTTTTCAAGGTTATGGAAATAAAGGATTAGCTTATAATTTTAAAGACTCCATTTTTTTGAGAATTTTCAAAGGGTACCTTCACAGTTTTTAAAAAATTCTTAAAATTTGACAAAAATTGAAGTTTTAGCTTACAAAAATATTTTTCATGAGTATTAAACTTGGAAGTACGACAAAAAATATTCAAAGTTAAGGAAATAAAAGATTAACATATAATTTTACAAACTCCATTTTTTAAGAATTTTCAAAGGGGTACCATTACAGTTTTTGAAAAGTTCTTTAAACTTGACAAAGGTGATGTCTTAGCTAATTGAAACATTTTTCCAGAGTATTTTACTTGGGAGTCCAAGAAAAAAATATTCAAAGTTGCATAAATAAAGGATTAACATGAAATTTTACAAATTCCACTTTTTTAGATACAAATTTCACAATTTTTGAAATATTCTTAAAACTTGACAAAAGTGATGTTTTAGCTTTGTCAAGAGTATTTTACATTGGAGTACAAGAAAAAATATTCAATGTTATGGAAATGAACGATTAACATATAATTTTACACAATCCACTTTTTGAGAATTTTCAAACGGGTACCATCAAAGTTTTTGAAAAATTCTTAAAACTTGATAAAAGTGATGCATTAAATTACATAAATAATTTTCAAGAGTATTTTACTTGGGTGTACAAGAAAAAATATCCAAAGTTAATGAAATAGAGGATTAATTATAATTTTACAGACTCCATTTTTTGAGAATTTTCAAAGGGATGCCTTCACGGTTTTAAAAAAAATCTTAAAACTTGTAAAAAGTGAAGTTTTAGCTTACATAAATATTTTTCAAGAGTATTTTACTTGGGAGTACTAGAAAAATTATTCAAATTCAAGGAAATAAAGGATTAACATATAATTTTGCATATCCATTTTTTGAGAATTTTCAAAGGGGTAACATCAAAATTTTTGATAAATTCTTAAAACTTGAAAAAAGTGATGTATTAGCTTACAGAAATATTTTTAAGATCATTTTACTTGGGAGTACATTAAAAAATATTCAAAGTTAAGGAAATAAAGAATTAACATATAATTTTACACACTCCATTTTCTTAGAATTTTCAAAGGGTTACCATCACAGTTTTTGAAAAATTATTAAAACTTGACAAAAGTGAAGTTTTAGCTGACAGAAACATTTTGCAAGAGTTTTTTACTTGGAGTACAAAAAAAAATATTCAAAAATTTAATGAAATAAATGATTAACATATAATTTTACAAACTCCATTTTTTCAGAATTTTCAATGGGATACCATAACAGTTTTTGAAAAATTCTTTAAACTTGATAAAAGTGAAGTTTTAGCTTACACAAACATTGTTCAAAAGTATTTCACTTGGAAGTACAAGAAAAAATATTCAAATTTAAGGAAATATAGGATTAACATGTAATTTTACGAACTCCATTTTTTTGAAATTTTCAAATAGGTAACATCACAGTTTTTGAAAAATTCTTGAAACTTGACAAATGTGATGTTTTAGCTTACAGAGATATTTTTCAAGAGTATTTTACTTGGGAGTACAAAAACAAACATTCAAAGTTAAGGAAATAAAGATTAACATATAATTTTATAAACTTCATTTTTGGAGAATTTTCAAGGGGGTACCGTCACATTTTTTGAAAAATTATTTAAACTTGACATAAGTGAAGTTTTAGCTTACAGATACATTTTTCAAAAGTATTTTACTTGGGAGAAAAATAAAAAATATTCAAAGTTAAGGAAATAAAGGATTAACATATTTTTCAGCTAGATTTTTAAGAAAATATTTTTCAGAAATATATTTCAAGAGTATTTTACTTGGGATTACATGAAAAAGTTTAAAAAATTAAGGAAATAAATGATTAACATATAATTTTTTTACATACTTCATACTTTTAGAATTTTCAAATGGGGTACCTTCACAGTTTTTGAAAAATTGTTAAAATTTGACAAAATTGAAGTTTTAGCTTACAGAAACATTTTTCAAGATTATTTTACTTGGAAGTACAACAAAAAATACTCAAAGTTAAGGAAATAAATGTTTAAATATAATTTTATAGATTCCATTGTTTTGAGAATTTTCAAAGGAGTACCATCATAGTTTTTTAAAATTCTAAAAACTTAACAAAAGTGAAGGTTTAGTTTACAAAAATATTTTATAAGAGTATTTTATTTGGAAGTACAACAAAAAATATTCAAAGTTAAGAAAATAAAGGATTAACATATAATATTTTATAGAATCCATTTTTTGAGAATTTTCAAAGGGCTTCACAGTTTTTGAAAAAGTCTTAAAATTTGACAAAAATGAAGTTTTAGCTTACATAAATAGTTTTCAAGTGTATTTTACTGGGGAGTACAAAAAAAAATTTAATTTAAGGAATAAATGATTAACATATAATTTTACAGACTGCATTTTTTTAAGAATTTTCAAAGGGGTGCCATCACAGTTTTTTTTTTTTTTTTGAAAAATTCTTAATACTTGACAAAAGTGAAGTTTTAGCTTACAGAAACATTTTTCATGAGTATTTTACTTGGAAGTACAACATAAAATATTCAAAGTTAAGGAAATAAATGATTAACATATAATTTTACTGACTCTATTTTCGGAGAATTAAAGGGATACCATCACAATTTTTGAAAAATTATTAAAATTTGACAAAAGTGATATTTTAGATTATAGAAACAATTTTCAAGAGTATTTTACTTGTGAGTACAAGAAAAAATATTCAAAGTTATGGAAATAAAGGATTAACATATAATTTTACACACTCCATTTTTTGAAAATTTTCAAAGGGCTACCATCATAGTTTTTGAGAAATTCTTAATACTTGACGAAAGTGAAATTATAGCTTACATAAACATTTTTCAAGAGTGTTTTACTTGGGTGTACATGAAAAAAAATATTAAAATTTAAGGAAATAAAGGATTAACATACAATTTTTTTAGAGACTCCATTTTTTGAGAATTTTCAAAGGTGTACCTCCACAATTTTTGAAATTTTTTTAAAACTCGACAAAAGTGAAGTTTTAGCTTACAGAAACATTTTTAAAGAGTATTTTACTTGGGAGTACAACAAAAAATATTCAAAGTTAAGGAAATAAATGATTAAATATAATTTTATAGACTTCATTTTTTTGAGAATTTTTAAAGAAGTACCATCAATTTTCGAAAAATTCTTAAAACTTGACAAAAGTGAAGTTTTAGCTTACATAAATATTTTATAAGAGTATTTTACTTGAAAGTACAATAAAAAATATTCAAAGTTAAGAAAATAAAGGATTAACGTATAATTTTTTATAGACTCCATTTTTTGAAAATTTTCAAAGGGATACTTTCACAGTTTTTGAAAAAATCTTAAAACTTGACAAAAGTGAAGTTTTAGCTTGCAGAAATAGTTTTCAAATGTATTTTACTGTGGAGTACACCAAAAAATATTTAAAGTTCAGGAATAAAAGATTAATATATAATTTTACAAACTGCATTTTTCTTAGAATTTTCAAAATGGGTACCATCACAGTTTTTTGAAAAATTCTTAATACTTGACAAAAGTAATGCATTAGCTTGCAGAAACATTTTTCATGAGTATTTTACTTGAAACTACAACAAAAAATATTCAAAGTTAAGAAAATAAAAGATTAACATATAATTTTATAGACTCCATTGTTTTGAGAATTTTCAAAAGAAATAAGTGATAGAAAAGCTAATCCACAATCAAGTTGGAGATATCAACAAATATTTTATTTCAAATAAAAAATTAGCTGTTAAAAGTGTTATGTATAAATGAAAATAACTTGAAAAAAAATGAAGATATTAAAGAAGGGTTTGAAGAATTACTTGAACGGTTGAACCTGTAAATGTGGATGACAATGTAGAAGTTTTGCTACCTACTAATATGGATAAAGTCAATGATAATTATAACTTGAGGCGAGTTATATTTAAGTAATTATTTTTGACTTATTTGTTTTTTATTTTTTACAATGATATAAATATTTAAAGTATTGCACATGCTTTAATTTTTTTTATAGTTTTCCTTAAGTTTGTATATTGGAGAAAAATATAATTTAAGGATCTATTATAAAAATTCGAGTCAAGTCCAAATATGTCTAGGTCCGGCACTGAACACAAGAAGCTTGGCATCCATGTATTTTTCACGGATCCTGATCTGATTAATTATAATCCACATATTTCTATCCGGTAAAATTCAATAGATGATCCATGCATAGGTAGCTACAAGTTTTTCCCTTTAAACTTATCGATTTTTGTACCTTACTTTAAGAAAATATGAATTGCAGAGACAAAGTGTAACAAAAAATACACTACAACATATCACGTTGGCTGCATGTGACGAAATCTTGACCGATTATTCCATCAGAGATTCTAAAACACAAAATTCAATTAGTTTAGATAGTTATTAGGAAAAAAAAGGGAAAAAAATAATGAATTTAGTAGCAGTAATCCCTGTAAGAGGTGGATAAATTTTGTGTGATAAACTAGTTCAATCTCTCTACTAAAGATTCAAAAACAGATTCCAAACAGAATCCATGACTCCTCGCAATAAGCTTTGACAGACTAAAAAGTGGTGCAGATTCTAACACCTGAAATTTGGTGTGGACGAGGCAAAGAAACAGATGACACGACGGATGTTCAAAATATATCTATTTATGCAAAAATATATCCTGCTGAGCATCTATAACAGCAACATTCTCTGTTCCATCAGACCTTAAAGAGGTACAAACAAGAAATCTAACATGCTAGCAACTGAATTAGAGCAATTTGACTTAAATATTGCACCTTCTTATGAGTAGCAGATTAAGCCTGCAAGATTGTGCATGTGACTGATCTAAGGTCATAGAATTAATTGAAACATGCTAATGACAAGTCACTGCAGCTTCTCTTCTGCCTTCTTTGGCTGCAAAAGTGAAGAAAAGCAAGTAAGGAAATTGCAGATTGCAATACGGCATCAAGCAGATTAAAAATATGTAGTCAACGAAAAGCACAAAGAATGACTTCATTTCTCATTCCCCCCTTTCCAAATAAATGAATTCCAACATGTAATATACAATGCAAGTACGACTAGTTCATTCTGGAATTCAACAAATAATCTGATCTTTTTATTGCCCCCATTTATACAAATTCAATTTGATTAGTAGTAAACCTGATCGTACTAGATGAAAACCAAGTTTTTGTTCACTTAAGTATGAGATCCTAATATGTTAGGTTTATGTAAGTAAGAACTTAATTAGTCATAATCTAATCATCTAACACTGTAATCTGAGTTTCACGAAGGAGAAACACAGTACTGCAAGAAGAAGTCCTTGACAGGCACATTCAGTTTCAGGCAAACAATTAGAATTTTGTCATACCAAACAAAGCCAATAATGGAAATTTTGCATGAAAAAAAAAATCAGACAGGAAACACAAAGGTTAACTTTGATTTTGTTTCTTAATGTCATGGGGGAATGTATGAGAAAGATGAAAATGTATTTGAGAAAGGGATGTATGTTTTATTTTTCAATTTACTGATATGTTGGAATGAGGATGGAGATACAAATGCAACAATGCATCAAGCAAATTCATAGATAGCAATTCAACCTCCTTGACCTATAGATTCTTCACTTATCCGCTTGACACTATCAGGTAAACTGAGGCCAGCCATACTTGGACATAAAACACCTAACAATGTCTAGTATTCACCAGGACAAGGTTGACATGGACAAAAAAAAAAAAACTCTAATCATTCAAAAAATGGCTACACTAGAAGCAAATTCATGTACTGCGTTCATCCCCTCATAGTGAAAAACAAACAATAAAAGAGACCAAGCAACAAGGTTAATAAATATTTTGAAGCAACAGATACAGCCAAACGTATCGCCATATATTTCCTCAGTGAACAAGTATAAAGAAAGGAATAGATACCCCCCCACCCACCCAACCACTGCTTAAATTCTCATCCTCCCACACAAAATTCACCAAGAAAATAAGGAACTGTTCAAGCTGAAGTCGACAAAAGCTTAATTTTACAAATAAACAACAGGCCAACACAGACAAAAACCGAGCAAACTGAGGATTGAAACAACGTGGTGATATTGACTCATAAGATATTCAAGGACAGCTATGAACTAGTATTCAGCAAGTAATTCTTCAGGGAAACTTGGAGTTTTTGTTGTCCTTTCTTTTTTTCCCTCTTTAGCAATTATATATTATCACTATAGTTTCTGTTCTTTATTTCCACAATAATAGCTAGAAACCTATCAAACTCTAATTCCATCAACAAAGACAATGGACCCAAAAGCAAAATCAACTGGCTGCAACCCATTTTCCTTGCTATATAAAAACGAAAGCGAGATTTCGTCAGCAGAAAAACTATCAGAAATTGAAACCCCTCAACCATAAAACGTCAACCACATGTTCTACGATTTGTCTATTTGAACGAGCCACAAAAACCCAACCAAAACTCTCTAATATTCACAAATAAAATTCAGCAGACCAAGATCCCAACACAAAACGCAACAAATTAATCACCTTTATTCCAGTAAAGGGCAGTTTGAGCTCTTCTTCAGGTATCATAACAGGCCATTTCTCACCAGCATCGCGAAACATCTGCTCAGTCTCAAGAAACCGACCTTTATCAAGAATCATGTTGCGGATGTTCTGGGCAGGAGTGGAGGTGGCGTCGAAGGTCTCCTCGACGCCGTTGACGAAAGTGACTGTGATCTGCGGCGGGAAATCGTCGGTTCGGCGCTTCACTTGGATCTGGCAATTGGGGTTCGATTCTTTGGCCTTGCGCGCATTGCACTGCGCCAAGAACTCCATGCACGAAGCTAAACGTGGGTCGAGTGCATTGAACTCGATTCTCACCTTCGACAAGAATTTCAACATTTTTTTCTTCTTTTACTCACCTGGTGTCCCGAGGGTTTAAGCAGTGAGTGGAACAACTACTTTATGAAAAGGGCGGATTGTTGTATTTATGAACCGGGTCGGAATTTTGTATATGTTGTTATAGTTGTTATCAAATTAAAGATAAATATTCATTTACTATTACACGGTATAATTTGAAATAGGGTATTTTTAAATTTATTTTTCACATCATTTTTTAATTTTATAATAAAAATATATTTAAAAAATTAAATTTACTTAATAAATCACACTAATATTTAGGTGGGGCAATCCATATTCTCAAAATCTCTAAACATACTCCAAAGTCTAAATATACCTCATAAAACAATAATAATTTTCTTTTTTACTAAACATACCCCATTTTTACCATTTACTAATTTTTTTCTCTGCAATTTCTCTATCTACCTTAAATTTTTGCAGCTCCTTTCTTCTCTATCTAGAAACCCAAAAAAAACAAAAAAAAATCTTCTATGTTTCTCAGATCAGTAACAACAAAAAGGGAGGAAAAAAATTCTTGCTGAAATTGAAAAATTACACAAATTTAGATTCAGTACCAAAATGTGGCTGCGCCTGGCGCCAATGGAATGACCCTTATTCACAAAATTCTTAACAAAATTAAGTTTGGGGAAAAACAATTTTGACCTTTGCTGTGAAATGTTTCAAATTTAGAGTTAAAAAATATAAATATATAAAGGTATTTTAGTCAATTTACTTATGTCTAATTTGTCATAATAATAATAATAATAAAACTTCTATATTTTGAGATTTTAAGATATAAATAGTCACACCTAATTACTTATTATACATTAAAAAAACAAAAAAACAAATTCTAACTCAACAATATCTTAAACCTCTCCTCCAAACTCAACACCGCCCGAACAACGATCCTCCCGGTCTCAGAAATCAAACAAATTGGTACCTCACCATCTCCAACAACAATGCCCCCCTCGCATTATACAGTAATTTTTATACTTTCTTCCATTATATAAATATAGTTTAAGACTTATAATAAATTTAGTTTTAATAATTCATTATGAATCACTATAAATAATTATAATTTGTTTAAGTTAGATATAAATTAATTCATTAAAAATGGGAAAATTGTAAACATTAATCCTATTAAATTTATGTTAATTAAAATATATCCATTAAAAATAAATATTTAATTTCCATTAATTATAGTTGTAATAATATGTTTTGAAATCAAAATTAATCTATTTTAGCTATCTAATTTTTGGCGTAAATTTTTGCAATGTTTGTTAGGATTCTTTAGTCATGGTAAGCTTATAATTTATTAGTCAATCAAGATATACTTTATTGACATATCTTGGTTGATTTAAAATATTATATTTTTTATTTTTTTGAGGTAATATAAAAAAACCAACCTGACCTATATTGTTTTTTCCATTTGGTTCTTGAGCTAAAACTTATTCGATTGCTTTCTGTTCTATATGCTTTTGATCGATTATATTCTATACTTTTTTTTAGATTATTTTTCCTACGAGAAGGCCAACACGTAAGTTGCACATGTTTTTAAGGGTATAATCGTCTTTTAAAGTTGGCACTGAGGGACAAAATCATCATTTTCATACTCATCGGTATATTATTGACAACCCTTCTTCAATTTGGGGATTAGGCATGAAAATGATGATTAGGGCAAGAATATAACGATGATTTTCAAGTTGGTTGTTCATGTACTCAATTGGGATAGAGGGATTGATGATCAGATCATAATAGGTGTCATTGTATATGGTTTCATTAAACTTCTTGATGCACATTTTCTCTCGTTCTTTCCCTAGCTCTTGCTCTTGCTCTTGCTCTTGCTTTGACCCTCGATTCCTTGGCAAGATCCGAAGTCTGCTTTTTATGAATCCTTATGTTTGTGATTAGCAAAGTTCACTTCCACTAATTTCCCATTGTCTGCATAATCAACCCTTGAGGGAGAAGAAGAGACGTTCTTGGTTGTGTTTCCTTTCGAGCTCTACACCAGGTCTTTAATGATGCTTTTGGATTTGGTGAGTAACCAATCCATGGTTTTGCTTGCTTGTCAAAACCTATGATTTATTGAAGATCAAAGAACCTTCTTGCAACCCCGATGGAAAGTCTAACTTCTGATCCTACAAACAATCAGTAGTACTTCCTTCTTCTCCTTAGCAACACCAGTCATGCTGCTAATTGCTTGCATGCAGCTAAAGGGAACGACCTGAATGTTTCTTTTGGATTCGATGGGCTTTCGTTTACCTAATTGTTGAGCACTTGCTAGATTTGGTTTGCGTACAGTGAACCCCCTCTAAACGGAGTTTTGGAACCCAAATTGAAGAAGGGTTGTCAATATTATACCGATGAGTATACAAATGATGAGTTTGTCCCTCAGTGCCAACTATAAAAGACGATTATACCTTTTAAAAAACATGTGCAACTCACGTGTTGGTCTTTTCGCCTAAAAACGATCTAAAAGAAGTACAGGTTGTAAATGGTTAAAAGCGTATACAACATGAAGCAATCAATTATGTTTATTATCTCAGGTACCAAATGGAAACAGACACTATAGGTGATTAACCTTATTTTCTTTTATGCTAAATACTATATAATACTATCATTCTTCTCCTTCTTTGTAATGCAATCATTCCCTGACACACTTACACGAATTACTAAAATAAAAATTTCATCATTTTTTTATCAGTATCTTCCAAGAATACTAATTTGTACTCTTTGGTTTATATATTATATTTATCTCTCATTCTCTTTATCTGTTTCTGATTATTTATTTTTTCTTTTTCTATGTGGATCAAATTGTGTTACAAATACTTGAAAACATAACAAAGTCCACTCACAAAATAATGTTGTTTCCCTATAATAATAGAAAACACCAAATTTTAAAGCAGAGACACACAAAAATGGTGTGACCATGAACTTCTCGAAGACCAATGAAGAGGTATGACAGTGGTTGAATAAGAGTCGATTGAGCTTGATTTATTAGTGGATTTTCCAAGGATGGATCACAACAGCCATCATGTCTACTCACATGACACTAGAGAATTGGCGATGGTGCAATGGAGATTCGATGTCATACGCTATTTTTTTATTTATTTATTTTTAGTTTATTATTATGTTGGTAGGACTTCATTTTGGGGATGATGGAAGTAAGAGCTTCAAATTTCATTACCCAAAATTGTGTTGTTATTCATGGTGGTGATGGGTGGTTTCGGTTGTGTTTTAGTGGTTGTGGTGCATTTTCAGTATTTTTTTTACGGACTCAATTTTTCATATCAAATGATGGAAAAAGATGATGAATGGTGGTGATGTAGTTGTGGTTCCTAATAGAAAGTCGTTATGGAAGTGAGTTTGCGTTTGGTGAAAATTGAAGTTGATGGTGGAGAATAATATATCGGAACTTATTTGTCTTTGTATTTAATGTTGGTTTGTGAATATTAGGTAACAGCTTGGTGCAAATGTTGATTATATTTGTAAATTTGTATACACTTTTTTCTTCCTTTCTCTATTCTACGAGATTACCCTTTCTTTTAGTTATTGTGTTGAAGCACATATGACACATTTATTTTAATTTTTATATTATAATTTCTGAAATTTTTTTTCATCTTCATTCGCTTAAAATTACATTTATTTTCACGATGAGTGTGAGGATCCATTCGAGCTACCGATATTTCAAGTTCATGACCAAACTGTGCAGGGCTTGTCTATGTAGGCCCCTTGAAAGTCCTACTATGCCACTCACTCAAGCGCAGCCGCTAAACATGGAGAGATGGAAGGCCCCAAAATCAAGAAAAAAAGTTAACTAACAAGTTGAATAAAATTGTAATGCAAATATCCATCATATTTTTATAAATTTTTTTGATATTTTAGTGGTTTATATTTTTATTTTTTTATAGGTCAAATTATGTCTACCATTGAATGCATCCTTAATTAATATGTCAAAACAAAATATATTTTTAAACTAAAATTTTGTTTTTCAACCTTTTGATTTTAAATTTAAAAATTCAAAAAATCACTAAATTAAAATTCATAAAAATTTAAATAAATAACTATTAAAAAATAAATAATTGTGCAACAGAAATTTACTAATTTTATTATAATCAGCAATTGTGGCACCCAGTGGTTGAAAAGGCGCGCCTAGGCGCGAGGCGCCAACATTTTGAACTCGTCCCCTTACATGGATGAGACAAAGCGACCTTCGGCGAGGCACTCGCCTCAGGCGCCTCACGGTGAGGCGTAGGCGGCGCTTAGGCGCGCCTCGCCCCCATCTGTTTTTTTTTTAATTTTTTTATTTAAATTAAATATGTTCCCCCCCCCCCCCCAAACCCTAACCCAAACCTAAAAGAGAGCAGCAGCAGCAACCGCTAATACTCGACCAAAAGAGAGCAGCATTTATTTGTCCCCCTGCACCCATAATAACATATTGTATTTCTTCCTCCCAACCCCCCTACCGGTGACCGCTCCCACCGGCAAACCCCCGCCGGCGACCCCTCCCTCCGGCGATCCCTCGCGCCGGCGACCCCTCCCTCCGGCAGCAGAAGCTAGAACAAGCAGAAACAGGTTTTTTTTTTTTTTTTTTTTTTTTTTTTTTTTTTTTCTGTTTAAATATTGATTAAGTATTAATGTTATGATTATATATTTTATATTATGCTATTTATATAGATTCTATATAATTTATTGTTTATAAATATATATTGTTTATAAATATATATTTATTTTATGTAGAGATGGAAAATGATTCAAATGAGAGTAGAAAAGACCCCGGATGGAAGTATGGAATCAGAGATGACAGCAATATATATGCATTCAAGTGTAAGTTTTGTTCAAAAGTTTTGAAAGGAGGTGTATATTGGTTGAAACAACATATTGCCGGAGGTTATAAAAATTGCACGGCATGTACAAGATGTCCTCACCCGTAAGAGATGAGATAAAAGAATTCATGAATAAAAAAAAGGAGGTGAAGGAGCAAATGAGTAGAACCATTGATATCGATGAGATGGTGGGTGATGAAGAAGATTATGAAAATGATGTGGATGATGATATGTCTCTTCCAAGCTATCAGGGTTCTTCTAATTCTACAAGTTTTGCAGACAAGGGTAAACAACCGATGTTTAAGAAGCCCAAAAAGAAAGGAGCAATTGATTGCTACTTCACTCCCGATGCAGAAACAATCGTGGAGATGAGAAAAAAAGGCAAAGGAAGGCAAGCAAAAATAGATGAGAATGATTCTCACAAAAAAGAATTGGCGAAGCGAGCTTATCAAAAAATTGCCAGATTCATATATGATGCGGGAATCCCTTTGAATGTCGTGAATGTTCCTAGTTTCGCTCCGATGATCCAAGCAATTGGGGATTATGGTCCAGATTTGCCACCACCTTCGTATTATAAAATACGAGTTCCTCTTCTTAAAGATGAGAAAACACATGTCAACAAGATGATGGAGGACCACATACGGGCAAGAGAACACTACGGGTGTACTTTGATGTGTGATGGGTGGACTGATCGGAGGGGTAGAACATTGATAAATTTTTTGGTTAATTGTCCCCGAGGAAGTTTGTTCATTGAATCGATTGATGCATCTAGTTATGCAAAAGATGCAACAAAAATATTTGAAATGCTTGATAAGAAAATTGAGGATCTTAGAGAAGCGAATGTTGTTCAAGTTGTCATAGATAGTGCTGCAGCTAATAAGTTGGCCGGAAAATATTTGGAACAAAAGAGACCTCATTTATTTTGGACTCCTTGTGCAGCTCATTGTTTGGATTTGATGTTGGAGGATATTTTCAAGATACCTAATCTGAAGAAGACATGGACAAGAGCTATTAGGGTGCATGGATATATCTACAACCGACCAACTTTGTTGAATATGATGAGATACTTCACTCAAAGAAAGGAGTTGGTTAAGCCTGCCAAAACTCGTTTTGCAACCGCCTTTCTAACACTACAAAGTTTTCATCTTCAAAAGGCAAATTTGAGAAAGATGTTCGTGTCTGATAAATGGAGTCAAAGCAAAAGGGCAAAAGAGGCACACGGTAAAATGATAGCTGAAATTATGATGATGCCTTCTTTTTGGAATCATATTCACATGGCCCTCCAATTTTCTTCTCCTCTCGTTCATGTTCTTCGAATTGTTGATGGGGAGGAAAAGCCTCCAATGGGATATATTTACAAGGCAATGGACAGAGCAAAACAAACAATAGCTGCTTCTTTTCAAGGAAATGAGAGCAAGTATAAGGAGGTGTTTGAGATCATCGATCGGAGATGGAGTGTTCAGTTGCATCAACCCTTGCATGCAGCTGGTTATTTCTTGAACCCTGAATTTTTTTACAGAGATCCCAAAAGTTGTCTTGTTAATTCTACGGTCTATAAGGGTTTATATCAGTGTATCCAAAAATTGGTTCCAAGTATTGATACACAAGATCAAATTTGCATTGACTTGGACAAGTATAGGAAAGCTGAAGGACTTTTTGGGATGCCTATGACAATTAGGCAAAGGAATACAAGAATACCAGGTAATGAAGTTTAATAGTTTATGATTTATTATTTTAATTAATTATATTATTTTAGTTTAATTTAAGAAATTTGGCAGCTGATTGGTGGGCAGCATTCGGTTCTGAAACTCCTGATTTGATGAAGTTTGCTATCAAGGTGTTAAGTCTTACTTGTAGCTCCTCAGGCTGTGAGCGAAACTGGAGTGTATTTGAGCATGTAAGTTCTTCAACACTTTGATATTTAAAAAAATATAATGTATTTATTTATGCTAATTTCAAGTTATATTGACAGATACATGCTAAGAAAAGAAGCAGTATGGATCAAAAGAGGCTCAATGATTTGGTATTCATCAAATACAATAGAACATTGCAACGCCGATTCTTGAATCGAGGAAAAATCGATCCACTTGCTTTGAATGAAATTGATGAAAGTAATGAATGGCTAGTTGGAATCCCTGAAGAAGAACTAGTGTTTGAGGAAAATAGTTTAAGATGGGATGATGTTGCAGCAGCTGTAGGAGTTGAGGAGCCTACTAGGACCACTAGAACATATACTAGAAGGGCAACAACTCCAAAGACTTCAAAAACGTCATCATCTAGATCTAGTTCTTTTGGACTTGTGGATGAGGAAGATGAATGAGAAGATATGGGAGGGGATTCAGATGAGGCAGAAGAAGAAGATGTGGATGGATACAAATCCGATGATAATCCACAATTTGACATGATGAATGATGATAGTGCCTTGCCTCAGTGATTATGCTTAATTATTATGACTTGAACTTCTATATTTAATGTTTTGGATTATGTTTTGATGAATGTATCATGTTTTTATTATGGTTAAATGTGTTTATATATATGTACATGTTTTTTTTTTTATGTTGGGCGCCTCGCTTGAGTGAGGCGAGTGCTTCGCCTCACGCCTCGCGCCTAGGCAGTGAAAGGGGTCTTGCGCCTCGGGGCGCCTCACGCCTTTTCAAGCACTGGTGGCACCCAAATTTTTTATGGGTAAGGGAACCCAAATACCTTATGCTAGATTGAGTCAACATAGGGCGGAATCGCCATCCATGCCCATGCCCCCATAGCTTTTCTTTTTATCCCAGTTTTGGTTCGAAAATGGTTAATTAAGTTTTCAATTTGAAGTATCATGTTTTGATTATTTTGATATTTTAAAAAATAAATGTCAGTTTGCAGTTTATAGTGTATGATTTTTTCTATTTACAATCTCTGGAAAATTAATAAAGAATTGTGTTTATATTATATGATTTTTTTCTATTTGCAATCTCAGGCCAAATTTTTCAGCCCAAAACACGAAGTTTTATGGTATTTCTCTTTATATACAATATATATATATATCCCAAAAAATTTGCAACATAAAGTATTTTATTATCTCTGTACAATTTTTCGAAAAAAGAAATCTTAATTTTTTGACTTGCAACATAAAATATTTTATTTTCTCTGTACAATTTTTTGAAAAAGAAATCTTAATTTTTTGTTCTTTTTTCTTAACGTTAAATTCAATGGAAATAAAATTATACAGATTAATCTTACTCTATTATGTAAATATTAATTATTTATATTTTTATATCAAATCAATTTATTGTAATATAACCTATTAGATATATTGGTTATCTATATCCCATAATTAGTGGAATTATAGGATTTAAATTGAACACAATTTATCTTTACATAATATTTAGAAGTTTGTTTTGATATACTCTCATAATAAAATAATTAAAATTAAAATTAATAATAAAATAATTATTTTTTATTGTGATTTTTAGTAACCATTAAATCGTGACTCTATCAATCAAATTATTTTATTATGTTTTACATATAGATATATATATTGATATAGTTTTGTACGAAAAATAAATATCATAATTACAAGTAATCTAGGTAGAAAAAGTTTGATTTTTTCTATTTGAAATGATACTTCTCTTTATACATATATACACAAACAAAATGATTTTTTTCCAATTTTATTTTCCCGCCTAAACTTCATTACTTAATGTAGAGTAAATCTATTATTATTAAATTAAAATTGAATATTTTTATTCTAAAAATTTTGATTCGATTTTGAAATCTAAATTTTTTTCACAAATTTAGGTATTTCAAAATGAGATCATATCAAGATGAATATACTGCTACATTTAATATACTAGTATTGCACCTGTGCGTTAACACAGTTTATAATGTACAAATATTTAAAATTGTATATATTTTTTAATCTTATAAAATTATTGATTTTTATAAATATTAGCAATATAGATTATATAATTATATTTATTTATAATTTAATATGCTTATTAATATATATTATTTTAATATAATATAATATAATCAATTCATATCTATATAAATATATAAATTCAAATAATTTAATATGATATTTACAAATAAATAAAAATTTAAAACAATTTTTTATTAAATTCTGAAAATAAGAAAAATACGAAATCACTAATCCTTATCATTTATAAAATCTGTAAATAATATATTTTTCTTTTTAAATCACTTGAAAATATTTAAAAGTTTGTAAAATCACGAAAAATATAAATTTGATATATTGAAGTTACATAAATTCGAAATATATGTAAAAATATATTCACAAAATTAAATATGTAAATTATAGAAGGGATAAAATATTAATTTTATATAATAACTGAGTTTACAACAAAGATATGAAAAAATGATTTTACATTTCTGAATGTTTCATGGAATACCATATTTTTTGTTAAACTTTTTTCAATATTATCTTCAGAATAAATCAAAAAATTTCAAACTACTTCTACTTCGGGATGACAATTTGACCCACCCAGTAGTTGACCCGCTCTACCCCGCTTTATTTGGGACAATCCGATCTGTGTTCCACAACGTGGTAAGGTGGGTCTGGGTACCTCTTTTGCCCTGCCCCTGCCCTGACCAACCTCATTGTGATCCGTTCTATATAATTGTATATTAATCTATACATAATATAAGATACAATATCATGTTGTAATTAAAAAATTTAATTGATGCATCTTTAAAAGGTAAATATAAATTTATAAACATGTTTTTTATATTTTATTTAGTTTTTATGTAAAATTTAGTTTTTATATTAAAAATTTTCTAATTGGATCCTCAATGCCTTTATAAAACTCACACCTCAACTCTTTTTGTTGTGTTCATAGATATTCTAACCTACCAACCTCAATCATCAGGTATGTGACGCAGCGTAAACGTAGTAACACAAAGGATTAACAAATGATGAGACAATCGCATTGAGACTACTACGTATACTAAGTGTAGCTCAAAAGGGAATAAACCCTTATTCAATACTCAATTCTTCAAAACTCCCCTAAAATGAATTCGGAAGTTCTACATATACTCCATCTAATTGGATATAGTATAATCACTCATAACAGAAACAAAACAACTCTTAGCATAACCATTCATAACAAAAACCAAACAACTCTAACTAATTGGGCTAAGGCCAACATCTGCAAACCCACAAAAAGAATGCAAAGATCAAAATGCTTCTTCAATGCACGATCACATTTCTCCAAATAATTCATTGCAAGCTCATCTCCATCATTTACCCCTTTGAGGCGAGATTCGCCCTCGAATCTGCATCAAGCTCATCTGCAGATGAATATCTCCCATGTATGGCACCAAGTGTTTGACGTTAAAAACATCGGATGTGCGAATGCAGGAAGGTAATTTGAGGCGATAGGCATTGGGATTGATATGCTCCACAATCTCCACTAGTCCAATTTTGCGAGCTAATAATTTGGTGTATGCATGCATGGGGAACCTGTTCTTTATGAGCATTGCCAAACATAATCGTAGACTTTGAAGGTGAGAGGATGGTGATGAGAATCAGCCGCCATTTTGTGTCGCTCATTTGCCGCATGGAGACGGGACTTAGTATTGGCGTGGATGGCCTATAGGTCAGCCACAAGCTCCTCTGCCTAACGATCAAGCTGCCCGCGAGCAGGAATATTGAGCAAATCGCTCAAGCCCCTAGGTAAAGTCGTGTATACAATCTGGAAAGGTGCATGGCCCGTACTCCTGTTAACTACTGAATTATGAGTGAATTTTGCTTGACTGAGCTTCAAGTCCCATGATTTCAAATTTGAGCCCGCCAAACACCTAAGAATACCCAAAGATCGATTAACTACTTCAGTCTGGCCATCTGTCTATGGTGATAAGCGCTGCTAAAATCAAGGCGAGTATTAACCATGCTCCGCAGGTGATGCCAAAAGTGGCTCAAAAATTAGGTATCTCGATCGAATACAATGGAAGAAGGTAATTCGTGAACACGATATATATCCTAGAAAAACAATTGAGTCATATGTATGACATTAGTCGTTCTCTTACATGGCCTGAAATGTACCATTTAAGAGAAGTGATCCACCACTACAAAATTCAAATCACACCTACGCTGCGTGCGAAGAAGGCCAAGTACTAAGTTCATGCTAATAGCTACCCATGGACACGTAGGAACTGGAAGGGGTCCATACAAGACCGTATTAGTGGCAATACCTTTTACCACTTGACAAATACGACACCTCAAGACAAAGCGACCTACATCCCGATGGAGTGAAGGCCAAAATAGGATCGGCTGACCAACTCAACCAAACAGTCGCAGCAAACATGGCTTGCACCATGCAACTGTGATATCAAATGGGTACGCAAGCTACACTCAGGGACACACAATTTCAATCCCTTAAACAAAAACCTATCTACCAAGATAAAATCATCATGCACACTACTCACCAATTTCAGTAACATACCCCCAAAGAATCGATTGTCAGCATAAAGTGAGCTAAATATATCAAACCCAGTAACATGACATCGCATGTCTTAGAGCAAAATATGACGACGACTTAGTGCATCGGCCACCTTGTTTGAAGCACCTGATCTATGTTTCAAAACAAAATTAAATTGCTGCAAGAAAGAAGCCCATGATTCATGGCAAGGAGAGACTGAATCTTGAGAATTAATATGTTTCAATGCATCATGATCTGTGTATAAAACAACCTCGCACTGATAGATATAATAACACCAATACCGTACTGCACGAACCATACATAAAATTCAACATCATATGTAGAATAACGTCTTCGAGCCCCAGTCAATTGCTCACTAAAATACGCCACTGGACGCCCCAATTGACTCAATACAGTGCCAATGCTCACTTTAGAGTCATCATAAGTCAACTCAAAAGGAGCCCCAAAATCTGGAAGCTTAAGTAAGGGAGTAGTAGTAAACTTCAATTTAATGGCTTCAAAGGCAGAATCAACAACTAGTGACCAAGTGAATGTTTTGCCTTGCATACAATTTGTAATCGGTGCCATAATGGTGCTGAATTACTGGATAAATTAGGGGTAGAAAGAGGCCAACCTATGAAAGTTACAAACCTCGGTTAGTGTAGTAGGTGTTGGCCAGGAGTGTATTGCTGAAAGTTTATCTACATCCACCCCAATACCAGCAGCAGAAATTTCTATCCCATAAACAACATACTATCCACCATGAAAGTACACCTTTTTTGGTACTGCAAAAAAATTTCCAGACCGCAAAACAAAGAAAAGAGACCGCAAATAATGTAAATGATCCTCCACTGACATACTGTATACCAATATATCATCAAAATAAACCACTACGCATATCCCAATGAGAGAATGCAACGCCTTGTTTATAACCCGCATAAATGTGCTTGGAGTGTTTGAGAGGCCAAAAGGCATAACGAGCCACTCAAACAGGTCCTCACGCATCTTAAATTTCGTCTTCCACTCATTAATAGGGCGGATGCGAATCTGATGATACCCACTGTGGAGGTCAAGCTTACTAAATACCGTAGCTCCACAAAGTTGATTGAGTAGGTCATCAAGGCACGGTATAGAAAACATGTAGCGAACAGTAATCTTGTTAATAGCTCAGCTATCAACACACATACGCCAAAACCCATTGTTTTTAGGAATGATCAAAGCAAGAACCGCGCACAAGCTCAAACTCTCTCTAATATGACCACGCTATAATAACTTCTCAACTTAACGATGGAGTTTCTCATGTTCAAAGGGGCTCATGCAGTAATGAGGACAGTTAGGAAGAGTAGCTCCTGGAATTAAGTCAGTGTGATTTTCTATGTCTCCTAGGGATGTTAACCCCTTTGAGGACTCTTCTAAAAACAAATTTATGAACTCATATAACAATGGAGCTATAATAGAGGGAGTAGAAGCAGATTGAATATCATGACGCAGAAGAACAAAAAAATGCTTAGAATGTGACATCTCCAACGCAAAATCACGATAATGCAACAATAAAACTTGCCCATCTGATGGGGTATGGCAATGGACGGGAAGGGAAAGGATGCAGCACAATCTTAACACCCTCAAACAGAAAACTATATGTATTTAAATGACCATCGTGCAACACACCCCTATGAAACTGCCATGGACGACCTAAAAGTAAATAACATGCGTCCATTGGTACTATATCACACCAAATTTTATCAAAATACTTTGAACCCATAGAAATGGTAATTAAGTGTAACAGAATTACCTCGCTGCAACCAGGCAAGGGAATACAGGCGTGGATGAACCTCGAATGTTAAAGTAAGCTTCGAGACCATCCCTTCAGAAATGAAATTCTCACAAGCTCCAGAATCAATGATATATTTGCACACCTTGCCCAAAATAGTACATGCAGACTCAAAACTTTAATTACGTTGAACCTGCAAGGAGTCAGTCTGTGGAGAAAGGCAGGTATGACACCGACCAGCAGTGGTCCAACGTCTCCTGAGACGTGCTCTTCAGGCATTAATTTCGAGGGTTCCACATCAAACTACAACAGTCTCTTATAAAATTACTCACTCTTCTACTTTGCGTAAAATATGCGATTATGAGTAGTTTTCGGACAAGTGACCATTTGATGACCGGGTTCACCACACCCAAAAAATTGTTGAGTTGACGGCGCACGCATGGCAGTAGATTGTACCAGTGGGACTTCTTGTAGTCGCTACCTAGGAGAAGGGGTTTGAGTAGTTGTAGTAGGGGGTGGCTGACGACGGATGCCTAGCGAATTGTCGCTCCAAAATAAGTTCTCACTGATGGGCTTCGCTAACATCTACTAGGAAAAAGGGGACAATGTATCTTGAAACTGCACGCGGAGTCCACCAATGTAACGTGGAATCAATTGATCTGGGATTTCCCGAATATCAATTCGAGCTATCAAGGCACAAAACTCTTCTGAATACTAATCAATTATTTTCGATCCCTGGCACATATTTTGTAATTGCAAGTAAAGGGTGCAGGAATAGTTATATGGTAAAAAAAATATCACTCCAAATGTTTGCACATTTCACCCCATGATTGAATTTTAGGCTTACCTTGACGAAAACGAACCATTTTTAGTTGTTGCCACCAAGCAGTGGCCCTACCACAAAAACACATGGCGACCAAGCCCACACAATGATCATCGGGAATGGATTTGTAATCCAAAATCTCGTCGATTGTGTGTAACCAATCCAAAAAAATTGAAGGATCTAAACCCTCCGTAAATTAAGAAATGTCAAATGAGAAATCCCTGCTCCTATTGAGAAGTTTCAGGATAATGGCGATTTGGAGTATTGTTGCGAGCAAATGGATTGATCATGGAGATGGTATCGTCAATGGAATTGTGGATGGATGGGTCGATTGGAGTGCAACCTCGTGGAAAGCAGTGCACCAGGTGACACGATGCTGGATCATGTGCAAGAATAGGGCCTTAATGAGGCAGCGCCTGATCGGCGATAGCGTCAAGGATATTGGATTATTGAAGGCGCATCACATCAACAGCTTGCGCCTTACATAGAGTTATCAAACCCCCAAACTTAAGTCATTGCTTGTCCTCGAGTGATGAATCTAGACATACAAAAAAGACAAATGAGAATATACTAAAACAACACAAAGAGAGAATATGTCAATACAATGCATAGCTTGACAATGGTGCATGCTCTCAGAAATTTATTCAAAAGCGATGAGAATGATCCCTTCGTACAATTTCATTCAACCCAGTCCCTCAAGTGCTAATGGCATGATGAAATCACAATGCATGTGTCTCTCCACATTATGTTTTGTAGCTCTTCCCAAAACAGGCTCGATTTACCTAGAACAAGACATACCTCCATCCTAAAGGCTAATGTTGTGTCTCCATCGATTAACTTGATGAACCCTCCTCCATTTATGTAGACTTACACCTAAACAAAGATCAATAGGACTTCATTAAGCTTGTAATGTTAGGCTTAGGTGAGAGTAGAATAATGGAGGAAATTTTTGGCTCAAAATACCTTAGCATCTCGACTTTCTAGGACCCACACTAACTATTTCAAACACTCCCCTCATTTTTACACGTGCACCCCACAAATTATTAAATTCTACTCTTGCCACTATTAATAATCAGCTGTGTGTTTTTTTCGTGCCCAGTTCCTATGAGTATTGCTGCAGCAAACTGGGCAAAAAAAAATATATATATATAGATATATTTAAATGAATACGAACATAGTAGCTGGCTCTTAAAATGTAATACATTCCTTCCCCCAAACATAAGAACACATTGTCCCTAATGTGGTATCAAAAGCAATATAATTTATGCGATCTTTCAAAATATGATGCATACCACAAAATGAGAGTGTTTCACTTCCCCTTGAAAGGCAGCCTTTAGTGTAAGTCCCAAAAAAAATCGAGATGCATAAGGGGGGTAAAATGGAGGATTATCCTTATAGGCAAGGCTAATTATTAGCGAAGAAGAAAATTGTTAATTAGGCTCAAATGGGGTGACTAGGGGAAATACATACGGGTTGGCTAGAAAGGCTTAAACGATCCAAGTATGGCCTAAATCATATCATCGAATAAGTTTCATCTAACATATCATCTCAAAGGGGACACTAATCAATGTTTTGAAGACTTAGGCTCTCCAAAGAATCTAACCGGCTCGTAGGGATTCAATATTGATTGGTCAAGCTATGCACACATGATGGAAATGATACTATTATCGCAATTCTTCTCAAACCAACAACATAAAAAACAACCGAGTGTATGCAAGCATATTAGGCTAGTTCTCAAAAATAAAATAAAACATTGCAAGCATCATTATTGAGCAACACATATAAGTCAGCCATGCTAGGGAAAAACATAAACTTCTTAAACATCACATAAAAAAAAAAAGAAACAACAACTTCACATCATTATGTCAACATGCCATACACATTTCTACCATGAATGAAATAAGATTAACACATAACTACCATTATTACTCAAACATAAACGGCATATCACAAAACAAAAACACAAAGAGACACATAAGTTGGGGTTGAAAAACTCCCTAGTGGGCTAGTCGGAGTCCTCTTCTTGATTGGGGTCATTCATCCATGGTTCGAGGATGTTGCCCAGGAATGCGGGGAATGGGGGGGGGGGGGGCTGTCCTTGGCAGGTTTCGCTGGAGGGATCGATGCAACACCTCATCTTTCTGCTGGTCATATGCCCAATAATCATGTAGGCGCTCTCATAGTTGGATTTACCGAGCCTCCTGTCGATCAAGTCTCTCCATGAAATTGAGGATATTGGCTGAGGATGATGCTGCTTGCTGATGGGTCAAGTCATGAGTGGTCAGCACACCTTTGTTGTAAAGGATTTCCTTGTGGTCAGAAGTTGGCACGCCTCTAGCTGCACAAAGCTATGTGATAAGGGATGGAAATAAAATCTTCCCGCTGATTTTCGAAGCTTAATCGCAAATTTCTTTGGAAATGATTTGACCCACATTGACTACTTTCCACATCATAATGCAATAGATGAGTATCGAATGTTCCCGGTTGACTGTATATTCATGAGATGTGGGCATGAGGCTGGTCTTCACAAAACTATTTCATATTCGGGCTTGAAGCTACAAGTTCATCTGCTGAAAAGTAAGTGAGCCCAAACTGATATTCCATTCAGCTCCTTCACGAGCCATGTTCTGAATGATCTCCTCAAGTTATTCATTGGTGGAACTTTCAACCATTTCAGCATACTGGCACTTGATTTTTGGTAGTTTAAATAACCTGTTAATGGCAACAACATAAAACACAATTTTTGTTTCCCGAACAGTGACTTGATCCACTTCAAAGTCAATAATATTGGAGTAAAACTCCCTACCAATATGCTCGTAGCCTCTTTGAAGTGGAGACAAAGGGCTTCCCATTTTCATTACTTGATATTGTCGGCCAGCCACTGAGGGATGCCGACAAAGCAATTGGGTCAGGCTAGGAACCCGCAGTTGGGGTAGATATCCTTCTTTGAAATGAAAGAGTTGTACCACTCCTGGGCTTCATCTGAGCTGAACGGGTTAATTGTATGAAGTTTCTTGGCACTTTTTTTGACCCTTGGCATGGTGGAATTGATATGAAGAGCAACGGGAGGCTGATGTTGGTGGCGGACAGTGGTGGTCGAGTAATTGAAGTGTCTGCTCGTCGTTCAAACCATGGAAGGTAGCGACAAAGAGAACTCGAGATGGTAGGAGGCTGAGGACGATGGCGGCGGCGGACGGTGGTGAAGTTGAGGGTAGATTGCTCGGTGAGTGAAATGGGGAAAGGGGAGAAGTGGCTGATGAGGATGTCGGCAGCGAGTGGTTGGTAAAGTTGAGAAGAATGGTGGTGGCTGGTGGTGAACGAGTAATGGATAAGTGGCGGTGAGATGGTGGTGGATGAGTAATGGAGGTGGCTACTCATCATTCAAACCAGGAAAGCTAGCGGCATAGAGAACTCGAGATGGTGGAAGATTGAGGACGACGGCGGTGGTATACGATGGAGAAGTTGAGGGTAGATTGCTCAACGAGTGAAATGGGGGAAGGGAAGAAGTGGCTGATGAGGATGTCGGCTGCGAGTGGTTGGTGAAGTTGAGGAGAATGGTGGCGGCTGGTGGTGAACGAGTAATGGACGAGTGGCGGTAAGATGGTGGTGGATGAGTGGTGGAGAGATGGTGGTGAATGAGTGGTGGAGAGATGGTGGTGGAGTTGAGGAAAACGGAGGCTGATGGTGGTGAGGTTGAAGGGGGGTAGCCGCGGACGGTAGTGAAGTTGAGTGTTAGGGAGGGAGGTGGGGTTTCTTGTGGGGCTAGGGTCTTTTTTAGAAGAGAGGAGTGAAATTCCCCTTTTACCCTTCAAGTCTTGCATTTTCTCTCTCTTTCTCTCTCTCTCTCTCTTTCATATTTATGCCCAGTTGCTACATGAGATGCTGCAGTAAACTAGGCAATTTTTTATTATTTTTTTTGTGCATTCACGTCTAGTTGCTACACGAGATGCTGCAGGAAACTGGGTAATATTAAAATCTTGTGTAGCTGTCCCTTCCATCACCAAAATTAGATTGCTCCCATTCGACAGTCAACACTCATGTGATTCCAAAATAGTGGGTGTTCGTCAAATCCATGCTTTCTTTTCTCGTGCACACCTTATCGAAAATGGATGAGAGTAAGGATTAGTGATTTAAAACTTAATAATGAACTAGTAAGTAAAAGTAATACTATTTACATACGAATATATATATATTTACATATATACAAAAATATATTTTTGGATTGCTCTAAAATAATTAATTCTTTTTAAAACCATAAGTAACCCAAAATCACCTCCCTTATGATGGTTCTTCTAAAGTGATGGAGGTCTTCATTCGATCGACCTCCCCTCCCCAATAATGCTTAATTTACTGCCCATTCACTTTAAATTCTATTCCCAAGTGCTCTTCCTTTAATTCAACAGCTCCATAAGGATATACCTTGGTCACAAGAAATGGTCCGGACCATCGAGACTTCAATTTTCCAGGGAACAACTTGAGGCGAGAGTTGAAAAGTAAAACTCGTTGCCCCTTCTCAAAGACTCTAGGCTGAATCCTCTTATCATGCCACTTCTTAGTTTTTTCTTTGTAGAGTTTGGCATTTTCATAGGAGAACAATCTCATTTCGTCAAACTCATTTAATTTCAATTTTCGAAGTGCTCCGACAACTTGAAGGTCCATGTTGAGCTTCTTGAGGGCCCAATATGCTTTATATTCTAACTCCACAGGTAAATGACATGCTTTCCCAAACACCAATCGATATGGAGACATGCCCAAAGGTGTCTTGAAGGCTGTCCGATATGCCCATAAAATATTCTCCAATTTTTTGGACCAATCCTTTCGATTAGGATTCACAACCTTCTCAAGTATGCTTTTGGTTTCTCTATTGGAGAGCTCGGCTTGGCCATTGGTTCGAGGATGATAAGCTGTAGCAATCTTGTGTCTCACATTATACTTTGCCAAAAATGTAGCCAAGAGTTTGTTCATAAAGTGGGTGCCTTTGTCACTTATAAGGGATCTTGGAGTGCTAAAACGAGTGAACACATGCTTATGTAGAAATTTCATAACCGCTTTAGCATCATTCTTAGGGCTTTCCATAGCTTCAACCCATTTGGACATGTAATCGACGGCCATCAATATGTACAAATTTCCAAAAGAAGGAGGAAATGGCCACATGAAATCAATTTCCCAAACATCAGAGAGTCCCACCTCAAGAATGTTGTTCAAAGGCATCTCGTTCCTTGCCGAAATATTGCCTACCCATTGACACTTATCAGAATCCTTTGCAAAGTTATGAGCATCTTTGAAAATAGAAGGCCAATAGTACTCGATTGAAAAACCTTAGCTGTTGTCTGTTATCCCCTAAAATGACCACCATATGCATAAGAATGACAATGATCCAAAATGCTTGGTAGTTTCTCTTTGAGTAAACATCGTCTCAACACATGATCGGGGCATTGCTTGTAAAGATAAGGATCATCCCAATAATATGACTTCAAATCATGGAAGAATTTCTTGAGTTGTTGGCTATTTAAATTGGGAGGAGTTAACCCACTCACCAAATAATTCACAAATCAGCATACAATGGTGTTGAAACTTGACTGTCCTCCAAGATTTGTTCATCGGGATATGTCTCTTTAATAGGCCCTTCATTCTTCTTCACCTCCACTTTTACGCCTAGATAAATGGTCGGCCACTTGGTTCTCGGTTCCACTCCTATCTCGAATTTCCAAGTCAAATTCTTGAAGAAATAATACCCATCAAATGAGTCTTGGTTTGACATCCTTCTTAGCAACAAGATACTTTATAGCCGAATGATCCATGTATACAACCACCTTAACTCCCACCAAATAAGCTCAAAACTTGTTAAATGCAAAGACCAAGGCCAAAAGTACCTCTTCGGTAGTTGTGTAATTTAATTGAGCATCCGTCAAAGTCTTGCTAGCATAGTAAATAGAGTGAAATACCTTATTTTTTCTTTGCCCGAGCACAGCACCAATGGTGAAATCACTAGTATCACACATCAATTCGAAAGGAAAAGACCAATCCGGGGGAACAATAATCAGGACGGACATAAGTGCTTTCTTCAAGGTAAAAAATGCTTCTTGACACTCCTTTGTGAATTTGAAGGACCGATTGTGCTCAAGTAGACAACAAAGAGGCTTGGATACTTTTGAAAAATCTTTGATAAATCTCCGATAGAATCTTGCATGCCTCAAAAAGCTTTGAATGCTCTTAACTGTGGTAGGTTGTAGCAGCTTCTCAATTACCTCAATCTTTTCTTGATTGACTTCGATTCCATGATGAGAAATCCGATGACCCAAGACAATTACCTCTTGTACCATGAAATGGAATTTTTCTCAATTAAGAACCATGTTGGTTTCTTCACATCTCTCAAGTAAGTATTCCAAGTTAGCCAAACAAGCAACAAAAGTTTCACCAAATATAAAAAAATCATCAATAAATATCTCAAGAGATTTCTCCACCATGCCGAAAAAGATGGCCATCATACATCGCTAAAAGGTGGTAGGGGCATTGCATAATCCAAATGACATTCTCCAGATAGCAAATGTGCCATAAGGGCATGTGAAATTGGTCTTTTCTTAATCTTCTGAAGCAATATATATTTGATTGTAACCTGAATACCCGTTAAGAAAACAATAGTATTCCTTCTCTGCCAATCTGTCTAATATTTGATCAATGAATGGAAGCGGGAAATGATCTTTTCTTGTGGCCTTGTTTAGCTTCCAATAATCCATGCAAACACGCCATCCCATCACCATTCTTGTGGCAATTAATTCATTATTTTCATTTGCCACCACAATGACTCCACCTTTCTTGGGAATGCACTGAACCAGGCTGACCCAAGAGCTATCCAAAATTGGGTAGATAATTTCGGCATCGAGCCATTTGATTACTTCCTTTTTCACCACTTCCTTTATAATGGGGTTGAGTCTTCTTTGGTGTTCGATAGAATTGTTACAACTTTCTTCTAGCAGAATTTTATGCATGCAAAGAGACGGGCTTATTCCCTTGATATCCGTCATTGTCCATCCTATTGCCTTTTTGTATTTTTCTCAACACATTGAGCAAAAAACTTTCCTTTTTAAAACTCAAGCATGCAGAAATTATCACGGGTAAAGTCTCTTCTTCTCCCAAATAAGCATACTTCAAGTGGTTAGGCAAAGTCTTTAATTCTAACCTTGGTGGTTCTCCAATGGATAGCTTGGATGGTGTGAAATTCCTTTTCGAGAAATCTAAAGATTCAAAGTGTCTTCCAACTTTGGTGTATAAATGCTTAGGCTCTACCCATTTGACTTGTGCTCCTTCATCATCACTTGTCTCATCATTTTCTTCAAGAGAGGTCATCCTCACAATGTCTTCACATGTTCCTTTTTGCACTTTTTCAGCCGTAATAGTGTCAATAACATTCACGAAGGAGCATTCTTCAATTTCATCCGGGAACCTCATAACATTGAACACATTAAAAGTCACTTGTTGATCATTGACCTTTATTGTAAGCTCTCCATTTTGAACATCAATCAATGTTCTCCCAGTGGCAAGAAATGGTCTACCCAAAATAATTGGAACCTCATGATCCGCCTCATAATCAAGATTAATGATGTTTGTCAAAAGATGAACTTACCAAAACATCTTCAATCTTACCCTCTAGATGTGCCATAAATCGATTGGCCAATTGCAATGTTACAGTGGTTGTTCTTGCTTCGCCAATCCTAAGTTTCCTGAAAATAAACATAGGCATAAAGTTAATACTTGCTCCTAAATCACATAAAACTCTACCAACATCTCTACCACCAATAGAACAAGGGATAGTAAAACTCCCTGGATCCTTTAGTTTAGGTGGAATTTTGTTTTTAAAAATTGTAGTAGTTCCTTCGGTCAAAGTAACCGTTTAAACTCTCCATGCTGTCTCTTCTTGGTTTAGATGTCCTTCAAAAACTTCACATAATTAGGCATTTGTTCCAAGGCTTCCACTAATTGAATATTGATATGGAACTGCTTTAAAACATTTAATATCTCTAGAATTGGACATCTTGTTGCTACTTTTGAAAACATTGAGGAAATGGAGGTGGCAATTTTGCACATGTTTGCTGCTCTGCAGTTTGTTGAATTGGTGCTGAAGCTTTCTGGGCAGATTCTAAGGTAATTAAATTCAAATTTCCAGGTGGTTTTCTATTTCACCATTCCCTTGGATTGAAGTGGGCTCATTTTTCTGGTTAGCTTCCTTGGCATTCGGCTCTAAATCCTTACCATTCCTCAATGTTATAGCTTTGCAATGTTCTTTACCCTCTCTTCTTGGATTTTCAGTGTCACTTGGCAAAGCACATTGAGGTCGATTTCTCAACTCATTTGCTAATTGCCCCATTTGAACCTCAAGATTTCTCAAAAAAGTTGCTTGACTTTGAATCATTGAATCGTTCTTAGCCATATACTCCATCAAATTTTCAAAGAGTTGGTTTAGTTAGCTTGTGGAGGAAACCTTTGTTGTTGTTGTTGATTGGAGAATCCCGATGGAAAGTTAGTCTTGCCTTGCATTAGTACATTGTTCGAGTTGCTGCCTTGACCTCCCCAAGAGAAATTTGGATGTTGTCTCCACCCCGGATTATAAGAGTTGGAATATGGATTGTTGTGGTTGAAGTTTTGATTTTCCATATACCAAACCGAAGCTGGGTTGGAAGGACAACAATCAAATGCATGACAATCTCCAAAATAAACACACGAAATAGCCGCTACTTGTTCCATAGAGGCTGTTGGTGCCATGCCCCCCAAACTTAAGTTTTTCAAAATATTGCTCATGGATGAAACTTGAGCTGTCAAAGTTGTCAATGCATCAACTTCATAAATTCCTGCTGTTTTCTTGCCAGTCTGTGCTTTTGTGTTGGACCATTGATAGTTATTGTTGGCAATCCTTTTCAAGATATCATATGCATCATTGTATGACTAGAAAGAATAGCTCCATTTGCCGAAGCATCCAACACCATGCGAGTAGAAGCATTAAGACCATTTTAGAAAGTCTCCATTTGAATACAATGTGGAATACCATGGTGGGAGCATTTCCTCAATAACTTCTTGAATCTCTCCCAAGCCTCACACACAGATTCATCCTATGATTGTTGGAAAGAAATAATCTCATTCTGATACTTGCCATTTTTTGTAGGAAGAAAGTACTTCATCAAGAATTTCTCGGCAAGATCATTCCAAGAAGCAATAGAATTTGGTGGAAGAGTGTTAAGTCATGCTCTAGCTAGATCTCACACAATGAAAGAATAACTTATCTCTAAAAATGAACGAAGATGAAGGTGAGGATCTTCAGTGGCTAGCCTGCTAAATTGACCCACTGTTTGCAACATTTGGAACATCACCGGATTCAACTCGAATTGAGGTGCTTGAATTTTAGGTAGAATGATGCCTGAATTAAGGTCATTGAACATTGGGGCAGCATACTCCCATATGGCTCTCTCTCGATCATCGGCCATCACAATTGCATTGGCCGCCACGTTCACATCCTCCTTGGCCATATTGCTTTGATGTTGAGCCCGCTGTTCTTGTTGTTCCCTTCTTCCTCTTCTAAATGTTCGTTCAATCTCAGGGTCAAAAGGAGCTAGTTCAAAATCTTGTTGCTCGTTCATACACAAAATCATCCTATTGAAGCACAAGAACAACAATCAAGATTAGAATAAAATAAAAGAAATAAATTGTAAAGTTATTGATATCACAAAAATTTTAAATTACGATCCCCGGCAATGGCTCCAAAAACTTCTTGTGGCTTTTCTATGCTTTGATTTTGATACGCAAATGCACGTAGTCACACAAGTAATATAATGATAAGTTGATCATCTCCACAGAGATTGAATTCAAAATACCAATCACTAAACAATTTTAACAACGAGAAAGAGTAATAAATTGGGTGGATGTTCGGTTCTATTACTACAATTCAAACAAAGAAGTAAAGAAAATATTTCGATTAGTTAATCGTTCATTTCACAAAACAACAATAGCAAGAAAGTTCACAAAATGGAGATGTAGACTTGAATTACTAATTTACCTTGAATCGGTTTTTATTGATCAATTTTCATCGGCATTGTTTTTTAGTGAAATGCTCCAAAGTTAACAAGAATTCCCTCTCGGCACATAGAATTTTTTCAAATGTTATGTTACACATTCCTTTTTCTAATTAAACATATTCCTATGCCTAATATAAATTGGAACATCGATGTAAGTATCAATTCTTATAGTTATGCAAGGTGAACAATATATTCATATTCCATTTGCTACTACAACCTAGAATCGGTTATAAACTTGCATCATTCAAGAAATTTCCGCTAGACCTAACCTTTCCAGTATTAATCTAGCTCATCAATTCATCATTGCTAGCCAAACAACAACAAATATTAACAATAGGCACGCTTTAATGAACAGTGGCACAAATCACCCAACAATGCATAAAAGTCCCAATAAAAAGATTCAAAGTTCATTAGCAATTCAAATCTTTAATAAGTTTACCTCATTACTAACTAAGAAAATACAATCCAAAAGTTTAATTCATCATCCATAGTGTTTGAAATGAAATTCCAAAAGCAGGGGAATAAAAAAAGAGTAAGGATGAGAGGAATAAGCTGGTGGGTTTGCTGTTTTTTCGTGCTTCCTTCTTCTTCTTCCTTCTTGTTGTCATTTTCTTCTTTCCCTCATGAATTCAAGCTGAAAATCTGCTGAGAATGATGGTAATTTTGCTCCAATTCGAGCTGTTGTGGTTGTCCCCTACTTTCCTGCGTGTTGTTGCTGTTGTCCCTTCCTTTCTTGTGCTGCCCTATTTCTTCCTTGGGCTGCTGATGATGAAGGCCCACCAATCTTTTTCACATTAGGCAGTCCATTTAGTTATGATGTAACTTTGCCCCAAGATTATTCTCCTGCTGATTCAGTCACTTATTTAACTTTAAAAACTGACCCACACCAGCTTGGCAGTAATTAATTTACTTATTCAGTAGTCTAGGTTAGAATTTCCTTGGTCAAAAATTGACTTCCAGTGTTGCTGCAGCATTGCTCCCAGCAACTGGGGACTTCCTCAACCAGTCTGCACTTTTATCTTTGGTTTTCCAAGTTCAGCTCTAGCCCTATATTTTTACATAAGATTAAGGAAAAATTAAACATTTAATTTATACAAATTAAAAAACAAAAGAACGATATAATTCTACTATATTATACTAAAATTCGCTAAATTCATCAGTATTTTCTACATGATTTTAAGTTTAAAGATACAAAAATAACTCTATTATATTGAGTTATCATCAAGAATCTCAATGTGACGCTGCATATTCATAATCTCAGTTGCGTTGTCCATAGCAGGCTGACGACAAGGCTGCATATTTCCAGGCATAACCGTGACTCTGGATACCAACTGATGTAGTAAAAACATAGTAACACAAAGGATTAATGAACGATGAGACAAATCGCATTGATACTACGTATACTAGGCGTTGCTCAAAAGGGGAAAAAATCCTTATTCAATACTCAATTTTTCAAAACTCCCCGAATACAAATCCCAAAGTTCTATATATCTTCAACTAATTGGATATAGCATAACCACTCATAACAGAAACCAAACAACTCCAACTAATTGGATATATCATAACTACTCATAATAGAAACCCAACAACTCCAACTAATTGGGCTAAGCCCAACAACTGCAAACCCACGAAAAGAATGCAAAGATCAATGCTTCTTCAATGCACGATCATGTTTCTCCAAGTAATTCATCGCAAGCTCATCTCCATCAGTATGCATCAATAGTAAACTGTTGAAATAATCCGGAAGAAACTCAAACTGGTAGAGGTTTCATCATCTTTTTCATGTAACAAATATGCAAAGTATTTTCTTGCATTAACCCTCTTTCTTCCATCAGGTTTGTCCAATATATGATCAACATATATATTATCTTCTTTATAACCATCTTCATCGTAAGAAAAAAGTATAGGGTATTGCAAACAAATGTATAACACACTAAGTTCATTGATGTATTGAAGATATCCAGATTTAGTCTCCACTAAAATGTCTCAATCACCCATATTTTCTTCAAAATCACTAACAATGGGTGCAACAGTTTTAGAAGTTGATCAAAGTTTGTATTTTCTAGCATCATAGCCTCTTTTTCCTATCAACCCCAACTTTATCGAGAATGCCTCTCTTGTATCTTTTGTCCAACCATTCTAATTTTTCTTACCAAAATACTATTCTTGATTAAGCATATCTTTCATATTGGCCACTATCTCAGCATAAAAAGTAATGATGACTCTATTATGCCTGTATAACATGAAATGTAATAATTGATTTAGTTAAAAAAAACTTGTATATAATTCAATCCATATAATTATATGGATTTATAATATATATGTAAATAATGATGACAACATGCCTGACAGAGTATAGATGATTTACAAATTCATTGGTCGTATTGTATATATAAAGTTGGGAAAATTTTAGTGCCACATCATCTTTAGGTAAAAGACTACTCATCAAATGATTGTTTTGACTATTTAGCTTAAATATTGGAAAACAATTTCCATTATTATAACTTTTGTTTATCAACCTGCCCAATGATATGAAAGAAAACATATTATTGTATGAACATATATTTTCAAAAATATGGTTGCTTCATTCACTTTCACTATGAAGGAGGAAATTTAGGATTTTTTTATTTGCAGTTGGTTTCGTTCATGATACCAAAATAATGCACCACAATGATCACGTCTAAATGTAGAGTTTCCAATGTCCCTATATTCATAATCTACATAATAAAAAACAAACCACTAATGTTAGATATTATACATATTAAAAGTTGGCATACATAATCTTATAAAAGAAAAATAATGAACGTATTTGTATATTAATATGTGTTCAAAGATAATCAGTTCAGAGATTAGATATGTATATACATGTGTGTGTATATTTATATATATATATATATATCATAATGTAAAATGAATACATACATATTTGTATATCAATATGTGTTCAAAGATAATTAGGTCAGAGATTAGATACGTGTGTGTGTGTGTTTATATATATCATAATGTAAAACGAATACAAACATCTGACAAAGTCGTTATCATCATAACACATATCATCATGGTCAATTTCTATTATTTCATAGTTGTTTTTATTCAAATTGATTAATTCTTGAAAAAAAATGATCATTGTTAGCAAACTCTTGCAATATTGGAACTTCAGAAGTTAGATCAATAATCTCAGGATAATATTTGGTTACACTTGCAGATGATTTATTTATTTGAAAATCAAAACATTCTCTGAACAAAATAGATTTCTCAACAAACCCGTTTGAGTTGCAAACTATAATTTTCAAAACAAAAAAATTAATAATGTCCGTTTGAGTTGCAAACTATAATTTTCAAAACAGAAAAATTAATAATGTCAAATAATTGTCATACGAAAAAAATAAAAATATAAATTTGAATAGTTTTGAAATAATTAGAGTGTACCATTTGTGATGTCACTTAAAGGTGTAATTGAAGATAATTGCTCAGACATGACTAATAATATGATTAAAAATTTGCATGGTATTCTTAATTAAGATTGATCCATCATTCTTTGTAATGAACATAAAATAAACATAAATTTTAATGTATCAATATAATCATTGACATTATGCATATTACTAAATAATATAAATATGATATGATCAAATGAATTAATTAATCTATGTAACAAATTAAAATTGAGTAAATATATATATATATATATTCTATAAAATTACATTTAAATCATATTAAGTAGACAATAATATTACAAAACAAAAATATACATAATTATTTATTTTAAAATATTAAATAGATGTTCATGTTATTTATTGAACAACAATATAAAGTTAAAAAATATATCTTTTATTATAAATTTCTTGTATAATAAACCGATTATGTTTAAACTGATAAAAAAATATTATAATAATATATATTAAATAAATAATTCATTTGGAATAATGATATTATTATAAATTTTGATAAACTATAAATATATTAAATACATTAATAGCATATATATTAAGTAAAAATCAGAAATAAACATTAATAACATTATTTCGAATAATTAATCACCGAGACTTATTAAAATAAAATTTTATTTTGTTAATAAAAAGAAAAAAATAATTATGAATATTATAACATACTGTTGTTATTTAAATGGATATACTTAATAATAAGATAAGCAAAACTTTAATGGATTAAGTATAAGCCTTAAAAATCTAAATCGGACTCCACATAATAAATAAAATCATTCCTAAAAATATTTTGAATTAATTTTTAAAATGAAAACTAAAAATCATTTATAATTATAATTTGAACAATAAAATATGTATTAATATTAAATATGGCCAATAGATATCTTTAAAAATAAATATAATAAATAATACTGATTGTCTTATTATATTTTCTAAAATAATGGATATAATGATCCTGCACATCATTAAGATTTATAACAAAAATTACCCGTGCGATGTCTTTCGATTTAACTGTCAATTGAAATCTATTTTAATAAGGAAATGATATATATGATATGATATGCATCAAATATATTAAAATATCTAAAATTTAAGATAATAGTCTACATATTATGTGTATTATATATATATATATTGCACTATTAGTTATAATTATTTAGTACAAAAAATAATCCCAACAAACTGATGTTCTAATCTATATAATAATTAATTCAAGAACAATTATTTACACAAATTAATCAGTTAATACTTAAAATATTATAATATTTCATATTTTAAGTAGATAAAACATAAATTGAAAATACAAAAATTATTTCTAAACATATATATAATCAGTATTGTGATATTACATATTATATAGTTTTTAATTTTAAAATATTTGTATTATATTGTTTATATAAATTCTCAATCTAAATCTAACTATTAATGATAAGTAGCTTATTTTAATAAATATTTTTTATTCAAATCGAAGAATTGACAAAGAACTTTGTACATTCTAATAATTGAGTGTTATATACATTTTGTCTCTGTAGACCGAGGAGAAAAGGGGGTTGGTGTGTGCATGAGAGAAGCAAAGGGGTCAATCTCTTTCAAATATACAACATGGATTATGGCAATGCAGTTGGACTCTCATGTCGATCCTGAATGAATCATTCTTTCCGTGTAGGTCAATCTTTGCCTACTAGGCAAGAGGCTAGCAAATTACAAATTATGTCTTGGTAGGACATGTATTTCTATTACTATGAAATTCATAAATGAAATAATTAACGGTGGGGTTTCCATTATCCTTTTTTTTAAACTAATTAAATTATAAACAAATTTTTAAACATAGTTTTATTAAATTTATAAATTGATAAAAATGAAAGAAATTTAAATTGTGTTTTATTTACACTCTCATCTTCATTTTAGTTTTATCAAATGTGCAGTTTGGCTGTATTAGGAAGAGAAAATGAAACAAATTGTTGTACAACTTTGACGACATAAATGCAAGAATTTCTATCAATTGAATTATACAATAATAATAATTAAAAAAATATCTTGGCAGTTAACACACACACACTCTCTCTCTATATATATGTGTGTGTGTGTACACGCTCCATAATTCAACATAAACTTTGCCTATAATTTGATACACTTGGCCATATGAATAAAATCCATTAATATTAAATAATTAATATTTCAGAAGAAACCCCAATCATGGAGTGGGTCACTATGAAGTTCAAAATAACAAAATAAGTTGTACAGTATAAAAGTAATAACCTATACATGGATTCACTATCTCCTTTTGTAATCATTATTAGCAAATACAAAGAGGACTTACAATTGATTTAAATAAATAAATAAATAAACCAAACAAACAAACAAACTAAAATGAAATCATCACATATCAAATTAAGCCTTTAACCGCTCAAGCCAAATGACAGGACTATGAAAATTACAAAATCATGAATCTACATAATGTACCTTCTTAACTTTATCATGGCCAATTATAAATTATTAAATCATTATTCAAATAAAAATATTGGAATTGTGTAATTTAACTTTTTAAATAAAAAATATAATGAAACACAACAAATAATAATTTTTATATACCTTAATCGCATTCTTCTCAACTAAAATATTGTTGTTGCAATATATTTCATCTCTTTCCTCTTTTAAAAAAGTAAGCCTCCAAGATTAGCCTCTGACACCATTTTTTGACACCATTTTTTGCCACAATAAGATATATATATATATATATATATATATATAGAGAGAGAGAGAGAGAGAGAGAGAGAGAGAGCTTACTGCAATTAGAATTCTACTAATGTCTGAAGCCATTATCTACAATAAAGTTAAAAAAAAATAGCCATAATATGTATCACAAAATAGTGAAATCAATTATAACTTAGTAGTAAGAACAAATCAGTATAAACTATAAATGAAGCTGCATACATAATCATAAAATTGTTACCAGGCAATTATGAGATTTGGGACTTTGAGACTTTATGTCTCTTATTCTTGAGTCCCTGGAGCAAGGGGACGTACATACAACAATGGTTAAGCATAGCCATTGCTAATTTTTTTACTTATTACATTACAAAAATAGAGTCTAACTAGATTCTCATGAAGCCCCATAGCATCAAAACTGTTGTAAAAAGACATTGCAAACTTACTGAAATTATAAGATTTGAAGACTCATTTCTAATCATGAGATGTTCAGCTCCAAAACTTTCAATCATCCCAACCACCAAATTTTCTGGAAGCATAACCTCAACGGTCATATAATCATCTGCAAGCTTGTTTGTTCTTACGATACTAAAATGTCATATAATAGCATAACGAAATATGAGACTAATGACTCTGCATGCAAATCATTTAATTACCTGAACGGTTGATATGTTGAGGTAGCTGAAAAAATCAATATTATTTGCTGGCCCGACTAAGATGGGACCCAACTTCTCCAATGCAAAGCTCTGAAATGTAGGAATTTCTCCCAATACCTAACATCTACAACAGTAACAAAAAGAGGAAGCAAACATAAATAAAATATATAAATAATAAATAAAAAGAAAAATTATATAATGACACAACAAGACTACTAAAATAATATAAATTTCAGATATAAGTGATCCTTTGCGGTGCTACGCTCAATGTAAACATATCAATAAACTATGCTCCCAATCATTCAATTACAGAAACATTGAACATATTGATAAATCAAGAAGACATTGCAAAAAAACAAAAAGGTCACCCAATAAAAAAAATTGGGAGGAGTTGCAGAAACTATAGATGTTTCAAACACTTGGATATCTTGTCTTTCTCTTTTTCTTGAAGCTACTAGCCTTGTCTAGATATACAAAAATAAGGATCTTAATTTCATAGGACTAAACTAAGCATCTACATAATACAAAGCTTCAAATGGAAACATAGATAAAAAATAAAAAAATTAAAAATTATTTTGTTTCAGAGTGAATATCTCATGCATCTCTAAGTGAAGTCATGATCAATTGGTCAAGTGTGTTCGAAGCAAATTTAATTGTACAATTGTACTGATTCTGTGAGAGATTTTCATCATATGGTGGCATAAAAATTGATTATTAGATTGGGGCAAAAAAAAAAAATATTACCTGACGGGTTTGAATAAAAATAGTTAGTTGTTCTGATGGATGTACTCGACGACAGCAAATGGAGGGACTCAGACGGGCAACATGAACGCCGACACAATATTACAAATTCTTTTAATTTCTTAATAATTCTTCTCCCTTGAAATTTTGAACATCAAAATTTTATTTCAAAATATATTTTAACCTAAAAGAGAATTTCTTCAAAATTCAACAAATAAAAGAAAAGAAAATAAAAGATGGAAATCACAACAAATGCGCATAATTACTCCCATTACTCCCACACATAAAATAACACATACATGACAGAAGTAGTTAAATAATATCAAAGAATGGTTTGAAGCTTACAAAAGATTGACAACTGCAGTCACACAAATTTCTTGAGATTTATACAAACATAACCATATAATTTATATATCGTTTTTAGTATTGACTCTTGGCATCATTCCATTGAAAATATTTCCAGAGCAATTCATACAATAAAGAAAATCCTAATTGGCAAATTAACAGAAGCATTAAATATGACAAAACATAATAATTAGTGGATGAAACTATCTCAATTTGAGATCTCATCTAGAAATCAGCTGTGAGGTTGCGAGGAATGTGATCTGGCCAGAAATGTGGATGAAACTATCTCAATTGGAGATCTCATCTAGAAATCAGCTGTGAGGTTGCGAGGAATGTGATCTGGCCAGAAAATCAGAACATATAATTGTTACCCAATGATTAGATAATCCAATCTATAATTTTTTATATTAGCAAAAGATTACAGAATACAACTCAAATTACAAAATCAATATATAAACTATTGCTTTGTGTTCTATCACTCAATCTATTTTATCAGCACCCGCAACCCACCCTCACCCACTGAATTTGTGCTCTCTCACTGCACCCATCTAGCCACATCGTCCATAGAAGCCCAAATATTCAGAAATCAACCATCGTATCCTCAAGCATTAACAGATAGATCCGATCATTAGTCGCCGTCTATAAGAAGAGCAATAACAATATTACAATTACCAACCGTTGTAAAGTAGAATATAGATTTGGAGATTAGTCGATGAAGCTTCTAGCAGAGGAATTCAAAAACAACATTGGACATTTTTTTAAGTGATTGAGGTGTAGGGGAGAAGAGAGAGAGAGAGAGATGTGCGACCATTTTTATGGGAGAGAGAAATGAGAGAGAAAAAAGAGAGTGAGAGATATTAGACTAATTTATTTTGGGATAGAAGAATGAGAGATATTAATTAGTTGAAATTGATTACACTTGATTAGTATTGTGTGTCAAGCTAGAAAGGAAGTAATGAATATATTAGGAAGTGAGACTTTTCTGAGCTCAAATCTCTTCTTCATATTAACTTCTAGTTTTTCTAATTTAATTATATTTTAAAATTATATTGTTAACATTGTATAGTAAAGTGTACCACGATTTAAGATTTGAAGTGAACAATAGTCAATATTCTTTTTCCTTAATTCACGCGATTTGCTATGTGAATAGTTAATATTCCTTTAATATATTGCTAATTAGAAGCAATAAAATAAAAAAGAAAAACAATTGTAGATCTCGGTATGATAATGTGTAATTATATTATACCATATGTATACTATATTAGTAATTATTTTAGATGGAAAATATTAATGATTTCCGGAAATATACAACTTTTGCTATTATATATATATATATATATAAATATCGAAAGTTATTTCATTTTAATAAGGTAAGTAATGTAATTGCAATTGATGTTAATTTATGCACTAATTTAAAATAACACTCATCCTTTTATATAATATTACACATATTTTTAATTTAATAAAAAATACTAAATGATAGTTGATAATTAATAAATCATATATGAATATTACTTAGTAATTCAACAACGGTACAAAAACAATTGTTTAATAAAATAAGGTAATTATCATATTAATTTTTGTCTAGAATTTACCATAAATAATAGGACAATCAATTAATTATTTAATATCATAAAATTATCATAATGAATTTGACTTTTTAATTAAGAACTAATCCTAAATAATTTAATGCAATTAAAATTATACATTCTGCAAGTTTGACTTTAGTATTTAAAATAAAAAATTAAAGAAAACAATTTCAATTAAGTGAAATTTTGTAATTAAGAAAAATAGTTGCAAGTTTGAGTTATTGTGTTGAATAATTCAATGAAAATATAATGAAATTTCCATAAAATATAACTCATTAAAATCAGTTAATTAATTATAATGACTAATAAAATAATGCTACATGGCATACCAAAAGTAGTTAAAAATTTAGGTGGGAAAATAGAGGGGTTACTAAATATATTCTACTTCTGCTATTATATATCGACAGATTATTTGAAATTTAGATATTTTATCGAACATTAATCAAATCACTAAATTCTGAAATTCAACAAATATATAAAATCTAATAAATATATGATTCGATTTTCTTAAATCATATTTTATCAAACCAATTAAGATCGCACGATCATATAAAATATGTGAAACAATTATCTATATATATTTATATATATGTACATCTATATAAAAGAAAAATTATTTTTTTAAATTTTGTTTTTCGGCCTAAATTTCCACCCTATAAAGGTAAAATTATATTTATTTATGGAACTCTTTTAAGATAAATTATTATAATTTAATTGGATAGATTAATATAAAAAAATCTTCAAAATTTGCGTAATTATGTTGTTCAACATAAGTAATTCAAATTTTAAGAAATTTTTGTTAACTCGTAATGTATTCGAAATAATAAATAAACATTGGAATATTTGTTAGGAACGGTAAATCAGTGTAGTTTCATTATATTGTGGAAAGTCATTTACAATTTTCCTAAAATTAAGCTATCAATTATTTAAAATCACCCACTTATGTAAATAGAATCTAATTTTATCAAATATTAAATTAAAATTTCAACAATTTTACCAAAATTCAAAATTATGTCTCATTTTTGTCTTGCTCTTCTTTCTGTATATTTGATCAAGATTATGACTAAATATTTTAAGGTTTCTTTTTTTATTTCTCCCTCTCCTTAAGTCTTTTGCGTGTTCTTTCTTGAGAAATAAATGGTAAGGTAAGTATGATAATATGTGTCCTATTTCAGTTGTCGCCAAATGCTTCACTGTTCAAAATTATTATTTTCACGTTTATTTTATTTTTAGATTTTTATTCATATGTTGCTTCGAATTTATCATAAACATATTTTATTTTTGATAAGTAGGAAATTGTGCATAATTTTAATTGATAAAATTGTATTTTTAATGCAATTAATTCGTGTGCACTCTCTATTTCATACTTATTTAATGTTTCGACAAGATCTACTTCCTTTTTGTTTTTGTGGATATTTGCAGCACTTCTGGATAATTTTATACAATAATCCACATAAGCCCAAGAAGTTTATGGGCTGAAATAGTTTTGGACTTAATTAATTAATTAATCCCAAAACTTAATTGAAGCCCATAAATGGAATTAGGGCAAAATGACAAGTATAAAAGGGAGATTGAAGGCAAGCAGGAGGGACATTCTGGCATTCTAGGATTGAGGGTGTAAACAAAAAAACAAAGGAGAGACACCAGAAGACAGGGAGACAGAGCAAGAGGACAGATTCACGGAGTCTTTTGTGGATTTGTATTTATTCCTCCCTTCTTATCTTTGTTTTAATATCTTTCATTTGGATGATTTTAATTTTTTGACACGTGATGTGTAACTAAATTTTATATTCCGGTTTAGGGAATGTTTGAACCCTATTTCAATATTATGTGATTTATATTTTCGTGACACCATATTGATTTAATATGTGCGAATTTATTATGTTGATGGGTTGAATTGATTTATAATATATATATATTGTTAATTGAGACTGATCACCCCAATTGATAGTTTATATGTTTAGGGCTAGGGGGAAAACTGAACCAACAAACCGGAATTGATTCCTATTACTGTCTGCCTTCTGTTTAATTACTTGATTTTTATTTATTAGAGTAGATTTTATTTTATTAGTTTAATAGACAAAATTCATCAACATCCCCCCTCTTTTTATTTGCATTCGTAAATTAGCATAAAAAGATATACAAATAATTCAACCGTTCTCTGTGGGATCGACCCTTACTTCCCACTACTACAAAATAGTAGAGGAAAGCGAGGTAAAATAAATATAATTAATTTTGACGTGCCCCGACAGCACGGTCAATTTTCTTAATTATTTTTCTTTCTTATTTTTAAATGAAAAGTTTGTCCATCTCTTTCATTTTTTGTTTGATTGTTCTTGTGATTTTCTGTTGAGATCTGCTAATTATTTCGACGTATAACCATTGTGCGCTTATCATTAACTTTCTAAGTATTTGTTTCTATATAATTTCAAATTTTTGTGATATTATTATATTTAATTGGCAATTTGCTTAATATTTTTATCCCTAATTTGACTGTGTGTGATTGGCAATTTTTACGAGATCTGTACAAATCTTTATTTTTTTGTTAATTTGCTCATATCTCTATAAATCTTTAAAAATAAATTAATTTTATTCAACCTTCTATAAATCGTGGATATCATGTTTGTCAATTTGTGAACGAGAATAATTCTACTAATTCTTATAGAAGAAAAGACAGAATAAGAAAATTAACAAAAAATTCTTCTGATTATACAAGAAAATAATCACTGAATTACAAATCTACACTTTTTACAATATATCATATAACTTAAATATATATGCTTATATTACAAACTATAAAGAAAAAATATATTTTGTGCATCGCACAGGTCTCACACTAGTATATATAAAAGTAAAATGACAATTTATAAATATGTTTTCCCGCTTAAATTTACATACTTAAAATGTATTCATTCTATAATTATTATATTTTTGAATTTCTAAATTGTTTGTTCATTAAATTAATCAACTAGTAATTACTCTAGAAAATTTAGTCAAAGGAAATCTACAAATGATTTCCTATTTTATAGCAATTATTAAGATTTTCTGGAGATATGTGCTTAAAACAATGATTTCAGCACATTATAAATATATATATATATAAGTAAAATATATGCTTTCAGTTTTGTTTTCCTACTCAAATGTTGTTGTTTACCTTATATATATACACACATACATACATATATATATATATATTAAGTAGTGACATATTATTTATTTGTTAGTATTTTGATTAAAAATATTACATGATTTTAACCATTAATATTGGATTTACAAAAGATTTGGCATGTTTTCAAATTAATATTAAGGTTCTCTGAAAAAAATCAATATTCAGATTTAGAGCAAATTTGGTGCCTACAAAACCACATAATGAAAAATTAAAATAATTTCACTTTATTTTGAAATTTTTTTCACAATTTAATCTTCAAATATGCTATGAAAGTGCATAGATATCTTCATATAAATGTAAAATTTATTGTTAGCATAAATTTTAATTATTTTATTATATTAGATTTCATGTATTAATTTTTTTATATGAAACAATTTAGATATATAATTATTTGATTTTTAAATTATGATAGTTGACTTGAATTTTTGAAGTAAATTCATAATCAAATATAAAAATTATCAACTTAGATATTACGTATAATTATTATTTTATTTTACTAATCTTTTTAGTAATGATAACATATTTTTTAATAATAAAAACATACAAAAATCATTTTCGTGCATCGCACTGGGTCTCATACTAGTATATATAATAACAGAAGTATGACTATAATTAAAAAACATGAAATTTTCCCGTCTATGATATCTATTTTCTATGCAAAATATATACCAAATCTATGTATATATACAATGATATCTATTTCTATACAAATCTATATCAATATCTATCTATATATATTTTATTAGTAAAGCTACGACACTATTTATTTTCAAGTTATTATCTATCAAAATATGTTACTTTGATTGTTTTTTATTATTTTCTGTTTTCATTAAAAATTTCAAAAAGCTTATAACTTTTTTGTTACATCTTAATTTTTTTTTTTAAATCTAATTAATTCTCTTTTCACCATCTTTAATTTGACATTCATATTCCACATATATATACACATATATATACACTAAATTTAATCATTAACTATAAAATATTTTTCCACAAGTTAATTGTAATATAAAAATATAAAGAGAAGTATTGTCTTAAATAAAAAAAATTAATCTTTTTCTTCCTAAATTTCTTTTAATTATGATATTTTTTTAAACAACTCTATATTAATATATATCTATATATAGTATACATAATAAAATAATTTGATTGATAGAGCCACGATATAATGGTTACTAATTGCAATAAAAAATCATTATATTATTATTAATTTTAATTTTGATTATTTTATTATGTATATCAAAACAAACTTCTAAATATTCTATAAAGATAAATTGTAGTTTAATTTAAACAATATAATTCCAAAAATTTTGGGATATAGATAACCAATATATCTAATAAGTTAGATTACAATAAATTGATTTTATATACAAATAAAAATAATTAATATTTACATAATACAGTAAGATTAATCTGTATAATTTTATTTTCATAGAATTTAACGTTTAGAAAAGAACAAAAATTTAATATTTTATTTTTAAAATTTTAAATGACCGCAAAAATTAAGATTATTTTTAAAGAAAAATTATCACAGAAAGAAAAAGATGTTCTATGTTGAGGTGTTTTGGGACAGATTTAACATCTACATATTATACTTCTCTTTATATATATATATATATATATATATATATATATATATATAAAGAGAAGTACCATAAAACTTTAGAAGCTAAAAATTGTTTTGCTCAAAGTAGCTTTCTAAATTTGAATACATCTTTTTTAAAACCATATATAATATCTTTTTAATTACTAAATAATAATATTATTAGTAGTAGTAGTAGTAAATAACTACTCTACCGTGTGATTTTTGGATTATGAAGCTAATTAACATAAATTTTGGGAATATAACCGATTAACATAAATTTCAGAATTATGAAACTGATTAACATTAATTCTAGAATATATCAAAAGCAGATGTCTCAATTATTATGATTTTTTTATTTCCTCCAAAGATAAGATATTATAGTAATAATTTAAAATAAAATAAAAAACAAAGTTTCTTTTCTTATCTTCTACTGAAAAAATTAAAATATCACACCATTCTCGATTTTGGTTACAACAAGATGATAGAAAAAAAATTAAGTAGATTAGTACAAATTTCGATGAATCTATATTTCTTCTCTACCTTCATCATTTTCTCTAAACTTAAAATTTATTATTTCTATATATATATATATATATATATATATATATAATATTTTTCATTATCTACTATAATATTGTAAATATAGAATGTGTTTGGCTAGATCTTAAGCTAACGATAGATATCTCTAATCTATTTGTTTTTTAATTTCTCCATAACCTATTTATAATAAAAAATATTTTAAAATAATACATAGATGTATCATAAAATTAAGGACATATTGTGCTTAGTCAACACTTAATAAATAACACGTCACCAATTATCTTGTGGAATATCACATTTGATTGAAAATATAATACTAATCTATAATTTGATTTTGTTATTAATTCCAAACAATCATTCAATTATCTTTCCCACTGCAAAATCTTCCAATTTAACATTATTAAATAAAATAGATTAATTAAGGCAAAGAATGTAAATTATGAGAATCATATTATATTTGAATATGTGACTAGAAAACTTTCTGTGTTGATCAATAATATAAAAATAGGCTTTAACACTCTTTTTTGTCATTAAATGTTTATTTGACTAATATTTATACATAAAATTTATGTTGATTCATCTTATGAGGTTAGTTTTTTTAGAGTTATTTGAATTATATATATAAATATATATATATATAGTTTATGACTTATAATTTTTTTTTTTTTTAACAATTCATTATGAATCACTATAAATAATTATAATTTGTTTAAGTTAGATTTATGTTATAAATGTTTCTTCAACTTCGTTCGCTTAGAATTACACTCACTTTCAAATAAAATAAAAATAAATACTAGTAAGATCAAGAAAAAATTAACAAGCAAGTTCGATAAAATAGTAATCTAAAATATCCATCGTATTTTGATACATTTGTTTAATATATTAGTGGTTTTTGTTTTTTGTTTTTTATTTTATTTTGTTATAAGTCAAAACCATATCTATCATTGGGCGCGTAATTAATTAATATGTCAAAGAAAAATATGTCTTTAAAATAAAGTTTTCTTTTCAACAAATTTAGCATTTCATAATTTCTTTTTTTTTTAAATATAATTTTCTCAACTTAAACCGTAATAAAATATTTGGATTGGGACGAAGAGTCTCAAGTTGAGACTCGTGATCATATTTGTTTAATACCTTATAATTTTAAATTAAAAAACTCAAAATTCTCTAAATTAATAAAGTCATAAAAATTAAACAAACAAATAATAAAAAATAGATAGTCATGCATAGAAGGGTATACATACATATATCTATATATATATATAAACAAAATAACTTTTTTTCATTTTCGTTTTTCCGCCTAAACTTCATTACTTATTTAGAATAATTATATTATTATTAAATTAAAATTAGACGTTTTTATTCTGAAAATTTTGATTCGATTTCAAAATCTAAATTATTCCACAAATTTAGGTGTTTCATAATTAGATGATATCAAGATGAATATACTGCAATATTTAATATAAGCTTCGAAATCTGATAAAATATTAATCAAATTACTGAACTATGAAATTCAAAAAAATATATGAAATCTAACAAACATATGACTCAATTTTCTCGAATCATTTTATCAAAAAAAATCTATCTATATATATATAATTAAAATGACTTTTTTAAATTTTAATTTTTTTGGGCCTAAATTTCAACCATATAAATGTAAAACTATATATATTTATGGAACTCTTTTAAGATACATTATTAAAATTTAATTGAAGAGATTAATATCAATAATCTTCGGAATTTGCTTAGTTTCTGTTGTTCAACATAAATAAATTCAAATTTTAAATTTTTTTCTTAACTCATAATATATTCAAAATAAGAAATAAATTTGTTAGGGACGTGAAATCATTGTAGTTTCATTATATTATGAAAAATCATTAAAAAATTTCTATAATTAAGCTATCAATTATTTAAAATCACCCAATCACGTGGATAAAATCTAATTTTGTCAAATATGAAATTAAATTTTCAACAATATTACCATAATTCAAAATCATTTCTCATTTTGGTCTCTTTCTTCTTTCTATATATTTTATCAAGATTATTACTAAATATTCTGTTTTGAGAAAATAAATGATAAGACAGGTATGATAATATGTATCATATTTCAATAGTCACAAGTCTACTCTCTTCAAAATATTATTTCTAGGTTTATTTTATTTTTAGATTTTTTTATTCACATATTGCTTTCAATTTATCATAAACATATTTAATTTTATTAACTATATTTCTTTCTTATTTTTAAACAAAAAGTTCGTCCATCTCTTTCATGTTTTGTTTGATTATTCTTGTGATTTTCTGTTGAGATCTACTAATTATTTCGACATATAAGCACCATGCGATTTTTCATTAGCTTTCAAAGTATTTGTTTCTATCAAATTTCAAATTTTTGTAATATTATTACATTTAATTAGCAATTTGCAAAATATTTTTATCCTTAATTTAACTAAGTAATTGGCAAATTTTACGAGATCTGTACAAATATTTATTTTCTTTAATCTGCTGATATCGCTATTTTTTAAATTTAATTTAATTCAACCTTCTATAAATCATGGATATCATGCTTATAAATTTGTGAACAAGGCTAATTCTATTAGAAGAAAAGACAAAACATAAAATTACAATAAATTTCTACTCATTATACAAAAAAATAATCACTGAATTATAAATCTACACCTTCTACAATATACCATATAATTTGAATATATGATTATACTACAAAATATAAGAAAAAATATCTTCTGTGTATCGCATAGGTCTCACACTAGTATATATATATATATATATATATATATATATATATATAAACCAAAGTCACCTTAAAAGTAGCAGCAACAATTTTTCCCACCTAAATTGATTTCTAAATTAGGAAAATGTCTAATTTTCGAAAAAAGAAAGTCAACACAATCATAATGCTATAAGTAATTTTCCTTTTACATTCATTAAACCAAATAAATATCTCCATAAACACTAAATTATGAAGATTACAATACAAAAAAATTGCCAAGCTTCTATTTAGAATCATAATTTTTCCATATTAAAAATTTGATTACCTTTGAATCACGATCTTCATATATTTATTTGACACAATGTATTTATTATTTTTTATTGATTCTATAATATATATATATATATATATATATCAGTACCTTTATAAATAAACTTTATAGCATTTTTACTTTGTAACTTTCTTATTAAATTTTATTGTTTTATTTCTTATGTGAAATAAATGATGTAATTAATTTTAATTAGGATATAGACCACCGCTATATGTATGTATATATAAAAAAAGAAGTATCGCCTAGAAAACAATAAATTTTTCCTCATAAACTACTTTCTAATTATAGTATTTATTTTTTTATATATTTATATTAATATTTATGTATATGTAAGATATAATAATACAATTTGATTAATAGAGCCATGATTTTCAACATTGAAATTACACTTATTATTTTCAAGATATGCTAAAATTATGTTGTATTATTATTATCTATCAAAATATATTTATTTGATTATCTTAGCTATTATTATTTTTATTTTTCACTAAAAATTTTCAAAGCTTATAAATATTTGTTTCAACTCTATTTTTTATGAAAAATATATATAATCAACTAAAATAACTAAGTAGGTATTAAAAAAATTCATTCTCTCAATATCGAAGTAAGAAATCAATCTTATAAGATTATATCTTTTGATACTTATCTATCAAAAGACATAAAAAATACAAAAAATAATATTTTATAATGGTGTTTTTTTTTGTTCTTTACTAATAACTTTTGTTAAAAAAATTTGAGTTTTGCATGTTCAATGAAATTGAAGAATATGATTATAATTTCTAATTATTTGTCAATATTGGCTCTTTTATTAATATTATAAAATTAATGTATTTTTTTTTATCATTGATATAAGTTACAACATATACATGTTCCGTTGAAACAACTTCTATTATCAGTAAAATTTTGAAAGAAATTCTAATCTTTTAAACATATTCCACTAAAAGTTCTTCTAAGGTATGTGAATGTCCTCATGCATCGCACTAGAGCTTAACTAGTATATATAATTATTAACTTAAGAAAATATATTTTATAGTTAATAATTAAATTTAATGTATGTATGTGGGTATATATGTGTGCAATATGAGTGTCAAATTAAAGATTTTGAAAAGAGAATTAATTAAATATATTTAAAAAAATTGAAGTTGAAACAAAAAAGTTATATTAGCTTTTGAAATTTTTAATGAAAGTAAAAAATAATAAAAAAATAATCAAATTAACATATTTTGATAGATAATAACTTGAAAATGAATAACTATGGTAGCTTTATTAATCAAATATATATATAAATACATATTGAGATAGATTTATATAAAAAAAATTGATACCATAATATATATACATATATATGGTATAGATTTGTATAGAAAATAGATACCATAATATAATCTCTTGCAAATTTTTTTGGCCCAAAATAAAATTTTAGTTCATATTATATCATTTTTTTTTCTGTTTGCCCAAAATACAAAGTTTTAGGTGTATTTCAATCAATTTTCTAAAAATTATTTAAAAAATAAAAACTTAATAAAATACTAATTTTTTTAAAACTGAAATCTATTTTAACTATGAAAATTATTTAAGAACCTAAAAGTCAATTTAAAAAATCCAAAACTCATTTGAAAAATCCAAAAATGACATTAAAATTGAATTTAAAAATAATTTTAAAAATATAAAAATAATTTTAAAATTCTGAAAAACTAAAAATTATTTGAAAAATCTCCGAATTTCTTTTAAAGTCTAAACTTTATTATGAAAGAAAAACAAAAATATTTTGAAGATTCGTGAATTATTAGTAAAATATAAAAGTGAATTTAGAAATTCAAAAAATTATTTTAGAAAATCATTAATTATTATTAAAATCCGGAAATCTTTTTAGGTAATCTAAAAATGTATTCCATTTTCTTAAAATTAGTTAAAATATTAAAACGAATTAAATAGTCTGATTTTTTTCAAGTAATTCTATTATTTTTCAAATAATTTTCAGAGTTTTAAAGGGGAAAAAAAAGATATTTTGAAAGCTATTTTTAATTTTAGTTTTCCGGTATCATCTTAATATTTTAAAATTCATTATATATTTTTAAAAACAAATTTAAATGACATTTAGGCTTTTAGCAATAATTATCGTATTTTATATATGTCTGATTTTTCGTATTTTAGCAAAAAAAAAAATAAAAATTGTGCATCTAATTAATGGATAGAATTAGACCAACCCAAATTCTATTTAACCTAAGAGGTTTCCATTCAGAGGGACTCCGTGCCTATATATACACACATATGAGCCCTAAAGGGTATTTGTACAATCGCCTATATCCAGGAAACCTGGAAGGCGTAAAGGAAAAGAAAAAACACAGTAATTGGAGAATCTAGGGTTTCTCTCTTAAGCGCTTAATAATTGGAATCGATCTGCTGCAAATAAACTAGGGTTCCTTGATTTGATTGCTTTGCGCGATTTAAATTTCAAAATATATTTGAATCGGATTTTTGATTTGTTAATATGCGAGGATCGCAGAAATAAAAAAGGGTTAGTTGGGCGTTTAATCTTTGTCAGTTATAAGAAATTCTTAATGTTTCTGATTAATCTTTACGAAAATCCTTTTTATACTGTCTTGAATATTCTTTAAATTAAGTTTCTATGAGTGGTAAGATAATGGGCATTCGATGGCTTATCTGAATTTGCTCAATGTATTATGAATGATTCATCCATAAATGATAATATTTGATTCATCTTGAAAATCTAAAATTAAGGCTTCTATCCGAATTTCACAACTCAGAAAAGGCAGAAGGTAAGCCCAGATAAACGATCTTACAATTTGATTTTTAGAAAAAAAGAAATCGATATTCACAATAGCAGCATTAATCTTGGGGATTAAACGTAATTGAATTCAAGTTATCAAATTTCCATGGATATCGGTTGGATTGTGCTTCGTTTTTTTGTTTTATTTTTGGTTGAAATTTTACATCTGAGTAGTGTAAAAGAAATAAATTCAAGGGGGAACTAAAATATTACAAGCATGACTTCTTTTTTTGGAACAGAGGAAATATATTTTAGACCCTCCTTGTTAAATCACCCCTTTGGTTATGATTTTCCCTATAGTTCGTGTGTTAAGTTTCAAGTTTAATCTAGTTTTTTTTTTTTTTTTCTATAAAAGTTGAAGTGGGGAAATGTGTGTTTGATGTTTTCAATAGATTGGCATAAAGACTGAATAAAAATTTAGCCTATCTGCAATCTAACAGCTGATGCATTTTCCTTAACAGGTGGCGCACCATTCATCATCAGAGCCTCCTTCAAAAGTTGGAATGGGCGCTCATGACCATCTGAAAGCAAAGTTAGTACGGCTGGTCCAGTCGGGTGGCGCTGAGCCCAATGACGATGTGCCACCGGGCTTTGAAGCAACCCGGCCAGCAAATCTGTGGCGACTCAAGCCGTCTACAAAATGGAGATGCCCTCCTAAAGTAAGTGGCCTGGCTATTTGTTATCCGCACATTTCTTCTTGAGCTTCTTAAAAAACTATATATATGTTATATAGATATGCATTTGATCAGTGTTCTAAAAGCCCTGTCCACTCCATAAATTTGTAGTTCAATCTTAAGTAACATAGGTACTTGCATAAGTGTGCATAATTTATTGATTGACTATTTGATACGCAAATATGGCCACACAAAATGGGAGCTTCTCTTCTTTCTTCTATACATTGATCCCTCAGAAATCAGCCCTGCCTAACCCTGTCTCTTCTTTTTTGCAGTTTGAAGTAAGCAGTCGATGGAAAGTGGTTGCTGGGGAAAAGAGCGAAGAAACAGAGGCCCAGAATCGACGCATGATGAGAGTACTTGAAGCAATTTATCCTCGACCATCTGCTATTCCTCCAAAGTAAGATGCATAGATATATATAGCTCTTAAGTGTTATCCTCTTATTTCATAAATGGTACTTCCTCCGTCTCAAAAAAAAAAAAAAAAGGTCAAGAATATAAAGCCCAACAATGGGCTTGCCGAATCCTAGCTTCCACATCAGCAGTCACTCAAGTCCTTCATTTTCTGTTCACTTGCCAAATAAACGGACTGGCTCTTAAAGCAGCCCACTGTTGAACGTTATATCATAACTCGTGATCAAAACATATTCTAGCTTGCATGTTCTTTCTCCATTTTCCATATGCCTTAAAATATATTATCTGCTATCCTGGTGCAGCCCTTCTGCATTACCAGAGGAGGTGGAAAGCTCGAGCTCCGATGACCAAAAAATTCATGTGGTTCCACTTACTCCAATTGAAGACACCTACATTGCAACGGGTGCATCATTCGTTGATCAAAGAAATATAATCGACTACAATCTACTAGCAAAAATTCTCAGCAACCCGGTAATGGTGGAACTACTCATCACGAGTGTACCATCCACCACCACACAGTTTATTCCCAACTCGAGTCTACCTTCGAATATTGCCCACAACCAAACACATCCAACACCCTCTGCTCAAACTATTAAAGCACCTTCTATGGCGGCTAAGGATATTAGCTATTACAGAAGCCTCATTCAGCAATATGGAGGCGATCAAACACGAGACAACATTGTGCCAGAATCTGCCCATCCGCTCAACTTTGGGGATAGCAGAGAAAGAGTTACTGGTGCATATCAGCATGATACGTTGGAAACACGAAGGTTCAATGGCATTACAGAGGTTCAAAGTGTGAAGAGAGTGAAACTTAGACGATAGAGGGATTGCTGGTGCATCATTTTTGCAAATTGCTTTACTCATGTAAAACTTAATTCCTTAATTCTTTACAATGACAAACGCTAATTCATCTACTTTTTTCTTCTTATTTGTTACTTTCCTCATCCAAAATTAAAAATTAAAAAATTCTTGTTTCAAATATATTTTTATCCAAAGATCTTGTTTTATTAATCAAAATATAAGTTATACTATGTGATCATGCTGTTTATTGTTAAATGCATGCTTGCCTTGATCTTCAGATAAAATGATTAAGTAATTTGGAGCAATTAACCAGATTGATTGTTCAGAGAGTGCATCTGTGGCCTGTTACAGACTTGTCAAACATTTCCAGATGCAAAACTTAGGGCATGTAGTTGATTAGGTTGAGAGTTTGAGTTATGGGCTTCTTGTTTTTGTTATTTATTATATTTGTTGGAAGGAACCTAAATTGGTTGAATTTGTTACTGAAAGCCCATAAACTGTTTTTGCGCTGTAACTGTTGTATATGCATCATATCAGCTTGATAGGTGGAAATCGTATAAACCGACAATTTATATTTGAATTTGATCTGCTGTAATGTGTCATTCCTCATACTGCAGTAACATTTAAATTAGTTGATTCTTTGTTGGTTAGACCACTGCAGCATATGGAGGTATCACATCATTTATTTTATATATAATTCACATCAGTTATTATTCCCTTGCACGACTCTGCAGTGACTTTGTGTATGCTGGGGTCACGGTGGATTCTCTGATGCACATCCAAAGGTTTTCCTGTAGGTACAACAGTACAAGTCTTAGTACGATGTCAAACATCTAGATGTTAGATGGTATATACTCATTTGCCCATTACATTTAGGGTCGACCAAGGTTCTAATAAGTTGTAATGCTTTCTTTACATAGAAGACTGTCAGGCATGCTGGTTAAATCTATATGGTCTTTAATCTTTATCATGTGTCTGCAAGCTCTAGGATAACAATGGTGTATATCATCTCCCTATTTGATGATGAAACTAGTTTGGATTGTGTATTTCTTGCATAAAGCCATTGCTGGATGAGAATTAGTGGGAAGTAGAAGTGTGGCATTATGGCTTGTTTGTTGAAAAGGGGAATAGGAACTTCAGTTTACTATTTTTACATTCGTTATTGCTGTAAGGAAAGAAATTCAGGTAGTTGAACTTGAAGCTTACGTACAAGTAAAACTAGAAGTTAGTGATTTATAGTCTGTTTTTTGTTTTTTGTAATCAGTTTCCAGATGCTGTATTTTTCAAACACAGATGCTACTTTAGGACCGAGTACCATCTGTTATAGATCATATGTACTTGAAAAATATTCGGTCAGGACGCTGGATCAACAATGCATCATATCATTTAAGGAAATAATCCAAGGTGGTTGTTTGTTTTGAGTTGGACCATCTGAATGAGAGATGGACCTAATCCAAATATATGTCTGTTTTGTAATGTGCATGGGGATAAGACATTATCTTCTATCAAAATCCTACTGATATATATTTCTACTCTTTTTCAACTAAAGAAAGAAAAAATTTAGTTAAATATAATTTTCATGTTTTACTTTTTATTAGTTAAATATGAAAGTGTTACCTCCTAAAAATCATAAATTTACAGTTATACAACTTATATTTTAATTAATTAAACAAGATCTTTGGTAAAAAAATATATTTGAAACAAGAATTTTAAATAAAAAATGTTTTTATAAAAAATAAAAAAATGAATTTTAAAATATTTAGATGATACCGGAAAACTATAAAATTATTTTTAAACGTTAAATATATAAAAAATAGTTTCTTAAAACTTTGAAAATTATTTGAAAAATAATAGAATTAATTTTAAAAAATCAGACAATATAATTCATTTTTATATATTTAACTAGTTTTAAGAAAATTGAATCAATTTTTAGATTACCTAAGAAGATTTCCGGATTTTAAAAATAATTAATGATTTTCTAAAATTAATTTTTGAATTTCTAAATTCACTTTTATATTTTACTAATAATTCGGGAATCTTCAAATATATGATATATATATATAGATATATATATTTTGTTTTCTTTTTTCATAATGAATTTTAGACTTTAAATATTTGTTTTTTGGATTTTCTTAAAGTGTTTATTTCTTAAACGAAATTCTAAGATTTTTCCTTTTTAAATTATTTTTATTTTTTTAAAAGTATTTTTATAAATTCAAATTTTAGGATCATTTTTAGATATTTTCAGATAAGTTTTTTGGATTTTTTAAATTGACTTTTAGGTTTTCAAATAATTTTTATATTTTAAATTATATTTCATTTTTGAAAAAAAAAGTTGGAATTTTATTAATTTTTCTATTTTTTAAAATAATTTATAGAAAATTGAATGAAATACATCTAAAATTTTGTATTTTTAGTGGAGTGATTTAGTGAAAGTTGGAATTGAATCATTGTTTTTCACCCAATAAAGATGAGACAATTTGATTAGACTTCAAGGCCCGGAAACTTAGGACAAATATAAAAACCCTAAAAAATATTGTAAAATATTAAAATAAGATTAAAAATATATTTCAAGCATACAATATTTTTTTAATATTCTATTTTATGTTGAGTCATTAGAACAATATTTATGTAAAATGTATTAAGTAGTATACCCTTCAAATTCTTGGCAAGCTGAATTAGGTGGAACGGAGTTGATGATGGGGCTGACCTGGGTTTCTACATTTCCATCTTTGTTCGTATGGGGACAAACCCAGAGATGTTAGTTTAGGGGGTTATATAATTTTTTTAAATAAAATATAATTATTAAATAAATAATAGTAAATAATAATATTTATAGTATTCTTCATTTTTTTAAAAATAATTTGAATTCTTTTATGATTTAGGAAGTATGGTGAAACAATATATGAACCTAAAAGTTTGCGCACAAGTACCCACAAAAAAAAGTTCAACACTTATTAAATATTTTCTTTTTATTTATTTATTAAACCAGTATGAAACTTATCAATTAAATACCTATTATTCCCTGTGTAGTTATCAATTTGCAAATATCCAATTTAATTAATAATGCATACTCAAATCAGAGTATTGGGAAGTAATGAAAAACTAACTAATATTAAAAGATTGATAAAAAAATAAATAGAAAACATAATAAAATGTCTTAAAAGTGTAGCCTCAATGGTGTGTCGATGTTGAATTATTATATTTCAAAACCCTCCAGTACTGTATGACTATATAAATGTAGTAGTTTTTAAATTATTTAAAACTTAGGTTACAAGGGTTTTGATATTATTTAATTTATAATTACTAAATATAATAACTTGATTTATGGATACACAAATATGCAAAAATGATCGTTTCACAATGATAAATGTTACATAACTGTTAATTGTAATTAGTTTTTGTTTATGTAACTTATATTTAATGATGTATGAGTAACTTTCATTTAATTTCACAAATTGTGCATACATTTCAAGTTCCAAGTAAATACATAACTCAATTTGTAACATCACGACATATATGGATGATATTTTAATATTAATTTTTTAATCAAATATTTTAATATTAATTAATACTAATATGTTCTCTCGTGTGATAACAGACATATTATTAGAATATAATATTATTAAATTAAAAAATATATATATAATTAATAATTTTTAAAAATATATATAATTATGTTCAATAATTTATATATGTAGCATGATTATAATAGATATATACATATTATATATAAAATCTTATGTGAATATTAATTAATTTTATTTATAAAATACAATCATCAAATTACTAAATATATAATATTTTTTTAAATCAAGAAAACTGAATAAAATCTGGTATATCAATGCGGACATTTTTTATTGTTATATATAGCATCGGATCTACCACAAATTCATAATTGATTTGTTAAAATCAAGTAATTATGAAGATATATGAATTTTTTTGTTAGTTTTGATAAAATCAGTAACATTACCAATATTAATAAATAAAAATATAAAAACTTAAAATAAATACTTACTGGTTAGCAATATAACAATATTTACTAAAAATCCATCTTTCCATTTGTGAAAAGAAAAAATAAGCAGAAAAAATGATAATAACAAACATAAAAACAGTCAGTTTATTGTTATATATGAACGAGAACAAATTATGCTTCTGTGTTTAAATATATGCTATGTCATAGTTTAGTATAAATAATACGATATTCATTACAATATAATTTTCGTCTCAAAAAAACAAAAAATCATATTCCTCCGAATTACAATAATTCTAAAAACTAGGTTGAGAAGTGACCTTGCAGCTTCCAGAAGAATGAACATGGATGTGGAGACTGGAGAGTGCAGACACATGATTAGCTTGGATGTTTCAGGTTTCCATCAAGCAGGAAATTATAGAATCTCTATTTCACAGATAAGTCATTTGCATCAAAGTTAATGACATGATTATGTTCTTCAGAAATATGGCCTTCTGCCATACTGGGATTCCTGTCGAAGAAAACGAGACAGAGAAATTGAGTTAAGAGTCCTGAAGAGGCTGTTTCTGATTGCAGAGGGGGAATTTGACATAAAAGAACTCAAAATCAACTATTTTTCTTCAAGAGCTTGATCCTACATCTATCTTCATTAGGTGCAGTGCTCTGATATCAAATCTGTTTCACCTCAGCAGACCAGATTATGTCAATGTTGTGCAGTTTAGGATGGCTAATTGGATGAGGACACTGAGCATGCATGGGAGATCTAAGTTGCCTGCATCCTTCAACAAAAAGTTTCCATCTGCTTCAGCACAACAACTGACTGAAGTCTTGACTCGGACTGAACAGAAAATGTCCCCTTTGCAATCAAAATATCGAAGATCATTCTGGCTTGTTATTCCCCACCAATGAAACCAACATCCATAATAGGCTCGATCCATGTTGATTCCATAACCTAAATTTGAAATCCAGTAGTCATGTAAGGCTAAATGAGATTTCTCACTTTCCCTGGAGTAGGAATATATATTGTTAACCATATAACAGAATCAAATGCTAAGTTCGAATGCCATAGAAATTATTGCTTACGGGAAATTGCTATTTACATAAGAAAAGACATTATTATGAACCAATTAATATAGTTTAATATCAATGAGTAATAACTCTCCACACAAGCCAACTATAATGCCTGGCAAATAAGGCCACATATATGATTCTCAATAACAATGTCAAAGCTAATCACCATATATCAAACAAAAAGTTCTCCAGATGCCGAATCCACTTTGAATTGAATAAATTCTAGTAGTGCTTCTCGGGCTGCATAGTAGAAGCAATGCTTTCCTCTGTTATTGTAAAATAAAAAGATACTTGCATCCTTGCACTCAAGATATAAGAAGAAAAGTAAAAGGAAAATAGAAAATAATTATTGTGAGCGAGAATGAGAAAGTAGCATCATGAAGCCTACATCCACTATGTGAGGAGAATCTAAATTCAGTAAACCAGAATATCGTCTTTGGCTGATGACAATCAAATTATATAGGTAAGCACTAGTAGAAGTATTCAGTTTTTCAATAAAATACATTGTCTTGCAACACAGGCTTTCTGCAACAGACGTTAGATCACTTTCCCCGATTTCAGATTGTTTCTGACAAAACCTAATGTACAAGACATTTTCTTGAAAAACATTAGGCCGACTCCATCACTATAATCCGTAGGTGTATATCATGTGGCTAATAGATTCTGATTCCTCTTGTAAAAAGTTAAACCTCCCCCCACATCTCACCTCACCTCACCTGCTTTGCGAAAAGAATTTTGTCTCACCCATCAAACTAAAGATAAGTGGAAGCACAGAAATAAGTTCAAGCAATATAGAACAAGAATTCCAAGGGACAATGTCTAGTGTCCTGACCAAATATTTTTCAAGAAATACGTAGGATCTATAACAGATGGTACTCAGTCCTAAAGTAGTATCTGTTTCTGAAAAATGGAGCATCTGGAAACAGAATATAAATCTCTAACTTCTATTTTTACTTGTACATAAGCTTCAAGTTCAACTACCTGAATTTCTTTCTTTACAGCAATAACGAATGTAAAAATAGTAAACTGAAGTTACTATTCTCCTTTTTAACAAATATGCCATAATGCCACACTTCCACTTCCCTCTAATTCTCATCCAGCAATGGCTTTATGCAAGAAATACACAATCCAAACTAGTTTCATCATCAAATAGGCAGATATACACCATTTTTATTCTAGAGCTTGTAGGCACATGATAAAGATTAAAGACCATATAGATTTAACCAAGCATGTCTGACAGTCTTCTATGTAAGGAAATCATTACAAATTATTAGAACCTTGGTCAACCCTAAATGTAATTAGCAAATGAGTATATACCATCTAACATCTAGATGTTTGACATCATATGAAGACTTTTACTGTTGTGCCTATAGGAAAACCTATGGATGTCCATCAGAGAATCCACCGTGGCCCTAGCATACACAAAGTCACTGCAGAGTCGTGCAAGGGAATAATAAATGATGTGAATAATATACAAAATAAATGATGTGATACCTCCATATGCTGCAGTCGTCTAACCAGTGCTTTAAAAGGCGTAAGGCGCTCCGAGGCGCCAAACCTGTTTCACTGCCTAGGCGCGAGGCGTGAGGTGAGGCGCTCGCCTCACTAAAGCAAGGCGCCCAAACTAAAAAACATGAAGATATATATAAAAACATTTAATCATAATAAAAAAACCATAATAGATTCATTAAAACAATATTAAATATAGAAGTTCAAAACATAATAAACTAAGCATAATCACTAAGGCAAGGCACTAATCATCATCACTATAGTTCATTAATACTAAGGCAAGGCACTAATCATCATCATTATAGTTCATGTCAAATTGTGGATTATCATCGGTTTAGTATCCATCCACATCTTCTTCTGCCTCTTCTGAATCCCCTCCTATATCTTCCCATTCGTCTTCCTCATCCACAAGTCCGAAAGCACTAGATCTAGGAAGGGTTGCCGGTGGGAGGGTGCAGCAAAGGGGTGGGACTTGGGAGTGATGGGTATTTGGACTTATGAAGGGTTTCCACAAAAAAATAGGCACTGGGGGCTCAGGGCTGGGAGGCTGGGTTAGGGTTTTTGTCCTTATAAATAATATAAATATATTTAAATTAAAAAAAAAAAAAAAATGAAGACAGATTGGGGTGAGGCGCGCCTTTTTGGTGCCTGCGCCTTGCTGAGAGGTGCATGAGGCGAGCGCCTCACCCAAGCCCACCTCGCCTTGTATCCCCAAGGCGCTACAGGCCAGGATATTGGCGCCTAGCGCCTAGGAGCGCCTTTTTAAGCACTTGGTTTAACCAACAAAGAATCAAACTATTATAAATGTTACTGCAGTATGAGGAATGACACATTACAGGAGATCAAATTCAAATTTAAACTGTCGGTTTATACGATTTCCAACCATCACGTTGATATGATGCATATACAACAGTTATAGCGCAAAAACAGTTTATGGGCTCTCATTAACAAATTCAACAACTTTGGGTTCCTTCCAACAAATAGAATAAATAACAAAACAAGAAGCCCATACCTCAAATTCTCCACCTAATCAACTATTTGCCCCTAAGTTTTGCATCTGGAAATGTTTGACATGTCTGTAACAGGCCACAGATGCACACTCTGAACAATCAATCTGGTTAATTGATCTGAGAGCATGCATTTAACACTAAACAGCATGAACAAATAATAGAAGAGATTGGAAACATTTTACGAGCTTACACAATTGCAAAAGCCATGCGCACCCCACGAAGCAATTTCTCTTTGATGTCTAGAAAAGTTAGTTCGATCTTACCTAGGACCAGGTAACTGCTCAAACCTCCTTATTACTCTTTTGAACAGATGAGTAACTAATATATGCCAAGTTACAGTATTGGGTGTCAACCCACTAGCCACGGCTCTATCAAGAAGTGCATAGGCTTCCTCAAACAATCCTAGTCTACAACACGAACCAATCAAAATGTTATAAGTGACGACATCTGGACAAAGACCTTCTCCTTTCAATTTGTCAAATAAGTTATAAGCTTCGTGGATCCTTCGCATCTTGCATAGACCACCAATAAGGTTGTTATACGTGACTACATCAGGTTTCAATCCTTGGTAGATCATCTCTCTCAGAAACTCAAATGCTTTCTGCATCTTACCAGCCTTACATAAACTACTGATCAATATATTGCAACATAAGTTATTAGCAGTCAATCCCTTTCTTAACATTTCTTCAAAGAGACCCATAGCTTTTTCAACAGCTCCATCTTCACAAAGTGCTTTTATAAGACCAGAGTAAGTGAACTCATCAAGAGGACATCCTCGGAATAACATATCATTTACAAGCTTAAATGCTTCATGGGCTGCCTTTTTCCTCAGGAAAGCATGAATCAAAGTATTGTAGGTTACAGTATTTGCAATGACTCCATGCAGGAACATATCTCGGAAAACGCACAGAGCCTCTTCCATCTTGTCAATTTTGGTCAAACCACATATCAAGGAATTGAAGGTAAAAACGTCAGCTTTACATCCATTAATCGGCATGTTTCGAAACAGCTCCAATGCCTTTTCTATTTGCCCATCCCTGCATAATGCAGAGATAAGACAATTATATCCGACTGTGTTTAGGAAAAGACCTTTATGTGACATCTCATACATGATATTTTCAGCTTCCTTCAACCGGCCTTTCTTACAGAAACCATCAATCAAAATGGTGTAGGTTATCACATTTGGCCTGCAAGGCGTAAGTGATATCTCGTCTGCTAATCGATGAGCAGAGGATAACAAACCCTTCTTGCAAAGCCCACGAATGAGAATGTTATAAGTATAAATATCTGGCTGATAACTAGCATTTACCATGCTCTCATCTAATAAAGCTTTTGCTTCTTCAAATCGACCATTTGCAACATACCCATTAATCAAAGTATTGAATTGGACGGCATTAGGCTTTGGCACTTTCTTCAGCAATGCCCTTGCTCCATCTACTTGACCAGTTTTGCATAACCCTTGCATCAAAACTCCATAAGTGATATCATCAGGGGCAAAACCTCGAACTAGCATCCGATCAACCATTTTCGCAGCCTCATGAACACGATCAACACGGCAAAGGCCAATTATGACATCATTGAATGTGTTTACATCTGGTAAACAACCCATAAGAAACATCTCCTCCAACAGCTTCAAAGCATCACTAACTCTATTAGCACCACAAAATGCATGTATAAGGGTTTGATATACTATTGAATTCGGCACACATCCATGCTTTGTCATGTCTCTAAGGAGGGAACATGCAGAATCAACTTCATTCACCATACAAAGTGCTTCCATTACTCTAGCAAAAGTGAAAACAGTAGGAGAGATATCCTTACTCAACATATCATATATAACATTCGGGGCAACTTTGGGACAATTACCATCTAAAAGGACATCCAGAACAACATTGTAAGTTTTAAATGTGGGTTCGCAAGAAAACATACTCCTCATATCAAAAAGCAGCCTAGTCGCTTGACCAGGAAAACCAGCTCTTCCATAATGCCTGATTATAGTAATGAAAACAGACTCTTGTAAAACTATTCCTTCTTCTTTCATCTGCAATAACAATCTATCAACAATTCTAAACTCCTTCATGGCCCCAGCTTTATCAATGAGAGTAGAGTACACATCAAAAGTGTGACGATAGCCCTTCTGGCTACCCGCCCACTGAAATAACTCCATTGATGTGGGCACATTCAACGGGAGCTGCAGCAATTTGTTAAGCTGAAATGGAGTAATTGAATTAAGCGATTTCCTGAGCTCTTCAAGGTCAAAAGGTTTAAGCAATCTCTCCCATTCATTCTCAGATTCTACCCCATAACTATTATTAGCATTATTTTGAACGGAATTCCCATTAACCCCAGACGTATAGCATGAAACAGTAAGAGACTTAGGCAGTGAATGTAGCTTTCGAAAAACACATAGCCTAATTTTGTAGCTCAGCATAACTCTAATTGCCAGCTGGGAAATTTCAATTCATAGCCATACAATCATAGATCCAGATTCCAGAGGACTAACGGAGCAGAATGGACATTACCTTTCTCTGTCCATGAGTACAATTTCTTGATCAAATTCCCAAATTCAGCACTAAATCTGCCTGAAAGAGGATAGAAATAATTAGCCTTCCTGACATAAAATAATTTCCCAGCACAGAAGCTTTTAAGAAAGCAATTCGGAATTCCGTTGCATTCAAATATAATATTTTGAACAAAAAAAGTTGAAGTAAAATTCATGAAGATAATTGCTCCATTTAAAATTTTCAGAAGATGTTTGCGAACAAAGAATTAGGGGAGTCAAGCCGCAAGATTGTTGAGATAATCTTCAAATCAATCTGGGTTAATTTAAAATTGTCAGGCCCACCTCTTCATATCATTGCGTATGCAGATTAATATAGATTAGGGAAGAAGAAGTCCAGGAGATAAACCCACCTTAATTTACAAATGTCAGTCCCACATGGCTTAATTTATATAAAACGCAGCTTGTTTAATTTTTTTTTTTTAAATTATCATTTTTTGTCAATTGTTTAGATTTATAAGTATATCTTTTATATTTTACTGATTACAAAAAAAAAATATTTTTATTATCAAACAAATTAAATAAGATATATATATAAATATATATATATATATATATATGTATTCGTGAAAGATCAAATATTCACATGCAAGTATTCGAGGAAAATTATAGTAAAATATTGATGAGAATATGTATCATATCCACATGGACTATCTAAGTAATTCCGACTAAGTACTAGATTATATTATCTTAATTTATTTAAAGGTGTAAGCTTGAAGCGAATAGTTTAATTAAAAAGAATAATGCAAAAGGTAGACATAAATACACAAGATTCGAATTCAAGTAATGATGAAACTTCAGAGGTTTAATGGATTCTAGGGATATATCCTCTTATGTCTCATATGACTTCTTTTAATGTATTAAACCATATTTAACTCCTATACTCGTAGAATAATCACTAATATAATTTGAACCTCTCTCTCGAGTTAGATTTAAATGTGGATTAGACTTCAATGATTATCTCTCGATATCACAATGTTATCGAACTCCCAATAGTTCCTAGGATTATTCTCCTCACTACTTACCAATCTCTCGACCTAGCTAGTTCATGTTATGCATTCATAATCCGTTAATCAATTAACTTCTCTCGGGTGATAACAAATTAACTATGCAATTATTGGCCACATATTTCCATAAGACACTCATACTAAAGAAGCATAAACGAATAAAAGAAAGGAACAATATCATAAATAATCTTATGAATCCATAGTCGTATACACCCTAGAATCACTAATCAATTAGCTACTCTTCATAAACTCACAATCCATAGAAAACGAATTGACAATTAGAGCTAACATCAATATAAAAAATAAAAATAAAAACTACGACATATGCCCAATGATTCTTCATTTTCACTCTCTTTGATAACTTGGTTGCTCGTTTCCTTCCTCGTATATTTGTTTCTAACTTTAAAAACTAATGTTTTGCTTTGTTCCACATTCTTTTTATAGAGGTCGTTTAGGACTCAAATCTCCCAAGAATCTCTTTCAAAATGAGAGGATAAGACCGTATCATGACTAGGCGCACGGTCCGTGCATAGGGAAGTACGATCATGCTTCATGTACCACATATGGTATGTGCTTCATGGAACTAAAAACGGGACATTTTGTTTGGTCACACAGTCCATTCTTTTGATGGTCAAAATATGCTCATTTTGTTTTTCTTCTCTTTAAGTGCACGGTCCGTGCTTCTCATGGCGTAGTCCGTGCAATCTCAAATGTTAGTTTTCCTGTCTAAACTTCAATAAACTCATGATATAACAAAATATAACAAAATCATTATGAACTTGTCACTTAGGTATATGTGATTCCCTAAAAACTATGCATAATCACTTCCGAATCACTTATAAAACCTATGTTTATCAGTTTGATTTCAATGATCAAGAATTTCTTTATACGACATGCAAGGTGTTAAATATCAAGCTGTGAAGAGTACACAATCCCTCTAGTGAGAAAAATGCCAACACAATACACCAACACAATCTTGTCCATGGTTTGTAAGAGTTTGCCTTCAAAAGAATGCATGCTTGAACAATATAACCAAATATGGAGGGGATTATAGGTGTTATATGGATGAAATGACATCTGACATCAAAACTTGGAGATAAACTATTTAACTTTCTAGATTAAGAAGAATGTGCATGTCTACATTGCAATCCATGTTTGTGAAGCACAAGCAAAGGTAAAAAAATATATTGGATTTGCAATTTCATACAAAAAAGGTATGACATGGAGTTAGACACGCAATTGAAAATACTTATGGAAGATGAGAAAACTCACTAAGAAAGCTTTTTAAATATTTAGGTGCACTTCAAAAGTGGAACACAAGAACCATTGTTGAGTGAAAACACCATGAGATTAATGACCTAGACAAAAATATAATAAAACATGTGTTTTGGGCTTTCGAACCATGTTATGTTGGGTTCAAGTACCCCATTATCAGTGTCAATAGGACATATCTATACACAAAATAAAAGCATTTGCTATTTTGGATAAAGACAAATCTTGGAAGTAGTTTTTGGACTTGATTTGCAAGCACATTATCTATAGGAGGGAGCACATGCGCATTATTTATGAAAGGAATATATGACTCCTTAGCGCACTAGGCTATAAGACAACTTTAAGCCCCCACATGGAGTTAAATGTTTTTGTTTGAGTCATGTTTGTTCGAATATCAACTCCCATTTTAAGGATGTACAATTAAAAGACAAATGTGGCTAGTTGAACACCAAATCATTAAACATAACAACGCCATGGAGGAAATAAAAGGTCTAAACCCGACATTGTAGATGTACTTGAGTGAAATAACTAATGAATAATGGGCTTCTGTGCATGATGGAGCCTGGCGATATGACAATCTAATTACCAATGTGCCAGAATCATTTAACAGTGTGTTAAAGGGTGCTCGATAACTACCCTCAACACATTTAAAGTTCAATCGTTGCATTACATATTTCAAAGAACAAAAATTGCATATTTCAAAGAACAAAAACAAACTTTTAGGAGAATGCAAAATAATACACAATCATATGCTAATTGCGCTCACGCTAAATTCTTATACTTTCTCATCTTTCAGTGGGTCGTGTTGTGACCCAAATTGATTACCATGAAAAAAATCGAGCCCTGAAAAAGGGCGGGTTTTTTTCAAAATAATGCAAAAAAAAAAAATTTACGAAATAAGCATGTTTTGGAACAGTTTTTAAAAATAGGTAAAACGTCACCGCCGGTGACGTTATTTCAAAAAAACGTCACCGGAGGTGACGATGTTAAAACTTAACCAAAGAACGTCACCTTAGGTGACGTTCTTTTTCTTATATGTTATTTATATATATATACACACTATATATAATACATGCTTACATCCATACATGCATATATATATAAAACCTGTATGATATATATATATATTTTAAATATATATTCTTATTAATATATATATGTATATATACATATAATATATATTTATACTCTAAATTCACATTTTGAATATATATATATATTATTTTTTATTTATTAAGTAAATATATCAAAATAAATATTAAAATATAATTAACAAAATTAAAATATTATAATTTTATTTAAAATAATAAAAAATATTTAAATTTATTTTTACAATATATATATTATATATATGTATTTATAAAATATGTATATATAAATAATAATATATATTTTGAATATGTATATATATTTTTATTTATTAAGTAAATATATAAAAATATATATATTAAATTATAATTTTAAAAAGTAAAATGTTATAATTTTATTTAAGATAATAAAAACAATTATTAAATTAAATAATAATTTTTAATTATTAATTCATATTTTGAAAATAAATAATATATATATAATAATAATAATATATAAATATATATATGAAAAAAATGTAATAAACGTCACCTAAGGTGACGTTTTTATATTTATTTTTATAATATATATAAATATATATTTATAAAATATATATTTATAAATAATAATATATATTTTGAATATGCATATATATATATTTTATTTATTTATTTATTAAGTAAATATATAAAAATATATATTAAATTATAATTTTAAAAAGTAAAATGTTATAATTTTATTTAAGATAATAAAACAAATTATTTAAATTAAAGAATAATTTTTAATTATTAATTCATATTTTGAAAATAAATAATATATATATATATATAATAATAATATATAAATATATATATATATCGAAAAAAAAGTAATAAACGTCACCTAAGGTGACGTTTTTATATTTATTTTTATAATATATATATATATATATATTTATAAAATATATATTTATAAATAATAATATATATTTTGAATATGTATATATATATTTTTATTTATTAAGTAAATATATAAAAATATATATTAAATTATAATTTTAAAAAGTAAAATGTTATAATTTTATTGAAGATAAGAAAAAAAAATATTTAAATTAAAGAATAATTTTTAATTTTTAATTTATATTTTGAAAATAAATAATATATATATAATAATAATATATAAAAAAGCATATATATAAGTTATTTTTATATATTATTAATATATATATATGTTCTTTTTATATATTATTAATATATCTTTATATATTATTCATGAACTAATAATTAAAAATTAATTTTTAATTTAAATATAATTTTTTTTCTTAAATAAAATTATAACCTTTCATTTTATGAAATTATAATTTAATATATATTTTTATATATTTACTTAATAAATAAAATATATATATACTTATTGAAAATATATATTTAGAATATAAATATATATATATAATAAAAGATAAAAGAAAATAAATTAAAAACGTCACCTTAGTTGACGTTTTTAAAAAACGTCACCTAAGGTGACGTTTTTTCAAAAATGTATTATATATATTTATATATTATTAATATATATATTATTTATTTTCATGAATTAATAATTGAAAAATTATTTTTTAATTTAAATATAATTTTATTTCGTAAATAAAATTATAACATTTTATTTTTTAAAATAAAATTTAATATTTATTTTTATATATTTTATTAATAAATAAAATATATATATACATATTAAAAATATATATTTAGAATATAAATATATATTTTATAAATATATATATATATATAATATATTATAAAGGGAATTAAATTAAAAACATTAGTTTAGTTGACTTGACTCAGTTTGTGCATCAAATCGGTGGCCCGAGTATTAAATAGGTTATGGAATTGGGGAGTTTTTTGTTGCACCATCACCTCGTACCTTAACTCGGTCATTGACTCTACTCGACTGACCAAGTGGATACTTCAATATACTATTTATATATATATATATATATTTTTTTTTGGGATTTCTATTTGGGCATTTCAAATCGTGTTATCAAAATGTATTTTATTGCAATTATTAATTAATGATTGAAATTTAAGTTACCAATGTTAAATAATACGGAATTGAAGTAAACAATGGTCAATATCAAAGATACGAATTGTTTGGATCCAAATAATCTATATTCATGCCTATTACAAATGACCTCCTGTACCACAACCTCGATTTCTTCTAGTTCGGCGACCTCTTCCTTCACCTTGCCCGTCATTTCCTGACGTTTCTTGTTGTCTCCTTCGAGTTCCACCTCTTCTACCTCTTGTGTGAACAACGGGTGGTTGTGGCTGTATGTCTTCTTCGACCTCATCTTCCTCCGAGGTTGGTGTCAAATGAATTGTCATTCTGCTAGAGGATGACGTAGAGTGGTCTGCTACATTCCTGAAAGTAGCCACATCTGAATACTGGAATTGAATCGGAGTAGGACGGACATAGTCGTAGTTTGGCATATTGCTCGTTTCTCCTGCTCCGAGGTCAACGTTCATATAAGGTAATGGCGAGTGAGTGGACATAGATGGATGGTAGGGTGTCGGAGTATACGTTGGTGTACTCATTGAAGGCCTATATGCATCCGACATATGTCCTTCAGTTTCGTATTCGGGTCGCGAAGATGTTGATGCAAATTTCCCAGGTGGTGGCATCCGATCTTCAGGGGTACGACGCCTTCTAATTCTCATCTGATTTCCTGATTAACTTTGCGTCTCTTGTTGATGTACAGGCTGGGTATACGTCATTTGCGGAGGCTCGGAGGATAGTCTCTCAATTGTTCGCTCTATATTTTCATACAATGAGAGCTGTTCATCTAACAAAGTATTAAGTTGGTCAATGTCAAACCTATTTCTATTCTTTATATTTCTCTTCATGGGTTCCAACTGTTCAATCTACAAATAAGATAATAGATGCACATTAAAACACCAATCATGTTGAATAGATATAAAATTAATTGTAGAATTACATATATGTTGCATACCATATAGTGCATCAGTGAAGCATCTCCAGTTTTTATTTCCATTATTTCATGCGTATCTACAGGGGATATAAAACGACATGTAATCGAGTTATACCAATCATAGTAATCGGGTGTCATCGTTGGGTTCATTGCAAATTGGGTTCCCGTGAGATACTCATGTCTTTGATTCCACTGATGAACATACTTCGCGTGTATGGCCATCCAGTTGGCATTTTTACGCCCTTTATGATCAATCTGATGCACGTTCGTCTTCCAGTCATCAAGAGGGTCGATCCGATTAGGTATGTCTTGCAACATTCAAAACTGACGTAAGACTCTTTCTGGATAATGGAACTTCACAAATGAGAAGAAAATCAGTGGACATTGAGCTCGCACTTTGTCCGAGAAGCACCGCGAAGGTAAATGGAGCACTTCCGGTTGCGACCAATCATATGGATCTCATGTAAACTGATGGCACACAGCAACCAAAAACCAAAAAACATACATGTGTTTTTAATTATTACATATAAGAATTGTTAAAATGAAGAAATAAATCGAACCTGGTCATGTGTCAATTTATCTAATATTTCTCGAAAAACCTTCACCTGGCGCCTACTAGTGTGCACAAAACTGCTATCAATATTCCACCTGTTACATATATTTTACTAGTTAATTAGTAGATGCATTATATTTGGGTGTGTACTGTAAATATTACCAATAACAATAAAATAACTAAAATAACATGGCTTACATTGTCAATATTACCGGGCACCAAAAGGGGGGACATGGAGTGTACCACCCCCAAATGATCAGGTCTTTCAATTTCTTGCATATTTAATCTACTCGCCTTACATACAGACACAATGGACGATATGCGCGACCATGCCCAAATCTATCAAATATTATGAACACGTAAAAAAAGAGTAATTAATGAGGTTACGTATGGTAGATTCATTAATATATCATAAAAAAAGAGTACCTGTAACAGTTGAACTGGGCCATCGAGATTTTCTTTATACTCCAACGCGCCATCACACAAGTGACGGTATAGGGAAGATAGTACGGCACTGCCCCAGCTGAATTCATTAACCTTCTTTATATCTTGCAGACATTGTACATATACTAGTGGTAACAAATTTCCACTAGCATCAAGGCATATCACACCGCATATCAAGAATAAAGCACATGCCCGTGCATATTGCTCAACATGTTCAATTGTGCTATCATCTATCACCGAATACGATCGTATATGAGTTGCTAAAGAGCTGGCTCTAATCTTTCCACTTTTTATGTGGGATAGTTCTGGCGTGTAACCTAACATCGCCTGACAGTAAATAACCCACTCATTGGGAGACATTGTAGGATCAAGTCCACACACCGGATCCCTTTCAACCGGCAAACCCCATATTAAGGCGACATCCATTAAAGTCACGGTTGCTTCACCCACAGGCAGGTGAAATGTGTGGGTTTCTAGCCGCCACCTCTCCACCAAAGCGGTTATTAAGTGGTTGTCCGGGTAAAACCTCCCGCACCTATACACACCGTAGAAACCCATTTGAAATAGCAAATCCAGTACGCGTGTGTGGATCTCAAACCCTTCACATTCAAATAATTCCCAAAAATCATTGTCGCACCGCCTGTAGCGAAAGAAAAAGTTCAAATCAGCGTCGGGCTTGAGTAGGCCCTCGGAAATGTGCTGAGATTGAAGGGTGAGAACTGTCGGTTCCTTGGGGCCATAGTGGTTGTGTGAATTGATATCCATTATCACTGCAAATGAAAAAACAACATTAATGAATATAGGATAATTAAATCGTAAGATGCTTGAGGTGACTGGACATATAACATATATGAATACATGAAACTCGACATATAACATGTTTTTTTCCCTTTAACATAATCACTTAGATTACAAAAATTATGAACATATATCTATTGGTGATAAATAAAAAAAGATTAGGTTACAAGTAGAACAAAAATAAATTAAAGCATGTGATACTTGGCTCCAGAAAACATACCTTTTTTATACAAAGAAAATCAAGACGGGATAATAGCAGTAATAAATTCTCCAAATAAATAAGAACAGCAAAAACAATGTTGAACGAGAAAGTTGAAGGAGGAAAATGCAAGGAGACGTGAAGAGAAGGGAAAGAAAGTTGAGAGTGAAACATAAGAGAGAGTCTTCAAATATTATTGTGAGTAAAGAGAGGAAATTGAGAGTGAAAGAGAAGAGAGTCTTCAAATTGATTCATGAGAGAAGAAGTGAGTGTCATTATATAAGTATAAAATGTTAGACTTGATTTGATGTATGCATACTTGCTTTATTACTCCACGGCAAATCTCTGCAAATTTCTGCAAATCAAAAGTTGACTTGAGTTGATGTATCTCTGCAAATGCATGTGATGTGTAGGACTTCAGTTGTTGTATCTCTGCGAATGCATGTGATGTGTAGGTAGGTATTTATTCCATTTTTTTGGATATATATATATATATATATATATTATTTATTTTCAAAATATGAATTAATAATTAAAAATTATAATTTAATTTAATAATTTTTTTATTATCTTAAATAAAATTATAACATTTTACTTTTTAAAATTATAATTTAATATATATTTTTATATATTTACTTAATAAATAAAAATATAAATATACATATTAAAAATATATATTATTATTTATAAATATATATTTTATAAATATATATATATAACATATATTATAAAAATTAATCTAAAAATGTCACCTTAGATGACATTTAGTGTAATTTTTTTTATTTTCGGATATATATATATATTTATATATTATTATATATATTATTTATTTTCAAAATATGAATTAATAATTAAAAATTATTATTTAATTTAATAATTTTTTTTTTTATCTTAAATAAAATTTAAACATTTTACTTTTTAAAATTATAATTTAATATATATTTTTATATATTTTCTTAATAAATAAAAATATAAATATACATATTCAAAATATATATTATTATTTATAAATATATACTTTATAAATATATATATATAATATATTAAAAAAATTAACCTAAAAACGTCACCTTAGGTGACGTTTATTGTAATTTTTTTTCGAATATATATATATATATTATATATATATATATATATTATTTATTTTCAAAATATGAATTAATAATTAAAAATTATTATTTAAATTAATAATTTTTTTTATTATCTTAAATAAAATTATAACATTTTACTTTTTAAAATTATAATTTAATATATATTTTTATATATTTACTTAATAAATAAAAATATAAATATACATATTCAAAATATATATTATTATTTATAAATATATATTTTATAAATATATATAATATAAAAACGTCACCTTAGGTGACGTTTATTGTAATTTTTTTAATTTTGGATATATATATATATATATTATTTATTTTCAAAATATGAATTAATAATTAAAAATTACTATTTAATTTAATAATTTTTTTTATTATCTTAAATAAAATTATAACATTTTACTTTTTAAAATTATAATTTAATATATATTTTTATATATTTACTTAATAAATAAAAATATAAATATACATATTCAAAATATATATTATTATTTATAAATACATATTTTATAAATATATATATAATATATATTATAAAAATTAACCTAAAACGTTACCTTAGGTGACGTTTATTGTAATTTTTTATTTTATTTTCGGATATATATATATATTTATATATTATTATTATATATATATATTATTTATTTCAAAATATGAATTAATAATTAAAAATTATTATTTAATTTAATAATTTTTTTATTATCTTAAATAAAATTATAAAATTTTACTTTTTTAAATTATAATTTAATATATATTTTTTTATATTTACTTAATAAATAAAATATAAATATACATATTCAAAATATATATTATTATTTATAAATATATATTTTATAAATATATATATATACAATATATATTATAAAAATAAACCTAAAAACGTCACCTTAGGTGACATTTATTGTATTTTTTTATTTTCGGATATATATATATATTATTTATTTTCAAAATATGAATTAATAATTAAAAATTATTTTTTAATTTATTAATTTTTTTGAAATTAAATAATATATATATAATAATAATTCATATTTTGAAAATAAATAATATATATAAAAATAATAATATATAAATATATATATATGTCTGAAAATAAAAAAATAAGAAATGAATAAACGTCGAAATGTTAAGTGTGGTCATGGAAACGATAAGGGTAAAGGTGGTCATCTCCTGTCATTCAATTCTTCACGCCATCTCCTGCAACCCATCAAAAGGACATGTTAAAATGGAGTCAAAAAGTCTCCTCTGCAAAGCCTACAAAAGAAATGAACACGCGCCAAATTTCTGCTAAGCAAAAAGTTGATGTAACATTATGTTGTCAAAATAATGCATGCAATAATGATGTCAAAAATTTAATGCATGACAAAATGTGTAAGTGATATGACTAGTGTAATTTTTATTTAAATTGTGATAAGATGTATATATTTTTGAATATATATATATATTAAGTAAATATATAAAAATATATATTAAATTATAATTTTAAAAAGTAAATTGTTATAATTTTATTTAAGATAATAAAAAAATTTATTAAATTAAATAATAATTTTTAATTATTAATTCATATTTTGAAAATAAATAATATATACATATAATAATAATATATATATATATATATCCGAAAATAAAAAAATAAGAAATGAATAAACGTCACCTAAGGTGACATTTTAAAAAAACGTCACCTAAGGTGACGTTTTTAGATTTATTTTTATAATACATATATTATATATAGATATATATATATATATATATATATGTGTGTGTTTATAAAATATATATTTATAAATAATAATATATATTTTGAATATGTATATATATAAATATTTATTTTTTAACTAAATATATAAAAATATATATTAAATTATAATTTAAAAAGTAAAATGTTATAATTTTATTTAAGATAATAAAAAAAATTATTAAATTAAATAATAATTTTTAATTATTAATTCATATTTTGAAAATAAATAATATATATAATAATAATATATAAATATAAATATATATATATATATCCAAAAATAAAAAAATAAGAAATTAATAAACGTCAACTAAGGTGACGTTTTTAGATTTTTTTATAATATATATATTATATATATATATATATTTATAAAATATATATTTATAAATAATAATATATATTCTGAATATGTATATATAAATTTTTATTTATTAAGTAAATATATAAAAATATATATTAAATTATAATTTTAAAAAGTAAAATGTTATAATTTTATTTAAGATAATAAAAATTTGCAGAGATTTGGCGTGGAGTAATAAAGCAAGCTTGCATGCATCAAATCAAGTGAACTTTTGATTTGTAGCCTAGGAAGGATATCTTTACACTTATATAATGATACCCACTTCTTCTCTCATGAATCAATTTCAAGACCCTCTTCTCTTTCACTCTCAATTTCCTCTCTTTACTGACAATAATAATTGAAGACTCTGTCTTCTCTTTCACTCTCAACTTTCTCTCCCTTCTCTTCACGTCTCCTTGCATTTTCCTCCTTCAACTTTCTCGTTCAACTAAGGTTAGTATACATATACATCATATTTTTAACAGAATATAGTACTATAAGTGATGTTTATTTGGTTTCGTATATACATTCATATGTGCATAACTTTCAATAATATTTGTGTATTGATTTATGTGTCATTTAATTATTTTGTTGTATTTATTAAGTTTGTTTTATTATGATGAATATATTTTTATTGTTGCATGTACTGTATGTTTAACTTGTTATGATTTACGGACGGTTATGTTGACTAAATAAATATTTTTAAAATATTTAATATATTATTATAGGATATTGAAAAAATTAAATTTAATAACTATAATAACCCTTACAAATTATGTTTGATAGGCATGGCGTCAACATCAAGGTCATCAGCATCAACTTCCACACGAGCCAATAGGAAAATCACATACAAAGTTTATAGGTCTATTGTTAAAAAATCAACAAGTTTGGTGCAATTAAGAATATGTAATCAACAAGTAAATGAAGAAATAGAGAAATTAAGGATAAAAGATGTTGCTGCAAATGTGATTTCCAACATGCAAGACCAAAAAATACAGAAATTACGGCGACGTGTAAAGATGTGCCGATTTGAATTGGAGTGGTCATCTAACCGTATTTCTGTTTTAGAAGGTCGTACTCGGCAACATGAAGAAGTCTTAGGGAGTGAATAAACTTACTACGTGGTACCATAAGTAGCATGACAACGAAAAAAAATAATATAATAGAGCAGCTTGGGGCTAGAGACGGGCATATAAACACCCTAGAAAACGAGGTGAATGAGTTACGTGCTCAATTGGATAACGAGAGACACCAAAATGATATTATCCAACAAGAGCGTACGACTGACTTTAATCACGTGAATATGATGCGATCACGCATATTAGATCTTATAGATGTCACCCTGGCTTGAATATGTGGCAGGATCCAGTAGATAATGAAAATGTTGATATAGAAGTCGTGGATGATAATAATGTTGTAGAAAATATACCCGAAAATGTTCATTCACAGAGTGATGTACATTCCTTGTAAATGTATATTGGTTGTGAAATTTAATGCATTATTTAACATGTTTTTCATACGTATCTTGTTTGTTTGTTTAAATAATGTAATACATAATTTTATTTGTTCTTCATTTTTGTTTTGAATTTATATATTTCATAGTGAACAATTACATATATATATATATCACTTTCGATCAATGGCGAGTCAACGAAGAGTTGCAATTAGAGTTTATTGCGGAGGCGAAATTATACAGGAAAGCGGAAAAGTATTGTATGGTTCTGCGCCCATTGGTTACACACGAATTGATCGAAATACAGACTTATCTGTATTGAAAGATCTAATTTATCAATATGTTGGTGTGGCTAAAGACCAGTTTCATCTGAAACTTTTCACTAAATGGGGGGAAATATACGGTCACAATAATATTATAGAGTCTGTAGTTCAGATTGAGACTGACGATAATCTTAGGTTCTTCCTAGATCCTAATGATGGATTAAACTCTATGGACATTTTCGTTGAGAAAGAACCATGTCAAAATCTTAGCGAACATGAAGGTATGCTTATGAGCCAAGAGTGGGGATATTATATGTCGTTGCTGTCCGAACAAGATGTGCCCACGACATCATTCCAAGATTTAACTAACCCTTGTGATTATGTGCCCAAAATCACTCAGGGATTGGAGAACCTTGCTTTCACAAACACTTTATTAAGGGAAGAATGTAGTGTCTAAAATATAATTGGTCCCAGTAATACTAGGAATGAACCTGAAGATATAATTGGTCCTAGTAATATGGGCAATACAGAAGACACGGACCCTTGTGCGGACTCCTTAGGTCCAATTTCCTCATCTGAAACGGAAGTTGAAAATTCGAATGAAAATTTGGATGACAATGAAGCAGTAGTAGATGAAGAAGATGTTAATGTGGCTAATGTAAATTCCGACAGTGTCGAAGCAACAATCAATATCGACTGGGACTCCAATATCCCGTTTTACACAATGAGTGGCCCCAAAGTTGCAGCTGACTTGTTTCATAATTCTTCACCTTCGTGGGGAAAGTTTTACGATCCTAGCCGAGGGATAATTGAGAAGGACATGTTATTCAGGGATAAGAACTCTTTCGTTGCAGCGATTAAGGATTTCTCGATACAACATGCAAGACGTCAGTTTCAAGTTGTCGAAAGTAAACCCCTCCTTTTAGTTCTCAAATGTCAACACAGTACTCCTTCTCAAGAGTGTCCTTGGTATGTTAGGGCATCATTTAAGCAAAAACTGGGGATGTTCAAAATAACCAAATATGGTGGAGATCATAGATGTTATATGAATGATATATCTTTTGATCATCGAAACCTGGACAAAAATTTCGTAGCTTTCTTGATTAACGAAAATGTTCGGGTCAATACTGCAATCAGCATGTCTGAGGCACAAGCAGACGTTAAAAACGAACCGGATACTTAATTTCATATCAGAAGGCATGGCATGGCATTAGACGAGCGATTGAGAATACTTACGAGACATGGGAGAGCTCCGTAAGAAAGCTGCCTAAGTTTTTGGGTGCATTGCAAAAGTGGAACTCGGGCACCATTGTAGAGTGGAAACACCATGACACCAACGTCCCACATAAAAAAGATTATCAAATATGATTTTTGGGCGTTCGAGCCTTGTTACACTGGGTTCAAGTACTGTCCACCAATTATCAGTGTTGATGGGACACATCTATACACAAAATACAAACATAAAATGCTGATAGCCATTGCGGTGGACGGAAACAAACAGATACTTCCCCTAGCATTTATTATTGTAGACGAGGAGAATTTTAAATCTTGGAAGTGGTTTTTGGATTTGATTTGCAAGTACGTCATACGTGGGAGGGCTCAGATGTGCATTATTTCAGATAGAAATGCAGGTCTTTTAAGTGCAATCGAGTCAATACCAACATTTAATGCCCCACATGGAGTGAGTCGTTTTTGTTTGAGACATGTTTGTTCAAATTTCAATTCGTATTTTAAAGATGTGCAATTGAAAGATCTGTGTTGGCGGGCTGGATCTGAACACCAAATCATTAAGCATAACAGTGTTATGAATGAAATCAGAAATCTGAATCCAGCTGCGTACTTGTATTTCAATGAAATCAATAAAGAACAATGGGATTTCGCGCATGATGGTGGCTGGCGACATGGTATTTTCACCACTAATGTGTCTGAATCGTTTAACGGTGTCTTAAAGGGTGCTCGACGTCTTCCTTTAACAGCTATAGTGGAGATCACGTTCAAGCAATGTGTTGCATATTTTAGAGAACGGAAAAAAGCTATGAGGAGAATACAGAGTAATGCACAATCATATACTGATTTTGCTCATTCAAAATATCAGTATTGGTCGCATATGTCTGTGGGTCATGTAGTTACCCAGATCGATTACCATGAGCAATCTGCTATGGTGGTCACGAAACCAAGACCAGGCAAAGGGAGCCACATACATGCTGTTAGGCTTTCTACTAGAGACTGCTCTTGTGTCAAGTGGACCTTATATGGTATTTCATGTTCACATGTGATGAGTGTATGTGCTGATTTACGGATTAATGCTACTTCATTTGTGCAACCGTATTATCGCTTGGTAAACTACAAGCGAACATATGCTGCTGCATTCCAACCCTATTTAGGGGAGGAATATTGGGATGAGCCTGATTTTCAGTTATTTCATGACACCACTTTAAGAAATATGTATCGCCGAGAAAGAAATCGAAGGTCACGAATTCCAAATGAGATGGATTGGCCTCAAGCACGAGCTAGACAACATGCTAGGAGAAGACAGGTTCGTCGACAAGGAGAAGGAACCAGTCAACAACCTCTTCGACATTCTCAAACATTGCAAATACAGGAAACTTAACAAGCAAGCTCACAATCTGAAGATTTCTAATATCATCTAGAAACCTTATGAAGATTTGTGTAATGTAAGTGATTATGTTAAAGGGAAAAAAATATGTTATATGTGGAGTTTCATGTATTGATATATGTGTAATTTAATTTCGAATTTTTTTTCCAGTCACCTCAAAAAGAAACCAATATATATATATATATATTATTGAAGTATCAATAATATATATATATATATATGTGTGTGTGTGTTAATATCATTTACCTGCTTTCATTTACCTATGCTTTCTACATTTTTTTTATATGTTAATATCAAATTAATACAAACGTCCCATCAACAATTTTATTAACTTTATGCCCAAAAGCAAAAAAAAAAAAAAAAACTTAAGAGACCCAGGAAGAAAGCATTATAAATACGTGTGTGGTGACTGATTTTACTTACATACAAATATGGATCATTCCCTAGAATTCTCTCCTCTTCCTCCACAATCAAAATGCTATAACTTGTTTGAAGCTCAGTTCTACTCGAACACCGACTGGACAAAGGAAATAGAGATCGTGCTTGTGGATACTCTTGTGAAGGACGTCGAAGCAGGTGATTGGGAAATCGGTAACCATAATAGCAACTGCTTGTTGAACGTAAGAAATGTGTTGAAGAACCAATTGAAGGAGCGTAACTTTTCTTACGCTGACGTGAAAAGTCGGGTTGGTTTGCTACAATCGCGTTACTACACGTTCAAAAAAATGATAATGACGGCCAGAGTTCGTATGGTTAGTGAACGACGGTATATAAACCATAAAGACTATTGTTGGCGTTTATGGGTAATTTTCTCTATACTTTAAGCAAGCATTTATTTTCTTCATTGTAAATATATATTTCACGCTTCTATTACTTATTCTTACATTTATAGGATCGTGATCCCAAAATGACAAATACAATTGCATACCTAATTGATGATGAGTCATTCTTCGACCAACTAGAGAAGCTTTTCAATTTTGAAGATAATGATGTCGTCAGTGGACCATCTTCCTCAACTAGGCAATAAAATGAATTGGTTTAGCTATGATTGCTATTTGAAATGTTGGACTTTCATGAGTATTGTAATGGTATTATTGTATTAATTATTGTATACAGTGATATATAGGTATTTGTAAGTTTGTAAAAATATGAAATAATTTAATAAATAAAGTTTATTATTATACAATAACATATATATAACACAACAACAAACTATTATACCGAATAAACATATCCTAAAAAATCACAATAAACAAAACAATAAATCTTTATTGCAAATTTGTCATCGACACAATTACAGTACGATGCAGTACAGATTTTAATATGATTTGAGAAGACGTGCACGCTAAAAAACTGAATTCAATTCACAAGAGTCTGAAAACTGAAAAAAAAAATGATTGATTGACATAAAGAAATAACGACAATTCAATTATATTTTATTTTAAATAATATTTTTTTCATCTTAAATCATAAATTTCAAAAGTAAATTATTATGATGTTATTTAATATATATTTTATATATTTAGTTAATAAATAAAATTATATATATCTATATATAATATATAAAACAAATAAAAAAATGTCACCTTGATGTTTTTTTAAAATGTCACGTTTATTCAATTATTTTTATTTACTTAATAAATAAAATATATATATATATATTCAATAAATATATTTAGAATATATATATTTTATAAATATATATCTATATATAATAAAAGAAAAAATTATAAAAACGTTAACTTAATTGAAATTGTGAGTGCAGAGAGAAGAATATAGTGATTTAGAAGCATGCAGGCTCAAGCATGTATTTAATTTGATTTGACAAAAGCCTGCAAAAAAATTAATTTGACAAGATGCATGCCTGCGCATTTTATCACTTTGACAAAAAATTTAAAGTGTGATATGATTATACATAAATAATAAATACATGTATAGTTTTTATCCGTTTTATTTTATTATCCATTTTATTGTATTACAAATACATTTTTATATATTATTAATATATATATATATATTACTTTATTTTTAGAATATGAATTAATAATTAAAATTTATTCTTTAATTTAAATAATTTTTTTATTATCTTAAATAAAATTATAACATTTTAGTTTTTTAAATTATAATTTAATTTATATTTTTATATAATTACTTAATAAATATATATATATACATATATAAATATTCAATAAATATATTTAGAATATATATTTATATATATATATATAAATGATATAAATATATATCTATATATCTATATACATATTCAAAATATATATTATTATTTATAAATATATATATATATATATATCTATATATAATATATATATTATAAATATATATATAAAAACATCAGCTTAGGTGATGTTTTTTTAAACGTCACTTAAGGAGACGTTTTTTCATTTTTTTAATTTTCAGATATATATATATATATATTATATATATATTATTTATTTTCAAAATATGAATTAATAATTAAAAATTATTATTTAAGATAATTATTTTTTTATCTTAAATAAAATTATAACATTTTACTTTTTAAAATTATAATTTAATATATATTTTTGTATATTTAATTTAATAAATAAAATATATATATACATATTCAAAATATATATTATTATTTATAAATATATATTTTATTAATATATATATATATATATCTATATAAAATATATATATTATAAATATATATATAAAAACGTCACCTTACGTGATGTTTTTTTATAACGTCACTTAAGGTGACGTTTCTTCATTTTTTTTTGTGTATATATATATATATTTATATATTATTATTATATATATATTATTTATTTTCAAAATATGAATTAATAATTAAAAATTATTCTTTAATTTAATAATTTTTTTTTATTATCTTAAATAAAATTATAACATTTTACTTTTTAAAATTATAATTTAATATATATTTTTATATATTTATTTAATAAAAAAATATATATATACATATTCAAAATATATATTATTATTTATCAATACATATTTTATAAATACATATATATTTTAAATATATTATAAAAATAAATTTAAATATTTTTTATTATCTTAAATAAAATTATAATATTTTAATTTTATTAATTATATTTTAATATTTATTTTGATATATTTACTTAATAAGTTAAATATATATATATATATATTCAAAATATGAATTTAGAGTATAAATATATATATATATATTAATAAGAATACATATTTAAAATATATATATATATATATCATACAGGTTTGATATATATATATATATGTGTGTGTCAGTATGTATATATATATATATGTTTGGATGTATGCATGTATTATATATATAGTGTGTATATATGTATATAACATATAAGAAAAAGAACGTTACCTAAGGTGACGTTCTTTGGTTAAGTTTTAACATCGTCACCTCCGGTGATGTTTTTCCGAAATAACGTCACCGGCGGTGACGTTTTACCTATTTTTAAAAACTGTTCCAAACCATGCCTATTTCGTAATTTTTTTTTTCGCATTATTTTGAAAAAAAAACCCGAAAAAGGGCATCTGCGTGCTGTTACACTTAGCACTAGAAATTGCTCGTGTGACAAGTGGATGCTATAGGGGATTCCTTATTCATATGTCATATCTATGTGTGCTACTTACAAATTAATTCGATTTCATTTATGAAACCTTATTACCAATTAATAAACTACAAGCTTATGTATGCTTCTGCATTTTCAACCATATGTAGGCGAGGAATTCTAGGATGAATCTAATTTCCAATTGTACTACGACTTAACTTTATAGAATATTCAATGTCCAGGTAGAAACTAAACATCATGTATTCCAAATGAAATGGATTGTACACAAGCACATGTGCGCTAAAATGCAAGAAGACGAGAGGCTCATGGCCAACGACAACATACAACAACAAATTAACACCAAGAGTCTGAAAGGCAGCAATCACATACAATAAAACATTCAAGTTCACCATCTGAGGAGTTTTGAGTTATAGAATGATGATGTATAACAATCCCTTGGCTGCTTTATTATTGTATTTCCAAAAAAATGTTGGTTTAATTTTTATTTCTTAAATTTATCAAATGATGCTATACATTTATTATTATTGGTATATGAAGTTCATTCTCTATATATTTTTGTTTATTTTGTACAAAAACGTTTAAGAACAATAATTTTTTTCTTGCTACAATATTTTGAACCACGTGACCTGAAAGTTCTTATCCACCAATTGTAAAATATTTAGACCATAAATCAAACGAAATATGCAACCAAAGTAATAATTAAAATTATTTCTTTAATCTAAATCATGCATATTCCAGTATATGTCATAGTTCAACAATATACTATACATGATTCCTCGTTCTTAGCGGGAACATGCGAATCTACGAATCACATGTGTCAAGGTTAGTTGAAACCTCTTCTCTAAGTTTATCCACGTCCAACCTATGCATAGATACACAATATAGTTTGATTCTTGTATATCCTGTTAAAATAATATTAATAATGGAGATCTAAAATATAATTGAGAATCTCAACACATGAAAAGACAGAAGAAAGAGCACAAGAGAGAGTTTGAAATTATCTCATTATGTGTGAATAAGAGTGTTGCGGCTGACCCCTTGGGGATCAATTTATATTGACCCTCCTTAATTTCCTTATGGACCTTTCGTCATATGTTCATATATTGGGCCTATCTCAAACACTATGTCTTAAGTGTCTTCTTGATCTTTAATTAATTTCTAAAATTAATTCTTGAGCTCAAAATACTACTCCCAAATAATTATTTTATATCTACCATTATTTGGGCCTAATTATTTCTTGTCCAACAAAAAAAAATTAGCCAAATAATTTATTTTCTTTATGATCATTTAATTATTTAAGCTTGATAATTAATTTGTCCAACAAATATTATTTTTTTAATAATTAATTCATCTATGATTAATTAATTATTTATCTTCATTCAAATGCATCAGAATTTGGTTATGAGTGTGACCCCTTAACTTCGTCACTTCACCTAGTTGAAGAATAAGCAATCTAATTACAAGATTAATTAATTCAATTAATTAATTACATTTGGATCTTTCAATCTTTAGATACTCAAGACATTCATGCATTCATGTTCAACAAACACTACTTGAGGGGCTTATAGGCAAAAAATGAATTCAGTGTGCGAACGTTTCATCCGTAGTTACCGTGCAAATACAATTCCTTTTACTTGGTTCTCTGATTAATGTTTAGGGCTTGGTCTTTTTATATGGATCCATACTTGACATTAATAACTATAATGATCCTCTCATACTTTGTCTCATAACAAGATCCCATCTCTTATGTTTTAGTCAATGCCTTGTGCAATTCTTCATTGGATATGATAAGTGTAGGAAATATAGAGAAACAATCCCAATAGATTACTTTGTGGGGCAACAAATTATGTCTTCCACTACGTCGATATTAAATATAGTTCCACCGTAACCCACCTGCCACTGAGTGAGGTACCGCTTAGTCCAAGTCTATTCAAATCCTATCATATCCCTCTTGTAGATTTTATGGCTTCAAACATTTAACTCAACCATCGAGACTCATTCCATTTTGCACTAGCCCTTGCATGACAAAGTCTCTTAGTTATCGAGATCATGAGATTTCAATATCATACAACAAATAACATAATGAAATACAATAAAGAAGAAATGCCTTTAAAATCTTTTATTTAAATACATAAAGATCGTACTTGAATTATGTCTTTTAGGCCAGCCTAACAGTTGGCTGTCGGGGCACATATTCCTACACCAACTTCAACACATATCCAGAGGCTTCTGCAGCCGAATTTGGATTAGAGTTTTTTCTTTCGCTTTAGGTTATGTAACAATGATTTTTGGGAATTGTGCAAAGATGAAATATGTCATCCTGATACTCGTGTTCTAGACTTATTATTGTTTATGGGGTTATATAATGTATATAGGCATGAGAAGTTCTATCGAGACAACCACTTTATCAATACCTTGGTAGAGAGATAACACCCAAAGACCCATGCATTTCACTTATGGGCGAGGTAACTGTCACTGTAATCAATTTTGCCTTGATTTGGGGTTCGCCCATAGAAGGCAAAACAATTTGTGAAGTCAATTCTACAATAATTGGTGGGCAATTGGTAGATTATTTTCATGTACTTTTAGGTTATACACGCAACATAAACCATGTCAGAAGTGAAAAACTGAGGGTGAGTTCTCTAGTAAACCATATGAGAGGACCTGTGGTGACTAATGATAGCACAACATAATATTTGAAACATATGCCAAGGCTTGTGCTTTATTCCTATTGTGGGGTATTGATAAGTAGAAAATAGTGCATATACTTAAATATCAAAATTGTTTTTTTGATATAATTTATTTTATATGCACTTTATGTAATTTACTTAGTTATTATTTTGTTTGGATTGCTCCATGTGTGTTTTTGTGAATTTTTTGTAGCATATCGCAGATATGAAAGAAAGCGAGAGAGGTAAACAATAAATTTTGTGGAGTAAAGTCAAGCAAGGAGATTGAATGAAAAAAAAAAAAAGATGTTTGGTTTAGGGAGGGAAAGAGAGAAACAACTGAGAGAGAGAAGGAAGAAAGAGAATGAAGAAAGAGAATGAAGAGAATTGGAGAGAGAGTAGAGAGAGATACGGCCGAGAGAGATAAGTGGAGAGAGATTGGAAAAAGGAGAAGAGTGGTCTAGAGAAGGAATGGAGAGAGAAACAACTAGAAATGAGAGATATATTGAAGAGAGAGAGAGAGAGTAATTAAAGAAGAAGAGAATAATTGGAGGAAAGAGAATTGAAGAAAGGAGAAATGAATTGCAGAGAAGCATTCAAGCAGTGGGGAGAGTTTTGGAAAAGAAGTGAAGATAAAGAGATCGGTCGAAGAAAAGGAAGAAGGTAGAAGGTAGCGAGAAGAATCAGAAGGCTTCGAATCAACACATGAAATTCGAGAAAAAAGTCGAAGAATTTCTTGGGTTTTGTCTTTTCTTCTTGTCCATATTTCAATGTCTGTTGTTTCTATATTTTTTATTATTAAATTCGTTCGATGAGGATTTTTTATATTTTTGTTCAAGGGAATGTTAAACCATATGTGACTCTTTTGTGATTTAAATTGTGTTGATTTTTTTTCCGACTAAATAAGAATATATTATGTTAATTGATTCTTATATATATTTTGATGTGTAGAGATGTGAAAGGATTGATCAACTGAATTATATTTTTACATGTTAATTTCTAGGGTAGAATTTCACGATTCGTAATTTTTATGAAAATTATACTCATTTGTAGCAACTAATGACATTGAACATTAGAATTGACACGATTATAGGATAACTGAATCGAGCTTGTGGATTCAATAGCTAGCATATCCTATTGTTCTGATGGTTGAATGCATTTAACGAATTAAATCCAAAAATTATACTATTCGATTAAATATGTCAATTATAGAGCTTGTTCCAATTACTTGTACTTAAGGGACAATTGAATCAACAGAGCTTGTTGTTGATTTGGGGATAAGAATTCTTAGGCCAAATTAACAAAACTTCACAATAATCATGAAATCGAACATAGGAAAAGAACTGAACCACAAATCAAAATCTCCTATTATATTATTCTTTACATTTGTTTTTATATATTGTCTTGATTTCTCTTTATTGATTATATATTGAGAGCGTAGTTTAGTAAACAAATCAGCCAACCCCCCATTTTTATTTGAACTCGCAAATTAATATAAAAAGTCCACATAAAATTCAACCATTATATATGGGATTGATCCTTACTTCTCACTACTACAAAAATAGTACAGGAAAGCCGAGGATAAAACAATTAATTTTGACGTGCCCGACATCACAGTCAAAATTTCAATGATGTTTCCAAGGAGTGGTGGGAAATTATAAGTGTTATTTTGAAATATTTTTTTACATAATTTTTCTATTCATTTGCTATTTATTTTTGTTATTGTGTTTGTGTGTGTGTGTGTGTGTGTCCATGTGTGTGTATACATATAAATTCTTAGAAATTCATTCTGTCCAACAGGTTTTCACATTGGGTTACCCGGTGTTGAACTTCAGCAATCTATTTTCTTCAATTTTCTCTTTTTTTATTTGTGGAGCATTGTGAAATTATTTTTGTTTTCTTGTATTAATTTTCATATAATTGTTTTGGTTGAAAATTTTAATTTGCCCAGTAGTATTTCACATTGAATCACCGAGTGTCAACTCCAACAATATTTTTTCCAATGATTTCTTTTGTTCTTCCTTGTGCATTTGATATTTCTTTGTTATTTTGTTTCTTTTCAGTGGTGAATGATCACTAGGTCCCATTGGAACAACAAATTGTAGTTTGATCCTGGGATTACTAGAAAGGATCAAGTTCATCGAAGACAAGCTAAAGAAGCTAGAGAGTTAACCAATTAGTCACATTTCTCTCCCAGAAGGCTCAAATTTAGTGTAGGAAGAATCTGGATCCACCATTGAACTCTTTTGAGTTGAGTCATAGTGAATTTGAATATGAAATTGAGGAATAAGTAATGACAGTAGCTCAACACATGTTGAAGGAGCTTGCTAACCTAGAATTGGCTCGACAATCTTTACGCATCACTCTTCATAATATTGATGTTAACAACACTTTTGAATTTAAATCTGGTCTAATCCATTTACTACCTTATTTCCATTGCCTTTCAGATGAAGATCCACACAAGCATTGGAAGAAGTTTCATGTCATATTTTCTAGCATGACGCCGATAGGGATAACTGTTGATCAGATTAAAATGCACGTATTCCCTTTCTCCTTGAAGGATTCACCGAAAAACTGGCTTTATTACCTTCCATCTAGTTTTATGGACACATGCGCTTGAATGGAATGAACCTTTCTTCAAAGGTATTTTCTAGCTCCCAGAGTAGCAAACATTCAGAAGAAAATATGTGGGGTACAACAGATGAATGGGGAGACTCCCTACAAGTACTGGAAGCTATTCAAGAAGCTAATATCAAGCTTCCTCACTTCAAATTAGTGAGAAACTCTTAATTCAATATTTTTATGAGGGTCTAACAATGATGGGCAAGAACATGATAGATGCAGCCGGTGGTGGGGCCTTTGTAGACAAAACTCCTGATGCAGCCAAATAAGTAATTTCGAACATGGCAGCAAACTCACATTAGTTTAGCACTCACGATGCACCATAAAAAATGGTCAAAAAGGTAAGTGACTCAGCTGTTCAATATCAATTAAATGAGCTTACCACTTTTGTTTGAAAACTTGCACAAAGCATACTACAGACTTATGTTGAATTGTGTTGGATGAACTTGATGCACATGCCAATGTTGTTGGCATCGGAAATTTCCAAGGGAGAAAGTTTGACCCATATTCCAACATCTGTAATCCTTGGTGGAGAGATCACCTAGAATGGTCGAGTGGAGATGGGCGAGTATGTTCACTAGATGGTCTGCTTTGCAAATTCCCCCACCTAGAATTCACAAGACTTTGATGGAAGATTAAGTAAAGCAAGTTTTGGATGTTTTTCGAAAGGAAGACATCAATATACCATTAATTGATGTGGTAAAGCAAATTCCAAGATACATTGAATTTCTCAAAGAGTTGTGCATGAACAAGTGCAAATTAAAGGGGAATGGAAATGTAATGATGGGTGAGAATGTATCTACTCTTTAAAAAAAAAAAAAAAAAAACTCCCACAAAAGCGTAAGGACCCAGTTATGTTCAGGGTTCTCTATAGAATTCAGAAAGTTATGCTTATTTAGGAGCTTCTATAACTGTTATGCCACATTCAATACATATTCGTCTAAATCTAGGTACATTGAAGTATACTGGGGTAATTATGCAGTTAGTTGGCCACATTTGTGCATACCCCGATGGAGAAATTGAGGATGTGTTGGTACAAATTGATGAACTTGTATTTCCACCTGACTTCTATGTTCTTGATATGGAAGGTGACACATCTTTGTCGACACCTATATTGTTAGGAAGGCTGTTCTTGAACACCTCCTAAACAAAGATAGATGTTTGTGAAGGCACTCTCACGATGGAATTTGATGCACATGTGATTAAATTTAAAATTTATGATGCTATGAAATTTCCTGATGATGTCGGAGTTGTTTTTGTTATTAGTGTTATTGATCTCCTTGTGCAAAAGGTTTTTGAGTTAAATTGCAGGGATGATCTAGAGATAGTGTTGACAAAAAGTTTGGAGGATGATAGGGATGAAATTTTTGAGCTTGTTCATGGGTTGACTGAAATTGTAGCAACATTTCAAGTAGGTCAACTATTTTTACCAAGGTGTGAGTTAAGTTTTATTAAATTTCTTGAATATAACCAAAAGGTTTCGCCATCTGTTTTGCAGGCACCAAAACTTAAATTAAAGCCTTTTCTTGATCATTTGAAATATGCTTACCTTGGAAAAAATGACACTTTTCTAGTCATTGTTTTGATAAAGTTGACTAAAATTCAGGAGAAAGTATTATTGATGCCCTTAAGGTGAATAAGAGGGCTATTGGATGGACAATAGAAAATTTATGGGGAATAAGACCATCCCTTTGTGTGCAATAAATTCTTCTAGAGGATGAGTCTAAAGCCACTAGAGAGGCCCAACAATGGTTAAAATTCTCCAATGATGGAAGTTGTTAAGAAGAAGATTCTTAAACTACTTGATGTTGGAATTATTTACCCGATTTTAGATAGCACGTGGGTGAGTCCCACTCAGATGGTACCCAAAGTAACTGTGGTGAAAAATAATGAAGGTGAGGTAGTACCTACTCAAATACAATTTGGGTGGAGGGTTTGTATTGACGACCATAAGTTAAATACAATGACATGAAAGTATCATTTACCCCTCTCCTTCACTGATCAAATGCTTGAAAGAATTGTAGGTCACTTTTACTATTTCTTTTTAGATGGATTTTTAGTTTATTTTCAAATTTTACTCACCCCAGAAGATTAGGAGAAGACCACATTCAGCCCCTTTGAAACATTTGCTTATCAGAGAATGCCATTTGGTCTTTGCAATGCTTCGGTGACATTCCAGAGGTGTATGGTAAGCATATTTTTTGAATTCATGGATAATATAATTGAAGTGATTTTAGTGTTTATGGTGATTCATTTGAAACTTTTCTTGATAATCTTATTCTAATCTTGAAACGATGTGTGGAAACTAATCTTGTTCTTAACTTGGAAAATAGTCACTTTACGGTGGAATAAGGTATAGTTTTAGGACATATTGTGTTGTTGAAAGGAATTAAAGTTGATAAATATTAGGTAGACCTTATTACTGATTTGCCTTACCCCGCGAGTGTTTGACAGATTCATGTTTTTCCTGGTCATGCATGTTTCTATCGAAGATTTATCAAGGATTTTTCCAAGATAGCTGCCCACTAAGCAAATTGTTGCAGAAGGATGTAGAAATTCAGATTGATGAAGAAGAAAAGGAAGCCTTTGACAAGTTGAAAGGACTCCTAACAACACTATCCACAATTCAACCACCTAATTGGGACCTACCATTCGAGATTATGTGTGATGCGAGTGATTATGCAATCGGGGCAGTGTTAGGGCAGAGGGTAGGAAAGGCAGGTCATGTGATATACTATGCCTCAAGAACCTTGAATCCACCTCTAGAAAATTACACTACAACTAAAAAGGAGCTTTTAGCCTTTTTGCTTTAAAAAAATTTCTTTCTTATTTATGGGATACTAAAGTTATTGTATTTTCTGATCATGCAACTATGAAGTTTTTACTATCCAAGAAAGAGGCGAAACCAAGGCTCATTAGGTGGATCTTACTAATTTAGGAGTGATTTGGAAATAAAAGACAAAAATGGAGCCGAGAATCCAATAGTGGATCACCTAAGTTGCCTGGTAGTCAAGAACAGTGAAGGACCATTGTTGGAAAGCTTTCCGGAGGAGCAATTATTGGCGATTTTGAATTTTAAACATAAGCAGTTGACACTTGGTGACCCAATGTCAGATTCTTTAGTCCCTTGGTATGCCGATCTAGCAGAGCTAAGGTTGAATAGTGTGGTAGTGAATTTTTAAGATTAGTTTGGTGGTTTTGTTAAAAAAGAAAAAAAGAGGGGGGGGGGGGGGGGGGGGGAACGCTAGCAATGATGACAAAAGTTTGTGCTTGTTGTTTATATGCAAGTATGAGATTAATTTTTCCATGGCATGTGTGAACGACTGGTATTGTTTTATAAAGCAATCTAATTGAGCTCGATAATGAAGATTGAATGAAATTTACATGATTGAACACGGATAACCATTCTAGTCAGATTTGAACCTTAGATCAATTATTTTTTTCATATCTGTGAAGCTCTTGTTTCTTTTCATGTGGGTTATTATACTTGATTGTTCATTCTATGTGATTCTTGTTACCATTATGTTGAATTTGTGCACTAAAGTAATAAGGGCACTTGGGGTTAAACCATTAAGTCATTAGAAAGTCCTATCACGATTGTTCTTAAATATTCACTTCAATAAGTCGGTCAATTTGTAATCTAATGTATGATGAAATATTACAAATTTTAACATATACTTAATTTTTACCATAAATGGGCGAAATTGTAATTTTAAGAATCTTTTATTTTCATTAAATTTTTTAAAGTAAAATCCTTACATTATTATAGTTATATTCTCACGCTTACAACGTATTTAAGACCAAAGTTGTTAGAGTCATGATACATTTTTCATCAACAAAGTTAAATTTTAATGTAAAATTGTTTTACGCGTAATGTGCTTCAAAAAATATTTTTTGATGTTTACATTCTATAAAATTAGAACATTAAATATTAACTTCAATAAGGAGGCCAATTTGTTATCAAATTATTAATGAAATATTATAATATATAACAAATACTCAGTTTTTACCATATAATGGGCAAAATCATAATTTTCAAGAACTTTCAATTTCATGGAAATTTTTACAGTAGATTTCTTATATTATGATAGTGATATTCTAGCATGTACAATGTATTTTGACCAAAGTTGTAAGAGTCATGATGCATTTTTCGTCAACAAAGTTAAATTTTAACGTAAAATTTCTTTACGCGTAATATGCTTCAAAAAATATTTTTTATTCTTAAATTCTACATAATTAGAACATTAAATATTAACTTCAATAAGATGGTCAATTTGTGATCTAATGTTTGATTTAATATTAAAAAAAATTGACAAATACTTAGTTTTTACCAAATAAGGAAAAATGTAATTTTTAAGAATTTTTATTTTCATTGAAGTTTTTGGAGACCCTATTATGGTGATATTCTCACAAATAGAAAGTTTTTTTTCCAAAGTTGAAAGAATTATGATGCGTTTTTTGTCAACAAAGTTAAATTTTAACATGAAATTAATTTATGCGTAATGTGCTTCAATTTTTTTTATACTTACATTCTATAGAATTAGAATTAAATATAAACTTCAATAAAAAAGTATAACAAATACTCAGTTTTTACTAAATAGGGGCACAATCGTAATTTTTAAGATTTTGTTTTTTCATTGAAATGTTTATAGTAGATTCCTTACATTTTTATAGTGATATTCTCACACTTACAATGTATTTTGATCAAAGTTGTAAGAGTTATGATGCATTTTATGTGTAATGTTCTTCAAAAACTATTTATTGTTATGCTTACATTTAATAGGATTAGAATGTTAAATGTCAATTCCAATAACTCATTCAATTTGCATTGTAACATATACGTAGTTTTTACCCACTAGGGGGAAAATCATAACTTTTGAGAATTTTTTATTTTCATTGAAAATTTTAAAGTAGATTCGTTATATTCATATAGCGATATTCTCATGCTTACAACATATTTTGACAAATTTGTGAGAGTTATGATGCATTTTTCATCAACAAAGTTAAATTTTAACGTAAAATTGTTTTACGCGTAATGTGCCTAAAAATATATATTTTTAGACTTACATTCAATAGAATAAGAGCATTAAATATTAAGTTCAATAAGTCAGAAATTTTTTAATCTAGTGTTTGATGAAATATTAAAAAATTAACAAATACTCAGTTTTTACAATATAGGTGCAAAATCGTAATTTAAAAAAAAAATCATTGAAATTTTTACAGTAGATTTCTTACATTAGTATAGTGATATTCTTACAATTACCAAGTATTTTGCTCCAATTTGAAAGAGTTATGATACATCTTTCGTCAACAAAGTTAAAATTTAACTTGAAATTGCTCTACATGTCATGTGTTTCATTTTTTTTGTGCTTACATTCTATAGAATTAGAATTATATATTAACTTCAACAAGTAGGTCAAGTCGCAATTTAATGTTTGATGAATATTAAAAGGTTTGACAAATACTCAATTTTTACCAATATCCTAAAATTCACTAAGCGCCAGTCGGGCGGTAGGCTAGGGCCTAGCTTCTAGACCACCCTAGGAGGACGTACTAAAATCAATTAATTTGCAGTATAAATTATTCAGTTTATGATATATTACTGATATATCAAATTTTACAATAATAATTCAAATTCTAAACTTTCTAAAACCAAAACATCACAACTAGATAATATGCATGATATCATAATATAAGTAAAAAGGTCAAAGCATGTTAGTTGTCACCTAGTTAATTAGTCATAATAACAAATTAACAACACCATCAAAGTCGAAATGCAAATCTCATGTAACAAGTTCTAGTTCTAATTATAAAAATGTCAAAACAAATAAACACTTCCAAACGGACCAAAAAATTCCAAACAGGCCAAAAAATTGTTGTAACTTAAGTCTAAATAATGAAAAATTTAGCAAAAAAATTAAATAAAAAGGAAAATGTGTGCCCTAGGCGGATCTAGGCAGCGCCTAATCACCTACCCGCATTTGTTGGCCAATTGGGGTACCAATTTTTAGAACCATGGTTTTTACCATATAGGGGATAAATCGTAATTTTTTAGAATTTTTTTTTATTCAAATATTTACGGTAGATTACTTACATTATTATAGTAATATTCTCACACTTACAATGTGTTTTTATAAACATTGTAATAGTTATGATGCATTTTTTCGTGAACAAAGTTAAACTTTAACGTAGAATTATTTTACCCGTAACGTGCTTCAAAAATTATTTTTATGCTTACATTGAATAGAATTGGAGAATTAAATATTAACTTCAATAAGTTAGTCAATTTGTAATTTAATATTTGATGAAAAAAATTAATAAATACTCAGTTTTTACCATATAGGGGCCAAATTATAATCAAAAAAATATATAATTTTATTAAAAATATTATAGTAGATTCCTTACAATAATATAGTGATATTCTCACAATTACAAACTATTTTGCCCAAATTTGAAATAATTATGATGCATTTTTCATCAAGAAAGTTAAAATTTTACGTGAAATTGCTTTACGCATAATGTTCTGATTTAAATATTAACTTCAATAAGTCGGTCAATTTTTAATCTAATGTTTAATGAAAAATTAAATAATTTACTGTATATGGGCAATTCGTAATTCTTAAGAACTTTGTTTTTTCATTGAAATTTTTACAGTAGATTCCTCACATTATTATAGTAATCTTCTCACGTTTACAATGTATTTTGACCAAAAATGTGAGGTTATGATGCCTTTTTCGTCAAAAAGTTAAATTTTAAAGTAAAATTGCTTTATGCGCAATGTCCTTGAAATCATATTGTTTTATGCTTACATTCTATATAATTAGAGCATTAAATATTAACTTCAATATGTCATTCAATATGTAATATAATGTTTGGTGAAATATTAAAAAAATTAACAAATACTTAGTTTTATCATATAGGGGGAAAATCGTGATTTCAAAGAATTTTTTTATTTTCATTGAAATTTTAACAGTAGATTCTTTACAATATTATACTTATAATCACACATACAATGTATTTGGACAAATTTTGTTTGAGTTATGATGCATTTTTCATTAACAAAGTTAAATTTTATCATAAAATTGCTTTACGTATGTTCTTCAAAAAATATTTTTTGATGCTCACATTATATAGACTTAGAGAATTAGATACTAACTTCAATATGATAGTTAATTTGTATTCTAAAATTTGACAAAATATTAAAAAATTTAACAAATACTCAGTTTTTACCATATGGGTGCAAATCATAATTTTTAATAATTTTTATTTTCATTCAAATTTTACAGTAGATTCGTTATATTATTATAGTGATATTCTCACACTCACAACACATTTTGACCAAAGTTGTAAAAGTTATTATGCATGTTTCGTCGACAAAGTAAAATTTAACCGTAAATTGTTATGCGCGTAATGCGCTTCAAGAAAGGTTTTTTGTTGCTTACATTCTATAAAATTAGATCATTGAATATTAACTTCAATAATTCGGTTTATTCTAATCTAATGTTTTCTGAAATATTAAAAAAAATTAACAAATACTAAATTTTACAATATATGGGCAAAATCATAAATTTTATATACTTTTAATTTTCTTTTAATTTTTTACAGTGGATACCTTAGATTATTATAGTGACATTCTCACAATTACAAAGTATTTTCCCCAAAGTTGAAACACTTATGATGTATTTTTCGTCAACTAAGTTAAATTTTAACATGAAATTGCTTTACGCATAATGTGCTTCAAAATCATTTTTTGATGCTTACATTTTATAGAATTAGAGAATTAAATATTAACTTCAATAATTTGGTCAATTTGTAACTAATATTTAATGAAATATTAAAAAACAAATCACAAATATTGAGTTTTTACCATATAGGGGCAAAATCATAATTTTTAAAAAAAAATTAATTGTTCATTGAAATTTTTATAGTTGATTCCTTACATTATTATAGTGATATTATTACACTTACAATGTCTTTTGACCATAATTGTAAGAGTTATGATGCATTTTTCGTCATAAAAATAAATTTTATTGCGAAATTGTGTTACGTGTAATGTGTTTCATTAAATATTTTTTTGATTCTTACATTCTATATAATTAGACAATTAAATATTAACTTCAATAAGTTGGTCAATTTGTAATCTAATGTTTGATAAATTTTTCATAATTTAACCAATACTTAGTTTTCATATAAGGGTCAAATTGTAATTTTTATTTAATTTTCTTTGAAATTTTTAAATCACGTATGAACCATGTGTGTACACAAAGACTAGTTGGAGCTCAATGAAAATCTTAGCACTTTATGTAGATGACATTCTTCTAATTGAAAACGATAAATAAGAGATGACCTCGAGCAAGAAGTGGCTATCCAGCTAGTATTTCAAGAAGGATTTGGGAGATGCGAACTCCATCCCAGGCATTAAAATCTTTCGAGACTGCTCGAAGAGATTGCTAGGACTCCTCCAAGCTCAGTACATTCACAAGGTAGTCAAACGTTTTTTAATGGAGAACTCCAAAAGAGGTGATCTTATAGAACAGCAAGGTATGTTTCTCTCCAAGAATATGTCTCCCAAGAAAGATGAGGAGAGAACGAAGATAGAGCATGTCCCTTATTCTTCAGCAATGGGAAACATCATATATGCAATGCTTTGTACTAGGCCAGATGTAGTGCATACACTTGGAGTGTCTAGTCCTATTAGTTGGATTCGGGTGAGGCCCAATGGAAAGATGTAAAGACCATACTCAAGTACTTAAGAAAAACACATAATGTTTTCTTAGTATACGGGGCAAATGAGTTGGTTATCAAAGGATTTACAGATTCATGTTTCCAATCTAATGTGGATGATTACAAATCTATTTCTGGATATACATTCTGACTCAATGGTGGGCCAGTCAGTTGGCGATCAGCAAAGCAGGCCATCATTGCAGACTCTACCACCAAAGCGAAATATATAGCTGCATCAGATGCAGCCAAGGAAGGTGGTTGGATGAAGAACTACATCCAGGAATTGGGCGTAGAACCTAGGAGTGCTGAAAGTGGTCTACTACAACAACAACGATGCGATAGCACAGACCAAGGAGCCAAGATCTCATCAATGATTCAAGAAAATACTTAGGCGCTACTACTTAATTCGAGAAATCATTGATAGACGGCACGTGAAGATGGAACACATAGCCTCAACGGAAAACACAGCAGACCCACTAACCAAAGAATTACCTCGAAGTATTTTTTTACAAGCATTGCTTTAGGATGGGTCTTAAACATATAGGTAGTTGGCTTTAGGACAAGTGGGAGATCTAGGAATATGGGACCGTGCAGCCAACTGTTTGGCTGGCCTAAAAGACATATTTCATGTTCATTCTTTATAAAAATTAATAAAAGTTTAATGCATTTCTTCTTTATCATATTCATTTTTAGTTATATTTTATATGATATTGAAATCTCATGATCTCGGTTACTAGGAGACTTGGTCACACACAGGTTGGTGGTCATGGAATAAGTATCGGTGGTTGAGATCATAAATGTTCCAAGTCATAGAATCTACGAGATGGGATATCATTGGATCCAGATAGGCTTGCATTGAGCTGTAAGTCGCTCAGAAAGTGGGTATCTTGTTCCATGGATATCGTTGCTGAGACACCACATAGGCTAGTGGATGTGATATTCATCCCAAATGAACTCAAACCATTTGGTAGCCGTAGTGGCAACAGGAAAATCAAGGTTTTGATTTCTGTAGGTGCTTTAATTAGTCTTTAGATTGTATGCATAGACGTCGTCCTGCATGAGGGAAGCTAAATATTTGATGAGTTCCTTGAACCTCTCTTGAGAGGCCAACAGAGGCTCGTTGGTTACGATGAAACTATGTTTAAGATCAATGTATTGGAAAGACAGGATTCGCTAGCCCAAAGAGTAATATGATGGAATTATTTCTCTATATTTCTTACACTCATTGTGTCTAATGAAGACCTTAGACAAGGCACCCTGCCAGAACATAAGAGATTAGATCTCATTATGGGCCAATAGATCGACAGAGTATGTGAGGATCATTATAGTTATTAATGTCAATCGTGGGGTTCGTAAGAAATAATCAAGCCCTAGACATTAATCAGATAATCGAGCGTAGGGACTATATCTACATGATAACTACGGATGAAAGGTTCGCACGTGGAATTCATCTTTTACCTATGAGTCCTACTACTATTTGCTGGATATGAATAAAAGGATGTCTTAAATACCTAAAGATTGGGTTATGCAAAGGTGATTGATTAATTGAATTAATTAATCTTGCAATTGGATTGCTTACTCTTGAACTAGGTGAAGTGATGAACCTAAAGGGTCACACACATAACCAGATTTTGGTGCATTGGAATGGTGATAAATAATTAATTAATCATGAAGAAATTAAGTATTGGGCTAAATAATATATTTTGTACAAATTAATTATTTAAGCCCAAATAATTAATTAATCATGGAAAGAATTTATTATTTGACAAATTTTATTTGTTGGACAAATAATTAATTAGGCTAAAATAATACTAGAATTAAATAAATTAATTAGGGAGTAGTCTTTTGAGCTTAGGAATTAATTCTAGGAATTAATTAAGCCCAAGAGGATAACTTAATGCTTCATCTTGTAGATAAGCCCAACATATAAAAAGTATGACTCCTAAACCTACAAGGTACAAGGAGTAGGACTCTTAAGCCCAATATGAATGGGACTCCTAAGCCCATAAGAAGTGGGAATCCTAAGGCCATAAGGAGAGATTAGGGGATCAATATAAATTGATCCCCAAATAGAGAATTAAGCACAAAAGAGGGAACGACAATTACAAGGAGCAAGGGCCATTCTGCTTTTCTTCCCTCTCCACTCATGTGTTGAAATTCCAAATTATATTTTAGTTCTAGATTATACATCTCATTCTATAAAGATATACGGGAATCAAGCTACATCGTGTTTCTACGGATCAAGACTAGGTGTGGATAAATTTGGAAAGGAGGCCACAAACATCCTTGATCAAACTCGCGATCCGGTCATCCGAAGGATTCCCACTAAGAACGTGAATTGTTTGGTATAATTGCTAAAGCCTCTTTTAATTATGTATATGGGGATGTGCAAGTATAGGCATAGATCGTAGAAATAATTTTAATTATTTACTTCCGCTGTGTATTTTGTATGATCTATGACCGAGCTGTCGGGGCACGTCAAAATTAATTATATTATTTTACCTCGCTTTCCTCTACTATTTTGTAGTAGTAGAAAGTAAGGGTCGATCCCACATAGAACGAATGAATTATTTGTATATTTTTTGTGTCAATTTATGAATGCAAATAAGAGGGAGGGGGGTTGTTGATGAATTTTGTCTACTAAACTAATATTCTAAATAGAAATAAAATAGAATAAGCAAGAATTGTTTTTTTTCAAATATTAACACGATCCAGTTCTTATTTCAGTTATCTCCCTACTGTTGATTACCCTTCCAATTATTGTGACGATCTCTTTAATTAAATCCTATAATCTCTAGCCCTCTATTAACAACAAACTCTGTTAATTTGTTTTATCATTTAAGTCTAATTAATTAGAATAAACTCTCTAAATAACCTATTTAATCGAACAGTCCAAAATACGCTCTTTGGATTTAATTCGTTAAACGCATTATCAATTAGGATAAGAGGATAGACAGGTTATTGAACATAAAAGCTTGATCCAATTAATCCCGAATTATGATATTTCTAATGAATGAATCATTAGGTGCTACCGAAGGAAAATAATTAACAACAATTACAGATTGAAAAGTATTTTCTAGCGATGAACGTATCAAATTTCTATCAGACAATCGTACACAATTTGATAAATAAATCAAACATCATAATTAAGTCTAGAATAAAATCAAGAAATTGTCACGGGAATAATTAAACGATAATCAACATAGGGTTCAAACATCCCTAGAACTGGATATAGAAATTTAGTCACACATATTCAAATGAAAATCCATGATCACCAATTAATAAAAACATGGGAGAGAAATTGGATTGTTTAACTAGAAAGTCGATGACAAATTGTTATCTCTCCTTCCTCGCCCAAGCCACTCCTCGGTAAAGCCTCTCTCTTTAATCCTTCCTCTCTCCAATCTGAATGGCTGCTGGAGTCACTTCATTTCCCTTGGTCAATGCATGAGACCTTCCATTCCAATAGTTGTTGTCCTCCTCTTTCCTTCGTATCTCTCTCTTGGCGGTTGATGCTCTCAAATAATAGCTGCCCTCCTTCTTTTTCTAGGCTTAGTTAATTATGGGCTTAGTTAATAAATAATTAAGCCCTTAATCTTTAGCCCATAATCTCTTTATGCAACAACTATTTCTTTCTTTCTCTCCTTGGCCTATCTCTCATGTAGGTTATTACTAGGAATTGTTTGTAATATGCTGCAAATAACAAAAAAAAAAAAAAACAGAAAAGATGTAAATCTTGTCGAAATATTAAATGAGTACAAAATAGAGGATGTACAAGAATTCATTGATAATATTTGACATCCCTGCTATTTTCGGACCTACCCGATAACCCTTTCTCAAGCTGAACCAAGAATCTCATAGTATACAATGGCGGCGGGTGGGCCCATCTTCTCGCACGGGGATTTGCAGCTTGTTAGTTAAACAGTTAGTTAGGCAATTACTTTCATAAAAGAATTTGTTGTAACTGTTTCATGTTAATTGAAAACAGCTGAAATTTGAGAGTGTGTCTATTTATATTCATTGCATGTAATCTATTCCTTGAGATTGTTAAAAATGAAAAGGATTGTCTCTTACTCTCAAACATATCCTTCATGTCCCTCAAATCACTAAAAACTTACTCAATGTTTCTAAGTTTTCTCAGGATAACAACGTGATGTTTGAATTTTATCCTACTATTTGTTTTATGAAAGATATCTGAACCAGGGCCACTCTTCGTCAAGGGCATCTTAAGAATGGCTTATACGTGTTCTCTCCTTCACCTCTCCACCACAGCACTCCTCCAGCTCCACAAACTGCTTCTAGACTTTAGCCTATTGTTTCTCCTATCTGTAATCTTGTTTCTACTCCAGATTCCTATGTTGTTTGGCATTCTAGATTAGGGCATCCTAATGATTCTATTCTTCATGATGTACTCAAGCAGTGCAATACCAAATGTATCAATAAAACATCTTCTTTTTGTCAAGCTTCTTGTTTGGGCAATGACATAGTTTACCTTTTCTTATGTCTACCTCTCAATATTTCAAGCCTCTGTAGTTGGTACATTCAGATTTATGGGGACCTACTCCTACACTCTCTTTTAGTGATTATAGATATTATATCAGTTTCATAGATTCTTTTTCCAGATTCACTTGGATTTTTCTCCTTAAACAAAAATCTAATGCCTTACATGCTTTTTTGGTTTTCAAGTCCCAAGTTGAAAAACAACTACATTATCCCTTGCAAATGTTACAATCTGATTGGGGAGGGGAATACAAACCGTTTTCTGATCTCTTAGCCAAAGTGGGAATCTTGCATAAAATATCTTGTCCACATATTCATCAACAAAACGGCCTAGCGGAGAGAAAACATAGGCATATTGTTGATACTGGTCTTACTTTGCTGGCTCATGCTTCTATGCCTCTACAGTATTGGGATGAAGCCTTCACAACTGCTGTATTTTCTCATAAACAGGTTACCTTCACCCACTACTCATCACAAATCTCCATTCGAACTTCTCTTCCATACGGTTCCTATATACACCCAACTCAAAACAATTGGTTGTTTATGTTTTCCTCTCCTCAAACCATACAATCACCATAAGTTTGATTTTAAGTCCAAACCTTGTTCCTTCATTGGGTATAGCCTCAATCATAAAGGCTACAAATGCTTAGCTCCCGATGGCAGAATTTTTATATCTAGAGATGTGACTTTTGATGAAACTCAATTTCCATTTTCTACTACTAACACTTCTACCTGGGTTCCTTCTGTGCCATATATTCCTAGCAACATTTATCTTCCTCTTCCTATTACAATTCAGCCGATAATTCCACAATCCTCCAGTACATCACACTTGTATTCTGATCCTTGCCACTCTTCTTCTAATGATCAAGCTCAGAGAGATACAATTCTTGACATGGTTAACAACAGTGAGAGTGTGAGTTCACCTAATCTTGAGAGCAACAGTTCTGCTGAAAATGTTCTTCCTATTAATGAGCATCCTGTGGTCACTCGAGGTAAACATTGTATTTTTAAACCAAAGGTGTTTGCTGCTAGTTGCGAGCCATCCACACCTTCAGCTGCCTTACTTGATTCCAACTAGAAAACAGCAATACAAGATGAATATTTGGTCCTACTTAGAAATCAGACTTGGAAACTTGTACATCTTCCTGCTGGAAAACAATCTATTGGGTGCAAATGGGTGTTTAAGCTCAAATAAAATCTAGATGGTAGTGTTAATAAATTCAAGGCCAGACTCGTGGCTAAGGGTTTTCATCAACGAGCTGGTTTTGACTTCAATGAAACCTTTAGTCCAGTGGTAAACCCACTTCTATCTGAATGATCTTCACAATAGCTTTGAATGAAAATTGGCCAGTTCGGAAAATAGATGTTAATAATGCGTACCTTAATGGTCGTCTTGTTGAAGAAGTGTACATGGATCAGCCCTATGGTTTTGAGGATCCAAACTTTCTTGACCATGTTTGTAAGCTTCAAAGGTCTCTCTATGGCCTTAAACAAGCTTCTCGAGCTTGGTTTGAAAAGTTAAGGCCTTATTTACAAACTTTGGGTTTTAAATCCACTAAATCTGATCATTCTCTATTTGTTAGAGTTACTCGTTCCAATGTGTTGTTCATTCTTGTATATGTAGATGACATTTTGATTATAGGCAGTAGTACAACAGAGATTCAAGAACTTATTCAATAGCTCCACCAATTTTTTGCTCTTAAAGATCTCGAAGAATTAGATTACTTTCTTAGGATACAAGTTCATCGAACTACAGAAGGCTTTCATCTTTCCCAAGGCAAATACATCAAGGATTTATTATGCAAGGCCAAGATGCAATTTGCTAAAGGAGTTTCAGCACCTATGACTTCTGGAGAACGCTTGACAGCTTATGGGAGTGATCCAGTCCATGATGTTCAGTTTTACAGGAGCATAACCGGCGCATTACATCACATTACCATTACAAGATCCGAAATATCCTTTGTTGTCAATAAAGTCTGTCAATATATGCAAACACCTCTTGAGTGGAAAGCAATGAAACGAATTCTACGATATCTTACAGGCACTACGGATTATTGGATCGCTTCATTGATTTTTTATTAGATAGAGTTAGAAAAAACATTAATTTACAGGTGTCTTCTCCAAAGTATGGGTAATCTATAAATGAGAGAAGTGGTATTTTTTTTTTTATCTATTTGAATCATTACATAAATTCTAACAAAATTGGCCCCAATTTGTTGGACTCCGACTCCACCTTCTTCGGCCCAAGGGAGGAGGACCCCTGCCTTGATGAAACCACTCTCTTCATTTTACAGTATACATTCAGCCATTTTTAGCTTTCTTCTCATATCCTTTATCTTCCTTTCTCACATGGCACCTAGTGAAGGAGTCCATTGGTCACTCGATTTCTCAGGTAATAGTATGCACTTGTTTTTTTGGAAATGTAGAAACTTTGACAATCCAGATAGATTTTTTCAGGGTTTCTGTTGCTTTGTTTAAATGCGTATGAATAGAGGTTACATTCTCCTTTGTTGTTGTTATTGGAGAGTGGGAACAGTAGAACAACGTTAAACTGAAGCATGTAGTCGGTGACAAGAAAATTTTGCCTGTATTATATCTTTTGATAACGCCAACGACTCTTTCTCATATATATATATATATGTTGTTAGTTTTGTAATATATATGATTCCTTTTTTTCTTTTTCTTTTTAATATCACTAATGCATAATGCATTTGGTTTTATACGCACTGCATATAAAAATGGGTGGAGATGTTCGTGAAGAATTAGTCTTAGTGATTATTTCAAACATTCGATGTTTAGTTCTTTAGTATTGTAGCCTACTAATGAATAAATGATCAGTTTTCTTTCATTTCTGACTATTAATATTAGTGTCTCTCTGATCAAGAACATAAAAAGTTAGATTTAGCAATACGGCTGCTGGTTGAAATTTTTTATTTGGAAGGGATATGGACTAAATGGTTATTAAAGAACATATAGTATACTGGAATGATATTATCAAATTTATTAAAACCACCTTATGTATATTGATAGCATGCTTTGGCAGCTTGGGTTTGAGCACCTTGCTTCTTTCTTTTCTATGGCAATGGTGGAAACTTGTCATAACGATTTTGTAAGAACTTAGTGAAGTTAGCAGTAGCTTGGTTCGAGGTAGTTAAGTGGCATACTTCACTAGTAGGGTGCTGTTCAGAGCTCTTTCTTTGCTGAACTTATTCTTTTGGATAGTTTTGGGTTTTTTTATTTTTTATTTTTTTTATTTCCATTGCTCTTGAAAGATTTTAGGCCAAACAAACTGCAACTTCAGCTTTAATGGAAACTCTGGCTTTATGACACTATTAACATTGAGCCTTTATTTTTAGAAAGGGTATTTTGCATTGGTAAAACTTGCTACTAGAGCTTCTTCTCATAGGAAATCTTGTGTTCCCTCTTTTGGGCTCCTTAAATAGAAGTTAGGACTGCTATAGCTCACCCATTTCTCAGTGACATAATTTTTATGTTCTCTTGTTTTTCTGATAATTTCATGCATACTGCGGTTAGGGGGTGTTTGGTTGGGTGGTTTAGGTTATAAGTAACTTTATGTAATTTTGAATAATTGAAGTATATTTTGAATTAATATAAAAATTAATTTTTTATTATGAAAAAACATATAGATCACCGTTCAAAGTAAGACTATATTGATGACTATTCTAAAACTAAGTAATATTTTATAATTATCAAGATAACTTATAAGTTTATCAATTTAAATCACTACATAAATTCTAAAAAAAATTTATTAACTAAGAAGTATTTCTGAATAATTAGAAACTTTGACAATCCAGAAAAAGTTTCAGGGGTAGAAAACTGCTAATTTGCTGCTGCTTTGAATCAGTATTATGGTTCCAAGTATGCCGTTTTTTCCTGTTTTATAGAAAATTGCTGCTTTTCTGTTGCTTTGTTTAAACGCGTATGAGTAGAGATTGCATTTTCCTTTGTTGTTGTTAATGTGGAGTGGGGACAGTAGAAAAACATTAATATAAAGCATGTGATTGGTGACTAGAAAATTATGCTTGTATTATATTTTTTGTAAGAATTAGTGAAGTTAGCAGTAGCTTAGTTAGAGGTAGTTGAGTGCCATACTTTACAAAGCAGGGTGGTGTTTGGACTTTAGAGGTCTTTCTTTTCTGAACTTATTCTTTTGGATAATTTTGGGCTTATATATGATTTTCATTGTTCTTGAAAGGCTGTAGGCATTTGTAAACTGCTACTGCAGCTTAATGGAAACACTGGTTTCTGACACTTTTAACATTGAACCTTTATTTTTGGAAGGGTATTTTAGCATTGGTTAAACTTGCTACTTGAGCTTCTTCTCATCTCATTCCCTCTAATTCACCTTACATCCCTCTACATTTTAAATTAAATTATAGCCTATTAATGAGAAATGCATTGGTTCTCTTTGTTTTCAAAAAAAAAAAAAAAAAAAAAACTCATACTATTGAGTCTTTGAGCGAAAACAGAATAAACTTGTGATAACGATCTTGTGAGAAGTAGCAAAGTTACCAGTAGGCAAGGACATTCTCTTTAAGCAGAGTATTTTTAGACTTTAGATTGCATCCTGGAATTTTTAATTTTTTAATTTTATTTATTTATTTATTTATTATTATTATTATTATTTTATTTTATTTTATTTTATTTTTTGTGTGGAGAGAATGGATATTTCTGGTTTTAAGTGACCTTATTGATCATTTATTTTCAGAAGGGAATTAGCATTGTTAAAACTTGCCCTTTAGCTTCTTTTCATTGGACATTTTATGTAAAAACACCCTTATGTTTGGCACATGGCTCCCAGGACTCCTATAGCTGACCCAATATATATAAAATGAGGATATACCTGTTGTGGCATCCTTACCTGAACTTATTTTTGGATTATCTTAAGCTCATGTTCGATCGCATGCACTACAAATTTAAATCTCATGTTTCATAGTTATCTATGTATATATGAATGTTTTCTTACTTTTGTTTAACATTATTTTATTGTAATGCTTATATGCTTATTCTTTTCTATATATTTTTAGCATTTTCAAGAGTTTATGCATTTTCAATACACAGATCGAGTTCCATGTGAAAGACAAAAACTTCTTGCTACCAAAACTTATTGTTGTCGCCACTGTGCCGGTAGAGATTGTTGCTAGGGGGGAGCTGATAGACCAATTGTTTCGAGTCAGAGGACCACAAGTGAATACTGAGTCTGCAATCCAATTGCAGATTATCTTCATTCCTTTCCAAGAGAATCCAATCTACCAAAGTGGATTTTTGGAAAATTATGAAGTCAAGGACAGCTATTTTCCATTGCAGTCCGGAGGAAAGGTGACTATATCAAGATGCACACGTAATGGCTGAGAAGCTACCTAAATTCGGGTTGGACGAGGGCTTGACATATGAGCACCATGAGTGTTGGGAGGAAATATGCCGTGCTATATCAGAGGCACACCATTTGGTATATATTGTGGGCTGGTCAGTTTATCATAAAACTAAGTTGATCAGGGAGCCCAGTAAATGATTGCCAGATGGCGGGGACTTGACTTTAGGCGAGTTGCTAAAAGAAAAGTCTCGACTAGGGGTGAGAGTGGTGCTGTTAATTTGGTATGATAAAACTTCCCGAAGCAGCTTCTTCATCGAAACAGTAAGGAATTCAGTTTTGAATTGTTTTATCGTTTGTTTTTTAATCTATTTTTATTCTGTTAACAGTTATGCTGTGCTCTTTAATGTAGATAGGAGTGATGAAAACTCATGACAAAGAAACGAGAAAGTTTTTCAAGCACTCTTTAAGTGTCTGCTGGACCCCCGTTACACAAACAATACTTTAAGTAATTTTACAAACAGGTATGTTTTGTCTTGTGTATTCCGTTCAGCTTTTAATAATGGCTTAATAATTTTAAGGTATGGGGATATGAAAGTTATGGTTCCTCTGCTGGAAATGATGGCTTGCATCTTTTTTTTTTTTGGTACTTCGTTCAGGCTCTTCGAGCATTTTATACTCAACATAAAAAATGTGTGATTGTGGATTCTCAAGGTGATGGCAACAATAGGAAGATAACTACATTCTTGGTGGCCTAGATCTGTGTGATGGTCGCTACCATACTCCTGAGCATCGACTATTTCGGGATCTCAATACCATCTTCAAGGATGACCATCACAATCCATCATTTCCTGTAAGTAAATGCTCCATTTGAAATTTCTTCTTCAGTTTGTAGTTCTTCATCCTTCCAGGAATACATTTACCATATGGCATGATGATTATGTTTTCTGGGCTTCTAGTTCTAGAGAAACAATCTTATTCTTCTTGGTAATTTTTCACTTGTGTATATCTTTATGTTTCATGCTTGATGCCATTTTTCTGTCCAAGTGAACCGAAATAGTAAACCAAAGATGTATTTATGAAGTGTGAATTAAAGGAGAATAACTTCTCCAGGATTGGAGCAAGACACTGATGTTATTTAGTGTTTTAAATGAAATTCTGGACACGCGAGTGTAAAATGCAACCGGACTTTCACCTCATGCTCATTACGTAGGAAAAGCTGTTTAGTAGTCTCACTAGAAGGTGGTTAACACTAGAATCTTGTACTGGAAAAGAAATCCGTACATAATGCAGCAAAAATTCTTTCTACATGTGGGAACTTTTCTATGTCTACAGTCTTGAATGTCTTACACCTCGGCCAAGGAAAGTAAGTTAAATACAGTGCATATTTTTCACACTATGCTGATTTCTGCTGTAAACCAAGTTTGATGTACTTTTCCGCTTGTTTTTTCCTACATTTCTGAGTGGATTTTCTGTAGAAGTAAGAAAAAAAGGTCATTTTCATTTTTGCATTAAATTTTCCAGTCACAAGTGAACGGTCCAAGACAACCCTGGCATGATTTACACTGCAAACTTGAAGGGCCTGCAGCTTATGATGTGCTCACGAACTTCGAGCAGCGGTGGAAAAAAGCTTCTGAATGGTCTGAGATAGGAAGACAGTTTAAAAGAACATCAGGATGGGCTGATGATGTTTTGCTCAACATTACAAGATCTCATGGATAACCAGTCCTGCAGAGACCATTGAAAATGATCATCTCTCGTTTTGGGTCTGCAGGGAATATGATCCAGAAAATCGGCATACTCAGGTTATGAATTCTGGCATATGGAAGTGTGAGAGAACTTTTCTATATGAGGTTACCTAAAATCAGTTTAATTTAGTTACGTTCGTGTCATCAGGTTTTTCGATCTATAGACTCAGGATCGCTAGAAGGATTTCCTGAAGATGCCCAAGCAGCTTATGAACAAGTAATGATTAGATTCTAACCTATTTCTTAAACTCTCTCTTTTACAGTGGTTAGTCAATTGATCACCAGTTAGCTTATTTCTTTCTTTCTAGTAGATGCTATAAGAAGAAGTTCTTACAAATTTCTCTTCATTGCAGAACCTAGTATGTGACAAAAAATTGGTGATAGACAGGAGTGTTGAGATTGCTTACATCCAAGCGATAAGGTCTGCTCAACACTTCATTTATATCGAGAATCAATATTTTATTGGTTCATCTTGTGCTTGGTAATCCAACAAAAGCATAGGTAAAAAAAAGGATTAGATATTTGCAGTGCAGCCTAATTTTTTTCGTGAATATATGTAGCCCAAAAATAAGTTATATAATAGCACAGATTATTTTCTTTGGATTAACAAGCAGCTTTTGAAGCCTTTATATATTTGACTTAAGATCATGTGTTTTGTTTCTCTTAGGTGCTAACAATGTTATCCCTATGGAACTTGCATTGAAGATTGTCAATAAAATAATGGCAAAAGAGAGATTCTCTGTCTACATTGTTATCCCTATGTGGCCAGAGGGGGAAACTACCTAGCTCTGTTCTAGAAATCCTTTACTGGCAGGTTAACTGAGTGTATTTATGCACATATTTTAATTTATAGCCAAGTAGAGTGACTTCTTTTCTACAATTTTATAGAGACAAACAATACAAATGATGTATGAAGTTGTGGCTCGGGAGCTTAAGTACTCTGAACTTGAAAATGTATATCCCACACATTACTTAAATTTTTATTGCCTTGGCAATCGAGAGGGATTTCATGAACAAGAACCTGGTGGATCAACCTCATCCCATGGAAATCTTGTAAGTATTCTCACTTGGATGTACTTGGTGGTCTTAAGTTATCTTTCTAACTTATTTCTGCTCACCCTTGGTTAGGTTATCATGATTGTCTGTCATAGAACATAAGGTCCTGTGTAAAGGGTATTAATTGATACTAAATTTTTGTCAGGGTTCATCTTCGGAAAGACTTGGACGATTTATGATATATGTACATTTGAAAGGGATGATAGTGGACGATGAGTATGTGATTCTTGGTTCTGCCAACATTAGCCAACGATCCATGGCTGGTTCAAGAGATACAGAGACTGCTATGGGTGCTTATCAGCCTCACTACACCTGGAACAAGAAGAAAACACATCCATGTGGCCAGGTTAGATCTGTTTCCTATTACATTGATCTCTTTCTTTCAATTTTCTTTGTTACTTAAATGAATGCATCTATCTCTATGGAAGGTATACAGTTACCGAATGTCGTTGTGGGCAGAACATATGGGGGTTGTTCAGAATTGCTTCAAAGATCCAGAGAACTTGGAATGTGTCAAGTATGTTAACGACATTGCAGAAAACAACTGGAAACGATACACAGCTGAGGAATTCACCCCATTGCAAGGTCACATCCTCAAGTATCCGGTAGAGATAGATATTGAGGGACGTGTAAATCCCTTGCCTGGATACGAATGTTTTCCAGATGTTGGCGGTCGGGTTGAAGGGGTTCTAACCGTAAAGCTACCTCGTAAATTGACTACTTGAAATTATTACACAACTATGTTCTTTCTTGGTTTCAAGAACAAATGTTTAATGGAAGACAATGCAGGATTGCCCATTTACTTATCTTGACTGTAAAGGAAGACAAAAATCTCAAGTTTTGGATAAAAACTCTAGGATTTACAGCTGGCCCAGAAATCTTACCAAGTCGGGGGCTATTTCTGGGAACCAGTTTTTTCTATCATACTTCATAAAAGCTAATTCTTGGACCTAGACGCGCCCAGTTTAGATCATTGGACAAAGTAGAGGTTCCAACACACTAGCACTTGTAAGTTCTAATGAAACACGCACTGTTGGCGGCAGTGCTGCGGGAGAACATCCCAGAATCCGACCAGGCCTTGCCATCTCTATACAGGCCTTTGAAACTGGTGCTGCTCCGGTCCTCCGGACTGGGCTCAAACCTGCCTTTGGATTGGGCTTGAGTCTTGACGTTAAATAAAATAAATATGGTTCATGAATAGATTTGATTCCTAAATAAGACTAGGGTCGAATTAACATATAATCGATTGGAAACATAAATAATTAATTTAAAACTTGAACTCTTGAATAATTCTCACATTGAAATAATTAAGTGAGTCAACTTGAGATTATATTGGACCATAAGCCCTATACTTAATAACAATAAATCTTATAGAATGGCTTAGCCCAAATAAATAATTAGGCACATAATAATCTATAAATATATATAAATGAGGCCGAGCGAGAGAGCATCATAAAACACACACCATAACAGATCTAATATATGTATTTCATACAGATGCTTAATTAACGAATAATAGGTTGTCGTCTGCTTACACTTGTGCTTAATTATGTTGAGTTTAAAATACCCTAACCCGACCACCTTCTTTATTTTTTATATATTATATGTTTATTTTAGAATTACTGAAAATTTCATTTGATTTTCCCCCCAAAATTTTCTAGAACAATTATTTCTAACTTTATAATTACCTCATCTAAATAAATTGTTTATATTAATTTGTCCTAATTAATGTGGCATATATATTGGGTAGGTTTTTCCATCTGTTGAGGACGTGGATGGAAACACTGTTTATTTCACGAATGGTCATATGAAAAGCTTCAGCGCCATTGTCTTCTCCACTCAATACAGAAGCCCTGTTTGTAGATGGCTCAAGGTACAAAATTTACTTATTTTTTTGCTGTTTTCCTAAATCATATTCCCTCCATGATAAAAACAATCACATTACTTTCTATAAAGATCGATTTCACATTACTTTCTATAAAAGATGGATTTATTGTTAGTTAGTTGAAATATTTTATTTTTTACTTTTCACTTAAAAAAAAAATTAAAACTTTTATATATTTTATATGCAAATACATGTATAATTGTCTCGTTTAGTCCTTATTTTTATATCGAGTGAATATTACATGGTTGCTCATTTTGTAGCTATTTTTATAGATTTGAAGCAATGTTTGTAAATTGTTTGACAATGTCCGTGTAATTCTTACACAACCTTAATATTTTGCCTATATCATATGTTATAAATATCCGATTAAGGATAATATCATAGTGTTAAAAAGCTAAGAAAAAGGCCCACAACTTAATTTAAAATACCCAAATCTCAATTCAGAATGAAAGACCTCCAAAAGTCATGATGAAGTTAATGCATATGAAGAATTCTATTCTATTTGGGAAAGGATTTGACATTTTTATGAGCTATCAACCTCTTACATATATATATATATATATATATATATATAATGCACAACTTTTTTGCCTAATATAACTTTTTAATTTTAGTGTTATTATTATTATTATTATATGTAAAATTACTTATTTAAAAGTTAAGGTTATTATTTATATTTTATCTATTAAGTTGTAGGCTTTACGGCCTATCTATGTTTTAAGATTACATAATTTGTTGATTTAAGTTCAAGAATGAATTCAGGAGAATTAAGTTTGAATAAATTTTAAGTTATAAGCCCATTCGGTGTTATGAAATTCAACAAGGTATTATGATATCTATAAGCTCAAACTTCTTATATTATTTAGCATATTTCATGCATCATCTCATTTATTTATCTACTTAAATCAAAGTAGGATTCGAGAAATTATGTCTTCAATTATATCACAGTCTCAATAAATTTTATGTTATGTTTGAACCCAAGTCTCATTTTTAATTGGTAAAGTCCATGTCATTCATGTCTATCGTTTGCATTTTAAAGCCCAATTGCATTTGAGCCCAAGATTCAAGCTCAATCTATTAACATGAAATTGGGCCTAAATATTTAGCCCAAAGTAGACATGGGCACGGTTCTCCAATTTCAAGTTCTAGTTCTAGAACCACCAATCCCCAAAATCGTGAAGGGTGGAACTGAAACTGAACCGGCATATAGACGATTTTGGTTTTGGTTTTGGTTTTTTGATAACTTTACTTCTTTTTTTTTTTTCATATTTTGGAGCCGCGGGAGTAGAACGAGCATATTGATGGTTTCGATTCCTGTTTTTGGTTCCTTCTGTACCTTTTGTTTTTTATATTTTAGACATGGAACCACCAGAGTATAACCGACAATTCGGAACCAAAATTGAAAGTGGAACTGATGGTTCAAAACCAAACTAGCTACCCTCGAACATGAACTTACCAGTTTTTTATTTCAGTTTAGATATTGGTTCGAAATTAAATCTATAATTCAACCAAACCACTAACTGCCGATTTCAATTCTGAACCAAAACTATGCCCATGTCTAGCCCAATGGTTATTTTCCAACTTCATTATTTTAAAAGTTTGAGTGCAAGTGTGTTTGTGTTCTTGATAGACTTGCAAGTAAGATATACAAGAATATGTTTTTTATAAGATTAAATATTTCTGTTTTCTAATATACTTAGAGTTGTAAATTATAAGATTAAATCTTTATGCTTGCTAATCGTTATCTAGTTAGAGTTGTAATATGAACCAAGAATATAAGATGCAATGCCAATAAATACGTGACCTCATAATTGAATAATTCCACGTGAAATCATAAGATATTTTATCTTTCTCCTCCTCTACAAGAAAATTTCATCCACCATGTTTTGGTTTCGTTAGTTAATCAAAACCTCTTTTCAAACCTTCTACTCAATCTCCAATACTCTTATTTTGAAAATTAAAAAATTCTATTTTTACATTTCCAAAAATTTATGAAACTTTATTGTATCATTCCTTCTCATTATTTTGAGTCAAATTAAACATTTCAAACCTATTGGAAACTTAGTTTATTTTATATGAATTTTCTATCACTTCAAATAGAAAATTTCTACATTTTTTATAGTTATCGGTCTCCAAATCTCTTTAATTTTTTTTATATGTTGTTCCTCTACATATGTTTTATCTTATATAAAATTTTCAAATCATTCCACGCTGTACATTTTATGTTACAATATTTTTCCCATGGCTGCAGAGAATTTTCAGTTTCACTTATTTGCAGTTCAAAAATGCAAAATTTATCGCAATTATTTTTAGAAAAATACAAATACCATACTCTCATATGAGTCTAGTATCTATAGTTTAAATTTAGAATTTTTCTTGTTATATTGTATATAATATTAAATATTCATTCACTACTATGAAGAAAATAAACATGTTGAAGAATTTTCTATTTACTTAGACATTCATCCTCAAACATTTAGAAAATCTTTACCAAGTTCTATACTTTAAAAACATCAGTTTAATACTCAATAATCTCCATCGATCCTTGTGGATACGACATTAGTCAACACTATTTATAACTATCTCGTACACTTGCGAGATAACATATATCTTTAGACAAACAATTATGTACTCATGGTGTATTTATGTGAAGTTAGAATATAAAATAAAATAGAAAGTACAATAGAGGATCTCACGTGATCCAAATGTAAAAAAGAGGTAAATTGCAATAAAGAAATCAAATCAATAAAAATGCCAAAACTATATCTCGTAAATGAAGACAACTCTCTAGTTTGAATTCAATGCTGCATAGCCGGTAAATGAAGACAAATCTCTTGTCCGAATTTAATGTCGGTATTATCTCTTGGCATCAAACCTCATAATGACATCCATTGTAATAGAAACCCTATTTGATGCTCTTTCATCTATAAATTCAAGAACCTCACCTTAGAGACAGTCACATTCAAGGACTTCAAGCCAAGAAACAAGAGAAAATATAGAGAAACAAGTGAGGGAAAGATAGAAAGAAAGAGAGAAAGAAAGAAAGAGAGAAAGAGAGTGAAATGGAGCACAAGAAAAGGGTTGCGATTGTTGGTGCAAGTCCAGCTGGTTTAGCAACCTCCCTTTGGAGGGAAAGGGCCTCGACAGATTAAAGCTCCAGTTAGCAAAGCAATTATACTAACTTCCCCACTTTCCATTCCCTCTCTCTGCACCAACTTATGTTCCGAAACATGGCTTTACCCATTACCTAGATGATCAAGCTTCCCATTTCCATGTCGTTGTTTTTTGCAACCATCGTGTTGTATCCGCCGTTTCAGTGATTGGGTCGTCTGCCTGAGAATGTGCGATCCAGGGCGACAGAGAAGTAGGTTGCCAAGTTTCTCATTTGTGAGATGGGGGAGAACAGTGAGGGCTACATCTATTCGATTCTAGGGTTAGTGTCCTTTGAACTAGAGGCCATGAATTCGAACAACTACAATAATGGGAAGAAATTTGAGAACAAGGATGTGCTCATCGTCGAAAGTGGAAATTCCGGCATGGAAAGCACTTTTGATCTGTCCACTTGGGGTGCGCACACTTCAATGGTTGTTGTAGCCTGGTGGGTAGCTCGTTTTTTTTTCATAAGTGTTTTCCATTTTTTCTTATTGTTTTTAGCTTTTCTTTTTTTAGCTTTAAAAAAAAGATTCGGGATTTTTTTGAAAAGTTTCAAGATATTTTAAGGTTTCAAGGTTCATCATTTTTTATTTCATTTTTTCAGTTTTTTATTTTTTAAATTTCTTAGATATTTATCTTTAAAATCTATGAGATGATTTAACCAAAAACCTACACAGATAAAAACAAGCCACCCACTAGGCTACAAACAACCATTGAAGTGTAAGCACCCTAGTTGGTCAGATCAAAAGTGATTTCCATGATGAAATTTCCACTTCCGACAACGAGCATGTCCTTCTTCTCAAATTTCTACCCGTTATTGTAGTGGTGAATGCATGACCTCTCCTTCAAAGGACTCTAGCCCTAGAATTGAAAGTATGCACCCCTCATTGTTCTCCCCCGTTGCAACAACCAAAAACTTGGCAACCCTCTTCTCTGTTGCCTCAGGTCGCACATTCTCAGCCACGACGATCCAATCACCATAAAAACGGCAGATATGACACGATGGTTGTAAAAAGTAGCAACACAGAAATGGGAAGCATAGTCATATAGGTCCTTGGTAAAGCCATGTTTGGGAATGTAAGTTGGCAGAATTGCTTTGCTAAGTGGCACTTTAATCTATCGTAGGCCCTTTTCCTTCCAAGAAAAGCTTTGCAGTCTTCTTTTTCCATGACAATAATTGGTATATTTTGCAAGTTTAGACATGCAGAGGTTGCTAAACTAGCTGGGCCTGCACCAGCACTCACAACCATTGTCTTGTGCTCCATTTCTCTCTCTCTCTCTCTCTCTCTCTCTCTCTCTCTCTCTCTCTCTCTCTCTCTCTCTCTCTCTCTCTCTCTCTCTCTCTCTCGCTCTTTTCTCTTGTTGCTTGGCTTGACATTCTTGAATGTGTGACCATCTCTATGGAGAGGTTCTTGAATTTATAGATGAAAGAGCATTAGAGATGGTTTCTATTACGTGCGATGAGGATGTCACTATGAGTTCTGATGCCAAGAGATAATATCAACATTAAATTCAAACTAGAGAGTTATCTTCATTTATCGACTATACAGCATTGAATTCAAACTAGAGAGTTGTCTTCATTTACTAGTTTATATAGTTTTGGCATCTTTATTAATTTAATTCATTATTGCAATTTACCTCTTATTGGTCACATGAGATTGTTTATTATATATTATATTTTATTCTATATTCTAACTTCACATATATACAGTTTGGAATGATTTGAAAAAATTATATAAGATACATATGTAGAGTAACAACATATAAAAAAATAAAGAGATATGGAAATCTATAACTGTATATTTTGAATTTTCAAGTCAGAAATGTAGAACTTTGTTAATCTCTATTTGAAGGGATAGAAAATTTATATAAAATAAACTAAGTTTCCTATAGGGCTGAAATATTTAATTAACTCAAAATAATGAGACGGAATGATATAATAAAATTTTATAAATTTTGGAAATGTAAAAATAGAATTTTTTTATTTTCAAAATAAGAGTACCGGAGGTTGAGTGGAAGGTTAAAAAAGAGTGTTTAGATGATTGTGACAGATCGACTGACGAACCCGAAATAGCGTGGATGAAATTTTCTAGTGGAGGAGGAGAAAACTATAATATCTTTGGATTTTATGCTGAGACATTCAATTATGAGGTCACCTATTTATTGGCATTGGATCTTATATTCTTGGTTGGGATTATAACTCTAACTAGATAAGGTTTGGGAAGCATAAATATTTAATCTTATCAATTACAGCCCTAAGTGGATTAGAAGACATAAAGATTTCATCTTATCAAAAAAACATATTCTTGTATATCTTATCATTTGTAAGTCTATCAAGAACACAAACACACTTGCACTGAAACTTTTAAAATAATGAAGTTGGAAAATAACTTTTGGGGTGAACATGGGCATAGTTTGGGTTCGAAATCAAAACTGACAGTCAAAGGTTTTGTTGAATTGTTGATCCAATTTCGAATCAGAATCAGGATCGAAACTAAAAACTAATCAGTTTGATTTAAATTCTAGGGTGGCTGGTTTTGATTCCAAACATCGGTACCACTTTCAGTTTTGGTTTTGAATAGCAAGTTCTACTCTAGCGGTTACAGGTCTAAAATATGAAAAACAAAAAGTAAAGAAACCAAAAACTAGAACCAAAACCGTCTATATGCCGGTTATACTCTAGTGGTTCCAGTCTATAATATGAAAAATAAAAATTAAAGGAACCCAAAATAAGAACGGAATCTATCTATATGTTGAATCAATTCCAGTTCCACCCTTCATGGTTTCAGGGATTGACGGTTTTGGAATTAGAACTTGAAACTTGAGAACCATGCCCACGTCTTCTTGGCACTCAAGATTTAGGCACAATTTCATATGCATATAGTGAGCTTAAATCTTTGGCTCAAATACAATTGAACTTTAAAATGCAAACAATAGAAATGAATGACATAGGTTAACCAATTAAATATGAGACTTGGGGCAGACATAATATAAAATTTATTGAGCCTGTGAAATAGTTCAAAACTTAATTTCTCGAATCATCATTTGACATAAATAAAAAATAAATGAGATGGTGCATGAAAAATGATAAATAATATAAGAAATTTGAGCTTATAGGTATCATAATACCTTGTTAGACTTCTTAGACATGGGTATGGTTCACAGAAAGGGCAAGTGGAGAGGATTCAGTCAGTGGTAGAGACTTTCTCTCTCTAGAGAGAAGCTCTTGCTTCTCTCTAGAATCCACCTATCACATTCCTCCTCCATAGCTTCGTCCATTTGGTCTACGCTTCATTTTTCTGAAGTTTTTAGAAGAACAGCATATTGATTCTATCAATTTTGCTGGGATTATCATTCCCTTTTCGGGATTTATCTAAAAAAAATCAAATCAAAGAAAAAAAAACACAAAAACACACGCACTTAGGGTGCAACAGATCACGTTCCTGGGCTTCTGGGAGATGTTCCTGTTTATGATCTGGGTGTTTACAGATCCGATTTATGGATTATGTTATGGTTGGTCAAGATTAATTTCTCTTCCTTTGGCCTTCACAATTGTGTGATGTGTTTTGGATGTTATATGTAAGAATCGACCACCTCATTCATGCTGGGAGTTGTGTTCGTCACCGAGAAGGTTTCTGACATGGACGGATTGTGATTTTGATTGTGAGTGAGTTGACTCGTGCGGCGATCCGTTTTACCTAGGGTTTCACTGAGTCCCAACTGAGTCATAATCTGACTCAGCCCTAACTCAGCCCTATGCCCACCTGTGTCAAATCGCATGCATCGTCCCCCCATTGGGGGTACATCGTCCGGCCTTGCAGTCCCAGGTGAGGATTTATTGATATCCACCATTCCTGCTGCTACAATTTTGCGGTAGTTGCAATTTTGCTGCTGAAACTTGATATGTCTCCTGCTGCCGAAGCCTACTTCCCTACTGTGGATGATTCCTGCTGACTTCACGGTTACCTGTAGTTGCTGCTTTTTTTGCTGTCTTTTGCTGTGGTGACTTTGTTGTTGGGCATTTCTGCTGTGTTGTGTGGTTGTGCTACTCAGCTGTGTCGCGGGCAGCCTATTACCTGAGTGTGGTTGCTGTTGATGGCTGCTGAAACCTGCTGTACCTGCTGCCGATAGCTGCTGCTTACTGGTTGCTGCTGTCCTGTTGCTATTTATCTGGCTGCTGATACTTCTTTCCTGATGTTGTGACCTGCTTTGTCGCCTGCTGAAGGAGAGTGCTGCTGCAGACTTGTTGCTGCAGCGTTGGTGCAGGGGCTGCCGTTGCTGCTGATGTCTGATTCGTAGCACTTGTTCTTTCCCTGCAACCTTGTTGAATTCTACTATTGCTGCTACCTACTGAGTACTGTAGCAGCAGCCCCGTTAATATTGCTGCTGCTGTCCGGTTACTGTTCATGTGCTCTTTTTGCTGCTGCCGGTCCGTTTGTTGGTCCTGCTGATTTCTCCTGATGGCCACTTGTTGGTGCTAAATGGATTGCCGGTTTCTATGCTGGTTTGAGATTGTTGCTTGCTGGTGTTGGATTACACATTGGAATGCTGATATCAGTTTTTTTGAAGACACAGTTGGGGCCTGATAACTACTACTTGGAGGCTGTTTTGCTCCTGCATTCGAGCTTTCTAGTTTGTTGTGTTAACCTTTGTGTTGGTGGTTTTTATGCCACTTTTTTACAATTTTTTAGGGTGCTTGTTCCCGTCCTCGTGCTGGGCTTCAGGACTAGTTTTTTATTTCTTCGGGTATGCCCGAGTATTGGTGTACTACAAACTTTTTTTCTTTTATTTAATTTCTGCGGTTTCAATCAAAAAAATGGGCTTATATTCGAGATTTAATTCTCCCAAATCCATTCTTGTACTTGAATCAACAGATTGAGTTATCTTAAAACATAATTAGGCCATAAAAGTGTACATCTTAATAAATAAAATATAAATAATAATTTTAACCTTTAAAAAAGTAATTTTACAAATTATAATAATATTAACACTAAAATTTAAAAAAAAAAATATTAGGCGAAAAATGTTGTGCAATATATATAAATATAGGTAAGAGGTTTATAGCTTATCAAGAATGGAAAATCCTTTCCCGAATAGAAAAGGATTCTTCATATGCGTTAACATCATCATGATCTTTGGAAGTCTTTCCATCCGAATTGAGATTTGGGTATTTGAAATAAAGTTGTAGCCCTTTTTCTTAGCTTTCCAACACTATAATATTAACCTTAATCAGATATTTATAACACACAATAGAGACAAAATACTGAAGTTGAGTCAGGATTACACGAACAGAGTCAAACACTTTACAAACACTGCTTCAAATCCGTAAAATTTTGTATAAAATGAGCAACCATGTAATATCCACTCGATATAAAAAATAAGGACTAAAAAAGACAATTATGCATGTATTTTCACCTAAAATGTATCTCAAATCAACCAAAAATGTATGTGTAAACCCTGTTTATCAACACACCTTGTCGTATCAAGAATGGTCTTATCTTCCTCTCAACCACCCATTTTGTTGTGGTGATCTATGAACCTTTAAGGGACGACGAATTCCATGAGCTCACATCTTAAGGCCTTGATTTCATTGTCACTCTCGTTCTCTACAAATGTCTTGAAACTTTTGGAAGTAGTGAAGCTTCTGATTTTTGCTTTAGAAAATTAACCATAAGTCTTTCTTCTAAAATCATCAATAAATAGTATGAAATATTTACTCTTACCAAATGATGTTGGATTAATTGGTCCGCACACATCGTATGCACAAATTCAAGTGGCTTGGTTGCTATTGATGTTGCCTGTTTCGAAATCTCTTCATGGCATGTTTACCCAGCAAACATGTTATGCATAACTGATTTGGATGGAGGACAAAGGGCATCTCATGTGCCATCTCCATGCATCATTTTGCACTTAGCTTTCAAACATTTCATTTCAAATGTTTTGATGTTCAACTTGAACATCCTATTCTTTGACACAATCACATTTGCCAGTAAATTAGCATTCTAATCTCTAAGCCAAGGAAATTTATCTTTCATCAAAATTTCAGATCCATTTTCAAGAAATTGGTCGAGACTAAGAATATTACTTTTTTGATTTAGGCACATAATATAAATTAGATATGAATTTATGACCGTCATCTTTTGAAGAGATAAGAATCACACATTTTCTTTAAATGTGGGTTTTTGAAGAGTCTCCAAAAGAGACAATACATTTCACCTTATTATTGAGATCTGTAGCCTCAACTCTAGAATCGGTTTCTACATCCTTCTTTGTACTCATTTACAATGTTATTTTGTTTATTAATAAATTATGACCGAACTCTATTACAAAGAAAAAACAACTTTTAGTACTGACAATATAACAACTTAAGTGCTAATAAGCACGACTAACATAGACCAAGCAAACAAGTAAATATTAAAGTCCAAAGATGCTTGCACTTAAAATGACACAAACAATTTAACATAATGGAACTTGAGAGCTGAGGTATTTGGTCGATATGTTCCTTGATATTCTAGCTTGGGCGTTTAAAAAGGGCAATCAAACGCACCCTAAATGTGATGGTTTAAAATCACATTTTTGTCTTTTGTCATGGCTTTGGCATCCTTGAAAATTTCAAACAATCCAGGCCTAGAAAACTCGGCACAACAAGGCCCGGTATTACCTTTCGAATGGTCTGGATATTTTTTTACCGGCATTCCATCTCCACCAAAAAGCCCTTCATCGTCCTACATAGATATATATACACAATTAGGAAAATGTGTAAAATAACGATTTTAATTTTTTTTTTAAAACTTTTTTGAAGTCAAAAGTAAAAAATAAAATGTTTTGACTAACTAATAGTACATCCATCTTTTATAGAAATTAATGCAATTTTTTTTTCTTTAGCATGGAGGGAATGTGATTTAGGAAAGCAAAAATAATAAGCAGACTTTGTACCTTGTGCCATCTTCAGACTGTCCTTCTATAACCAGTGGCGATGACAATGGCCCTAAAGCTTTTTATGCGACTTTTCGTGAAATAAACTGTGCCTCCATCTACCCTTTCAATTATATTGGGTAAATTTTTCCATCTATGCAACAGTAAGGGCAGACTTGCCAGCGGAGGATTCAAGTCGATTAAAGGCTGTTGCGGCATGCTGATTAGTGACCAGGAAGTCATTCAGATTTAAGCACTGGAAACAGTTACCTACTTCATGCACGGGTTTGCTGCATATCAAGCAGATTGGACGGGGATGATCAATAGTCGTAGAACTAGCAGCAGAGTGTTCTGACGATGATCGTGAGTTAGATGGGCCGCCACTACCGCGACTGCGATGACCATGAGAAGTAGCAACATTTGCAGAGGGAGGTATTAAATCAGACAGCAGGCATGAATCCTCCTCGAGTCGTTGTTCTTCGTGAAGTAGAAATCCTAGAAGTTCATCAAAAGATATGGGTTCCTTGCTAATGGCGAACACTGAATGAGGCTTATTGAGATCCGAGTCCAAACACAATATGGGAGACGAGATTATCGTTAGAGACAACACATAAACACTCTGCAAGTTCGACAGCAAGAGCATGTCGCTTTGTACATAATCAAGGACCGACATGGAGCCCTTGGAAAGAGTTTGACGTTGGTATCGAAGGTGCATCTGACGAGCACTGGATTGCAAGTAAAACATTCGCGCGAGAATAGACCAGACCTCGACGGCAGTAGTGGCCGAAGCAACCTTTCCAAAAAGGGGCGTAGTAAGCATGGAACGAATCCAAAGGAGGACCAATAGATCCTTCCGAACCCACGCCTGATAAGCGGGATTAGAGACCAAGGAATGGGTTGGCCGAGAGTTAGTATCATCATCGGTGGAAGACGAGGCAGGAGCAGGTATCATCGTCGTAGGAGGGGATACTAGATTCAAGAACGAGTCAAAATTGAAAGCCTCAAAAGTGCTCCACCAAAGCGAATAATTTCCACGATCAAGTCAGATCGCAATGTTTGGTAAGTGAAAATTTAGAGCATTGCCTTCAGATGAAGTGGCAGAAAACAAAAGTTGGGTGGGAGAGGTGGAATTGGTAGCCATTCCTAATCATGATTTGATCGAAGGTTAGGCTGATACCGTGTAAATACATAAATTATATATGATGAAACCTGTTTCTTTCTCTTCTCATTCATGTGTATGAGTAGAATACATAAGCTTTAATTTTGGCTAGAATCGTTGTGCAGAATTGCTATGATTAAGGCTATAATTCCTATATATATTGGCTATAATTCATAAATATGCATAATATCATCTAAACTAGAATAGAAAACCAGATAATTACAGAATTAAAGAATAAATAATACACATTTATTTACAGCTGATATGACAAAAAGTAAAGTTAATGCACTTTTGCAGTGGGAACTGTGTCATGGCAGTGTAGACTATAGAAGGTGTTGCCTTATCAACAACTGAGGTAGATATATAGCAGCAACTGAAGCGGGAAAAGAGATTCTTTGGTTAAAGAGATTTCTCTACGAGTTGGGTTGAAAACAAGATGGATATGTAGTTTACTGTGACAGTGAGAGTGCTCTGGATTTGAGGAAGAATGCGACATATCATTGCCGTACCAAAAGATTCTTAGTTTTGGATAAACACCAAAAGTTTCGAGTGAACAATACCTCAAGTGTATTCTAGTGTTGTGGTGATAACAATATCTCCAGTAATTGATTATTTTGCTAGATAAATTGGTATTTTTATGAATTGATATATATTAGGTTAGATCGGAACTTGATAAATTTTGTAATTACTATATGATATAGTGAATTTGTTATGTGATTGACCCGTGTTTTTTCCCTTTATACTAAAAGATTTTCCATATAAATTTGGCATTTTTTATTTATTTCGTTGTCTACCTGTAATTATTTTTTGTTTGTTTAACTTAATATTATTTGCCTGAATTCCCAATAGATTGATGGTTTCTGGTTTGAAAATAGCTGTTGGTTTCCTTGCAAGGAATTTTTCCAAAATCAATCTTTCTAAGATTCTTTAAACCTTGATTTGGGTGAATAATCTCATATTTTGATTGAGGATAAGAGAAGGATTTTTAAATTTCTTTTATTTAATTGTTCATGTTTTGTCATAAAACATTTTTAAATTTTATTTTATTTTGATTGTCCTTGTTTTTGCATAAACCATTCTATTAAGCAACAATGCAAAGTGCATTCAAGCATTGAACTTTATTTTCATTAAGTATTAGAAGAACAACGGTACTTTGTAAGTTACATGTTATTTCTTTATATGGAGTAGTCTTCATAGGTTCTTCCTTCTCTACGGCGCAGTATAATCTGTATTGTAGAAATCAATGGGAAAAAAACATTAGTATGAAAGGTATATATTAAATTGGAAATAGAATTCTTGTACTCACAAATATTTTACTAAGATCATACCACTGGGAATCGGATTACGACAATACTTAGCAGCATCCACAACTTTGATGCCCCTAAATATGAGCTCCTTTCGTGACACGAACATCTTACAAAACAATAACTTATCAGCTTTGTAAATACAGGATGGATACTGTGAATATAAATTCCACAATGTGCGATCATATTGGTAATGTCCCAACAACGTTGCTCAAGCCTAAGTCGATTTTCATAGTTATAATCAAGATCGCTAAAGTGATATAATACGCACGAGATGTGACCATCTCTGCTATTGGAATGATAACTGAAAAAGACTAGGTTGGATTGTGTCTCATATAAAAATGGCTAATTTGGTTGATAAGTACAAATATATATTTATTTGTAATTGAATTTTAGTAAAACTAGATGAATGTTCATGCGATGCACAGAATATAATATATTTTATTATAATAATATATGATGTGATATATTAATAAATGTATAAGTAACACATTACAAGAAAAAATTAGTTATATGACATTTTAAAGTGTTTAAAGAGGATACATAGTGACATCTTATCTATGCCTACATTGATTTGCGTGTGGTGCATTTCAGTGTGGGGAACAGATTAATTAGTCATTAAAAGACGCCTCAAAATGTCAAAATAGGTAGTTAAATTATTACAAATTATACACAATAAGCCACTAACGAGCGTCTCAATTTATTTTTAGGTTTAATCAAGTATCGATATATAATCTATTAAAACATTTTTCATTGTATACTATACCTATTATGACATTTCATATTTCGAAATCAATGAATACTTTTTGCCCTGATAGTTTCACAAGTCATTCTTTACTTGTGAAAATTTATCCTTGGTGTTACTTTTATTTTCCACTGTTGTTTTTCATTGGTATTGTACTTTCAGTTGTATAAGAAATATATGAAACAAAGCATACTGTAGAACAAAGGCATTGGAGAAAGAAATTTTGAACCAAAGAACTCAAGAAACCAATATTAACCCTTTGTTCAGTATTCGGTTGTCCTCTGTGTGGTTGGCCCCATTTGCTTCATGTTGTCAATTGGGGGTTTGGTTTGGCACAACTCCATTGAATACTCGTCAACCCACTTGAATTCTAGTTGATATATCTATTAAATAACCAATGAAGAAATTATTAAATATAAACATAAGATATTATATAATGTATAGTCTCAATATATAATCTTACTAGGAGGTTGTTGGATTGGTTCATCTAAAAGGAAAAAAATTATTTGCTTGCGGTTTTGAGGTTTAAAAACATACCTAAAAAATAAAAAATTATAGAAAATATTAAATTTGAAAATCAAAATGTGAAAACATACCTTCCCAATATATTTTTTCTTTAATAAATATTCTAAATGTACTATTATGATAGAGATTATAAAGGTCCTCGTGCAATTGAGTATATATATATATATAGCATAAGCATTACATTATTAGAAACTCATGTATTTTCTCATCTAAAATTCTTATTAATTTTGGGATTACATATTGGTATACTATAATTGCCCATTATAATTAATTAGATGATTTTAACGAGACCTGTTTTGTGAAAATTTTGGTTTATCACAGATTGATTATTCAGAATCATTAATGCATAAATAAGTCAAACTTGCATCCATTTTTTATTAATTGCAAATTTTCACTTAATTGCCGTTCATCCCATATTTTCAATTTTATATATATTAATTAATTGATAAAGTCACAGTTACATTCTAGTTTTTTAGAATATATGTGGGTAAGACTTGTAATCTTACTCTTAAACAAATTTTGAAAATTTGTAACTTTTTTAAACTTATTTTCCATGCTGATTTTTCTATTATAATAATTTATAATAAAATTTCTAATAAAAGCTATAAAATTTGAATGTCATACTAGATGTTATCATTTTTTTATAATTAGATTTATAAATAAATTGTATATATTAATAGTTGAGGGACGTTACAAACTAATTTGGCAAACAAAATTTATTTTGGGAAAATAAAATTGAACTTTACAGACATAAATTTATTTGAAACCCTTATTAATTTAATAAGTAGGCATATTAGGAATATATATGTATTTAATTAAGAGGTCAAAATTTCCTTCTATGAGTTCTTATTAAATTATAAGTCAATCTTGACAACATCTAATTGGACTATTTTCTATAATTATTTTTTTTATTTTAAATAAAAATCTTAAATAATGTGATAATTGATTGAAAATTAGTAATAACTTTATTTGCATTTAATCATATATGATTTTCACTTAATTAAAAAGTCAAACTTGCCTTAGGTTCTTTTCATAAAAAATATCCAATTAATGTCTAACAAATTTAAAATAAATATTTTTATTGACTAGGTAAATGTTCATTAATTTGATTGCATGTAGTATTAAGATTTTTTTAATTTAACATTTTAGACCATATTTTTTAATAAAGTCTTAAAAATATGCGGGTGAAAATATTTAAATATATATTTTTTTTAATTAGGATTATAATTACTATTTATTAGCAGGCTAATATTTTTATTAGTATTTATGTTATATATTTAGAAACATGTATTATATGTTATAATACATATATATATATATATCTTATAAGTATTATATTAACAGTTACATATATAGACATTATTATTATATGAAAATTACAAAACTACATCATTAAGCAACCGTTATATTAGTATTATATATGTGTGCATTTATGTATTATTATTATTTGTAAATACTCATATTACTGTTAGTAAATTAGATATTATGATAATTTTATATAATTGCTCATATTTATTTTTGTAAAGTCAAATATATATGCATAAATCACATTAATTCAATATATAATTAAGAGTCTCACTACCTTTTATGTATTTTTTTTCTTTATTATGTCTATAAGTTTCATTCGCCGAAAGGTTAAAAAAAAATCTTATTCAAATGATAATTCAATGTGTTAAATCCCTAATTTTTAAGATTATGATATGTCCCCTCCACTATTTATTTATTAGGAATGTTATGAATATAGATGTATTTAATTATTAAGTTAGACTTTCCTTTTATGTATTTTTATATAAATCTCAGATTATTCTGTCATGTCATCCTATTCCTAATAAATTTTTGAAATTTTTTCATTTTACTCATCTCCCTAAGAGTAGATAGCTTTCATAATTTTTCTACTAACTTTGTTTTTGTTTATTGTTATGAATTATCATATTAAACAAGGACTATCATCATACGAAGGTAGGATTTCTTGAATATTATTTTCTCATTTTTTTCTTTCAGGAATTTTTTTATCTATCTTTATTATCAACATTTGAATGTATTTTTATATTTTCATTCATTTTAAGTTCATGAATCTCTAATTATTCTTTCATATCATCTTATTCTTTAGAAATTTTCTTATTTTTTTCATTTAGATCATCTCCCTAAGAGCAGACAATCTTCATAATTTTGCCACTACGAGCAGGTAATCTTCATAATTTTGCCACTAACTTTATTTTGTTTATCGTTTTTTTAAATCATGAATTTTTAATGTCTTTGTGTGAAGCAAATCTCATTCACACTTGAAGGTTTGTTTATACTCTAAAATAAATTTACAGTTTATGATAATATTTTGTGGATATATATTCTACAAAAAAAAATTTCAGTTTAATATGTTTAGAACCCGCTATTGTTTTATTCTTTATTATGTAAATTATAATTTAATTTTTGTACTTCTTAAATGTATCAAATTATTGTTATTGTTACTTCTACTTATAGATGTTTATTAACAAAAGATTATTGTTAATTAAATGTATTAATTTTATTTAGTATTAGATTAATAAAAAATAAAAATTACTATCCATAGTAATAATATATATATATATATATATATATTAATCTAAATAAATGAATGCAGTTAATTTTGTTAAATTTATTAATTTATTAAAGATGTTGATTATATATATATATATATATTAATAATTTATTATTATACTATTACTTTTAAATTTAGTTGGATTAATAAAAAATTACTATCTCTATTCATAATTACTAATCCAATTACTATATTGCAAAGAAAAGTAATTATTAAATCTATATATTAAGCAAAATAAAATAATACAATTAATTATGTTAAATGTAACAATTTATTAGAGGTATGGATTCTTTATTTTATTATTTATATAATTTAACATCTTTATTTCTTTTTGGATAACAGTTAATTAAATTTATCAATTGATATTTTTTAAACTTCTATCTTTTAATTAAAATTAAATAAATTATATTACTAAGTAAATAAGTATATAAAAAACTTAGAAACTATTCTAAATCAAACATCTACAGCTATCCTATTATTTATTAATTACATGATGTTATAATTTTTAATGTTTGCTTGTATCTTAAGAGCATTTGCTTCATATTCAACACATCACTTCATATTTAAAAAAACTAAAGTTATTTTTTAATATTTAAATAAAATTGTAGATGTTAATTCCTTCATCTAAATTTTTATATCAAGCTTGGGTTCACCATTTTGAAATCATATTTATGTATCGATCGAGCGCAAAGGATATAGTAATGTAAATTCATATTAAATTTGAATTCAATTATTATACTTAACTGTTTATGGTAATATAGTGAGAAAATTTGAGATATTTATCCATCAATAATAATAACAATATACACATATTACGAAATCTTTATCAAATCTGGAAATATATATAGGAATCCATAAACATAGACTTCAAATCTTTTTCATTTTTTGGTAATCTACATAATTTTCGGCAATTTATTGTATATGAAATTTATATTTCAAATCTTCAATTTATTTTGTGATTATCTACATCTACATCTATCTACAACTACATCTACATCTATCTACAGCTATATCTACATAATAATAATAATAATAATAATAATAATAACAACAACAACAACAACAACAACAACAACAACATAACGTAACTAATTTTTATGTGCACAAGATCTAATTCTCATCATTCACACTTGAAGGTATGTCTATGTTCTAAATTTTCAGTTTAATACGTTTAGAACTCACTATTGTTTTATTCTTATTCCATACGTTACATCTTTTTTTTTTTTTTTACTTTTTAAATGTATCAAACTACTATTATTGTTACTTTTACTTTTAGATTTACATTAAAAAAGGTTATTGTTAATTAAATGTATTAATTTAATTTAGTTTTAGATTAATAAAAAATAAAAAAATTACTATCCATAGTAATAATTATTAATTCAATTACTAAAATGGATTCAAAAAGTAAACTAATAAATATATATATATATATATATATATATTAATCTAAATAAATGAATATAGTTAATTATGTTAAATGTATTAATTTATTAAAGCTATTGATTCTTTATATGTATATACAATATATATATATATATTAACAATTTATTGTTATATTATTACTTTTAAATTTAGATGGATATACATAAAGATTATTGTTAATTAAATGTATTAATTTAATTTGGTTTGGATTAATAAAAAATTACTATCTCTATTTATAATTACCAATCCATTTACTATATTGCAAAGAAAGTAATTAAATCTATATATTCAGCTAAATAAAAAATACAGTTAATTATGTTAAATGCAATAATTTATTAAAGTATTGATTCTTTATTTTATTCTTTATATAAGTTTAACATCTTTATTTATTTATTTTAGGATAATACTTAATTAAATTTATTAATGGATATTTTTATAATTCTATCTTTTAAATAAAATTAAATAAATTATATTACTAACTAAACAATTACATATAAAATGTAGAAATAATTCTAAATCTAACATGCACAGCTAATCTATTATTTACTAATTATATGATGTTATAATTTTTAACATTTGCATGTATCTTATAGTTTGCATACATTAAAGTTAATTTTAATATATGGACATATATTTTTTAATTAGGATTATGATTATTATTGTACAAACTTACTACTAATCTCTAAGTATAATTAGGATTATATTATAATGAGTAATTAGGATTATGATTATATTACTAATCTATAATTCAAAATTCACGTATTAGGCCTTTTGAATTTTAAAAACAATGTATAGTTGTTATGTTAATGTATTATTATTTATAATTATATTTTAATAATAGTTAGTTAGGTCATAATTATATTACTAATTTATGTTACATTAACATAGTAAGTATAATTAATATGATAATTTAAGTTTATTTAAATTTATATTATAATAAATACATTTCAATAGTTAATTTGGTCAAGTCAAACTGTCAATATATTAAATAAAAGTAATACATCTAACAAATATTTTGGTAATATTATTATTTTTGGGGAGTAACAATTCAACATTGGGAAAGTAAATAAATATTTTTAGAGCTTTTTATTTGTAAGAATAAATTGAAACAATTATAAATATAATTATCAATAATAAGCACACTACATACAATTTTGTTTTCTTAATCGGTTTCATCTCCTAAAGATTTTCTCTCCTAAAGAAAATTTATTATAAGTCAGAGTTATATGCTTTTAATATTTTCATAAAAAAATTTGTATATTACGTAGGGTTCTAGATTTTGTATTTATTGATTCATACTCATTTTTTAGAATTCTTAAAAAATCAGATGTTTAAAGGTATTTAATTATTTATTTAAGCATGTAGTTTGTATTTTTAAAAGTATTTAGTCGTGATTCAAATTATTTAATTTATTTGTTTGTTGTGTAATATGTTTTTTCAATATTTGGGCCACAACATTGTACGTACAATTTATGTTTTATTTTTATTTTTTATTTTTTATTTATTGATTCATATTAATTTATTTTTTTCTTTTATTTTTATTTTATTATTTATGTATGTAATTTATATTTTTCTAAATAATTAGTAGTGATTCAAATTATTTAATTTATTTGATTATTGCGTAATATGTTTCTTCAACGTTTGGACATTAACACTATACATGTAATTGCGTTTTATTTGTATTTTGTATTTTGTAATTTTTTATTCATATTTATTTGAATCTTTATTTTTTTTGGTTCTACTTAGCATTCTTGAAAAAATCTATATCTTTAAAAGTATGTCATCTTTTATTTTTATTTTTTGTTCATTATTTATGCATGTAATTCCCCTCTGCCTCGTAGCCTCAAGGAAAGAGAACTTGGGGCCAATAGAAATCAAAATCAGTAGTGAAACTCGATCCTAGAGCGATCACGCTACACCTACAAGCAGTATCGGGAAAGCTGCCTCTAGTAAAGAACTAAAGAAAATAGATAAATGGGAGATAGAAAAATAGAAGAGAAAGAAACTAATTATAGAAATATCTCTCAAGGGTTTACTAATTATTTGACTGTTGGCGGTTGAATGACGAGCTGTATGAGGTAAAAATCTCATGTACGATTCTGTAGAGTGGCAGTAAGGGTGACTTATCTGTCAACTTTTCCACTATCACCCCTAAAAAACCAAACTCTGCCTTACGTAAAGTTGCCAGAGTACGATTAACCTCTGGATTTGAAATCACTGCTTATATACCCGGTATTGGCCATAATTTGCACTTTTCAAAATAATTAGTATTGACTCAAATAATTTATTTATTTGTATACATAAATATATATACAAATTATTTGGCATATTATACATACTTGTAAATGAATATGCATGATGAACATATTTATTTATAATCTTGAATGAAAAATTATTTTTATCTTTATTAAAGTCAATCAAAACGACAATAATTAATTGCATAGTAACAACATATTATTGATTAAAAACATAAGATATTAATCAATCAAAGTATCTTGACATTCTTCTTGCTATAATAAAAACATAATTAATACATATTAAAAAATATGAAGATCTAAAAATCAAAGTTCTTAAATTTTATGTTGGTTATTTTATCATTTCATGTTTTATAAATTAAAATATTAAATTTGAATTTTTAGGAAATCTTCCGAATTTATTGTATAATTATCATCTAGACAGATTTATATTGTGAATTAAATATGAAATATTATTTTGATAAATAAAAATTAGTTTCAGAAATTTAGGAGTTTTTCTATATATATGTAATTTTAAGAATATATTTTTACAAATTTTATGAATTTAAGTAATTCCAGTGTATCAAATTTATGTATTTATCTAAATTTTATATATTTTTACATATCTTTAAAAGTGAATTGAAATGAAAATATGTTATAAATGATACGAATTGGTGATTTCATATTTTTCTTCTTTACAGAGGTAATTATAAATTATTTTAAATTTTGATCTATTTTTAAAATAGCATACTAAATTCTTTGAATATATACATATATATATATATATATGAATATTTCTTTGATTATATTTTATCATATTAAAAAGTATAAATTAATAAGTTTATTTAATCATAAATAAATATAATAATATTTTAATATAAATATATTATTAATATTTTAAAATTTTAAAAATTATTATATATTATTAAATTATTATTTTTAATTATTTGTATATTACAAACCGTGTAACATACGGGTGCAGTACTAGTATAAGTTAAAGTCAATAAGATAATGCAAGTAAATCCAACTAGCATTTTCATGTCTCATGTCACCTGATGTTTTCAATCAAACTTTAGCAATTATTTTATCCTTTAGAAACCTTATAAATAAAATACATGCCTCACTAACACAAGTAATTAACTCTCAAAATCATGAAGTTTCCTAGCATTCTAACTATTGCATACAATCTTCTTCTCATGTTTTCAAGTTCATGGAAGAAATCTCTTTGAAAAAGAATATGGGGTAAATTCGAATTTGAATTTCAACAAAAAGGGTGTTCAATAAAAATTATAAACTTAGATTTTAAAATACGAAATTGAGATTGTGTTGTACTCACTTGCTGATGGAAGAAGCCTCTTTGGAGATGAATTTCAGGTTAGTTTTGATTTGAGCTTTATATGCAACGTTAGAACTAAGAGAATCTTGGAAATAGACGTGAGATTGGTAACCGTCAAAATAGATGAAATAGATTACTCCAAAAGGGGTTTTAACCAGAAATTGAAATTCTTCAACTCAATTTTTTTTTTCTTTTGGATATTGGAAAATCCATTTATAATATTTATATCAATATGCCATCTTGATTTCAAAATAATCAATGCATTATCATTAAAAAAAAATAATATTTATTTTGAAAATCTTCTTTATATACTAAAATTGTAATTCTTTGTTGCTCAATCTTGTGTGTGTGAAGAACTTTATCAATTACTTTCGTAAATCAATATAATATACCATTGCAAGGTCGGGTATTCTACTCAAGGAATTTCTTTGGACTACTGAACGTAGTAAATTTTATTTCTTTAAAATTCATTCTTCAATGTATAGAAATAAAAACATATAAAAAAAAGATAATTATTGGCATAAATACTACTACTATAAACAATTTTAAAAAGTGCAAGAAGTATGGAACGTTGTAATGGTGGCGACAAATTAGTTTTAAATGGAATTAATGTAAGAATTCCAATAGAAGATTTAGGAAGTCTTATCTGGAATGAACTTTAATAAATTAGAAATGCTCTTATGCATGCAGGGAATAATTTATTTAACTTAAAATAAGAATTAATATATTTATATAGTTAAAATATAATAAAATATTAAATCAATACATAATAACTGATGAAAATTTATATGTATTAATAACATTAGAATAGCGTATGAGCAAGTTATGAAGTATTTATAAGGTGAAGCTATTCTGACCCCTAAATACTCTAAGGGCTAGTTTGGGAGGCCTTATAAGACTATATGATGTCATTTAAACAACTTTATATAATATTTGGTAGCTGATATGATAATATTCCTAACTCATATTATGGAGCAGCCCTTTCAAAATATAGTTACTATGCATCCAATCTGTTTGTCAAAATTGGTGTGATAAATAATAGTTTATGTAACCTTATTTTACAAAGCATCTTCGTTTTATTTGTTATCACATATAAACAATGAAGTATGCATAGTTATGTAAAATGGTGTGCATGGACAACGATATATTTTCCTAAGTTTTAAATTATAAAATATATTGATTAATTACATTTAAATTTTTTTAAAATTATTAAGAACTTTATTAAAAATTGTTTAATTGATTTTTTTTTTTTTTTTTGCAACTCAAAATCATTCAAATAATACAATTATTCACAATAAATATGAAATATAATTCAAATAATCAACTAACAAAAATTGTACTTTTTGAATTTAATCACATTGTAATATATGTAATGTAGGTGTTTAGTTAAAGATCTTGAAAAGATAATTATTTTTAATGTGTTAAACTTAAAAATAAATTGCATGGACCTAATAATTACAAGATATATGACATACTAAAATCTTAATGTGTTTATTTTTTTTCTTAATCATAAAATCACGTAAATCTACTAGCTAAGTGTTGTGAGATTTTGCTTCAATTTTGATTCGCAAGTGCATGTAGTCACACAAGTAATATAATGATAAGTAAATTGTATTCATAGAAATTGAATTTAAAATATATTGCAAATATCAATCACTAAACAATTTAGTAAAGAAAAAGAGTAATAAATCGACTGGATGTTCGGTTCTATCACTACAACTCAACAAAGAAATAAAGAAATATTTCCAGCAATTAAATGTTCAATTCACAAGCTAACGACAACAAGAAAATTCACAAAATGGAGATGTAGACTTGAATTACTAATTTTTTTTAAGTCGGTTTTTATTGATTGATGTTCATCGGTATTGTTTTAAGTGAAACGTCTCAATGTTAACAAGAATTTCCTCTCGGTACATAGAATTTTTCCAAATGATATGCTACACATTCCTTTCTCTAATCAAACATATTTCTATGCCCACTAAAAATTGGAACATCGATACATACTTTAATTCTTTTAGTTATGCAAGGCGAACAATATATTTTTATACCACCCGTTATTACAACCTAAAATTGGATATAATTTCCACTGGACCTAATCTTCCTAGAATCAAATCTAGTTTATCAATTCATTATTGCTGGCCAAGCAATAACAAATATTAACAATAGGCACACTTGAATGAACAATAGCACGAATCACTCAACAATGTATAAAAATATCAATAAAACAATTCAAAGTTCATTAGCAATTCAAGTCTTTTACAAGTTTAGCACATGACTAACTTAGAAAATACAATCCAAATGTTTAAATCATCATCCATAGTGATTGAAAAATAATTCTCAAAACAGGGGATAAAAGTTTGAAAAGAAGAGAAAAATGAGTTGAAGTGATGATGCTGATTTTCGTGTATCCTCCTCCTTTTTTGATGTTGATTTCTTCTTTTCCCTCTGATTTCATGCTGAAACCCTGATGTGAATGATGGTCTTCGTTCTCAATGTCAAGCGGCTTTTCCTTCTCCTGCTGTGCTCCGCAGCCCATTAGTTACGATGTCAATCTGGCTCAAATTATTTTCCTGCTGATACAGTCATTCATTTAAGTTTAAAGCTGGCCCACACCAACTAGGCAGTAAATAAATTACACAGCAATTTTGGATCGAATTTCCTGGGTAAAAAATTGACCTTCAGTGTTGCTGCAGCACTGCTCCCATCAACTGAGAACTTTCTCAACCAATCTGCACTCCTTAGCTTCCAGGTTTAGCTCTAGCCTTATTTTTCACAGAACACTACGGGATAACATAGACAATTAATTTGTACAAACTACAAACAAAAACAAAGATCTAATTCTACTATATTATCTTTAAAAAATTGTTAAATTCATCACTATTTTCTACATAATTTTAAATTCAAAGATACAAAAACAATTTTATTACATAGAGCTATGACTGAGCTACAGAGGAAATACAACAAAATATTCAATAATTACAAATATGAGTGGTTTACTTGAGCATTAAAGTAAAATATAGCCACAAATTTACACATCCATGTGAGAGTGCGTCCGTCAATTTATGGCTGAAAAGTACCTAATGTACATGCACCAAGTGTATGATCGAGCTTACCCACTAAAAAAAAAAAAAAAAAAGTCCCCTAATAAGCACTGTTTCTTCCCTGGCAGTACTGCAGTGGAGTTGCATCTAGCCAATCCAGGATGCACCCACCATCTTTGCCATGAAGCCGTACCTGTCTGCTGCTTCATCAATCTGAGATTCACATTGTTCGAGCTTGATTCAGTTCAAAAGAGAAAAAATAAATCAAGAACCTGGATATCCAGATAACATCATATGTATGTTATTGTTTACCAGTTTCTGTGTTGGCTTTCCACATCCGTGCCCTGCTTTATGTTCTATACGTCCAATGATCGGATTCGTTTGAGGACTTCTCTCCACACTTGTGCATAGAACATGTTGCATTGTCTGCACGCAACACGAATAAATGACTAATTACAGGTGAAAAAACTGTAGACAGCAACAACTAATATGCCATAAGATCTCAGTAAATTCCAGTTTTTGAAGTGCAAATTCTCGATAACGAAAATAACATTCCAACCTGGCTATCCTTAACATAGATATATCTTACTACACATTTCGGCACCAGTACACAATAAACCAGCACAGATAAGGATCATGAAAGCGAGATTTTCCTTTTTCTTTTTTCTTTTTCTTTCTTTCTTTTAATTAATATCAATAAAAACATGAATAGAGAGCAGTACTCACTGCCAATAACTTGAGTGAGTGCAGTGGCACCACACGGTCATCATGGTCCGCTGTCAGTAACATGATGGATGGATACTGAGTAATCTTAGCAGAAGGTGTGTCCCAGGGCCTTCTTACATTATGCAGGGGCGAGTACCTTACAGAATCAGGAGCAGTTAAACGATGAACAATTGTAAAGACAGCCCAAATTGTGGGAAGGACAAGAAAAAGAAAATTGAGGTAAGATGGATAGATGGGTTATAGAACATTGAATGATGTTTCTTCTAAGAAAAGTGTATCTTTTCCAGAATCAAGACTTAGTGGCGCTTTGTCCCTTTTCAGTGTTCGTTTTCAAATCTTCCTGCCTTATTTAGTTTGCCAGATAACATTTAAATTCAATTTGACAGACCAAGGATCACGTAGTCTTATTTAAAACTGATAATATAAACTGGAAGTGAAACCATGTCTTTTCTCCTACAGAGTACCATCCCCTTTCTTCTTTCTTTTATTCTTTCTATCCAAATGTAATTTAAAGGACAACTTTAAAAGATCAATTAATTAGACAATATTTAGGACTTAGTCTGTTCCGTTGAAGGTAAAAAAAGAAACTCACTTGATTAACCAATGGAACTCTTCCTCCTTATCTGAACAGCCAAAATCTGATGTCCATGCATGACCTGTTTTCAAAGTTTTTTTTTTTTTTGGGTGGGGGGGTTTGGGGTTGGGGGCCAGTTAAAACATAAATGAAATTGAGCTTTGTTTTTGAGCTTTCGTTGTAAATGATTTATAAAAAAAAAAATTAATAATAATAATAAATTAAAAAATTGAAAAAAAAAAAAAAAAAAAAAAAAAAAAACCAACTTCTCACCAATAGTAAACTTGTGAAACCTCAGCATGTCCATTACACCAACATGAGCAAGAGCACAACCAAAAAGATCAGGTCTCTGCAATCACAAAATTATTCGTTTTTTAAATTAAAGACTCAGATAGAAAACTATATTAGATCGAAGCGCTGGAAAAATAAAATGGAAAAGACCTGATTAATACACGCCCCAACAAGAAGCCCACCATTACTCCCACCTTCAATACACAACTTGCTAGGTCGGGTGTAACCAGCGGAGACAAGGTACTCAGCGGCTGATATGAAATCATCAAAGCAATTCTGCTTTCTCGAAAGAGCACCAGCTTTGTGCCATTCTTCCCCATACTCTCCTCCTCCACGAATATTTGCTATGCAGAAGACAACATCTAAATGCTTTGCAATCAAAATACGGCTTACAGTGAAATGTGGAGTGATGCTGACATTAAATCCTCCATATCCGTATAGTAAACAGGGGTGTGACCCATCCAGGCATATACCCTTTCTAGCCACAATAAACATTGGAATTTCAGTACCATCCTTACGATGCACAAAAACCTGAAAAGGGAACATTCCGATCGATGACAGAATTTAGGAAAATTAAATAACATTGATGAAATTAGGACCAATGAAAAAGTATCAATGAGCTTGATGGATTAAGAGCTGTGGATTTCAAAACCCTAGTATTAAATATTTTTGGAAATTTCATTCCGTCAATGAATTTAATCTTTGATCTTTATTTCTATGTTGTCACTAATGGCAATCTATTGTGCAACAAGGAGTCTTAACTTAGCACTGAAATCCTAAAAAAGCGTCGAGACTTAATCCCCACAGTTTAGGAACTTCCCTCAGAAGTAAAAAGCCTACATCTTATTCCTAACAGATTCAAAACCACTGAATAGACTCGAAGGAAACCAATCACTGACCTTATGTAAGGATAAAAATGCCAACATGTTTCAACACTAAAAGCAATATTTTCTAAATCAGGAACATGGGACCTCAAAGTACCAATAACAAAAAACATAAGGGGGTTGAAAAGATGAAAATAAAAGTGTGAAGAACACTTCGACCAAGTTACCACATTATGATATGATTTCCACAGGCTAACTACAAAGACTCGGTTTTAAAGTCTTTACCTGATTGACTTCAAAAGCAGTCCTGTCAAAGTCAGGGACAACAATTTCTCTGAGAATTTTCATTTCTGGGACTTCTGCATCTAGATTACACATGTATATAATGCCTGGAACAAGGAAGCTTGTGAACCCAATAAAGATGGTGCTGTCTTTGCGTCGGGATGAGATCTCAGATACCGTTCCAATATCAAGTGGCAAATTGTACAAAAGGGCACCTGTTTCCAAGTCCCTTAACTGCAACGAACTTTTCACGTCACACAAATAATTCAATAAGATTTGATTTCCATTGACAGCCACAGCAGATTTAAGCACGTCTTTTTTGTCTTCTTGAAGTAGTTCAGTCCAAGAAGTAGGGTTTCCCACATCAATTCGGACAAGCTTGTTTCTTGGGGCATCCTTATTAGTAAGGAATGTGAAAATTGCATCATCATTTGCAACATATTGATAAGAAGCATCAAATGTATCAACAAGCTTCACAAAAGGAAGCAATTCCTTTTTTCCTTTATAACCTTCAAGTCCTTTGGGGAGCACTGACATGTTGCAGTAATATATCTTGTTGACCGGATCACAATTTTCGTGTGTATACAGAAGGACATACTGCACAATCAGATTAGAGAAGAGGGAAAATAGTTAACACATGGCAGACATATAATTAAGGAAAATTGTTTCATTCGAAACAAACATTATTAATTGCAGTAGTACTATCAGAAGACCCTGAAAATCTCTTTTGATGCAACTAGACATCATGCAAAGGATTTTGTAGAAACAAATATTATTGTTAAAATTAACTCAGAAGTTCTTACGTAGGTGTGTTACAAACTTAACGTATAGGATATCATAAATAAAATCAATTCCAAAAATAATATCTTCGTCAAGAGCCAAACTTTGACCCATTCACGAGTCATAACTCAAAATTCATAATACAAACTTACTTATTTTCCTTTTGTTTGAATAAGATATTGATACAATCACTTTCGAGTAACCTTGTTTCTGTCTCAATTTCCAGTCATCATAATTCTAAATGTAATAGCTTAGCTACAATAAATGAACAAAATAAACAACAATAGACAATATTGTAGCAACTTGTAGCATTCGCAAATCAAAAGGCTGTGTATTGTAGTCGACATTTAGTACCTTCCCATCCTCAGTCACTGAAGCTGAACGTGTATGTTTAGGATTGTCTGGATCCCTCCAACATAGCATGTCTTCTGATTGATCAGTGCCCAAAAAGTGATAATACAGTTGATGGTGAAGATTGGCATGGGTCTTGGTGCCAGCATCAAACTTCTCTCCATCCCTTTAGAACAAACCATATAACATGAAGATCACACCTAACTTGCTTCTCTGAGAAAGTGAATAAACCATATATCTGTAGCATCAATCTAAAACCACTTGCTTAAGAAGATTCAACATGATCATTATTTTTTTCTTGAGAGGTAGGTTATAGCGACAAGCAGCAGCTTGAGAACAAGGTAAATCATCTAAAATCCAAATACTGTAAGTGGAATAAGTCAACCGAAAAACATATGATTTCGAGAATGAGTTGTCACTTACTCAGGAGCCGGATACCGACTGTAGAAAAAACCTTTGTTGTCGTGCGTCCAACCTATACTAGAAAACTTAACCTGTAACAAACAAATAGATGCGAACAATAAATCTGATATACTAATCTAGTATAACATATCTATTATAAATCTATTCACAATAATTATATATCATGAAATTCAGAAAGTTTACCCATGAAAGAGCATCAGGCTCAGTGTTCTTGTCTTCGATCCGCATAACTTTGATGGTAACCCAATCGCTCCCACTAGAACTAATGCCATATGCCAAGTATTTGGCATCCTCACTAACTGCAAATCCATTCATAGCCACAGTACCATCCTCACTTAATGTGTTTGGATCAAGCAAAACTTCAGGTTTTCCATCCACAGTATCCTATATCCAAAAACAAAATTATAATTTCAAATTCAACATGACATTCGAAGCATCCAAAAACTTTAGATACATAGTTTGATAAACAGAGATTTGATTACTATTTCTTTTGGTACTTTGGTTTGATATTCTAATTTAATTGATTGGTTATTATGCAAGAATTTGTTAAAAAAAAAAATTAAAATCTTACTTATACTATATGTAATTGTTATCCCTTAGTTGATAATAAATTATAAAATAGTGGGAAAATAGATACTGCATATAATGATATAAGTATAGAAATCAATAAAAATATAAAATATTAATTTTGTAGCAACTACTATAGATTATACCTCAATAAATTGAAAATAAAATAAATTATCAATTGCTATTGTTATATGATTGAGTTCAGTATGAGGGTTCATTGCTTAGTTAACTAATCAAATTGAAAACATAATGAAAATACCAAAACATAAAACTACGTTTTGATTGTTGTTTCCTAGTTTAGATTTATTGAATGGATTTTTATATATATTATGAATATGTTTTTTAATATTTAATGATTACTTATTTTATAGTTTTCATTGCCGTTGTCAACAAGACTTGACCATAGTAGTGTGATAAAACCTTAATTGTTGTTGTTGCAAAGTCCAAATTGAATGCCTAAAAAATTATAATTAAGAAATTCTAATATTAGTCTACAAATTTTATTATGATTAAACATTAAATATGGTGGCAAGCATGTTTGAATCCTCCCTTTCATTTTGTGTTTATCTTATATTTCATTATGTTCAACACACATCATGTGTTAATAAGTAATATTATTATATGTACGTGATTATTTTAAAATTGAAGATCAAATACAAATGGAATAGAAGATCCAAATTCGAATAAGACCATTTCCATGAGAACACAATATGTGTAAATATATATATGCCAAATTGCGAAGGAATTGTGTTGTGAAAGTCCAAAAAAGTAGATGAGGAACCTGAATATATAGGACGCTTTGTGGTTGCAGACCGGTGTTATGGAAGTAAAAGTATTTGTCTCCAGCCCTGAATGGAGCTCCATACTTGGGGAAATCGTACAATTTTGTAAGCTTTTCACGAAGCCTTTCCCTTGTTTCGCAGGTTTTCAGCACAGAATCCGTCAGTTTCATCTGCTTTTCCACAAAGTATTTCGTCTCCGCTGAATCAGGATCCTCAAGCCTAAACGTTCGAAATTCATTAAACAAAACATTTTCTAAAAACAGGAGAACAAGCAGAGAGAGAAGAATATATATCGTCGTTCTTCTTTTACAACTTGATTGTGGGCTTCAATTCTTCATACCCAGAAATTAAAAGGAGCATTCAAAATAAGTCTTCAAAAAATTATCCATATCATTACCATCGATAAGGATCGGAGACCATGACACCATGATAATCATCAACCACAGATTCATCCCGACGAGCAGTAGGATACTGCAGATGATCGTCGAGGGCGGGCAGCGACCCCATCTCTGTAAGTTATCAACAAAGAAGAAAACCCGACAATTAGAACAAAGAAGAATTATGGGGGCCGGTATATGTACGTTAAAATGCCTCTATGAAGAAAGAGAGCAGACAACGCTGAGAATCCGGCGATTTAAAGCCGGGAAAAGAACTCAGGGGAATATGAAGACCTGCATAGGCTGGGGAGGGAGTGGCGACGCCATGAGCACATCTTTTTCCCGCGGAATTTAGCAGCAGCAGATGGATTGGGTTGGCGGGATTGGGGTTTCAGAATTCTAGACAAAATGTTGTCATATAGTGGAAATTATGTTGCCATTAGTTTGGAAAAAGAAGGATATTCTTTTTTGGGTATATATTATGATATAGACATAGGATTCTTGAAAAGACAGCGGCCAAGGCCCCGGGCTCCCAATTCTTTATTCTTTCTTTTATTAATATTAATATTGTAACCATTAATATATTTTAAAATAAAATATAATTGTAATATAATTTTGAGTTAGTCAGTATTTCAAAATATTATAATTATTTATTAGTTTATTGATATCTTAAAATAGAAGTTTTATTTCAATGATAAACTTTTTAATTGTATAAAGATTAAATTGTTCAATAATTTTATAAAAAATATTAGTTAATATCTATTTACATCCAAATCTAATTTAAATAATTTAAAAATATACACAATAAATATTTAAAGCTAACCCAAATAATCAACAATAATAATTATATTTTTCACAATTGATATCTCATTTTAATATGTATGATATAACTATAAAATTAAGATCGTAAAAAAAAAGTAATTTAATATATCATACATAATAAAACCGAATAGAAAGTTGAAAGTTATTTATATTTTACCTAATTTAAAACATATATATTCCCTAAAATGAAAAAAAATCAACTAGTCAAATGCTGATGCATCATTTTTCAAATATATTTCTTTCTATAGAAACTGAAAAAATAGTGGAAATTTTATATTTAGACTAATTCATCATTATATTTATAGATAATAAAATTATTTTATCTCCTTCATGTGGGCGGTTATCTAGTATTAACATGATATGATGAAATTATATTATTATTGCTATAAAAATGTATATAAGTCATAATTTATATAAATATTATTTTATTTGAAATATAGACTATTTATGTCATATGGTCTTATTTTACAATTTTCTCACAAGTTATCTTTGGTAAATAATAAATTGTACAATATTCAAAGTTAATTTTAGACCGGACACAATAAAAATTGTTTATGTCACCATAATTTCTCAATGTTGTTACAAACATTTCAACACACTAAAAATATTAAGTTGAAGCAATAAATTATAAATATTAAACTATGCAATGTTTTTAATTTTATAAAAAGATTATTTGATTATTTTTATATTTGTAGCTCGAATCCATATAAGAATTTAATCCATTATTTATTTAAATTCAATACATATATCAAAATAAAAATAAATAATTCAAACCATAAAAAATGCATTCCATATTTAGAAATTTATTTTATTATAATATATGTGATATTGGTGTCAAATTAAAAATAAAAAAAAGGAGAATTAACTTGATATATCATACGTTAAAAAAAAATTGAATGAAAATTTATCTAATTTTAAAAATTTAGTAAATTATCAAAAGCATTTAAAGAAAGCCAAGCTGGAGAAGTTTATTTATATGTATATATATACAAAGAGCATAAATATTGATATATGACAATAAGTAATGGATACATATAGACATGGCATAGTTCTGGTTTTGAATCGGAACCATCATTCAATGGTTCGGTTTAAATATTGACTTGATTTTGAATTAGAATCGAAATAAAAAAATGTCCAGTTCGGTTTTGGTTCAGGGTAGCCGATTCCTGGAACTAACGGTTATCCAATTCCAAACTTTCTTTTCCATGTCCGGTTTCGTTCAAAATCATCAATTCCGATTTTGAACAAGCGGCTCCAATAGTGAAATATAAAAAGTAAAAAAAAAAAAAAAAAAAAAAAAGCGGAAATTGAAACAATCTATGTGTTAGTTCGATTTCGATTCCAACTCCATGATTCTGAGAACTCCAAACCAAAAATTACAGTTGACAAAAATCATACTCACGTCTAAATGCAATATTAATAGTAGACATAATTGAGAAATATCTTGGGGAAGAACTTTTAGACAACTAGTAATTTTTAAAAAGGTATTACTACACCACAATATTTACTTTTCTCACCATTTTTTTTTATATACATCATAAAAAATCTTTATATTTCAAAATAGAGTTTATACTATCAAATTTTACCGCATCAGATTTTTTTGTCATATATCTCTAATAATAATAAATAATAAATACAAAACAATAGTGAGAAATATTGGTAACTTCCATATTCTCAATCAATGTCTTTATCATGTCTTCAACCTCATATGGGTATCTTATATACGTCTTAATTATACATTAATTTTCCTTCAATTTTTTTGTGTGAAATTACTGCCCCTAAACCTTTTGTTTCTTATTTATGTGCACTAGCAAAAAAACACAATTAGTTTATGATAGGTTATTATAAATGCAAAAGTTTGAATGAGCACATAAGTTCCCCTCTGCTGGTTTGTGCAATACAATTATTTTGTGCAATACAATTATTTAAAATCAATTATTTGATGTGTTTTTCTTTTAAATTGTCGAAGTAACTCTCATATTTAATTCTCCTTATATTGAACGCTTTGTGAATATAAATATTAGCATAGCAACAAATATTCTTCCTAGGTTGTCAATCAATGTTAGTTGAATTTTTTTTGTAAAAAAAAAAAAAAAGATAGAAAATGAAGTTTATTTGGATATGAATTCTAATTTTTCCTACTTATTCTTAGATGAAGTTGACTTGAGCAGGGACTCATGTCGTATTATAATATTATTGTTGTGTACGTATATTAATATAAAAATTAATTATTTTTTAATAATTTCAAAATATAATTAACATATTTAATAAAAACTTATACCTGCTGCATTGCACTGATCTACATCTAGTATATTTTCAAAATTAACTTTATTAAATAGACGACACCAATTATCTATTATACCATTTTAGAAAATAAATAAATAATTATTCAACCCAAACCTCCACGGCTCCACCCCTTCCCCCTCCCCCCGACCCCTGTGCCCCATCTTCCCCCTTTTGGAACCCTCCCGCCCTTCTCTCTCTCTCTCTCTAACAATACCACCAAACCGTGAAACAAGTAAACGAATGGAGGAAGTTAAAATTTAAAGAGTTTTAATGATTTAGTTAAATTTTGAGTTCTTTATTATTATTTTTTAGACGAAGATACAAAATAGAAAAATTATACAAAATATCGAACATATTATTCAGTTTATATGCTCCGAAAACTTTTATAAAACGTTCATTTCTATTTTTTGAATGTTTCATAAAGCCTTTGATTTATGTTAGCCTAACTCTTTATTAGATGCGTTTAGTTTTTTGTTTGTCAAACGCTCTATAAAACGTTCATTTTCTATGTGCTCAACATATTTTAAAATATTATAATTTTTTGTTTTTATAAATTTAAATAGGATATATAGTCATTTGTGTTATGTTTAATTTTGTCCACAAAATTAATGTGGTGTGTAGAGTAAATCTAACGGTGTGTTTAACAATACCTTTTGTAAAAATAACTACTGATGCAAATAAACCTAATCTTAATGGATTGAGGATTGCTCATTTGTATTCCGTTATTTTATAGGACATTTGGATGGAAATGTAAACAAGTTTGGTAGGATATGGATACATCTTCTCTATATTCTATCTCATTAGATTTAGGTAGAGTTTTGGTAATATTCTTTGAATAATTAAGTGACCTAAAATATATTTTAAAAATTATATATAATATGATATAATAAAATTACATATAACTATATGTTTTTTAAATAGATAGACGAGTCATATAATTGAATCAAATAATCGAATAATAGCATATATTTGTATCATAGCTTAACCACTTATTAAAATATTGAATTCAAATAGTACACTACTTAATTATACACTTAACCACTAAATAATTCAATTTGCAGGTAAAATTTACTTCCCAAGTTTAGAGTGAAATTGATGAGATTCTAAATAATATTATGAATTAAAATTATTCTAGTCATTAAAAAATCTGTGAATTGTAAAGACTTTTAGATGAGATTCTAAATAATACTATGATTTAAAATTCTAGTCATTAAAAAATCTGTAAATTGTAAAGATTTTTATTTACTTGAGGATTAAAATCCTGTACTTACACATCATGTCTCAAGAGTGTATTATTATATTATTTTTAGTTGTATTTATCATAATGTATCATGTGTTGTTTATATAACTATATTATATTATGTACTTTATAATATATAATGTTGAAATAATATTAATATATATAACATTAACAAATAAATAGAAGAATAAAACCAAAAAAAAAAGCATCATGTTTCAAAACAGTTATTGTTCCAACAGATCAAATTAATCAAAAAAATATTGACTCTTAAAAAATAAATATATAATAAATCAAAAAATTGTTCATAAATATAAACGACAAATTTAAAAGAACATAAATGAAAATAAACTAAACTTAAATTGAAAAGGTTTATCAATTGCGTGTTTTACTAAATAAATATTGAAGAACTATTATTTTAGGTTAAGTATTTTGTTTCTAAACAAGATTATAACGCATAGAATTTTAAGAAAATAGATGTTTTCTAATATAAAATAATTGGAATTTGCTTTAATATATATATATATATATATACATTAATTATTATTATTTAAAAAAAAAAAAAACTGCTTCCACAGTAAATGGTTTGTTTATATTTGGATTGATATCTTATATGGGCTGACAAATAAATATATAGAGCCCATACAGTCCGGTAGTCTTATGCACTCTCCCAGGCCCAAAAACTATCCATGTGACGCTTAGAAGAGAAATATTTAAGAGAGGGAGAGAGAGAGAGAGAGAGTTTCCTTACTTTGAAGGTTATAAATTCATAAAATTTCCTTACTTTATATAGTGTTTTATTTTTTTATTATTATTATTTTATTTTATTTTCGTGTGTGGAGATAAATGTTCATAGTGTTATTGCTTGGACCCACTCAGCCTATTTTACATGATTTTAGGTCTACTCGATCTACTTTCAAAACTTTTTTACTACATTTTGCAAGCAATCATGGTTTGTAGAAAAAAATAATTTGTTAAGTACAGCTTAATGATTTGCAGTACTTTAATATATGTTTCTCACAATTATTTGGCTTTTCATTTTTGAATCATATCGAAATTTTAGCTCCAACAATGATGTATTAAGTTTGTTAAAATCATACAATTCATTTTTTCGTTAATATCATAATTTTAGCTCCCCAAACAATTTACGGTGAGACAATACCAGCATACGATCCAAATCTCAACATCAAAAAATGAAGCAGATCTACTTATCAAAGTACAAACTAAGTTAAGCTTCCATGCACTTACTTCATAATTCTGCAATATTGAGTGTATATTATAGATGAAAGTAAGAGAGACATAGGACCACATTTCATCTTTTGTTTTCATAAAGCCACAAACAACCAATTTTGAGAATCGATCGTTAGGGAATTAAATTTTTCAGGTTATCTCCTCCCACTTTACCTTTTTATAGTCTTACTTTTTTTTGCTTTTTTAGATAATTCTATTATAATGTTATTGCTTGGACCCACTCAATCTATTTTCCACGATTTTTAATTTACCAAATTGATTTTAAAAAGAGTTCAAAAATATTTTTTTATAGGAAATGGGGATCGAAATAATGTGAACATAAAATAATATTTTCCAAAACGATAGTTCATTAACAAAAAAAAATCAAAATACAAATCGCAGTCAACCAACTAAATTTTTAGAAGAGATTATTAGAAAATCGAAGAGGGATACTACTATGAGGGTTGGACATAAACTGGCACAAGATGCCAACAATGTTGATATCGCTGTCGATACTTTTGCCTGACTCAGGTTGTAATTCTCCTTGTATCCGGTCAAAACACAAAGTAAAAAAAAATGAACAAAGAAGATAATAGAATACCGTGATTTTTATACATCGTATATTGAGGTAGTGATTATCATCATTAGAATAACAAACAAAAACAAATTTAGAGATTGGCCACCTAACTTTTTATTACTCTCTCTAAACAAATTTAGGACGATTTTCAAGAAAATATTTGTAAATCATGAAATTTAGAGGGACCATCTTACAAAGAAACTGAAGTTTAGAAGTAAATGGTAGATGTTGATCAATAATTTAATTTCATATGTTTATTTAATATCTACCTTATTGAATATGTTAGCGCACCACATTGATGAGACTTTGCTGCAATTAATTAAATAGTGCAACAAATATGAAATGCAAAGAGCTGAAAAATTGATGAGTATTTAAATTTGTATGAACTGCAATCAATAATATTGCAACAAACCTCTGCAATAATAAAAATAAATTATTCAAATTATTAAATGGCACCTTTAATATTTCATCGTCGGGTTGGCTCAACAAATTAAATACTTTACCCAATCTCAACTTTCATTGGCCTCTCTGTTTTTTTAATGCATTAAGTATTATTTATTGTCGAATATCTTTTTCATTACACATTTTTGTTACCAGATTTTTCAAAATAAATTGGGTTGGGTTGGGAACAAACTACTGCTGGGATCATATTTTAGATTCTTGGCATTTTTATATAAATATATTTTTGAGCTAATAAATAGAAGTATCATTTAAATATAAAATAAATAAGATTCCTCTTAAATATAAAAAATTTAATAAATTCTCTAATAAGTTACTATTACATTTTTTTTTTGTTTAATTAAAAAATATACGGTTCAATCGATGCACAAAAGTTTTTGTATTTTGAAATTAGAGTTTGAATTTGTGCGAATTGTCCAGATATAAAAAAATTTCAAATTATGAAATTCAGATCAAAATTATTCCCAATTCACAAAAATATAAAATTTTATGAAATTGACGGTTCTAAACTTTAGAATCCACTCACACCAAATTAAGACAATTAGTTTTTTTTTTGTTTTTGCAAGTTTTTCAAATTTAAAATAAATATGTTTCAAATAAATAGTTAATTAATGATATTAACTGAATATTATAAATAAAAGATGTATTAAAATTGCATTAGCCCTTCACACACATATGTAATATAATTTTTAATCATAATCATTTATTTACTACATCATATTAACATTATTTAAGTTGAGTTATATAATAGTTGTTTTGTATCTTTTAGAAAACACAATATGCTCCCATACTTGACCTGTCCTGCATCTCTCCATTTGAGTCACGGAATTTGGATGAAATGTAATATTATATTATAATAAAAAGTTCAAATTAATTTCAAAGAAAATAGAAAATAAATTTGTAAACTTACTTCAAACATCAATTATTTATTTTTATTTAATTTTATGTTAAAAATTAAAAATATATTATATATATTATATATCATTATTATAATAATAAAATTCGATCAAACATAAACCAGCCGCCCGGTCCATAATCGGCCACAAGCAGCCTGGACCGCAACATTAAATAGTGGGGTAGACTTCAAATTTGCAAGTACCCAACCCATTACTAATTCTGGTAATAATATTCCACCTATAATGTATATATCTGTTACTAATATAAAAATGTCAAAAAACAATTTTTGACAAGATGTGTTTATTAATATAATATAAGAAGTTGGTAATATATTAGTGTGATAAGTTTGGATTAATTTTGTTACGCCTATAATATTTAATTACTAATTGTGTATCAATCTATAAAAGGTCTGAGTCAAATTTCTTAAAAAGTCGTGCATCCCATGATTTTGCTAAAATCTTGATATTTTGGACTTTCTAACAAAATTAGGTTTAGATTATGATATATTACAAGCATCTATAAATAAAATAAGGATATAGAAATAGAGTATATGCTCGAGTTCCTTGTGCCAATTCAATACACACAGTTTAATATTTTTTGGACAAAAACAAAAAATCATTGATTAGAAAACGTCTCACACAGAGGTCAATTACCTTTCTTCATTTTATTTCTTATATTCTATCACAAATTGTACCATTTAATATATATTTTAAACTGAAAAATTAAAATAATAATAAAAAACTTTACTCTTAAATTAATTCCCCGAACACAATTCCAACGCCCACAATTTTGAGACTTAAACGCGCGAAAAACGTCTGCGTCTCTCTGGTGGCATAAAGGCGGCCACCATGAAGCCCCTCCCCTCCGGCACTACCTACTTTATATAGAACCATCACTGTAACAACCAGACCGGAAAACAGTATACGTATATCTATCTATCTATATACATGTATGTATTCTACCTACTGAGTACTGATAATCAAATCAGTACTCTCTCACTCCACACTCCACACTCCACAACTTTACTTCATATAGTACATCGCTTTTACTTTATTGTGTTCTCACTTTCTTTTCCTGTTTTTCCTCCCAATCATTCCACACACTTGCTTTTCTGTTTTCCATCATGCCGGCCCAGTTTCCGTTGAAATTGTGCCGTTGAAGAAGTGAATTGGGAGTGTTTTTTTCTTTTCTTACATCCGAAAGAGTGTTTACAGTCATCATAGAATGGCTAATAGCGAGGTTTCGCAGTCCGATGATGACTATGAAGACTTGCAGTCGCGCCGATTTGACGACGGCTACAGCCTGAGCGCCGACGTCAGCGAGTCGGAAAGTTCGACTTCGAGCGCCGCTACGTTTTCTTCCGACCACCGCCTGGCTTCGTTGTCGTCTCCGCTGGAGTTGGCTTCTAATTCTGAGTGTCTGCCACCGCCTCCCATAATGTTGCCGGTTGTCGGTGGTAGACACGTCATCTTCCCGGCGGAGAAAGGAGACGGAGATAAACCCGAGCCGGCTGAATTGTCCGGTGAGTTCCCGGCTTTCAGTTCTGCTGTACAATCGACATAGTTTTACTTGATTTAATAGAGGAATCGAATCATCAGTGATAGGTAAATTGCAGACTTGTGTTTGAAAACGGAGCTAGTGCACATTTGCAACTAATTCATGTAAAGCTGAATTCAATTTTTTCAGAAATATGTTATGTTCTCCTTGAGGGAGAAAGTCCTTCAATAATGACCTCATACTCATGAACCCTGATCATAATGATGAAAAATAAAATTTGCACTTTACTTGCAGCAGTTGCTAGAGCATGCTAGTGTCTTAACAGTGTTTTTCATGTTGCGCATTATTGGAAATCAAGAAAGGATTGACCATTTGGTTTTTCGGTAATATGTCAAATGACACACATCCAAGAAGTTTAGGCATAGAATTTTCGGAATCAGTGACTTGGTGTTGTTTGTTATGTATCTTAATCAAGTATTCAAGTACATTTTGACATTTGTAAAGGAGTGTGAGAACAGATGAAAGGAAGACCTCTATTTTGAGGATTACAATTTTGGTTACTTCCGTTTTTAATGAGGATTATTCATCATTTGCATTTTAGTTTATTCATCGTTTGCATTTTATTTTGATGAATCTTTTGAAACGTCTCTGGCCTAAACCTAATATACCTTTTCCTTGAGGAGCATAAATCTCTCTCTCTCTCAGAGAAATGATGCTTAATCTTTCTTTTGGATTTATCTTTTCTGATTGAGATGTTGCTTGTCTGAGTGCAGAAGCAGAGTTGATGAAGGAACGATTTGCAAAGTTATTACTTGGAGAGGATATGTCTGGTGGAGGAAAGGGAGTAAGCACTGCTCTAGCAATCTCCAACGCAATCACTAATCTTGCAGGTCCCTACATTTCACAAACTCCATTAAATTTGTAGAAAACCATTACTTGTTTTTGTGCATAATATAATTTTCTTGATTATTGACAGCTACTGTTTTCGGAGAGCTTTGGAAGTTAGAGCCATTAGCTCCACAGAGACGATCAATGTGGCACCGAGAAATGGAGTGGCTTCTATGTGTCAGTGACTCCATTGTTGAACTTATACCATCAGTCCAAGAATTTCCAGGTGGTGGAAGTTTTGAAATCATGGTGACTCAACAAAGATCCGATTTATATGTAAATCTTCCAGCACTTAAAAAGCTTGATGGAATGTTACTTAGCATCTTAGATAGTTTTAAAGAGACTGAATTTTATTACGTCGATCGTGGGATAGTTGTTGGTGATGGGGAGAAAATTAAAGCATATCAAAGCTCAACGTCTTCAAGAAGGCCTTCTGTAAGCCTTGAAGAAAAATGGTGGCTGCCTTTTCCGAAGGTTCCTGCAAACGGTTTGTCAGGCGAGACAAGAATGCAATTGCAGCAGTGCAAAGAATGCACACATCAGATTTTTAAGGCTGCTGTGGCGATCAATAGTAGTGTGCTTTCAGATATGGAAGTGCCACAAGTTTATTTGGAGAGCTTGCCTAAGGTAAAGGATTTTAGTTGTGCTCTATTAAACTCAATTTGTGATGAATGAACTGTTTCGTGGACCTACAAAATGCTCTTAACTCTGTCCTGCCTCATATTTAATGCTGCAGTACTCATTTGGTGTTAGAGATGTTCCTTTATCAATTATATATGGAATTTAATTGAGTGAATAACATTCATCTCATGGAGATTTGGTTAAAAATTTGAAATGAAACTCAAGGATTGTGGAAAATAAATCCCTCAACCAGTTGAATTTTTGAAATACGACTGCCTTAAAGTTGGAAGATGATAGAATCATATAATGTCAGCAAGAAAGTATCTTCAAACTATAATGTCAGCAAGAAAGTATTTTATAAACTTAAACGCTTGAGGGTTCGCTTCTGTCCGTAAATTTTATGGAAAGAACAGTGAGTTTGTTGTCATCATACTATTCAACCATCTTCCTTAAAAGGGTCTTATTTTGAGGTTTTGACTGCCAAGGGGTTTGGTTGTAATTTTCATGGATTTTTGGGTTCATTTGGTGGTTTGACCAGACCTCGAGGGAGCTAGATGCAACTCCCCCCTCATTTTATGTAGCATGAGTTTCATCAGCATGTATATGGTTTGGTCATGTTCATGAACATGTAATGCAGAAAGACCACTAATTTTTCACGTCTGCTGAAATTGTTATCATCATGCTCATGTTATGTTTTTCAGTTCTTTCTTGTGTTCAAACACCACGCTATCCTTAAACTGTTGTTCATGTCCTAAATTTTTTTTGTTTCAGAGTGAGAAGGCTTGTTTAGGCGATATCCTATACCGCTACATTACTGCTGATCAGTTCTCCCCCGACTGTCTTCTTGATTACCTGGATCTTTCATCTGAATATAGTACTCTGGAGATTGCAAATAGGATTGAGAGTGCCGTACACTTTTGGAGGCTGAAAATTCGAAGGAAGAAACTAAATCATGCAAAAACAGGCTCATTTTGGGGACACACGATGAAGAGTCTTGTTTGTGATGTCGAAAAGAGTAAACTCTTTGCACATCGAGCTGATACACTTCTAAAGAACTTGAAGCTGCACTTCCCTGGCCTTCCACAAACTACTCTGGACATGAACAAGATTCAGTATAACAAGGTAGTGATAGTAATCTTTCATTTATTCCTGTATTTTAATTTCGGACTTCGAATTTGCCTGATGAGTCAATTTTATGGGATCCTTAATTGATGGCATTATAAAGCCTTCTTTCTGCACATCCTCGGCAATATTCAAGGAACACAAAATTTAGGATTTCATATTCAGTTCAATTCTCACACTAATGTGAATTACCTTCCAAGTTCACTCTTATTCTGAAAAACATTGGTGAATGACCCTTTTGCACAGGGATCTGTATCCTCCATTGATTTCACACACCCACAAGGTTTGTCTGTGATTGCCTGCAAATCAACGGTGGATACGCCACCGTGTGTAAGGCATCAGATGTTGACATTTTGCCCTGTTATTATTTGTCATCCTTTTTTTGGATTGGTTGAAGAATCCAGAGCATAATCTTTGAAAATAATTTTTGAGGTGCAAACACATGTTCAACCTGCAGCAAATGCTTTTGAAGTCATATATATTGGTATCGTATGTTTGGTTGCATCTTTCACATAATTTGTGTCTAATTTTATATCTGATACCAATAATTTTGTTGCTTTTCATACAGGATGTTGGGCAATCGATTATTGAAAGCTACTCTAGAGTACTCGAGAGCTTAGCCTTCAACTTAACGGCGAGGATTGATGATCTACTATACATAGATGATGCCACCAAACAACGCGCAATGGCAGAGTCTATATCAATGCTCACTCGGAGAAGATCAGTGGGTGCTCGTGATCTGTATAACCAAAACTCTCCAAGTTCATTCTCCAACCAAAGCTCTTACTCATCATCACTAACAGGGTCTCCCTTCCGTTACTCGATCCCAGTAACTCAACGGCCCAAGAGATTACACCGTTCACTTAGCCAGCCTGCCTCTGGAAATCCACTGGACTGTGATTAGGAAAAAAAGTCTTACCTTGTAATACTTCAGGGAGGGAAAAAAAGAAAGACCAATATAGTTCTTAGAGTAGGTAGTTTAATTTGTTCGGCATACAATTACTGATCTAATTGCATCTAGATTTTCTATTTGCCGCTTGTCTCTCGATCTGAAGCAGGATTCATGGATTCATGAATTGTTGCCAGATGCTCTCTGAAAATGATTTGGTACCCTGGTTCTGATGTAGGGGTGTAAACGAGTAAAATTGGAAGAAGTATGTTAGTGTTAAACTGTTAGTGTTTCTGTCAAATTAAAAGAACTAACTTGATCTTTGGTTGATTTTCAAATCAAATTCAGCTTATTAACTTTAATTTTGTTAGACAATTATTCAACTCCAGGAGTTTGATAATTTTATAAAATTTGTTGTTTTTCTAGTTAAGTTGAAATTGAGTTGCCGAGGACTAAGTAGTTTAATACGTTGTTTCACCAATATATGGTATAGGTCCGGCTTCAATCTTTATTCTGCCAAATTTCTTGCTAAAAATGGTTGAAATGGAGCTGATCTATTAGTTAATAAGCTATGTTATGTAAATAATTATTTTTGGTCTTGACTTGGTGTAGTTACATTAATAATTTCATAATTTAATACAATTTACTTAATTAAAAAATATATATATACATATATATATATATACATAAGTTGTTCTAAAAATAATATGAAACAATTTGTTCTGCCTAAATTAATTTTTAAATCAGAAAAATGTCTAATTTTCAAAAAAAAAAAAGTCAGCATAATTATAATGTTATAAATAATATTCCACTTTACATTCATTAAATCAAATATTAAACAATAAATTATGAAGATTACAATACAAAAGTTTCACCAAATTTCTATTATAGAATCACAATATTTCTATATTAAAAAATTTGATTTTCTTTGAATAATGATCTTCATATATTTCTTTGACACTATTGTATTTATTATTTTATATTGATTCTAATATATATATATATATATATATATCATTACCTCTCTAAATAAAATTTATAGCATTTTTACATCGTAACTTTCTTAATAAATTTGGTTGTTTTTATTTTATGTGCAATAAATGATATAATTTGTTTTAAGTATCCTATAGACTACCACTATCTGTATATAAAAAGAGAAGTATCATCTAGAAACATTAAATTTTCCTACATAAACTACTTTATAATTATGGTATTTATTTTTCTATATATCTACAATATTTATATGTATATAAGATATAATAATACTATTTGATTAATAAAGCCACAATTTTCAATATTGAAATTACACTTATTATTTTCAAGATATACTAAAATTATGTTGTATTATTATTATCTATCAAAATATATTTATTTGCTTATATTTTTTATTATTTTTTTACTTTTCACTAAAAAAATTAAAAGCTTATAAATTTTAGGTTTACAACTCTATTTTTTATTAATAAAAACATATGTAACTAATTCTATTTTAACAACCTTTAAGTATACATCTATATTGCATATATACATATATATACACATAAAAAATTAATTATTAAATATAAATTTTTTAATTTAATTGTTATCTATTTTTATATTTAACTAAACTAGCTAAGTAGATATTAAACCAATCATTCTCTAAATATAAAGCAAGAAATCAATCTTATAAGGTTATATATAAATATATATATATATATATATATATCTTGATATTTGTCTATCTAAAGGCATTAAAAAATACAAAAAATAATATTCTATGATGGTGATTTTTTTGTTCTTTACTAATATTTTTTATTATAAAAAAAATTGAGATTTGCGTGTTTAATAAAATTGAAGATTATGGTTATAATTTTTAATTATTTGACAATATTAGCTCTTTTTTAATATTATAATGTTAATTTATATTTATTTAATTATATTACCATTGATATATTGTTTCAGAATATACACGTTTCGTTTAAACAATTTAATTATCTATGACCTTTTGAAAAAAATTCTAATCTTTTAGAGATATTTCACTAAAAAATCTTCTAAGGTCTGTGAATATATATATATATATATATATTGTCATACGTATAAGTTTTACTATGACCATAAAAGAATAGTTTTTTTTTTAAATCAATGTATTTCACAATCACAAAAACTATTATGCAATATTTTTATATGCTTACTGTAAATATACATATTTATGTTGTGTTGAAAATATTATATTCACTTATTCTTTAAAATATAATAAATTCATATATGTGGGGAATGGCGTCGGGTGAGGTGAAAAAAATTATCGTATTATATTAATAATTATAATAATTTGCATCACACATATTTTAGGCTAACTATTGAACATATTTTGATTAAAAAATAAAAGAGAGAGAGAGAGAGAGAGAGAGAGAGAGAGAGAGAGAAATACATAGGAATGTTATATAATACTTGAATTTCATAATATTATATAACTAAATTAAATTAGAGAAATTCACACAAATAATATGTCTGTGCATTGCATGACATCTTAACTAGTATATATAAAAACAGAAGTCACCCTAAAAATAGAAGCAACAATTTTTCTTGCCTAAATTGATTTCTAAATTCGAAAAATGTCTAATTTTTGAATTTTTGAATTTTTTTTTTTTGTAAATAATAAATTATGAATATTACAATACAAAGTTTTTGCCAAACTTCTATTTAGAATCATAATTTTTATATATTTCTTTGACACCATTGTACATATTATTTTTTTATTTATTCTAATATATATATCTATATATAAGTACCTCTATAAATAAAATTTATAGCATTTTTCCATCGTAGGTTTCTTACTAAATTTGGTTCCTTTTATTTCTTATGTGGAATAAATGATATAATAAATCTTAATTAGCCTATAGACTACCACTATATGTATGTATGCATGTATGTATATATATGTATATAATGAGAAGTATCGCTTAGAAAACATTAAATTTTCCTACTTAAACTATTTTTTTGATTATAGTATTTATTTTTTTATATATATCTATATCAATATCTATCTGTATATAAGATATAATAATATAATTTGATTAACAGATCCACGATTTTCAACGTTGAAATTAGACTTATTATTTTCAAGATATACTAAAATTATGTTGTATTATTATAATCTATCAAAATATATTTATTAGATTATCTTTATAATTATAATTTTTATTTTTCACTAAAAAATTTAAAAGCTTATAATTTTTTTGTTTCAACTCTATTTTTTTGAGAAATATATGTAATTAATTCTATTTTAACAATTTTTAAGTAGACATCCATATTGCATATATACATATATATACATAAAAATTTTAATTATTAAATACAAAATACTCCTTCTTAAATTAGTTGTTATATATTTTTATATTTAATTAAAATAACTAAGTAGATATTGAACAAATCATTTTCTAAATATCGGAACAAGAGATCAATCTTATAAAATTATGTATATCTTTTGATATTTGTCTATCTAAAGACATATAAAATACAAAAAATAAATTATGTGGTGGTGATTTTTTTGTTCTTTACTAATAATTTTTGCTAAAAAAAATCGAGATTTGCGTGTTTAATGAGATTGAAGAATATGATTATAATTTCTAATTATTTGACAATATTGACTCTTTTCTCATATTATAATGTTAATGTATATTTATTTATTTATTTTATCATTCATATATTATTTTAGCATATACATAGTTTGTTGAAAAAATTTATTTTATGAATGAATTTTCAAAAGAAATTCTAATCTTTTAGAGATATTCCACTAAAAATTCTTCTAAGGTGTGTGAATACATATATATATATATATATTTTTTTTCTTTTGTTCTTGTTTTTGTCAAACATATAAGTTTTACTACGACCACAATAAATAGTTATTTTTTAAACCAATGCATTTTCATAATCATAAATATTACTATGCAATATTTTATATGTTTATTGTAAATATACATATTTATGTTGCATTGAAAATATTATATCCAGTTAATCTTTAAAATATAATAAATTCATATATGTATATGTGGGGGATGGGGTGGGGTGAGGTGAAGGGCGAGGTGAATAATCGTGAATAATTGTAATAATTTGTACCACACATATTTGATATGCTAACTATTGAACATATTTTAATTAAAAAATAAAAAAGAAAGAGAAAAAATATATATCAATATTATAATATACTTGAATTTCCGTACATCACACAAAAGCTTAACTAGTTTATGTATAAATATATGGTCTCATTCATAGCATAGATGCTAAGGCTATAAATATAAATTATTATTATATTTTGTGAAGTATTAACAGTGCAATTTGTAATTTTAGTATGCTACTTTCATCCTAAAAATAAGTCATGGCTCAATTTTCCGGACGAAGGAGTATTCACATATTACTTCATACATCCAAACAAGAATTCTATTTTACAATAATATAATCAAATGAACGTGCAACCTTTTATGAATTATAAATTCTTATTTATATAAATTTATTTATTTATTTATTTGATTAATTTAATTATATGTAATTTATTCATAAAATAAAAAATATGAAATTTATATTTTAATTAATAAACTAGATATTAAATTTTGAACAAATCTCATTTTGAGACTAAATATATTTTTAAAATTTGACTCTCATTTTAGAATTTGATAAAGTAATACTTAGTGGGATTGTATGAAAATAACTATTCATGTGACTTTTATGAAGATTCTGTCAACTTGTAACTTTGACTATGTTTTTAACCATTTTAACTTAAATGTCCTTTTTGACATGGCCCACCATAATTAAACATGGTCGACCCACTCTTTCCATATTTTCTTGATGGTGAAGTTGGATCTTCTTTAGCTCTCTTTATGTAGCGTCCCAAAATTTATACCCAAATTTATACTTACAACATTATTATTTAACATTTAATTTAAATATTTTTAATGTTTAAAAAAATATTACTTTAAAAGAAAGAAGTTTAATTAATAAATTATACGCCGGAAATAAACATAATATAACTCGTATAAATTTTTCATTACACAACATAAACTGTTTCTATAAAAAAATTAAATTTTAAAACACTTGATTATCTGGAGAAGCCTACATAGTCGGAGTTAGAACCACTGTCAAACTCATCTTCCCAACCTCTTTACCTAAAAAGGTGAGAGGGTATGTGTTGGAAAATACTCTCTGGGCTAACTCTTTTACTCACATGAGCACATACATATGAAAACATAAAAATGCACATTGCATATAGCACATTGTACATTGAAACACTTACACATGACCATAATCATGAAAATCATGTAATATGTTACTATTTACTTATTATAGTACACATAAGAGAACATCAATCTTGGTTGGGATGGGCTTTGTTCGGCTCGAGCATCATGAGTTCAGCAGCGGTGATATTTTGATCAGAATCTTGTATGAGTCATACCCGCAAATTTTAGCATTATCTATGTATGGTATTAATCGTATACCTTACACATTGTGCGGCTTTACCGCGAATTTGCAAATAAGCAATCACACACACACACGCACACACACACACAGACACACACACACACACACATATATATATTTCAAAAAATTTGTTTAATAGAATCATGTCATCAAAACGAACATAATGTCACATTTAACATTCGCAATACCAACGCATATCATAGATAATTGCCATATAATCATGCATATTTCTCTATAGGGTAATCTAACAAACCACAACACATGATTAGTGTGAGAGCATCACCCACCTCTTAAAGTAGCAAGGATGGAATCTTCTATTATTCCTTGTCCTAACCCGAGGTCTCTGGAGCTCCTACAATAGGGAGGAATCATCTACTATTAACCTCTTAATTAATAAAATATTTATATATGAAACACTGAGGTGCTACTGACTAGAAAACTGTATAACCTGACTTAACATATTTTAATAAGTGGAAACGGGGACTAATTTTTATAAAGGCTGTGAAAACGAGCTTCTTTTTTAACTTAACCACGTTTTGATCTTGAAGTTTGTGCACAATATATAAATATGAAACTTTCTTTTTCTCAACACCAATTATAGATGATGAAGTTTGTAACATTTTGCCACTTATTTGAATCCAATCGGACTTAAAACAAAAATTTTATGACTATTTGATGTATTTACTCATTGCACATCAATGAATAAATGTTTAATAAATAAAAAAATATATGGAGGAAAAAGATGAATCTTGAACCATAAAAACTAAACTCATATGGAAGTATCATATAAAATGTCGAATCTTTCTGAGAAGAATTGCTATATATTTTGGACTTTTGAAATCGAAATATCTGAAGCTGTAAATTTTGCAGAGCCGTAGGAAAAATATCATAACTCGTAAAATAAAAATGGGATTAATTGAAACTTTTATGGAAGATAAATAACACGTATAGAAATGACATATTCAAAATTCAATAGATTTGGATAACTATAGCTATATATTCTAAATTTTCAAATATAAAACATAGGATTTTGAGATGGTAGATAATTTATATAAAATAAAAATAGTTATCTGATTGGGATGAAATTTTACAATTGACTCTAAATACTAAGAAATAACTACATTTTCAAAGTTGAAAGGATTTAGATAACTATAAAACCCTGTACTCTGAATTTTCAAATAAGAAACATAGCACTTTATAAATATGGATCTCGAGTAATTAAAAATTCATATAAACTAAAATCGATATCTAATTGACCTAAAATTTTAAGCATGACTTGATATCATAGGACTGAATTTCATATTCAAAATTCAAGGGATTTGAATATTTATAACCATGTATTATGAATTTTAAAATCAGAAATATAAGAATTTGAAAATTTGGATATCGAGTGATAGAAAATTCATATAAAATAAAATATATATCCAATCGGATTGAAATTTTAACCATGCTCAAAATCAAAATAAGAAACAACATATTAAAATTTCATAGAATTTAGAGATGCATAAATTGGACTTTCGAGTTTTTAAACAATAAGAGTAACTGAAAGTTGGAAAGAAGGAAGAAGGAAGGAAGAATGAGAATGAGTTGACAATCGCAGCTCAAACTTATCTATCCTAATTTTCTTTACTATGAAATGTAAGTAAATGAGTATTAATCCTTAATTAATCCTCCTATTCAATATATATATATATATATATCCAATCTTGATATCATATATGAAATCTAATTTTATTAAACCCAATTATAACTTAATAAATTTCATTTATGGCCCAATGTTAATCAAATAACTTAATCATGTTTTTCCTCAATTTCATTCCACATAAAAATTATATCATCATAAAATAATTTAACTGCAATAATTTCATAAATTGCAAATTAAATTATGAAATAATTATAAAATCATGAAATCATAATTATTAGTACTTTCATAAAAATAATTTTAGCAAATCTCCTTTTACTCTCTCTCACAACGCCCCCTCCCCGGCTTTTGCACATTTGTTTCTCCCCCTTTTGACATGACTGAGCCTCTCTTTCTTCCACTTCTTGTCTGAAACACAAAGTGGTCTCTCTAACTGTCTCTAGCCTGAAACATACATTTTTGACAAGGAGTCAGGTTTCCCGCCTTAACTAAGTACTTCTTACTTCCATCTACAAAGAAGAGTGCACATCAATCTGTTTTGTAATTGAAATGTAATTTTTGAGGTAACATTTCTGTGTATCCTTATAATATTTGAATGATTATGGGCATTGAACATATTTTCTTCCCAAAACATTATGTTCATAATATTGTTCGAGATCTTTCTTGTCATGATTATATTGAAGGATCACTTGTTTTATTAAAACACACAAAATCATGAGAAGAAAAACATCTCTTGATAGATCCCACATGACATAAATTAATATTTGACTTAAGATATTAAACTTAGTGCTTGTTGGAATGCAACTCCATCTATTTAATTTACTTTTAATTTTTCTTTTCTTGTAAACTTTAATTACAAAATTTGGCTTTTAATTTGAAACCATTGCAGTAAGAACTTACAAACAAAATTGATTTTTGAGGTTTAAGTGGTGAAAATGATTGACAAGTGCAGTGGGACCAAGCTACAAGTTTTGAAATTCACAATTAGAGATTGGCTCGGCGGATCGTGTTTAATATGTCTATGCCCATGCCTAGACTTGCTTGTTTGTTTTTATTTTCTTCTTATTTTTCAAACTTCATCTCCCTAATGAGATTCATATGAGTTGTTCTAAGATAAATCACTTCACTGTTCCAAACTTGTTTTAGAAACAAGTTTGAGGGATAAAGTGCAATTTATCTTGAGATATTTGATTTATCTTGTTTTATTTGCATTATAGTTTATGATTTATTTTCTCTAGGAGTATGAAATTTTAAAATAAAATTGAAAAAATTAGAATCAATAGGATGATATGAGAACCATGAAATAATGAATAGTGTAGATTGATAAGAATGTTAATGATATATTACTTGATTTGAAATTGAACATCATATATTGTTTTATTTACATGTATTGATAAGATAATATGCATTTGAATTATGATATATACCATGAGATTTGAGCCTTATGATGCAATTGTTTATTCTTTATGAATAGTGATTATATGTGTGTATCTCTAGAACTTGTTCTAATAACTTTTTCAAAATTACTCATATATGCAGTAAATATGAAAATAATTTAAGGTCATTCTTGTTAGCCAATTAACCAAAATATTTTATTTTTTCTTGGTTGCCAATTTTGAGTCTTATGAATTCCTTATTAAACTTTAATATAACCATTGATATTTCGAGAATTTGGTTATCTCAAATGTATTTAATTTTGGAGTTATCAATGAAAAATGCTGAGTATGAATTTATGAGAAAAGATGAAGGACATTTGAAGAGAAATTTGTTAGAAACTATTGAATTTGGAGCGAATGAAATTGATTTCAAATTATATCTCTGAAAAACTATACAATCTCCTAGAAAAGAAAAAGTAAAAAACCACGAAAGATAAAATTATAAAGCCTCATGATTGGTTAAATGTAAGTGCTCATGTGGAGCATTGAAGTTATGATTGAATCCCAAAAGAAGGTGAAGAAAGTAAATGGATACTTTACTGAAAAATAGATTTGTGGTTGATAACCGTATATAGTTATTGGACTAGAAAATAGACACTCTTGAACTAATCTCCAACTAAGTCACTCAACCTAAATTTCTTTATTTTGGCCAAAGAGGCCACTTACAACCAAAAGAAGATTTTTGTTTTTTGTTATTTTGTTTTAATTCATATCTTGGGCACACAAATAAGCATTATAGATATAAAATGGTTTACAAGCATTGATAGAGTACATGTACTAAGTAGTTTTGAGATAAACCACTGTTTTATATATACACTTAAGAGAGAGAAAGAGAGAGACTCTTATCGTGTGAGATTTTGAGATTTAATTAATGTATATATTTCAAAAATAGTATAATCATGTGATAAAAACTTCTTGATTGTTCAATTACTATTCTCAAGTTCGATAACCGATTGATTGTGTACGATGCCATAATCAAAATCAAATCATTCCATACATGTGATTTTTTTTTTCATTATTTGAAGACAAACACTATTTTAAATTTAGTGATTTGATAAACGAGATTTATATATGCATTTTGAGTTGGTTTGATATATATTTCATGTGCAAAATCATCTTGTTTAATCTATTATATCGGGTGGATATTATATATATGTATATATAGTTGTGTAACTAACAATATATATCCATAGATATACTCATCAAAATATATTTGCAGACCAAGTGACGATGATACAAGCCAATTGTGCTACCCAAACTCGTTTCGCCCTATGACCCATACGCTTTGAAGCAGGAATGTATAGTGGAAATTGACATCTTTGGCCTGGTGACTAATTGCTAGTTCATGCTCAACATCATCAAATTAAACTTTTATCCATATTTTCAGTGTCCAATTCGATTCCATATAGAAAAATTACTTATAAATTTGGAATTAAGTTTCGTAATTTTTTTCATTTTTAAGAGATTATATTAAGAACAAATATTAATTATTGAAAGTTAATAAGATTAATTATAGAGAATTACAAGTGTACAAAATCAATAATATTTATCCTAATATTATAACATAACCATGTACCAATAATAAAATCTCGCCTAAAATCAATTTTAAATTTTTTTGTACATTGTTTTGTGAAAATAAAAAGTAAAATACTATAGATAACAACTTATTATTGGTTCAGAGTTATTTAAAAAAAAGAAAAAGAGATATTTTCAAATAATTAATGCAAATATATAAAATTTTAACATATAATATATTAAATTAATAATTTTGTATGATCTTTAATTTAACATGATGAATTTTAAAAGATTATTAGATTAAAAAAATACAATTATTTTTAAGTGAGTATGATAGATGCACTTATTGCAGGTTAGAGTATTTGTATTGCATTTAAATTACATAAAAAAATTGAATATCTTTTATAAATAAAACTTTATTAAATAATTCACAATTTATATATTGTAAATTAGAAATCACCTTAATTTATTTTTTTACTTAATTTTAAGTTTTAATGAGTAAATATATTAAAAAGTTGTATATTCTAGAATGGAAGAAATCTAGGTACTGATAATTTAATAACAAATTTTCTAAAACCAAAGAGGTGGAATACAGAAATAATAAGATTTAAACAACAAAAATGATCTAGCAATCAGTAAACCTAATATGGCTTCTCCACTACACAGTAACGTGAGCTTAAAATTACACAAACTTGAAATAATAGAAATAATTCATTCTAATACTATTAAACCACCCTACTTTTACGAGCTTATCTCCATTTATTATTGAATTCTAGTAAGCTTTTTTAATATTCATTAATATTAAGTTCTCGAAATATAAATTTTATCATCTTAAAAAGTTTGTATTATATAGATCGCTAAAATTTTAAAATTTAACTCTCTTTGTTTTAAATTGGATCCATCCACATGAAATATGAAACCAACTTAAATATATGTTTGCTGTTTCCATTTTATCTTACTCTGTTCTAATAGAAACATAATTTTTTATTATTCAACTAATATAAACTTTTTGAATATCCCATCTGCATGTATTAAAAATACCTACTATTTCAAAACAAACAATCCCTTATCAAAATATCAAAAAATTATATATATATATATATATATATATCTATCTTTTGTTAAAAAGCAAAATAAAAATTTAAGGGTTTAATAAGTTAATAGTTGAGGAAGTTAAAAATAAATTATTTCAAAATGATAAAAGAAATATAATAGAGGATGGGACTAATTATTTGAGTTACAGTTGAAAAGATTTTACGGTCAGTGAATTTCACATTAACGAGGTGAGAAGCGGTATGGGTGCTGGTGCAGCTACCCTATAAATTATAATGGTAAAATGTCAGAAGTTCAATCATGAGGCTACGTTCAAGATACGAGGCCTCTCTCTCTCTCTCTCTGCGCAACCAATACAAGGCATTTCCTTTCCTACCCTAATAATCCTGCTCTTGCCCTACCGCTCATCTCTCTCCTACTCTCTGCATTTTTTACATACAAATGGCATTCATGATCATTCTCTCTCTCCCCCCTCCCTCTCGCTCTCGCTCTCACTTCATTTTCTGTTAAGAACAAACATCCAGAGACAATTACTCAATTAACCATTTTGGGGTAATTTGCTTTTCTTGGCTACAAACAAAAGGATGAAAGCATCCATTGTCTCATTCTTAAGCTCTTTTTGGGCCAAGAAACTTCAATTACAGAAGCCCCCACCATTATAGGTTTCACAGGGAAAAAAACAGACCTTGAACTAGTAAGACTTCTTGAAAAAGCTTTTTAACAAATTTAGACAATAAAATAATAAATAATTAGAAAGTAAGCCTCAGGCAGTAGGGTTTCCGATCTGTCTGTCTGTCGGATTGATTTCCTCTCCAAACTTTAGGGCACCTTCATCTTGATTCTAAAACATTGTGCTTTTTGGCTTCTTCATCGTGCTAATGGAGATCCATATCTTTTCTTGGGGTTCTCACGATTGGCAGACGATAAATGCAGAAATCATGATAATGACAGGCAACCTTAAATCATACGATGAACGCATTTAAACAAATCAAATTAAACAAAAGATATAATCTATAATTTCAGATCAATGGAGTACTTACTAAGAAGAGCAAGAATCCTCTTAACTATGGATAAAGCAAAGATTCACGAGGGTTTTGCAAAGAGAAGCCAACAGAGCTCTGTTGACAGTATGCCCACCTCCTTCATCACAAAGACGCATGATTTTTAGGGGGATTTAAGATTGATTTTCTTTCTGGTCTTTTCTTGGGAAAAAAAAAAGACCAAAGAGAAGACAGCAGGAGGTGGACAGAATGCCAATAAACTCTGTAAGAAACCCTTTGGCAAACCCACCATGAAATCCATAATAAGCTCCTCAAACATTCTTAATTAACTACAAATTGATTGGACAGTGTATAATATTTTACTACCAAAAGAACACACACGTAAAGAAAGTGAAGAGGTTGCAAGAAGTACTGAAGAGATGGGAGATAGAGGCAGTTGGAGGCACTATTTAAGATGTGAGATGAGGCTAATACTATACAGGAGAGAGAGAGAGAGAGAGAGTCAAGCAGTGAATATATAATTAATAGGTGTGGAGGGGGTCGGGTAGTTTACTTTAAGACAACAGAGAGAAGAGAATAGTGGCAATAGCAGTACGATTAATTAAATCAGATTGGATGGTTCATTCTGGGGTAATATTTAGAAGGAAAGAATGATGATGGTAAGTGGAGACTCTTGCCCCATCAGCCCACCCCACCACGGAACTCACCTCGTTTCTGATGAAACCCTTGTATATATGATCATAACACTCTCGCCCACCACCACCATATCAGACTTTTCTTTCCTTTAGTTGAATTCTCGTTTCTGATGAAGACATAACGAAACCTCCTCTCTTTCTCTCTCAAACAACTCCAATACAGACAGCACGAACCGACACAGGAAAAGGGATTGAAAGGTTTCTGCGTTTAAGGCTAATAACATACGTCAATGAGGAAGGTTGCAGCTTATTGAGACAAAACAAAAAGGTCATTTGTTTGGGGAATTTTAAACTACTAATATTGTACTACAACATAAGAATATTCATCATATAATAAGTAGGTGTCTTGCACATTGATTTTACGAATTGTGCAATTTAACTCATCTAAAATCAACTTAAATTAATCTAAAACATACGTTAAATGAAAAAAATTAAATTTTCATGTTCAGTACTCCCATAGCTCAGGCTCAACAAGTTTTTCGTTGGATGCGAGTAATTCTTTTTTGTTAAAATGCTAATATTTTTTAGTTAAATAAGTTAACAAGATTATAAAGTTTATTTCGACTACATCCTCGTCTATAGCTAGTTGAGGCAGCTCACGTGGAGCACTTACGAGTTATCTTTTCAAATCTTCGAGCATAGAAATTTTATGTTGCGTCCCGCGCATAAGTGTGCATTCTTTGTTTGCTCTGTCTTCTTTTTCAATTATCATATATCTGCTTTGGGTATTGGTGTCCATCTTGTTAAGGTTGATGTGATTGATAAATAGGAAATTGTGCATAATTTTAATTGATAAAATTGTATTTTTAATAAAATTAATTCTTGTGCACTCTCTATTTCATACTTATTTAATATTTTAACAAGAATTTTTTTTTGTGAATATTTGCAGCATTTTTGGATAATTTTATACAATAAAATTGTATTTTTAATAAAATTAACCCGTCTGTAGCAACTAATAATTTATATTATTATAATCAACATAATTCAGGATTAATTGAATCGAGCGTGTGAATTCAATAACCTGCCTACCCTATTATCCTAATTGATAATGCATTTTGAACTGTTCGATTAAATAGGTTAATTAGAGAGCTTATTCTAATTAATTACACTTAAGGGATAAATCGAATCAACAGAGCTTGTTGTTGGTTTAGGGGTAGGAATTCTACAATTAAATTAATAATGTGTCGCATAATCATATGATTTGGAATAGGGGGAAAATTGAACCATGAATCGGAATTGATTCCTATTACTGTCTGCCTTCTGTTTATTTACTTGATTTTTATTTATTAGAGTAGATTTTATTTTATTAGTTTAGTAGACAAAATTCATCAACATCCCCCCTTTTTATTTGCATTCGTAAATTAGCATAAAAAGATATACAAATAATTCAACTGTTCTCTGTGGGATCGACCCTTACTTCCCACTACTACAAAATAGTAGAGGAAAGTGAGGTAAAATAAATATAATTAATTTTGACGTGCCCCGACAGCACTGTCAAAATTTTGGCGCCGTTGCCGGGGAACGGTGTGAATTTATTTGTGATATTTATTTGTGTTGATTTTCCTGTGTTTTTATTTGTTGAAGATTAAAGCTGCCAGCAGGTTTCACACTAGGTAACTCAGTGTGAACTGTAGCAGTTTATTTTTTTCAGCGAATATTTCTGTTTTTTTTTCTCTTTCTCTCTCGTGGAATCCACATTTCTTCATTTTATTTATTTTCTCTCATATTTTTCTGTAAATATTTGATTTAGTTGCTAGGAAAAAAAAAGATATTGGTAGCAGGACATGACAGGTAGAGATGTTAAACGGGCTAGCCCTGTCGGTTTCGGGCTAGCCCTAGCGGGTTTCGGGTTAATCGAGCTTTGATTTAATCGGGCCAATTTAAACGGGCTTGATTATGGTGAACCTAACTCTAACCCTAGCGGTTTTCGGGCTAATCGGGCCACTATCGGGCTATGAGTCAAAATAGTCAAATTATATATTTAAATTTAAAATTTTAATTAAATGCATATTATGCTCTATTTAAAATACAATTTTAGATAACATTAAAAGATTATATATTTTAGAACTTTTATATTACTATACAAAATTTAAAAATTCAAACATTTAAGTCATATACACTATTTCATGCTCTCAATTATAGCTTTAAGAGCATTCACTGTCATAAAATTTGAAATCATGTTACATTTAAGTTCTAAATTTAAATGACATTATTTAGAATCTTCTAGTAATTAAATATAAATTTTAATATATTCTGCTAAAAACCAAATATGGTATATAAAAAATAATTAAAAATGGTGTATATTATTAATTCGATATTAAAAAATAGACAAATAAGAAGAAAAATTCGGGCTATCGGGTTAGCCCTAACCCTAAGCGGGCTAGCCCTATAGGGCTTCGGGCTAATCGGGCTTGGGCTAAACGGGTTAACTTTTAAACGGGCTAATAAAATCAAGCCCTAACCCTAAAATTTTTTGGGCTAAACGGGCCGGCCCGTCGGGCCATGGCCCTTTTAACATCCCTAATGACAGGACATGACACATTTCTTCATGTCCAGCTGTGAAGTTTTTGTAATTTTTCTATTCTTTTTCGTATATTTTTTTAATTTTTTTCCCTTAGTTTCTGTAGTCTAGTAACATTCTTTTGGAGAATTTTGTGCAGGTCAAGCTAACATCCATTTTGAAATTATAATGGCAGCAACACAAACTTTGAGGGAGCTCACAAATTCTGCTATTGTTGAAAATCTTTTTGCATTATATTTCTCGATTTTAGTGCAAATACCACGTTTGAGTTTAATTATGATATTATACACTTATTACCTTCTTTTTATGGTTGTGCAGGTGAAGACCCATATAAGCACCTTAAGGAGTTTCATTTGGTTTGCTCAAGTATGAAAACTATAAGAGTGACTGATGAGCAAATTAAGTTGAGAGCTTTTCCATTTTCCTTGAAGGACTTAGCGAATGATTGGCTATATTATTTACCAGGATCTATCACCACATGGGCTGAGATGGAGAGTTTGTTTTTACAAAAATATTTTCCAGCTTTTCGAGTAGCCAATATACGGAAGGAGATTTGTGGTATAATGCAAATTGATGGAGAGACACTTCATGCATATTGGGAGCGATTCCAGAGACTTATTGCAAGCTGCCCACGACACCAAGTTAGTGAGCAACTCCTAATCCAATACTTTTATGAGGGCCTGGCAATGATGGACAGGAACATGATTGATACAGCCAGTGGTGGAGCACTTGTGGGTAAGACCCCTGCAGCAGCAAAAGAGTTAATTTCAAACATGGCAGCTAACTCACAACAGTTTGGCAATCGTGATACATCATATAGAATGGTGAAAGAGGTAAATGATTCGTCACTTCAAAATCAATTAAATGAACTTACCTCTTTTGTTAAACAAATTGCTACAGGAAAACCATGTAAAATCTGTGAGACTGCCGATCATATCACCGACGAATGTAGAATCCTTAATGAGGAAATAAATGTACATGCCAATGCCGGTTGCACTGGAAATTTCCAAGGGAGGAGAAACCACCCCAATTTGAATACTTACAACCCGGGGTGGAGAAATCATCCCAATTTTCGGTGGGGAAATTCATATAATGGAGCACAACCTGAACAAACTCATCCACCATCACAACAGAGAGGCCCATACTTTCAAAAACAGCAATTGGAGCAGAGCTCTATTGCAACCTTGGAGGAAATGATGACAACTCTAACCTCCAGCACGGTGCAATTTCAATAAAACATGGGACAATTCCAGCAAGAAACTCAATTTAGCATCAAAAATCTTGAAACACAAGTGAGTCAGCTAACCATCACCGTAAGTCGCTTGGAGAATCAAAATAGCAGGAAATCGCCTTCTCAACCCGAGATAAATCCAAGAAATGTAAATGCTGTTACCCTAAGGAGTGGAAAACAACTTGGAGAGCTTAACAAGCCCGAGTTCGCTGTAAAAGACGCAAAGGAAAAGAAGGTTGACGCTAAAGACACTGACACTGGGTCAACCAGTGTGGAACCTGTCGTAAAACTGGGCACTGGATTGCCCAATGTGGAACTGCCCACCCACGGGAATAAGGTAAATCGACCTATTTCTTCTCCTATTAAGACTAACCCATTGCCTTTTCTATCTAAAATTCACAGGGTTATAATAAGGATAAAGAGAGTGAGATTAAAGAAGTGTTCAAAATAGATGGAATGTGTACACACTTACATTATGAGATCAAATGGGTGCCACTATATTTTCAGAAAAAAATCTCATTTGGAGTTTCTTTCATCAAATTTTCAAAGTCCAAAATGATGAAAATGATAGAGATGAATTGATGGACCTTGAATGTAGCAGCAGATTTGCCATATTTGAGATCAATTCCAAAACCTCCTTGGAGTGTTTATTGAAAAGGAAAGTCTTGAGTCGAGCCAACGACGTTAAACAACGGCGCTACATGGGAAGCAACCCATGTGTGTGTGTATGTGTGTGTATGTGTGTATGTGTGTGTGTGTGTGTGTGTGTGTGTGTGTGTGTGTGTGTATATATTCTCTTTTAGGTAGCTGGAGCAGGAGATAGTCACCATCTCACGTCGAATGACTTCACGTCGACCCTCCTCATCGTCCCGATGAACGGTGACTCCTTTCCCACACATTATGCTTCTTATTATTGTTTATCTTTCATGGTTTTGTAGCATGTTATTGACGTTGGTGTAGGAAGGAAATGAATGCATGCATGCGGTAGATAGGGGACGCTTGCAATGATGAAAATTATGATAACTTGATATTTACTTCCTAAGTTCAATTTGACTCTATCTGGTAAGTGTGATTGACTAATATAGTTTTATAAAGCTGTCTCTTTAAGCCTACGGTTGAGTCACCTTTTGAATGTTTAATTTGATACACAACCCGATTATTGAAGTGAGTTTTGAACCTGTGAGCATGACTTATATACATGATGCTCTTTTCTTCATGTGGGATTATCACACTTAGTTGTTCATTCCAGAACTTGCTCAGCTATGCTTTTTGGAATTAATGTTTTGAGTTATTACATGTTAGATGACAAGGGCATTTAGGACACCCTATTTGAGCCTTTTGCATGAACCACCCCAATAATTGATCTTTTAGGATACCCCGTTGAGCCTTGCATACTTTCTCTTGCTAAACCGTCCCTAACCATATCTTGTCATGCACCTCACCTTTATAACTGTTTTGAATATTTGTGGACTGCACTCCTAAAAAATTAAGTGAGGATAAAGATAGCATGTATACCATCTGTCTCATGAGGGCTTAATTACTGGCTATTGATGATTGCCTGGAATCTACTGCTTTGTGTACATTCCATTTTACCATGCTCTGCTACTGCCCGAAAAAAAAACAAAGAAAAAACAAAAAGAAAAAAAACAAAAATAAAATATGTGGGGGGAGCAGAATAGATACTGCCACTTTCGGTATTACTGCCATCTCCACAAAAAAAAAAAAATAGAGGCCAAATACACATCAATACAGTATTTCGATCATGGATACACAACAAGGCTGAGTTGAGAAAATATATACTAGCACCAATAAGTGTAAATTCGTTAGGGTGCTTTAAAATCCACAAATATTCATAACAAGTTTAGCCTAACTTTCCTCAAAATTTCACCTCTTTGATTTTACCTTGAACTACAACCACATTATTTTCCGAGAAGACCCTTTGATTTCATGGAAACTCAATTGACAAGTAGTAAAAATTAGATATCCGAGCAAGCTTATGGTAAATGACATACTTTGTGTTGATATGAGTGACTTGAAATATATCATCCTGTTATACACTTGAGTGAAATGAGATATCCTGTTGTGAGGGTATTAAATCATTGCATATGTGAGATTAACTTAATTATTAGGTGATGATGAGACACTTTAGGATCAATATCTGTTATGAAACACTTACCGGTTGAGTTAAATTCGTCTTGTGAAAGTATATGAGTAGAGATATCTTGAGACTGAGCATAGCCCTCCCCGTTCAACTATATGTCTGCTTTTGTTCTATGTTTGCTTGAGGACAAACAAATGTTTGAGTTTGGGGATATTTGATAAGTAGGAAATTGTGCATAATTTTAATTGATAAAATTGTATTTTTAATACAATTAATTCTTGGCACTCTTTATTTCATACTTATTTAATATTTCAACAAGAATTACATCTTTTTTGTTTTTGTGGATATTTGTGGCATTTTTGGATAATTTTATACAATAATCCACATAAGCACTTGGCCATCTTTAGCCCATCCAAGGAATGAAGATTACAAAGAAGTTTATGGACTGAAATATTTTTGGACTTAATTAATTAATTAAGCCCAAAACTTAATTAAAGCACATAAAGGGAATTAGGGCAAAATGGCAAGGATAAAAGGGAGATTGAAGGCAAGCAGCAGATTCATTCTGGGATTGAGGGTGTGAACAAAGAAACAAGGGGAGAGACGCTAGGAGACAGGGAGAGAGAGCAAGGGGACAGATTCACGGAGGAACTCATCTTTTGTGGATTTGGGTTTATTCCTCCATTCTTATCTTTGTTTTATGTCTTTCATTTGGATGATTTTAATTTTTAGACACGTGATGTGTAACTAAATTTAATATTCCGATTTAGGGAATGTTTGAACCCTATTTCAATATTATGTGATTTATATTTTCGTGACACCATATTGATTTAATATGTGCGAATTTATTATGTTGATGGGTTGAATTGATTTATAATATATATATTGTTAATTGTGACTGATCACCCCAATTGATAGTTTATATATTTAGGGCTAGGGTTTAAATTGCAATCCGTAATTGTTGTGATCTTGAACCCGTCTGTAGCAACTAATAATTTATATTATTAGAATCAACATAATTCAGGATTAATTGAATCGAGCGTGTGAATTCAATAACCTGCCTACCTTATTATCCTAATTGATAATGCATTTAACGAATTAAATTCAAAAAGCTTATTTTGGACTGTTCGATTAAATAGGTTAATTAGAGATCTTATTCTAATTAATTACACTTAAGGAATAAAGCGAATCAACAGAGCTTGTTGTTGGTTTAGAGTTAGGAATTCTACAATTAAATTAATAATGTGTCGCATAATCATATGATTTGGAATAGGGGGAAAACTGAACCATGAATCGAAATTGATTCCTATTACTGTCTGCCTTCTGTTTATTTGCTTGGTTTTTATTTATTAGAGTAGATTTTATTTTATTAGTTTAGTAGACAAAATTCATCAACAACCCTCTTTTTTATTTACATTTGTAAATTAACATAAAAGAATATACAAATAATTCAACCGTTCTGTGTGGTATTAATCCTTACTTTCCACTACCATAAAATAATAAAAAAAAATAAAATAAAATAAATATAATTAATTTTAACATGGCCTGACAGCCAGTGATTTGCGATTTGTCTCTTCCCACCACAATTATTGCGGTGCGAAGTTTCCTTGACGTCTTGGGCGTTTTATACCACATTTAGGAACCATAATGGTGCCTCTCACAGATTCTATGTGACGTACGTCTTTTGTTTGGACTGTTGTGGCGATATTGACCTTTGACTAATGATAAGAATTCGTCACAAATAAATTTTGAACAATACAATAATTCGAAATTTAAAATAAATTCTAAAAATTTAAAATAAATCCAAACAGTTACCAATAAATTATGTTAATAATAAATAAACTTCGAGAATTATAAATAAATTATGAAAAGCACAAATAAGTTTAGAAAATAAAAACAAATTATGTAATTTTCATAATATTTGTAATTATTTTACTGTTGTATACTTTTAAAAATTATTTGTTGTTTTATAGGATTTTTTTTAAAATTAGAAATTGTTTGTAATTTTCGGAATTTGTTTATAATTTAAAATTTTATTTGAAATATTTCATATTAATAAATAATTTGTATAATTTCATTTTAATGAGATAAGGAAAATGTGGTCATATGTTTAGTTGTAGCTTATGATTTCTTTGCAATTTAATTAATAGTTATCAACTTATTGTCCCTAATATGTATTTTTCATTGAAATAGAAGTTAATTTAAAAAAAATAATATATAAAAAATAATTAAAAACACACAAATATAATTTAGAAAACTATTTTAAGATAGTTTACTTATTTAATTACTATAATTTTTTGAGCTGCATTTGTTGTTGTTGTTTTTTTTTTTTTTTTTTGGTAAGATGTTCAAATTGTTCAGTTTTTTTCTAAATTAGTTATACTATCTGGCCTGTCTTCACTGAATTTTATCTTTTGTTGAATTATTAAAAAATCATGTGTACGTTGACAGGTTTTGTATAATGCCAAATGGGGTTTTCCAAAAGTACGTGTAATATTATTTAGTTTAATTATTAATATATTTTAGTTAAATAAAAATAAATTTTAGTAAAATAAATAAGTTTAAGATAAAACATACATTTATTTAAATATATCTTATAATTAATAAGGAATTTTTTAATTTTATTGCAATGTGGCAGAGACCTGTCGTGTCAATTGCTATAATAAAACTCAAGAGGCACATCAAATTAGAGGTTATATATTAGATGTGTCCAACACTATCATACATGAATTAAAAATTCCATAAATTAGTTTGAAATGTAAATTATAAATAACATAAATTAGTTACTGCTTAATCATAAAAATATTATTATTATTATTATTATTATTATTAAATATTATTATTATTATTATTATTATTATTATTATTATTATTATTATTATTATTATTATTATTATTATTATTATTATTATTATTATTACTACTACTACTACTTATGTTGAAATATATTGCTGCTTAATTGTAAAGATTATTTTTTGTGTTAAATTATTATTACTTAATTGTACATATATTAATCTTTGTGTTGAAAAAATATATGTTAGCTTTTGATTACTTAATTTTTTTGGTAATTTTTTTTCAATTTGTTAAACTAGAAATATCTTTTTGTTTTTATTTTGTTTTTACATATAATTTATTAAATTAATTATGTTTTCTCAAATTTTAATTTACACATATTTTGCATATATTAAAATGAGATAGTGATGCAAAATTATGATTATTTTTTGTTGATTATTCATGCTAGAGTTTAATATTTATTGTGTATTGAATTACTTGAATTGAATTTGTACTACAAACAAATATTAATGTATTGTATTATTTGAATGGGGTTTGAAATGAAAATAAATCTTAACTAATTATTTGTTATAACAATCATTACATAATTTAATTTTTATGTACTTAATTATTTTATTGTAGAAATAAGATTTTTATTTTGGGATGGAGGACATATATAATTTTATAAAAAAATTTATTTCCTTACATATTTTCACCTATAAAATAATAAATTATTTTAAATATTCATAAATATTATTCTTAAATATTGATTAATTCAATATTATAAAAATAAATATATTTTATTTTAATTTTAAATATATTATAGTTCATGTATCGCACGTGAACGATACTAGTAAAATTATAAAATGATATACTATGAACCGTGAATCTTAAATCTTTGAACCATGAGTTATAAATAACTATAATCCCAAAATTTAAATTTGAACACTAAATGATGAATCTTTAATACCTTCCGAACTTGTCGACAAAAAATAAGTAAATATCGCATCACATAGAGATGATATTGTAAATAGCATTGCATACAACTACACCTCACAAAATTTGATTATGATTCTCCATTCGAAAAGAACATTCCATGAATATTCGAGTTTTCCGTATATATTTTCCTTTGAAATTTCAAGTTAGGCAAAAATAAGTAAATAAAACTATTAAAATAGCCTCACAATAAAATTTCAACAGCAGCAGAAGAATGAACAAAAATTAAAATAATTTTATACTGAACCATGATTGTGCTGTAACTACATTCACTTTTCTAAACTGGGTTTCCTAATTCCCTTGGGACATCATTAACTATCTCTAAAAGGCAGTTTATGGATATCAACCTATAATTAACTTGTCAAATCAATTGTGTTGATACAATGGGGCAATAGTGGATTGTCACATTGGTTTAGTAAAATAAATCAAACATGATGTGTTTTGATAAGTCTAAGTTGATTGTTGATCATCCTATATATCAAAACAAAATTGAACGAAACAGATGAACCTGGAATATCATGACATCTGCAATCAACAAAACCATTAAATAGAGACCAGTTCAGTTTGATATATGGTTGAAATAATTATAAGTGATAACAACAGGCAAAAGTGCATGGACTGTACTAAAACCTAATCAAATTCATATTCCTAGCAAAATATAATGCTAACTGCATGGATGGAGTCAATAGAATTAGCGTAGTTAATCATGTTTTCAATTATGACTTTATTTGAAACTTAGTTATTGATGTTTTCTATTTGATTAAATGTATGAATGAACTATGAAACTTTAGTTGATGACCTTATTTTAATCGTTTTGTTCTTTATAGATATTACAATTTATTATATATATATATATATTTGTGTGTGTGTGTGTGTGTGTGTGACTGCAAATTGAGGAAAAAATCTAGCATTATATGCATAAAAAATCTTTTCTATATATGCTCTCTCATAATGATATAATTTTGCATGATGTATAATATATGTGTACATAGCTCAGAACAGTGGAAGATAATTCACACATATAATGGAAGAGCTTTTACAAAATATTAGTCGAGAGCAGATAATTGTTGTATGCTAAATGCAAGTAAATACTTCTCATTTGAAACACCGAGCATACAATTATGAACATTAGACAAGACAGCTTGAATGGGCTTTTGATTGTTAAGTTTCATCAAGAAAGCTCAAATTGAAGAACATCCAAGTTCCTACTAGCCCTGTAAGGGAAATTCATTATATCGAAAAATTGTAGCATTTGAAGGAACAATGAACTCAGATACAGAGAAGACAAGAGTCTTTACAAACTAAACTTGGATAAACAATTTTATAAAAAAAAAAAAAAAATTCACAAAGGAAAGTATAAACAAATTTCTTCATATAAATGAATAAATCGGTATTTTATAAAATTATTTATTGGTAGATGCACAACTATAAAATTAAAGTCATCTTTCATTGTGGTTTACTTATCTTTGCTTTGGTTGAAGCCGTGATCCTTTCTCCCATTTGATGTGTGGGACAATCTGCAAATGGCGTGCTGTAAAAGTAGAGATTATTCGAAACGTAATTCAGTTTTATGAATCAAACTTAAAGATGTTTGATTCATAAGTTAAGTGATAATTTTAAACATGAGTTAATAATTTATGTTAAATTATATTTTGTGATGTATATTATTTGCATTGAGAGATACGACTTTCAGGCATTCCCTTAGTGTAATTTAGTAATATTGATCTTATTACCCCCTAAATCTTCGTCTACTATAAACATATTATTCAATTAATTAACATGAATATTCATTAATACAGTTTGAAAAAATTTGCAAGAATATATTCCATGATCTATATACACCATAAAATATATGTTAATTTGTGATTAAGTAAACATAAATATTGAGTAAGATATATAAATACGTATATACACACACGCGTGAATTTAATAGCACAAATACTTACAAATCTCATATCTCTATCAAATCATTTTAAATATCTTCAAATCCCTACATTTTAGAGAACATATCAATCTATAAAAAGATTCAGTAGTCTGTGAATGATAAAAGATAGGAACAATCAAACAATGAGTTTAGTTCAAGATGAGAAAGCTAAAGTGATCCGTATTTATTGAACAAAAAATGCACAAGAGACAATAAAGTAAATAATATATTAGGTATTTCAGTCCATTCTCATCTGTAAATTAAAGGCATAATCCATGATCATTTACTGCTTTATCTTTCTGTGATTGAATCTTTGCAATGTTCTCCCATTTGACTTATGGCTCAATCGGCAATGACATACTGTAAAAAGATATAATAGATTAAACTCATGAATATATACTCAATGTAAACACTAGAATGGAAGCATTGAATAAATAGATAACAAATGACCAATATAATGTTGTCGTATAGGATATGTTTCTGTCTTCTAATGTATTAATTTAAGTTGTATTTAGTCTAATTTATGAATAATAATATATAGATCAAAATCGACATACAAATTATTTTATTGGACTACATTTTTATGAAATCGGAACTTTTATTAGTTAATGAAAAAGAATAGGGTGGTGCTATCCACACCACCCAAATTACTCTTCACACCACATCCATTGTTTTTACAAAAATGAACATTAACAAAATTACCAATATAACCTTCAAAATTAAAAAAATGAAAAATGAAGTGTCAGGGCGTTCGGCCAGTGTTGGCCGAACGCAATGAAATATGTTCGGCCTGTCCTAGCCGAACACAGTGTGATGTGTTCGGCCAGAGGTGGCTGAACGTGTTGTGTTATGTTCGGCCAATACTGGCCGAACGCCCTGACACTTCATTTTTCATGTTTTTTTGTACGTTCTGTTTTTTTTACCATTCTGTTTTTTCACCGTTCGGCCTGTCATAGCCGAACACAGTGTGATGTGTTCGGCCAGTGGTGGCCGAACGCCTCGTAGGATGTTCGGCCAACACTGGCCGAACGCCTCGCAGGCTGTTCGGCCAACCAGCGCCGAACGAATTTCGAATTCGCGAATTTAATGGAAATTTTCATGGGACATATTGGGACAGATTACCTGGAGTTTCCCGTTCGGCGTCCATGATCTTGGGGAGCAGTTCGGCGACAGTGGGGTTGGCTTAGGAGTAGTTTGGCGCGGGTGTGGGGAAAGGGGGTTCGGCGAGCAGGGTTCGCAGGAGTGAGTGAGGTAGGGGTTACTGTTTTTTTTTATTTTTAAATTTTTTTTAAGTGTTAAGGGTATTATAGGTATTTTTGTGGTGTGGTTAGTAATTTTGAAATTTTAAATGTAATTTTTTGTGGTGTATTTAGTAAATGTGGTGTGAAAAGAGGAAATGGTGGTGTGGATAGAAAAGGCCAAAAGAATAATGTTAGTGTTTCTTTAAAAAAAAAACAACTTGATTAATTATTTTTCAAAATCTAATTATTATATTGTTAAATTATAAATTTCTTTTAACAATTTAGTAGTAATTTACATTTTAGTACAGTTAAAAAAATGTTAGATTAGTGGATATCATGAGAAATCTTCTTATATTAGCCCATGCAAATTTGTCTAGCATCATGACATTATTCAAACAATACAATAATATACTGAAAAAATCTGAAAAAAGTATTCTTTCTTGGACCTCTTTCGAATAATTTGCAAAAGTCATTTTGTCCTTATGAATTTTCATACTAAGATCTTTTATCTAAAATCTTATGAAAATATATAATTTTGCCTGATTATTTTCATATTTTTGGGGAGTTTTGTTACCTAAAGAAAATAACGAAAATTATGATATTTATTTTATCTCTCTATTTTGATACCTATAACAAAATACTTTTTGTAAACGTAATAAATTATAAATTGCCGATTAATCTGTATTGATAACCTTTTCCCTCATGAATCTTCCTAATAAGATATCGATTATCTTATATCTTGTTAAAATACATAGTTTGTGTGATATTTTTGAGAATATAGTTAAATATACAAACAAAAATTACTATAAGGTTTTTAGATCTCTATTTTGATAACTATACCAGAAGATTATTGTACTACATTAAATTTTAAAGAAAAAATGTTTGGGTAAGACAAAAAATACTTATTTTTCTGAATTTGATGATGAAGCATTCTCCCTGATAACGATTCTTCATGGGCATATGTATACTTGACCAAATTTGATGGTGGTTTTTGGAGAAAAAAATGGTTTGTATCACAAGGATGATCGAGTTATTTCAAGACATTGCGCGTTTACATAAAAATCAAACTATGTTTAATCTATCTGATGAACATATTTTTTCAATTGAGAGATGAGTAACAGTCTGAAAATTTTTTACAGAAGAGAGGAGAAGAGTAGAACATTTCGTGAGAGAGAGAGAGAGAGAGAGAGAGAGAGAAGAAGAAGAAGAAGAAGAAGAAGAAGAAGAAGAAGAAGAAGAAGAAGAAGAAGAAGAAGGGATCCGGTTCATTTTTAGAAGAAGATGAAAATGCATGGTCAAAGTGATCTAGGTGATGTGCTCTAAAATGCATTTGCTTTATATTGAAAAGTTGCTTAAATATTTTTTAACAGAGGAGAATCTGTGTTTGTGTATATGTATATCCTGTATTTAAAATTATTGGAGTTAGTTATATAAACATAAACATATTATTTTTCATTTAATATGTTTTATATGTACATATTATTAAAAGCTTAGTTTCAATTTTAAAATTAAGATTTTTATTTATGTTTCAATATAAAAATATGTAATTAATTTATTGTGCTTTGTATTTTATAATTTGCAAGAAAATGGTTGGATTTACAATTTTATTATATTATATATATAGTTAGAATTAATTCACTCTTTCTAATTTTATAATGTTTGTTATATGTAGATGGTATCAATACGTCTAATATGAATAGAACATCAATTGAATCTGAAAATAAAAATGAGTGTGAAATTGGAGAAAACATTAAGCTTAGCACAATGATATATCCATTTCCAAAGAACCCCTCTCACTGATATTTCGAATGGTACACTGCATTAATTTTCTTTTTAATTTTTTTAGATTTATATTTTGATGATAATATTTGATATAATTATTTATAATTTATTATTGCAATGGCTGGATCAAGTAACTCTACAATAGAACACGGTTCAAGATTAAAATCAATTAAACCTCCACAATCAAATCTCTCTATGGTGGTTAATCCAACTATTTTATTTTTGAATGTATTAATACTTCTAAGGCAAGAAAACAAATATTGCAAAACCCAAAAAAATGTTAGTTTTTTTTGTTTGTGTTTTTTTATTAGTAATTTGTATCTTCCAGGATAGTTACCATATATATATATGTATACACATATATATATATACATATATATATATATATATATTTTGATACCTTTTAAATACTAATTGACAAAAAATGATATATTGTACTAAATTGTTTAAATTAATTTATCATTTCTTTAATTTATTGTAGCTATTTATACAATTGAATTTCAAAAGTGTGCACTACCTCATACTCTTCATTTCCTATCAAAATAAGATACGTATCTAACTCGGTCTAACACTAATAATATAATATCTACTAAAATACAAGATGAACATATTGATCCCAAATACTATGATTTGGTGAGAGATTTAATGATTCATGGACCTTGTGATATTGTTAGATCAAATTCACCATTTATGTATGATGATGAATGCACCAAACACTTCCCCAAAAACATTTTAGACACTACTACTATTGTTGATGAGAGGTATCTAGTTTACAGAAGTAGAGACATCGGACGAACTGTTATGAAGAATATAATTCCATTGAACAATGGCCATGTGGTACCCCATAATCGTTATTTATTGATGAAGTATGGAACACACATAAATATGAGGTGGTGCAACTGATCCCAGACTATTAAATATCTTATCAAGTACATAAATAAAGGACATGATTGAGTTACAACATCTTTTTATAATCATCTAGGGGGGAAGAGGAGGGTAGAAAATTATTTGAAATTAGTATATACTAATGTTCGCTCTTTTATTTCACTAAAAATGATTTGAAAGAGCACGGGGCTAATTATAATAAAATAGTGGTAAGAACATGTATTGTATCCATATGAACTGTATAAGTAATTTTAACTAAGTACTCGATTATATTATCTTTACTTTATCTAAAGATTTGAACTTTGAAGTTGATACTTTAATTAAAATGAATAAAATGAAATATAGAAATAACACACGATTCAAATTCAAGCAACAATGAAACTTCAGAGGTTTAATGGATTCTAGGGATATATACTCTTATGGTTCATATGAATTCCTTTAATATATTAAATCATATTTAATTTCTAAATTCGTAGGAGAATCACTAATATATTTAGACCCTCTCTGTCGAGTTAGATCTAAATATGGATTAGACTTCAATGATCTTCTCTTATGGTTCATATATCTATAATCTATTAGAAACGTAGTTATAATGTTTTTGTCTTTTTTTGTAATTAATACCAATAATGTCCTCATTAAAATTAAATTTTAAGGATAACAAGTAATTTAAATTTTATTTAATTTTTTTCTTATTTGATTATAAAAAATGAGAAACCTTTCATATATCTGACTCTTCGATTTAAAAAACAAATGTACATTATCATTAAAATTATGCTATTGTGCTAAGAATATTGATGGATAATAATTAGTTATTTATATTATATAGTATATATTAATTCCTATTTAGTATTTATGCCAAAAAAATGACAAATGGAATGGATTTTACGTGGTGAGGGTGAAAATAAAAGGTAAATACAAATTTATAAAACTTAATTATCTATATAAAAAAAAATCATTGTTATACATCTCTGTTAATCTTGTCATATTTGAAAGAAAATAAAATATATTAATTTAGTTATTCTGAAATATTAATTAGCTTCCTTGTTTTTCTGCTCATTATTCCTCCCAAGCAGTTTGGAAATTTATTTGGAAATGTTTAGTTGCCTCGAGGTGAGAAATTTTCTATGAATATTGTCTTTCAGAATATTATCAAAATCTAATAACTTTTGCGACGTGGTGTGAACTGTGAATTATTGTATCAATGTTGTAATTATTACCCTAAGACAAATTTTTATATTTCTTTTAAATGCTCATGTGTTAATCTGTTGTTTCTTGTTTCTTTGTTCGACATATTTGGTGAGATAGAGTCGAGTGCATGGTGTTGTGTTTATTGGGAGGTTGACATGATTGCTCAATTTTGGAGTGATAGGAAATACCTTCTCTTTTCGTTATGTTTGTAAGAGCCTTAAGATTATTGTTCGATTTGCTGAAGATTGATTCTTCGAGTTTATGTTAGTTGTCCAACTCGGCATTAGAAAATTAGACGAGTTCAATGTTGGAAAGCCCCACGGGGTGGTTAGATTAAGTTGAATATAAATGATTCCTACAATTTTGTATAGGTAGGAATTATTTATATTCAACTTAATCTAACCACTCAGTGGGGCTTTCCAACATTGAACTCGTCTAATTCTCTAATGCCAAGTTGGACAACTAACATAAACTCGAAGAATCAATCATTAGCAAACCGAACAATAATATTCAGGCTCTTACAAACATAACCAAAAGAGAAGGTATTTCCTATCACTCCAAAATTGAGCAATCATGTCAACCTCCCAATAAACACAACAACATGCACCCGACTCTATCTCACCAAATATGTCGAGCAAAGAAATAAGAAACAACAGATTAACACACGAGCATTTAAAAGAAATATAAAAATTTGTCTTAGGGTAATAATTACAACGTTGATACAATAATTCACAGTTAACACCACGTCGCAAAAGTTTATTAGATTTTGATAATATTCTGAAAGACAATATTCATAGAAAATTTCTCACCTTGAGGCAACTAAACATTCCCAAATAAATTTCCAAACTGCATGGGAGGAATAATGAGCAGAAAAACAAGGAAGCTAATTAATATTTCAGAATAACTAAATACATATATTTTATTTTCTTTCAAATATGACAAGATTAACAGAGATGTGTAACAAGGTTTTTATTTTTTATTTTTTTTTATATATAGATAATTAAGTTTTATAAATTTGTATTTACCTTTTATTTTCACCCTCACCACATAAAATCCATTCCATTTGTAATTTTCTTTTGGCATAAATACTAAATAGGAATTAATATATACTATATAATATAAATAAATAATTATTATCCATCAATATTCTTAGCACAATAGCATAATTTTAATGATAATGTACATTTGTTTTTTAAATCGAAGAGAAGGATATATGAAAGGTTTCTCATTTTTTATAATTAAATAAGAAAAAAATTAAATAACATTTAAATTACTTGTTACCCTTAAAATTTAATTTTAATGAGGACATTATTGGTATTAATTACAAAAAAAGACGAAAACAATAAAACTACGTTTCCTTGAACATCATGTTTTTCATTTTTTTTTAAATTGATGAAATTATGGGCTTAAGCCTAATAAACTAGATTTCTATGTTCGGGCTTCATGTAAGAAATTTATAAATATATAAAAGCAAGATTGTTGGACTAATTTACACAAATGTCAAAATAGCTTTTTATTTTTACAAACTATCATGTTCAATTTTTTTTTTTACTTTAATTTTCATAGGCTTATAATTTTTTTATTTCGACTCTATTTTTTATGAAAAATATATCAAATTAATTATTTTTTTATGATCTTTAATTTGATATCCATATTGCATATATAATAATAAATATTAATTTTTAAATATAAAATATTTTTTTCATATATTAATTGTGGTATATTTTAATATTTAATATATTTTTATATTGTTAGATATTTTTATTTTAACTAATTTTCATCAAAATATATTTTAATATAATTATATGTTTTATTTCATAAATTATATTACTATTTTTATAATAATTTATTATATTGTTATATTATAAACCATGCAACGCGTGGAAGAAATACTAGTACATATATATAACTATTAAAATATTATTAATGGATTATAAGGATGTCTATTGGGCTTTTATAAATATATAAATATATATACACACACATATTAAGCTTCAAAATATATTATTAATGGATCATAAGTTGGGTTTTTTGTGATATAATGATAAGGATAAAATGTTGGATTAGAAAAATTATAAATTATGAATTGTGATTCAATTCATATATCTAAATAAAATATTACGTAAATGTCTGGTGTTACATTGCTCATGTGGAATATGAATATTGGCATTAGTAAATTAATCTAAAACGAATTACATCCACTTTGGAAGAAGTGGTGATTTAATATTGTAACTATCCTATAAAAATGAAGAAAAATGAACTTGTATTAAATTAATTTGATAACATAATTGTTGATAGTTAAAAGCATAACTCTAAAATTTATTTCTCTTATATTATTTACCCACATTTTTACATGCTTAGCCATTAGTTGTTGTCCGTTGCTCATATATATATTTTTAGTTAGAAATTAGTTAATTAATCAACCCTCTTTCTCAATCATTTAGATAAAGTTTAAATAAAATTTGTAATACCCAGTAATTCATATTGGTCCTTGTGGAATACGACATTGCTCTTTTACTCATTACTTATATGTAATTACCCCAGACACTTGTGAGATAGGATATTTATTTAGGCTGGAGAGAGAAAAACTATCAAGTCAAAGATCATCCAATTTTTATCACAATATAATTTGATGAGGTTAAAATCATGATGAAGCCCACAATGCGAGCTCTTTGGTTTCCACTCAAGCTCTAATGTCCTCAAATGTTTAAGATGAATTAATTTGTCAATGTGTAGCACTAAGGTTTGCCTCTCATATTATATTGTTCTTGATTTTTATTTGTGCAGTATATAGATAGATAAAAGTTTATATTAGTGAAATCATAACATTTAATTTCTTATGGCAAGAGTCTCTCATTCTAACTTCTTCCATAACCTATATTAATCAATTTAAACTATGATATGAAGAACATAACATTTTTCTTAAAGGTGGGCCGATTTAGCCGTTGGCCCGAGGTGGGCTGAGTTAGACATTTATAGGCTCACTGGATTTGTGGGCCAGCTTGGCCCAGCGAACCATGCACTCATTGGCCCACATGAGCCCGACTCAATCCGCATAGGCTGCCCAAATTACCAACTCATTATTTAGCACCATATAAAATTTTGGGGCAGCCCGACTTTGGTGATCTACTTGTAGGGTCCAGCAATTGCCAGCACTACTCTTAGTGTATCAATAGAACATGGCACTACAGAATGGGAATACCCGGTAAAATATAGGTTTTACAATAGGTGATTTTGTGTGAAACGAAGGACTATTTAAGATGGGAATCTTTGTCTGAAGGCAAAATTTTGAAAACCCCCCACCCCACTCCCTTCTTGGCAAACAATTTTTTGCAGAGATTCTCTCTTCCATAATTAATTATTGCAGTGTGACCTGCACTTCATATTTATGGTTGTGGCAACTATCCCACTTCTCACATTTACTCCCCTCAACCAACTCTTATTGTTGTGACAAACCGAAGAAATCCTGTCTTTATACAAACATGCACAGCTTTAAAAGGCCAAATAGGAATCAAATAGTTCAGAAAGTGAAATAAATACTCAACAGAAAAAGGAGAAAATGCAATAAATGGGGAGTAAGATAGGGGGTATTTCTTGGCACAACCACAACTCTCATCACCCAATCGCAATAATATTTACTGCAATACTGGGTTTGGGTTAGTTCATGTATTTTCCATTTATGTTTTCGTTTGATCAATATTTGTGAACTGCACTCATTTATTTAAATAAAATACGAGATTGAAATACCATGTAATTTCAAATTAAGATTTTTCAAGATTAACCATTTATTGTGATCTTATGACAAAAGTAAATATCAGGACTCTTATCTCATGACTCTTTATTTAGGCACTGATTTCAAGTTTGAGTAAAAAAAACTTATAAAGGGAGTTCAAGGCCATAAATTGTTGTTGTTGTTGTTCTTATTATTTTTATTATTATTATTATTATTATTATTATTATTATTATTATTATTATTATTATTATGGAACCCTAAAATTCATATGCATCCATTGCAAATATAAGTGAAAATAACTTATGTATTTGTTCAAGAAATAGGAAAGCTTTTCAAATCATAAATAAAAGCTATAAATATATATATAGTCCAAATTGAACGCATAATTGGAGGATTCATTGATCACATTCTACGAATGATGTTAAAGCTAAACCAGATCAAGATTCATAATTTGAACCAGAAAACATTCTAACAAGAAGCAATCATCCTAGTACTTGAAAAAACCCACTCCAGATTGGTTTTTTTTTTTTTTTTTTTTTTTTTTTTAGTAATAGAAAGAAAATACGAAGAAAAAATCAAACCTCAAGGAGGCTGCCTGAATTTGTATCTTGGTAGCGAATAAGTAGCTGTCATACGTGAAAAAACACTAAGATATTGGCGCGGCTCAATCAAAAAATACGAAGTCTAACATTCATTTATGAATTTAGATAGTCGCCCTCTCTGAGTGAGCCGAGCCAACATCATAGTGAGTGTTTCAACATTTCTTAAATTCTACGAACACCAAAGAAAAGGCATACTGCCAAGCAATATATATATATATGTGTGTGTGTGTGTGTGTGTGTGTGTGTGTGTGCTCTCTTTTTCATTGTCTCTCATAATGAAGAGATGAAGATGGATGGTGAAGGTTGAGAGGTATGGAAGAAAAGAAAGGTAAAGGAGAAATGGGAGAGAAGCTGATCTTTAAGTGAACATTTAAGAAGGAAGAGAAGTCTGCTGTGGGTGCATTTAATAAAATTCCACGGATGCTTACTTGTTTTTGTTCTTTAATTTATATATTCATTTATTTATTTTTCATTTATCGGTATATACACACACACACACACACATATATATATATATATATCAGATGTCAAACAGATTAATCGTAGTGGTTGGAGCTAATTTTAACAGATTTGAAAGTAAGTAAAGTTTTCAAACCCCCCCAAGAAGTAGGTTTAAATATGGGACAAAATTAGTAACATAATTATAAATTGGCAATTAATATGAAATACAATTGAACCTCTAAAACGATACGTTCATTTATAGTTTTAATGTAAGAAGCATATATTCCAATGCTAAAATCAAGTGATTCTAACGAGCTTGTCCTAACATGTTTTAGGTTAATTGGACTTTGGGTTAATCGAATCATTGTAAATGAACTTGTAATATAGAGAACCTAACCTCAATCCTACCGATTTTCGGGTTAATTAGGCCACTATTAATCTATGAGTGGAAATAATCAAATTACATGTTTAAATTTAAAATTTTAATTAAATACATATAATTCTACTAAAATACATTTTGAGATAACATTAAAAATTATATATTGTGTAACCTTTTTATCACCATACAAAATTTAAATATTCAAATATTGAAGTGATATATAGTATTTGATGCTCTCAATATTAGCTTTTAGTGCATTCACACATTATCAAATGTAAAATCATGTTTCATTTAAGTTTTAAATTTAAATATTAATACTTAGAATCTTCTAGTATTAAACATAAAAAATTTAATATTTTCTACTAAAAAACAATTATGCTATATGAAAAATAATTCAAGATGATGTATGTTATTTCGATACTAGAAAAGAGCTAAATAAAAATAATAGTACGGACTATCGGGCTAGCCCTATAGGACTTTGGGTTAATCGGATCTCAGACAACTAAACTAATAAAACCAAACTCTAACTCTATAATATTTTAGGATAAACAAACGGGTCCATCGGACCGTGACCCTTTTAACATTCCTATATATGGCTGAAATCTACAATTTTCATGAATACTAATTCTTCTAATTCTAATTTAAACATAGTAAAACATACAATCTAGTGGTGTTAGAAAGCTAGGAAACAAGCTTACAGCTTTTTATAAAACACGCAAGCCAACTTTAGACGGGGATACCTTCACAACGCAGCCCATTTATGGGTTTTTCCCCAACTCTGATCTAACACAATTACCTTCCAATATATACTAAATATTTAGACATAAAAAACATATCTTTTGAACACCATAATATATTTTGTACACCTTAACATACTTCATATGAGTATCTTAAAGTTTTGAGAGGACATCCACATAGTTCAAGCAAACAGTTATCTTACAATATATACTAAATATTTGAACATGGAAAACATATCTTGAACACCGTAACATATTTTGTACACTTAAAACACATCTCAGATGACTATAATCACATCTTAGAGTTTTGAGAGGACATTGAGAGAGTTCAAGCAAACAATCCAAGGCAATGAACTAAGATCCGAAATTGAGAGATCAAGGATGAAAGATAACATCTCTCACATACTTGTAAGACAACATCCATCACATCTTCACATTTTTCTTTTCCCGTTTATAGATGTTAAGTTATTTATCTTTTGCTTAATATGTACATATGATTACTTAATATAAAATTGGGAATGTGGGTGTTATCATAATAAAAAACATATATTTAATATAAATTAAAAAAGCTCTAAAAATATATATCCTTCTCTATATATATAAAAAAAAAGAGTCTCAAAAGTAGTTTTTGTCACGTGTCACTTCAGTAATAATTCTTAGTATTTTTCTGCAATATGCTACATTGGAGATTTTTTATTCTTTTTATTTCAAAAATATAACTTTGTTATTTTAACTGCCACTTTTTCTCTCTCTTATTTTAACCTTTTTACTAAAATTAAAAAATTCAAATTACTTTTTCGTTATAAGTCCGTTTTTAAAATATGATTATTTCTCTTTTTGTGATCTTTAATTTGACACCAATATTTTATATATTGAAATAAAAAAATTATTTAAAATGATGTAAAATAATATATATATATATATATATATATAAAGTTGCAAAATAGAAATTTATATTTCAGTATATTAATTTAGTCTATTTATTGTAAAATATTTTTTATCTGTCAATTCAGAACAGAAGATTCGAATTGTGGATCAACACTTCCATTTAACCATTGACTCGGCATTAAATCAAAACCAAAACAAGAAATTGATTGATTCGCTTTCAGTTTCAGGATATTCAGTTCTACCAAAAAAAATCGCATAATATTTATATAAATATAATTGACATAAATAGTTATTATGTAGATTTTTATAAATAATAATGATATAATTTTATCATATATTATTAATATAAAAACATATATTATGTCCCGTGCATTGTACGGGCGGAATTTATTTTCCCACCTTAATAGGTTTTAGTGAGTTTGAAAATTTTGCATACAGTTGGGAACACTCTAAAATTTTGTTTGAAACGTCGTGCAATTCATTATTTAATAAAAATATATTTTTAGAGAATAACAATGCAATATAATATAATAAAAACATAAAATCACATAATATTTATATAAATATAATTGACATAAATAGTTATTATGTAGATTTTTATAAATAATAATTATATAATTTTATCATATTATTAATATAAAAATATATATTATGTCCCATACATTGCATGGGCTGCTATCTAGTTTAATATAAAAAAAGAATAGCCACTTTCCACATTTCACTCCACAAATTTTTGTAGAGGTATTTGATTAAATAAATAAATAAAAAAAACTATAATATCCTTCTATAATATAAAAAAGAAGGGTGCGGCTATTCATACCCCTGAAATCTCTAAACATATCCTAAAGTCTAAATATACACCAATTAAAATTAATAATTCTCTTTTTACTAAATATACCCCTTATACCCTTCTCACTAAAAAGAAAAAAAATCAGTATTCCAACTTGAATGTCCAATCCCTGCCTTCTTAGAAAAAAAAAAATCAATTATTTTATTTTTCTCTTTAATTTCTTTATCTACCATAAACTCATCTCCTTTTAACCCGCATCTTCTCTCTTTTCTACTCAGAAAACACAAAAAAAAAAAGAGCAAAAAGTTCTCTTTGTTTCTTAGATCAATAACAACAAGGAGAGATGAAAAGAATTTTGCTAAAATTGAAAAATAACACAAATTTAGGGTCAACACCAGAATGTGCATCTGGCGAAGCAACGACAACCCAATCATAGACAACTTCACTGTATGTGAGTGACTTAGATTTCAATGTGATAGACTCTATGAAGTTGCTCATTAAGATCACTAGGTGTTCCCACATACAGCGAACATATTTATGTGTGTGAGTGTATATATATATATATATATATATATATATATATATAAACTCTTGTAAACAAAATTCTTAACAAAATCAAGTTTGGAAAAATAACATTTAAAGAATAGTGTTAAGTATTTGTTGCTTCTCTAGTTTGATCTTCGTGGTGAAAGGTTTAGATTTGGAGTGGAATCTCAAGAAAGATATGAATCTGCAATTTCAACTTCTCTGTATTGAAAAAGCATAAAAAAATATAAATATATAAGGTTATTTTAGTCAACTTATTATGTCTAATTTTATCATAATTATTATGGGGAATATTTAGAGGTTTTCGGGGTATGAATAGCCGCACCCAAAAAAGAATGTGAGAATTATTCTCTTTTCTTGACATGTGTTTCCACTATTTATTGACATGTTTATCACTCATCTCTTCTATTTTTTCTACTAAAATTTAAAAACTCAAGTAACTTTTTCGTTTTAAATTTATTTTTTACGTATGATACATCAAATTAATCTTATTTTTGTGATCTTTAATTTGACGCCAATATTGCATATTTTAAAATAAATAATTATATTTAAAATATGATATATAATTTTTTTTATAGATAGAATATAGTGTTTACTGAGCGAATTATTTATTTTTATTTTAAGATATGTGTTGAATTTGAATAAATAATATATTATTTTTTTTATGAATTTGATCTAAATTATAAATATTTCTTATAAAACTAAAAATATTATATTACTAATTTATATAATATTATAATATAATTTCATCATATATCATAATATAACATAATATATTATATCTCGTGCATCACAGCGGCCATCTAGTATGCTTAAAAAAAAACAAAGAGTAGTTTTATGTCGATAAAAAGTAGTTTTTTTTTTTTTTTTTTTTTTTTTTTTTTTTTTTTTTTTTTAACTAAGATTTTAATATTCAGCTAATATTTTTGTTACTAATAAATTTTTGACATATGATGCATCAAATTAATTTTTTTTTTTACGATTTTTAATCTGATATCAATATCCTTACTTAATATTAAAGTAGGAATACAAGAAAGTAGAATCTATCATGGGTCGTCACTACAAAAAATTTGTACTTAATAAATTCCTAAAATATGCTAAGACGACACATGTCACTTCTAGAAAATGTTTGCATTTTTCACTTAAAAAGTGTAGTAGGAAAAATTACATGTTAAAAAAGAGTAGTTTTTTATATGAATGAAAAACAGTTTTTTAAAAGTAAAATTTTAAAATTTAAATAATCTTTTTGTTACAAATTTATTTTTGACATGTTATATATCAAATTAATCATCTTTTATGATCTTTAATTAGATTTCAATATTGTATATATTAAAATAAAAGATTATATTTAAAATATGAAATAATTTTTTCTGAGTTAAATAATTTAATTTTATTTGAAATATGTGTTAAGTTTGAATAAAAAATTGATTGAATTCTTATATGAATTTGAGGCAAATAAAAAATAATAATTTTTTTTATAGAATAAATATTTTCATAAATAAAAAATATTATATTATTCAAGTATATTGTCTTTGTTTCATTTTAAATTTCTTTTACTATGTTTAAATATTTGTATTGATTTTGAAAAATTATAGTAGGCTGGATTAAGTTTGAATTCTAAAATTCACTTTGTTATATAACTTTTATTATTTTTATTTATGAGAGAAACTTTTAAGAGAATGACAATGCCACTGTATATATGAAACTATACTTAAATTGATTCAAGCAAAAATTTAAGATTTCTAATTTTCTATATCTACTGCATATTGAGAATGCTATTTGGTATTTGACTTATCAAGCAGAAAAAAATTAAATTATAAGAAGAAATAAATGTGCACAAAGTATATTAAGAAAATATGATATTTTATTTTCTTTTTTATCATGTAAATAAATTATGTAAAAATATATGTAAGTCACACGCAAAATATATTAACTTTTTCTTTGTATTTTATATTTGATAAGTATTTTATTTGCATCATAATCTCTTACTTTATTATCTATTATATGTTTTAATTTTTTTTTCATATAACTTATATATATATATATTTTAAATAACTTATATATTTTATAATGTTATATGACAATAATATAATTTTTTAACATATTATTAATATAATAAAATATTTTATTTCATATGCACGGACTAACAACTCGTCTATCTTAATATCTTCTAAGATAGGGTGTAAAATTAGTCAAATTGATGCGTATTTATTGATCGTATTCATCATATCTCATGATGATCAGTTGATTCGGAAAGCATTGCAATAATATCTCGTATTATTAAAAACATATAAGATAAAATAAATATACCAAAACTAGAGGAACAATACTTTTTTTTTTTTCTTATAATTATATTCTATGAATTATGCAAATATTAATGATGCCTTCCCTCATTTGTCATAATTTCCTTTTCTTTGAGATAATTTATTGTCATAATTTTCTTTTTCTTTTTTGAGATAATTTATACTACTGTTCTTAATTAACACTCAAAAAATTATCTGCTATGTGTATCGGGGCACCGTGTAACTCAATTTACAATATTATTTTATTTAACTAAAAATATATTACATATTTTTTTTAAAAATATTACTACTAATTTATTATCTTAAAATAATTAATAATACCTTTTCAAGTAAATAATTAATATTTTTTAGTTAAAACACTATTTAATTTATGCACATTAGTGAGTGACCCTAATTAATATACTTATTGATTTAAGTAATAAATATCAACGAAAAAACAAAATGAATTCCCACTCTTGGGCCAACATTTACCTCATGTTAACATACATTTTCTCAAATAATAACTGGTCTGTCCGCCTTCTTCAGTTTTTCAGCCCAAATATTAACAAAAACTGGCCCAAAAGAGTCCCGACGTTCCTGTCCGAATGATGTTCCAAATATTACAAGAAAAAAATCTTCCAAACCAGCTTCTCCGATCTTCGTCAATGTCGGCGGACAGTCATCCGGCGTATATAACACTTCTACAAACCCATCTGTATTTCAGTTTCTCAATTACGACAGTGCGAATTTTGAGGCTGCAAAAAGTAAATCATACAATCATTACATATCATTAAAATAATCGGAAATGGAGACCCTGGCCTCCACCACCGCCGCCGTTTCGTTGCCGATATTTTCCCCGAATAAATCCCGAGACCCTCCTTTCCGGCGTCTCCACCGATTCTCCACTTCCCCTAAAAGTCTGCTCTTATCGTCTTTCTTGTACTCTTTTAATCTTTCCCTCCTTTCATAATTCGAATCCCTAATCCCCTTTTCTGCTCTCTTACAGATGATCGTAATGGGAGTAATGGTAATAACGAATTTGATCACAAGTCTGATTCTAATTCTTCCGAGACTGGGCTCGTTCCTATCCTCAGAAATCGCACCATATCCAAGGCAAGAATTACTTGTGTTTTTCCTTTAATTTTTTTTCTCAAATTTCTTACGGTCTCAAAATAATCTTCTCAACTTTAATCGCAAGTCGCAAATCGAAGTTTTAATCAAGCTGTTTCGTCCAACAGTTGAGCTTCGTATGAATAATTCGGTCGTGTGTATTAAAGTTTTTGTTGATTTCTTCGTTTTTTTCAGGATGCAGCAATGGGGCTGGTTCTAAGTGCGGCCAACGTGAGGGGATGGACAACCGGGTCGGGTATGGAAGGCCCGCCTACGCCAGCAGGGTCGGATCCTGATTCGGGGACGGAGCGTGTGTCCACATTCCCATGGTCCCTCTTCACTAAATCCCCTCGGCGTCGAATGCGTGTGGCGTTCACGTGCAACGTCTGTGGGCAGCGCACCACCCGGGCGATCAATCCACATGCCTATACCGATGGCACCGTCTTTGTTCAGGTACATACCGTATTTTGTTTTTTGTTTTCTTGTATGCAAGAAAATATTCTCTACAGATTGGCCAATTTGCTTGCTGTGGGAAAAAGTTCCAATATTTTTATATCTAGGAAAAAGTATTGTTCGCGTTGATTATTTTCTTATATAAATATTTCAATTATCCTAGTAAATTGTTCATTGTGTTCAAAGCTTTAATGTACTGCGTTGAAGGGTGCTTGGCAAATGTTTTTGTGGAAATCTTGTGTTTGTTTTAAAGAGTAATTTTGTAATGATTAAATTATTCACTAATCATAAAGTAGTTAATGAAATTTGTAAGCTTAGTGGGTGAGAAAGGGGTTGAGAAAGTGAGAAAAAGGAAAAAAGAAAAAAATATTAGGTGTAAACTTTTTTTAGGGAGGAGTTGTAGGATAGGATTGGCACGATCTAAAAGTAAGTTATAATACAAATGTAGGAATAGGATTGGCACGTTCCCCATTCGTTTAGGAAGGGGCTGTAGTGTAAGATTCGTCTGTCCCAAAAGTAAGTTATAATACAAATATGGATTTAGATGACATGTCCTCCATTCGGATAGACCCACGTTGATGCAAACATATTCTTAATGAATTGAAAATACAGTTATTATAGAAAGAGGGCAAAATGCATCTTAAGGTCCCTAAACTATTAACAAATCTTTCAAGAGATCCCTTTACTATAAAATTGTTTGAAAATGTCTCTTAACTATGCACAAATGTTTGAAAAGGTCCTTCAATTATTCATAAATGTGTGAAAAGATCTTTAAATTATTAACTATAGAATGAAAAGCTCCCATAACTAAAAAAAAAAAAAACTATTGTGTCTAATTCTTCCATAATATATATTTTTTTAGTGTAAACAAACATTTAGGGACTAGCACATAACAATTTTACATAATTCAAGAACTAGTTCAGACATTTTCATAGTTTAAGAACATTTTCAACTATTTATGAATAGTTTAAGGACCTTAATATGCATTTTGTCTAGAAAGAAAGAGATATAGCAATCTGATAAAAGATTTTGATAAAAATGTATCCTACGAAACAAAAAAAAAAAAAAAAAAAAAATTGTGTTCTCCTCATGCCCCTTGAGGCGCGTAGTGGATCTCTCTAGTTTGTGAAGCTCAATAGACCTGCCGTGGATCTCTCGAGTTTTTGAAGCGGACGGTCTCGCGATGGTGGAGAGAAGATATAACAATAGAACTATGTGCTTTACAAAAAAGAGCACATACAAAAAGGTGTTAATATGCCAAAAAGACGAATCTATCCTTTTCTTTTTTTGGGTGGAAAAACATGATTATACATTCTCTCATTAGATAAGTAGGCGAGAGCCTGTTCAAATATTGAAATAGTAGCATTTGAAATGCACACTTGCTTATGTGGATTCTCATTCTTTTTTTGGATAGTGTTGTGGGTGCAATATATTCCATAAGCTGGTGGACAACTTGAATCTGTTTCACGAGGTGAAGTGCTACGTGAATTCGAGCTTCAACCCAAACCCTAATGTTGGTATGAGCTTCAAGTATTTCGACTTGGATGAGGACAACAACGATGATATTTTTCCTCTCATGTAAAAGGTGAAATGTGTTTACGTATTGATGTAAAGTCTATTGCTCTACTTTGCTTGTAGATACGGATGTCATGTAGCTATGGTAAAGGGTGAAAATGTAGTATAGTGCAAGATACATGTAAAGAACAGCCGTTGGCACATTAATGTACTCTGATTTCTGATTATTGAATATTTTGGTAGCCTGATTATAGTTCAGCATCATTGGTCATTCGCTCCATTATACGCTATAGCTCCTTGTAGGAGCAGGCATGCCGGTATTTATAAAGGGCTCTCTTGATGGGTAGACCTCACTTTCTCTGTTGCTGGGAAACTTAAAATTCTTATCTGCCTTGGTTTGTTTGGGTTTGGGTATCCCCAATCTGCCGTTCGGATGCTTGAGAAGGTGAAAGACGAGGCAGAGAGTTTAGCCTGCCCCATTCTAATATGAACGATTGGAATACACCATGGCCTCAATACTAATAAGTTTAATTTATGAAAATAATAAATGCATAATTTATACAAAATTACATATAATGATTTAATCAATAATCAGAAAAAAATCATGAAAGTGTCATTTTTCTATTAAAACACAATTTATGAATGTATAGTTATATTACTACTAATAATAATTTATTATTATTATATTATTTCAAATATTATAAATTGTGTAATGCATGAAAGAAATATTAATAAAAGTAACTTAATAAAATAACACTTGTGGACAGTCTTATAGCCTTCATTACAATTTGGCTATGTTCAACTTCCTCAGTTATAATATTTAACTATAATTTACATATGGTGTAATGACTTTAGTATTAACAAATTACATTGGTATAATTTAGTAGTTTTCCGACCAAAAATAAATAAAAAATAATAATAGCTTGCTTTTGGTAGATAGAGAATATTTGATTTAATTTGTTGATGAGATGATGTAATTTATTTGAATGAGAAAGATTAAAGAGGGTATGGGGGAGATGTTGTGTTGTTGCAAGGATCTAAAACAAAAATGATAGGTGGTTGTAGTTGTACTACTTTTGTGCCAAACGTGGTACTACACCTCTTCTTTCTTGTACTTAAAACAACATTGAATTGGATCTCCCCTATAAATTCAATTCTTCACCTCCCCATTTATTATTTTCTGCACCATTTCCTCTCCTTCATTTTCTTCCTGCATTCTTATCACCCTCCTACTTAACTTCTGAGTTTTCTTTTTATTCTTTTCTTTTCTTAAATATCATTTTTAAAACTTAAATAACCCTTTTATACTTCTAAATGAAATAAAGAAAGTTTTTTTTTTTTTTTTTTTTTTTTTTTTTTTTTTTTTTTTTTAAGAATATCACATAATTCTATATGCATATAGGGTTTATTTGGCCCCAACGTTTTTATTTTTAGTTCTCAATTTTAATTTTTGTACTTTGGTTCCATATTTCAATTTTAGTCGTTAATATATAGTTGTTGAGATTAAAATTTGGTTAAGACATTATCGTTCGCTATAGTCACATGATAAGTACAACTTTCAAATGTAAAATTCAATTTGTAGACGTTGTTTAATGAATTGATTTTTCTTTCTCACTTTTTTTACTATTAGGTAGCTCATAATTTATAGATTTTTAATTTTTTTTTCTTTTTAATTTTTGAGGGAGAAATGTGGCCACATATTCCAAAATCTCACGTCTTTTTCCACACACAACACATATCCTGTAATATGATTTAAACATTACCATGTTCCGACCTCACATTTTAAGACATCCAATCCCTTGTCATAAGATGATATCCCAGACAACCAATCAGATCACTCCTTCCAGATAAACCCCATTGCTCCATGCATTCCTTATCCCCTTCCACAAACACACACCACACACACTAAACCCCCCATACATTAAATCCCACTTTGCCTCCCCTCCATTTTCTTGATTCCCACCACACATTTCAGAACTAACTTCTTGCTTCAAGAAATGGCCACCGTTACCTCCGCCGCAGTCGTCATTCCATCCTTCACCGGCCTCAAAGCCGGAAGCACCGCCGCCTCCTCCAAGCCCGCCGCCGCCCGGCTCGCCACCGCCGCCCCCAGGCTCGCGATTAAGGCCTCGTTGAAGGACTTAGGCGTCGCAGTAGCAGCCACCGCAGCCAGCGCGATCCTCGCGAGCAACGCGCTGGCCCTCGAGGTGACCCTCGGCAGCGACGACGGCGGCCTCGTGTTCATCCCTCAGAACTTTGAGGTGGCCGCCGGAGAGAAAATCGTGTTCAAGAACAACGCCGGGTTCCCACACAATGTGGTGTTCGACGAGGACGAGGTCCCGGCGGGAGTCGATGTGTCAAAGATCTCGATGTCGGAGGAGGACCTGCTGAATGCTAAAGGGGAGACTTTTGAAGTGAGCTTGACGGCGCCGGGGACTTACTCTTTCTACTGCTCTCCTCACCAAGGAGCCGGCATGGCCGGAAAAGTCACTGTAAAATAGAGTGCAAGTGAAGAAACACTACTGTATCCATCTCATTTTTGTATTCCTCTCTTATCATGGATTTTATTATAATTAAAATATAAGAGAAATGCTCCATGTATGAGATGATGATCATGTCTGTCTTCTTTAACCAGACTTTGTACATTTGTTTGAGACTGTTAATTCTTACATGCTCAATGATTTTTACCAAAAAAAAATTTGGACTTTTTTCTGAAGTATTTTGAGGCTTCTGAGATTGGTAAACTGGCAACTGAAAAGACTGGAGAATACCTTAATAAATTAAAGTATCTCTACTGCATTTCCCATATATTCATTAATGTCTGTAGCTTCAAGACCTACACATCCCGGCGCTTTGGAGCTTCCAGATCTATGTATGTCTCATTAACGGCAGTTCAGGTGTCATTTTTCAGGACGGAGGGAGTAGCATTTTTGTATAAAGTTGAGTAAAACCCCACATTAACGGCAGTTCAGGTGTCATTTTTCAGGACGGAGGGAGTAGCATTTTTGTATAAAGTTGAGTAAAACCCCACATTAACGAAAGCCCTTGTTCACAGAAATCATTGCGAGAATTTGGCATGTGCGATGATATTAAAAAATCGGACGGTTCTGAAATCAATAAAAACCCTCAGAAATTGTGCAGGATTAAAAGAATCATCAGATAATGTTCTATGCTGCTTACATGAACTGCTTAATCTTAAAAACCAAACAAGGTGCATGAAACATTTATTGCTTTTCAAGAAAGAATAGTACAACTGATGCCTGAATATGAATGAGCTTTAACCAGACGGTTAAGAAACATTACATTACAATGACTCATGAGCATGGAAAAGCATACAAGTATTCTAACTTTGTACTTACAATCAACTCTATACCACAAAACCCTTCATGGGGTTTGCATGTATACAAAACCTATGGACATGAAAATGTAGAAAACAGTTAAGTTGTCAAAGCATCGGGCAGGCTGCAAGGAGCTCCGAGCACCTTACCACCAACATCAGGGAAGTTTTCGTGCCCTGGTAAGGGGTTTACCTTGCCATTAGAATCGATTTCCACTGGATATTTGAGGATGTGGCCTTGTAATGGGGTGAAACCATCTGCTGTGTATCGCTTCCAATTATCTTCAGCTACACCGTTCACGTGCTTAACACAATCCAAACTTTTGGGATCATTGAAGCAATTATCTATGCTTCCTATGTGCTCTGCCCAAAGTGACATTCTGTATCCATATACCTGAAGTCCATTGTCATTTTAGATATAGATGAATTTGAGGGTTCTTTTTTCTTTTTCAAAGCTAACTTTGGCCATTATGGCACTTTGCTACCTAATTGTTATTTTCTTAGTTTCTTGTTACAGTTGGCAACCTAAAACACATGATTTATCACAGTTTGCAACCCAAGTCCATAAAATGACGAGTTGCAGTTTGCAACCTAATAGTAGATCTCTGGGCACTTTTGTGCCAAAATTCGATTACATGCATTTTTTTAAGGACTTTTCAGTCTTTTTGCAACAAATTACAGTGAAACCACGAATTTCGTATGCTTACAGGTTGAAAACTGCAACTTTCATATGAAGAGATTGCAACTGCAACTAAAAAAAATACAACTAAAAAGAAACTTTAGGTACCAAGGTGTGAAAACAGCCATGGCTCAGATAGATGAATTTCGTGAAATATGTCATAGTTAAGGGCGAGCAGGTGGTTTAGCTTTTTTTGGAACATCTTATTTAACATTAACAAATAAGGGAAAGATTAAGACAAGATGAAGCTAATCACCTGGCCATGTGGATGTTCCTTCTTCTTATTCCAGGTATAATGGGGCTGATAAGCGCCCATAGCAATCTCTGTATCTCTTGAACCAGCCATTGACCGTTGGTTGATGTTGGCAGAACCGAGTATCACATACTCATCATCCACTACCATTCCCTTGGCATGCACATATATCATAAATCGTTCGAATTTCTTGGAGTCCTGGTCAGTATTCTATTTTTAAGTTCATGTTGTTCGAAAGATAAATTGAAACAGTAAATGATTGAAAGCGACAAAGTAAAGCTACAAAGTAAATGGTTAGCAGAGCATGTAGTTTAGTGTCATGCCATTTATAAATTTCATAATTGAATGTTTTCTTTCTTAGTCAAACATGTGAAGTTGAGATTTTTCTTCGGCTCAATTAGAAAGACAAGCATATTGTCAAGGTAACACAAGAGTGCTATTCTATGAAGATAGTAATTGTAATCAGTTTTGCAGTGACTTTTTTTAGCTTCCAATAATTTTATTGAAGCAAGACAAACAGAATAAGTACAGAAATAATGTAAAATAACAGAATACATCGAAATGAGTAACACATACCGTATTTCCATTGGATGAGATTTGGCCGCTACTATTTGATTCCTCTTCAGGGCATTCTTCTCGATTGCCAAGACAGTAAAAATTAAGATAGTCAGTCGGATGTGCATTCTCAAGGTGAGCTGACTTGATTTCTTTAGCTATAATTTCATACATCATCTGCATTGTTTGTCCCTACAAGATGAACAATCAAATGTAAAAAAGTACTCGTATCTGCTTCAGTTGTTACAATGTTTACACGTTTATACTTCCTAAATGCAATAACATAGACTTCAGTATTATAAAATTTTGTGGAGCAAAACATTAATACACTTCTCACTTTAGTCTGATAGATACCTGCCAATAAAGTATTTCTTGCACCGAGGCAGAATTAGGAACGCCTTCTGGCCACATGGGGACGACAACATAAACAGTGAATCTCTCTCTTGCTCTTATTTTACTGGCAATCTTTAAAGCGAGTTCAATAGGGATTAAATTGTCAGCACCTAAGCCAAAAATAAATAAATAAGTAAATAAAAAAACTAAAGAAATAAACACAATGATGTTGCAAAAAAAAAAAAAATCAGATTAGAAAGATCTACGAGACTTGGTAATCTGAAGAAAGTTAGATTCAGACAGAAGCAAAGAACTTCTCTTGTAGTGTGATTAGAAACATATAATGGGTGGACTCATTTATTCAATTTCTATGGTGAGTGTGATGCAGAAAGAGAGAGATTTAACTATTTCTTCGAGAGAGTTTTAACTATTTCTTCGAGAGATTTTCTAAATATTACAACCTGATGCACTTAAATATTTTCACATTTCATGCTACACAATATAAGGGTACAAATATTCAGTCAGGCAAGTTAAGTTCTTAAAAAAGAAAGTACCTGCAGTTTTGTAGCAAGGCCAAGCAAAAGACGACCCGATGAAATACTGATTCTCAATGTATATGAAGTGTTGGGCAGACCTTATTGCCTGGATATAAGCCATTTGAATGCTCCTATCTATCACCAAATTTTTGGCACATACAAGGTTCTGCAATAACAAGAATTTAAAACAATCAATTTGCTAGGTTAGTAGAAAAATGGTAATAAGCTAAACGAACATTGAAGTCTTGAGTTTTACACCTGTTCCTTAGCTGCATGGACATTTTTGGGGAATCCTTTAAGCGATCCTGAATCTATAGATCGGAAGACCTGAGACATCAAAATAAATAAAAAGGTCAAATTTTATTTACATCATTTCAAATAGATAACGGTTTTTGTCAGTAAGGTATTTGTAACCTGAACGTGCCAATTTTCAGGATCGTCTTCCTGGGAAACCCACAATGATGGATGGTCATTTGGAACAGCTGTGGAGGGACTATTTATCCATGAAATACGTTCGACCTTAATTAATGCATCATCATGCCAATGTGATATTCTTTTAAAACGCCTTCCTAACTCAGACCATTTACTAGCTTTTCGCCACCTTTGCTCAAAGTTCGTGAGCACGTCATAAGCAGCTGGCCCTTCAATTTTGCAGTGTAAATCATGCCATGGTTGTCTTGGGGCCTTCTTTCCTGGCTATTAAGAAATATGAATATGAACCTTTGCTAGGGGAAATCATAAATTTAGGACATATCGAACATTAACATGTTTGTCATCATTTTATACTTACAGGAAATGTTGGATTATGAAAGTCATCCTTAAAGACACTGTCAAGGTCATGAAATAATCGGTGATCGGGTGTATCATATCGTCCATCACAAAGGTCTAGGCCACCAATGAATGTGGTTATCTTTCGATTATTGCCTTGGTCTTGAGAGTCCACAATCACACATTTCTGATGGTGAGTATACAGAGTTCCAACAACCTGAACAACACAAGAAGGTGCAATTGCTCAATGTCTAGTTTTAACGAAATTGTAAATTTTTTGGGTATGAAAGTGATTTCCACATTCTGCTCAGAGCAAACGTTGCCAAATTCTTTTTCATATTTCTTGTGACCGATTATCTGTGAAAAATAGTCAAGGACAGATCTAGAATTATGTTACAAGGGGGTAAAAAGCTTGGTATTATGATAGACAACTTTTACAAAGCAAAGAGGCATACTTTTACAATGCAAGGGGAAGCTAAGACGTATAAGTGAGGTTCTGAATAAATAAATACATATAAACAGGGAATCTAGAAGAGCATTTCAGAAAAACCAAAATATAAATTCAATGGAGTGGGATGATGTTGAAAAGCCATGAACAATGGTTTTTCAACAACTAGTTTCAGTAAGTACTTCGGTAGTAGAATTAAAAGAACGGGCATTTGGTAGGTATGATGTCTAGCAGTAGTTAATATATCCAAGACAGTATATTATATATACAAAAAAAGCCAAACAGAGAATTCAAAGTGATAAGCCATTCTAAAAGAAGAACTGATTACATAGAATAAAGCATGCCTGTTGCTTGAAAATGCTAAGCTTACTGCTAGCATAACGCGGGGCCAGCACACATGTCACAGAGGAGTGTTTGAAAAACTTCCGAGTTTCTTCATCATGAGTCTGCATCACTCCTTCCTGCATTCAGATAGTCCAAAAATTTATAATTAAAAAAAATAAAAAATAAAGGACACCTTGTGATTGAACATTCAACACAAAACGAAACTCCTTACTGTTTGAATAAAGAACTTGCTGTGAGAAGTCTTGTCATCCCAAACCAACAACAACACTCTCACCCCTTCTTGAGATTTGTATTTCAACAACTCCCCCAAAGTCAAGTCGCCACCATTTGGCAATGGCCTAGTTGGCTCCCTCACTAACCTCACCTTATGATAAATGGACCAGCCCACAATATACACCAAATGATGGGCCTCCAAAATCGCGTGGCATATGTCCTCCCAACACTTTTGGTGCTCAAAGTTTTGCCCATTATCCAACTTGATTTCGGGCAACATGCCATCAATCACATGCGCGTCTTGATAAAGTGTTACCTTTCCTCCGTGTCTTGATTGAAAATAACTGTCCTTCAATTCGTAATCTTCTGAAAGACCTGTTTGGTAAAGGAGATTGTTGTGGCAAGGAGTGAATTTTATTTGCAGTCTTATTGCAGTTTCGGGTTTTGGGGGCTTTCCATACGATCCTTTCACTGGAAACCAATCATCTATGAGCTCCCCTGAAGCTATTCTCTTTGCCGGAACGGTGGCTATACCAATTAGTTCGGCTCCAAACATGTCATTGTCTTTTACTTCGAATACCACCTATTATTTGGTTAGTGTTAGCATTCTTGATCTGGGAATACAGTTCTGTAATCAAATTTTTAATAACAGAAATAAAAATGATATTACTCCATATTTAAACGGTATCGATGACAATGTAAAAGCAGTCAACTTTCTCTTAACATAAGAAATCTCTAACTAGAATTCAAATTAATAGTTATAGTTCATAATAATTTGAATTGCATTTATTTGACGAATTTTCTGAATCTAATTTTGCAGAATTATGGCTATAAATGATCACCTGAGAAACCGGGTGAGCTAAAGGGATCTTGAAATGCTCGTCCCAAACCGGATTCTGCGAATTGGATATGACCCGGGTCCGGGCAACCCGGGCTCCGGCGAGGCAAACCGTGACATACGGATCGCTGGTGATGATCTTGCGGTGGCGGTGGCGATCCCGGCTCTTGCTGGAGGCGAAAGGCTTCCGACAGACATCGAAAGCGGTGAGGCAACGGCGGAGGCGCCCCGAGACCAAGTCCATATTGGGGAGACATCGGGCTTCGATGATGTCCAGCTCGAGGTCGCCATGGAGGTATAATGTGTTGTTCTCCAATTTGCCGCTGTCCATTGGATGAGGAGATTGCTGGGCTGCGGCAGAGCTGTGGTGGTTCGTCGGTGTCTCCGCCGCGGCGCAGCAAATGCCAGATGGAACAGTGAAATTTGTGGGCAAGATTTTGGGAGGGCAGTTGGTTTGCGGAGCATTTATAGGAGTTCCATCTTCTTCGAAAAGATGACAAGTGGGAAACATGAAGATTTGAATATATTAATTTGTGGGAAGTCCAAGCTTGTAAGTCTTACCTGGCTAATAATACTCTTTTAAAATTGTTGTTTATTTGTTTCTAGAAACAGGTGGCATATAATGACGTCACACAGATTTTCTTCTAAACTGAAGGCAAAGTTTCTATTCGTCTTCCCAACTATTGTCCTCTTTATAAGTTTTTACCAATGAAAAATACATTTAGTGTCTCTTTTCTTAAAAGGATTTAACGAGGGTAATTTAGGTATTTTTTAGATTTAATATTTTTGAGGAATTTTACATTTAAAATTCGGTATAAAGGAAATCTCTAGTGAATAAGAGAAGTTAATTCATTATCTTTAGGTCTTCTCTTCTACTATTTTTATACATTATCAGTTATTCTACAACCACTGTAAACGATATCTCTAAGTTGACCAATTATCATGGGTGCGGAGATTCAATTATCATGGATCAATTCTCATGGATATGGAGATTAAATTGAATGTTTGTGGGGTGTGGAGATTCAATTCTCATGGATTTATAAATTAAATTGAAAGTTTGTGGTTCTTAAAACTACGAGATCACAAAGTTTGAGAGGTGACATAGAAAAAAAATCATGTCTTTCTTACAAGGTAAATAAATTCACCATATATGTTGATCAGGCACGGCATTTGAATATTCATATATTTTTCAAATAAAAAATTTTGATATAAAATATTTTGATCAAAGTTTAAGCATGTGACATATTATGAATATATGTTCGCCTATGATTTACATCTACATATTTGGGCAAGTTGAAGTTGGATATTCATGTGCATTTGATGTTATGGGACTATGAAACTTTGCATGAATTATTTTTTATGATATTCCAACTTGTGTTTAGTCTTCCCACACATTCTCATGAAATTGAAAGTTACAAATTGAATTATTTATGCTCATTGAGGATTTTGTAATTAGAAATCTTAAGAAGATTAATTACATGATTATTTGCAAAGTTGGTTTTTACATTGTCTATGTGTTTAGTTAGGCATGATATATTATGTAATCTCATGATAATGAAAATACATGGATGCTACCAAATTAGTATAAATCAATCATACGAAACATGTATTTTTCACAAATTTTTAGAAAATATATGTGACCACTCAACCCGAATGAAATACATTATTTCCCGACAAAAGTTCAATGACTTTAATAATGATATGTTACACTTAATAATACGTCTCACTTTTTGTGGTGGGAAAATCACAGAAATGATACAGAACAAAGAAATTTTCCAAGCTCACTATGAAAAAGATTAATAATAGTGGTAAGAAAACCCAAAGAAGGGTAGGAGACGTCTTAATCACCGATGTGGGAACAATGCACCACGAGAAAATGACACGGGATTGTGGAGGCCCTCCCAATGTATGGTGCAAAGATGGTGGTACTGGATTTAGTAGTCATGAAACCTAGGTGTAAAAAACTTCAAAACCCTCCAAAAATAAGGAAAAGAGTTGGCAATGAACTTTGCTATAAATGTGGCAAAACTGAGCATTGATACAAGATCTGTCAAGCCAACAATAAAGTAGTAGCTGAATACAATATAATGACTAAAGAACAAGAGACACTATTTGAGAAACAAAGACCTTTATATAGTTGTTAACCCCACGATTGCAAATTTTAATGGCAATAAGGATTTTGCTCAATCAATGGATATTCATAATTTTTAATGATGAAAGTTGTGAAAATGTCATGCCTTATTCTAATTAGACTATTGCCTTTTGTTTTTTTTTTTTAAATCTTCATGTTTATTCATTGAATCCATTTCTTATAATTCATATGTGGCTATAATAATTGGTTCATCACAATTAATAAATAGGTGAGAAACTGCAAAATTCTTAATGCCTACCGACATAATGGTTAAAGTCACATAATCTCTATGTGTAACAAGAGCTAATCGAAGCTTGTTATGTTTTAAAAATATTTGTGCCAACGGTCATCATTTGAAACCTCATTGTGATAGTGAAATTGAAATACATATAGTAGATATTACCTCACTAATATTCAAATTCTTGAGAAACACATGAAAGCTCTATATGGAAGCTCTGTATAGAAGGAAACATATTTTAGAGATGTTAATTAGTCAATCTAGTGATCTGTAATTCACTATTAGTCAAATATTTGAACCATTGTTGTTACCATTAATGTATTTTTGGACACGGGCTCATATTTTAGTATGACTAACATGGACATTTTGGCCGTGATATGATAATCCATATTTTAAGAAAATTTCACTGAAACATCATTTATTTCGAGTGAAACACAATGGGAAAAAATTATGATACACAATAAATTTTTTTCTTTTTTTTTTTTTTGGTCGAAAACGCAAAATTAGATAGATAAAAAAAGGTATAATTACACAATACTCAGACATACCTGAGGGGATTACAACACAAGACACAATTGCCGACGTAGGGGAGAACCAATGTTGTTCCAAGGAACTGTCTATGTATGGAATGTGCCTCAGAATACAAAGGTCAAAGTAAAACCTAAGTTGTTAAAATCCGCAAAAAAACCCCAATTGGAAACGGGGCGGGCCTCATTAAAAACCTCGCGACCAAATGAGGAAAAGAGCACCCTAATATTATGCAAAGTAGCAATGTGATCAAACTTTTTCGTGGAGATACAAGAGCCACACACACCACCCGGGTGCACTACTACGGTTGGGTCGAGCAATCCCCACGCACGCACCCATCAAATGATATTACGTAAGGTCCAAAACAAGACAAGACCACTCTACGTGATCTCTAGTACATTAGGATGCTCACGACATTTTTACAAAAACAGCCTAAACATAACTTAGGCTATACCATTAATGCGTATGGTTATCCAAGTGACCTATAACATGTTCGACCACGTGGACACTAAATAAGCAAGTGTATACTTCTCACTAAATGGTCTTGAAAAGTTTATCCACTTCAAATGGTATATCTTAAAAAAACTAGTTTATTCTATGCATACCATATATGATTCACCGTCGCCGCCAAGGAAAGGATCCTCGCTTTATCAATCACCGCCGAGCCTCTTTTATTCCTGCCCACAAATTAAATGACGCTCGGAATGGATGATAACACCCTATCAATATTGAGCCAGTCCTTAACTTTATTCCACATAGCTAATGATGCGCCATACCTGAAAAACAAATAGACATTAGATTCTTCAGTGCGTTACACAACGGACATACCTAAGAGATATTCAGGAACTGCAATCTGTCTGCTATCTTCAATCTACCCTAAAGTGCGAACCAAAGCGTCAGAGTAAACTTAGGCGGTATGAAAGGCTTCCAGATGACTCTATACCAATACAGTGTATTACCCTTCTCACGCAGGTATTCATACGCCTCTGCCACTCCATTTCACTCAAACCACTTCTCCATTGTAGTAATCACAGTTTCGATAACCCCACCATCCCTCTCCAAAAGTGTATCTCGGATTTTGAGTATATTCTTGATTAGCGACGAATCCCTCATATTCCAAATACATGTGCCCTTCAGATATTTGCCATGGACCCATTTAATCCATAACGAGTCTTGTTTGCTGTGTATATTCCACAAGGTTTTAGCTAGTTGTTCCATGTACTAAGATCGCATAGTCCCAGACCTCCTTCTGTTTTGGGCTTACTCATCTCCCTCCACGCCACTAGGGAGACTTTAGTGCTCCACATAAATCTTTTAACAAGAGTGTTAACTCTATCAATGATATTCGCCAGTAACGGCAACACCTGGATCCAAAAGCACTCCTCACCTTGTAAAACTGATCGAACAAACTCAATTCTGCCAGCAAGGGAAAGATTCAAGTTAGTCCATCGGTTTATAAGTCCAGATATAGCTTCTATTAATGGAGAGTAGTCATCAGTGTGTAATTTCTTCACGGCCAGCGGTATCCCCAAATACTTCACCAGGAACTCCCCTAATGGAAATTCGAACATATCCAGTATGTGCTGTTTCTCGTAAGGGCCGACTCCTCCCATAAAAAGTTGAGATTTTCTCTTATTGATGGTGAGCCCTGAAGTTCTTGCAAATTCAATAAGAGCATCATCCAGCACTCTCATGGAGACAACATCCCCCTTGCCAAACAAAAGCAAATCATCAGCAAATGCTAAATGGGTAATTTTATTGGAATCAAATTTAGGATGAAACTGAAAATCAACCTCCTTGGTTCACAATACAAGTAAGCGAGACAAATATTCCATGCAAAGAAGGAATAGAATGGGAGACATTGGGTCTTCTTGTCGCAAACCCCTCTTTCCTTCAATGTAACTGTGACTTCCCCCATTAATGGCTAATGTGTAGGTGGGCGAGGTCACACACATCATCACCCAATGGATGAAGCATGAATGAAACTTAAGCCCTGTAAGAACGTCATGGAGGAATTTCCAAGAGATGGAATCATAAGCCTTATGCAAATCTATCTTCACCATGCATCTAGGCGAACTTTGTTTCCTTCCATAGCCTCTCAAAAGCTCCTAGGCAAGAAAAATATTGTCAGTTAAACTACAACCCTTAGAAAAAGTTAACTGTGCCTTATTCACAATAAAGATCACAAACGGCTGCATTCGCTTAGTTAATATCTTCGTGATGGTTTATGCACCACATTTGTGCATGCAATAGGTTTGAAGTCAACAACTGTCGAATTATATTTCCTTTTTGGTATGAGGACGATATTTTCATAGTTCAGATCTTGGAGAATGATGCCATATTGGAAGAATTCCATAATGGCTCATACGATCCTGTCCCACAGTATCCCAATTTTCCTTAAAGAAAGTAGAAGGAAAACCATCAGGTCCTGGAGCTTTGTCACTTGCAATGTCAAATACTGCTTCCTTAATGTCCTCTACGGTGATTTCGTGCACCATCCTCAATCTATCACTAGGTTCCAGACACCTCCTTTGTGCAAAAACCTCAGGGATCAAATCCTTAGTCTCCTTTTATGTGCCAAAAAGGTCCTTGTAAAATTGGATAAACAACTCAATGATGACCTCCATGTCAAATTCTAGTTCACCATTGTCCCTGCACAGAAACTAAATAACATTACGAGAATATCGATTCCTGACCAAAGAGTGAAAGAAGCTAGTATTCCTGTCCCCAAGGTGTAACCAAAGGCCTTTAGATTTCTGCATAAAGAACGATCGCTCGGCCTCTTTTAGGAATATAGTTTTCTTTCTCAAGTCCATCTTCTCCTCTACTAGTCATGGGTTTAGTGGGTCGGTATCCATTCTGGTTTCTGCTGCCTCCAGTAGAGAACGAGAAGCTTTGGTCCTTTCGACCAACTGGTTAAAATCCCTAAGGCTTAGCTTCATCAATTCCATCTAAAGGCTCTTCAATTTGCATGCTAGCTGCAATTGGGCCTTAGGTTGATCCTGCTTATTCCAAACCCTGTCAAAACAGGAACGAAACTTAGGGCTCGAAATCCACATATTGAAGAATTTGAAAGGCCTCCTGAAATTCATAACTTCTTCAAATAAACTAATGAGCACTGCCGAATGATCTAATAGGGTACCCCTGGGGAGGAAGTTTGCTCCATGCCATGAATTATTAGTAAGTATTCTATCAATTTTGGAAAATTTGATAGAATCTGTCTATGTAAAATGACAGTCGGTAGATGGAACGTCCTCCAAACTTAGATATGCTGAAGTATCTACGAAATCCCTATATTCTCTTTCCAATGGATTGAGAATACAGTTAAAATCACCTACAACTAACGAAGGAAATGTTAGTGGCATATTGGTAATCAAAGAATCCCATAAGTCTCTTCTATCCATCACCTTCCACAAACCATAAATACATGAAAAATGAAAGGAATTATTAGAGATTCTACACCTAATAGTAGCATGCAAAACTTTTTTTTCTCTTCTAAGAACATTAACTTCCACAGCTAGAGGATTCCATAACATAAGAATACAACCCCCCTTAACCAAATCGAAATTATTATCCACTTCCCAATTAGTACCCTATTTTAACAAAAACAATTGGAAAGATTTACTAATGAACTTAGTTACTAGTACACCAATAACATCCTGTTTGTGTAGAAGCACAAAATTAGCAAACGTTATTTTCTTGAGGGGTTTGTGCAACCCCATACATTCCATTTGTGATGATCATGGGTGACCCGGGATAGCATGCGACCTTCCTGAAATCCCAACTCTACTTACTGAGGTAGACCTTCTATTACGATGTTTCTGCCCAGCCAAGGCCTTACCCTGTGTACCCACCTGCTCAGATATGGAGGTGTGAGTATTAGCTTGTCTTACCAGATTTAGGGAAGAAGATCCTGCTGACAGTGACGGTCCATCCAGGTTGAGAAGATTTCATAGCGCATCACTTAAGTATTCAGAATTCTCCTGCACCCTCTCTACAATTCGTTGGCCAACCGTAGATTGAGCCTGTGGATAATTTGGTTCCATCTCTCTTTGTCCTGTAGATGTATTTTGTCCCTCCTCTCGGCCGAGATCAAGGTTCCTGTCGCCAGGTTGAGTAGAACCTACAACCAAAGAAATATTAGGTACAATAGGGTCCTCTTCTACGACTACCTCTTTATCATTGGATACCAATGATGGAAAATAGATGTGAGAGTTGGCCGGCTGGGGGGTCTTAGGAAGACTCCTAGTGCGTCATGAGCCTTCAGGTTGATCCCTAACTGTTTCGTGTATAGTAACCCCTTCCACGCGCAGGGGAACAGTCCCCTTAGGGACTTGATGGCTTTGGTGCGGTCTACTCTAAGACACAATCCTCCTCGGTGCATGCAATTTCCAAACTCTGGATCTCCCACGTGCATGAATGGTTTGCCATTCACCCTGAGGAGCACCCCCATCACCTCTTAGAATAGCGTCCTTCACTTGGGATATCCTGCACTCAACATTCTTATGGCCAACCTTACCACACGTAAGACACATCTTAGGATAATAATCAAATTTAACAAATTAAGTGAAAAAATTACCTTTATGAAGCTGTAACATAATGCATTCAGGTGGATCTATGAATGTCTTGATTAGAACTTCAAACCGAGTCCCATCAATATGGTTTTTGGCAAGAGTTCTGAAGTCCACAGCAATCGGGGAGCCAAAATCTGAAGCAATTTTACCTATCGCAGAAGCTCCAGTGATAAATTAGGAGTGAGCCCCAGACTTCGAATTTAAATTCATATGAGGAATCAAACTTGAACTTTTTAGGCAGATGGCAAAGAATTAGCTTTCACCCGTATATGGAATAGGGCCCCTTCACACGAACAATCTCCATTTCCTTCTCTGTGGAAAAATGGAAGACAATCCAGCCATTTGGGTGGTATGAGGCTCTTGCTGTGTGGGCCCATCCTGCAATGAGCTTCTCCATTGTTTCCCGTCCCAGAAATCTATCTGCAAAAAAACTCAAAAGAGAACAACCCCATCCTTGGAGACAGGAACTTGACATGATTCAAATGGTTCTTATTATGTTGGGGAGGTGCCGCCTGAGACAGGAACATAATCATTTTCATTAAGGGTTAGTATATTATCCTTTAACAATACCTCATGGTGTTGCAACTCAAGGTCTGCACGCCAGACTACCCTTTTCTCAAAAAAATTTCCATCATTGGAAATCCAAGGAGAGATGTTGATCTCACAAGAATTTGTCCCAACATTAAATTTTTGTTGTTGTCGCACACATTCCAGTTGTACTCAAGGAGCCTGGCGGTGGGTTAATCGCAATAGGCAGTGATCAATGATCAACACCTAATGCCTCCTTATACGAGAGCTTGTCCATCCCAACAAGTCTTAAAACTGAGAGCCCGGTAATGTGGTGAAGTCGTAACACCCCAACAATCACAGATTATAACCGACTGTATTCTATTTATGAGTATAGCCTGACTCCACAAACAACGCTCATATACCCATACTCACATCAAATATGCAACAAAATTAATGGGTGGGTGAGATACAACAAATCAAATATAGCAGGCGAGTGCAGAAAATTGACACAACAATCACCAATGCTAATATATACATGTAATATGTATGATTGGTGCAAAAAGTATTGTTGTTCAAACATGGAACAAAGGAGTACCTGAACAGCGTAGTCCTCAGTCCGATGCCCTCTACCCCCTGATCATAGATAGCAATGATAATTGGTTTAGCAATCAATGCGCTAGCCCCGGGTTTAAATCATAGAGCAGTGGATAGGCCCTTGCACACACAGCGACCTTAAAATAAAGATTTGGAAAGGCTTCGTCGATTGTGTAGATGACCAACTACGAATTGCCTGTTTTGTATATGCTTCAAGTGCCTACCCGAAATCCCAGCCCTAGCTATGCAACCATGCCATCATGTGCAATTTTATGTGGAAATAGTAGAGAACCATCCAGCAGTATTGATCGAAGGATGTTGAAAGAGATCCTTCAGGAACTAACAATGGCTGCTGCAACCCTAATGTGCACCGTCACACCCAGACCGGACCTGAGTTCTCAGAACATGTCATCCCAAGCATAGATTATGAATCTCATCTAAGGGCTACCTTAGATGAACGTCAATGCCCTGGGTTGAGCGTCAATCATAAGCCGATGGGAGACGCATGTTATAAATCTTCCGATATACTAATAAATGTTGAAAACTGTGGAGTGAGGAACGTATGCCAATGGATCGTATAGATTAACCCTAATACGCATAAATCACCTCTAGCCCTAGATGTGTATAAGGTGCCACCATTAAACACACAAAATGGAAAACAAACAGAAATCGATTCGATCTCTAACTTTGATTTCAATCTCTCGCAAAAGATGATCACAAAGCCATAACAAAACTGAGTCCGTCTGATTATGCCTAAGAATAATATGATCCGTAATATGTAATACGTGTATCAAGGGATTGCCTTGATTCAATAAAATTCGTAGGACATACAGCTACACACAACCCTTTGTTGTTCGTCAAATCAATCCCCCAAGTAGACTGGAATCCTTGATATATAAGATGGTTATCAAGGGATTGTTCGAAGACTATGGTTATAGCCTTCAAGAATGGTCAGCGACAACTGAAAACCCTACTGCTCGCAATACACACCAAATCCTAGATTGGTAGGAAATGCCTACGCTTGTGGTTATTGATGATCCAATGTTCTAAGGGACTTCCTTAGATGATACTCAATTCACATAAAAATAATTGAAAAATTGGAACAAAAATTAGTCGAAGGATTAAGAACCCTTCACCGATATTTTCATTAATCAATAAGAAACCTTACTGAAATCCAACAAAAATTATGAATCTGTGAGAAGAGAACATGAAATAAAGGGAAGACGGCTAGGATAAACCCTAGATTAGGAGGATTGATACATGTTTCTAGAGAGAAGTGGGATAATTCTTTCTAGAGAGAGAAAGTCTCAACGATCCTCCCATCCTCATAAGTGTTGGTCATAATGTTGCTTTATTGTGACTAGTGTATTCTAAAGCATTAGATGCACTACATACTTTTACTCTCAATGACCTATCATTATTTTTACAAGGCTAATTCTTTAGACAAAATAGGATCGAAGCCTTCATATGCTAAAGATACAATGTAAAACATTTAAGTCTTACAAAATATACACGATGATATGTGTGGTCTTACAATCTGAAATATGGACCATTCAAGTATTTTATAGTTTTGGTAGACACTTCGACACACTGGTTGCATGTTATTGTCCACAAGAAATGTTGCATTTGCAAAAATTTTAGTACAAATTATTCGTTTAAGGACTCACCACCTTGATTACTATGTTAAGTCTATAAGACTTGATAATACTGAAGAGTTTACATCAAAAGCATTTGATGATTATTGTAGTCTATCGGGATTGATGTTTAACATCTTGTACCTCATGTGCATACACAAAGTGGTTTAGTAGAAGCACTATCAAAATGTTGCATAAGGTGGTTGGGGTACTAGTTGTGTGCACCAACAGTCTCGTCTCTACATGGGGTCATGAAATATTGCACGCAACCTTACTTCTTTGTTTCTAGACCCACTACTGACCACTTACTTTTTGCATACTAGTTGGTACTAAATATAAGACTAATATTATTTACGCATATTTTTGTTACATTGTATATGTGCTTATTACACCCCATAACACACCAAAAATGGGTTCTTAGAGATGATTGACCATTTATGTTGGATATAACTCTCCAACCATTATCCACTATTTGGAATCATTGGTAGAAAAACTTTGAACTGCTAAATTTAGAAATTGTCACTTGAATGAGGCACTCTTTCTGTCACTAAGGGGAGATAAGAAAATATTTTTTTCTAAAGGAATCAGAGGAATTGTTTCCAACTCTGTCTCATTCTAATCCCCGCACTTCATAATGTAAAAGTGAAGTAAAAATGAATAATCGATCTTCAAAGCACATGAGACTCGACTCCTAATGTATTTATTAAAATCACGACAAGATCACATATACAAGCTGCATATATACCTTGGTGGAGATGCGGTTGAGGTCGTTACTCTCAAAAGGAAAAGAGGGAAGCCACCTTGTTTGATCAATACTAGTCCAAGGAATAAGGGTGCCTATGGCACAACTTGGTCAATTAATCATCAATGAAATGAGATTATCTTTGATTTTACTTATGTCAATGAATCATTACTCGAGGACGCTCCAATATTTTATATGATTATAGAGAACAACGAAATCTCAATCAAAAGTTTTCCAAACACATTGATGATATATACACTGTTGCTCAAGAAATCATAGAGCATGGAAATATTGAACCACACTCTATTGCAAAATGTTAACAAAGATAATATTGGCATAAATGGAAAGAATCAATCTTGGCTTGGTAGCGCTAGCCTCACCAAGTGTAAAACTCGTAAAATTTAAATGAGTTATTGTCATAAAGCGTAATGAGAACAATGAAGTCCTCAATGATTGTCTTGCAAAGTTCTAGATTGATTATGAGGAGTTATACTCTATTTTTTTTTTTTTGGTTAATAACCATCTAATGCAAGAATCAACAAAGCATTCCTTGTTAATTTAACTATATGCTTAACAAGCGAGTTTATTAAATTAAATCATTTTTCATCCCATAATATGATCGACAGATAGACATTAACAATATTCTTACTATGAATCATTCACCTTTTTTTTTTTTTTTTTTGTGCTTCAACTAAAAATTAATAGTAATTTTCATGTTTGAAAATAAACATTTCACTCGATATATATATGATTTTTAATACATAAAACTGGCTCAAAAATTATTTTAACAAATATATATTACTACACATTGACCTTCACAAACATGAAACAACAACAAAAGATTTATAATAAAAAATATATTTGAAGAAACATATAATAATTAGGGGGTAGTCATTCACGGGCATACATCACATTCGTTATGCCAGATTCGTCAATCGATTCAAATGTTCGAGCAACTTTGTCAAGTTATTTTTTCAGTTCTATGATTATGTCCAATGAAATGATTTTTTCTTTTCTTATTTTTTTTTTTATTTAAAAAAAGTAATTGTGTTATGAGCAAAAAATAATAATTTTTGTAAAAGGTAGCTTAAAGCAGAGGATTGAGGAACTTGTTTTGGACTTGCACAAATTTGAAAATTCTTTCTATAAGGACGATTTTACTATAATGATAGGTCAATCACATGATGTAATTAGGACCAAGTATCCAATTTGGTTGTGTTGTTGAGATGACAACGGACAAAATTTGAATAGTTTGGATGATATTTACATTTAAAAAAATTGTGTTCATATAGTAAATAAAAAAGATAACAATAGTTTGAATGACACATAAAAATTTGCCAAAATTGAATAGAGGAAAAAGGTAGGTATGTACTTTCTAAAGTAAATTAATCATGTTTCTTGATCTTTAATTTTACATCAATATTACGTATATTAAAATAATATATTAGATGTAAAAAATATAATTAATTTTGGTTGAGTTTTTGAGGTTAGACTTTCACATTTATTGTGTATTCAATTATTTATTAACTAAATATGAGCTAATATTTTTTATAAAAAAATAAATAATTTTTTATACAATTATTACGTTTATTATAAGAACAATACTTTTATTTTAGAACGGAGATAATATAGACTTTTATACAAAAATATATTGTTATGAATATTTACGAAGTTTTTTGGATATTCTTGAATAAATTAATTCAAAATTATATTATAAATAGATTTATTTTATTTTGTTTAAATATAATACACATTTTATATTGCACTAGAGTAATATTAGTTTTTAAATACAACATAAATAGGCTCCTTCTAAATATTAAATAAATAAAAATAAGCTTTAAAGTATTTAATAAATTTAATAATTAAATTTCAATCAGAAGATTATTTAAATAAATCAAGAAACTAACAAAATAAAGATTAGAAATTAGTTAATAATTGGAACATAAAACAATTACTGTATTTAAATAATTCCAGTTTTTTTTGAGATTCTATAGATCTAAAAACAATTAGATTTTAACTTAATTTTGTTAATTTCTTCATTTATTTAAACATATTTTTAATTTGATTTGTTAATATTAGATATTGCTCATTTATACAAAATTATTAGTTATTTTGATATATTTAGGAGGATTTTATTTATATTAGAAGTTCATTTGACTTATTTTAAAAATTCATATGCTTGATTGACAACAAAAAAATCATTTGACTATGAATATTTTATTAAGATTAAATTGTTTAATTTAATTTAATATATTAGTGGGGAGTTGATACCGCAAGAATAGCTGTCTTTCTGCTGAAGGAAAGATGGATTTTTGTTTGGTTGATTGGGTTTTAAGTTATGTTTTTTTCAATGGAGCAGAAGTTGGAAATCGGTAATTGGGCACTAGCTGACTGCCTAGCGTCTAGGTGGTTTAGGCGTCAATTAGACAGATTAACTTTTTTTTTTTCTTTTCTTTTTTTATTTTATAAATATTATCAACCCTATAATATGTGATAAATTGATAATATAACGAAACTTTGTAGAAGTGTTATTTACAAAACAAAATGTCATTTTTTATAAAATAATTATAATAATATCTATTAAAGTTTACTTGGCAGCATATTTTATGAAAAATAAAATATTTTTGAACTTGATTTTTATTTCATATATAATAAATATGTTTGAATTAGTAATTTATTTATATATTGTATAACAAAATTTTTGTGCGAAAGAATTTTATTTTTTCAATTTTGTAAACAGACATGGTATTAATAGATTTTGAGAAGAAGACTAATATGAATAAACAGTATAAGATACTAATAGATCAAAATAGATAATTTCAACATGATTTTTTTTTTCTTTTTTTTGAGATGAAGAAAATATTAAATATAAAAATAATTATATTCTCAATCAATACATTTCTCTTGTAAAATAACATTAACTATTAGTATAGTAAAATAAGATTTGAGTCATATGAAGCAACATGAATAAAAATTACACCTAATATAATTATTTTAAAAAATATAAATAAATATGAAAATTTCAACAAAAAAAATTAAAAAATATTTCACCCGCCTAGGGGATGCCTAGCCCGCCTAACTCGCCTAGCCGCTGCCTAGTACGCGTGGGCGAGTACTTCTGAAAAAAACATAAATTAACTCTGATTAATCAAAATCGGGTGGGGAGGCAGCCGCCTAGCCCGATTTTTGCATCACTGGTTTTTCTCTTAAACTTCTAAAATGAGCCCATAAATTACTAAATGGGAGACATATATGTATATTAAAATAACTAAATGAATCTTAAAAGTATTTAAGAAATTTAAAATCGACAAATAAAATCAGAAATATATTTAAATAAATTAAGAAATTAACAACATAATTTTAAAATAAAAAATAAAATCAACAAATATTTAATAGGTAATATATTTAGGCTTTTAACCCGCTTCTAGAACTAATCGGTACCTCTTTGCGGCTTTCGCTTCTCCGGTTAGACAGGTTGCCTATGTCGCAGGGTTAAAACCCAAATTTTTTATTTTTTTCTCGATGTTTTCTAACATTTTCGATAAAACCTTCTCGAAAAAGCAGGAAGATTGGCTAGAGATTTCTTGTAAAAACACTAGCCCTGCTCAATCCATAATGAGAATATTATATCTTTTTTTATTCCTTTCCTGTAATGAGCCTAACAGTCGCCCCAGCGCTTTTTGGATCTGCTGCTATCGATCTTGCTAGGGGAAGACATCCCAAGGAATAGAGAAAATAAAGAACTAAAGCTTGTATGGAGACTTTGGGAGGGCAAGCTTGAAGAGAAAAGCCAAGATCTCACCGTCTCCATTCTGCTTTTGCCTTTGCGCGAACAATGGCTCAAAGACCAGGAAAGGGAAGTCAAGAAGCTTGCGAAGCTTGAACTAAACTAATCAAGATCAATAGGAAGCAAGTGAAGGAAGTTCCGCTGTCGCAATGGATGGCGTAATACTAGAGTAAGGCTCGTTCAACTGTCCTTCGGAAACAGGGTCGAGAAGTACCATGCGCCACCCGTCCTTTCTTTCTATCGGTCCCACCTAGCAAGATATGGCTCAACCTCTTCCAACTCTTGACAAAGACCTTTGGCCTTCACCAGCGCATGTACCTTTTTAAGGCCCAAGGACAGAAGATAAAGCCGATTGAGGGGTAGCGATCAATCTCATAAAATTATGAATGTTATGATGGCCTGGCATAGCCGGAAGGAATCCAATCCTGAAACCAACATATCCGCTACCTTTTCTTGCTAAGGCTGATCGAGTATGCTATTCTATGATTCAACACTTTGTCTTGATTTCCGATTTCTGAACATGAACTCTTTTTTTATTCCTGAAGTTATTTAAATAAAGTAATGAATAAAAAGTTAAAACAATTTAAATTAATAAATAATTTTTAATATTATATCTGGATTATTTTTTATTTACTTAAATATATTTCTACTTTTATTAATGTTAGTTTTTATAAAATTTATAAAATATATTTTAGATTTATTTAGCTATTTTAATATTAAGAATGGTCCTATTTGTCTTGTATTTAGAAGTTTAAGAACTTATTTGGTCAAATTATTATTATTATTATTATTATTATTATTATTATTATTATTATTATTATTATTATTATTATTATTATTATTGTGTGTGTGTGTGTATTCTGATGACAAGACCACACCTATTCGTTAACTTTTATTGGTTTTATGAAAAAATATTGCAAGGTGGATCTTTGTTCGGTTCCGTAATATATTAAGAATGGTCATATAAGATAAATGTTTAAATTAGATAAATTGAACAATGTCTTTTCACCAAAATTATAAATATTATAACTCAAAACATTCAAATATTTAATGCTGAATTTTTTTAATTTTTTTTTTTTTTAATAAAGCGCCTGTGAATGGGAAAATATTAATTCACAACCAAGCACAAAATCATCAAAATCATAATTCCTAAGCTCTAAAAATGAGGATAAATCAATTTTCAACCCTTCATTAATATATATATATATATATATATATATATGTGTGTGTGTGTGTGTGTGTGTGTGTTTGAAATGTGTCTTCGCGACCTTACCAATAATGCAGGAGGAGTATATGATTATTACTTATTTTGGGGAATATCTGACATTGTATACATAAATTATTAATTTTTTTCTAATCTATTAAAATTATTTTTCTTTATAAAAAAAAAAACAAGAACCAATTTTGCTATTTACATTTTATTTTTCATTCCATTAAAACAATTACGATTTCAAAATACAACAAAAGACTAATAATTAGAAATCACCCTAGTTCAAGCTGTTCCAATCCTTAATCTCAAACTAGGCTGAAACTCCATTTGTCCCCTCCCCTTCGATCCTTTCAGAAAGATACTGCATACAGTTGCAGCCTTTACTTGCATTACCCAAACTTGAGCTTCTCATAGTAATATCGTGATGAAGATCAAATCCATCAAGAAAATGATCAAACAGTAGGGTTGCCATGGCTGATAATGTCCCAATTTAAATTGTTTTAACTTTTTATTCATTACTTTATTTAATATATCGTAGTATATCGTGATGATGATCAAATCCATCAAGAAAATTTCTTAAAGTCCCTCGAAGTATATCATGATGAAGATCAAATCCATCAAGAAAATGATCAAATCGTAGGGTTGCCATGGCTGATAATGTCCTAATTTAAATTGTTTTAACTTTTTATTCATACTTTATTTAATATATCGTAGTATATCGTGATGAAGATCAAATCCATCAAGAAAATCTCTTAAAGTCCCTCGTAGTATATCGTGATGAAGATCAAATCAATCAAGAAAATGATCAAACCGTAGGGTTGCCATGGCTGATAATGTCCCAATTTTCGACCGGAGATGGAGGCGGCGGCCTTATCGCAACACTTTGTGCAAAAGCTGCCATCTACGAAATAAACAACAATCATCAATCAATTTGTATGTTGTAAAAGTCCCCGCCTAACAACCTAGGCGCTGGGCTGTCCCTGATTCTCTCTCTCTCGTTTTTTTTTTTTTTTTTTGTTTTTGTCCCAAAAAGGTCTACATCTAAAGCCCCAGTCTAACGTTTGCTTGCGGCGTTAATTTGTGACTATAGGAAAGAAAACACACATATATAAACTCCTTTCTTGAGGCACTTACAGCAGCAAAGCTAGAGCAAAGAATGCTGAATCCAGGGAAGTGAAATGGTGCATTATCTGATAGGAAAAGAGCTGAGACAGAGAAATAAATGGATCTTTATCAGGTTTGTGGGAAAAAAAAAAGGTGAATTATTCAAAGGAAAAAACATTGTGATTACCTGTTAAAGGGCTGAAAGCAAGAGGGGAAACAATGTTGGCAAAGGAACATATGCCTGTAATGCACCCTTGAGCCTTTCCCTGTTCGCATCCACATCCGACCGTGTTAATAATTTTGGGCAAAAGTGAAAATAGTCGGTTTACATATGTGAAATATTTTCTTAACTACTTAGTAAAAATAAATGTTTTTGGTCACTTTTCAAAGATTAAAAATATCTCAAACTTTAGTAACATATATCGAAGTTTATGAATTTTAAGATACATTAACCACTTAAAACTTATGAGTCCAATGATGAATAATTTTCAAGATATTATATCTGAAAATTGAAGAAAATAAAATAAAATAAATATCAGACAACAGTAGGAGATCTGTCTGAAAAATCACCTGGTCACTGGGTCCTGTTTGTTTGGATGCAATGCTTCTTAACTGCATAAACTCAAAACAAAAATGGTGACGCTTGGGGAATAAGTGAGAGAGAAACTGTTTCTTTTTTGTTTTTAGGTGGTAATCAAATAAGGACTTACACATGGCTGTGTAAAAACAGCAATAATGGAGATCATTGCAGCAGCATAAGGGACCTGCAAAATGTTGCTATAAACATCAAGCAAACTGCACAAATTATGACAGGGAATAAACTCGTGAAAATGTATTAATATGTCCACTAATAATGTGTCAAGATTCAGTAGTAGGAACACTAATTATTTTGTTTAATGTACGAATGTCAGTCTGACACATCATTGGTACGTGCCCATAGAGGGTAGATAATTAGTCTTGAAATTCTATTAGAATATTACATTGAGCAACTTACCCAAGCAGACCAGGCAAAGCTGAGAAGTATTGTCTGCATTTGAGGACATTAATTTAACGTTAGATATCTTTCTAATATTGTACATCCTCTGTTCCAAAAAGAAAGTTGTGTTTTATTTTTAAGAATAGAGGAAGCAGAAAATTAGTATATGGAGATTTGAGTTGAAGTGGAAATAATGATATAGGTCCTTACATGAACACAGGTAAAAAATAGCCCCATAGAAAGCATTGTTTCTTCTCCAATGAGAGGAGTTAACATGGGCATCAGGATCAGCTGTAAGAATTCCAATATCAAAGGATAATTAAGAACGCATCTGCAGAGAGAGAGAGAGAGAGAGAGAGAGAGAGAGAGAGATGAAACCTAGGCACTGTAAGGTCAAAAATAAAACCTGTGATATTGATCCTGCAGTTCCAGAAATGATCATCAGATCAGCAAATTGAACTTTGTTGAAATGAAACCGAGCCTTCAAGTAGTACTGCATGAACAATAAGTGATAAATATATATATCACAAATCATTTTCTACTACAATTCTATCTAAAAGATTAATACTCCATCCATCCCAAAAATGAAAAAAAAAAAAAAACCTATTTTTTAATTCCATTTTTTCCAAAAAAGAAAAAGTCCTGTTTGAACAGAACGTACCAGCAAAGAAGCATAGAGGCCAACATCTGCAACAGTGCTCAAGAATGCAACTACAGCAGCTTTTGAAAATGTGGGGCTGCAGATTAATGATAAATAAGAGATACATATTAACTGGAAAACACACACACAATTACAGGGTCGATCCGGCCTGCATCGAGTTAACAACAATCCCAATGGACTACTTCATGTTTACATTTGTTTTATATAAAAGATAAATAAAAGCCAAAATTCTGAAAACACAACTAACAAAAATCTGACCTCCATTCTTTTTGGAACATTTTTTCTGTGTCCCGACCCACCAGACCACTTTTGCTTTTTTAGAATTAGTTTTATATCTCTGTCGCCCCCCCCCCCCCCCCCTCTATAAATATTTTTTAAGCCTGAGGCGAGCGCCTCTCTGACCTCACTAAAGGAGCAATAGATTGATAGTAACAGACCTGGTCCTCAACAAGCAAATAGTATCATGGAAAGAAGGAAGAGTCTTGAAAAGCTTCCATTTGTTGTTGGATTGAGCCTTTTCCAGAAGACAATCAGTTTGTATGCCATCCGAAGACACACTGTTTTTCAAGATTGACTCAGGAAGAAACACCCTCATGTACACCAATGCAATTATGGACACTGCACCAGCAACCTATCAAAATACCAACACATTTTGTGGGACCTCCGAATATAGCTACTTTGTTTTACAAAAGTTTAGTAACATTTTCAACAATTTTGAATTCGATTTTGACTCGACTTTTTCAGTTTTATACTATGCAACACCCATAAAACTTGGTTTGTTTAACTATTATTATTAAAAAGGATTCACCTATTACATATTTTTCTAATAACATATTATATTTAACCACAATATTCAAAGTAATGGTCCTACCACTGTCAATTTATCTCACATACTATAATAAATTTAATGCATCGTCATGTAAAGAGACCCACCATTTTTTTAATTATAATTAAATATAATATATTTATTCAATTTCAAACATATTCATTCAATCATAATAAATATAATCTTGTAAATAACTCTAACATTACCAAAAATTGGAAAGTGAACCTGAAATAAACACCATACTTTCCTTAATTTTGCACTTTATGTTGAGGTAGGATGGAACGAACAATCTATACTTACCTCTATCATTTGTTTGTCATGGTTATGATAAAGGTGGGACTACCCAATTTCTATTTTTTTTAAAAACACCAATTTTATATTATCTCTCTAACTATCAAATACAATATAGTAATATATAATGACTACTTTATTCATATATGATTTGACATAACTTTATTTTTACAATTTCAGAACAAATAAAATTGATATTAATCATCAATAAACTTAAAGACGAAGCTACATATCTTGATAAAATGCAATCGTATAGGTACAAAAAACAAGAGTAGACATATCAAACAATTACATAGAAACCTTAAACCTAATTATTTTCAAAAAAAAAAAAAAAAGAAAAAAAAAAAAGAGTTCGCCACAATATTAATTTTAGTATATGTTTGGCATTTTCGTCAATTATGAGACTGAAATAGTGTAGGTTTGAAAAATTTTCATTTTAATAATGTTAAATTATGCTTCAAAAACTCATCCGAAAATGAAGATGTGAACCTATATAGTTTCATACGTCCCGTCATAAATTAGATTAAAAAAAAAAAAAAAAAAAGATTATTATTAAAAAAATAAAAAATAAAACTGAAATTTTTGGTGGGAGAAGATAATACCTGAAAAGTAGCTGAAGTGGAGAGGAAGCGAGAGGAGATGTTCCCCAAGACGAAAGCAGAAGAGGCGAAACCTGACATTATTCCAAAGACTGAACCTCGTTTCCTGTCTTCAACATTATCTGCCTGCACAAATTAGTGGGACCCAATTTAGGGTGTTTGGAGGTTGCAGAATAAGTGGTAATGGTGAGGGTAGAAAGGGAAAGAAGGTACCACATATGCAAGAGCAAGAAACTGTACACTTCCTTCTGTGGTCATGGCAATCAGAGTTTTGAGCACATAGTATGCGTAGAAGTAATACTTTGTCCTGCTGTACGCTAGTATTACTGTCCCCATTATCAAATGATTAAAACAACCTTAGTCAGCTTGTCCAAACGTAGACGAAGGGAACCACTCTTGCAGAAATTCGAAATGCATAATAGAAAAATTCTCGATTAGTCTTGGGACAGAGTGGGATTAGATTATCCCTGTATAATATGAAAAGGGATGATATCTACACCCCGCCACATCTTCGTCCCCATCTAAGTTAAAATGGAGATTTTTTATTTCCTCATTTTTAATATTTGAGCATATGTTTCTTTTTTGGCGCCTTGTAATATTTCATAATATTTTTTATGGTATTAAATATATATTTTAATCTAATTTCTAATGTGAAGTTAATTATTAATATTTGTGTGTTCTATTTCTTTAATATTTTCTACTTTATGTGTTTTTGTTTTGATTGAATGTTGGATCAACTATTAAGCATGCTTGATTTAACAAATAACACATTGAGAAAGAATATTTAATATTAGATTGTGAACACGTAGCATAATTATTCAATAAAATTAAGAGATTTGAGAATTATTATGAAGACAATAAAATTTTGGACATTTTAGGAATTGCATATTAAGAAAATATTAGAGATAATAATTTTTTTCATTTAATCATCGATCTAATTACTTTAAGAATGGGATTAAACTAAGTTGTGATAATCCCATATAGAATAAAATTTGTTAAAAACTTAATTGATTGACTTGAAATCATAGATGACATACAATTGACATTGAACTCCTAAAATCCTTTCTTGACTATTCATTAAATTTTATTTCTTCTCAACTTGTTTTGGTATTCTTAAATTGTCTTTAGTCTCAAAATGCTTATTTGGTTTAGTTCAAGATTATTTTTACTTTCGTTATCCACTACTATATCGTATAATTGCAGTTCTAGTCAACAAATAAAATAGTAAACAACAAAATATAAGTTAGCTCGAATGATATTTTTTTATGTCAACATAGTCAACACAAAATTTAAGTAATTTAAGCTGTTTAGGATGCTAATTTTGTGTTAGTTAAGTTAGCTGAAATGATAAATTGCATGCAACTAAATCGACCCTAAAATATAAGGTCATCCTTAATAAGGGGGATGAATATCCAAAAGAAGAACTGGGCCGGTGTAGCCTACTTAGATTGGCACTTAGCCCAGTCCGATATGTCTTAGACCAAGCCCATCTAAAACTATTTATCCTGGGCCCAGTTGCATTTCAATTTATTGATTTAAATTTCGATAAATTTGAAAAAACTCTTATTTATACCAAGTTTGATAAAGTATTTGAAAGATTCAATCCTTTTGTCTTAGTTTTTGTTCAACATATTATAGTTAAAAATAAGGATTTTATTACTTCTATTAAAATTCAAAAAATCTTTTTCTTAAGAGTACAAATTATGAAAGAGAAGAATAGATGGGATTTGATCTTAAAGTTGAATTAATTAATTATTTAAATATTTAACAAATTACGTTGTTTTATAAGTTTTATCATGAGAAAAACAAATTTATTGCAAAATTTACGAATTGTTTGCTATATTTGTTTTAATATATAGTCATACTAATATTTCTTATAATTTCCAATTTTGTATTTTGTTACTATGGTTTGGAGAAAAAGAAAATAATGAACTTTTAATTTGTTAGTAATGGCGAATTTGTAACAAAAAATAGAAAAGTACAACATTAAATTTAAATAGGTTTGTTAAAATGAGATCATATATAAAAAATTAAGCTATTTCTTTTTTTTGTTTTTCGTTAAATAAGTTGCTAATATTTTATTTTGATAACATAATAATTTTTAAGGGAAAATAATATTAAATACACTCTTAGCTCAATCAAACACCCTCTAAATATTATTGCACCATCTCCTTAAAAGATTGTGGTACGGTAGGTTTTAAATGAGTAAATTTATTTACGGTTTATGAAAAATATATGAAGTTACCTTTAAATAAAACAATTTAAAATTCAAGCAATATGTAATCAACCAAAATGAAATAGAATTTTGATAAAATAAAATTATATACCTAGAGGAAGGATTGAAAGAGTGATGGGAAGAGTGAGCATGACTTTTCTACCATAAGTGTCCGACAGCTTCCCTATCAAAGGCATCACCACAGCTGATCCCACCCCGATAACCTGCAATCAAACCCGCATACCATATTCCATCACCCTCAACAACTAACTAAAATACATCCATTAAAAAAAATCATTAATTATATCAATTGAAAAACATAATTATATATATATATATAATATGATATTCAAATTGAAAATAATTAGAGTTGTTCTTTTCATATTTCTTATCATTTTTAATAATTATTGCATGTAAATTTTCTTATATCTCCTTTTATTTTATTTTTCAGCAAATAATTTTTTTAATTTGAAACAATTAAATCACCACGACATCTTTTTAAAAAGAATTAATTATATTTTAAAGCTACCTTTTAATTTTAGATATGGAATGATTAACTTTGACACAATATTTAAATATTGTGATAAACTATATATTGTAAAGTTCTTAAAATGCATACGCCAATCTATTTTTATTCTAGAGAGAGAAAAACACAAAGACGCAAATAGTACAATTACAAAGAGTGACAGAATGTATGGAAGTGATGTTTCTCGCTCTCTCTCTCTATTTTTAGTTTGTCTTATTTTCATGCATGTGTTAGTGCGATTCGCGAGGGAAGGTCCACGAGGGAACTAGACAAAAGAAATAATAATAATAATAACAATAATAATAATAATAGTAATAATAATAATAATAATCATCAATAATAAAATAAATCACATTTTGAATTCGTCTGTCTGATTTTAATTATCAAGTATTTAATCCTCTACCTTTATAGATAAATGACCGACAAAAATATAGTTATATGTATAACGTGAAATATTTTATAACCACTTCACAAGAAATAATATAAATATATATATGTATGTATCAATTTTGTGAAAATTTTTGTGAAATTACAAAGTTTTGGGATATATTACATATTTAACAATTATAAACTATCAATTATAGGAGGTCTATAAGTATTAAGATATCTTTAAAAGTTTGAGATATGTATCATCAACATATCAATAAGTTTCGAGGAGTGAATAAAAGATATACGTTTTTACAAAGCATATATGAATGTGTGTGTATATATATATGTATATATAACATTTGATAGTTATGGGAAAATATATGGTAATCTTAAACATTGTCTGCAAATGTGATTACTAACAACAACTAGAAAGAACAAAGTACAAACCGCATTCTGAGCTCCGGTGAGATATATCGCCAATGAGCATTCATCTCTTCCAGGGCAAAGCGCCGTCATTGTGACGTCAGTGATCGCCGGAACCACCATGAGATTGGCGAAGCAATGGAGGAAAACTGTCATGAACAGATGGCTCAGCCTAAATATCTCCTCCATTGTGGGGGGACAGAGAGAGAGAGAGAGAGAGAGATAGAGTAAAGAATTGAAGAACTTGTGTCCTCACTATTCTCGAGTGCAGTTGATTGTCAAAGCAAATAAAGATGTTGGGGTTATTACGAGAGTGTGATGTTTTATAGCATTTTTGGCCATTCTTACAGTTATATACGATACGCTTTATTTTGTTATTTTTTATTTGTGTTCTACTAAAAAATTAAAATTTAGATAATAAACTATTAATTGAATCCATAAAATATGAACGCATGAACTATGAATCGTGAATGAAAAAATTATAAAATAATTCAATATCTTTTAGGTGGTCCCAAAACTAGTTTTTTATCTTTACACTTTACTAATTTCGTCATGTATTTTTTTTAATGCTTGATTTCAATCCTATTTTCTATGAGAATTAATAATATTGTTGAAAAAAACATATACCTTTCACGTGACTCAAATAAATTAGGGTTCTATAATATTCCAGCTAGCTTAATTATGTGGCAGAGCAAGCATGAAATATTACACCACATTAGATCAGATTGAAGGGCTTAAAGAACACAAACAACAATTTATCATTTTGCAAATTTTATGAACCTTTTTTAACGTCATTGATGCATATGAAGAAAAATATCAAATCAAATCCATCTATAAGGTATTCTCCTCTCCTATCCTTCTCAATTTCTGCCAAATATATTGTGGCTTTGAGTTATTTGGGTTTCTTTGGGTAGATTTCAAATTCTTTAATTTTAGGGTTTATGCAACTGGGGATATAATTTGGTTTGGTTGCTCGACAAATTTTAAGGGCTCTAAGAGAGTGGAAAAGTTGTTCTTGGTAGATTGAGACATGTATTATTAGAACATATTATAGTTATCCATTTAGGCTTCAATGTTGGTTCATTTTAAGACGGGGTGAAAAGTTTTACAAGAGACATGTGTTTATTATAGTAATATTGATTAGTTTATATGGGTAGGAGTAAAATTGAGAGACAATGCAATTAAAAAGACTTGAGTGTTTTGTCAATATTTTAATATTTATGCAAGTTACAATATTTATTTGGAATACATCATATTTGATTACATATTATTCTTCCAATCCGGTCTGATGTGGTGTTATACTCCACGCTAGCATTGTCACGCAATTGAGCTGATCAGAGTATTATAAATTTTCAATTTTTTGAGATTACATGAGAAACAAATGCCTTTTCCAACAAAATTGTTAATTCTAAAAAAGAAACAAAGGATTGAAATCGAATATTAAAAACGATATAGAAAGAAATTGGTAAAGTAAAAAAGATATTAAACTAATTTTGAACTGCTTAAAAAATAAAGAACTAATTTTATAATTTTTTAATCGTAAATTATAAAATTGTGAATCATGAATCGTGAATCGTGAACTATGATATATATTGTAATTCGTAACATATATACTCTAGACCCAAGTTAAACCTTAAAGATGCTTAAATTATAAATTCATCGATCATCAACTCAAATTATGAATCTAGAAATAACTTTTCCTAACAACCACGCTTCCCTGGCAACCCATTTTAGGACATATCTGCAATTTCACTTTACCAAAGTCAATAATCACTCAGGTAAAACTAATTTTGAAGAAGGTTTGAAGACATCTGTTGCTTTACCTCTTTTTGTTTTCCTTTTCAAGATATCTTGCTTTGTTTTATATTCTTTTCTTTCAAATTTAGAAATTTGTACCAGATTTTCTAGAACAGGATAATGGTTTTCTATATTAAAAAAAAAAAAAAAAACAATATATATGTAAATATATGAGTTATATTGTTATGTTGTTGCATACCCCACCAAGATGTTCAAAACTCACGTTATTTACAATATCTTGCACAAAAATAGTTAATTTGCACTAACTTTTTCTGTGATTGACTAAACTCAAATATATGAGCATCAAATTCATTTAATCACAAAGAGGTGTGTTGCCAAATTCGACGTGTATGTGACTCTTCATTTCAAATGATGTCTAAGTTTAGGGTCATTACGAGAGTGTGATGTTTTATACTAATATTGGCCTTACAATCTTACCGTTATCATACGATATACTTTATTTTGTTATATCTTAATTGTGTCTTATTAGAAAATTAATAAACTAGTAATTGAATCCATCAAATATAAATTCTTGAATCATGAAACGTAAATTACGAAATTATGAATCGTGAATCATGAACCATTAATCATGATAAATATCATAATTCATAAAATATAAACTCTAGACCCTGGTTAAATCTTGCACATGCTTCAACTATAAATTTACTAATCATAAACCCAAACTATGAGTCTTAAAATCACTTATCCATAAAAAATAAATAAATAAAATTGTACACTTTTTAGAGTAAAATGAAAAATTTAGAAAGGGGGAACCCAATGTGCTATATTTATTAACATAAAATTTATAATAAATGGTTTGAACGAAAATAGATGTGATACCAAGTCACATACATATAAAGGCTGACTGAACAGTATTTGATGCATGTGAAAAAGATTTGTCTATAGTATATGTAGGAAAACGTTGTAAACGTGCATGCAAGAGATTGAGTAGTAGAAATAAAGGTTGGAAATTACAATTTTGTCCTAATTTCTGAAGTTCCACTAAAAATTAAAATCGTGAGCATGGTCCTAACCCATTTAACCTATTAATCGTGAGTATGATCCTAAACCCTTTGAACTATTTTTAGTACAAAATTAATGGGGAGTCCATCAAACAAATTAGACATCTCATGCTTCACTAATATTTCATAAGAGGTCGTGCGTTGTTGCATATGTGTCACTTATTAAACATGTAATGAAAGTGTCAAGTTCACTTTAAATTATCTACATTTAAAAGGTCGTTGGACACTGATATCTCTTAGTGTGAAGTCATTCAGTTAGGTATATTTTTTCCTTGAGATAGCCACTAGAATCATATCATGTTTAACACACCAAAGTCGCTTTATTCTTGGGTTGTCGTTTGGATCTAATAAAGTCGCCGACTTCTAAATTGTTGATTGTTAGTCTACATGTCCTTATGTGCCTACTGACTTTATCTAAATCAAGTTGTCTAGATGGACTGACCACCTGCACTCATGAACAACAATCTTAGATCGAAAATTATAAATCGTAATATTGAACACGTAATATCCAAACCCAACATCCTAAATCTTAAACCCAGACATAAATCGTATGAACTTTCTTAATTCTGTCACCCAAAATGAATATTGCAAAAATCAAATACACAAAATGAATTATCTGCTCGCATGCGTTTCAGAGGAACTCTTCTCTAATGAAATTTCTTCCAAAGTGTATTCATTGTGCAATAAGTACTCTTTCGTTCTTGATTTTGTAATATTACTCGAACTGATATGACTTTGGTCATTTATTTGACACTACTCCTGTTATTATTGTCATTTATATATGTGTCGTCTATCAACTTGTGTTATTATAACTACGTGCAACCAAATTAGTGGGCTGTCGGATCAAATTTCTGATCTTCTATGTAAACAAATAATTTGAGAATAAGTTTTTATGGTAAAATGAAATATGTGAACTGGGAAGAGAGAACTTTATATTTAACTATTTAAAATATATATGTATATAATATATATATATATATATATATTAACTCTAAAAAGATAATTAACTTTTGATAAAGAATTTACAATTTCAATAATTTAACTATACGATGCTATTAAGATTTGGGAGAGGGGCAATTGAGTTGAAAACTAAAAAATATAACCATTTATATGGATAAATATTATAAATATATTAATTATTTGTTAATTGTTGGTGGTGTATTTGAAATGATTAAATAAATTAAACATAAATATTGTGGTGTATTTTTGTGTCAAAATTATTAGGCTCCTCAAAACAATGTGAACGTGCATAGTGCAAATTGATTAGCTAGAAGGTTAGCACAAAACATCACTAGATTTCAGAGGATCATAAACATCACTAGATTTCACCATAAGAGGATCATAGTTGATTACTTCTTATTAAAAAACTTTTTTCTAATAAGATGAATTAATTTTTCTTATTTTTCCTATATGGAATGATTCTTTATACCTCACTTCTCTTTATTATTTTTAAAGTTTAAATTGTTAACTTTAAAAATTAAATTTTTATTTACATAAAATTAAATTTGAGAAAATAAATGTTCTAAATTCATTCTGAATAGAACTTAGATTTCAACTTTACAAATTATCTTTATTTTTGGCAAATAAAATATAAATTTAAAATTGATGAAAGATTGATCAGAATTAAATTTTATAATCCAATATCTAACATTGTGCATACTAAAGTATAAATTTAAATAAATCAAGGAGGAGGGGTACCTACCCTTGGTCTGTTTTTTATGGTACTAGATTACTAAAGTGCAAACGAATTTATGGAGCTATTGATTCTTCTTAATTAGATAATATGACGGCCCACTAATTTCCTAAATTTATGTTTAGTGGTGATAAGATGTTAATGAATGCTTCGAGAGGGTTTTGAAGCCATTCCTTTTATATCATTATTTGGTGTCTAATCATATGACTTGATGCCTTTTTTTTTTTTTTTTTGTTTCTTTTTCAGAATTTAATTATCAGTTAATGCTTGCCCGACGGTATTTAAAATTTTCTCGGGGGTATTTTCTGAAATTTTATATTACCTGACCAAAAAAAAAAAGGAGATTTGTTTTAATATTAATTAATAAAAAAAATTTTATGCATTGAATTTATGCAATCACAATTTTTTGTTTAAGACTAGTTGATCGAATTTAAAGAAAAATGTTCCAAAATATAACCAAGTGATTGTGCTATCCGATTAATTTAGCTTTCGAGCTAAGGAAGAAAGCGTGAAGGTATATAAGGTATTCTAGATGAGACGAGGAACTGAACCTTTCGGTACTCAACAATCATTTCCTTCTAAAAAAATTGATGGGAAATTGAGCGAAATCAGGAATCTCAGACGAAAAGGTGGTTCCTCGTGAAAAAAGTTCATAATCAACCCTTTGTTTTTGATGCATTCTGATGTCCTTCTCGAACAAAAGTTTGGCTGCTACAGAAGGCATTCTATAACATTCTGTACCTATTCCATGAGGAGATTCGGCCGCGTGTATAGGTACTTAACGAATCCCTTGTAAGTAACAACTGAGGGGGCTTTCAATACCTTGGACTCATTTTCCTTTAATACCAAAACATCAATTGAGTTAATACCCGACAACATTAAGATGAATGCTTTGTCGGTCTTTGGCGGATTAGGAAGATGTTGTAACATTGACTAGCTAGAGAAAAATGATCTTTACAAGGCTATTAGAAATAATGATTGATTCATAAGTATTAAGATATAATTGATATTGTTTCTAATGTATTTTCTTTTATAGGAAATTAATGATATTGTTTCCAATGTATTTCTCTAGGAATATTCTTCTAGATTTATTTGTTGTAATTTCCTTGTATACTTCTTGTAATCCCTTTATAAATAGTGGAAATACTTACTCACCTAAATAACCATGATAATATACTTATCTTACATGGTATCAGTTTCACCGAACCCTAAATTTTTCTTCCCATAGCCTCACGCTCCCTACTTCTGCCTCATCGCCAATCATGGCTCCTGCTACCTCCTCGTCCATTTCTCTTTCTTCTATTACATCTTCTTACTATCAAGCTTACCTCTTCTAACTATATTGTATGGTAAAGCTAAATCTTTCTAGTTCTTACTTCCAATGAATAGATTTCTCACGTCGATGGCATGACTTCCATGCCTCCAAAAACCATTGCCGTAGATGACACACATGTTCCAAATCCAGTGTTTCTCGCTTGGTTTGAAAAGGATCTGAAGATCCTAAGTTTGATACAGGCTTCGCTATCAGAAGAGACCATAGCGGAGGTGATTGGTCGCCCTACTGTCTAATCTATCTGGACTGCTCTCCAATTCGCTTTCACTCATTCTTTGGTTTTTCGCATCAACCACCTTCTCAATGAACTCATCCCTCTTTGTCGATCCCTCTTTGTCGCCACTCTCAGCCTGTTGATGAATTTTCTCGTAAATTTTGATCGATTTGTGATGAAATTGTCTCCATTGGTCACCCCGTAGTTGAAACTGTGTCTTGGCTCTTAATTTGCAGGTTTTCTTGATACACGTATGGCTATGTCTTCAATGCCATTGTTTTGAGATCTCATTCATCCAGTAATCAACTATGAGTAGTTTACTCATTCACTTGATATCCCTATTACAACAGTTCCCGCCTTTGTTGCTCAAAACACTGCCTTCACCACTCCTCGATCTCGATAACTTTCTCGCGGTGGTGCCAATTTTTCATTGCATAATGGTGGACCAGGACACAGTCAATCCAATTGTCAAAACAAGAGGCCTTACACTCCCACCTATCAGATTTGTAGGCAACCTAATCATTATGCCGATCGTTGCTCGATTTGTTATATATAGACTCCATCCATCACAAATCTTGCTCAATTCTTTGACACCCAATACGGTGTCAATCCCTCTCAAATTTTGGATTCGTATCTCGACTCTGGTGCAGTTGCCCATATGCCTCCCTCTGCATCTTCTATGGATGTTATTAAACCATATAATGATAAGGATTTTGTTATTGTTGCGAATGGTACGTTTGTTCCGATCTCTCACATTGGTTCTTGTTAATTGAGTAATGATATCAAATTATTGGGTGTTTTGGTGGTGCCACATATTACTAAGAATGTTTTATCTATTAGTAAACTCATATATGATTATCCGGTTGATGTATTATTTACTGGAAATTCGTATTATTTAGAGTCAGTTGACAAAGGAGCCCCTGGCTTGAGGCACCCGCAGTAATGGTCTTTATGTCTTGGAGCAAGACAGACCAACTTTAATGACCGATCTGCACACTACTCCTATGAAGGCATCTTTTGAACTTTGGCACCATAGATTAGGTCATGTACATATTTTAATTATATCTTTGTTGAATAAATCGGGACAATTATATGTTACCTCTTTATTACCCAAACCTATCATTTGTACTCTGTGCCAAACGGCTCAGAGTAAACATATCTCTTTTTCTCTAAATGATAAACAAGCGTCACATGTTTTAGACTTAATTCATTGTGATTTATGGAGACCGACTCCTATTTGCTCTAATGATGGGTTTAAATATTATGTTGTCTTTGTGGATGATTTTTTTTTTTCTTCAATTTATGTGGTTGTATCCTCTCATGCCAAGTTGGATTTCTATGATGTTTTGGTGAGGTTCCATACATTTTTCTGCAAAGAATTTTATCGTTCTATCAAGAATCTCCAAAGTGATGGTGGTACTGAATTTCTTCGTACTCATGTTTGGCAATTTTTTTCACAAACATGATAATTTTCATCGGGTTTCTTGTTCGTATACTTCTCAAAAAAATGGCATGTTGAACGAAAGCATAGGCACATAACAGAAACAGAAATCCTTAATGTTTCATGCTAATGTTCCTTCATCTTTTTGGGTTGATGCTTTTTCTGCAGCGGTTTATATCATCAATCCTTTGCCAACCCCGCTCCTTGGCAACAAATCACCTTTTGAGATGTTATTTCACACATCTCTGAACTATGTGAATTTCAAGTCCTTCGGTGGTCGGGTCTTTCCATACCTTCGCGATTATGCGCCTCACAAACTTGCACCCTCGAGTATCCTATTATTTTATTGGGTTATAGTTTGTCTCACAAAGGGTTTCGGTGTTACGATCCTGTCGCTTCCAAATTTATACTACTCGACATGCTCAGTTCGACGAGTCTTCATTTCCATTTCCTAATTCATATGTCTCCATCAACATTGCTGATCTTGAATTATTTCCCTTCTTGGAACCTTGACCGGGTTCTCCACCAATCCTGCATCGCCCAACTGCTTTAGTTAGGACGCCTTGTACCTTATGTCCGATTTCAGAGCTTTATCAACCTGATATTTCCCAGTTACCCGATATCTTACCGAATGTCACACAACCACCTGCCAATCTTTCTTTTCAATCACAACATCCTCCGGTTGACCTCTTTCCTGAGCCCCACGGTTAGCCGCCACACGTCTCTTATCCAATTATTACTCAGGCTAAGGCAGGTATCTTTAAACCTTGTTATGTTACTGATATTTCTACCACATCTCTAGTATCTGCTATTTCTGTGTCTAATGAGCTTAAGGGTTATAAGTCTGTCATCTAACATTCTCATTGGTTTGCTGCAATGCATGTTGAGCTTGATGCTATGCACGCATATCACACCTGGGACTTGGTTCCATGTCTTGCAAATGAGAATGTTGTCGGCTCCAAATGGGTTTTTCGCACGAAGTTTCTTTCATATGATTCTATCGAGCATCATAAAGCTTGTTTAGTGGCTTAGGGGTTCTCTCAGATTCATGGTTTTGAGTTTACTCACACCTTTAGTCCTGTCGTCAAAGCTGTCATAGCTCATGTCATTCTCTCCTTAGCCGTCTCTCTTGATTGGCTCTTCATCAACTTGATGTAAATAATGTACTTTTGCATGACATTCTTCCAAAACCAATTTTCATGGCTCAACCACCTAGCTTCACTAACCCTCGCTAGCCAGATCATGTTTGTCGCTGAAGAAAGCTCTATATGGTCTTTGTGAAGCCCCTTGGGCTTGGTTTGTTCGGTTCAGTAATTTCTTCTGAGTTTGGGTTTCCGCTGCAGTTGTGCTAACACCTCTTTAGCTTACTTTGTCGACGGTCGTGTCAGTCTTTATCTTCTTTTATATGTGGATGACATCATCGTCACTGGTGATGACACTTCTGCACTTCGACGGCTCATAGATCGTGTGGATAAGGAGTTTAAAGTTAAAGATTTGGGTCATCTTAGTTATTTTCTTGGTCTTGAGGTCTCTTATTCCTCCAATAGCCTCTTTTTTAGTCAGGCTAAGTATGCTTCTGAAATTCTCTCAAGGGTGAACTTGCTAGAATAAGCCCATTTCGACTCCTTTGGTCGCGGGTCAGTCTCTCATTAGTTCGGGCCAAGCTTTTGATAATCCTACTTTATATTGTTCTCTTGTTGGAGCTCTGCAATATCTTACCATCACTCGACTTGATTTATCCTATGCTATTAATCATGTTAGTCAATTTTTGTAGTCCCCCACTGTTGATCATTTCTTAGCTATCAAGTGTATTCTTCACTACATCAAAGGATCACTCAACTTTGGCTATCCTTTACTCTTGACTCCTAACTTTCTATCACTTGTTATTCCGATGTGCACTAGGCCCGTTGTATTGAGACACGACATTCCACGTTTGGTTATTCTATTTTTTGGGGACGTAATCTTGTTTTCTGGAGTGCCAAGAAGAAACCAACTGTGGCCCGTTCAAATTGTGAGTCTGAGTATCGTGCTCTTGCTACCACAGCTCAGGAAGTTGTTTGGCTTTCTCAGTTATTACTTGGGTTAAGTTTCACCCATAACCGTTTACTTCTTCTGCTATGTAATAACAAGAATGTTTTATATTCTAAGTCTAAAACCAATTGCTCACAAGCGCGCCAAACACATTGATATTGACTATCACTTTATTCGTGAGCTGGTCATTCGAGCAAGTTGGATACCCAGTTTGTTCCTTCGCATCTTCAGATAACCGACATATTCACTAAGAGTCTTCCTCTTTCTACTTTTGAGTTGCTACGAGTCAAGCTATGTTTTCAGCTTTAGCCATAACATCGCTTGAGGGGGCATTAGAGATAAAGATTGATTCATAATTATTAGGAAATAATTGAAATTGTTTCCAATGTATTTTTCTTTTATTAGAAAATAATTGATATTGTTTCCAATGTATTTTTTTAAAAATATTCTTCTAGAATAAAAATATTCTTCTAGATTTATTTGTTGTAATTTTCTTGTATACTTCTTGTAATCCCTCTATTAATAATAAAAATACCGACTTAATATAGTTATCTTACACCTACCTTATTTAGTCCATTTGGTGGAGGTTCAAAACCCTACAAAAGCATTCAATGAATTTATTTTTATTTCATCAAAAAAAAAAATGCGCCCAAAACAACTTGAACACCAGCAACTCCGACTAGGTTCAAACGAGAGACCTTTGTAAGAAAGGTTTTAAAAAAGCACTCCTAACAAGTGGGCCAAACTACAATTTATGTTATCCCTTTAACTATAATATATTATATTATTTATCAACCAGCTAGCGCAAAGGGAAAAAGGAAAAAGAATCATAATGTAACCTACCAAAGACCCTTTAGCGAACAAAATTGTTCCCACACAAAATAAGTATGATTTATATTTGGATCGTCCCAACTGCAAATTATTTTAGCGATGGTAAATTTGACAATTATTTTTAATTAAATAAAAAATATTATTATATTTTAGGTAAACATGTAATACCTTTAAAATTAAATAACAATACCTATACGTTTAAAGCAATAATATTTATATCGTTATACAATAATATAATTAAATAAAAATAGTATTATGCATCAGTAAAAGATATTACTTTTTATTTAATGATATATTAAGAAATTAAACAAAAATATACTTACTATTTACTTTATTATCCAAAAAATATTATGCATCAGTAAAAGGTATTACTTTGATTTATAAATTAAATATAAAATATTATCCACTCAACAAAAAAACTCAAAATTGTTGAGCACGAACTGCACAAGCACTAGACACGAATTTTTTATGTTTATGTGTTGTTAAGTCCAACCTCCAAATTTTTTGAGTCATATCCATGGATTTTGAAATTTGGGGCGAGTTGTGATTGCATAGATCGTTACGGGAGACTCGCTCCTTTCAATATACCAACTATTTTCTTTTCTTTTTTTAAGACAAATATCAATATTTAATATTTTTCTATTTTCTATTAAATATGTAAGAATTAAAGAAAAGTTCATAGTTTATACTTTTTAAACTTTATATTTTGTTCTCTTTTACTAGCAATTGTTATATTAATAATTAGAGTAAGTATTCCTTATTTCAGCTAACATAGGAGAGAAAAGATATTTAATTCAGTTTCATTGTTATATCAATGGCATGGTGCTAAAATTCGGCTTAGACGGCGGCTAAAATATTTTAAATCGGTCAATAAATACGATCAAACAATTAGGAGCCGCCTAGATGCCACTTGGGTCCGCCTAAACGCCTGACTACGGCGCACAACGCAAGCCGCACAAGATTTTTTCCTTTTTAAATTTTTTTTTTCCAATTTTAGAAATAAGTTATAATATTTTTTGGCCTGTTTGGAATTTTTTGGTGCATTTGAAAATGTTTATTTGTTTTGTATTTTTGATATTTAGAACTATAATTTGTAACTGGTGAGATTTGCATTTTGACTTTGAAGGTGTTGTTAATTTATTATTATGACCAATTAACTAGGTGACAACTGACATGTTTTGATCGATTTACTTATATTATGATATTATGCATATTATCTTGTTGTGATGTTTTGGTTTTAGAAAATTTGAAATTTGAATTATTATTGATAAAATTAGATGTATCAGTGATGTATTACAACCCGTATAATTTATATTGTATATTAATTGATTTTAGCATGACCGCCTAAACCCTGCTTAGGCGCTAGGTATTGCCCGACTCGCACCTAACAAATTTTTGAACATTGAACAATAATCATCTGATCATATATATATATAATATAATATAATATATTAGGTTTATTATTTTATTTTTCACAAGAAAATGTATTTCACTTTTGCAAGGCCCAAATTTTGTATAACAGATTGAAACTGGCCTATATTAATGCTGAAAAATACAAAATTTGAATTACTTTCATGTTTTGTTCAGTTTCAATCATGTAAATTGTCAATCAATGTCATTCATATCAATTATTATCATCATATACATCAAATGACTCCATCACATATGATAAAAAAATTTAAATTTAATTTACATAATTCAACCAAAAAAAAATTTACAATCACTATTTTGAACTCATTACTCTTTCTGCCCAGAGAGACCATGAGAAATCATAAAGTGGCAACTCGTCTGGTATCAAATTCAAATCTAAGTAATGCAAAGGGTGAGTCACGACTTGTTATATTTTTTAGGAAGATCGCATTTAAAAATATGCAATATGAGTGCTAATTTAATGAACTTAAGAATAATTAATTTGATATACTATACATTAAAAAATAAATAAAGAACAAAAGAAAAAAAAAGTTGTGTTTGATAATACTGGAAAAAGTTTTCCATTTTTTTAAAGCGCAAGATTGCATTTTTGTAGCGGATTTCTAATTTTGCTTCTTTTACTTTCTTTTTTCAAACCAAAAAACCAATTTTTTGTCCAATTTAAAGCAAAACGAATTAATTGAAAATTTATGAAGCACGAATAAGAAGAGAAAGAACTATAACAATTGAGAAAATCATGATAATTCTTATAGAAAGTCCCTTATGCAGCTTATTTATCTTAATTTTCGTCCTCTTCCTTTGCTAAAATGATGATCTATGCATAGAATTATCAATACAAATCCTAATAGGAGAAAGAAAACAAATCCTAATAGGAGAAAGAAAACTATGTTTGGATACCTTCCAACTCGATTTGAATTGACCAACTCACCTCGTCGAGTTGGATCTCTGCTTTGTATCTCCACACGTTTCTTTTGATATGTCACTATGTCATGAGTTGTGGAGGTCCTCCTATCTGACTTGGGATATGATTGTTTTTGATAATGTTGTAGCTCTATGGGTCAGTGTTCCAATGCAATAAAATTTACTTAAAATAAATATGTATATCTAGAGATATGGACGAAATATTGAAGTTATATCATGATAACACGGACAAAGTCAAACACGTTACAAACACTGACTTGCCAACTCTTGATTTGATTGGTTCCAATCTTGAATCCTTTCATGTACTTACATCATAACTTTGATAAATGGTTAAACTTCTCTTAACTATACCCAATATCACTTAAAAACATACACAAATACACAACGGAACTAATAATTAAAAATTATTTCTATGATCTTTTCCTAAACTTTCACGTCCCCATATACATAATTCACTACATAATTCAAATCATAATTTAGCAATATACCTATATGTGATTCGTCTTTCTTATTGGTGATATACGAATCTTTGGATTGTACGTTGTCAAAGATGTTGGAAACCTCATCTCAAAATTTATCCACTCTTAGTCTTGACATGTAGATACACCATGTACCTTGATTCCTATATACCTTGTTAGAATGAGATGAATAATCAAGATCTGAAAATATAATTGAGAATCTCAACACATGAGAAGACAACAGAGAGATTTTGAAACCCTCCTTGTCGTGAATGGCTTGGTGGCCGAATTCCCTCTATGTTAAATTGATTTCCTAGGTTTCCTTATGAGCTTATCCTCATATCTCCATGTACTTAGCATATTTCCAAGATCATATCTTAAATATTTTCTTGGACTATAATTAATTTCTACAATCAATTTTTTAGCACAAAAAAAAAAAAAAAAACTATTCCAACTAATTATTTGTCCAACAAATAAAATTAACCTTATAATTAATTATCTCTATGATCATTTAATTACTTAGGGTTAATAATTAATTTGTCCAACAAATATTATTAGCCTAATAATTAATCCATCCATGATTAATTATTTATCTATGTTCCAACATATTAGAATCTGGTTAAGCGTGTGACCCCTTAGGTTCATTACTTACCTAGTCCAAGCCTTAGGTACTCTAGATTAATTAATCACCTTTTAATTTACAAGCCTTAGGTGCTTAAGATATTCCTCCATTCATGTCCAACAAACACTACTAGAGGGACTCATAGACAAAAGATGAATTTGACATGGGAACCCTTCGTCTGCAATTACCGTGTAAATATGGCCCATACGCTCAATTCTCTGATGAATATATAGGGCTTGGTCATTTTACATGCACTCATACTTGAAATTAATAGCTATAATAATTCTCATATACTCTGTCGATCCATTGGCCCATAATGAGATCTCATCTCTTATGTTTTGGTTAGTGCCTTATGCAAGGACTTCATTGGATACGACGAGTGTAGGAAATATAGAGAAACAATCCCAATAAATTACTCTATGGGTTAGAGAATTATGTCTTGCCACTATATTGATCTTAAACATAGTTCCACGGTAGCCAACGAGCCCCCGTTTAGCCTCTCAAGAGAGGTTTAAGTAATCAATCGAATATAAGGCTTCCTTTATGATCTCAACCACCGAAACTTATTTCATGATCACCAACCCGTGCGTGGACAAGTCCTTTAGTTACTAAGATCATGAGATTTCAATATCAAATAACAATTAACACAATCAATATTATAAAAAAGTCCCTATAAAAATTTATTTAAATTCATAAAAATTGTAGTTGGAATATGTCTTTTAGGCCAGCCAAACAATTCTTTACCATAGCACATATTCCTACAAATATCATATGCTTAATTTTTCTTATATTCACTCAAAAACACCATCTATCAAAATCCCCCAACTTAAAATCTTCCACGTTGTAGGGAAGCAAAGAGAAAGAAAGAAATAGTGTTCACATATGCAACTATTTGCATAAACATCAATTTGGGAAACTATCATCGTTTGAAATGATGCAACAATGTGTGAAATAAATAATTTGATTTTCAAGCATGTCTCAACTAGCAAAGAAAATCAAAATTTGAGATTATGAGCCTCACAAGGATCGTGTATTTCTAATTCACTCAAGCTTATAAGGACATGTATATGCTCGCATTAGCCTACCCTAAGCTTGCAAATAGTCTATCACCTCTTTCATTTACCATGAGCAAGGAATCAATAAGGACTTTGTTTAGTGTTGTAATGAGGCTCTTTGGAATAAGGTTGGAAAAATATGGATCAAAGTGACAAACATATTTGACTAGTTTAGTTAAACACCTTGTTGTCCACAACATTAGTCAACATCTCTACTCTTCAAATTTCATTAAAGCAAATAACAAGCTTTTTTCACCCTTTACACCAATCAACATTTTGCAATATTTTTTTCATTACTCAACTATCAATCACCAAAAATAAATCTTTACAATGTAGTTGATTTAATATGTATTCTACAAGGTTTTTTTTTTTTTTTTGTTTTTTTTCTTAAAGAAGTAACTAACAATTTCGGCACAAATGTTAACCCACTCGCTCTTCATTAGCACACACCCTTTAAAATTTCATATACAATCCATACATCAAACTTCAAATACTCTAATTCATTCACCTACTAGTTCAAACATAGGTACAAAGGTAAAAGATGTTAGAGGTTATAATAATACGACATATAAGAAAATCAGGGAAAAATACTCAAGGTGGTTAACAATGGATTTTAATCAATTTTGGACTATAGAAATAATGCTAAAAATAGTCTAATAATAAAAATCATCTTAAACCACATTTCATGCTCATTGTTAATATGTAGTCTCAATGTAGATACAAAACAAATTCTAGAGGCATATGAATGTCACAAGAATGATTATAAAAGCTAAAAATTCACAGAATGAATCACATCTCAATATCTCAATCCAAAGCTAAGTATCCACATGCATCAAATTAACACAATTTCAAAGCAAATCGAACTTGTTGCATTCTATCATAGACTAGCACACAAATCTCACATGTAATGCATAATATCGTTCATTACAACATTCCCAACAATAACATAAAATATATACAATAAAGCAATAAATATGCTCTACATGCACTAATTGTTATCACATTCATCCTAATAAATAAAAACAATCTCCCACTCCTCCCCCCAAACTTATCCGAGCATATATCTCTAAATTTCAATAAAATAAGATAAGAATGCAATAACAACTACAAAACTTCCTCAAGGCTAAGGAGGTGGTAAATGCTGACATCACCTCAAGCATGTATTGCACATGAAACTTATAAAAACTATCAAAATAAAATAATCTAACCTAATCTAATAATATAAAATGAAATAAGATAAACTATTGGGTTGCCTCCCAACTAACGCTAAGTTTTGTGTCTTCAGTCAGACTTTCATTAATTTTATCCAGGATCTAATTTTTTTTCTTGCAATGATTTTGTTTGTTCTAGCAAAACAAGTCATCCTTCAAAGTAATCATGCCAAGAAGGATCTTGAACAACATTACAGACATAATATTTTAGAAAGAGAATATGATCGAAGCATATATAATTGATGCAAGTTTTATAAAGATATAAATAAATACAACTTAAAAGTGACTTTTAAAATAATAGTATAATGCCCTGGTCTCGCAAGCAGGTTCTGGACCACCACTGTGTGACTTGGACTATACTTGACCAAACACATTTAAAAGCCAGCTAAACACTTAAAGGAAATAAAAGTTTTTATTTTTTATTTTTTTTAAAGTTTTAGTTTTGTAAAGAGAGTTGTACAATATAATGAGTTTTAAAAAGATTCGACTCTCATTTATCCATAATTCTAAATCAAACAACCATTTTATAATATATGGCCTAAAACAAACTTACTATACATCATATCATACAACATCAGTAGTACTTAGACAAAACATAAGTTCATAGGTCTACTTAAGTTTTACAAAACGAAAAGATATCAGAAGGGAGCCCTGCCAGTAGCTATTCATCCCCATCTGTTGTTGGACAATTTAAAAGTAACATCATAAGACGACTCCCGGAGGAGTAGGACAGTGGGATAACTAATAAATGCATTACATCAATTAAATTAGTTAATAATTTAAAGCCGTTCACACATATAGATCCATACGTACTGGTATGGTGTTAGCTCATGAGCTGGTGCAAGCTTATGACCTTGCACTAGCATTGATATGAGCCTGTAATTTCATACCATCATTCGAGTTATGATTTGGCCTGAAGGCATCAACTCTAGATTTTATGAGTAACCCACTTCCTCTGGTGGTGTTCGGCGATAGCTCTGGGACAACTCAGACTTGCTTTTATTGTACTCGACATGTTTCATTTCACAGACCAAATTATTAACGGTCTAATTCGAGAATCACAACACGTTAACTAAGTTCATATGATTTTATCTACTCAAACATTACTCTTATAAAACACTTAAGTCCAATACACAACAGTTCAATCACTTAACTATCATATTACACATCATATAGTCACATTGGCACATTATAGTAAATAACTTATTGAAATTCTACAAGGCTTAATTGATTATGCAATTAAATATACATGTTGATAATTCATCATGTAACAACACATTAAAATAGTTTCTCAAAATATCAATCATACAATTTTACCAAACTTTGTTTCTAGCTTGAGTTTTACAAGACCAATCACTAGGCTGGTCTAACTTGTAAAATTCATAACATTCGTACATATTGCCAAAAATCACCAAATTTTAATCATAAGTTCTTACCACTCATAATAATATCATACTAAAATAAATTATAAGATTGATCACTCTATTATTTTACAAAAATAAAAAACGAAGGTACTGTCCACTAAGGGTTCATCCTGGACAAGTTTTCTTCAAAAAATGATCAAATATTTTACAAAGTTCCAAATAATATTTAATCTTAACCATAGACTATCAATGTCTTATATCAACACATAGTTAAAAGGAATCATAAAATTCCAATAATAATAGGTTTTACAAATTTTCAAAACTAACATGTTATGTGTGATTTCTATTTTTCAGGAACTTACAAATAGGGATTTAGTAAAATTAGAAAATGTTGTCCAAAAATAATAAAATTTGAAACACAACACTCCAATACTATTTAGACTTCATAAAAACCAAATTAGGGAGAAATTAATCACATAGCAGATTAGGAAAGATTTGACAGTTAAGTGACACATAATTCATACGAATGATTTCGTAAACATGATTTTTATAGAAAATAACATTCCCAAGCCTAGACCTTAAAGGAACATCCTCAATAATACATGAAATGATAAATTACATATTAAACATGCTCCTAATAAAAGAAAAGTGAAGTTTTGTAGCTAATTACCTTGAAAATGGTTGATTGAAGCTCGAAAACTTTCCATACCTTCTCCTTATTCTATTTTTAAAAAAATTGGAGAAAACAATAGAGTTTCTCCCAAGTTTTTGTGAGAGTGAAGTGTGGTTTGAGGGATGACTTTAAGGTATATTTATATAGAGATTGAAGGGAGAAAAATTCAATATAGAAATATAATTAACCTAAGGTTTTGTGTCATGCAACAATTGATGAAACTTTGGTGCATGGTGGGGGTGAGGTGGACGAGTAGGAGGGGTTCTTGGGATGGTGGACTTGATCTCCATCACCTCATGTGTGATAATTATGTTTTAAGGTGTATTATTACATCATTTATAATATCATGTATTTCTTTATCATGTAATAAAAATTCGATGAATCTAATTAATATAATTATGAAGATACATGACACAATTAATATGATACACATAAAATATAGTGCATATTTTACAAAAGGTTCAATTTTAGTGTTATAATGCATTAAGGGTTTTGAAATTTGATTGTAATAGAGTATGTAAAATTCTACGTAAACTCGACAAATAAACCTACTAATTTACTTCCACCAATTTCATGTATAAAATCTTACACATCAAAATAAAGTCTTGTGCTAACCCATTTTATATCTTATCTACATGCTGAGGGAGTCACTCGCGTGCCGCTTTTCACTAAAGCTTATTATGCAAAACTCAACTCATCTTTTAAAGAATACAATAGGTTTTCCAATTTGTTGACCAATGTCATTATCACTTAAACAACACATAAATTTAGAATTTCTTGTGGAATAATCATTTTTAAAACATATTAGAATGTAAAATAATATGTTATGCAGTTTTTTAAATACGAGGTGTTATAGTCCACCCTCCTTTCAGAAATTTCATCCCCGAAATTTGAACTCACTAAGGAAAAGGTCAAGATAGGTGCTAAGAACCTCTTCTTCACATTCCCATGTTGCTTTCTCTTTCCTATGGTGATTCCACTATACTAGCACAACGGAATTTCCTTGTTCCTAAAAGCCTTAGCCTTTCTTCCGAGAATTGCTAAAGGTTGTTCTTCGTATGTCAAATTCTTATTAACTTTAAACTCATCAAGCTTAATATGATGGGTAAGGTTGGGTATGTATCTTCGAAACATCGATGCATGGAAGACGTTGTGTACGGTTGATAGTTCGGGGTTTAGTGTAAGTTGATATGCTGCGCTCCAATTCTTTTTAGAATTTTGAATGGTCCTATGTATCCAGGCTTCAATTTTTCCTTCTTCCAAAAGAGAATAAGTCCTTTTATAGGTGCTACCTTCCGAAACACCATATCTCCTACTTTGAAATGCAAATCTTTCCTTGGCTTGTCTACATATGACTTCTGTCGATCCCGTGCCACTCTCATTCTTTCTAAAATCTTAGTGATCAACTCAATAGATCTTTCCACTATCTCCAGTCCTAATATCTTCCTTATACCAACTTCATCCCAAAGAATGCTTCATATAGCGCCATTCTTATTGTAACTTGATAACTATTGCTATAGGCAAACTCTACTAAGGACATATGATCTTCCCAATTTCCTCTGAAATCTTGGGTACAAGTTCTAAATAGTTTTTCTAGCATTTCCTCTGAAATCTTGGGTACAAGTTCTAAATAGGTCTTCTAGCATTCGAATTGTTCTTTCTGGGTCATACTAAAGTTTGAGTTTCGTGCCCATGGTTAACTATAAATTTCTGCAAACTTTTGATGCAAATTTTGAGTCACGATCAAACACAATCGAAGCTGGTACTCCATGTAGTTGTATAACTTCATCAATGTATAGTCTTGCAAGGAATTCCATAGAACAGGTTATCTTGATGGTATAAAGTGGGCTACCTTTGTCAGCCTATCGACAATGACCCATACCGCTTTGTGTTGTTTAGGAGTTCGTGGCAATCCCATAATGAAAATCATGGTTATATGTTCCCATTCAACTATAGAACTTCCAATTCATAACCTCTTCTACCTCGGTGGGGCCAACCTCGATTCCTTGTGCCGTGATCACATATCCTAAAGAGGACATTCTATTCAGCCAAAACTCACCCTTGCTTAATTTGGTGTACAACTTCTCCCATCGTAGTATTTCTCAAACGATCTTAAGGTGTTCTTCATGTTGTTCTCATCCTTTGAGTACACCAATATGTCATCAATAAAAATGATGAAAAATTTATCTAGGTACCCGTGAAATATGTGGTTTATCATATCCATGAACATTGTGGGTGCTTTGTAACTCAGAAAGATATTACAATAAATTAATAGTGACCATATTGGGTTCTAAATGTGGTCTTTAGTATGTTACCTCCCTTTACCTTCAACCAGTGATAACCAAATCTAAGGTCTATCTTAGAAAATACCCCCGAATTCTTCAGTTTATCAAACAAGTCTTCTATTCTTGGAAACATATACTTGTTCTTGATCATTAACCAAATTAAGTTCTTGGTAGTCTATACACATCCTCATTGGTCCATCTTTCTTCTTCACAAAATGTACAGGTACTCTCCATGGAGAGGCACTCGGTCGGATAAACTTCTTATCCAACAACTCATGTAGTTGGACCTTCAATTCCTCCAGCTTCTTTGGTACCATCCTATAAGAGGCCTTTGCTAGTGGAGTGGTTCCCGATATTAGATCGACGATAAACTTCACTGGTTGTTATGGGGGAATTCCTAAGAGATCTTCTAGAAAGTTATCAAGAAACTCTCTCACAACTGGAACATTGGCTGAGGTTAGCTCTCCATTTCGACTATTGTGATACTCACTAGGTACACTTGGCCTACCTTCATTATGGAATTAACTAGTATATATCCTTGCATCCTTGCTCCACAGACGGTAAAATGTTCATTGTTTGATGCTTCTAGGTCTACTTCTCGCTCCATGCATCATATCATTGCTGTATGCCTTTTCAGCCAATCCATTCCTTAGATAACATCCAATCCCTTCAAGCCTATTACATGTAAGTCGACTGACAACTTATGCCCGTCCAAGTCCAACTTCACATTTCTAGCTATTATTTTGATCTTTATGTTCTCACTCGAAGGCACTTTAGATTCTAGATTCATATTTTTTATGCAATCTAGCTTGAGTTTTCTCTTGTCATTATTTTGTTCATTCTATCACCTTCCTCCAACTCGCCTTCCTCTACAAACTCCACATTTGGCAAGGATTAAGTGTGCCTTTACCCTTCTAGTTTGTAGTCCTTGGGTTTGTTGATCGAGGCTAAGCAACACTTCCATCTCCATCTATCATCCTAACTGGTTATGGGCATTCATCAACTTTATTCCCAGGTTGTTCATAAATATAGAATTTACATTCAATTTGAGATTATTATGTATAGTTTTTAGGAAATTGCATGTACCTAAGTAACGAGTTTATGATGAATTTTTTTATATTTTGTTATGTCTCGTGTTTGTTGAAGTTTTGATAGAAAATAGACAATCAAGGTTGCACAGACCACACCACAAGTCACATGAGTCATGCACATAAATCAAGGATGGACATCGGAGGCATGACCCGACACACAGCCTGTGCATGGCCCTGAACATCTCGTGCTCAATACAAAATGCCTCGATTTTAGAGCCTTCAGGCATGGACTGTGGTTTCCTTGCTCGAATTGTACTTCATCTCATGGTTGGTTCTTAGCCGTCGTAATTTGCCATGATTCGTGCTTATTCTCTCATTCAAAAATAAAGATTCGATGGCTATGAAGACCCTAGTCATTTCCTATAAGAGGAGGAGCGTGTGAACAACAAAGATGATAAGATTTTAGAGCAAGAAATAAGAATACTAAGGAGAATCAACTAACCAAGTCATCAAAGAGAGAGAGAGAGAGAGAGAGAGAGAGAGATAAACGTAGATCGTTTGGCTTCTGTAGTCTTTTTTTCTTATATTCATATATGTTAACTTTGTGCATGAATATGTTTTTTGTGGATTATGTATTGAGTATGTGTTGCTAAACATCTAGTGATTCTAGAGCTTGCATGATTATGGATTCATATGTTTTCTTTAATCATATTATTTTTCTTTTCTATATCTATGCTTCCTTAATTTGATTGTCATATGAAATTATGTGGCGAATAATTGCATACGAATAGTTAATCCATTATTACCTGGGAGAGAGTAATTGATTGAAAGATTAGGAATGCATAACATAAACTTGCTAGATCGAGAGATTGGTAAGTATTGTGATAGATCCTAGGCGCAATTGGGAGTTAGATAAATGTACCGTGCTTTCCTTGCTTGGATCGTGCTTCATCTCGTGGTTCGTTCTTAGCCGTCGCAATTTGCCATGATTTGTACTTATTCTCTCATTCAAAAATAAAGATTCGATGGCTATGAAGACCCTGGTCATTGCCTATAAAAGGAGGAGCGGGTGAACAACAAAGATGATCAGATTTTACAGCGAGAAATAAGAATATTAATGAGAATCAACCAACCAAATCATTAAAGAGAGAGAGAGATAAACGTAGATCATTTGGCTTCAGTAGTCTTTTTTCTCTTATATTCATATATGTTAACTTTGTGTATGAATATGTTTTACGAGGATTATGTATTGAGTATGTGTGGCTAAACATCTAGTTATTCTGGGGCTTGCATTATTATAGATTCATATATTTTCTTTAATCATATTATTTTTCTTTCATATATTCATTTATGCTTCCTTGATTTGATTGTCGTATGAAATTATGTGGTGAATAATTTCATACGTATAATTAATCTATTATTACTTGGGAGAGAGTAATTGATTAACAAATTAGGAATACATAACATAAACTTGCTAGATCGAGAGATTGGTAAGTATTGTGATAGATCCTAGGCACAATTGGGAATTCAATTATATTAGTGATATCGAGAGATGATCAAGGAGTCTAATCGACTTTTGGATCTAACTCGAGAGAGATGATCCAATTATATTAGTGATTCTCTTACAATATAAGAAATAAAGTTGGTTCGATACATTAAAGAAACTCATATGAAACATATGGATGCATGTCTCTAGAATCCATTTAATCTCTGAACTTCATTAGTTTTTGAATTTGATTTGATCTCTTTCCACTCTTTATTTGTTATATTTTTGTTTATAAAACCAATCACAACTATTTAATTATTTAGATAAAGGATAATATCATAAATGAATGCTTAGTTGGTGTTACTACAGGCAGTACATGTGGATATAATACATGTTTTCACCATAGCTTTTCTATAAATTGTCATGTGCACTTGTGAGTCGTATATTAGTGAAATAAATTAGCGAACAATTGTTAACAATAGAAACATGTAAGTCATTTCATCGAACACTCCCCCAATGGGGCCTATTATATCTTAGGAAAAACGGTACGTTCGCAGCGTTGTAAACGACTCTATCCCCTTTTGGTCCTGGTTATGGTGCTTCCTTTCTTTTAAATTGATTGACTACTAGTCTCTGCTCGCTCTCCAGTTCTAAACTCATTAAAACGAACTTTCTCAAAAACATCCCTAACCAGAGGTAGTCTCAACCCAGAAACAATTCCTCCTTTAAATCTGCGTTCTTTCCTATCATCGATATTCATAAGAATAGCTACATATAGAGAAAGTGCATTAAACCTACATTCATACTCTATAATCATGTTTGCAGAAAGGAGAAAGCCTTGGTTCCCTAGCGGAGATTCATTAACTCTATCTCCCTTTGGTCTCTCAGAGACTGCAGAAGCTAACAGTTGGGGAAAACTTCCTTGAAATCTTCCCACACAAGGGCTAATGTGGTCTCTACTGCCACAGTCCTTTCATGTGACTATCACCATTGGACAATATCTTCCACTAACTAAAATTTGGCACATAAAACCTTTTGTGTCGCCGGTAATTCTATGTACTCAAAGATCCTTTTTAGTTTACTAGTCCACTCTACAATTGATATCGGTCCTTCTTTTCCATTGAAACTAGGTGGCTGGAAACACTTAAACTTTTCATTACGTGGTTGGGTTTCAGGGATTGCTGATCTTTGATTATTCGGAGGGTGTGTAGTCTATTGTAGCATGAAGTCTTGTAGGTGGGTGAAGAAATCTCTTGCCATGTTAGCTGATAAGTAGGAAATTGTGCATAATTTTAATTGATAAAATTGTATTTTTAATACAATTAATTCTTGTGCACTCTGTATTTCACACTTATTTAATATTTTAACAAGAATTACTTCCTTTTTGTTTTTGTGGATATTTGCAGCATTTTTGGATAATTTTATACAAGAAGCTACATAAGCACTTGGCCATCTTTAGCCCATCCAAGGAATGAAGATTACAAAGAAGTTTATGGGCTGAGATAGTTTTGGGCTTAATTAGTCACCCAGTGTGAACTGTAGCAGTTTATTTTATTCAGCGAATCTTTTTGTTTTTTTTCTCTTTCTCTCTCTTGGAATCCACATTTCTTCATTTTATTTATTTTCTCTTATATTTTTCTGTAAATATTTGATTTAGTTGCTTCGAAAAAAAAAAAGATATTGGCAGCAGGACTGACACTTGGTCACCCAGTGTCATGTCTAGCTGTGAAGTTTTTGTAATTTTTCTATTATTTTTTGTATTTTTTTCTTTTTTATTTTTTTCCCATAGTTTCTGTAGTCTAATAACATTCTTTTGGAGAATTTTGTGCAGGTCAGGCTAACATCAATTTTGAAAGGATAATGGCAGCAACACAAACTTTGAGGGAGCTCACAAATTCTTCTATTACTGAACAATCTTTTTGCATTACATTTCCCCATTTTAGTGCAAATACCACTTTTGAGTTTAATTATGATATTATACACTTATTACCTTCTTTTTATGGCTATGCAGGTGAAGACCCATATAAGCACCTTAAGGAGTTTCATTTGGTTTGCTCAAGTATGAAAACTATAGGAGTGACTGATGAGCAAATTAAGTTGAGAGCTTTTCCATTTTCCTTGAAGGACTTAGCGAAGGATTGGTTATATTATTTGCCAGGATCTATCACCACATGGGCTAAGATGGAGAGTTTGTTTTTACAAAAATATTTTCCAGCTTTTCGAGTAGCCAATATACAGAAGGAGATTTGTGGTATAATGCAAATTGATGGAGAGACACTTCATGCATATTGGGAGCGATTCCAGAGACTTATTGCAAGCTGCCCACAACACCAAATTAGTGAGCAATTCCTAATCCAATTCTTTTATAAGGGCCTGACAATGATGGACAGGAACATGATTGATGCAGCCAGTGGTGGAGTACTTGTGGATAAGACCCCTGGAGCAGCAAAAGAGTTAATTTCAAACATGGCAGCTAACTCACAACAGTTTGGCAATCCTGACACATCATATAGAATGGTGAAAGAGGTAAATGATTCGTCACTTCAAAATCAATTAAATGAACTTATCTCTTTTGTTAGACAGATTGCTACAGGAAAACCATGTAAAATCTGTGAGACTGCCGATCATACCACCGACGACTGTAGGATCCTTAATGAGGAAATAAATGCACATACCAATGCCGTTGGCACTGGGAATTTCCAAGGGAGAAGAAACGACCCCAATTCGAATACTTACAACCTGGGGTGGAGAGATCATCCCAATTTTCGGTGGGGAAATTTATATAATGGACCACAACCTGAACAAACTTGTCCACCACCACAACAGAGAGGCCTATACTTTCAAAAACAGCAATTGGAGCAGAGTTCTATTGCAACCTTGGAGGAAATGATGAAAACTCTAACCTCCAGCACGGTGCAATTTCAACAAAACATGCGAATTTCCAGCAAGAAACTCAATTTAGCATCAAAAATCTTGAAACACAAGTGAGCCAGTTAGTCATCACCGTAAGTCACCTGGAGAATCAAAATAGCGGGAAATTACCTTCTCAACCCGAGATAAATCCAAGAAATGTAAATGATGTTACCCTAAGAAGTGGAAAGCAACTTGGAGAGCTTAACAAGCCCGAGTTCGCTGTGAAAGACGCAAAGGAAATGAAGGTTGTCGCTGAAGACACTGACACTAGGTCAACCAGTGTGGAACATGTCGTACAACTGGACACTGGGTTGCCCAGTGTGGAACTGTCCACCCAAGGGAATAAGGTAAATCAACCTGTTTCTTCTCCTATTAAGACTAATCCATTGCCTTTTCTATCTAAAATTCATAGGGTTATAAATGAGGATAAAGAGAATGAGATTAAAGAAGTGTTCAAAACAGATGGAATGTGTATGCACTTACATTATGAGATTAAATGGGTGCCACTATATTTTCAGAAACAAATCTCATATGGAGTTTCTTTCATCAAATTTTCAAAGTCTAAAATGGTGAAAAAGATAGAGAAGAATGGATGGACCTTGGATGTAGCAGCAGATGTGCCATCTTTGAGACCAATTCCAAAACCTCCTTAGAGTGTTCATTGAAAAGGGAAGTCTTGAGTCGAGCCAACGACGTTAAACAATGGCGCTACATGGGAGGCAACCCATGCATATATATATATATATATATATATATTCTTTTAGGTAGCTGGAGCAGGAGATAGTCACCCTCTCACGCCGAATAACTTCACGTCAACCCTCCTCATCGTCCCGATGAACGGTGACTCCTTTCCCACACTTTATGCTTCTTATGATTGTTTATCTTTCATGATTTTGTAGCATTTTATTGTTGTTGGTGTGGGGAGGAAATGAATGCATGCATGCGGTACATAGGGGACGCTTGCAATGATGAAAATTTTGATAACTTGATATTTACTTCCTAAGTTCAAATTGACTCTATCTGGCAAGTGTGATTGACTGATATAGTTTTATAAAGCTGTCTCTTTAAGCCTATGGTTGAGTCACCTTTTGCATGTTTGATTTGATACACAACCCAATTATTGAAGTGAGTTTTGAGCCTGTGAGCATGACTTATATACATGATGCTCTTTTCCTTCATGTGGGATTATCACGCTTAGTTGTTCATTCTAGAACTTGCTCGATTATATTTTTTGGAATTACTATCTTGAGTTATTACATGTTAGATGATAAGGGCATTTAAGACACCCTATTTGAGACTTTTGCATGAACCTCCCCAATAATTGATCTTTTAGGATACCCCGTTGAGCCTTGGATACTTTCTCTTGCTAAACCATCCCTAACCATATCTTGTCATGCGCCTTACCTTTATAACTGTTTTGAATATTTGTGGAATGCACTCCTAACAAATTAAGTGAAGATACATGTAACATGTATACCATCTATCTCAGGGGGGGGACTATTTACTGGTTGTTGATGATTGCCAGGAATCTACTATTGTTGTGTACATTCCATTTTACTATGCTCTATTGCTGCCTGAAAAAAAAAATTAATCGTGGAGGCAGAATAGTACATAATACCAGTCTTGGTATTACTGCAAACACGATACAAAAAAAAATTCGTGGGGGCAGAATAGTGCATAATATCAGTCTCGATATTGTAGTTAACCAAAAAAAAAAATAAAAAAAAAATCGTGGGGGCAGAATAGCCAAAAAAAAAAAAAACGCAGCAATACCATAGTTCAATCATGGTTACACGACAAGGTTGAGTTGAAAAAATGTATACTAGCACCTACAAGTGGATATTCGTTAGAGTGCTTTAAAATCAATAAATATTCATAACAAGTTTAGCCTAACTTTCCTCAAACTTTCACCTCTTTGACTTTACCTTGAATTACAACCACATTATACCCCGAGAAGACCCTTTGATTTTATGGAAACTCAATTGACAAGTAGTAAAAATTAGATATCCGAGCAAGCTTGTGGTAATTGTCATACTTTGTGTTGATATGAGTGACTCGAAATATATCATCCTGTTATACACTTGAGTGAAATGAGTTATCATGTTGTGAGGGTATTAAATCATTGAATGTGTGAGGTTAACTTAATTATTAGGTGATGATGAGACACTTTAGAATCAATATCTGTTATGAAACACTTATCGGTTGAGTTAAATTTGTCTTGTGAAAGTACATGAGTAGAGATATCTTGAGACTAAGCATAGCTCTCCCCGTTCAACTATATGCCTGCTTTTGTTCTATGTTTGCTTGAGGACAAGCAAATGTTTGAGTTTGGGGATATTTGATAAGTAGGAAATTGTGCATAATTTTAATTGATAAAACTGTATTTTTAATACAATTAATTCTTGTGCACTTTCTATTTCATACTTATTTAATATTTCAACAAGAATTACTTCCTTTTTGTTTTTGTGGATATTTGCAGCATTTTTGGATAATTTTATACAAGAAGCCACATAAACACTTGGCCATCTTTAGCCCATCCAAGGAATGAAGATTACAAAGAAGTTTATGGGCTGAGATAGTTTTGGACTTAATTAATTAATTAAGCCCAAAACTTAATTAAATCCCATAAAGAAAATTAGGGCAAAATGGCAAGGATAAAAGGGAGATTGAAGGCAAGCAGAAGATTCATTCTGGGATTGAGGGTGTGACCAAAGAAACAAAGGGAGAGATGCCAGGAGATAGGGAGAGAGAGAGCAAGGGGACAGATTCACAGAGGAACTCATCTTTTGTGGATTTGGGTTTATTCCTCCCTTCTTATCTTTGTTTTAATGCCTTTCATTTGGGTGATTTTAATTTTTAGACACGTGATGTGTAACTAAATTTTATATTCCGGTTTCGGGAATGTTTGAACCCTATTTAAATATTATATGATTTATATTTTCGTGACACCATATTGATTTAATATGTGCGAATTTATTATGTTGATGGGTTGAATTGATTTATAATATATATATTGTTAATTGTGACTGATCACCCCAATTGATAGTTTATATATTTAGTGCTAGGGTTTAAATTGCAATCCGTAATTGTTGTGATCTTGAACCCGTCTGTAGCAACTAATAATTTATATTATTAAAATCAACATAATTCAGGATTAATTGAATCGAGCGTGAGAATTCAATAGCCTGCCTACCCTATTATCCTAATTGATAATGCATTTAACGAATTAAATCCAAAGAGCGTATTTTGGACTGTTCGATTAAATAGGTTAATTAGAGAGCTTATTCTAATTAATTACACTTAAGGGATAAAGCGAATCAACAGAACTTGTTGTTGGTTTAGGGGTAGGAATTCCACAATTAAATTAATAATGTGTCGCATAATCATATGATTTGGAATAGGGAGAAAACTGAACCATGAATCGGAATTTATTCCTATTACTATCTGTACTCTTTTTATTTGCTTGATTTTTATTTATTAGAGTAGATTTTATTTTATTAGTTTAGTAGACAAAATTCATCAACATCCCCCCTTTTTATTTGCATTCGTAAATTAGCATAAAAATATATACAAATAATTCAACAGTTCTCTGTGGGATCGACCCTTACTTCCCACTACTACAAAATAGTAGAGGAAAGCGAGTTTAAATAATATAGTTAATTTTCACGTGCCCCAACAGCACGGTCATTAGCATTAGCATTTTGCTGATAGGTGGTCCATGGTTGTTCTGTTCTTTTGGTTCTCCTCTAAGGTCTGGAGGTAAACATCTCAAGTTACCATGCGTATAAGATACCGTTGTGCCTCAACAACAGCTTGGAGTCGTGCTTTAATACGGTTCACAGCCTCCTGGAGGCTCTCGCAGTAAGTCCTAAGCTCCATCGGGGCTCCAACTTTGCAATCATAGATGATAAGGCATCGAAATACAATCTTAGCTATGGTCTAATAAGCTGGGTGGACTCTCACTCATATATGAGTAGCACCATCAATCTCTGAGTCTTCCATGTCAAGTGTTAGGGCCCTTCTACGTGTATCTCCTATTTACGTGATAAACTAACGGATGTTCTCCCATCCACGTTGGTAGCATCTCCCGTACTCCCTCTCAACTCAATCTCTATGTACGTCATCACAATCTATCCTATGTTAGGTTCAAGATGGTTTGGGAACAACTTTCGTACACATACATGCTTTTATAAAGATTTGAACACTAAAAGCAATATTAAGTTCACAAACTCACAACATTTGAAAGCATGTATAATTTACAAAACTGTAACAGTTGTAAAACATGCATCAATGGTTTTTCATTATCAAATAATACATTTTCCAAAATTTCCACGAGTTCTAAAGATAATCACAATCTCCATATATTGAGATTTGCTTCTCACACCCATGAATTCGATATTACCACATATTCTCAACTCCACTTCTAGAGTATTTCTCATACCCATAAATTCGGTATTACCACATATTCTCAACTCCGGTTCCAAAAAGAACCACATGTTCCAATTTTTCACAACTAAAAAACCTTCAATTTCCATAACATTATTCACTTTAAAAGAATTCCAACTTTGACCTCTTTTACCTATCCCCATTCATGTGGATGATTAGTTGGGTTGCAGACTTTTCGACTCTTAACTTTCAATTTTTTTTATTGTTCTACTAAATATTTTTACTTAGAGTCCGAGGGGAAAAATATCTAACCTCGGCTCTAATACCACATGTAACGCCTCGGTCCTGGAAGCAGGTCCCGGACTACCTCTGTGTGACTTTTACTTGAACAAACCAATTTAATAAAATACATTTAAAATCCACTAAAGAAAATACTAGTTTTAAAAAAGGTTTAAGTTTTGAAAAATAGAGTTGCACTATAAAAAGGGTTTTTAAGAGACTTGACTCATACTTACCCAGTTTTTAAGAGACTTGACTCATACTTACCCACCATTTCTAAATCAAAAAACCATTTTATAATATACGGTCCAAAATGAACTTACTACAAAATGTATCATGCAACATCGGTAGTACTTTATCAAAACATAAGTTCATAGGTCTAATTGAGTATTACAAAATAATAAGACATCGAAGGGAGATCTACGAGCAGCAATTCATCTTCGTCAGTCATCGGACCTAAAATTTAAAAGTAGCAACATGAGACAACTCATGAAGGAGTAGTTCAGTGGGATAACTAATAAAATACTACATCAATTAAATCAATTAATAAATTAAAGTCGTTCACCTGTCTAGGCCCGTAACTACTGGTACAGTGTTAGCTCATAAGCCTATGACCTCATGTGCGCTGTTATGAGACTTAACCTCAATAGGACTCTGATAAACATAGGATTTATGTGTAATTTGGGGTTATTATGTATATTTTTTAGCCAATTGTATGTACTTAATTGACGAGTTCATCATGATTTTGTTATATTTTGTTACGTCACGTGTTTGTTGAAGTTTTGACAGAAAAATAGATAATTAAGGATGTATAGACCACGTCTCAAGTCACATGGACCATGCTTATTCTCGTGATATGATCTTAACTATTGCAATTTGGGGTGATTCGATCATGTCTTCTTGATTTGGTGTGATTCAAGAATATCTTCTACATTTGGTGTGATTCGGGTGTAACTTTCCATTCCAATTAGAGATACAGAGGCTATCAAAATCCTAGTAATTGTCTATAAAAGGAGGAGCTACATTAGATTATAGGGATTATACAACACAATATAGAACATATTTTAGGGTTAGAAACAAGGATACAAAGAAGGATCAACCAACCAAGTCACCAAAGAGAGAGAGAGAGAGAAATGAAGATCGTTTGGGCTTCAATAGTCTTCTTTTCTTTTGTTCTTTTTATGATAGTCATGATTATCAATATGTATTGAATATGTGTGGCTAAACATCTAGTGATTCTAATGAATGAATAATTATGGATTCATTTGTTTTCTTTAATGATATAATTTCCCTTCCTATATTTGTTTATGCTTCCTTGATTTGAATGTCATATGAAATTATGTAACGACTAATTGCATATGTGTAGTTAATCCATTATTACTCGGGTACCCGGGAGGGAGTAATTGGTTAACGGATTAGGAATGTATAACATAAAACCTGTTATATCGAGAGATTGGTAAGTATTATGATGAGAATAGATCCTATGTATGATTGGGAGTTAGATAATATTTTGAAAATGATCAGTATTATCTAATCTACTTTTGGATCTGACTCAAGAGAGAGGAGCTAAATATCTTAGTGATCCTCATACAAATATAGGAATTAAATATGGTTTGATACATTAACAGGACCTCATATGAGCCATATGAATGCATGTCCTTGGAATCCATATAATCTCTAAATATCTTTAGTTGTTTGACTTTCTTTGTTATTTATTTCTTCCCTTTATTTATTTTAGTTATTTTATAAAACTCATTCCATTAATTGAATTATTTAGATAAAGAAAAATATCATAAACAAATACTTAGTTGATTTTACAATATACAGTCCATGTGGATATGATACCTGTTATCACCATATTTTACTATATTTACCTCGTGCACTTGCGAGTAGTATTTTAATTGAAATAAAATAACGAACAAGTTTATGGAACCATTGCCAGGGATTGGCGTAATTTACAATTGATATTCGTTTTAGATAGTAGACTTTAATTTAAAGTGTATATTATAGTTTAGTATATATATTTTTTTTATTTTTTTTTATTTGATTTGTGTCGTGTTTGCAGGTAGTTTATGAATACTCGATCCAAAGGTGTAAGACATTTGATACCAATTGATCTATAGATCAAAGCAACTGCTCGACAAAGAAGCACTTCAAGAACGCAAGTAAAGAGGATGGATGAAATAGAAGCAATGCGTAGAGAGATGGAGGAGTTGCATGCATTGATGAGACAACAACAACCTCTAGCCCCACCAATTTGAGAGTCCTTAGAATCTCTAATTACTACAAATTATGGAGAAGGATGACTACACACCATAGGTGGAAATAATTTTGTGCTTAAATCTGCCTTAATATCTATGGTACAACAAAATCAATTTGGTGGTGGTGCACTAGAAGATCCCAACGCACATCTGACACAAGGTTTGGAGATTAGTGAAACCCTCAAGATGAACGATGTGGGAACTGATGTGATATGGCTTCGATTGTTCACGTTCTCTTTGAGGGATAAAGCAAAGCAGTAGTACCATTCACTGGATGAGGAATCAACTTGAACATGGTCAGATTTATGCAAGAAATTCCTCAACCAATATTATCCACCCGGGATGACATTGAGATTAAAGAATAAGATCATTTTGTTTAGAAAATTCGATCAAGAGCCTTTATATGAAGCATGGGAGCGGTACATAGATCTCTTAAGAAGTGGCCTCGACATGGTTTTGCAACCGATCAGCAGGTATGTCATTTCTATAATGGTTTATTAGAGCTAACTCGAAATCAAATTGATGCAGCCACAAGAAGAGCTCTATTATCATTAACTGTTGATCATGCTATAGACTTGTTAGAAAAAATAGCTTCAAACAGCGTACAATGGCCATCGCAAAGGAATTCAATAAGAAAGGTAGTTGAGATTTCTAACACGACGGATGGATTGAAAGAGCTGTCTGCACAAATGGTGACTATGACCCAAGCCATCAAATTGTTGACTAAGAATACCATGTCACCATCTGAAAATACCCAAGATGTCAATTGTAGCCCAAGACACACTGGAGAATGTGAATTATATGCAAGGACGAGGCTACAATGACAATTATAGACAAAATCAATTTAAACAAAGAGACAGACTCAATTATTCTAATCCAAACAATTTTTTGCAACCACCGCCCAGTTTTTCTGTTATGAACAGAGTTATAAATGAAGGAAAAAACCAGATTTGGAGAATATACTTGCACCATTTATGCATACCACAAAGCAAATTACGGATATGCAGACTGCAAAGGTTGACAATTTAGCCATCACGGTAAACAAATTCACAACCTAATTTGGAGCTCAAATAAAATTTTTGGAGATGCAAGTTGGTCAAATGGCTAAAATACTGGGAAGCATACAACAAAAGGGACAATTTTCATGTACCACTGAAATCGACCCAAAGGAGCAATGTCATGCCGTAAATGTGAAGGACAAGATGCCTAAGAAAAAAGAAAAGAAAAGTGAGAGAGTGGATAGGGGGGAAGAAGTAAAGGAAGTCAAATATGTGTCACCCCCTGCATACATTCCACCATTGCCATTTCCACAAAGGCTAAGGAAGCAAACAAATGAGACACAAATTTTAAGAAATTACCAATTAATATTCCCTTGGCTGAAGCTATTGAAGAAGTGCCTAATTATGCTAATTTTTTTAAGGAAATTCTGGCAAAGCAAAGGAGAATTTGAAGATCATGAGACGGTCAATCTAACAAAGGAGTATAGTTCAATTCTCCAAAGAAAGCTTCCACAAAAGTTGAAGGATCCGGAAAGCTATACAATACCATGTGAAATTGACAACACTCACTTCAATAAAGTGTTGTATGATTTGGGGGCAAGCATAAATTTAATATCGTTATCCATATTCAAGAACTTGGGCTTAGGAACAGTGCAATCATCCTCTATCACATTACAACTTGCTGATAGGTCTATTAAGTACCCAAAAGGAATTATAGAAAATGTGCTCATAAAAGTAGATAAGTTCATATTTCCCATGGACTTTGTTGTGTTGGATATGGAAGAAGACCACGAGACGCCACTGATTTTGGATAGACCATTCTTAGCCACCGCGGGAGCCCTAATTGACATGAGAAAAAGAAATTTGACTCTAAGAGTAAATAATGGAAAAATAGTGTATTCCTTGTATGATGTAAAGAAGTTTCAAGGGGATATTGAAGATTGTAAGGCTACGGATATAGTCCATACAACCATCGATCAAAAGACATCCAAAAGTTTCCCGGTAGAGTCTCTTAAATCTTTCATAAGCCACACTATCCTTCCTTGCAAGTTTATTAATTTTGATAGTGTGAATTTAATTAACAATTTTAAAGTTATGTAGGATTCTATAGAATCAAAGACGGAGGCATCTCATAAGGGAAGAATCAAAGAGGAATTAAAGTGGGCTCACCTTGGTGCAAGTTTAGAAGTCGATCTTGCCAAGGATGTTGAAACTGAAGGATGGCACCCTCTTGCAAAAGAGAAGGCATTAAAGAGTCTCCTTGGGCATGCCGAGCTTCACAAAAATTTCATGGCTAATTTTTTTAGAATTACACAACTTATGTGTCCATTGTTTAAAAAGAAAGCCCCTTTCAATCTTGATGAGTTGTGTTTGCAGAAATTGAGGAACGAGTTCATCCACATGAACTCAACTGTCGAGAGAATTGATGCCAACACAACAATCACGCTGAACACAATAGAACATTGGGGTTTTCAACTCTCACCGGACCCACCGTCTCAATAATATAATGGAGGTTAGTGATTCATGACTTTCTCGTCTATCTTTTCAAACTTATTCTTCCCAAAGAATAAGTTTTGGGGGTGGATGGACGTCGTACCATGAATCCCTGTTCTTACTTGGAATTTTTAGTACATGTTTTTTTTTCTAAATTAGTAGTGTAAAATATATAATATAAAGCCTAAACAATGATTCGTTTCTCTATTTTATGATGATTGTGGTATTGACTGATGCTCATGATGATAATGCTTTATTTGATCATGATTATTGATGAATTGAGCATATTGTGTAAAAATGATATTTGTGCATGCAATGAAGGACTTGAATATCTCGAATCGTGATTAGCATGTGAGATTGTGAGCCTATTGATTTTTTCTAGTGTGTTTAGTTGGACAAATGTTAGAATGTCTAGAAGTTGCCTATGATTTGCTAAAGTTTAACAGAATAGTGTGGATTTTGGGTGATTTTAGGCCATCTTTGGTAGCCCTGTTATCCTTTCAATTTTGACTATTTACACAAAATTATCCTAGTAAGCCCCTTTGAACCTTGAGCCGTTCTTTGATAGCCAAGTTACACTAGTCATCCATGAAAGTAATAATAGAGTGAACTTGTCGAATAGAAAAGAATGTTGCATGTTAGAATGCCTTGGTAAATGTGGAGGAATGAATTGAAATATTGTGAAATATGGTTATGAATTGAGAGACAAGTCACTTCCTTAGAAAAAAATAAAAAAAAATAAATAAAAAATAAGAAGAAATAAAAAGAATTGGGAGATGAGTTAGTTCCTAAAAAAAAAAAAAAAAAATCAAACAACAAAAGTTGTTGAAACTCGGAAGTGACTCTGCATAGCCAATAAAACCATTGAGTAGATTGATTGAATATTGGAAAAGAGTTGATGAAGGAGGAATAAAGCTAGACAAGAATCTAGTTGTGCTTGTTGTCCATGAGTTGAATGTGAAAGGTCGTAAAGACCAACAAATTCGATGAGTCCACTATTGATTAAGTCACTTAACCATACATTCCTTACCTTGACCAAAAGCCTATATTACAACCAAATTTAAAGTTCTTTCTGATTCTTAATCCACTTATTGCATGTAAAGGCAAGATGAAATCATGGGCGAACATATGGTTAATTCTACATTTATTTTAACTTTGAGTGTCGTTTATATTTTCCTATACACTTGAGCGTGAGAGATACACAAACCTGATGAGGATCAATGATTCAAGATATTAAATAAGTATTATTTGCATGGAATGCAGTTGTTTATTTGCAATATGGTTAGTTTTGATATAATCATAATAACTTTTGTGTTTGAAGCATCTTGTACTGTCAAAACACCCCTTCATTCTAAAATGAAGACTCGTTATCATTGTTCGAGGATGAACAATAGGTAAAGTTTGGGGGGTTGATAAACATAGGATTTACGTGCAATTTGGGGTTATTATGTATAGTTTTTTAGGCAATTATATGTACTTAACTGCCGAGTTCATCATGATTTTGTTATATTTGGTGTTTGTTGAAGTTTTGATAGAAAAACAGATAATTAAGGATGTATATACCACATCTCAAGTCACATGAGCCATGCTTATTCTCGTGATATGATCTTAACTGTCATGATTTGGTAAAATCGAGAGATTGGTAAGTATTATGATGAGAATATATCATATGCACGATTGGGAGTTAGATAGTATTTTGAGAATGATCAGTATTATCTAATCTACTTTTGGATCTAACTCGAGAGAGAGAATCCAAATATGTTAGTGATCCTCATACAAATATAGAAATCAAATATGGTTTGATACATTAAAAGGAACTCATATGAGCCATATGAATGCATCTCCCTAGAATCCATAAAATCTCTGAATATCTTTAGTTGTTTGGCTTCCTTTGTTATCTATTTCTTCTCTTTATTTATTTTAGTTATTTAATAAACTCATTCCATTAATTGAATTCTTTAGATAAAGGAAAATATCATAAACAAATACTTAGTGATTTTAAAATATACAGTCCCTGTGGATACGATACTTGTTTTCACCATATTTTACTATAATTTATCTCGTGCACTTGTGAGTCGTATTTTAAGTGAAATAAAATACCGAACACACTCGTTAGTGAGTTTTTAACCTCACTAATGTTTCTTGGTGCGAGCATACAACATCGCACTAGCGGATCTATGAACATGTAACCTCATATCATCTCTAGAGTTACAATTCGGCCCAAAGGCATCAACTCTAGATTTTGAGTTACGATTCAGCCTAAAAGCATCAACTCTAGATTTAAAGTACAAACAGATACCCTGAAGGTATCAACTGCATATTCAATGTACAACAGATACCCCGAAAGCATCTACTCCAGATTTAAGGTACTCAAGATTTAAAGTACTAACATATAAAAATAATGTGTGGCATTTAAGAGTTACCCACTTCCTTTGGTTGGTGTGTGGGGATAGCTCCGGGACAGCACAGGCTTGCTTGTGATGCATTCGACACATTTCAATACATATACCAAGTTGTTAATAGTCTAATTTGGGAGTCATGATACTTCAATTGAGGTCGTATAATTTATCTACCCAAGCATTACTCATATAAAACACTTAAGTCCAGCACACAATAATTCAATCACATACTCTCATATTACACATCATATAGTTACATTGGCACATTATAGTAAATAATTTATTAGAAATTCTACAAGGCTTAATTGATTATGAAATTAAACATAAATGTTGATAATTAATCATATAACAACACATTAAAACATTTTCTTAAAATAACAATCATACAATTTTAAACAAATATGTTTCTAGCTTGAACTTTACAAAATCGGTCACCATGTTGGTCTAACTTGTAGAATTCATCAAAATTCGTAAATAATCCCAAAAATAACCAAATTTTTTAATAATACATTCATAATAATCTTAATAATTTCATACTAAAACAGATTGTAAAATTGATTTCTTTATAATTTTATAAAAATAAAAAAGAAAGTACTGTCCAACAAGGGTTAACCCTGGACAGGTTTTCTTTAAAAAAATCACCAAATATTCTATAATGTTCCAAATAATCTCATATTTTAACCATATACTTCTAACATCTTACATCAACACATAGTGAAAGGGTATCATCAAATTCTAAGAATACAATGTTAAACAAATTTTCAAATCTGACATTTAATGTGTGATTTCTATTTAGTAAAAGAAGTACATTTAGTCTAAAAATTATGCAATTTGAAACACAACATCCCAATCCAGTGTAGACTTCATACAACAAACCAAATTAGGGAAAAACACACCATAAAAATATGAAATTAATCAAATAGCAAATTAGGACAGATTTGAAGATCAAGTGACGATCAACCACATAATTCATAAAAATTATTTCCCAAACATTATTTCTACATAAAATAACATTCTCAAGACTAGATCTATGAGGAACATCCTTAATAATACATATAAATGATAAATTACATCCTAAACATGCTCCTAATTAAAGAAAGCCAAGTTTTATAGCCAATAACCTTGAAAATTGTAGATTGAAGCTCCAAAACTTTCCCTTCTCTTTTTTCTCTTTTTCAAAAATTTGGAGAAAATGATAGAGTTTCTCTTTTGTGAGAGTGAAGTGTGGTTTGAGGGCTAACTTTGAGGTTTATTTATTAAGGGGTTTGAGGAACTAAATTGCAATATAGAAATGTAACTAACCTAAGGTTTTAGGGGCATGTAACAATTGACGAGACTTTGGTGCATGGTGGCAGTGAGGTGGACGACTAGGAGGGGTTCTTGGGGTGGTGGACTTGGTCTCCATCAGCTCATGTGTGATAATTATGTTTTAAGATGTATTAGTACATCATTTATAAAATCATGTATAAGTTAATCATGTAATAAAAATTCCATATACGTTATTAATATAATTATGAATATACATTACACAATTAATATGATACACATAAATTATAGTGTCATATTTTACACAAGGTTTGAATTTTAGGGTTTTTGAAATTTGATCGTAAAAGAGTACGTAAAATTCTACCTAAAATCGACAAATAATAATCTATTAATTCCTACTCATTTACTTCCACCAATCTATGTATAAAATCCTACACATCAAAATAAAGTACTTTGTTAAGTACATGTCGAGAAGGTCACTCGCATGTCGGTTTCCATGTAAGCTTATCCTGCAAAACTCAACTTATATTTTTAAAGAATACATTAGTGTTTTCAATTTGTAGACCTAAGTTATTATCACTTTAATAACACATAAATTCAGAATTTCTCAAGGAATAATTATTTTTTGAAGATATTAGAGTGCAAAATAAAAGTTTTTGCAGTTTTTGAAATACAGGGGTTACAAAACATGCATAATTATTGGTCATATAACTAAACAAGGAACATAAATCAATATATATAAATAAAGAATTGAAAGAATATCTTAAATATAAATTTATTATCCAAAAAAATTGTTTAATAGTCTAACATGTCCTATAACTACACGATGTTTAGCTAGATATAATTAAATAATAAGTAGATATAATTAAATAATAAGTAGTATGGGATAAACAACTAAGTCTTCTTAGGATGATTGGCCAATGTGTATCTTGAATCAAATGGAGTAGATGGCGGATTGGCTCTTCTTTGCTAGACCTATATATTTTCTTGTATTTCGGTGTCTCGGTATGTGTTCTCTAGACCTAGAGACCAGACATATATAGTATAGAGGCATAGGATCCTTCAATCTCTTCAAATTTATAAAATATCTGAAGAAATCTTCAAAATTGCATTGCTGGTGCTCGATCGAGTGCCCTGTCGTTCAACACCATCCAAAATGCAACCCTTCTCTGTTGTTAATCTTGCTCGGTCGAGTACTAGGGTCGAGCACCTAGTACTCGACCTGGTCTAGAATGCTCATTGAATTCACTCGATCGAGCACCACCTCCAATCTCTGTTTTCTGCGTTCTTCGACTTCTAACAACCATAGTTTGAGACAAATGCATTCCTTCTTCAGTTTTTAGCCTATTTCTTCCAATTTATCCACTCTTTGTTTGTTCTTCTTTTCATATCTTTCATTTCAAGTTCTTTACTCCAATATTAGAGCAAAATGACTATAAAACAAACACATGATATCCACTCCATATAATAAAATTAAGTTAAAGTGAAACAATTATACTCATTTGGTACATAATATGTGTCTCAAATTAACAAAAAAATGTATGTATAATCCTTGTATCAAATCCAACGAGCAAGTTCACTGAGCCGAGTTTGGGATCATGGTTCTGGTGGTACATAATATTTGTTTCAAATCAACCCATAATGTATGTATAATCTTCGTTTATCAAACGCAACTAGCTAGTTCACTAAGTCAAGTATGGGATGATGGTTCTGGTGGCACGATAAGCAACAACTCAATCTAAGTCTCCCAAAAGGATTTACAAAAATTGTAAGAAAAAATAAAAAAATTAAAAAACTTAACAACACTAAAAATAATGAAAACAATCCGAAATTATAAGATCCTTTTGCCACCATAAAAGAAATATGTCATTTCTTAAAGGTTATTTCTACTTGAAAATTTTACTTCTGTGTTAGTTGGATGAAGTTAAATCTTTCGATCATATCGACCCTTTTGATCTTGTTGGGCCTTCAAATGCTCCTGAGAGAGAGCATAAATAATTTTATTTAGACCCTACAATAAGACACACAGTCTTAAACAATTGAATGAACAGAAAAAAAACACTATGAGATGAATGGCTGAGCAAATTCAATATTGCCAAAGGTATAAACGTAATATATATTTATACTATCAGAGATAAAAATTGATTAACAATATCTAATGAAACAAAATATAAAAAGTTAATAAGTATTCACATAAAAAATTAAAGAGTTGAAAATATGATATGCTAGACATTAAAAAAACGTCACTCAATAGGAAAATTTCGCTTGAATTTATTTAGATCTTCCTTTAATATTCCTCAACAGATTATTAGATAGGAGATTGAAAAATTTACGATGCATAAAAGAATGTATTCACCATCCTTGTGGTAGAACAATTATTTATAAAAGCATAAACAAGTGAAGTACACTGAATTTAGTATCCACTAATCATTTATGTATATATCTACGTAGATGATCGTGCATTTATTGATACTGTGATGATAATTAATGTATTTAATCTCATGTAACATCTGTCTAACAACGTCTTCTAATATTACATAGAAAAGATTGGTATGCTTTGTTCGTTTCTGAAGAAATTACTTGGATCCACCTCACTCTTAACTCGAACCAATCTCTTGAAATTGTTGTTGAAATACTTAACCCCCCAAACACTTGCTTGTGCATAGCTTGTGTTTCCTTCATTGTTTACTCCCAAATCCAAGTCTCTATAGTTCAAATATGCAGCTCTAGGATTCTTAGAAACATAGGGTGTCAAATAACTGTAAAGTCTCCTAATCCAATTTATATACGCTTCAGCTTCCTTATTTTCTTCTTCATCCCAATACGCCAAATGTTGGATATCATATATGTATCCAGCTCTGTGAGGAAATGGGATTTCCGATGCTGAAATTTCACTCATTCTCCCGCCGTTTGGTGCAAATATCAGCTGGGCTGCTCGTGCTTCGTCGGCATTAAAAAATCGCCACAGCCCTTCTAAGACGTATTTGGGAAGAGGGGATGTCACATAATCTGATTTTGCTTTATAATATGATTTCGGATATGGATTTGTTCTAACTAAATCTTTAATTGTTGATCCATTTGGAAGGCTAGAAAAATACAGGATTGATTCGATCCAACTCATTTCCATGCAGTCTTCCTTTGTCAATCCTAACTCCGGAAAACTTTTTTGCATCAGTGGAAGCAGCCTATTGACATCTCCTAGAAAAAGCGAGTTAAATGCAGCCTGGACCGTTGAGTTTGCGCGTGTAATAACAATTCGTATGAACAAATTGGGATCAAATTTGTCTGCAATGTATTGCCAACGATGAACCAATTCGGTTGCATTTTGTTCCAATGTCTTTGTTAAAGTGAAAGCAGTGACCGTATTTGGAACTGGAACCAACCTGATTTTCCAGGCTGTCACTACCCCAAAACTGGCGGCGCCTCCCCCCCGAATGGCCCAAAAAAGATCGTCTCCCATTGATTTTTTGTCAAGAATTTTTCCGTCAACATTGACAATTCTTGCATCAATTATATTATCAGCAGCCAAGCCATATTTTCTCAACATTGTGCCAAATCCTCCTCCACTGAACTGTCCTCCTGCGCCCACAGTGGGTTCGAGTCCAACTGGAAAACCAAGATTTTGACTCTTCTCTGCAATCCGATAACACAGAGTTCCTACCCGTACACCCGCGCCGATCCAAGCAACCCTATTTTCAACATCAACGCTCACAGATGAAAGATTTCTGAGATCAATTATGACAAATGGGACTTTAGAAAGATAAGAAAGTCCTTCGTAGTCATGACCGCCTGATCGGACCCGAATCTGGAAATTGTTTGATCTTGAGCATAAAACAACATCCTGGATTTGTGATTCACTTACAGGGGTGGAAATAAATGATGGTTTTGGCATGGAAGGTGATATAAAACGTATATTTTGTATGTTGGAGAGAAATTCAGACGTGTATGATGAGTTTTGTGGGCTATAAATCACGTGAGAGATTCCCTCATGAGAATTAGAAGACTCCAAACATTGCAGAAACTTTCTAGGGTTTTGAGCATCAACTGAGGATGATAAAGAAACAAGAAGAATGCAGACTACTATTGACAACATTGGGAATAAAGTTTAATTTTTTACTAAAATGATTTTAATTATAAGTTTATTTGATTAAGTTCCTCTGTGCTGGAACAGTATTTATGGTGGATGAATATGTTGCTTAGTACATACATTTTTTAAGGTACAGTTTGACAAACTATACACCTATCAAGATTTTTCTTGTTGTTTCTTTTGAAACGATACATCTATAAATATTTGAAACAATAGACCACGGAACAGGAACAAGTCCTGGAGAATTAATTAAGATACAAGAAAATGTTGCCCAATTAGCTTAATTTCTTGAACTATGAATTAATGGTAATTGGATTAATCACGTTTCAAATTAAGTCTGTCCCCCCTCCCCAAAAAAAGTCTTGTTTCAAAATTTAATATTTCATTTTATTAATCAAAATCAAAAATTGAAAACAAAATTACAAATAACTTATACCTTTATCAAATTAACCACAAACAAAATTATACTATTGCAATATTATTAACTTATACCTTTATCAAATTAACCACAAACAAAATTATACTATTGCAATATTATTATTGTTGTTGTTGTAGGCGTTAATGAAGTATTGTAGAGGGAAAATGATATATGAAAATGGCCACTATGTTTGATTTTCACTAAAGTATACGAGCCTATCTTGATCATCTTAATTCGTGATTATCATTAAAATTACTGAATAAACAATATTCATATCTAAAGTTGAATTTTTAGATAAGATAGTCATTTAACGTGATAGCAGAGCCATGCTAAGATATAAGTTTGTATTTTAAATCTCACGGCCATCATTTAAATGTGAGCTTTAAGTAGCTTTAGTTGATGTGCTTATACATATCCACGAATAATAGTAATCACAAACAACGTCTATAAATGAAAGGAATGACTACTACAACTATGGGATATATGTATTCAGTCAAGTTGAACGTATCATTGTTTAAGATTGTTTGAAATATTATCGAACTTCTAATATTGTGTTTAAGTTTATTTGATTATTAATTGAGTTGAACTTGAACAAGTTTTAATTAAGCCAAACACGAGTTGAGCTCGAGTAGTTTAAATTTAGTATTTGCTTTAATGAAATTTTACTTTAAGAGCTTAAGCTCGAGCTTTAAATTTTATCTAATGTAAAAGTGTGTCCAAGCTTGTTTGCTATGATAATCAAACATAGTTCAAACGAGGTTTTAACAAACAACCTCGAATCGAGTATCAATTAGTTTGATTTGATTTTGAGCCATAATTACAACAAATGACTATATTGCAATGCTTTATATGTACGTTGAGGAACATAAATACTTAAATATACATTTATTACTTGGCCGATATATTTTAAAAAGTTTTCAAATTCAAGATTGCAAATATTGAGTAACTAATAATTAAAAAAAAAAAAAAGACTAGGAAGAAATAAGAGAACTAAAAAACCAAAAAATAATCAATTTAAGCTCCGTTTAACAAAAATACATTTCATATGTCATACGGTTTTTCGATATTATTTTGATATATGACATTATATCCATTATAAAATTTGCATATTGAATATGATAAAATAAGATAAGTATGGGAGAGAAAGTTGTGGGACCACCAGTAATTATCAAGTTTGTCACTCCAAAAGTTGTACATATTAATTGTAATGTGGTTTGGTTGGATAGCTAAGTAGCTGGCTACCTACCTCCATTTAATTAAATTATTTTCAACTAAATTATTAATTAACAGAAAGTATTTTCTTATACTCCTCAACACACCTACGTGCTTCATGTTGGTTTTTTTTTTTTTTTTTCCCAACTAAATACGTTAATTTGGACTAAGAAAATTCAAGTGTGATACTTTGTTATTGGGCCTTGAAAAGTTCATTTAGTTTATAGGCAAATTATTTTTTCTAATATAACCCAATAACATTTTATAGTGAAGTTAGTTTATTTTTCAAGCCCAATAATTATAGGCCCAAGCCCAAACCCACATTCTACTCACCAAAAATAGTAAGATCTTGCATCAATGAAAATCAAATCTTTCTAAATTATTGAATTTTCCTTTTGTTTAATAAAGTTTAAAAGATTAATACAACTCTTATCCAATGTCTGCCATGCCACCAACCTCATTTCTCAACCTCCATTTCTCTTTTGGTCTCAATCTTTCATGTGTTAGGTTGAATTTTATGAAATTTTTTAGCTTATTCTAGATGAATCTAATTAGTATTTTGGAAGTTATCGGTTTTAAAAATTTAAAATTAAACTATATAGATAAAATTTTATTAAATTTAAATGACACTGCTTTATGAATATTGTGCTTACAATAAGTATACATAGGAATTTAATTTCATTCCAAACTTTTCAAATACCATGCTCAAGTTCTAAAATTACCAACTCTAGTCTAATCGAGATGCATTATAATAAAGTACTAAGGCATGAGTATCTAATATATAGGTAACAAGGAACGAAGGCACGATGGTTTAGGACATTTTGAATGCAATTCTTAATATTTTACCATTGGTCAGGAATGAGGTGGGTTTTCTCTATTGTATTGTCATTGACAAATTGTATTGTTTGTTTAAATATGGTATGTTTGTTATATAAAACTGATACACGGTCATTAAATTGTTCCACTATGGTCAATTATTGGTGCTCTATGTTATGTTTGATAGAATATGTAACGCTTTTGATAATGTTGCTCTCAGTTGACTTAATTTTGTCAAACTTTAATACTAGCTATGAGATAGATGTAACACAACCTCTATATTTTACCTCATCTCAAGTTTAAGAAATAGATTGAAGTTAGATGAAATAGATCAAACATATTCACATAAAAACGCTTCCATGAAATATGATACATTTCAATAATATCAAACAATCAATAGTTTTTCTTTTAGAATTTTATAATTACTTATGATATTTTGGTTGAAAAAACAATTTCACATTCCATAAATAAATGACTAGATCTAGGGATGCTACTGCAAACTATTCAGATCTCAATTCCAGAAAATATTCATTTTGAAATTATTCGTTAATTTAATCGAGCCCACTCGATATTCTAATTGAGCTTGGGCTTGCAAATTTATATTATAATTAAAAAGTTATACATTCATATGTAGTTAGTGTGACCAAATACAAGACCATCAAGGTCAAAGCATTAGATTACAATTACACGACCAATGATTTTTGTTAAGTTTCGTTTTTTAGATATTTTAAATTATTACTTATTAGTATTATAAATAAAAGAAACAAAGAGTCAAATTAATGAACTCAAGCTCGATCATATATTAATGAATTCAAGCTAGAAATATGCTCATTAACATGTTGTTGACTTGTTGGCGAGCCGAACGCAAGCAGTTCATGAGCTCAACATTTATATAACGAACTGAGTTTGAGCCTAAACATTAAAACTTGATCGAGCTTGAGCAAAACTTGAGCCCATTGAAAATTCAAACGAGCCGAATTCAAGTCCATAACTATTTGGCTCGATTCGGTACGATTACATCTACACCCATATCCGCATTCGCCGTGCCTTCTCCTAATAAAAACTTTTATTGTTATTGCTCGAGATTCAAGCATTGAACTTCTCAGTTTGGCGCATAATTTTCTAAAGTTAATCAACATGTTCGATGAATTGTCTCAAACAGCGTTTGGAATTAAAACTCAATTGAGATTTAGAGGGTTATTGTGCTACATGGGCCGAATTTAGGGCCCAAAAATGAATGAGCAAGCTTAAGTATGCTCATTCCGCTAAAGTCCAAAGAGAGGGTTATAAACTGAATATCTTATATTTATGATCTTTTAAGCCCAAGACCATCTTTAGATCAGTACAACTCATGACAACTATTCGGCACACTCGTGAAGGTAATGTACTTATTGATTGACAGTAAATTCGGTTCTAGTTAATTACCCTTAAATTGGAGTGAAATACATTTGTAAATGAGTCGAGTTTAATATGTTATTATTTTAACTTGTTTGAAATATTATCAAGCTTTTAATATTATGTTTGATCTTATTTGATTATTCAACGAATTTAGTTTGAACAAGTTTTAATTTAGTCGAACACATATCTAGCTCAAGTACTTAGATAATTTTTATGCATATTTTAATGAATTTTACTTATCTAGCTTGAGCTTGAGCTTGAGCTTGAGCCTGAGTTGAACTTTGATATCGAATGTAAAGTATTTTTAAGATTGATTATTTTATTTGTCAAATATTTTTCAAACAATTTTTTATTGAACAGACACAATTTAAGTATCAACTAACTTGGTTAGGTTTTCAGCCGTAAAATATACACATGTCTATACTTTTTTTACGAATTCTGCAAGCAATAGTACATTTCTTGGCGACAAGTAACAACTTTATATGATCTGTTGGATTTACAATTCAATTGCCCTAAAGGTAGGTATGGAATTAAAGAAAAAAGAAAAAAAAATATAATCTCTTCGATCACTATGATAAGAAATGTTTCTTGAACCGATCAAGTTGTATTACTTACTGTATTCGATCAAACAATCATATTGCATATGTATACATAATTCTAAGTGACAATAACATAGTCACCATTCCAAACTGGAACAACTATTTATTACAGTGTACAGACTTGATCTCTTATAATAATAATAATAATATTCCCTAAAATGATTTAAATATTATGTCGAAAAGATTGGTATGCTTTGTTCGTTTCTGAAGAAATTATCTGGATCCACCTTACTCTTAACTCGAACCAATTTCTCAAAATTGTTGCTGAAATACTTAATTCCCCAAACACTTGCTTCTGCATAGCTTGTGTTTCCTTCATTGTTCACTCCCAAATCCAAGTCTCTATAATTCAAATATCCAGCTCTAGGGTTCTTGGAAACATAGGGTGTCAAATAACTGTAAAGTCTTCTAATCCAATCTATATATGCTTCAGCTTTCTTATTTCCTTCTTCATCCCAATATACCAAATGTTGGATATCATATATGTATCCACCTCTATGAGGAAATGGGATTTCCGATTCTGAAATTTCACTCATTCTCCCGCCGTTTGGTGCAAATATCAGCTGAGCTGCTCGAGCTTCATCGGCATAAAAAAATCGCCACAGCCCTTCTAAGGCGCGTTTGGGAATAGGGGATGTCACATAATCTGATTTAGCTTTATAATATGTTTTCGGATATGGATTTGTTCTAACTAAATCTTCAATTGTTGATCCATTTGGAAGATCAGAAAAATAAAGGGTTGATTCGATCCAACTCATTTCCATGCAGTCTTCTTTTGCCAACCCTAGCTCCGGAAAACTTTTTTGCATCAGTGGAAGCAACCTATTGACATCTCCAAGAAAAATGGAGTTAAATGCAGCCTGGATGGTTGCGTTCACACGCGTTACAAGGATTCGTATAAACAAATCGCGATCAAATTTGTCTGCAATATACTGCCAACGATGAACCAAATCGGTTGCGTTTTGTTCCAATGTCCTTTTTACAGTGAAAACAGTGACGATATCTGGCACTTGAACCAACCTGATTTTCCATGCTGTCACCACTCCGAAACTGGCGGCGCCTCCTCCCCGAATAGCCCAGAAAAGGTCTTCTCCCATTGATTGTCTGTCAAGAATTTCGCCGTCAGCATTGATAATTCTTGCATCAATTATATTATCAGCAGCTAAGCCATATTTTCTCAGCATTGGGCCAAATCCTCCGCCACTGAAGTGCCCACCGGACCCTACAGTGGGACAAGTTCCCGCTGGAAAACCAAGATTCCGGCTTTTCTGGGAAATTTGATAATACAGATGACCTAAACGAACACCTCCACCGATCCATGCAACCTTATTTTTAACATCAATTGTGACAGATGAAAATTTTCTCAAATCGATTATGATGAATGGGACTTTTGAGGCATACGAAAGTCCTTCGTAGTCGTGGCCTCCGGAGCGGACACGAATCTGGAAAGCGTTCGATTTAGAGCATGAAATAACAGCCTGGATTTGAGACTCGTTCAACGGGATGACAATAAACGGAGGTTTTGGCATGGAAGGTGATATGAAACGTACATTTTGAATGTTGGAGAGAAATGTGGAGGTGTATGTTGAGTTCTCTGGGCTGTAAATCACCTGACTGGAGATACCCTTGGAATAATATTCCACACATTGCAGAAACATTATAGGGTTCTGAGCCTCAAGAACATAGGCATTGAGTATTAGAGACAGAATTAATACAACTCCAAGAATCTTCATTTTCCCTCTTAGTTTATGGAACCAGTTTTATCTTGCTGGAGTATTTATAGTGCAGGAATGTTGGTTGTCATCTCTCTTACCCTCTGTTTTCTGCATTAAGGTATATAAAATTAATTTGGTTTATTATAATTGATAGAATTATAATTCATTCTCATTTACTCAATCGTCATAAATATAAAATACACCATCTAATTATAGGCATAAAACTAGGCTAATAATTAAGAAACTAATTATTTATATTAACCACTAAATATATACCAGATATTTTACACCTAATAATTAGGAGACTAATTATTTACATTGACCACTAAATATATACAATAAATTTAACACACCCCCGCAGTCGAAGTGGGAGGTTTACGGACGTTAAAATTGTCCCGAAAATCTTCAAACAATACTAGGAGAAGACCCTTGGTAAATATATCTGCAATCTCATATTGTGATGGCACATGAAGAACTCGAACCTGTCCGTGGGCAACCTTCTCGTTAACAAAATGAATATTTATTTCAATATGTTTAGTGAGTTGATGTTGAATTGAATTTTCGAACAAATAAATAGCACTTACATTGTCACAATAAACAAGAGTTTTTTTAATCGAATAATGCAACTCCAAGAGAAGATTCCGAAGCCAACACGACTCGAAGACAATATTTGCTACCCCACGATACTCGACCTCGACACTAGAACGAGACAAATTGGGTTGTCGCCGACCGTGCTGTCGGGGCACGCCAAAATTAATTATATTATTTTACCTCGCTTTCCTCTACTATTTTGTAGTAATAGGAAGTAAGGGTCGATCCCACAGAGAATGGTTGAATTATTTGTATATTCTTTATCCTAGTTTACGAATGCAAATGCAAATAAGAGGGGGTTGTTGATGGATTTTGTCTACTAAACTAATAAAATAAAATCTACTCTAATAAATAAAAATCAAGCAAATAAACAGATGGTAAACAATAATAAGAATCAATTCCGGTTCATAGTTCAGTTTTGCCCCTATTCCAAATTATATAATTATGCGACACGTTATCAATTTAATCGTGGAATTCCTACCCCTAAACCAACAACAAGCTCTGTTGATTCGCTTTATCCCTTAAGTGTAATTAATTAGAATAAGCTCTCTAATTAACATATGTAATCGAACAGTCCAAAATACAATATTTGGATTTAATTCGTTAAACGCATTATCAATTAGGATAATAGGGTAGGCAGGTTATCGAATTCACACGCTCGATTCAATTACTCCTGAATTCTAATAATAAAAATTATTAGTTGTTACTAACGGGTTCAACATCACAACAATTACATAAACCCTAGCCCTAAATATATAAACTATCAATTAAGTTGATCAATCACAATTAACAATATATATATTAGAAAAGAATTCAAACAATCAACATAATAAATTCGCACATATTAAATCAATACAGTGTCACAAAAATATAAATCACATAATATTGAAATAGAGTTCAACATTTCCTAAATCGGAATATAAAATTTAGTTACATCGCGTGTCTAAAAATTGGAGTCATCAAAACGAAAGACATCATAATCAGAATAAGAAGGAAAGAATAAACCAAAAGATTTCTTTCTCCTCCCTTCAAGCCAAGCTGCTTTAATGTTCCCCTCTTAATGTGAATGCATGAGTCTGCTGTAGCTGCTGGGACTAGGATATCATCCAAGAGGCCTGCCGCTGGAATCCATTCTTTCTTCTTAATGATGTTGTTATGGTGGTCTCCCCAATTGATGCCTCTTTCTTTCGGCTGCAATATGTGTGGAAAAGGTGATGGCTGCTCCCCGCAAGGATTTCCTTCTTTTATTGTTGCCAACTTTCCCTAATTCATCTTATGGGCTTGATTAAGTTTTGGGCTTAATTAATTAATTAATTAATTAGGCCCTTAACTTTTTCAGCCCATAAACTTCTATGTAATATTCCTTCTTTGGATGGGTTTAGGATGACCAACTTCTTATGTGGATTATTGTATGAAATTGTCCAAAAAATGCTGCAAATAACCACAAAAAGAAAAAGGCGTAGTTCTCGTCGAAATATTAACTAATTAGAAAATAGAGAGTGCACAAGAATTAATTGTATTAAAAATACAATTTTATCAATTAAAAATACGCACAATTTCCTACTTATCAGTCGCTCAGACAACCATGAGACCAAGTTGTCTCCCAAAAATACACAATAACCTGATGTAAATCGCCTCGTGTCAGTGCACATACCCCAATCTACATCAGTATAAGAAATAAGAGTAGAGAAAGAAGACAGGTATAGATGAAGTCCGTGACCAAAAATACCCTTGAAACACTGAATAATCCGCTGAAGAGCAAACATATGATCATGCATGTATAGACAAACCAATTGGATCGTATAAGATATATCCGAGCAGGTGAAACTGATATATTGTAGAGCTCCTGCAAGACTCCGATAAAGAGTGAGATCGTAAAATGTAGAACTAGAAGTAGCACTAATCTTTGACTTGGTGTCAACCAGAGTGGAAGATGGTTTAGAAGATGACATTCTGGCACACTCAACTATTTCTTCGGCAAATTTGCGTTGTGAAAAAAGAAACATACAACCTTTATTCGAATCAGAACAATACTAAGAAAATAATTCAAGGGACCAAAATCCTTCATAGCAAATTCAGAACTCAGAAAATTCATAATAGAGTATCGGAGAGTATCATTGTAATTCTCACTAACTCAATGATCATACATACAAAATTCACTGCCTAATTATAGACATAAAACTAGGCGAATAATTAGAAAACTAATTATTTACATTGATTACTAAATATATACAAAATATTTAACAACCAATAATTAAAAAATTAATTATTTACATTAACCACTACATATATACAATGTATTTAACAATAGTGAATATATGTTCTAAAAATATTTTTTATTTTAAAACAAGAGTTACGTCTGGTCAATTTTTTTCATCAATGAAAATTTTAAAATTTTAATTTTACAAATAAGTTATGACTTAATTATTAAATAAATAAAATTGTATAAATAATAATTTATTAAAAATTTGTACCTTAATTTAATTGATTAAAAATGAAAAATTTTACGACTCTTTAATTTGAAACGTAAAAATTTTACGACTCTTTTTTTGAAAACTATGGATAACTAGAAAATCTTTCGAAAAATTACAGAGATTTAATTGAAGATGATATAATATACAGGTGGTCCAATTAGCTATTAGCTGAATTTCTTTGATCTAGGAATTTTCGGATCCCTACAAAATCACGTTTAAAGGGTTTGTACTTTCAGAATGCAAGGTTTGACATTTTAGAATGAATAATTACATCTATTAATGTAAGTAACCTCGATTATCTTCATCCTTATAACCATAACTACTATTTGGACTTTTTCTTATTTCTTTATTTTATCTCTAATATACGCTACAGTAGATCCATTATTTTCAATTACATATTTAATTTTGTTGACTTTAAAGAAAATAAGATTTCTGTTTTGCTTCTTTTATCAAGGGTTATCTTTAATGAAATACTTAACCGCTCTAATCTATATATCAAATATTTCATAAAGTCAAAGGTATTTTGATAATTTCATAAAGCTAATCAATGCACATCCACTTGTTTCTATGTTATTGAAAAATATAAAGATATTTCCCAAAACTGATGCACATTCTATAGTTACTTGTTTCCATGTTACTAAAAAGTCCAAAAAAAAAAAAAAAAAGAAACGATGAGATCGTGTTTTTGGAGAGTTATGATCGTATGTTTCCTCCAATTAAGAAGGTTTCACATAAATAATTTTAATTATTAAGTACTTTATTTATGCTTTATTTTAATTTGTCTTAATTTTTAGAGTTTTTTTTTAAGTTTAGTATAAATAGAACTTTGTCTCTGTGAAGAAAGGGACGAAGAAGATTATTGAAGTTTTGGGAACTGTCCCTTTTGTCACAATTCCAGTATTCTTCTTATTGAACCAACGGTTTTCTTGAAGATTGTTTGATTTTTATACGCTGCGCTACATCACTCCTCAATTACCCAATTTGTGTTTTTTAAAAGATTTGATATAATAAGAATCACTCGAAATAAAGGAGTGGAATACAAGAACGCCCTAAAATAGAATGTTTTCTTCAAATATCAAGACACCTTGAGATGTTTGTACTTGTGTCCTTGAAATATATTCCTAAGAATACTTTGGATAATTTTACTTTTTACACCACTTACTTGATTTGAAGTGGAAATTAGAATTATGGTTAATATCAAAAATCAACCTGACCTATAGTGCTTTTTTCCATTTGGTACATAAGGTAAAAAAATATTTCAATTGTAGCTTCACGCTTTTGATCGATTATAACCTATATTTTTTTAGATCATTTTTTTCCGACAAGAAGACCAACACATGAGTTGCATATGATTTTTTAAAGGTATTATCAATTTTTGAAGTTGGCATTAAGGGAAAAAAACTCGTCATTTTCTAATCACCGGTTTATTATTGGCATTCCTTCTTCAATTTCATCAAACACTTGGCGAAAATTCTCTCACTGCCTTTTGGCTTTGAAATGCAGTGAGACGAACCACAAGAAAATATGCAGGTTGCACTCGAATCAAGGTGCTAGAGGATAATCAATCATCACCATGTTCCTTCTCGCATTACTCTTGTTGTTGAGTTACTTCTTAAACCCAATGTTAGTTCTCCAATTGGTAGAGCTAGAAATCTCTCAACTAAATCAGGTTTAGGAGATCCGTCCGAACAACATTATCTGTGCTAAAGTTAAACGTTTTCCTCTCCGATTTTTCGTCCAAGACTCCTCAAAACCCTGTGAGCACTTTTATTTCATTTTTTCTTAATATTTATTCCATTTGGTTTACATATGGTATTTGTGAATATATTTATGGTTTTATGATGTATGTCAGGGAGTCAATGAAGAACAATGTTTTCAGTCAAATGGGTATGCACCTTTCTTAACAGAGGCAACTCCAACACCAAATCAAGGGAAATCGACGGTGGTGAGGAAAATTGGAGATCATGGGGAACAAGTTGCCAGCACTAAAATAATCGCCACTATTACTAACTATTTATGGATGAAGGATAATCTTGAATTTCGGCTCCGTGTAGTTGATGCATTAGGACTTCTAATTTCGAAACACTATTTCCATGTCGCATTTATCTTTCTTACAATGCTGTGATTTTGGGTTTTCCCCTTTAATTCGGGAGTTTGTAGGTGATTAATGCTCATGTGCCATTCTAGTTTAAGATTGTTGTTGATTGCATGCTCTAATCCCCAAATTGAAGAGGGATGTCAATAATAAACAAATAAGTAGAAAATGAAGAGTATTCCCCTCAGTGTCATATTAAAAAGACGATAATACCCTTAAAAATTGATGTGCAGCTCACGTGTTGTCCTTCTCGCCGAAAACAAAAATCTAAAAAAAATATAGGTTGTAATTGATAAAAAACGTATAGAACAAGTTGCAATTGAAAACCATTTTTTACCTCGGGTACCAAATAAAAAATATCACCATAGGTCAGGTTGGTTTTTGATAATAACCCTTAGAAATATATGTTGGCCACTATTTAGTTTACATATCTATATTGAATATTGAACGTAAAGAAATATCCAATATAAATAATTAAATAAATCTACAACAAAGACTTAAAAATATAAAATTATTGAAGAAAATTAAAAATCACAATATCAAATCTGAAAATTTATAAATTAAAATATAATTAATTCTTAAAATAAGTTTAGAAATTATTAAATCAAATGTAAAAACTTTATAAAATACCTAAAAAAAATTAAATAAATCTCAAAATTTATAATTGAAATGTGAAAATAACTAAAAAAGTCACTACAATAAAAATGCTAATAGACAGTGGCTTTTTTCCGTTGTCATTTTAACTAAATGAGCGTTGTTGAATTCAGTGTTGTTAAAGATGACGCCAAAAGACAATGGTATAGCATAATTTATGTCCATAACCATTTGAAAGACAACACTTTAAATACAACAGTTCATAACTGTTGTCTTTTACCCGTTTATGTTAATGGTTTACAACAATAGATTTTTACCGTTGTCATTCAAAACTGTTGTTGTTTGCTTTTACAAATATTTATTTAATATTTATTTATTTTGCATTTTGGAGCCTTTTTATTTTTATTTTATTGTAATTATTACATAACCAAACTTTTAAAAGAAAATGAATATATCTAAATTTATACACTAATAAATATCGGTAAATGTACTTATCCCACAAAAAAATCAACATAATTCTATAATATTAAAAAAATATATTTGACATTCCAATTAACGGTTACTATAGTCATTTCTAAAAGTCAAGTCAAAAACTAATTAAAGACAAATGTCACTACAAATTATGACTACTACTCCATAAAGGTGCCAACACATCATAATATGTCAAATTTACAAAGCAAATCATATGTTAATTATAAGTAAACTACTAAAAAACAACAATGATCCATGTAAAGTGATACTTTCTCTACTCACATATATGTTTTTGAACACACTCTACCCATTCCGTATGGACTTCATCAATATCAAGTAGAAAGTACTTCTTAGTATATGCGAACTGTGGGACAAAGAAAAAAAATATAAGTAAACTACCAAATAGTTCTAAAATATCCAAATCTTTAAATATATAGAAACTTAATACAACTAGTTGGACTGGAGTTATATATGTATTTGCATCTCATCAAGTAGTTGTCTCATGTACCGCATTACATAAAAACCACATTGTTTGGAATCAGGTTGACATGAGATGTACATTGGAGACATAGAAGTTAATAGTTAATAAAAAAAAGTTGGAACACTTATTAGTCACAAGTTTTTATACCACTTTGAGTACTTTCTATGTTGGTTGTTTATTTCCTTTCTTTTGAATTTTTGTATCTAACATTCTTATGGTCTTTCATTCATAAAAGTTGATAATCATGTAAGTAATAAAAGATTTGAAAGAAAAAAACTTACAAATCCATAACTTTTTTCCAAGTTTGATCATGCAAGCGATCACAAAGAAGATCCAACAAATAGACGATCTCCTCGTGAGGGTTCATGACTATAAGAATCCATTGAGCACTACACAAAACAAGTAATTAGATCATACAAATCCAATCAATAAAACATGCAATTTAAAAAGAACACAGACTTAACCTATTTTACATGGTGCCAAAACTAATTGGTTAACCAATGCACCATTTAGCCTACTTGCTAGAGCTCGCACACTTCGTTCCATTTTATTGTCTAGAAAGTTTGCATTTTCTTTTATTGATGGAAAATGTCCTATGTTATTTTCTCTCTTTACCCTTTTATAAAAATGCATGAACTAGTTTAATACTACAAATTATAGTCCAGAATATGCCAACCAAAATCTGAAAGTTTCAAATAAACTGAAATATGTAGTTAAACTTTATTCAGCAAACGATGCGTTTTGAATTTAAGCCTAAAAAGGCATGACCAATATTGCTTCTTTTACGATTTGAATTTAGGGTATGAGAGCCACTTTTCTTCCTAATTGTTTTGGAAAAAAAAAACCACAATATATAGTCTTTCCAATGTAATATTCTTATATTATGTTTCTATTTTTGATTAAATAAAGCTATTAAAAATATGTAATGATTGAGAAAATTTCTAATTATAAGCTTCAATTACACAAATTATATATTTAACTAATTATAAAGATTCTGGAGTTGGGCCATGAGTATTGTATCGAGTTTTTTTAATAGATTTATATTTTATATCTATATAATATATAGTAAGGATAATTTATAAAATATATTACTTCTAAATATTGTAGAAACGAAATATCTATGAATCTATAAAAGCACAACTTTAGTATGAATAGAAAACGAAGATTTTTTCGTCCAAACTCAGTTGCAAAATTTAGAATCTTATTGCATTTAATTTATGTAATTGATACTTTCAAAATAGCATATCTTTATTCCTAATTGTTCACCTATATTTTAAATTTTGTGAGCAGTGTCAAATCCTCAAGAAACAACACAATCAACAAGTACTACGAATATAATAATTTATCTTTATTTTAAAAAGTCGAATGTTGGAATTAGATTATGGCTATCTATGTTCACTGTAACTATAACTATAACTAATGACTAAACAATGTATAACATATGATGTGAGTAGATCAAATGACACGATGAATTCTAGGATAATGATTTCTCGCATTTTATTAATATATCAATTTATAATTTATTAAAATTTATATTTGTAATTCAATTATATAAAGACATCACAATTATAGATAAATCTGGTTGATGTAGACAAAATCTATGAATTCATTAATTACTAATAGTGTTTCACTATCAATTACTAGTAATTGATTCCAAGCAAATCTCAAATATTATCCCTTTCATATACTTACCAATTTATTAAAATTAAATAACTATAGATTGTCAATCATTGTGATCGTTAGCTAAATCCTATCTCACGATTTCAGTTCAGCTATTTTAACACGGTCTTTTCTCTTTCTTAGATCGTCTCTTCTGTCTTGCTTTTTGCTCTTCTCATGTATTTTCTCTCTCTTAGATCTATAATGTCTTCTTCTGGTGTTCTCGAGTCCTTCATTTATATTCTTTAAAGTCTACACTCCTAATTCCACTAGAAAATGCATGTAGAGTTTCGGCCAAACACAACTTCCTGTAGCCAACATGACCTATATTAGGCAGCACGACCCGACCTATAGTCATGTATGTTAGCTTTTGAAGTCCACTAATGTCACCTCAATTAGATATGTGTAGCTTAAGATGTGAGCAAAATTTCGAGTGTATATCAAGATGAATCAATATGTAGTTTGAACTTTGATTGAATTTTGGACTATGTTATACCACAATTGGTAGACGTGTTCTTCAATTAGATATGTGTAGCTTAAGATCGATGTGAGAAAAATATATTTCCAGCATGAGAAAACCCAGTGTATTTGAATGCCTCTATTGAAAGTAATGCTCACTCTCTTGTAACTTGTGATAACCCGAATTTTTATTGCATTGTTAAAATTGCTTCTATGACAATACTAATGATCATGATTTCATAATTCATAATATAAAAGTTTTTCTAAGAGTTCATGTGAGAATTCTTATGACTTAAGTATGAAGTATTCTAGTTAATATCGTTATGATTTTATTTGGGGAATTGAAGTTAGAGCATGATCAAGTAATTTAATAAAAATTTGCATGATTATATGTACAATTATAAGATTTTGATCTTCATGGTTTATGTATAATTAATTGACTTAAATTAATAGAATGATAGTTGAGATTATGAAATGTTATTATATATTAAATTTTATGATTTCATGATTTTATAAAATCATTTCATGATTTAATTTGCAATTTATGAAAATATTGCATTTAGATTATTTTTTATGATTGTATAATTTTTATGTATAATGAAATTAAGAAAAACAAAAAAGTATGATTAATTTAAACATTGGGTCATGATTTGAATATATTAAGTTATAATTGGGCTTAATAAAAATTAAATTTATTATTATGAAGTCCATAAACTGCGGCTCGGAGCCAATAGGATGACAAGCACTGATATATATATGGAATAGGAGGATTAATTATAGATTAATATTCATTTACTAGAGTTTATTAGTTTGGGATTCTCCAGTGACCCACCATCGTCCATTCAATATCCTTCCTCCTTCTTTCTTTGTTCCTTCCAATTTTCAGGTACTTTTATAGCAAAAAATTCGAAAGTCTTATTTATACATCTCAAAATGCTATGAAATTTTAATATGTATTTCCCTATTATGATTTCGAACAACATTTAAAATTTCAACCAAATTGGATATGTATTCTATTTTATACGAATTTTCTACCACTTGCTATCCAGGTTTACGAATTCCAGCATTTATGATTGTAAAATTCATAATACAAGCTTATATATATCTAAATCCCTTGAATTTTGAAAATGGAATTCATTATTATGTTTTGAATTAAGTTTAAAATTTTAGGTCAATTGGGTATCGATTTTATTTTATATGAAATTTCTATTACTAAAGATCTAGATTTATAAAGTGCTACGTTTTTTATTTAAAAATTCAAAATAATGGTATAGTTATCCAAATATCTTCATTTTTTAATATGTCGTTCCTATAGGTGTTATTCATGTTTTAAAAAAAATTCAAGTCAATCCGGTTTATAATTTATGAGTTATGATTTATTTTATATAGTTGTGCAGAATTTACAGCTTCAGCTATTCTGATTTTAAAAATCCAAAATATATAGAAATTTTTCTCAAAATGATTTGAGTTTTTTATATGATACTTCATATAAGTCAGTTTCCACAGTCCAAAATTCATCATTATCCTCCATATAATTTGTGATTTATAAAATATTCATTCCTTATTGCGCAGTAGGAATATACAACGAATAGTCATAAAATCTTCGTTTGGAATCCAATTAGACTCAAATCTGTATCAAAATGTCACAAATTTTGTTATCTACAATTGATATTGAGAAAAAGGAAGTTTAAAATTTATTTACTATGCACAAACTTTGAGATCAGAATGTGGTTAAGTTTAAAAGAAACTCGTTTTCACAACATTTATAAATATTAGTTCCCGTTTCCACTTCCTAAAATGTTTAAGTCAATTGGTACATTTTTCCAGTCAGTAGCATCTTAGTATTTATAGATTAAGATTTTATTTAATTAAGGGGTTAATAGTAAATAATGCATCCCTATTGTAGGAGCTCGACCTCGGGTTTAAGGCAAGACATAATTGAAGATAACATCCCTGCTACTTTAAGAGGTGGCTGATACTCTCACACTAATTGTGCTGTGTTTTGTTTGATTACCCTCTAGAGAAGTATACATGATTATATGGAAATTATTTATGATATGTTATGGTATTGTGAAAGTTAAATGTGACATGATGATGGTTTGATGACATGATTCTATGAAAAGAATGTTTGACATACATATGTGATGTCTTATTTGCAAGATTCGCGGTAAGCCGCACAATGTGTAAGATATACAGATAATACCGTAAATAGATATGGCTAAGATTTGCGGATATAATCCGTACAAGATTTTGATCGAAAGATCACTTTGGGTAGCTCCCGAACTCATGATGCTCGAGCGAGACAAAGCGGTTCCAAGCAAGATTGATGTGCTCTTATGTGTACTATAATAAGTAAATAATATACATATTACAGAAATTTTCATGATTTATGGTCATGTGTAAGTGCTTCAATGTATAATGTGCTTATATGCGATGATCATTGTTATGTTTTCATGTGTATGTACTCTTGTGGGTAAAAGAGTTAGCCAACGGAGTGTTTTCCAACACTCAACCCCTCACCTTTTCAGGTAAAGAGGTCAAGGAAGGATGAGCTTGGTCGTGGTTTCGACTCCAACTGTGTATACTTCTCCAATTAATCAAGTATTTTAAAATTTAATTATTTTATCACGATTAAACATGTTGTGTACTAAAAATTTTGCATGAGCTATATTATGTTTATTTCCGCCATATAATTTCTCAATTAAATTTCTTTCTTTTAAAGTAACATCTTTTGGAACATTAAAAAATATTTAAATTAAGTGTCAAATAGTATTGTTCCAAATGTGAATTTGGAACATTACATAACTATATGCTAAAGTTTCAGGACTATGAGTGTCAATTGAGTTTTTAGCTTTGAAACCGTGAAACCACTAAAAAATGAGTAAAATTTTAATATCTTCAGATAAAAGATTTAAACAAAATATTTAAAAAATGAATGCGTTCTAATGTAAATTAACAATCAATTAAACCCCAAATACATGCAAAACCTACGTTTATCAAACCCTCAAATTTAAATTGTTGTTTATCCCTGAACAATGAAAAATATATGTATAAGGATGCATTGGGTGAATGAATTATAAAAACAGAGACAAATAACAATATAAATCATCAAATTCCTTAGTTTCCAATTACCATAGGAAAGTAATCTAGATTATCCAAGTTGATCATTTGGAACTAACAAGTATTTATGTGCATATTATGACATTTTAACTCGTCACTAAGTAAGTGTATAACTCAAAAAAACTCTCAAATATTTAAGATAAGGACATGTTTCGCTCAGGTCATGGTTATGGAATAATAACTATGTACCATGGAATGAAAACTCCCCCGTGGCCTTTTCAGGATCCTCGCTTTTAGTCCGAGGCAACAATTTCCAGAAACGATCGATCAAACACAGAAATCAAACACAGAAAATTGAACAAGAATGTAAACATACCAAAGGATTTAAGTGGTTCGACTTTTTCAAGTCTACATCCATTGTGAACGAGAGAGATGAATCGTATTAATGGTGAAAACACAATCTATGGATTACAGTGTATCACTCACTCTATTTGTGATAATTTTCTCACAAATCTAACTGCAAAACTCTATGAACAAAGATGAACACAGAGCAACTGACTTCTCTCCTGTTTCTCTTCTCTCACTCAACCTCTCTCTCTTTTCTAAAACTGCTAGAATGAATCAATTCAGATTTTCTTTCAACACTCTCTTATTCTAGCTAGTAACTGCTACAAACATCTTGCGCCAAGTGTCAAAGATCTAGCTCAAGATGCCTCCCTTCCACAACTCACTAACTAACTATTAGCTAACTCTTAACTAACTGAAGCGGCTGACTTGAGTAGGTAATCTTCTGATTCTTGGTTCTATGCTCCAGAAGTATCAAGCTGAGTGACTTTGACATCTAACCGTTGCTTCATGATTGATCTCTGAGCTACACTGGGCTCTCAGATAACAAACGCCCTTTTTTTTTTTTTTTTTTTTTTTTTTTTTACTTTTTTAGCAGATAGATTGGCCTTATTAGATCCGCGACAACCCTTCCCTACTTTCTCAATGGACAAAATTCCATCTCTCTGGGCACCGACTTCTCCCTTAGTCTGAGTTTGGGTGAAGTATGTGACTCTGGGGGATGCAGAGACCTCAAGATATAGGTTTATATCCTCGATGTGTGGATTGAAGCTAGCCTTTGCTTCCTGGTAGACCTCTTGTCCTTGGTGCTAAGTGGGCTCACACACTCACACACCATGTTTCACATTCAGTTATTGATCCTATGATAAAACTCAAAATAGCATCTATAAAATATATCTTAAGAAAGATCGTTTATGATTTCATTGCAAACTCCCTTTAATGATCTCTAGGGATAGGTCGATTAGCCTCTTAGCCATGTTTTCTTCATTTAAGCCCTGTAGGTGGCCTGCCTTAAAAACGATGAGTATTATAAAACATAGATGAAGTAAGAAACTAAAGATGCAAGGAAATGAGAGAGAATGCAAGCAGGATCGAGCAGCCAGCCAGAACACGCATATAAGGCTGATCTGATCAGTTCTAAGGAAGGTTGCGTATATCTCACTCATAGCTATAGCGATTATGTTTCTACTTTGTTCCAAAAATAACACAAAGATAAATAATGAAAAGCATGAGGAGAGCGAGCCTTCATGTACGAGCATTTCCCGACAAGGGCTTGCCAGCTCAGGAAGCCAAACGCCCGATATCGATAGAAGGGTCCTTAGCCTACCATTATTATATAATCGTTTAACATTTAGTGGAATCTTATTGTAAAATAAACTTAGCATAAACTTAACATTTTTCTCACTCGACTTGATTTAACCCTAACATAAGTGCACTCATGCTTCGTAGAGGAAGTTTTGGAAATTTTAAACCAACTTATTTCCTAAATAAACACTATACTTTTAATTATATTTAAATTCTATTAATAAATCTATATCTATACTTATATAAATATAAATGTAACTATTATAATAACCTATTATTTTCCCACTTAATAGCTATTTATATTACTGAAAACTTAATCACTATAGGTATAAATGAGCCTGGTAAAAAAGAAGGATTATTTATATGATTTAGTAACCAAAAAAAAAATATATAATATGCACAAAAATTAATATATATATATATATATATATATATATATATATATCTTCAATAAGAATTGAATAAATTTATAATTGCTAGATTGTTGTGGTAATTTGATTTGAACCCCGTAAATATTAAAATAATGTATACTCCGATTTAAAACCTGAAATTTTAGATGTATGTTATATGGTTATAAATTTTAGAGTAGGTACCCAAAATAAATTTAAATATGGGTGCCACTATCATACCTCCGAAATCTCTAAACATACCCTGAAGTTTAAAAACACCCTATGTAAAATTAATGATTCTCTTTTTTTTTCTTTCTAAATACACCCCATTTATACCCCTTATACCCTTCTCTCTAGAAAATAAAAAAAAATAAAAAACCCAAAAATAAATCAGTATCTCAGCGTGACTGTTCAACCCTCCGTCAACACAAATTCACAAATCAAATTTAAAAAGATCCCTGCTTTCCCAACACAATTTATCTATCTACCATAAATTTATCTTCCTTTTAATCTGCACCTCCCCTCTTCTCTACTCGAAAACCCAAAAAAAGAAAAAAAATCCTATGGCAGAAATTTAGGATCAACACCAAAATGTGGCGGCGCCTGGCGCCAATGGAATGACACCGTCTGACAGAGCAACGACAGCCCAATCACAGACAACTTCGTTGTATGTGGGTAACTTAGATTTCAATGTGATGGACTAGAAGAAGTTGCTGATTAAGACCACCAAGTGAGCCGACATACAACGACCATATATATATATATATATATATGAACCCTTGTACACAAAATTCTTAACAAAATCAATTTTGGGAAATAACATTTAAGGAATAGTGTTAAGTGTGTGTTGCTTATTAAGTTTGGCCTTCGCGGTGAAAAGTTTCAGATTTGGAGCCGAATCTCAAGAAAGACATAAATATGTAATTCCAACTTCTCTGTATTGAAGAAACATGAAGAAGAAGAAGACAAGACGAGATTTCTGCAGTTGAGAATTGGAACAAAATAAAAAAATATATATATAAATATATAAGGGTATTTTAGTCAACTTATTTATGTCAAATTTTGTTATAATTATTATGGGGTATATTTAGAGGTTGTGTGTTATGAATAGCCGCACCCTTTAAATATTTCAGATGAATATAATAAATGGTTGATTGGCCTGTTTGTGGTGGACTTATATCATACAACTAGTAATTCACCCGTGTGATGCACGGCTTGAGATATTTTTCGTATTATAAAAACTAATATTACTAATTAATGTAATTTTATATTATAATATAATTGCTGATTTTTGTTTGAATTAATATTCAAATCTTAAAACTCATAGTTATATATGGAAAATAGCAATTATATTATTACAAGTTACAACATTGGATATGATTGTAATTTTAAACATAAATACAATAACATTCAACACCTTATATCTATGCATTCATGATTAAGACAACAAACACATGAACAATAAAATTAAGATTGCAAATTATCATTAGTTAGTCATAAGTACTATAACCAACTTACTTTACAAATTTTGAAAAACTTCCTTATAAACAACATTTCTGGTAGAAGTACTCCTACCGTTATCTTTGTCACAAATTAAAATCTTTAGCCCATTGCAATTCGTCACTCATGATATAGCCACATATAATTATCCGTGGCTAAAAATGGATTTCTTCAACAAAACTCTGCATGTGAGAGTGATTGACCCTGAGGCTTGTTTATTGTCATGGCATATGAAACACTTAGAGGGAATTGTCTTCTTTGAAATTTAAATAGCAATCTTGGATCTGATGGAGTTAATTAAATTATAGGAATTAATACCTTGTGTCCTGCATTTGTTCTACTTAGAATCTTTGCTTCCAAGATATGTGTTCCAAGCTTCGTTATAACCATCCGAGTGCCATTGCACAGTCTAAGCGAATGATCAATGTTTTGTAATAACATTACGGGAGTGCCAACCTTCAATTTTAACTCATGATTCGGAACACCTGATCATTAAATACCATTTAGAAATTCAGTAGTATGCACATCAGCCAACACATCAAGATTTGAATCAGATTTGCATGCACTATCAGAACTTAAATATGTGATGGCATCCCAAGAAGTCATGTAATCATTCACAGAATCAACAACATCCAAAGTAGGGGCTAGTATGGCTCGATCTTTCAAACAAATTGGGTCCTCAACAAAATTTTGCATTGAAGCATATGTACTATGAACAATAGTTGCGATTAGATTCGAAGAAGAAGGTAGAAGGACATCGCTAGGAATCTCTAATTTTGAATACCCATCATGTTCAACTACAATTGTTCTATCTCTTATCTTTGCAATCCAATCAGAGAATTCTTCCAATTCACTTAATTCTTGGCCAGTAGAAGATAGATTTGCAAGCCTCATATTTTTTGTCAATCTCAATACTCTACAATGTTTCCAAATGCTAGATGAATTGATGATCGCATGAACAATGTCTTGTCGTGTGCCTTTTGGTATTATTGGCAAAATCTGACGGAAATCACTACCAAACACAACAGTTTTACCACCAAATGGTTTGTGTTTGTTTCATGGATTACTTATTTGCATGATATCTTTAAGACAGTTGTTCAGCGCTTCAACACAATGTATATGCCTCATTGGTGCTTCGTCCCATATATAAGTTTAGCCCTCATGATAAGCTCTGCTAAGTGGCTTCCTTGATTTATAGAACATGTTACGTTTTCAATAGGGTTCAGAGGAATGAAAAATCTAGAGTGTGCAGTTCTTCCACCTGGCAATAGAAGTGAAGGAATGCCACTCGAGGCCACATTAAGAACAATTTCCCCTTTCGATCTAAGTGTTGTAGACAATGTTCTCCAAACATATATTTTTCCAGTGCCTCCATAGCCATAAACAAAGAAAACACCACCCTTGTTCGCCTGAACATCATCCATGATAGTATCATATACATTAGATTGCTCGTCTGTCAATTTTACAACTAGTGTAATGTGTTCCTCAGCTAAAGAACTCCAATTGTACTGCAGATTCTCATGCACCACATAATCATAATCTAGAAACTTCACCTATGCTTCTCAAAATGGGTTACTGGCCTATACCCAAAGCAAAAATTCTTGGAAGGTCAACAGTTAAAAGCAAGAATATCAGGCAACGGTGTAAACAAGATATACCTGGGCAGAAAGATTCTGTAGCAAGTACCGATGATCGAAAGGAAGATAAACACTAGCCTGAATGGCAACGACATTAATACTCGATTCCCCTGGATTATTCCAAAATACAAGAGGGCAAATCAGCCATCCAAATATTTAAGAGATCAGATTTTTTTTTCTTTCTTTTTTTTTCTTTTTTTTTTTTTTTTTTTTCTGTTTTTAGAGGGTGGGGTGGCAGTGAGATCATGAAGCTAGAGGACATGAAGCTAGAGGACATGAAATGATGTTCAGATTTCAGATAAATTTGACAAATAAGAAACAGAACCATAGTTAGCAAAATCATTAAACAACACACTCATTAATAAATAAATAAATAAATAAATAAATAAGTAAAAGAATTATATGATAGATATGAAAACAAAGCAGAAAATTCAATTAACAAAAAATTACCATGATTTTGTATTCCAACCTTGACCGGAGAAGAAGTTCTTCACCCAAAGTAGCCCACACTTAGGAACAATTCATTCAAAATTGAAATTCAGATAACACACTGAAATTTAACGATGAGAATGGAAGATCTGGTATCTCTTTGCTGAGGCAATATAGGAGTGACCATTTCACCAAATGGTGACATCATGAAATCAAAACGTCAAAGAACAAAATGGAGTAAATAGGCTAGCCAAAAACTGACTTCATTACCGGAAACAAAATTTGCCAGTGAAACAGGCAAGGACAGCAAATAGCAAAGCTTACGATCGATCACAACCGAGCAAAGTAAGCAGAGGCTTTGATAAACAGAGGTAGCATGAGCACAATGGAAATGTGAAAATCAAATACCTGCAAAGGGGGAGAAGACGCGGCGATCAGGACGGCGATCGACGTCGACATCGCGGTCGTCGCTGTCGTACTCACGGATGGCATTTGTATTGAAGAGGTGAGACTGAGAGTGAGACACAGCACACGCCGGACGTAGGGACTTGGAAAGGGGGGCCGAAGAGGCAAGCAGCCTTTTAGAGCAAGAGAGGATGCCATTGTTAGCGACTGAGGAGAGCGAGAGTAGTGAGAACTTTGAGAGATTTTAGCGAGACAAGGATAATTGTTATATCAAATTTGATATTGAAGGGGTGTATATGATAATATTGTCAATTTCACCACGAGGTAGTCATAAATACTTAAACTTGTCACAATCATAAATCATTAGATTTTTTTTTTGTAAACAATGTGGACATGAATTCTTAATTATTGGCACAAAATCAAGTAGCTAAAGTAAATATGTTTATCATTCTCATTCTTCAAAAAAAATTGTTGCGAAAAATTCATGTTATATAAGAACGCTAAGTGAACTGGAACACTATTCCTCTTGTTTTGACATGCTTCTACTTTTCTTGCATGAATTATGAGGGATGTGTGATCATTTGCATTTAAGTCAAACACTTACAATGGACTTTCGAGATAAGTGTTGTAGACAATGTTCTCCAAACATATATTTTTCCAGTGCCTCCATAGCCATAAACAAAGAAAACACCACCCTTGTTCGCCTGAACATCATCCATGATAGTATCATATACATTAGATTGCTCGTCTGTCAATTTTACAACTAGTGTAATGTGTTCCTCAGCTAAAGAACTCCAATTGTACTGCAGATTCTCATGCACCAATCTAGTATGCATGTTTGATAAGTGAGACATATCTGTAAATGGTATCGTATCATATACTCTCAAGCTCTCACCAAATGTACACATAATTTTCTCAATCTCTACCAATGTAAGATTTTTTATTTCTTCCTCAGTCATATTCGAATCTGAAAAAGTTAATAAATTAATTAAAACAATCATAATATACTAAATATATATTTAACTTTTAATAAAAGAAGTCAAAGAAAACTAAATGTTAGTGCACCTTAATCATTAAGTATACGACGTTGTTTGTGTAGAATATCATCAACTAAATATGTCCAGCACTTTTTTCACACGTCTTCTGGTTAAGTCAAGTTGTTAGATGAAAGAAAATTTGCAAACAAATACCTCAATGAATGGCCCGATGCAAACTAACTTGCTTCGATTATACCATCAATGTATTCTCGATCATCATCCAATATGCCATGAGAATAACACGCTTCACAAAATGTATCATATGTCACATTTCCTACTATTCTTATTTCTTCAAACAATCTTATTTCTTCAAATGATGTAGGACCTCGGACAATGTTGAGCAAGCATCTCAAATAATCTATTTCCCCACTGCTAGGAGGCACATAAAAAATGCGGCGTACTAAAAAACCACGTCTCCTTTTTGTCCATATTCTTTTATCTCGTTTCAACACAATTTTTTGTGGAAATTCTACATAGGTTAACTCACGTGCCTCATCATATAATTTATTCACTTCAAAACAGGCCAGAAACATGCTATGATTTATTGTGGGACGACCCATGATAACATCTATCTGGTCTGAATCAAAGAAAATTACAGATTGTTGATCTGGCAAATGGAAACTCTGCCGATCTACTGATGGGTTCTTATACTGAATCTCATATCCTAGTATCCTCCACATAGCTTCACACGGTGATACATATCTGCAATAATAGTACATGCTAACCTCATCAACATTTTGTGATGCGTTATTGTCATCACTGCTTTTATAGAATGAAGCAATAACTCGATCATATCAATAAATACTTTATTGATTGAGATTGGTTGCACCACTCGACATTCAAATGTGCTCCATATATAAGTAACAAATACAGATTGTGAAGCACTACATATCTATTGTCAAGTTCAACGCCACTCTTGAGTATAGTTCTACCATCATTTTTACGATGATAAACTGGATAACCTTCATCATCAATAGTAGTAGCAACCACAGAGTTTTTTGGAAAATATTTTGTACAACCGTCATTCGACATGCAAGGGGATTTTGGTTGAGCAACACCATATAGACCGTGAATCATAAACTCACAAACTGCATCGTAATACTCAAAATCTTCCTTCGGATTCAGAATCTTGGCTGAGAAATTATCCTATCAATGTCATTGGGTGTTGGATACTTATCTTGTTGATCAAGAAACAACAAAATATGCGTGTGTGGCAAACCACGTTTCTAAAGTTGAACTGTGAAATCACTGAAAAAACTGGTCATGATAATTATTTTTTAAACAGAATGAACACTTTATCATAGTGCAAAAAATATAAACCAACAATGTATAGTATAACATGAAACACTTACATGATCAAACTGAACCAAATAGTTTGTTCTTTCTTAGATCCTTTATCAAACCACCCAACTTCATTTTAAAAACACGACACACCACATCTGGACGATCTTCAACTTTCATCCCACGTTTTTCTAGAAACCTTGTGATCTCAGGCCACTTTGGATTGCAGGTGAAAGTCAAGAAAAGGTCTGGATAATCAACCCACCGACAAATCGCCATAGTATCTTGATAATTTTGAATCATATATCGAGCTCCACCTGTAAAAGATGATGGTAGTATAATCCATCTTCCTAAAAGATATGGATCTGTTTCACTATGGAGCAATGCTTCAGCGAGGCCTTTATACATTTCAGATCGTAGTTGCTTCTGGTGGGTACGAACATACGTTAACCTAGCCTACTCGACCATGGTGTATGCATCTACAATAAATTGTTGTGTTAAGCACCTCGCACATAAAATTGATGGAGGTTGTTCATCTATCTCGTTCAATCGATGACAAAACCATTCTCTAATACTGATTTTATGTCTTCCTCCACCTTCAGTATATCTAGAATTTGAGAAAGGTATGTCCTCCCTATAACAATCTTCCCCATATGGAAATCATGGAGGATATTGTAGGGCAAGGAACAAAGCATTTAATTTTTTTATTCTTTTAAATTTTTCTGATTGCGTCTCCACTATAATATCTCTATCCCCCATAGAATCATCAAAATCACCTACTATTAGAGCCACAACCTCAGACACAGAAGGGAGATTATATATTCTTACATCTCGTTCTTCTACCAATAAGCCTCAACCTCACATTTGAATATCTACCATAATCTCTCTTACCATTATAAATGATTTCACCAGAATATTGTGTTGGTCGAGCATATCTTTCAAATCTGATACAAATTCAGCATGAAGAGTATTTAGATTTTCCATCTTCCTGCACATTAAAAATAAAAAAATTATTAAAAATTTCACATACCAACAACATACTTATATAATTTTGGAATTGCCTCATTATCAAAAAAACATAACCACATATCGAACACAATACTAGTATTGACTTTATTTTTAGTGTCGTAAATATAAAGCTGGGCAAATTTGGAGTCTCCTTCAGAGGGTAATAGACTTCCAATGAACTGGTAATTCTGTCCATGCAATTTAAAGATCGGTGGAGAGTTTCCTTGGTTAGGTGAATGGTCAATTTTTCCTCCCATTGATGTGAAGCTGAACATGTTTTTATACAATCTTATATTCTCCAAAAAGTGTTTGCTTCTCTCGTCTGAGCCATGAAGTAGATCATGTAAAATTTGTGTGGCTCTTTCATTGGTGGAAGTTGCACCTTCCCTTGACTACCACGGGAAGAATATTTAGGGTGTGGTGCATTAAAATACGACAACAACTGTTCTTCGTACCAGAAAAATGCACCACAGTGCTGACATTTATATGTTGGATCACCAACATCCCAATAAGCTGAAATTGATAATATTATTAAATGAAAATCTAGTAGGATGAGGTTTAGTATTATAACACTATCTTAAAATAAGTTTAAGCCATTACCATGTGATATTACACCTCCTTCATAATCCATACCATCATCATTGTCATTACTCATATCATTCTCATCAACACTTGGAACTTCTGATATTGATGATTGAAGTAAAGAAGCAGTAGAATTGGGCAAACATCGATTGCCAATTAAGTCAATGGGGGGTAACTTCACTTGTATCAATTACTCTTGATTGATTAGACACTACATGTTCGGTGGCATGTTTGTGGTGAACTTATATAATACAATATAAAAATATTTTATTAATTATTTTAATAAAAATATAGGATTATTTAAATAAGAAGAAGAAAATTAATTTTCTAATAATATTAGTCAATTGATTTTATTTATTATTTTATATAAATTAATGTATTTTATCTAAATATTTTATTTACTATTGTTGTTTAGATATAAGTATTTGTTTAAATATTTGTAATATAATTAACCTTTTGTTGTTGTTCACATAAGTCCAGAAGAATACAAACTGGCCACGGATGTATTTGAGTTTCAATAAGAATTAATTAATTTTCAAAATAATTTTTAAATTCTTTTGTGTATTTAATATGTTATCTTTGTATATTCTATAAAAAATACTTATGAAAATAATTATGTATTCAATCCATGTATCTCATTGAAAAAATACTTGTTAATTTAAAGTCAAGAACTAAGAGTTTCTCCAACAAAAAGCTACTTTGGCATTTGGCGTCAGTTTTCACCCTCCAGCAGTACACCATTCTCCGCACCACTTTGAAGTTTTTTTAAATTTTGCACCACTTTTACAGCAGATTTTTGATTGCGCTACTTTTTTTTTTCTCTTTTCTTCTTTATATGATTATTTCTTTTTTAATATTTATTATTGTAATTCTTTTTATCTCAATTATCCAAATTGAAATTAAATTAAGTTTTTTTAAAATCATATGATGTGTAATTTAAATAATAATAAAAATATAATTTAAATAAGTATATGAGATTTTAAATATTATATACAAATGTAAATAGAATTGCATAATATTAACCGACATTCAATTTTACATATATATGTTTGAATATGATAGTTTAAGAATATAAGTAAAATAAATATTATCTCAAAATTTAATGTTAAATAAAATTACATATATAATGTTTTTAACAAATATTTAGTAATAAAAATAAATATTAAAAATAAATAAAATAAAGATTATTCTGTAATATTATTTTTTAGTGGAGAAAATAGTGCAAACTGTTGGAAAAAATATGTAAATTTTACGCTAAAGTTCTGCAAAATTTGCACTAGAGTAACCAATAAACTTCAATGAGTACAAGTTGACTAAATTGAATTTTTTGGTTAAATTAGTCATCATTTACTAAATGAAGTTTTGTGTGGTATAAGTTCCTAAGAAAGAGAGAGAGATTTAAATGGGCTCATAACTTTTGTAGCTAAATAGGTTTAAATAACTTTAAATACAAAAATTGAATATCTTGTAATATGAATTTACATGTTTGACCAATAACTACACAATTATTTTTATAAAATTTTAACCATCTAATTAATGTTAAAAAACGATCTCATACTTCTTGTCTTAAAATAATAGTCATCTTTTTGTATTTTTGCAATGTATTTGACTTTCAAATCCTTAGAAATCATCTGCAAGATATAAATAGTTAATATGAATATATATATATATATATATATATATATGCATAAATGCAATCTAAAAAAATTCCAAATTAAAATAAACCTATATATTTGAACATGATGATAAATGATTTATTAAATACCATTGTATTTAAAATAAATATACAGAATAAAACATAAGCATTGAAAGAGTAGGACACTGAACGAAACACTAAATGCATCCTCACTACCTATGGGAATTGAAATAACTTCGCCATAACTATAAATCAATTCCAAGGTTTATATAGGTAAATTTTCATTAAACATGCCATATTTTTGTTTTAAAATAATGAAGATAAGTTTTAATTTTAAATATATTATTTGATAAGAAAACATTTGCTATAAAAACATCTTATGTTATAAACTATGGGCAAAATCTATTTAGTATCATAAATATCTTAATCTCATTAATTATGGTAAACATTTCTATGGTTAAGGAACTCAAATATTAACATCATTAAGTAGTGTAGTTTAATAATAGATGATATCTGAAATCATATTTTCCAATAGCTTAATAATTCTATAATTTGTTTAAATAAATTTAGTTGATATTTATGTTATATCCTTCACTTCTTATTAATTATATATAAATAGTGAAAATTAATAAATATAATTTATTATTAAAATTGAATCTAAATTATTAATTAACTCCCAATCAATTTCATGACAAACTTACCATACAATAAATAATAACTAGTAACTGGAAAATCTTGTAATTTTATAGAATAAATGTCAAATTAAATTGATGGTCCTTACATAAATAAAATTGTCACTATTAGTTGGAATTAATGTTTTCATATTTGAAAATCCTTTTATTGTCATTGCTCGAGATTCAAGCTATTGAACTTCTCCACTTCGGCGCGTAACTTTCTGAAGGTAATCAACATGTTCGATGAATTGTCTCAAACAGCCTTTGGAATTAAACTTCAATTGAGATTTAGAGGGTTATTGTACTCCATGGGCCGAACTTTAGGGCCCAAAAATTGATGAGCAAGCTCAAGTATGCCCATTCCGTTAAAGCCCAAAGAGTGGGTTACAAATTGATATCTATGATTTTTTTAAGCCTACGTCCTCCTTTAGAGCAATACAACTCATGAGAACTATTTCAAATAGGATGTTTATAAGGCAATCACTAAATTTGTTCAAAATTATATATAATATAAATAATATAAATACTCTTATTTTAAAAATTAAAAACATATACAAATTTTAATTTTTAATAAATAAATATTTATTTCATCCACGTACAGAAACCCTAATTTTCTGTTGTTATTCCATTTATTAAAAATTAAAATTTATGTATGTTTTTAATTTCTTAAATAAGGGTATTTATGTCATTTACATTATATATAATTTTGTGAGTAAAATAAATGTGGGGTGTAAAGCAAATTTAGTGGTGACTTTAGAAACATCCTTCCAAATATTCCATACCAATGCATGTGTATTTTAACGAATACAAATAGTGATATAAATAAGTCGAGTCAAATGTGCTATTATACTAACTTGTTTGAAATGTTAGCAATCTTTAATATTATGTTTGAGCTTGTTTGATTAATCTTTGAATCTAGTTTGAATGAACATGTGTCTAGCTCAAATACTTTGATAATATAAATATTTTAACAAATATTTCTTATCGAGGTTGGGCTTGAGTTTCAGTTTTTTGATTTTATCAAATGTAAAAATATATTCAAGATTGATTGTTTTATTTACTAAATAATTTTAAAATAAATTTTTAATGAACGAACACAATTTATGTATTGAGTAGCTTGATTAGGTTTTCAACCATAAATACACATGTCTAATTCTTTTTACGAATTCTGCAAGCAATAGTACATCTTTTGGCCACAAGTAACAATTTTATATGGTTGATTAAGGACGAATGTACAATTCAATTGCCCTAGAAGTAGGTATGGAATATAAAAAACAAAACAAAAATCAATCAAACAAACAAAAATATCTCTTCGATGACTATAATAATAAATGTTTCTTGAACCGATCAAGTTTTATTTACTTGTTGTCTTCGATGAAACAATCATATTACATATGTATACATAATTCTAAGGGACAATTACATAGTCATCACTCTAAACTGGAACAAGAACAAACTATTATATTCTACAAACTTGATACCTTATAAATAATAATATTATTCACTAAAATGTTGTAAATTATATGTTGGAATGATTGGGTATGCTTTGTTCGTTTCTGAAGAAATTATCTGGATCCACCTTAATCTTAACTCGAACTAATTTCTCAAAATTGTTGTTGAAATACTTAATCCCCCAAACTCTTGCTTCTGCATAGCTTATGTTTCCTTCATTGTTTACTCCCAAATCCAAGTCTCTATAATTCAAATATCCAGCTCTAGGGTTCTTGGAAACATAGGGTGTCAAATAACTGTAAAGTCTTCTAATCCAATCTATATAGGCTTCAGCTTCCTTATTTCCTTCTTCATCCCAATATATCAAATGTTGGATATCATATATGTATCCACTTCTATGAGGAAATGGGATTTCCGATTCTGAAATTTCACTCATTCTCCCGCCGTTTGGTGCAAATATCAGCTCAGCTGCTCGAGCTTCATCGGCATAAAAAAATTGCCACAGCCCTTCTAAGGCGTGTTTGGGAATAGGGGATGTCACATAATCTGATTTAGCTTTATAATATGTTTTCAGATATGGATTTGTTCTAACTAAATCTTCAATTGTTGATCCATTTGGAAGATCAGAAAAATAAAGGGTTGATTCAATCCAACTCATTTCGATGCACTCTTCTTTCGCCAACCCTAGCTCTGGAAAACTTTCTTGCATCAATGGAATCAGCCTGTTGACATCTCCAAGAAAAATGGAGTTAAATGCAGCCTGGATGGTTGAGTTCGCACGCGTTACAAGGATTCGTATAAATAAATCGCGATCAAATTTGTCTGCAATATACTGCCAACGATGAACCAAATCGGTTGCATTTTGTTCCGGTGTCCTTTTTACAGTGAAAACAGTGACGATATCTGGCACTTGAACCAACCTTATTTTCCACGCTGTCACCACTCCGAAACTGGCGGCGCCTCCTCCCCGAATAGCCCAGAAAAGATCTTCTCCCATTGATTTTCTGTCAAGAATTTCGCCGTCAGCATTGATAATTCTTGCATCAATTATATTATCGGCAGCTAAGCCATATTTTCTCTGCATTGGGCCAAATCCTCCGCCACTGAAGTGCCCACCGGACCCTACAGTGGGACAAGTTCCCGCTGGAAAACCAAGATTCCGGCTTTTCTGGGAAATTTGATAATACAGATTACCTAAACGAACACCTCCACCGATCCATGCAACCTTATTTTCAACATCAATTGTGACGGATGAAAATTTTCTCAAATCGATTATGATGAATGGGACTTTGGAGGCATACGAAAGTCCTTCGTAGTCATGACCTCCAGAGCGGACACGAATCTGGAAAGCGTTCGGTTTAGAGCATGAAATAACAGCCTGGATTTGAGATTCGTTCAAAGGGGTGACAATAAACGAAGGTTTTGGCATGTAAGGTGATATGAAACGTACATTTTGAATGTTGGAGAGAAATGTGGGCGTGTATGTTGAGTTCTCTGGGCTGTAAATCACCTGATCAGTGATACCCTTGGAATAAGATTCCACACATTGGAGAAACTTTTTAGGGTTTTGAGCCTCAAGAACACAGACATTGAGTATTAGAAACAGAATTAATACAACTCCAAGAATCTTCATTTTTCCTCTTATTTTATGGAAACTAGTTTTGATCTTGTTAAAGTATTTATAGTGCAGGAATGTTGCTTCAGTTGCCATCTCCCTTACTCTTTGTTCTCTGCATTTAAGATATATAAAGTTAATCTGGTTTTCTAAAATGAAGATAATATTTTAAAATATTTTTTATTTCAAAACGAGAGTAGAGTTGGGTCAACTGTCTGTGTTTGAAAATTTTAATATTATGAATAAGTTGTATAAAACTTAATTATTAAACAAATATAATTGTATACGTAATAATCTATTAAAAATTGTACCTTAATTTTAATTAAAAATTAAAATATATATATAATTTTTTTTTTAAAATTATAGCTCTTATTTTAAGACGTGAAATATAACACTTGATAGTCGTTCTGCGAATATCTAGATTTTTTTTGAAAATTTATTGAGAATTAATTAAATATGATATGAAATACACGTGGTCCAGTTAGCTATTAGCTCAATTTCTTTAATCCAGTTCCCTACAAAATCACGTTTAAAGGTTTTGTAATTTCATAATGAAGGTTCGACATTTCGCAAATATTTATATATATAGGATGGACTGTGTAACTTGACGTAGATTATTATTTATTTAATTAAAAAATATTATTTTTTTACTTAAAAATATTATTTACTTGAAAATATTATTAAAAATATTATTATATTTAAATAAACAAGTATTGATATTTAGTTAAACAGGTAATAATGTGTTACAAGAGAGTTGATCCTGACATTTTACAATAAATATTAATAGTTACATCTATTTGGAATTTTTTTTTTTAAACTTTATTTATTTGATCTCTAAGATACTCCACAGGAGATCCATTATTTTCAATTCCTTATTTAATTAAGTTGACTTTAAAGAAAATAAGAATTTTGTTATGCTGCCCTAAAGACGTAACGATTTTATAGAGTACATTCAAATATCAAAGATAATAAATAAATCTACAACAAAGAATCAAAATGTACAATTTAAACAAGTTAAAAATCAAAATATGAAATCTGAAACTTTATAATTAAAATTTTAAGATTATAATTAAAATATGATAAAATTGTTTAAATAAATTGACAAATTATAAATTAAATGTAAAAACTTAATAAAATATTAGAAAAGTCAAATAAATTTATAATTTATAATCAAAATGCAGAAATAACTCAAAAAGTTAAATACTACAACTTATAGTCCAAAATATGCCAACCAAAATCTAAAATTTTCAAATAAACTGAAATATGTTGTTAAAATATCATTCAGGAAACCATGCGTTTTGCAGCTAAGCCTAAAAGGCAGGACCAAAATTGTTTCTTCTTTTTTTGGTTTGAATTTAGGGTTTGAGAGCCACTTTTCTTCGTAATACAACCACAATATATATAAACAGAAAGTTGTTAGTTCCACAACCCACTCCCCCCTTAAAAAATACCAAAACTTGCTAAAAATGTATAAAAATATATGTTTCTATTTTTTAGTAAATAAAAATATTAAAAAATATGTAATGATTGAAAAACTTCCTAATTATAAGCTTCAATTACACAAATTACATATCAAATAATTCAAAAGATTCTCGAATTGGGCAATACTTGTTGTATCAAATTTTTATTTAAATAGGTTTATATTTTATATCTATATAATATTATGAGGATAATTTATAAATAAATTATTTTTAAATACTGCAGAAATGAAATATCTATCAATATATTAAAGCATAACCTTGATATAAATAGAAAATGAAGATTATTTCGTCCAAAATCAAATGCAAAATCTAGAAACTTATTGCAGTTAATTTATGTAATTGATAATTTCAAAGTATAATATTTGTATTCCTATTTTTTGTCTATATTTTAACAAGTCTAACCATAACTGTACGTTGTAGTTTATAAATATGGTGAGTAAGATCAAATCTTCAAAGAACAACACAATCAACAAGTACTATGAATATAATAATTTATTTTTATTTACAAATTCAGAAGTTTGGCATCGGATTATAGCTATCTATCTTCACTATAACGGTAACTAATAACTTAACTATGTAAAACCTGCAATGCGATTAGATCAAATGACGTGATGCATTCTAGGATAATGATTTCTCTCATTTTATGAATTTATATCAATTTATAATTGTCAAGTTTATATTTGTGATTCAATTATATCAATATAGGTGTCCTTGATGTAGACATAATCTATGAGTTTATTATTTACTAATAGTGTATCACTACCAATTACAAGTTATTGATTCTAAAATAAATCTCAATCCCTTCCTTATACTTACGAATTTATCACAATTCAATAACTATATATTTCTGAACCTTGTGATCATTAACTAAATTTTATCTCACTATTTCAATTTAGTTATTCTAACACGGCCTTTTCTGATTCTTAGATCGCCTATTCCGTCTTACTTCTTGATCTTCTTGTTCATTTTCTCTCTCATATGTTCTTCTCCTGTTCTCAAGTCCTTTCTTTATATTCTTTGAAGTCATACACTCCTAATTTCTCTAGAAAATGCATACACAATTTCAATCAAATAAACTTCTTGTAGCCCATATGACTTGTGTTAGGTAACACGACCCGACCATGTTAGCCCAATAATTAATTTTCTCCATGATTAATTAATTACTTGCGCTCGAATAATTAATTTTTACAAAAAATATTATTTAGCCCACTAATTAATTCATCCATGATTAATTAATTATTTATCTCTGTTCCAACACATTAGAATCTGGTTATGCATTTGACCCCTTAGGGTCATCACTTCACCTAGTCAAAGAGCAAGCAACTCAATTGCAAGAATAATTAATCTAATTAATCAATCACCTTTAGGATATCCCAATCATTAGGTACTCAAGACATCCGTTCGTTCATGTCCAACAAACATTACTAGAAGAACGCATAGGTAAAAGATGAACTCAATGTACGAACCTTATGTCTGTAGTTACCCTGAAGATACAGTCCCTTCGCTCGATTCTCCAATTAATGTCTAACGTTTGGTCATTTAATATGGACCCATAGTTGACATATATAACATTAGTGATCCTCACAAACTTGTTGATTTGTTGGTCCTAATAAGATTCCATCTCTTATGTTTCGTCTGGGTGGCTTGTGTAAGGTCTTCATTGAATAGGAAAAGTGTGGGAATATAGAGAAATAATCCCAACAAATTACTCTGTGTACCAACGAATTATGTGTTGCAAATACACTTATCTTAAATATAGTTCCACTGTAATCAGCGGGCCACCATTTGGCCTCTTAGGAGAGGTTTAAGGACTACATGCATGCCTAGAGTTTAAGGACTAATTAAAGCACCTATAGAAAACAAAGCCTCAATTATCTTGTTGCCACTATGGCTACCAAATGGTTCGAGTTGTAATACATGATTAGTTCAATGTGATCGATTGGGATGAACATCATATCTACTAGCCTACGTGGTGTCTCAGCACCGATATCTATGGGATATCTACTCCCAGAGTGATGTAACGCTCAATGCAAGCCTATCTGAATCCTACGATATACATTCTTGTAGATTCTATGACTAGGGATATTTATGGTCTCAACCATTGAGACTTATTCTATGATCACTAGGCCGTGCATGACAGTATCCTAGTTACTAAGATTTTTTTCCACCTTCCAATGAAAAAATTCCCTCTATCATTAGATTTTTCAGAATTTTCTGAAAGGCGACCATCTTGGTTTCGTATAAAAGTTTATATACTCTTTGAAAAACACTTTCCTTCCTAAGAAAGAAAATCATGGGATTTGAATATCATATAAAATGCAAACAAAAATAAATACGATAAAGAAGAAATACCTTAAACTTTTATTTATATTCATAAAGAATGTAACTGAAATATGTCTTTTAGGCCGGCCAAAAAGTTGGCTACCACGGTACATATTCTTACATCTTTAATCTCATTTCAATATTTGTTAGCTAAATTATTTTTGGCTAAACTGCAAGCGTATGACGTATCTTACAAAAAAAGTGAGCAAAGTCATATCTCATAAGGATCAAGGCTAACCCAATAAACACTATGATATATTAGTCCTACTTTTATCTAGACAATTAAAACTTTGAGATAGTGGATAAAATTAAATAAAGAAAGCAATATATTAATAAACAAAAGAAATCAGAGATAAGAATAGGAAAATTTTCAAATTCAATGAAGTTCAAAACAAGGATCCTAGAGTTGCTTTCATTTGATTTCAATTATTGATTTCACAATGTTTTCCTAATTTCTTTTATCCATTCTTTACAAGAGCAAAATTAAATTATTTCTTCTTCCAAAGTGAATTATTTGTAAATTAATTACTTATGGCAATATGTATGTTCCACATAAGCACTTAACTTCAAAATGCATACAGGATTGATAATATCTTCACAAGAATCACCAACCTCCCGATTAAGCAATTAATTATGTCATATATTCCCATATTTATATTCAATTTTTCATCTTCTAAATCTTGAATTCAACAATCATAAAAGATCAATTACTGTCAATAATTAAACTTTAATAAAAGCAAGAACATATGAGTATAGAAAAGGAATAAAGATTTAGATAAATTCAATTCAATCGTTAAACAATAATATCCATCAAACTACTAACAATCCTAGATTCTTAAGAAGGTTTAGCTAAATATGATTGTGCGACCTCATAGAAAAATTTACATGCATGTGTAACTAAAAGAATCGATTAAAGAAAATAATGAAAACCCCCTCTTGAATTTGATCTTGAAAGTCTGTTGAATCTCTTCTTAATTTTTCCTCTCCAACTCTCCAAGATGAATTATGTGTTAAGATGTGATTATTATGATGGAAAAAAAAAATCAAACCTTAGACGAAGATATGTATAGGTTGGAGGTTGGTGGCTCAGAAAATAGGTCAAAACCTACTCAAAATGGTAATAACTCACAAAAATTGCCTCAAATATGTGTGCTTGAGCAAACCCGCTTGGTGAAGCGCTTATTCGCTTGACCTTGTCTAGAAATCACTAAAAATTGGTTTGGTCAAGCTTTTTCATCAACACCAAGTTCAAAGTCATTTTTTTAGTCTTCCGGTATGAATTTCACTTCATCTATATTTTAGTTGAAATTGTAGCCATGTATGTTAGCTTTTGAATTCCAGTAATTTCAGCTCAATTAAATATGTGTAGCTTAAAATGTGAACAAAATACCAAGTGCATATTAAGATGAATCAATGTGTAGTTTGTACTTTGATTATATTTTGGATTATGTTAGAACCACAATTGTAGACATGTTATTCATGAACATTGTAGATCATTACCATATCTTTCCAGCATAACAAAAACCAATGTATTTGAATGTTTATATTGAAAGTTTTGTTTATTCTCTTGTAACAGTATGCTAATATTATATGACTATGAGTCTCAATTGAGTTTTTAGCTCTAAACCCATAACATCACTACAAGACGAGTAACTTTGTAACATCTTCACGAGATAAAGAATTTCAAAGAAATATTTAAAAAATGAATGCAATCTAATGTAAATTAACAATCAATTAAACCTTAAATACATGCAAACTTACGTTTATTAAACTCTCAAACTTAAATTGTTGTTCATTCCTGAACAATGAATATATATATATATATATATTTATATATACACACACACACACATATATATATATATATATATATAAAGGATGTATTGGGTGAATGCATGATGAAAAGATAGACAAGTAACAATATCAATCATCAAATTCTTCAATTGCCAACTGATATAGGAAAGTAATCTAAGTTTATTCTAGTTGATCATGTTGGATTAACAAGTATTTTTGTGCATGTTGTGAAATTGTAACTCCTCACTAAGTTAGTGTGTTCGCCTATGTTTACACGCTAACCTGCAAGTGTACAAGGTAGTTTATAGAATAGTAATGAGCAAGATCATCTCCACAAGGATTGGTGGTGACTAGTAAGTATTATAAATGTATCTTTTACTTTATCTAGATGATCGAATAAAAATAGTGTTTGTATCTAATTATTAATAGATATAATAAGAAATAACATTCAAATCAATTACCCAAAAGATAGATAGGCAAAGACATAAAAAAGGAACGAGTCTTAGGGTCATGCTTTCAACAATCAACAATTATATTACTAAAATAGTTCAATCCAAATTCATTCATCCTTCATTCTTATAAGACAATCACTATATTAAATTACCCCTTCTATCGAAGTGCATGCAATTCGTAGATTAATTATCTATGTAAATATGTCTATTTCACATAAATAATCAACTCCCAAAAGGATAGTATATAATATCCCAAAACTTAACCTGACTTTTTAGATTATTCTTCTATGAATGTTAATCAAAATTAGTATAAATTATGTGATATTAAAGTCATAAGAAATTGTATATAGCTTAATTTTATTAATTAAAAGAATTTACAATAATAATTTTATGAATACATTAATATATTTTCAACCTCTACATCAGAAAAATTAAGAAAAAAATAATGATAATAATAATTGTAATAATGATAATAATCATCATAATAATAATTCTTGCAAAAAAAATAAAATAAAATACTAGAGAACTCTAGAATATTAAAGAAAAGAAAAATGTGAAAATATATATATATATATATATATATATATATCTTTGTACTAAAATAATAATATAATTTTATTAGAAAGGTGGGGATCTATCAATTAAGCCCCAACCCCATTCAATTCTCAAGCCAAAAAGAAGGTAAGATTAGGGCTTTCTTTTTTGGCGCCGCCATCGGCTGGCGGATCTCTGGTAAGCGTCTCGAAAATAAAAATTGAAGGTGTCGTTTTGTTCCTATCATAAAGTAGGTCTTGAATTCAAAAACTGATTGTTCATTCGATATTCCGATAGCCGGTAATTGATGGAAAGGAGGCTAAAAAGTTGAAACTTCCCGGTCGAAATTCCCGACGACTCAAGTGTCGGATGAATCAATCGAAACGCCGTTATAAAGCCCATGAAGAGAGGAACAAAACCCCTCAAACTAATTCAATTTTGGTTTTTAAAAATAAATTTAATTGAAAATTTAAATTTTCAATTTTTGTATAAACTCTAACCCCCCAATTTTTGAATCCTTACTCAGATTCATCATAATGCCGTCGTAATCATGGAAGAAATCATGGGAAAAATCATGGGAGAAGTAATTCTTGGCTGAAATCTAGTCGGAGACGGCAAGGACGGAGCCTCATCGTCGCAAAATCATGCATGTGTGTGCGTATGTAGCAGTGGTGGCAGTTGCCGCCACGAATTGAGGGGGGAAAGGGGCAGTTGGTCGGAACTCATGGAGGAGAAAGGTCGCCAACAACATAGCATCGCTGGCCATGAAGTCAAAAATGGGCGATGATGGTTGATGGCGATGGCAGGGCGAAAATGAAAGAGGGTTTAAAGTTTTGGGTGGGAACCAAAATTTGAAAAAAAGTGGACTAAATTGAACTTTTTGAAGACCTCAATTTTGCCCAGAAAAGTTCAGTTTAGTACAGAGGTCAAAATGAGATTTTCTAGTTCAGTTTTCAGAAATTGCCCAGCCAAAAGTTTTTTCTGTACAATTTAGTCCCTTCAACTTTAAAATGCTATAAATTTTTCGTTTCTTGTCCGATTTATTTCAAACTAAAGGCAAAATGATCCTGATTTTCAACCTACAAATTTGTGTAAAAAACAAGCTTGTTCAAATTGTGTAAAATTATGAAACTACCCTTGCAATCTCAAAATAAATCATTTTTACTCAAAAAGTTTAATTTTCATAATTTCCTCTACTAAATTCTACGAAAATTTAATTCTTTAATTACAAATTAATTAAATTGCAAATCTTACTATTTGTGATTAGTCCAAACTTTATAACATAACTATTAAACTCTATTATACTATGTAGGACACGAGAAAAATTCACAAACATAATACACACACTACTACTCGATTAAGCTCAAGCTGGGGTAATTTCCGCTCTTCTTGAGTGATAATATTCCATATTATGTGATTGCTCTTGTTAATTGAGTTTTTTTATTATTATTATATGCTATGGGTGTGATATGTTTCTACGTTTCTACGATTGGCCTTGCTAGCAACTACATTTCTACAGTATTGTTCTTACTATTGTAGTGCCATGTTATTATCTTATTCATGTTTCTTTTACATTTCATGCTATTTTAATTACATAACTACTCTTTAACATGTGCAATCCTTTGAAGTTATCTCCACATAGTGTTTTGCAAACACTCACCCCATTTTCCAACATTTCAAATATGGGGATTGACGTGGATCAGTGAAGATGGGTGTGGGCCCTATCTTCAAAAAATATTAGTATTTAATAACTACATGTTTTGAGCTATATGTATTGCAGAGCATAATATATTTAAAATTATTCTAGGGTATGTATGAGCACGCTATGTTCCACTATCAAAGTTTATTTGTATGATCCTTATTCAGGTAAGTACTTCCTACAAAATTTAAAATTCTTTTAAAGTGATATTTCTTTTATGTTATAAAATAACTGGAAAAAAAAAGTTATTATAGTAATGCTTCAGCGTAAGTTTTTACTCTATTTTGACTAGGGCATTACATAATAAGACTTATAATTCTTCATAATAATTGTGGACAGATAATCATATAAATATTATTTCAAATCTCGACTCAACATATATCAAACATGAATAATTATTGGCCACATAATTAAGAAAGGAATATCAAATCATATATATGAATAAGAACACGGATGAAGAACTCAAATATGAACTTGAAATAAATCAATATAATTGCATACTTGTATCACATATGCCCTAAGACTACGATAGTTTAGCCAAACATGGCAAAATTAAATATCAAAATAAATATAATTCCAACTATATCCAATCATGATCTTTAATTTGACACACATTTTATGTATATTAAAAATGAAATGTTAGGTTTGAAAAATGAAACTGTTTATTTTTATTTGGATTAGAGAACAATTTATTTTGAGTTAGGGTGGTAAATTAAAGATTGGTTATATGATAATATTATTAAATATTTTAAATTTTAAATATAATTAATTAATTTAAAATTTTATCCTAAATTAAATTCTATAAATAAATCTACATCTATACTAATATAAATAGTAATGTAACTATGTAGTAACCTATTGTTTTTCCCACCTAGAATACCTAATAACTTTGGTATAAATGAACCTAGTAAAAAAGAAGGATTATTTATATGATTTAGTAACAAACAAATGACTAATATGCCACAAAAGTTAATGTATAATAGGTAGGTTATTGTGATAATTCGATTTGAACTTATAAATAGTAAATAATTTATATCCCCATTCGAAATTTTAGATTATATGGTTATATATTTTAGTTTAGCTGCCCAAAATGAATTTAAATATTTGAGATATATTTAATAAATGATTGATTGGCCTGTTTGTGGTGGATTTATATCGTACAATATAAAAATATTTAATTAATTATTTTAATAAAATATGGGATCATTTGAATAAGAAAAAGAACTAATTTTCTAATAAAATTATTTGATTGATTTTATTTATTATTTTATCTGAATTATTGTATTTTAACTAAATATTGTTATTTAGATATTTGTATTTATTTTAATATCATAATATATTTAACCTTTGTTGTTATTCACATAAGTTAAGAAGAATACAAACTGACCACGCATGCGTTTGAGTTTCAATAAGAATTAAGTAAATTATTTTGTGTATTTAATATTATATCTTTTTTAATTCTATAAAATTAATTAAAATAATTACGTATTCAATCCATGTATCTCATTGAAAAAAATAGTCGTTAATTAAAGGCAGGAACTAATATAAGGCAAGAAGATTCAATTAGTGCAAGTTGACTAAACTGAATGACCTGTTTAAATTAATCATCATTTATGAAATGAAGTGTAGTGTAGTATAAGTACTTAAGAGAGAGAGAGAGAGATTGAAACAGCTCATAATATCAAGCTTTTAATCATACAATTTTGTATCTAAATAGGTTTAAATAACTTTAAATATAAAAATTAAATTTCTTCTAATATGAATGGCATGAAAATAAAGAATAACATGTAACTTTTTTTTTTTATTATTGGACAATTACACTGAGAAACTTTATTTTTATATTATTTAATAATTGATAGATAATTCTACAGCGAAATTAGAAGTTTTAATTTTTCTTTATATTTATCATAGTAAAAAATACGTGATAAAATTGGCAGGAAATAACAACATTTCCAAATTGGTCGTTCTATGTGGATTGCCATTTGATTTCTTCCACAAAACTTTATAGGCTAAGAAAACCCAAATTTTCACATTTTTTTCTTATAATTATAACTTTCAATTTTATAGGCTTACAACTAAAAAAGGTTTATTAATTATTTAATTTTCTTAAAACAACCAGTGAATCTTCGTGGAATTTTTAATAGCTATAGAACCTATTTGCGATTTTGAATCCAAGCAAAACTATCTTTACCATACAACTTTAATTTAACATTGCGTCCGCTAGCATTTTTATTTATTTATTTATTTATATTTTTAAGATATAAGAATTCACTGCTTGTTTGTTTAAATTTAACCCTCCTTCTTTGGATAATAAATTTGCTCATCTCAAGAAGCATTCCATCTGCTACTTCCTACATTTGTAGCTCTAGACTCATTAATTAGAAAGAAGTCTCCACTTTGAATTCGCCACAAACCCAACTAACTATTAAATTACGTATTCATTCCGTTTTAAACTAACAAATTACATTTCTTATGGGTATAATTCTTTATTTTTTATGACTAATAACTTTTTATAAACATTAAATTCATACTAATATGTAAGACAAAAACATTTGTGAATCAAGTATACCGTATAACTCAATTTCCAGTATTATCTTTTTAACGAAAAAATATTACTATTACTTGAAAGTAAATTAGCATTAGATGACATATTTTCTCTATGAACAATCCAATTTGTGTAGCCTTTTATATATCCATCTATTGTTAGATGTTCTTTAGCTACATTTCTAGAAATCCATTTTCCATTCTTACAGTTTTTGCAAGGACATATAATATTTCCATTCACACACACCCTTCCATTCCTACCTAATGGGCCGCTGAGTTACCATGATTTAACTCCTCCACCAATCTCTGTCGGACCGGGGGGCGGGGGCCCTGGGGGCGAGGGATTTCGCCTTTTGCCCCAAGAAATTGGCTTACTCTGTTTTTGTACTCTTTACTAGACCTTGACTTTTGCATCCAATCTTTATCCATTATATAAACTTGCATTAAATATATATATATATATATATATATATTAAGATGATCTCAAAGTTTGTGTGAATTCATATTAACATGGATAGATGGCTTACTAATAATAGTAATTAAAAAAACTTCAAAGTAATGTAAATGAATAAGAAAGGAATTGATTTTTAAAAACTTATGTAGTCAGCATACAGTAACTAAATTATATATAATTAAAGGATTAAGTTCCTCCAGGTAACTCATGTAAATCTCTTATGATAGATGAATAAAGCACGTCAATTAACCAATCTATTGGATCCCTTTCGTGTACGTATGTCCAGGAATAAGTATCTCTCTCTCTCTCTCTCTCTCTCTCTGTATTTTTACCCAACCCATTTCTCACCCACACACTCAACCCCATTTTTCTTCAAAACAGATAGAAGAATAAGGTACAAAAAATCCTGAGAGAGATGAATGTTTTCCAAGAACTCCTCAAAAACGTACCTTGAAGGGATAAAGTGCTCGGGCTTTCTTTCTTGGATGAATGACACAATTTCGAGCGAACACACAACTCAAAAGGAGTTTTCAATTGTGGAGAATTCGACTGGTGAGAGAGAGGGAGGTAGGGAGTGAGAGGGATGAGCAATCAGAGGGTTTTTCTGAGAGATGCAAAGAGAAAAGGCCTGAATGAAGAAGGGTTGTCTTCTCTTTTTTCATTGTTTTTTATTAAAACTAAAATAAAATAAGGAAAGTGGCGCCAACTTACAATTTTGGTAGAAAAGTAGGAGGGTCATAGTTCTATTTTCACCCAAAAAAAAAAAAAATTAATAATAATAATAACAATAATAATAATAATAATAATAATAATAATAATAATAATAATAATAATAATAATAATAATAATAATAATAATAATAATAATAATAATAATAATAATAATCAGATTCTTTTTCTTCAAATTTTTATGTAGAATAATTAAGTGTCCCATAAAATTAAGATATTACATCTAGTCTTCAATTTTTCATAGATTAAAATTAAGTGTCCCATAAAATTGATATATTGCACTCAAAATCTTAAGTGTCCAAATAAATTTTGTTAAAAGACACATAAAATTAAGTGTCTCAAACAAAGTATCCCAATAAGACATTTTTGTTGTAGTGATTGAAATACTTTTCCAATTTACTACTTCTTCCACCCCTTATTTCAGATTTAAATCTTTTATAATCAGACTGCACCATTCTTTTCAATCCCTTAGTCGGATCTCAACATTTCCCTCACACAACAGTTCACCCACATCACTTTGCTCACATGAAATTTTCGGTGAAATAATTTTCTTGTACTCATTATACAAAAATGATAAAAATTCTTTCACATCATTCCCAATAGATGAACCCAAATCAGCCCATACATATTGCAAGTGCAAACTCTACCTAATCAAACTTATACTGAGGATCAAGAAGACCAGCAAGGATTATTACTTTATTCATCTTTTGTTTATCTCTCCAATACTTATCATCTTTTTCCTTCATTCTTCTTGCCGTTTCACTCAATTCCTTATTACTATTGTTTATCCTCTCTTTCAAGAGACAAGAAACCATGTAGATTTCATGCAAAAAATAGGTTTGATGTAACATAGAAATAACTTGAAATTTTTAGTGTAAGATCATAGAAGACTTGCAAGAAAGTCAACATCCTCCTTACTTTTTTCCAATCCTCCCTACAAGGCATCCCTTCATCATGTTGAAGGTCAAATTTAAAGTTCGGGTCTTGTAAGTCAAATTGATTGAATGCCTTCTCAAACTTTTGGGCCGATTCCAACATCAAATAAGTAGAAATCCACCGAATAGACACATTTTGACTCAATAAACTCTTACTTTGTATTTTTTCATGTTCATAACATTCTTTGAATTTTTTTAGCCCAGCAGGAGAATGAACAACATTTCTAATCTTTTTCATCGAGCAACTAATTTCTTTTAACCATCAACCACCATCAAATTACTAAGTGAAAAATATTATGCGAGATGAAATTTGAGGAAGAGCGAGAGTGAGAGTACTTACCATTAGACGGTAAATCATTCTAAGCCTCCAACAATTGAATGGTGGTGTTGTTGTGGGTGAAGTGAAAGTTGAAAATTGAAGAGAATGGTGGCATGGTGGCATGGTGGCTAGTGGCTAGTGGCTACTGATTAAAATTGGTGAAGTGAAGAATATAAAGGTGAAGTGACGAATGACTGCAGCGCCCAACAAGAATGCGAGTGGAGGGAATGATGATGAACGCAAAACCCTAATTGTCTATCTCCTTATAATAATAATAATACTAAAAATAATAATAACAACAACAATCGGTTGATTCGATTTTTTTGGAAGATTATTTTCATAATCAAATCGAACACCGAAAATTGATTAATCACTAAAATAAAATCAAATGGAATATAATATGTTGTAAAACCGAACTGATTTAGCCTAAATTGTCCATTTTTTCAAAAAATTTTTGGTTTTTAAACATTGTTGCTCACCCCTACTAATATCATTCAAAAAAAATCAAATTCGAACACAATTTATGTTGTTCGAGTATTATTAGTCGAACAACTTCAACATCAAATGGAGTAAGTAGAAGAGGGGAGCATAGTCAAATCTGGAACCGGAAAATGGTGGGAAGCAAATTGAGGAAGATGAAGAAACGGTGGGAACTGGGCGAGGCAGCACTATGGCTGACGATTGATGGTCTTATTCTTCTTTATCTTTATAAAGAAAATAATAGAAATGTAAACGTCTGACGTGTATTTAGTAAATCAATAATAATAACATTTTTTTTCCATTTTTTAATTCTCTTGTTTTTTTATTTCGTAGATTATTTTTTTTAAAGGATTTTCAGATTTTTTTTCTTTTCCATTTTAAGTTTTTCAGCTTTTTTAAGGTTTTTATTTTTGGGTTCTCAAGTCCACAGAAATTAAAAACAAAAATAAAAATAATTTAAAAGTTAGAAAGAAAGAGAGAGTTCACTAATAAAAATAATTAAAAAGTTAAAAATAAGTAAAAATTTATATAATAACAGTAGTGCCTTCATATATTTAGTAGTTTACAAATTTTTCAACTTATTTTCTTTCTACTAATAGCTATAATATATATATTTATTATTTTAGCAGAATTTTAGTTAAATATTTTAGAACTATATGATATGTATAATATATTTGGAACTATATGATATTCTTTCTATGAATAGCTATTATATTTATTTATTTATTATTTTAGCAGATTTTTAGTTAGATATTTTAGGAATACTATATGATATCAAATAAGCTCGAAAATTAAGGAATTTGATCGAGAATGAATCTATAATATTATTTATAATTATATATATAGAGAGAGAGAGATTTGATAGAAGAAATTATTAGTTGATGATCTACTTCTCAAATGTGCCAAATAATTGATAATATTGTATGGCTTTGCTCATATGCAACTTTAAAATATCGTAAATTTTATATGATTTTACTTATATTCATAACTTTATTTTTATCCATGCATTGGCCTATTATTTTTAGTTGAACTATATATAATTACTTTCTTTCGTTCCAAAATTACAAATTGAAAGAAAATAAAGGGTACTATTTTCGTATTTTCTTAACATGAGAAGCTCTGCAACTTGAGAAAATGAATTTATTCTATTTTACTCATTATATATGTATATATATGATTTTATATATAACATTTATATACATATTATAATCATACTACATATGCAAATTATTGAACATAATTATATACTTTTTAAGAAAATATTAATGTGATGTATTTCTTAAATATAATAATATTGTTATATTATATAATAATATAAGAATATTATATAATATTTATTCTATTTTATTCATTATATATGCATGTTATAATCATGCTACATATAAAAATTACCGAACATAATTATATATTTTTTAAGAAAATATTAATGTAATATATTTCTTAAATATAATAATATTATTATATTATATAATAATATAACAATATTATATAATATTTATTCTATTTTACTCATTATATATGCATATATATGATTTTATATATAATATTTATATACGTATTATAATCATGCTACATATACAACTTATCGAACATAATAATATATTTTTTAAGAAAATATTAATGTTATGTATTTCTTAAATATAATAATACTTAAATATAATAATATTATATTGGAGAACTTACTTGGTGAACGTTTACAACGAAAGTTATGTTTGAAATGAAGTATATAAAAATGTATAAAAAATAATAATAAAAATAAAAATAAAAGATTCCAAGCCAAAAGTAGCCCTAAGAAAGCCTTACTTAAAAGCCTGGAAGCAATCCATCTTCACATCAGTGACATCAAGTTGCAATATGTCTGCTCTGCATCCCAGTATTGAACCAACGCTGCATAACATAAACTCAAGGTTTTAAAAAAAAAAAAAATCTTGAAATTCATGGTTGTGAATCCGTGGAGAGCTGCCTGGACTAATGTGAATTTGCAATCTGTCACTTTTATATAAAACTATATTTTTTCGAAAATGTAGATTTGAAGGATCTGAAATGCCCTCAAATTCATTCGAGAAAGAATCAATCCAACCAACTACAAATGAATTTGCAATTATGTATTTCAAATCACCATGAGATCATTTGATGCAAATGTACCTTAGAGTTTTCGAGTATGGTATCTGATAATTACGACAAGAAGTGGACCTAACTAAATATGCAAGATATCCCAAATCATACAAATAAAAAACACTCCTTCATAAATGTGGTGGAATTTCATACCTGGGATTTTTCTGCGTCCAAGATCCCCATGAACAAATTCCTTTATGTATATCCCAGCCTGCTCGAGACACAGTCGTCATTATCCATTCTCATCCAAAAATTCAAGATAATATACAATACATGTTACAGCAGTATGATTTTGTTCTAATTGCACTTCAAGAAGTTGAATAAGTTGGGTCCTTTCCAAACACTAGCAAAGGCTTTCATACATGTATTAATATTCTCCATTACATAAAAGTTCATCTGCTGCTATAAGAAAATTTCAGTGTTGGTTACCAATGTTCTAAAGTTCATTTACCATTCCACCAATTCATGATAAATTGAAAGAAAGTGAAGCCAATAACCATATATTAAAGATCTCCTATGGAAATGATATTTCATAAGTTGACATTGGAATTAATTCTGTAGGACTCTTGTTATTTTTCAAACAGTTAGGGAAAATTGTAAAATTAGTCCGGCATCTTTTGGGTGATCCCAAAAGTAGTCTTGTATCTTTTCGTCCTGTATCTTTTTAATGTTCGATTTTAATCCTAATTTTTACCAGAATAATTATGTTGCCGGAAAAAGCATTTGCTTCTCACATGACCTCAAATAAATTGGCGCATTATAATTTTCCGACCAGCTTGATTACGTGGCACCGCCAGCATAGAATATCATGACACATCGGACTACATTGGAGGGAAGATTGTAATTTCTAGAAGAAAAAAGCATAAGATTGTAGTTCCCACAAGAAAAAAACATAAGCAGAAGAAAAAAATAGCAGCTACGAGCATATGACATACATCCTTCGACAAGAATCTTGGCTTGCCGCTAGCGTTTTTTTTTCTCTTCACGATGAGTTCTCTGTTACATTTCGCAACTGCTAGTCATGCTTTTTCCAGCAACATAATTAATTCTGATAAAATATATGACTAAAATCGAGCATTAAAAAAGCTACCGGACGAAAATTAGTAAAGTATAAAGATACAGAACTATTTTTAGGACCACCAAAAGATGCCGGACAAATTTTGCAATTTTCATCACCCAAAATGGATCCAACCAGATCACACGATTTACTAAAACTTTGAACAAGGTTTGAATTATAATGTTTGCCAAGCTACAAGCTTAAAGTCAAAATTAGGACAAAAGTAACTTGATAGAAAGTAAGCAGTTTAGAGCACAGAGGTGAGAGAGAGAGAGAGAACTTTAGATTCTTTACCCTGACCTGCACATGCCATATGACATAATATACAAACTGAATATGATAAATGCAACAAAATCATCAGATTTAGTAAGGCTTACAAATTTGCTTTCTAGACTATTTATTTCAGTTCAATCTCTTTTATTAACACATCAGAAGGGAATTTGCGTGCATTTTGGATCTCAACCAGAAAAGGTCATCCAGTGCCTAGCATCCGAACCTGTACATGGTAATAAATGTGGGGCAGGGGGACAGAGAGGGAGAGAGATTAAATCAGAATTGTAATTATCACTATCAAAAAGTGCTTAAAGGGTCGAATTTTGTACATCAATGTCTTCTCTGCCAGCAGCATGAAACTTGCAACTATCCCCCTGACAAATGGTGTCACGGGTCGCAGCCTTCCGTTATTCGGGCCGTCGAGTTTTTACACAACGGAATAATACCCGTGCGGCCACAAAGACTCTCTGCAGCCTTTGTCCGTCTTTCTCACCTCATCGAGTCCTATGATGACTCGTTGCTCGGTATAACACACCAAGCTTACCACCATACTCATTCGAACGCATCCATGCGCTGCGCCTTGCGCAAGCACTCGCCTATTCTCAATTACCATGTTCGCCGAGGGCGCCCTGTTGCACGCCTTGCGTGTCTTGGGATAAGCCCCCAACTAACTAGCACGCCTGCTACGCCAGGCCGACACTCTCAAGTCCTTTTGCCACAGCTCGTGATGGCCTTAGAGCACTCTTGCTCCATCACGCACTGAGAGTCACTCGCATGCCCACAGCGCAACTTCTCATGCTCATCACGTACTCGGGGTGTCCTAGGTGTTGTACCTAAGGGCCCTCGTTTGTGCCTCGTTCGAGACGGGCAACATTGTAAACATTAGCTTAGATATTGCGTCATCTCATATTCGCCCCACACGATGCTCGGGACTTTTGCCTTTTCGCCTCATCGAGTCCTATGATGACTCGTTGCTCGGTATAGCACACCAAGCTTACCACCATACTCATTCGAACGCATCCATGCGCTGCTCCTTGCTCAAGCACTCGCCTATTCTCAATTACCATGTTCGTCGATGGCGCCCTGTTGCACGCTTTGTGTGTCTTGGCATCAGGCCCCAACTAACTAGCACGCCTGCTACGCTAGGCCGATACTCTCAAGTCCTTTCGGCACAGCTCATGATGGCCTTAGAGCACTCTTGCTCCAGCACACACTGAGGGTCGCTCGCATGTCCACAGCGCAACTCCTCGTGCTCGTCACGCACTCGGGGTGTCCTAGGTGTTGTACCTAAGTGCCCTTGTTTGTGCCTCACTCGAGACGGGCGACATTGTAAACATTAGCTTAGATATTGTGTCATCTCATATTCACCCCACACGATGCTCGGGACTTTTGCCTTGCATGCCGACACATGCCCACAATTACCCACAATGCGGTGTTGCCATGCAATCGCATGTCTCAAGCCAACGGTTCCTCGTGACATGGCTAGAACCTATGGCGCATGCTACAAGTCAGCTCACGAGGCTCAGGATGTATGCCTCGATCACTCTCTCAGCCTAGAGGTGGTGTCCATTCTATAGCTCGCGGGACACCTCTGGATCTCATCAAAACCTCACAGCCTAAGGGAGTGCCCAACATGGACCTCGCCATCCCATGTCACCCGATCGATTCCTAAATCGACCAAGGACTCTTTGCACCCTTCTAATACTTAGAGCCGGTCCCTAGAGTTCACCCCTCATACCCTTAGGAAATTGTACATTTAGTACTCGACAGTACGGGGAGGGCTAGCCACTTCCCACGATGGCTCCTGAAGAGTATGTCCCCCTTATAATAGGAAAAAATAAATTTTTCCTTTTTCCACCACTAAATATTGTTTGGCAGGGGAATGCGACTCTTTGTATCTCCCTTGTCCGAACTCCGAATTCACTTCCGTAAAGTTTGTAGTGTAGCTTCCGCTGTCATATGAAATCTATAAAGTTTCAGCCCCATCAGATACTCCCTCGCCTAGGGGTGGCTTAAGCAAAGGGCTGCATTCATCCCCGCGCCACTGCACTGCCACACTTTACAACTCATCGATGGATCCTACTCAAACAAACGCATCTCTCGGTGAAACTTGGTGGAGACACTCCCAACACCTCAAGGGAGTTCCCACTTGAATAGTTTCTATAAACTCCTTCATTTAAGCCCTCTGCTCAACACATCTTTCCGGCATTCGCGCAGGAACTCAGCAGCCACTTCTCTTCACCATCCGTAAGGCCTAACGCCTCGGATTGCAACCATACTTGGTGGAGATATTTCTCATGGCTCAAAGTGTTTGCCATTAAAGCAGGTCTCAAGTCCCCACTTTGTACGTGCCTCATTTGGTAAGCTGACAGTGTTGCGCGCAGCGCACCTGCCCTCAGGTGCGCGATCCACTCGCGCCACGGATAGCTAGTCCCGGATAATCCAACCTAATCCCGAACAATCCCAAGGATTAGCCTGCTATCCCGTGACAGATGGGAAGGATGTTTCTACCAACTGTTTCCTGAAAACAAAGGCAAGATATACCCACAATGTTTCAGCATTTTTCCAAATTACTTCTAGAAAACTACCAATGACAAATGTGAAAATTTCTTTACTTCAACTGATGCTTCACCCATTCTCTCATCATCTATAATCCAGCGTGACTGGCTGACATTTCTAGAGAACTGCATTAGAAAAGATTAACATGCTGATAGAATTATTTTCCAGGTCAATCCAATAATAGTTGAGTTGGGCTTTTACTAGTATTGGCATGAATGAGATGGATAACTGTGAAGACAACTGTTAAAAACCAACCTCTTGAAAACATGGGTAATCTACTATATATGTCTCCTGAAGAACAATGGTATATGATGAAATACAGGAGAACTAATGGAGATTTTTATTTTGTTATTTTAATTAAATTAATTCGTATTCCAGCAGCTGAGATTGGAGTATCTCTGATAAAAATGTGCCCATTTTACCAATTTCCTTAAACAAAAAGAAGATTCTTCTCTCTCTCTCTCTCTCTCTCAAGATGGCTTCTCCTGTCGGAATGTTGATAACTTTTTAATCCTGAACTTCTCTTCCCCTCTCGTCAGAATAAGCACCTATGAGTCACATTCATTGAGTGATGTGGTTACACAGGGCGATTCGGCTTGGCACTTCCAATATTGATGATTGAGGACCTGTGCTTTTACTTATATATAAATATAATATAATGTATTACCTAACTTAGACATGTTTGGCAGCTTGAACAACATGATGCAACTTCAGATGATTTTCAGGAAGCTGGTTTAGGAGAAGGAAGTCTTCAAACGCAAATATAACATGGATGATGTATTGGAAAATAAGATCTGCGACTTATATGACTTTTCTTTTTTCGAAACAATTTATCATCAATAGCACACGAACTTTTGCAGTTAACCCCCAAGGCTGCCTGACAATTGACTGTTTTTTCCCTCACGCCAGGTAATGCATGTTTTTTCTTAAAAGATCAGTTTAAAAGATAAAATTGCACTTAAAAACATATCTGGCTCAGCGATGAAAGATTTTGCTGTCAGGCAGTTTTAGCTGGCAAAATGTAAAAAAAAATCGTGAGTGTAATGGAAAAAAAGTTCACCGGGTGAAACCTAAAACACGTGTTTGTTCTCTTTAGTTTTGAACCATTTTAAGTTGTGAAGTAGGGCTTTTTCCTTGCTGTTAATTTTGATGGAGACTCCTGTTAGGTTTTCTTTTCCTTGCCCGCTGCTCTCTTAATTTCCTTCTTTTGTTGCTTAGGATCGAGACAAAGTCAAGAAGAAGAAGGTGTTGGCACCAAATGCGGAGAATGCCACTAATTTTACTCAACCATTTCATATTCATGAGAAATTATCATCTGATTCTCGTCACCAACATCCTACATTGCCAAGCTATTCCATTCCTTTGATTGCCCTTGCTACTCGTCCTACCGTTCCCGAATCAGAGAAGCCAAATTAAGCAAGAAAAAATGAAGAAATGTAGCTCAAGCAGCAACCCTATCGATACAGTGCCATCAAACATTTTACAAAAAAAAGAACATAAAAATAAATCCAGGTCTCTGAAACTCAGGGCGCCTTGAGAGGCTGGTGGAGAAACGGCCCAAACAGACTAAGCCGAGCACCCCACTTGACCGGACAACTCAATGAGGGGGGTGAGTTTGTAGATAGTTTTGAAGAGCACAGGTCTTTCTTTTTTTATTTCTTAATTTCATTTTGCTCGGTAAGGTTTGTAGAAATTCATTTATGGAATTTCGATATGAGGGGTAGGTCAGTTGCAGAGCTTGTCATCTCTTTCATTTCCCATTTTTGCTTATGAGTTCAGCTTAATCTTTTGATTCTGAATTCCCCTTTTCATTACCATTTGTATTGCAGAGGGAGGGACACATGCATGCCGACTATTCTTACTTGTAAATAATATTTTATTTGTATATCAATATGAATATTAAATTGAATTAATTCAATATATTTTTCAAAAAAACTAAAGTTCGAATGAAAAAGTTAAAAGCTTTAGAAAATTACAGGTAAAAAGTAAAATTTAAAAAAAAATGCAAAAGATTGTGGTACAAGTATAGAAAGGGAAAATTTGTGGTAGAAATTTCAAATTAGTAAGGACTTTTTCTCTTCCCACGTTCTATGTTCCTCCTACCAATGACAATTATATTTTACAAATGTAAGGATTATAATTACATAACTTCAAAAAAAATCCCAAAATTAGGTAAAGTATGATGTTAATAGAATGAATTGCACCACATATACTGTATTTTTTCTCATACTCAACAATACAACTTATTTTATCATGAAATATATTTTCAAAGAAAAAAATTACTATAATTATGATAAATTTAAATTAATAAATTATGTCCATTTAACTAATCAAACTCTTATCTATATATGTATAATAGTAGAATGAATGATTTCATTTTCATTTTTCCGCTCAAATATGGTTTCCAATTTTCCATATATATAAAAAAATAATGTTTTTAACTTTATTCTATGAAGTTTAGATTTGGACTAGATGTGGTTGGGAGATTTTGCACAAACAAGTGATGATGAATGGGCTGTCGAAACATCATTTTCTAAGGTGGCAGAAGAAATAGCTTTAACAACAATTATCTCATAGAGTTGGAGATCAAAGAGAGAATAAGAACCAAATCCCAAGTATGTCAATGTTGCATTTGCAGTAGAAGAGCACTCTAGAGAATTAGATTCATATGAAAAAGCATCTCAAAATTTTAAGTGGATGGAAGCTATGAAAGAAGAGATAAGTGCTCCGGAGGAGAATAACTTGACAGTTGGTGCTAAAGCTTAAGGAAAGGAAACCAATTTTATGCAAGTAGGTTTATAAGATCAAATCTAATTATGATGGATTGACTGTGAGATACAAAGCTTGATTAGTAGCTCAAAGATTGTCTAAATAGTATGGGATAGACTATGATGAGACATTTAGTCTAGCTACCAAGATTACAACAGTATGAGTCCTGCTAACACTCGGAACAAATTAAGACTGGAGATAATTATGGCAGATGAACGTGAAGAATGCATTCCTAAATGGAAATCGAGAAATATACATGGTCCAATCAAGAGGGTTCGAGGATAAAACTAACCTTGACTATGTTAGCAAGTTGAAAAGGGCGATTTATGGCTTCAAGCAGGCTCCAATGGTGTGGTATGGAAAGATTTTTCAGTGATCGCCCATATTTTAACAAGCATATACCACAAATATACAGTGTAGTTTGTATATAAGATGAGCAAGGTCGAATCCACAAGGAATAATAAGAACAATAATTATAATAAATTATTATTACTCTTTTTATTTAGAAAACACAAAAATAATGATTAATTCCTAATAATTAAAAATATAAATAAATATACCAACGATATAGAATATATGAACAATCAGAGATAAAAGTTAATTCTAGGATATGTTCATCCAACATCATAATTTATATCAATTAAGTATCATCAAAATTTTAGCATTGAATAATCTCATATAGGGGATCACATATGTAGATAAAACTCTCTGACGAACATATATAATAAACAGATTAATTATTGATTAAGTCATCCTCCTAGTCTTGTCACCAATAATTAACTTCTATTATAACATCATATTGTATTCCTATAATACAATAAAACCAATCTCTCGATTTAGGCAATTATATGTTATGAATTCTTATGATCATTAATTTAATATCACCTCCCGGTGCCAAGTCAATTAATTAAATATGTATAAAAACAAATCCAAACGATCATGTAGGGATCATAAAAAGATTAATCAATATAAATCTTGAATCAACAAAATACCATAAATCTATCAACTGGATTACCAACACATCCCATAACTCAAGGAGAATTAGTTACTTATAATTAATAAAAAGAAAAAAGAATGAATATTCAACATCATCATTCAAAAGTATTCAGGGAATGAACATCAATAAAAGATCTCACATTCCAGTCTCGAGTTGAGTTGGTAGCTCAGCCACCTGAGTTGGAGTTTGCTCACGGGTTTTTTCTTCCTTCTCTCGGCCAACTCAGTTGGGCGAGTTGGCCTAGTTTATTCAGGATTATTTAGATGCTTAGCTCGGTTGCAGACTTCCCATACCTAAACTTTATACCATTTATCTACCATCCTAAATAAACTTACACAATTTAAATAGAGAGTCCAAGGAGAAAACATTGACCTCAGCTCTGATACCATGTTGTAGCACCCTAGACCCACTATTCTAGTTCTGAGTCACTACCTATACATACTTTTAAGAGAGTGTTTTGGAAAAAGAAATTTTAACTTAAGAAAGTAATTTCAGCAGAAGACAAAAAATTGAAAACATGAGTTACAATTTGTTTTTAATATACTTCTTTTTGTCATGTGTAAGATTAACTTGTGTTTTTCTCACATTTCTAAATTATAATCTTAATATAGATAAAGAAAATTGTACCTTAGGCATATTATACTAAAAATAGCCATATGTCATGTGTTTGTTCGTCTTGTAGTCATTTGCCCAATTTTGAAGTAAAAAGACCAAGAAGGAATAAAGATAATTGAATTGAAGGCAAGAGGGCTAAAATCACGAGTGAATCAATAAATAATACATAAAACGACAAATGGAGGACAATAGACTGAGCAGGTAATACTCGATTGTGTCCATATGTTATAACAAGTCTTGAAGTGGTCAGCAAAATTGAAACTCAACAGGCTGATTTCCGCTCAATCAGGCAGACAACCCTCACCAAACTGGCCATTCTGGAGGCAGTCGAGCACCATTTTACTCGACTGAGTGGTCAGCAAAGTGGCCAACCACTCGACCAAGTATGTGGTGTCAAAATACACAGCTTCTGGAAGAGATCTAGCGCCCAACATTTTCGCTCGACAAAGCACTCGACTTAGCAAGACTACTACTCAACCGAGTCATTTCACACCTTACCAGGCACTCGACTTGGCAAAATTACCGCTCTCAATTGGCCTAAATCTATGAGCTATCCTACAAGTGTACATGGTAGTTTATAGAATAGTAGTGAGCAAGGTTGTATCCACAAGGATCGGTGGAGATTATTAAGTATTATAAATTTATCATCTACTTTATCTAGATGACCAAATAAAAAGCATGTGTTTATCTAAATACTAATAAACAAAAAGAAATAATATAGGAATCAATAAACTAAAAGATAGATACGCAAAGATGTAGAGAAATTAGGGAGAGAAAATGAGCCATAGGGTTGTATTTTCAACAATTAACAATTATATTGATAAATTAGTTCAATCCAAGTCCATCCATTCATCATTCTTATAAGACAACCACTATATTAAATTACCCATTCTCTCGAAGTGCATGCAATTCGTAGATTAACTATCTATGTCAATATCTCTATTTCACATAAATAATCAACTCTCAAAATAATAATAAGAATGATAATTCTTCATAAATATTGCAGACAGACAATCATATAAATATTTATGTCATCAATTCATGATATGTTATTATGGCACTAAATAGAAGAAAATACATGTACATTTATTATACTCACAATTTTGACAATGGTTTCTTTCAATTCATCCGTTTTAGGTTCTCCATCTCTAGTGTATCAAGAATTTGTCCAAATAATAGCTCGATTATTTCTTCATATTCACATAGTTCATCAGTCTACATGAAATACAAAAAATTACATTAAAGTGATTTTAAGTGAGAATTATAAATTAATAATATAAAATCCACTTACGATTTCTTCACCCAAGTGTGCATTACCTTTACGAGAAATATTAGGGGGTATTTACGTTTTTTTCTACGCTCTCTTTGTTCCTTGTGCATTTTCTACATCAAACACAGATATCGATTATTAACATAGTTGGTGAATCGGTGCTTTTATTATGATGCACTTTGAATATCATCAACATAATAATAAATTTATAGTTTGTATTAACAATTTAATTTCAGTTTATATGCTTTAGAGTTAAATGTTTGAACTTGCTTACCAAAACTAGAAAGATCTCTCTCAACATCTCTCTCTCTCTCTCTCTCTCTCTCTCTCTCTCTCTCTCTCTCTCTTTGTGTGTGGGGACCTTCAATCCCATCAAAGAGCTACAAACTTTTTTTCTCTTCTTTACTTAGTGTATAACAAGCTGGTGGCAAAAAAAGTTTTCGGTCGCCCATTTGTGGTGCTAGTTCAGTCCTAGAGTTCATCTCCACAAGATCAAGTCTTGCTGATATTCCATCTTTTGTTTTTCCTCAAATGTTTAGTAGTGTACCCATATTTTTCTCAATATGCATCACATTAAGAACATGTCGTACGTGTAGATTTTCCCAATATTCGAGTTCAAAGAAAATTGATTTCTTTTTTTCCAACATGGTTTATCTTCATTGAGCTTTGACCGATTATTATGACTCATTTTCCCCCAAGTACATTGAATTCCAATTACTCTTCTTAGAACATTATGGCCACTTAACCATTTTGGTGTAGCGGCGAACACTTGATTCCTATCAAATGCCTTCTTTTGCTTTTGATAAGGATGGCTTGCATGAAGGAACCTTCTATGGCCCATATAAGACATGTTTTTGTCATGTTTCAACTTTTTGGCATATGTTTTCTCACCACAAATCGGACATGCATTATATTCTTTTGTTATGCAACCTAACAGATTTCCATAGGCGCCGAAAAGTCATTGATGGTCCAGAGAGTACAACTTTAAGTAGGAAACTTTCATCTCGGTAACTATTATATGTTTCAACACCTACTTTCCATAAGAATTTTTAAGTCCTCAGTCAAGGGTGATAAGTAAACATCAATATCATTCCCAAGCTGCTTGGGACTGAAAATTAACATAATGAGCATCATACATTTTCTTTTCATACACAACTATGGAGGAAGATTATATGTGATCAATAACAGTGGTCAACTATTATATTTAGAAGTTATCATATTTGTGGCTCGAAAGAAAAATCTGGCCAATTATGGTCTACTAGTTTCCAAGAAATTGCATCAGCTGAATGATGTAGGTAATCGTCAGAAACTCTATTCTCAGCATGCTAGGTTAACTCCTTGGACACCTCTTTATTTTGAAACTTTTGTTGAAACCTTGGGATAGGTTGATAGTACCAAAGAACCTTTGTAGGAAGTCTTTCACATATCTTGGAATCATTTCCCACCTTTCAGCTTGAGATACCAAAAGTAGGACAACTAGTAAGCTCTCCGTACTCATTTCGATAGAGAACACAATCATTGGAGCAAATATAAATTTTCTCATAATTATTCCCCGATGCTACTAAGGTTTTCTTTGCATCACACAAGAAAGAAGGCAATTGATTATGAGAGGGAAACATTTGTCCAACCAAATCAAGTAGCTCACTAAAACTTTTATCACTCCAACCCTATTTTTTCCTTCTAGCTATAGAATTTCACAATAGCAGATAACTTAGTGAAATCAATACATCAAGGATATAGACGTTTCTCTACATTCTCGAGCAATTTACTAAATTCCTTTAGATTGTGATCATTGTACTCATATGCAGCATGTACCATGTCTATAGGTTCTTGTGCAAAAGAATTATGTTCACCTTTCCCAGGCTAATCACTGACATTCATTGAGCTATCAGACTTAGAGATTTCTCCGTGCCAAATCCACATATGATATGTTCTATCAAACCTATAGATAAAAAATGCAACCTAATAATAACAGCTTTTCATTTTCTAAGATTACCACAATCTGAACATGGACATGACATTGAATTGATATCATCTGCATTTTGCATTGTAAAATGCATGAAAGACTTTACTCCAGCCTTATATCCATCTGATAGTCTATGATTTAACATCCATTGTTCATCCATTGCTAAATTTGCTAGGAAGTATAACTGTAATAACTAAAAACTGCCCAAATTTTTTCAAATATTGGGTTATTGTACAATAACTATATTCAATCAGGCTTATTTCTTTTTTATTTTAATTTTTACACTTATAATTGTTCACTCTAATTTGGGGTGTGTGAGAGTATTGATAGTATTTCTACACCTAAAGAAATAATTTGGTAATATACTTGTGATTATATGATGGGAAAAAAAGGAGCTGGTGAAAACAAAATTGCACAAAAAATGAGCAATGTGATGGGGAAAATAGCCAAACTGGCTCTGGTTCGATCTTCCTATAACACAAGTTATTAAGCTTAAGTTACTAACCTCTTCTGCTTAGATGAAGTCAGGTTGGCCTGTTGATCTTAAGCAATGATGCCACATCCGACTGTTGGGGTCGACTCAGGAATGGGAAAATACATGTAGTGAGCATTAAAAGTATAGTAAAAGTATTAGAACTAAATATATAAAGAGCCATATAGACAAAAATAAAGGAAAACACAGAAGCTCAACTTGTGTAAGAAATTGAAGAAGGAAGTTTAATGAGAGGGAGCATGGCATGGCTGCACATCTTCATTACCTTTATACCCAGCGAAAAACAAACTGAGAAAATGAAATTCAAAACACAACTGCATTAGTTGAAGAAAGATAAAATTCCTCAAACCATGTGCCTGAATGAAATGTGTAGTTCTATGGATTCAATAGCGATATTATATGGGAGTCTATCTTGAGTTGATTAAATATTTCCAATTTTATGAAAACAGATTGCAAAATTTTCAATTTATAAAAACTATGTCATAGCTCCATTTCGTGTACGACAGCCATTCAACTTTAATGGTATACTAATATGGTTCTTTTACAGCCTGCCTGCAATTGAGAGGTTGTCTAGTGGCCTATTCCAAGAGTTGATTATCACAAATAATATTCCAGTATTGGAGAATTATTATTTCCCACAACTGACGGTTGGTGAGACAATATGGCGAGTCCATGAATTGTTCCGTGAGTAGCATTTTCCTATGAGAGGGGCATAATAAATTAGTTTTGTGATAGCTAATAAGGGGCATAACAACATATAATTATTTGTTCAGAAAGATAAATTAGGTAATTTTTATTCCAAGCGGCTATTTTTGTTGACTAAAAACTGAATAATCGAAAGCTTGAACCGAAGATGGTGCAGTGATGGTTTTGGAGGTGCAATGACGGGGATGTGTTGCAACGATGATGGAATTCAAATTTTGGGGTTGAAGTTGAAGATGATGAAATGGAATTGAAGATAAAATTAAAATAAAATATTTATATGTATTAATATTATGTTGACTAATGTTCAATCTAGTTACTTAGAAGAAATGGTTTGGTCATGCATTTATACTTACAAAAGTATTATAAAAATTGTTATTTTTTATTACATAAAAAGTGAAAGACAACACTATATAAAAGTGTTGTCCAAAAATGTAGTCTTTTAGCAATTCTCACGCTGATAGACAACACATAAAACATAACCGTTGTAACAAAAGTGTTGTTGTTGTGTGCAAAATGCATAAAGACAACAATCATAAAAAAATGTTGTCTTCAAGGAATTATTGTTTTTTGTGCGCATACTTAAGTAGAAAGACAACAATTTTCTTAAAAAATATTATAAAAACATTAAATAACAACACAAATTAACAGAACCATTCAACAGCATGTACACAAAAAATGTTCATTCTATCTCCCTACTCAATTCTTTGCCTTGTCAAGAAAAAAAATTCCAAAAGTACTTCAAAAAGTTGATATTAGTGGAACAAAAAATAACAGTGTCATCTACTAATGATAGGAAATGATGATTAAGTTCCTTTTATTGAATCTAAGTTTGGGAGTAGTTAAAAACAAATTTGAAAGGCTAAAAGATAGAGTGTTATAAAAAAAATGGCAAAAAGGCTAGGAGTGAATGGATCTTCTTGTCTTACGCCCCTAGAGGATGAAAAAAGCCGAATAATTTCCATTCAAAGTAACGAAAGATCAATTATGCCATTATTGTTGGAGATATATTGAACAAAGTAAACGCATAATTTAATATAAAACTTTTCATTGAGTTCAATCATATGCTTTTTGGAGATCCAAATTCATATTCATTTTAACTATCTTATTCTTATCATGTAATTCATACACAAGTTTTTGTGCAAGAATTATAGTGTCAGGTTATTATGAGAAGGAACAAAATCACTTTGATTAGGTGTCGAAATGTGAAGAAGGAGATTAAACAATCTATTATCAACAATTTTGAAATATTTTTATAAGGGACGTTATAAAACCTAATTGGTCTAAAATCAGCCCACGTGCTTTGGAAATCTTTCCTCTATATTGGAACTCGAGAATTTTATGAAAATTTCATGTACCCACAATATTGAAAAATGAAATCTACAAATATTAGATTTTAGTTAAATTCGAAATACAAATTAAAATATTTAAAATTATTTATTTGAAATTTGGAGTTGAAATTCTTTAAGAAACTCACATGTTTTTCATAATATCATTTAATTTGCATAAATATGTCAACATAATTTTAACATCCTTCTCAAGGGAACAAAAAAAAAAAGGCACTCGAAATATGCAACTTTTCTATTTTCCTTTTTGGAAAGTGTCGTGTTCTTAATTTGTCCATTATGAATAATTTATCCAACTAGCTAATTCTCTTTTTGAATCTTATTTAACACTCATATTGCATATATTAAACTTAAATATTATAATTGAAACATACAATTATTTGTTAATTTGGGTTGAGTTTTTGATGCATATAAAAGTTAATTAAATTTTGTTATTAAATAAAAAATATTAGAAATTTAAAATTTTAATATTTCAAAAAATAAAATTATTCAATTTCAATTTTTATAAATTAATAAAATACTATGCTCGAAAAAATCAATTTTTTTCCTTAAAAACACACACTTTTTACAGATGATACAGCAACGCAAATGGGTACCAAAAACATACAGTGAATTCCCAAGGAATGTAGAGATTTTAATAAAATTTGAGCATATGTCCTAACTGATTCCTTGTCCACCCAATCCACAGCCTATCTTTGCCAACTCTATTCTAATGTCCAATTTGGATCTAAATCTTAAGGGGACAATTATTTCTTGAAATGTCACCAACCCCACTCTACTCCTCTCATAATTTTATTGGGTTTATACAGCTAGCAATATTCTCTCTCTCTCTCTCTCTCTCTCTCTCTCTCTCTCTCTATATATATATATATATATATATATATACATATACATATACATATACATATATATATATATATATATTACTTAAGATAAATTGTTGCAAACACTTGCATTAATTAGATCTATAGTCATTTTTTAGTTTAGAAGAAATGTGTTAAGGATTAAGTTTGAAAAATGGAAAATGCATCCATGATAAGATTGATATGCCATCAATGTAATTATTGGCATGGGCTACTCAGGTTAGGCACGTTAAGCCTGTCTGGTTGCTCGGGATGGGTGGGCCAGATATAGCCTAACCTTTTTCGAGGCATTAGAAATGCATCCCAACCCAACATATATTTGATTTTTGAGTGAATGGGTGGTGGATATTTTTATTATATTCTTTTTGGTATTATATAAGGCATGGTTTTTTTTATCAAATTTTGAAGTTTTACCTACTAGTAGAGCTTTTGCATGTATTTTAATTGTTAAAATTTTAGAGCCTAATCTCAACCTTATATACGTATGAGTTCGTCTTTAAATTTGGTTCCTCCAAACTAATTTATGGTGTATTTAGAGGGAAAGTGGCATACTTTATATGTAAATAAAATTAAAAATGTAGAATTTGTAAATAAAAATTAGAAAAGTAGAATTCATAAAAAATGTTGTGTAACACTGCTAATACATGGTGAAATTCTGTTAAAGGATTCAATTCCAACACTGTCCACCTAATTTAGTGAGACAGCCACTGTCAATGCTCTCAGTCTCACACTACTCACTCCCACTTGAACAAAAAATATATTATGTCTGATTATATTTGTTGGCCCAGAAAGAAACAATCCGCAGCCATGGCATTCAGAATTTCAAACCTCACCCTTTTTAATTAAATAATAAATAATAATAAAAAGTAAATTAATGCTTCTGGAATTGATTGAATAAATCCCAGTAGCAATGATTGTAGGGACAAAGAGACAAGAAGAAATTCTACTACTTTTTGTTTTGATCAACATTCAACGCATTTCCATTGAAAAGCTGTCCCTGTCGGCTCTCGCAGCCATGACTCCCAATTTTGATGGTAAAAAATGGAACCAAAAATAAAAAAATATAAAGTTCAAAGTATAGCCCATGTAATTATTTCTCTCATTATATATAAATTCATACAAACCATCAAATTATTATTATCATCATCATCCTCAAACTTAGTATCATAAGTAAGCAAAAACAAAAATACAGAAAAAAAAAAAAAAAAAAAAAATGGCCGTTTCAGGGTTTCATTTTAGGTCAGTAAGCTTGCCTTCAAGGGTACAGCCCATTAATGCATCAAAGATCGAATCCCATCTGCGAAAGTTCAAATCTTTTCAAGTTTCCAATAGTACCTCACAAACAGTCCCCATTATAACCTCACAGGCCATTCAATCTGATCTCCAAGTGCTTGCAGAAATGTACACCTCTGTAGAAGAAGCTGCAAAATCTTCAGCAGCTCAACCAATGGAGGAATCGCTCGAATGCTCGGTCGAGTTGCTAGATTCCTGCAACACCATCAGGGAATTGCTTCAAACTATCAAGGAAAATGTTCAAGCCCTTCAATCGGCATTGAGACGGAAGGGCATCGACTCCGGTGTACAGAATGATATCATCACGTACACTTGCTTTAGAAAGAGAATAAACAAAAGTATAGCAAAAACCCTCAAAACACTCAAGAATTTAGAAAGCAAGAATGGATCAGTACTTTCACTAAAAGGATCAAATATAAGTTTCATTAGGGTTTTCAGGGAAGCTGCATGCCTCGCCATTGTTATTTTCAAGTGTGTTTTGCTGTTCTTGTCTTGGCCAACCGCGAAGCCCATGGTGGCCCAGGCCCGGAGTATCGTCTCCAGGCTGGTGCTGACAAATTCAGTGGGTTCTGCAAGAGATAACAAAGTAGTTAATGAAGTGGGAAGTGTGGATTTTGCAGTCAGAACACTGCATGGGAGGATTAGAAACAGTGATGCTCAAGTCATTGATGTTCAAATTTTACAGAGAGAGTTACGAAATCTTGATGCTTGTGTAGAAGAATTTGAGGGGGCATTGGAGAGATTATTTAGGTTATTGGTACGATGTAGAGTAGCAGTTCTTAACATTCTTACTGATCAGTTGAAGTAAGAAATAGTTATGTTCATATAGGTTTTATAATTAAGAAAAGTAAATGTTATAAAAAATAACATCTTTTATTGGATGTATAAAACTCAATATAAGGTCTTGACACCTCTTTGTGTAAAAATCCCACAATATTTATCATTTATGAATGGTAATTTTGCGATGGAAAAATTAGAGCTTGGATCTGCGAAGAAACTCTTCAGCAACTTGGGATTTGGAGATTTTGGGTCAACTGGAGTATACCGCGGCACGCTGATAATGTTAAATTATTTTACACGAAAAATGATTTACAAAATATTTTTTTGATCATTACATTCTATAGAATTAAAATATTAATTATTAACTTTAATAAGTTATTCTATGACTTAAATTATATAAAAATAGAGCATTAAATATTAAACTTCAATAAATATTCTATTTGTAATTTAGAGATTGATGAAATATTAAAACAATTAGTAAATACACGCGACTCACACCCTTCACCGCATGCCCAAAACACCCGTCGGCCATCACCTCCATTAAAAATGATAGTAACCCTGCTGGTCAAACAGAATCAAGATTCAACCTCGTTATCTTCCATATCATTCCAGTTTGATGAATATTTCTGGCATACATTTTGCTAAAAAGTTTCAATTATTTATTGAAAAGTATCAACTTTTCATAAAGTATTACTATTGTTTTAAAAGTATTACTAAGTAATGAGATTGAAACTTTATTCATTGTTAAAATAGAAAGCATTGTTTTATGTTGAAAATGTATTAATTTTTTTGAGAAAAATATAAATTTTATCTCATAGATTCATTTTAACTTATTATTTTTCTTGAAAACCTTCAATTATGTTGTATTTTCACGTAAAACCACATATGTAGCTCTTAAACATTGTTTCAAATCTTATTGATCCAAATAAAAATGTGTTACTTGCTGAACATTATGATTTCACAATTATAGTACTTTGCTAAAGCTGGCCAATAAGAGGGAAGAGTTGCCAAGTTGGCATTTTTTATTTTTCAAATTTTATTTTCCCATAATTTGACTAATAAGTTATTATCATTGTGATATGAGTTATCAATTAATGTTATTTGTAAACTATTTTATAGACACATAGTTTTAATCAGAACAAATTGTTGATGGCGTATCTATAATTTTAAATTATAATAAAAAAATATCATAATTATGATCTATCTTCCTAGAGTAATTACAACATAGATGAGAGTGTCGTCTATATGGGTTGCTTGAAGGCCCATCATCCATGACCCAATCGATACATCTTTGTGAGCATAATCTAATTATCGGATGCAAAAAGCATTGCCAACATCTTCTCTTTGGTCATAGTGTAATTCGTCTAAGTCATATCAATTATTCAATTGACATAGTAAATAACTCTGAACATCTTGTTTCGTTTTTTCAAGAACTAGTTCTCAACATGTTGCCCAAAATATATGAAACCAACCACACTCTTTTGATGTTTTTTTTTTAATGTATGGTGCTTTTAATGTATGTGTGGTGCTTTTAATGTATGTGCATTTCTCTTAAAGTTATTTGACAACAATAATTTTTCAAAATTCAAATGTCATTGCTTGTGTGCTTATTTTACTAGTATTGCACCAGAGCGTTGTACAGTTTATAATATATAAATATTTAAAAATATTTTTTTAATTAAATCTTATATAATTATTGATTTTTAATTTAAAATATTAGTAATATATATTATATAATTATATTTATTTATAATTTAATATGCTTATTAATTTATATTATTTTAATATAATATAATCAATTCATATTTATATAAATATATAAGTTCAAATAATGTAATATGATATTTAAAAAAATTAAAACAATTTTTTATTACTTCTGAAAATAAGAGAAATATGAAATCACTAATCCTTATCATTTATAAAATCTGTAAATAATATATTTTTTTCTTTTTAAATCACTTGAAGATATTTAAAACTTTGTAAAAATCACGGAAAATACATAAATTTGATATATTGAAGTTACATAAATTAGAAAAATATGTAAAAATATAATTACAAAATTAAATATGTAAATTATAGAAGAGATAAAACGTTAATTTCATAGAATATGAGTTTATTACAAAGATATGATAAAAGGATTTTACATTTCGGAAAGCTTCATGAAACACAACATTTTTTGTTAAACTTTCTTCATCAATATCTTCTTAACAAATCAAAAATTCCAAACTACTTCTAATTCGAGATGCAATTTGACCCGCCCTGTAGCTGACCCGCTCTACCCTGCTTTGTTTAGGACAATCCAATATGTGATCCACAATGTGGCAAGGCGGGTATAGGTACCTCTTCTGCCCTGCCCCCTCCCGAACCAGTCTCATTGTGATTCGTTCTATATAATTGTATATTAATGTATACATAATATAAGATACAATAACATGTGGTAATTTCTAATTGATATATGCATCTTTAAAAGGTAAATATAAATTTATAAACATGATTTTATATTAGTTATTTGTTATGTAAAATTTTATTAAATGTTTCTAAATGGATCCTCAATACCTTTGTAAAACTCACACCTCAACTCTTTTTGGTGTGTTCTTAGATACTCTAACCTACCAACCTCATTGGGTATGCATCAATAGTGAATTGTTGAACAATCTTGAAGGAACTCAAACTTGTAGAGGTTTTATCATCTCTTTCCTGAAATAGATATGCAAAGTATTTTCTTGCATTAACCCTCTTTTTTCCATCAGGTTTGTCCAATATATGATGAGAATATCTTTATAACCATCTTCATCGTAAGAAAAAAGTAAAGGGTATTGCAAACAAATGTATAACACATTAAGTTCATTGATGTATTGAACATATCCAGATTTAGTCTCCACTAAAATGTCTCGATCGCCCATATTTGCTTTAAAATCACCAACAATGAATGCAGCAGTTTCAGAAGTTAGATCAAAGTTTGTATTTTCTAGTATCACAACCTCTTTTACCGGTCAACCTCGACCGTATTCGAGAATGTCTGTCTTGTATCTTGTGTCCAACCATTCTTAATGTTTTTTACCAAAATATTGTTCTGATCAAGCATACCTTTCAAATTGGCCACTATCTCAGCATAAAAAGTAACGATGACTCCAGTACTCCTGTATAACATGAAATTTAATAATTGATTTAGTTAAAAAAAAAAAACTTGTATATAATTCCTTCCATATAATTTATATGGATTGATAAAAAATAAAAATATTATATATATATATGTGTGTGTGTGTGTGTGTGAATAATGATGACAACATGTCTGACAGAGTATAGACGATTTACAACTTCATTGGTCGTATCATATATATAAAGCTGAAAAAGACTACCCATCATGTTGTGACAGAATAGGATTATAGAGCATAAACAAGAAACAAAAAACGTAAAGAAGATACAAGATTTACGTGGTTCACCAATAAATTGGCTATGTCCACGGGCAGAGAGGAGGACGGATTTTATTATGCGGTATATGTTACAGATTACAGATCTCAAAGACCATATATGTAGTACTGAGATAAAACACCGAAATTGGGCTTAAGGCCCAATATTGCAAACCGTCGGGCCGGGGGCGTCTCCGCCCCCCCGGACCCCCAGGCAAGGGGGACGTCGTGTCCTCTTCACAGCTTGCCAATGCTCCTTTCCAGGTTGTCCCATGAACCTGCTGACAACACTAACAGCATGTGCAAGATCTGGTCTAGTGCAGACCATAGCATACATCAAACTCCCTACTACATTAGAGTATGGGACTCGAGACATGTACACCTGCTCAGCTACAGATTTCGGTGCATAATCAGTGGATAAATGAATATTTGTAGCACTTGGAGTATCAATAGGCTTGGCGGTAGACATGCCAAATCTAGACAAAATCTTCTGAATGTAACTCTTCTGTGACAAGAAAAGCTTCTTCTTCTCTCTATCCCTATATATCTCCATACCCAGAATTTTCTTGGCAGCACCCAAATCCTTCATATCGAACTCAGCACTGAGCAGATCCTTCAACTTTTGAATATCAGACTTGGACTTCGCAGCTATGAGCATATCATCCACATACAGGACGAGATAGATCATGGAACCATCATCAGCTTTGTTGTGATACACACAACAATCATACGGACTCTTGTTGTATCCCAACTAGATCATGTAACTGTCAAACCTCTTATACCACTGCCTTGGAGACTGCTTTAGCCCATATAAAGACCTCATCAACTTGTAAACATAATCTTCCTTCCCAGAACCTGGAACACCTCTGGTTGAGTCATGTAGATATCGTCTTCGAGCTTTCCATGTAGAAAAGCTGTCTTCACATCTAGTTGCTCAAGTTCTAAATCTTGATGTGCAACCATTGCTAGTAACACTCTGATGGAAGTGTGTCTTACCACTGGTGAGAATTTCTCATTATAGTCAACCCCCTCCTTCTGTGTGAACCCTCTTGCAACTAGCCGAGCTTTGTATCTCACACCCTCACCAGGTGTGGTTTCTTCCTTCTTCTTGAATATCCATTTGCAAGTAACAATCTTTCTCTCTTTAGGCCGTTTGACCAGCTCCCAATTCTCATTCTTGGCAAGTGATTCCATCCCTTCTCTCATTGCAGCGAGCCATTGGGCCGACTCACTACCTAAAACAGCCTCTCTGTATCTGAATGGTTCACCTGCAGATGGTTCTTCCTCTTCCACCTCGTCAGCTACTTGTAATGCGTAAGTCACCGTACCCTCAAAACCATACCGCACAGGAGGCTTCACATCTATTCTCCTAGCTCTATCAACCGCTATGCTTGTCTGGCGAGCTTCTAGATGAACATCTGAACTTGCACTTTTAGCTGTAGTATGTTGATCTTCTCCACCTTGGAGTTATGATTTACACTCATCGAGAGTGACTTGCAGCTCCACCTATTTATCAACACTACTACAATTTTCTGTACAAATGGACTTCACAGTGGGGTTAAGCATAGAATTCTCATCAAAATCACATTCCTACTGAATATTACTCTTTTCTCTGAAGGTGACCAGATTCTATATCCCTTAACTCCATCCCCGAAACCAACAAATATACCCTTCTTAGCTCTTGGCTCTAATTTACCCTCACTAACATGATAGTAAACATTACAACCAAAAACCTTTAACAGTGAATAATCTGCAAGTTTATTAGACCATACCTCATGAGGTGTCTTGCAATCAATGCCAGTGTGAGGACCACGGTTGATCAGATAGCACACCGTGTTTACTACTTCTGCCCAGAAATTTCTAGCCAAACCAGCATTCGAGAGCATGCATCTCGCTCTCTCCAGCAATGTCTGATTCATGCGCTCTGCCACACCATTCTGCTATGGTGTATGTCGAATAGTGTGGTGTCGAGCAATCCCTGCATCCTTGCAGAACTCGTTGAACTCAGACGAACAGAACTCCAGGCCATTATCAGTTCGCAGTCGCTTGATCTTCTTCCCAGTCTGATTTTCTACCAACGCTTTCCACTGCTTGAATTTCTTGAAAGCTTCACTTTTGTATTTCATCATAATTACCCAAGTCATCCTAGAGTAGTCATCAATCATAGACACAAAATATATGTGGCCTCCAATAGACTCAACACGTGACGGACCCCAACAATCCATATGAATGTAGTCAAGAGTCCCCTTGGTCTAATGAACTGCCTTCTTTGGAAACTTGCTGCGATGAAGCTTCCCAAAAACACAATGTTCGCAGAATTCAAGACTCTGCACTTTATGCCCAGAAAGAAGATCCCACTTTGACAAAATATGCATCCCTCTTTCTCCCATATGACCGAGCCTCATATGCCACAGCCTGGTCATATCCATGGTCTGAACCTCAGATGATGCAACATCAGCAGAACCTGTCACAGTGGAACCTCGCAGATAATATAAGGTACCACGTTTCAAGCCTATCAGAACCACCTTTGAACCTTGACAGACATACATAACTCCACCTTCACCTTTGAAACTGAAACCCTTGCTGTCAAGGAGACTCAATGATATCAGATTTTTCATCATCTGTGGAACATGCCTGACTTCATTCAAGGTGCAGAATATCCCATCATGTGTCCGTATCCTGACTGAGCCAATCCCAACCACCTTGCAGGCAGCATTGTTAGCCATGGTAACATTTCCTCCATCTATCTGCTCATAGGTCGGGAAGAACTCCCTGTTAGGAAAAATATGATATGATGCCCCAGAATCAAGAACCCACACATCATTACGATATGACTGTCCATCTGTAACCAAGGCCAGATCATCTTCAGAATTTGTATCAGTTTCTGCAATAGCTGCAGAACCGCCGACACCCTCTTTCTTCTCCTGTTTCCTCTTCTTCCTAGGACAATCATTCTTCCAGTGCCCTGGTTCTTTACAGTAATTGCAGATGTCATCGGGTTTAGGACCTTTTGAACCTTTCTGATTCGGCTTCCCACTTTTCTTCCCAGATTTCTTTTGTCCCTTACCCGTGACAAACAGCCCCGATGCCTGATTTTCTGTGGCCGAGCCAGTTGCCTGTTGACGGTCTTCTCTGTTGTGGAGGGCAGATCGAACATCTTCCAGAGATAGAGTATCTTTCCCAGTAATAAACGATTCAACAAAATTCTCATACGATTCAGGCAAAGATACTAACAGAATTAAAGCAGCGTCCTCATCTTCTACTTTAACAACAATATTACGCAAATCTAGTAAAATTTTGTTTAATTTATCTAGATGATCTCGAAGGGGTGTACCTTCTTGCATGCGTAAACGGAACAGACGTTGCTTCAGAAGCAATTTGTTGGTTAGAGACTTCGTCATGTAGAGACTCTCTAACTTCTTCCAGAGACCATCGGCAGTTTCTTGATCCGCAACCTCGATGATAACATCGTCAGACAGACATAGCATGATAGTCGAGTGGGCCTTTTCTTCTAGGGTATTCCACTCTTCTTCATCTGCATCCTCAGATTTAGGTTTTCCTGATAGTGGCGCCCACAAACCCTGCTGCTTCAGCAGAGATCGCATCTTGATCTGCCATAAGCCAAAACTATTTCTCCCGGTGAATTTATCAACCTTTACGTTGAAAGCAGACATTCTTGATCGGCTCCAAAAAACCCTAACAGTGCGGAAAATACCCTGATCGAAACGACCAGGCTCTGATACCAGTTTGTTGTGACAGAATAGGATTATAGAGCATAAACAAGAAACAGGAAACGTAAAGAAGATACAAGATTTACATCGTTCACCAATAAATTGGCTACGTCCACGGGCAGAGAGGAGAACGGATTTTATTATGCGGTATATGTTACAGATTACAGATCTCAAAGACCATATATATAGTACTGAGATAAAACACCGAAATTGGGCTTAAGTGTGTGATTCAAGACATGTCAACACATCAAATGATAGTTTTGACCATTGAACTTAAATACTGGAAAATAATTCCCATTATTATAGCTTTTGTTTATCTAAGTGCCCAATGATGTTGGTACGTGTTCATTCATGATACCAAAATAATGCACCACAATGATCACATATATATAGGATTTCCAATATCCCAATATTCCTAAGCTACATAATAAAAAACAAACCATTAATGTTAGATATTATACATATTAAAAGTTGGCATGCATTATCTTATAAAAGAAAAATAATTAATGTATTTGTATATTAATATGTGTTCAAAGATAATTAGTTCAGAGATTAGATATGTATATATATATATATATATGTGTGTGTGTGTGCGTGTGTGTGTGTATTTATATATATCATAATGTAAAACGACTACATACATATTCGTATATTAATATATGTTCAAAGATAATTAGTTCAGATATTATATATATATGTGTGTGTGTGTGTATTTATATATATCATAGGATAAAACGAATATATACATCTGACAAAGTCGTTATCATCGTAACATGTGTCATCATGGTCAATTTCTATTAGTTCATAATTGTTTTCATTCAAATTGATTAATTCTTGAAAAAAATGATCATTGTTAGCAAACTATTGCAATATTGGAACTTCAGAAGTTAGATCAATAAACTCAGGATAATATTTGGTAACTCTTGCAGATGATTTATTTATTTGAAAATTAGAAGATTCTCTGAACGAAATAGATTTCTGAACAAATTTCTCTACAAATCTGTTTGAGCTGCAAACTATAATTTTCAAAATAGAAAAATTAATAATGTCCAATAATTGTTATACAAAAGAATAAAAATTAAATCTTAATTTTTTTTGAAATAATTAGAATGTACCATTTATGATGTCACTTAAAGGTGTAATTGAAGATAATTGCTCAGACATGACTAATAATATGATTAAAAATTCACATGAAATTCTTAGTTAAGATTGGTCCATCATTCTATGTAATGAACACAAAATAAAAATAAATTTTAATATATCAATATAATCATTGACATTATACGTATTACTAAATAATATAATATGATATGATCAAATTAAATAATTAATCAATGTAACAAATTAAAATTCACTATATATATATATATATTCTATAACTTTTCATTTAAATCATATTAAGTTAACAATAATATTACAAAACAAAAATATATACATAATTATTTATTTTAAAATATTAAATAGATGTTGATGTTATTTATTGAACAACAATATAAAGTTAAAAATAATATCTTTTATTGAAAATTTCTTGTAAAATAAACTGACTATGTTTAAACTTTTAAAAATATGAAAATAATATATATTAAAGAAATAATTTATTTGGAATAATGATATTATTATAACATTTGATAAATTATAAATATATTAAATACATTAATAGCATATATATTAAGTAAAAATCAGCAATAAGCATTAACAACATTATTTCGAATAATTTATCACTGGGACTTATTAAAATAAAATTATATTTTGTTAATAAAAAGAAAAACATAATTATGAATATTGTAACATACTGTTGTTATAAATGAATATACTTAATAATAATATAAGCAAAACTTTAATAAATTAAAATACTATAAGCCTTAAAATTCTAAATTGGACTCCACATAAATAATGAAATCATTCCTAAAAACATAATTTGAATTAATTTTAAAAACAAAAACTAAAAATCATTTATAATTATATTTTGAACAATAAAATATGTATTAATATTAAATATGACCAATAGATATCTTTAAAATAAATAGAATAGATAATACTAATTTTTTTATTATATTTTCTAGAATAATGAATATAATAATCCTACATATCATTCAGATTTATAACAAAAATTACCCGTGCCATGTCTTTCTATTTAACTTTCAATTAATCTATTTTAATAAGGAAATGATATATATGATATGATATGCATCCAATTTATTAAAATATCTAAAATTTATGATAATAGCCTACATATTATGTGTATTCTATATTATATATATGTATATATTTATTAAAACAAAAATTAATCCCAACAAACTGATGTTCTAATCTGTAGGATAATTAATTCAAGAATAATTATTTACAAAAATTAATCAATTAATACTTAAAATATTATAATATTTCAGATTTTAAGTACATAAAATATAAATTGAAATTATAATAATAATTTCTTAACATATATATAATCGGTATAGTGATATTACATATTATATAATTTTTAATTTTCAAATATTTGTATTATATTGTTTATATAAATTCTCAATCTAAATATTAATAATAAGTATCTTATTTTAATAAATATTAGGAATTGATAAAGAACTTTGTACATTCTAATAATTGAGTGTAATAGTTCTAAACTAATTAACTTATAAATAAATTTTTAAACATAGTTTTATTAAGTTTATAAATTGATAAAAATAAAAGAAATCTAAATTGTGTTTTATATACACTCTCATCTTCATTCGAGTTTTATCAAATGCACAATTTGCCTGATTTATGAAGAGAAAAAAAATCATGGAACAAACTGTTGTTCAGCTTTGACGACATAAGTGCAAGAATTTCTCTCAATTGATGAATTATACAATAATAATAATTAAAAAAACATCCTGGAAGTTAACACGTTCTCTCTGTTTCTATATATATATATATATATATGTGTGTGTGTGTGTGTGTGTGCACGCTTCATAATTCAGTATAAACTTTCCCTATAATTTGATACAATTACCCATATGAATAAGATCCATTAATGTTAAACAATTAATATTTCAGAAGAGACCCCAACCATGCAGTGGGTATATAACATTATGAAGTTCAAAATAACAAATTATGCTGTGCAAAAAGTATAAAAGTAATCACCTATACATGGATTAACGATCTCCTTTTGTAATCATTATTAGCAAATACAAAGAGGACCTAAAATTGATTTAAATAAATAAATAAAACCAAAAAAACAAACAAATTAAAATGAAATCATCACATATCAAATTAAGCCTTTTAGCTCTCAAGTCAAACGACATGACCATGAAAAATACACAATCATGAATTTACATAATGCACCTTCTTAGCTCTATCATGGCTACAAATTATTAAATTATTATTTACATAAAAATATTGAAAATTTGTAATTTAACCTTTTCAGATAGAAAAGAAAAATGAAACGCAACAAATAATAATTTTTATATACCTTATTCACATTCTTCTCAACTAAAATATTATTATTGCAATAGGTTTAATCTCTTTCCTCTTTTAAAAAAAGTAAGCCTCCAAGCTTAGCCTCTCCTACCATTTTTTTGCCACAATAAGAGAGAGAGAGAGAACTTACTACAATTAGAATTCTAGTGATTCATATCTTTTAAATTTTCTTCATTATATTAATATATGCAACAATAGTAATGTTTGTAGCCATTATCTACAATAAAGTTAAAAAACAATAGCTATAATATGCTTCACAAAATAGTAAAATCATTATAACTCAGTAGTAAGAACAAATCAGTATAAACTATAAATGAAGGTGCATACATGATCATAAGATTGTTACCAGGGAATTAGGAGATTTGGGACTTGACATCTCTTATTTTTGAGTCCTTGGAGCAAGGGGTTGTACATACAACAATGATTAAGCATACTCATTGCTAATTTTTTACTTATTAAATTACAAAAATAGAGTCTTAATAGATTCTCATGAAGCCCCGTAGCATCAAAGCTGTTGTAAAAACTGAAATTTATGATTTGAAGGCTCATTCTAATCATGAGATGTTCGGCTCCAAAACTTTCAATCATCCCAACCACCAGATTAACTATAAGCTCAATGGTCATATAATCATATGCAAGCTTGTTTGTCCTTGTGATAATAAAATGTCATGTAATAGCATAGTGAAATATGAGACTAATGACTCTGCATGCAATTCAGTTAATTACCTGAACGGTTGAGATATTGAGGTAGTTCAAAATCAATATTGTTTGTTGGCTTGACTAAGATGGCACCAACTTCTCCGTAGGAATTTCTCCCAATACCTGCAAGATCAATACAATTAACATCTACAACAATAGCAGAAAGAGGAAGAAAACTCAAATAAGGTATATAAATGATAAATAAAAAAGAAAAATTATATAATGACCCAAATGGACTACTAAAATAATATAAATTTCAAATATAAGTGATCTTTTGTAGTGCTATGCTCGATGTAAACATATCAATAAACTAATGCTCCCAATCATTCAGTTACATAAACATTGAACATATTGATAAATCAAGAAGACATTGCTAAAAATAAAAATGCCACCCAATATAAAAAAATTGGGAGGAGTTGCAGAAACTATAGATGTTTCAAACACTTGGATATCTTGTCTTTCTCTTTTTCTTGCAGCTGCTAGCCTTGTCTGGATATCCAAAAATAAGGATCTTAATTTTATAGGACGAAACTAAACATCTATATAATACAAAGCTTCAAATGTAAACATAGATCAAACGACAATCATTTTGTTTCAGAGTAAATATCTCATGCATCTCTAAGTGAAGTCATCAAAAATTGGTCAAGTGTGTTCGAAGCAAACTTAATTGTAAAATTGTATTGATTCTGTAAGGCATTTTCACAAAATGGGGGCATAAAAATTGATTATTAGATTGGGGTAAAAAAAAAAATTACCTGACGGGTTTGCATAATAAATCAGCAGACTTTTTAAATTCGAAAGTAGTGTAAAATTTTCGAACAAGCTCAATATAGGCAGGATAATTAATCGAAAAATAAGATTGCCACCCTATATTTTCAATTAATTGCATCACTTCATCTTTTATATGCAAGAGCTCCATAATAGGGAAATCAGGACACTTACAAGGAATGATATTTCGTTTGTAGACGTCTCGGTATCATTCTTTATCTTTTTTCTTTGTGAATGTTAGTCTGCCGTTCAAATCAGACTCCAACGGTGGAAGAATGTGCAATTTCTTCCCTACTTGTGCTCTCTGCCGAATGGGGGTTATATCCGAATCAGCATCGGATGAATCAGAGTTCGGGATTGGAATTGGAGGACCGCTAGCTATGGCTTTACCCTTCTGGGCTCGGGATGCTCGACTCATCACAGCCAATTGTTGATGGTATTGTGGTTATAGGCTATGTGACGGTGGGACAAGGGTGATAGCTGCGATGAAACAGGTACGACGAAAGATGGCGAAGATAGAGGCAATAGCAGCAGCTGAATGCAAACGGCTGCACGATGGCGAACAGATGCGGTTGAGCGACATCGACTGCGGATGACTGTACGAAGGCAAAGGACAGTGAAGACAGGGGCGACGGTGAAGGATAGGGGCGACGGCGACGGTGAACAGGTGCATGACGGCGAATACAGACGACGACAAAGATAGAGGCGATAGCAGCGGCTGAATGCGGACGGCTCTCTTCCTCTGTCTTTTTTTCTTCTTTTTTCTTTTTTTTTTCTTTTGAAGATTGCTGCTGGAAAAGAAAATAAGACTACTAGGGTTTTCAAAATAAAATAAAAGAAATAAAAAAAGAAGAAAAAAATAAACAAATAATAAAAAATGAAGAAAATGAAAATAGGAGTCAAGATGTCTCCAGCGGCCGATTGCAAATAAGGCGTGCCCACGCCTTACTCAAAATCGTCAAATAAGGAAGAATCCAAGGTTTGTGGATCAGCAGAACAATTTCAATATGGCGTGGGCACGCCTTATGTAATTTCGGGTATGCTCAAAAATTGAGTATCTCAATTTAGAGCGTGCCCACGCTTTACGTAAAAAATTTCGCTGCATCAATGAACGTACTAAAACTCCCTTTTTTTTTTTTTTTTAAGCTACACTAGAAAACATAAAATTTCGGCTGCCTCCCAAAAGCGCCTTTCTTTACAGTCTTTGGCTAGACATCACTATTCATCAACCGTGATAAACCAAAATTTCCAAGTCAATTATCGTCAACGTTTTGAACTAAATAATTTTCATGAAAGATCTTTAAACGATGACCATTGACCTTGAAAATTCGATCAGTATCTGGATTCTGTATCTCAACTGTGCCATAAGAAAATACGTTAGTTACAATAAAAGGCCCAATCCATTTGGAACGCAATTTACCAGGAAACAATTTCTATTTAGAATGAAAAAGTAAGACTTTTTTACCAACAGAAAATTCTTTCCTGGAAATCATACGATCATGGAATGCTTTCGTTTTTTCTTTGTAAATCCTTGAGCTCTCATAAGTTTCATGACGAATTTCCTCTAGCTCTTGCAACTGTAATTTTCTCTCTTTACCCGCTTCATCCATTTTCATATTGCATTGTTTGATAGCCCAATATGCTCGATGTTCCAGCTCTACCGGCGAGTGACAGGGTTTACCATATACCAAACGGTAAGGGGACATACCAATAAGAGTCTTATACGCCGTTCGGTAAGCCCAAAGCACATCATCAAGTCGTATACTCCAATCTTTTTTATTTGGATTAACAGTCTTCTCAAGTATAGACTTGACTTCTCTATTGGATATTTCAGCCTGCTCACTCGTTTGCGGATGATATGCAGTTGAAACTCGATGGGTAATATTGTACTTTTTCAATACGGCTTCAAACACTTTGTTGCAGAAATGAGTGCTACGATCATTCACTATTGCCATGGGAGTCCTATACCTAGCAAAAATATGAGATTTGACAAAATCTACAACAACCTTAGCATCATTAGTACGAGTAGTCTTAGCTTCCACCCATTTCGACATATAATCCACAATCAGAAGAATGTAAAAATTATCGAAAGAGGAAGTAAACGGACCTATAAAGTCAATCCCCCATACATCAAATATTTCACAAATAAGAATGGGGTTAAGTGGCATTTGATCTCTATGTCCTAAGCTTCCAATTTTTTGCCATTGTTCATAAGTCTTACAAAACAAATATGACTCATGCAACAAAGTAGGCCAAAACAATCCACTTTCTAGCACCTTACAAGCTGTTCTTTTTGGATCAAAATGTCCTCCACATGCATAAGAAAGGCAAAATTGCAAAATGGAATGAGTTTCATACTCAGGCACACATCTTCAAATAATTTGATCTGAGCAATATTTCCACAGATAGGGATCATCCCAAGAATAATATTTGGCATCACTTTTGATTTTATTTCTTTGGGCTCTAGACAAATTATTTGGTAAAGTCCTAGTTACTAAATAATTAGCAATGTCAGCATACCAATGACTACTATTTTGAATAAAAAAGAGATACTCATCTGGAAATTCATCTTTCAGTGGCGATGCACTTTCACTCGTGATCAATCTGCTGAGATGATCTGCAACAAAATTTTATGTGCCCTTCTTATCACGTATCTCCAAATCAAACTCTTGCAACAAAAGTATCCAACGAATAAGTATTGGCTTGGATTCCTTTTTCTTGAGCAAGTACTTCAAAGTTGCATGATCAGAAAAAATAATTACTTTAGCTCCAAGTAAATATGAACGGAATTTCTTTAAAGAAAATACAATGGCTAGAAGTTCTTTTTCCATTGTAGAGTAATTGCTCTGTGCACTATCAAGTGTTCTTGATGCGTAATAAATGACATGTGGAGATCGATCAATTCTTTGTCCCAGGACAGCTCCAACCGCTTAATTACTCGCATCACACATGATTTCAAAAGGGAATGTCCAATTTGGTGGTTGGATAATTGATGTTGATGTTAACTTTTTCTTCAAACAATCGAATGCATCCTTGCATGCATCATTGAATTCAAAATTCACATCCTTCTGTAACTGTGTAGTTAGGGGATAGGTAATCTTGGAAAAATCCTTGATAAAGCGACGAATAAAACCTGCATGACCAAGAAATGAACGAACATCCCGCACACTTGCGGGGTAAGGCAAAGATTTTATAACATCTATCTTAGCTTTATCAAATTCAATTCCCCTTGCTGAAACAACATGTCCTAAAAGAATACCTTGATCAACCATGAAATGACATTTTTCATAGTTCAAAATAAGGTTTTTTTCTATGCATCATTGAAGGACTTTTGAAAGGTTAGCAATACATGAGTCAAAAGAATCACCATAGACTGTAAAGTCATCCATAAATACCTCTATGATGTTCTCTACATAATCCGAAAAAATACTAACCATACATCTCTGAAATGTGGCCGGAGCATTACAAAGTCTGAAAGGCATACGCCGGTATGCAAATGTGCCAAAAGGACATGTGAACGTCGTTTTCTCTTGATCTTCCAATGCAATTGAAATTTGGTGGAAACCTGAATAACCATCAAGACAGTAATAATGAGTTCGACCAGCTAAACGTTCAAGCATTTTATCAATAAAAGGAAGTGGAAAATGATCTTTTCTAGTTAAAGCATTCAACTTCCTATAATCAATACATACTCTCCATCCATTTTGAACTCTAGTAGCCACCAACTCACCTTCACAATTTTCTACTACAGTAATACCTATTTTCTTCAGAACGACTTGGACCGGACTTACCCATTTGTTATAGAAAATCGGATAGATCATACCTGCATCAAGGAGTTTCAAGATTTCTTTCTTTACTACTTCCATCATAGGTGGATTCAATCTACGTTGAGCTTCTCTAGAAGGCTTGTATCCTTCTTCCAACAATATGCGGTGCATGCATATATGAGGACTCAATCCCTTTATGTCCACAATTGTCCATACAATGGCTTCTTTAAACTCTTTAAGCACTCGAATTAACTTCTCCTTTTCCAAAGTCGAGAGCTTGCTAGAAATGATCGCCGGTAGAGTTTCTCCTTCTCCCAAGAAAATATACTTTAAATGTTCGGGAAGAAGTTTTAACTCCAACTAAGGTGCCTGAACAAGAGAAGGAAGAAGTTTAGTGTGAGAAACAGGTAATTCAACATAAGAAACACTAAACCTCCAAGGTGTCAATGATTCTAGCTCACAAATTGCATCGTACAAATTAGAGTCGACATCAAACTTCCTCATGTACTCGTGTGAACTTTCAAGAGTTAAGTTTCTACTAAATACAACTTTTAACTTATCATCATCACTCATATCAAAGATATTATGTGCTAGAGAATCAATGACATCCACAATAAAAACAGAAGACACATCACTTGAATATCTCATGGCCTCATAGATATTAAACTTAATAATCTCACCATCAAATTCCATAGTAAGTGAACCATTAAACACATCAATTTTTGTTCTAGATGTTTTCAAAAAAGGTCTCCTTAACAAAATTAAAGAATGAGATGATTCATCCTCTTCCATATTTAGCACATAAAAATCAGCAGGAAATATTAATTCATTCACTTGAACTAACACATCCTCTAATACGCCTTCAGGATAAACATTAGACCTATCCACCAATTGAATAATCACACCCATTTCTTTTAAAGGACCAATATTCAAAGATGAATAAATAGATAACGGCATGACATTAATTGAAGCTCCGAGATCCAACATTGTTTTTTCAACTCTCACATTACCAACTTTACAAGGAATAGAAAACATACCCGGATCCTTGCATTTAGGAGGTAACTTTTTCTGGAGAACAGCTGAAACATTTTCACCCATACTTACAAACTCATTACCTTTTAGCTTTCTCTTGTTTGTGCATAATTCCTTTAGAAATTTGGTATACCGTGGTACCTGTTTTATTGCATCAAGTAAAGGGATGTTTACCTCGACCTTACAAAAGGTATCCAAGATTTCTTTTTCCTCTTCCTCCTTCTTGGATTTAAAGAATCTAGCAGGGAAATGAGGTCTTGGTGTGACAACCTTTGGTAGTGGCTTGGAATGAATTTCTTTGGGTAGATCGCTTTGAGTTCAAGGAACTTCAACTTCCTTTTCCACTTCTTCCACTAAGTTCCTTCCATGGGACGACTCGGGAACATCCTCTAGTCTTTTTCCACTTCTCAAAGTGATTGCATTTACATTTTGCTTTGGATTTACAAACGTTTGAGATGGTAACCTACCTTGAGACTCTATTTGGCTCACAGATGAAGCCAGTTAGCCCATTTGGTCTTCTAGCTTCTTCATACTTGTCCTCGTTTCCTGTTGAAATTGTTGTGTGTTAAGTGCAAGATTTTTAACAATTTCTTCAAGAGACATACCTGAATTCGAGGAAGATTGTTGTTGATGAGGAAGAAGTTGTTTAGGCTGAAAGTTTTGGAATTGGGGCCTTGAACCATAATTGAAGTTCGGATGATCTCTCCAACCGGGATTGTATTTGTTGGAGTACGGATCATACTTTCTTTGTGTTGGTCCTGAAAATCCCCCAACTACATTAGCTTGCTTATGGGGCTCATCTTGAAGCGTCGGGCACATGTCAGTTGGATGTTCCATGGAAGCACAAATCCCACATGCCTTAACTTGTTGAACATTTCCTGCAACCATTTTCTGAACAAGTGTAGTTGGATTAGCAATTTGACTTTCAATAGAAGAAGAACTTAACTCATTCACTTTTCTGTAAGACATATCATGCCTAACTCCAAATTGTTGAGAATTAGCAGCCATGGTGGTAATTAAGTCTCTAGCCTCGGTAGGCGTTTTGTTCACTATAGCACCTCCATTAGCGGCATCCATCATCCTTCTCTCTATGGGAAGCAATCCTTCATAAAAATATTGTATGAGAAGCTGCTCTGATATTCCATGTTGAGGGCAACTTGCACTAAGTTGTTTAAACCTTTCCCAATACTCGTGAAACCCTTCTGAATCTTTTTGCTTAATTCCACAAATTTCCCTTCTAATACTTGCAGCTTTCGAAGCGGGGAAAAATTTGTCAAGGAATAAAAAAACCATTCCCGTCCATGTCGTCAGAGAACTAGATGGCAAATAAAATAGCCAATCATTTGCTTTATCTGCTAGGGAAAATGGGAAAGCACGTAGCTTGATTTGTTCCTCCATGACACCCTGTGGTTTCATGCTAGAGCAAACTACATGGAACTCTTTTAAATGTTTGTGGGGCTCTTCATTTTCTAATCCATGGAATCTTGGAAGAAGATGGATTAATCCGGATTTCAACTCAAAGGCACCCTCCATAGCTGGAAATTGAATGCAAAGTGGTTGTTGATTTACATTTGGTGGTGCTGCCAATTCTCTCAACGTTCTTTCTCCATTAGCCATGGTTGGCTCTATTTCTGTTTCAGAATCACTTGAAGAGTCAGCCAACGATACTGCTAAATTCAATCCGGGAGAGGATGATGATAATGTTTGCTTCCTCAATTTCGTTTCTCTCCTCAATCTTCTAGCAATCTTTTCAATTTCAGGATCAAATTGGAGTTCACCTGTACGAAAAGAATGGGGCATAAAAACGAACAAATAACAAAATAAAAATAAAACAAAAGAATAAATCAACTTGACACCAATCCCCGGCAACGGCGCCAAAAATTTGTTGGATGTCGAGATCAACAAATAATAAAACACTTGTTCTTAAAAATTTGTGATAGTGATGAACAAGGATCATATCCACAGAGATTGATAGTTTTTATTCTTTTGTTGTAACTAAAATCAGGGGGGTTTTATATTTGATGAATGACAATATTCAATTGAACAAGAACAATATGTAATGTGAGTGAAATTTAGTTTAAACAAATTCAACCAATGGTTAACTTCAGAATATGTTCGTAGAATCGATCATGGATGCAAAAATGGTTCTTTTATTCAATCATTAAATTGGTTATAGTTGCTGGTACGACCAAAACAACCTATCTCTCCTTAGTTGTTCGATAATCAGGGTACGACCTCTAATTATTTCCCTTATCAATAAACAATTCTAGATACGATCGTAGAATTTAATTTATCAATAGCATTAGGTAGAGAGAGACCACCAATTCTAGCCAACAAACGCACATGTAGGTTTATTTAAGCTAGATCATATATCTCCATAACAGATTGGTTCAAATAATCATGCTATTGTACCACTTATATTAGAATGGTTAAACAATTACGGGTTTAACAATCTAATTGGCAACATATTGTTTCAACAGTCGAAAGATTGGCCACCTCATTCAATCATCAAAACAATAAGTTTTATCGCACACAGAAGATATATGAATCACGAAAAATGAAAGAACAAATAAAAACTAATTAGATCTCACAATTGGGATGAACATAGTCTTCCATGGAGAATTGCAGCAAAAATAAAAATCAAAAGAGTGTATCAAATTCTAGGTTCCCCTTTCTCTCCATAACTCTCCAAAATATATAGTCTCTCCTACCAGCCACTAATTCTAACAATAACTATCATGATAAATCAGAAGTAACTGCCATCACTTAGTGGAGAATTAAGAATGGGCAGTTATGATCATTTCCGTTAGTGGGCATTTCGAACTAAGGCGTGCCCACGCCTTATGCGATTTTTCTTTAACTGTTTTGTCTGAAGGTAAGGCGTGCCCACAACTTATGCAAAAACTTTGGTTGGTACTAGCACATCTTCAAATCCGACGGTAAGGCGTGCCCACGCCTACGTAAAAACTTTGGCTAGTCCTTGTACATCTTCAAATCCACCATTTTATATCCAAAGTGCATCAATACATCCAATTCCCGTACAAAACACAATCTTTAATCAAAACTCAAGAACTAAGTATGATTATAAACCAAAACCAAGGGAAATAAGATAAAGAAATATAGATAAAATATATCCTATCATTACTAAATATGTTCTTCTGCTATATATATATATATATATATATATATATATATATATGTGTGTGTGTGTGTGTGTGTGTGTGTGAGATAAAATAGCAGAACAATTACCTAAATATTGTAAAAGAAATAAAAATATCACGTTTTATGTTGTTTTTAAAATTCTTCTAAAACTAATGTAAAACATCATCGGCCCTGACATTTGAATTTTGATCATAAAAATGTATATATATATATATATATATATATATTATGTCATCCATGCATTCATTACACACATATATACAATATATATACACACTATATATAGAGTATTACATCATCCATGCATATATATATACACATATATACTATATATAAATATATATGAATATACAATTTTATTTTTTTAGTTTTTCTGAATCGATATATATATACAATATATATTTCATAATTTTATTTATCTTTCAATAATTCTTTTATATTCGTTGTACTACCTAATATATTTATATACACACATATATTTATCTTATTTATTTATATATTATTAATATATATATATATATATATATATAATTCTATTATCTTTTAAATTATAAATAGAATTGGAAAAAGTAAAAAAGTATATTTATTTATTAATAATATTTTTATCATATGTTATATTAAAAAAACTTATCAATTCTTCATAAAAGAATTAATAAAATAATAGAATGTTTATTAATAATTATATATTTTATTTATAGAATTAAAATATTTTAAATAAATAATTAAATCTACGAAAAAATAAAAATAAAAAAGTATTAAACGTCAGGCCACTAACGTTTTATTATAAATGTTATAGGCCTAGCATTTTTAGTTAATCTTTCTTTTTTTAGGACATATATATGTACATATATATATACATATATATATATTATATATAATATATTTTTTATATTCTTATAAGTAATATATATATATATTTATATTAAATTTTAAATAAAATTGAAAGTTAGAAAAACATTTATTTATTTTCCAAGAATTCTTTATATTCGTTGTACATATATATATATATATATATATATCTTATATATTTATATATTATTAATAAATATATATTTAATTCTATTAACTTTAAAAATTATAAATAGAATTGAAAAAAGTAATAAATTATATTTATTTATAATATTTTTATAATATGTAATATTAAAAAAACTTATCAAAATATTATAGATGAATTAACAAAATAATAGAATGTTTATTAATAATTATATATTTTATTTAAAGAATTAAAATATTTTAAATAAATAATTATAAATCTATTTAAAAAATAAAAAATAAAATAAAAAAGTATTAAACATCAGGCCCACTACGTTTTATTGAAAAAGTCAGTGGGTCTGATGTTTTCGATTAATCTTTTTTTTATAGGATGTAATATAGATATATATATATATATATTCATATTTTATATATAATTAATATATCTATTATAATTCATATATTTGTATAATTAATATATATATATATATATATATAATTCTATTAAATTATAAGTAAAATTGAAAAAGTTCAAACATATTATTATTTATTTTTTAATAAAATATTTTTATATTTGTTGTACATATAATATATATATATATATATATGTATATTTATCTTATATAATTATATATGATTAATATATAATTCTATTATCTTTTAAATTATAAATAGAATTGAAAAAACTTAAAAATTATATATATTTATTTATAATATTTTTTGATATGTTATATTTTTAATAAAATAATAGAATATTTATTAATAAATATATATTTTATTTATAAAATTAAAATATTTAAAATAAATAATTCTAAATCAACAAAAAAAAAAGTAGTAAGCATCAAGCCACTGACATTTTATTGAAAACGTTAGTGGTCCTTACGTTTTCAATAATTTATTTTTGGGTTCTAAATGCGTGTGTGTATATATATATATCGAATATATTTTATATATAATATAATTCTTATATTATTATAATTAATATATGTATATAATTCTATTAAATTATAAATAAAATTGTAAGAAGTTAAAAAATAATTTTAATTATTTTCAGTAATTTTTTACATTTGTTGTACATATAATATTTTTATATATATTTATCTTATATATTTCATATAGCATTAATATATATAATTCTATTATGTTTTAAATTATAAATAGAATTATAAAAAATAAAAAATTATATTTATTTATTTATAATATTTTTACTATATGTCATATCAAAAAATATTTATGAAAATATTATAAATGAATTAATAAAATAATAGAGTGTTTATTGATTATTATATATCTTATTTATAGAATTAAAATACTTTAAATAAATATTTATAAATCTACGAAAAATTGAAATAAAACGTTACGATGTTTATATATATATATATAATTCTATTCAATTATAAATAAAATTGAAAAAAAGGTAAATAATTTTATTTATTTATTTATAAACATTTTTCAATATTTTTTTTTGGATTCACTGTATATATATATATATAATTATAAATCTATTATGTGTTCTTAGTTTTTAATTCTCTATACATAATTTATATATTATAATAATTCTATGAAAATATTATAAATAAATAACAACATAATTTAAAAGATAGGTGAAAAATGAATTATATATAGAATTTTTACTAATAATTATATATTTTATTTACTCATGTTCGATTTAATTTAATAATTAATTATCTTTAATATTAAACATATGGTCAATTTAATTTAATAATTAATTAAAGTTCAATATAAACAATCTTTAAATATAATATTCTGTAGAGAAAAAGATGAAAATTTAAAAATTAATTTAAACCTTCAATAATAATATAAATTTAAATTTTACAATACATTACACATTATCGGCTAAAATAATAAAATTTAAATAAGTAGTCTATTAATTTAAATACCGAAATTTACTATGGATACAATATCATTAAAAATGACCTCATGTACAATCTCTTTTTCTTCTAATTCGACGACCTCTTCCTTGTTGTTGGACTTCCATTTCAGGATTTTCTTGTTTTTCCCTTCTATATTCACCTCATCTAACTCTTCTTTGTCTCTCATGTAATTTCGGCTCTACATCTTCTTGTATTTCATCTTCCTCTGTGATATTCATCGAAGGCAGGTCATTCTGGTAGAGGAGGATGTTGGATGATCTTGTACATCCCTTAATTGAGTCATATCAGAGTATTGGGATGGAATAGAAGTGTGATGGAAGTGTTCGTACTGTGTAAAATTTTGTTAGGATCCAACACCGAAAATCTTAGTCCATATGTTCAAATTGAGAGGGATTGGACAAAGATGGATAGTATGGTGTTAGAGTATATGTAGGTGTTATCATTGGAGGCTTATCTACATACTCTACATTTGTACAATTTTCATTTGGACATCCTAGGCGTCAAGAGGTAGATGCATAGTTGGTGGGTGAAGGCATGCAATGCTTAGGGCTCAATTCATGAGTAGCTATATGAGTTCTTCTTGTTCTGAGATTGTCTTCTAATTGAGTTTGAGATTCATGCTGATGTACTGGTTGAATATAATTTAAGAGAATTATATATGTATTAATTATAAGAATATATAAATTATAATATATATATATATATATTAACTATATAATATACACATATATATATCCATCCTGGTAAAAAAAAAAGATTAATTGAAAGATATGATAAAAATATATGACATATATATTAATTTTTTAATATAATATATGATAAAAATATTATAAATAAATAAGTATAATTTTTTGTTTTTTCAATTCTATTTATAATTTAAAAGATAATAGAATTATATATATATTAATAATATATTAATATATTTATATATATTATGTATATATATTATATTTACAACAAATATAAAAAAATAATTGAAAATTAAATAAAATTATTTTTTAACTTTTTCAATTTTATTTATAATTTAATAGAATTATATATATATTATTTGTAAGACTATATAAATTATAATATACATATATATATATGTATATATACGTCCTGAAAAGAAATTAATTGAAAACATCAGGCCCAATAAAATATTAGTGTCCCTGACATTTAATACTTTAATTTTACTTTTATTTTTTCTTAGATTTATAAGTATTTATTTAAAATATTTTAATTCTATAAATAAAATATATAATTATTAATAAACATTCTATTATTTTATTAATTCATTTATAGTATGTTGATAAGTTTTTTTAATATAACATATGCTAAAAAAATTTGAATAAATAAATATAATTTTTTTACTTTTTTTTCAATTCTATGTATAATTTAAAATGTAATAGAATTATATATATATATATATATATATATATATATTATAGGTCATACAGTGAATATAAAATAATTATTGAAAAAAATAAAATTATATATATAAATGTTACTTATATATAAATATATATATATATATCGATTTAGAAAAACTAAAAAAATTAAAATCGTATATGTATTATGTATAGTATACATGTACATATATATATATACATGTATATATGCATGGATGATGATATGATGCTTATATGTATATATATGGTGTGTATATATGTATTGTGTGTATATATGTGTGTTTGTGTGTAAAAGCACAATTACACGTGAATTTTTTACTTCTTTTACAAGATTTAGGTAATTGTTCCATAAGAAAATTAAACTCAAAATAATTTCTATAACTCTTAAAAGTAATCCCTCACCTGCATATTATCTTTTTCAAAAAATGTTATTCTTTTTTAAATCTTTACTAAATCATTTCTAATCTTATTTAATATATTGTCTTTTGACCCATATAATCTTTAGAAGTCATTTTAAAGTATTTAAAATTTGATCAAATATTAAAAAAAATAACAAATATGCAGTTTTTTTATTTTATTTTTTATTTTTATATAGAACCTCACAATTACCCGGCCTTATGCTCCTCCCTCGCCTTCATCGCCGTCCACCATCTCAAACTCATGGAACTCGTCTTCCTCAGTTCCGCGGCAACCTAAATGCTTTGGGCTAAGGCGGATCATGACAGGTCAGACCAAAATTGTTATCTGATTTAGAAATAATAAATAACAAAATTATATTATTTATAGATTGTTGTGTAATTATATTAGTATATATATTTTAATTTTTTAAAAGTATATAAAGTCGTACATACCATTACCAATGATATACGTTGTTGCAAATTAATTTCTGCATAATTTGATAGAGTATCATGGGTTGGTTAACGGCAAAATGCAAAATCGGTGTTGTTGTCCGCATTAAAAGTGGCAACCATGCCAATTCAAATTAATAAAATCATAAAGATTAGTAAAATTCAACAATTTACTAATAAAAATTGCATAGGTGAAATTATAAGTATATATATATATATACATATATATATATTTTTAATTCTAATATTAAATTTTTTATTTATACCATTATTTGGTGACACATTTACTGAATACAAAAAGCTAGAACTCTGCTATATTTTCTTATATTCTCCGTTTTCATAACCGAAATCGCTCTGTTGAAATAGCAATCCCAGTCACTAATACAAAATGCAAGTAATCCAAATATCATTTTACATCATACAAAAATAAATTTTCTTTCCTCAAATATTTCTGTACTCCTATTTTCTGCTACCGAATCTATTTTAGGCTCCCTGTTATTCTTTAATTTTGCTTCAGACAGGTATGTTTTCAATGATTCGTTGTATTTTTATTAAATTGAATTTGATTTTCCTTTCTTGATGCTTTATTAATGGAAGCCCTAGGGTAGCTATACGTTTTCTTGATTGTTTAGTTAAAAATTGGGGCAGCGATGATGTTTCGGTTATTTTGGTTATTTCTTGATGTTCCCAATGTAAGAGAAGTTTCATTAGTGAAAATCTGAGATTTGTTAGGACGTCCCGGGATTAATTTTCCAAATGCTTCGCGTATTCTTCTTTTACCTGAATGGTTTTGCATGATTTTAATCTGTGGCGTTGAAATATTGAATTTGAAGTGACTTATCTTGGTTGATTATTTATGTCGATTGATCGTGAAATATTGTCTGTCATACATTACAAACAAGTTAGTTTTTTGCAGCTTGATTTGTTAATTTATTAGTTTGATAGGATGCTTAGGATGACACAATCAATTGATATTTAGCACAGAAGTTTGTTCAGCATTCTCATTGTGTTCATGTAAAGATATTCAGCATCAATTGTTATCTGAGATTTTATCGAGCCAGAGTGTTCTATATTTCATGAATAGGATATTCCATGAGAGCGTTTGGGGGTTCGCCCTCTCAATTTTATTCCTAGCTGTACGCTTTTAGGCACCAATAGGAAACGCATCCTTTGGAGTTTTTCCTCAATCTGTTACTGCACATTTGTCTGCAATCCTAGGATTACGTCTTGGAAGACTTCGCAGGAAGTACAGCTCTGTTATCTTTTCCAATATTTGGTGGAGAATGTTCTGTTATTTGTCCCATAGTGATCCCCCACCCCTATTCTCTGTGGGTTAAGTAAACTTTATGTTCAGACATGCCTAACTAATATCCATTCAAAAAATCAACTCCAAAAGCATGATTCTTTGCAAATTAGTACCTATACTTACAATAAAGAATTATGAAAGGTCTCGCATATCATGTCAAATGCCCTGAATGTGTTACTTTAAAATATTTGTTTGTCACGACATGCGTGAGGATCCAGGAATTCAATGTTTTGCTCCCTTTACCTTTCATTCACATTGATGGTGGTCCTGTTAATTATACATTCTATTTATGGTTTCTGTTTCTAGATTTTTCTTGCCTTTGCAGTTACATGGCTAATCTGCAGTCCAGAGAAGGTTCAAGTACAAGAGATACCTCTGGTGAAAGTTCTGAGTCTACTCTTCAGCTCAATATCAAGACCCTCGACTCCCGAATCTTCAGTTTCCATGTTGATAAGAATGTAAGTTCTTATTCAATATTCCACGGCTTTTTTTAGCCAAATTAAGCTAACAATATGCTCTCTTTATCTCTCAAAATGTGATCTTTCTCTTAAAAGTTTTAAAGTCGAAAGCCATTAGGTTTACCAACATCCTAATAATCTTCCTAGAAGCCTGAATTTTTTTATTAGTAAATCTTTATATGGAATATAAATTTGGATGATAAAGAATACAGATTTTTTTATTAATAAATGCTTTTTGTAGCTTTTTGGTTTTTGATTATAGAAACACTCTTGTTTTGGGATAGAGGGAGTATTTTTAATGTAGATGCATTCTGCAGCATGATTACAGAGCACCATTGCCCATATAATGGTGTACTTAGAATTCCAACTGCATCTTGTTGTCTAATTTATACCATAACTGATTGCATTGATCTGTTAAGTTCTTTAGGAGTACTAACTGCAACATCATTCCTGGATTTGCACATTTCAGATTTTAGTCTCAGCATTCAAGGACAAAATAGCTAGTGAAATTGATATTCCTGTTGGGCAGCAACGTCTCATTTTCAGGGGCAAGGTCTTGAAAGATGATCACCTTCTTTCTGAATACAGTATCCTACCTTAAATTGTATTACTGATCTATTTCCACTTCAGGCTGAGATAATATCATCCTATACTAGTACATTCAGCCATTTCACTTTCCCGTGTAGAGAGGGGATTTAGCTTCCCATGTGTGTATGCATAACACATGTAGAAATATTTGATTTCAACCTGTAAGCATGCATTCGACATATGTATCAGTCGCACTAGTGCATTCACAGTAACAAAAATAAGGCTCATGCAGGAACCTTGGCTTCTTTGAAGTTCATTATATGACAAAACTGAGGGTTGGTGACGTATTCTTGTAATTGTTGTTATTATTATTTTAATTATTGTTATTATTGTTGTTGTTGTTATTATTATTATTATTATTATTATTATTTATTTATTTATTTTTATTTTTTTTGTATCTACCCCCTTTTCTTGTATATTTGAGATTAATATTCTCATTCTTCATAATGAGTAAAAATACTCGAACTGCAATCATTATCTAGCTGTATTGAAGCTGCTCATTATTACCTACAAATGCCTTTTTTTTTTTGTTGGTAAATATATTTTTTCTGGCAATTTATCCATATTGTATAATCTTTATGGCGTGTACCTTTACAACACACCAGATGTGGAGAATGGGGATACATTGCATGTAGTCCAAAGGCAACCACAGCTATCTCCTGGATCCGGCACTGGTGAAGCAACTTCAAGTAATAGTAACTGAATAAACACGACGAGTTGCATTTTCATTCTATTATGTCAATGTTTGATCATCTAACTCTAGAATGTTCGCCTTATCATTTCACTTCATGTGTTGGTTGCAGGACAGAATTATGCTTCCAGTGGCCCACACAATCACATTGGGCAAATTTCCCACAGTGTAGTACTAGGTCCATTAAATGTTGGAGATGCAGGGGAGGCTTTTGTACCTGATCTTAGTCAGGTGTGTTTGTTAGTTATGCTAGAGTTTACTCTGTTCAATTTGATGATGAAACCATGCTGAATTGTCCACAAGAATTCATTATATTTGCAATGTTTAGGTCATTGGAGCAGTACTGAACTCTGTAGGACTTGGCAACCTGGCCGGAGGCATGCAACCTGGTGCTCCAGTGGTGGTTTGTCTCACTTTTAAGTAGTTTCTCTTCTTAGGAGCTTTCAAGAACTAGTATGTAGGTGTAGATATGGTTCTCCAATGAAGATATTGGTATGTTGGGTTTATGCAAAGTTATGTATAGGGCTTTCAGCTTTCTTGCTATTAGCTAACTATAATAGCATACATTCTCATGTGATGCCTAGCTGCTACAATATTGTGGCTAGACCATCCTAGTTGGATATTCAGACTCTTTTTCCATTTGTTGTTTTTGGATTACTAGATTGTGAACTGCTATGTTTTGTGTTTAGACTGCTCAAGCAAATGAAGCAGGAGGGCCACATGTTAATGGTGGCAGTCAGACTGAGGATGGGAATCAGACAGTCACTTCGCAAGGCATACATGGTCAATCTGCATCTTATCCCATGCAAACACCTATGGAAGCAGCAATTGCTGTTCCGTCTTTGAACATGGTAGAAAAGTTTCTTTTTTTCACACATACCTTCAATTTTATTCTTGGTTTTACTGACTTGTCGTCTTTTTCCGACAATCAGCCAATTCCTGATTCGCTGAACACACTTACTGAGTTTATGAACCAAATGGAGTCAGTACTTTCACAAAATGGTAATAGCTTGCACTTCTTGAGTTCATGTTATTGTTATGAAATATGACATATGTCTCACTAGAGTTTTATTGTCTTAAAACAAGACCAACCACCAACAGCTAGCAGCAATCCACTTCCTGACTTGCCTAGGAATTCTCGCGGTTATCCAACAGTTGAGGCTCTGACAATTGTTCTACAACAAGCCCAACAATTTCTTCGTGATTACGTTGTTCCAGCATTATCAGTGAGTACCACCTGATTGGATTTATAATTTTTTCCTCTTGCGGTTCAGATTTTGAAATTGTCTCACCCTCTTCTCTCTCTCTCTCTCTCTGGGGGCTACTTTCACCTCAGTCTCTGATTCCTTTTATATTCTGCTGCAACTTTGTAGCATGCTGCAGGCCGTTTGAACCAAGAGAGAGATTCAAATGACCCTTTAGTACGAGAGCAAGTTCAGACGGATTCTATGCAATTAGGTGTTGCTATGCAGCACTTAGGTGCTCTTCTTTTAGAGTTGGGGAGGACCATTTTGGCTCTTCGCATGGGACAATCTCCTGTATGTCTGTTACATTGATTTCAGTTGCTAGAACTCATGTGCTGTGAGTCATCTGACGTTCATCTGGTGCTTATGCAGGAAGATTCTTATGTAAATGCTGGACCTGCTGTTTATATATCTCCGTCAGGACCTAATCCAATTATGGTGCAGGTTTGTATTATCCAAAGTGCTGCTTTCTGTCCATCCATACTTCGCAAGCATTTTGGGGCTATACTTAGATGCTAGGGATTTTTTTTAATTTTCTCTTCAATTTAGATAGATTTTGATATATTCAAAGGTCTAAGTTGAAAAGTTTGTATGTTTCTCGTGTTGGTTATATCTTCATATTATGTTGATATAAGTGCAGGGTAATGCATGCTCCTTGATTGTCATCTTTATACTAAGAACTGCCTCTCTCTACGTAATGTCTCATGTTTGTCCCTCGAAGGGTCTCTCTACTGAGACTTGTTGAATGCTTCGATACATTTGTTTTTGGTGTTTATGCTACTGGCATTTCTGATGGTGAGTTTTGTGATGGAAATGTGATTGTTATGCTTAATTTGCAGCCATCTCCTCTTCAGAGTCGCTCTCTCTTTGGGGATTCATCTGGTGCTGCACCAAGTCCTCTGGCTATGGGCGCGGTTGGTATTGCCAGTGCTCCAAGGAATGTAAACATTCATATTCATACTGGTAAGTCATGTTTAAGATTGCCTGTCTTTTCTTGATTTCTACATGGTCATGATGCTCATGATCTGAATGGAATTCTACCATAAAAAGGGGGGCTTCACTTGCACCTATTATTTCCACAGTTGCTAACAGGGCATTTAATGGAGAAGACATGAGAGGAACACGAACTAATGGAACTGATTCTGATGATTCTGGTCGGGCACGGGTTTTGTCAGGGATAAATGTATCTGCATCTACTGTTCCATCAAGGCCTGGTGCTGGTGTTTCACAGGCTTCTGATTCTAACTCTACGTCCTCAATTATTTCTGAAATCACTTCTCTACTTAGAACGATGCCTGTCAACAGAGAGAATGAGGACCGTGCACCATCAGGTATGCACACGTTAGAGTATGCATCATTATATCTTTTGTGATTTATATTGAATGGCTTCTGTTTTGTCATGTCCAATCAGAGAGTTCAGCAAATCAAGAGCAACAAGCTGGTTCTGGTGCCAGAGAAGATGATGAGAGCTCCCGCCAAAGAATTTTTTCCAGTAACAAGGTTGGTGAAACCAGTCAAAACTTGACTAATGTCATTATCATGAATGATCAGAAGGTGAAAAGGGTAATATTATTTGATTTCTTTTGATTAACAGACCTTGAACTGCCAGGAACAAAGTGAACCTTCCACCAGTTCTCAGGGAGGTCCTTGTAATAGGTCTAGTCTGTCTGAGCACACTGAAAGCCATGATGAACTGCAAAGATCTAGACATAACAATGATCATTTAGATAGATCTTCTGGCGTCCCGCTTGGATTGGGACTGGGAGGTCTTCAGCCTAAGGTAAAATTTTAATATTTTTTTGCCCATCTGGTTCGTCTTTTGCATTTTGCATGAGCACATCACAATTTAGATAGATGATTTACTTTTAGTTCTTAAACCTTAATTCACCATACCTTCAACCAGTTATGAACTCCATACAAATTTATTAGAAGGTATTTGCCTTCGATCATCACACATTGTCTTTCTCACTTTATAGTTTTACTTGTTCGTGCTTGTTGAAAATTCTTCTGCTTTTGGTTCTTTAGGGAGTGATTTTATATTAAATTATTTCTGCATTTTAAGCATGAATAACAACCGGCTCTTGCTGATTTCTGCCCATGCTCATCATGCTCATCATTCAAGTCTAATTTGATGGGAATTGTTTCAAGAATGCTGAACTATGCATATCTTATTATTGTCTGTTTTTTTCTTTCATCATCACGTATTATTTTTTCGATGTGAATTTGTGATAGAGGCGAGGTACGCTGCCTAGAGGGCAAGACAAAAGGTGTGATGATGCAAGTTCTAGTAATCAGGACAAGAAGTCTGTGTCAGTTGGACAACAGGTTTTGCAGTCTCTTGCATCAGTTTCAGCAAGGGAAAATCTGAGCCCTCCATCTTCTACAGCAAGGCAAAACGAGGGTGGTGAAACTGATGTGGTGGATGCAATGTCCCAAGTTCTCGGCAGTCCTTCTTTGGATGGTCTATTGGCTGGAGTATCACAGCAAACTGGGGTTGGTTCCCCAGATATGTTGAGAAACATGTTGCAACAGTTTACTCAAAACCCTGCAATGAGGAATACAATGAGTCAGATTGCCCAGCAGATGGACGGCCACGATCTTGTAAGCATGTTTTCGGGGTTGGATAGTAGAGGCCAAGGTGGGGGGATTGATCTGTCAAGCATGATGCAACAAATGATGCCCATTGTTTCTCAAGCTTTAGGAGGCATTTCATCTATTTCTCAACTAAATCCTCCATCGGTATCAGTGCGCTCAGATAGTAGTTCAAGAAGAGACATGGCGCATATTAATGATGTAAGGATCTGTTTTAGTTCCATCATGACTAAATTGTTATGAGCTACCTAACTTTTTAAATTTGTTGATGAATTCTTTTATTTTATAATTAATAGTTTATGCTGACTTTGTGAAAGAGAGAATTAGTCCTACCTAGTTCTAATGTTACATAACAATAAAGCAGGATAACGATCACCTGCTCAATTTGGGTAATTATATGATTTATTATTATTTCTACAGCTCGAAACTTTGTAGGCTTCATAAAATGATATAGCTTTCGGAAATCTGTGGTACCCTGAAGCTGAGGATGCCTATTCTGATCTTAATTTGCTGCTATTGCCCCCTTCTGTTGATTCTTGTTCTCATTGCACTTTTTGCTGCTCAGTATCTTCTGAAAAATTATAAATATATATCTCTCTTTACTAGTTTATTCATTCACCTTTTATGAGTTAAATGTCTTGATTAAGTATGTTAGTATGCCAAATTCCGTCTGGTGAATATAGTGTTGATATTTAATGTGATGATTACTTTTAAAAACTACCCTTGAGGATTAATTAAAGAAAAGGAGGTGCAAAATTGGAAAGAAAGAAGATCAGAAGTTTGTTTTGTTAAATTGCACCAATTGAGGGAGGTTCTTTGTAAGGAAAACACAAACATCAACAGCCTGTTTGTAATACCCTAGGGAGTATTTATAAGAAAAGAAATTACATTGGTTTTTTTCTTTATTTTTTTACATTGGGCTATGCCTCAAGGTAGGTTGTAATTATTATCCTTTATTTTTAAATAAATAATAAATAATTTGAAGAGCTGCTGTTCCTTTTTATCTTGTTAGAGATACTCTTTCTTTTCCAAGTTTGCAATTGTAGTGTGATAGTTGTTGTATTCATGCTTGATCTCCTCACTGCAAGCAGATGGATCTCCGACCGGTGGTGCAGAGGCTTGAAGATCAAGGTCCATCGGTGGAAATTTTTCGTTCTCTGTTACTCAGGGCAGTTCGCCTATCTAACAGTGGCAGTGAAGAGGAACGTATTTTAAATGATTTGTGCTGTCAGCGTGGGCTTGCACAGGTTGATGTCCCGTCTTTCACTCTTTTCGACAATATTATAATTACAAAAATCACCCTTGAGGTTTAACCTATTTACAGAAAACCCAAGAAACTTTGTCTCATTGGGAGAAAGATACAAACCTATCTAGAAAATTTCATTGGGTTTTTTCTGGAATTAGGCTAAACCTTGAGAATGTTATCTGTGACTATCCCTTCTACTTGTTAGTGTAATCATGTATTTCTTTTGTAGGAGTTTATGGAGATGCTCCGGCTTGATGTATCCTGTAGGCTCAATGATCAAAGGGGATCTTAGGAGAAGGGTCTTTGTATTTATTTGACCTCCAGGCGTGCTTTTGTTTGAATCACTGCAAATCATATTGGCTTTACTAGCAGAGAAATGAAACCCAACAATCAGATATATACACATACTCGTCGTGATGATAGATACGCCTTGCATTGCCGTCTGCTTGTCTTTTGAGGCTTCAGTTATACATGTTTGTGCATCTATTCTGCAATGGCTACCTTGAATATGATATATGATCTGTACTTCTCTCTAACCATTTCTTTGATCTATATTTCATCAGTTTCCGTGAGTTTTGCTACATGATTGTGCCACCAATATTCAACAGTTTTATTATTAGGTGTTTGAGCCACAGTTTGATTATGATTTGGGCCTTGGATTGGATTTTGCATGGATACAAAATTTCTTCCACACAAATTAATAAATAGTTGACCTCCCTGCATTTTAATCAGAGGGATGCCTTATTACCTTTTCACGATTATCTATTGCTCATCGATTTCTTCAATTATAGAAATGTAATGATGAATGCAAAATTTATGAAATTTTGTGCGGCTGAACTAAAGAGGAGATGCAACTAACACAAAATAACAAATTGAATATGATTTGGTGTTAAGAAGCTTGCTAAATTATTATGTTTCAATTAATTAACCTTTTTCGAGTAAACAACTAAAAATTATCTATCGTTGCCAGTGGCGTATCCAGAAATTCAAAAATAGGGGCACAGTAGTTAATTAAAACTATATACATATTATTTAATATTTTTTTTCATCTAAAAAAAAAGTCATATTTTAATAATCGTTAACATATTTTTTTCAGATTGAGAGTACTTAAATTCATATAACTCATCATTTATAAAAATAAAAATATTGTGGCAATTTTTGTTTTCTTACTTCTCTCTTGAAATTTTTGTAAAGCAATAGTTACTATTTAATCACATTAAAAAAGAAAAAAAGATCTCAAAATAAATCGGGGAGGATCTTGAAGATATGTGGCCAAACAAAATATTTTACTGTAGAATTAATTAAACAATTGAATAAATAATATTGATGAGAGATACAATGATATTGAGTAAATTAATTCACAACAACAAATTAAACTTTGATTTGACAACATGAGCAAAGATAAACAGTTGATCTGTTAATCTAGTTGTTTAGTGTCATATTAAGTTATGTCAAGATCATGAGTTAAAATTTCTTTGCATCATTAGTTCTGAAAATCGAACTAAAGATTTACAAAAATATGCAAATAAATCATACACTAAGTTCGAACAAGACCTCCTAAATTGATAACAACAAATGAATTAAATTATTGGACCAAACAAAAACTTTATACATATTATTATACTCCATATATATTAATATATATATATATGTATGTATATATATATATTACAAATGAGGTACTTACAATTGATCCGTCAAGGATGGTTGCTCTAAGAAGTTGAAAGAATAAAGAGTGTTTTTTTCGGTTAAAAAGAAAAATGAGAGAAAATCAAAACAAAGAAGGAAAAAAAGGCGCAAAGCTCTTGAATTGAGAAAGTTTTGAACGCCGTTGTAGAAAAATAAGTTGCTGAATTGCATTGCACCAATTGTGCTAATATGGCGTCAAATGCAGCGGAGGAGACGGCGGCGAAGCCTAGAGGTGGTAGGCTTTGCACCGTCTGCAACGCCAAGCGCGCCGCCCTCAAGCGTCCTAAAACCCTCGACCAAGTACTGTTTTGCTTTGCTTATCTTTTCTGTCCGCCTCTTAAAACCCTTTGCTTAAAAGAGATTGAGATTAGACTGATTTTATGTCTTTATGTCAGATATGCAAGGAGTGTTTCTACGCAGTTTTTGAAGATGAAATTCACAGAGTAATCATTGATAATCACCTATTCAAGCCGGGCGAACGCATAGCTATTGGTGCTTCTGGGGGAAAAGGTGAGAATCGTTTTCTTGTAATTCAGAACGAAAAAAGTTGAATCAACTTCTTTAGTTCTGGGGCTTATAAGCTAATCGAATTGGATAGTATAAATGATCGTGGTACTTGAAGTAATTGCTTTTAATCCAAGTTAACGGGTTTGTCGCAGATTCCACTGTGCTTGCTTATGTATTGTCCGAATTAAATCGTAGGCACGATTATGGCCTAGATCTTTTCTTGCTTTCAGTTGATGAGGGCATCACTGGTTACAGGGATGATTCACTTGAAACTGTTAAAAGAAATGAAGTTCAGGTATAGTATGATTATCTGCCTACAAGATAAATTGTTTCATTTCTGGTGTTAAGCATTTTAAAATGTGCTCTTTGTTTCTATACGATTACATTTATCAACTTTCCAGTGTATATATTCCTACTTAAGGCTAATACTAATTGTTTGGTAGGAGACCCTGGAGTAATGAACTAGTTTTTCCTTTTGAATTATTGATGCTATATCCTTTCTATATTAGTTTTATTATCCAGATTCTAGTTAGGTCTAATGGATTCTTATGTTTTTGTACCCAATCAGTATGGACTTCCGCTTAAAGTTGTTTCATATAAAGAATTATATGGGTGGACAATGGATGAGATTGTGAAGCTAATTGGTCTGAAGAATAACTGCACATTTTGTGGTGTTTTCCGTCGCCAGGTAATATTTGGTTACCTCTGAAGTATGTTATAGCTTCATACATCAACATGTTTGAATTTTCTGCATTTCCCTATATCCATATATTACTTTTTGACTCTGACCTTGTAAGCTTCTGCTTCTTAAACAATATCTTTCTCATAATGAAGGTTATGGGACTTTGGATAATTGAATTTAACTTTAGTTGTAATTAGCAGCTTTTTATGTAGTTTGTGATTCTCCAATCATCATATTGAGAAATTGTGAATTCAATTCTAAATGCTGCTTGTGTTTTAAGGCCCTTGATCGCGGTGCTTCACTTTTGAAAGTAGACAAGCTAGTTACTGGTCATAATGCAGACGACATTGCTGAAACAGTTCTCTTAAACATTTTAAGAGGCGACATCGCCAGGTAATGTGTTATCTAAGATTTGGAAAGTAAGAGGTAAGAAAGCACAGATAGAATCATTGAAATAGGTATTTTGTTGCTCTTCTTGTTCTTTATCAGCTTTCTTGATTAGTTGGAACTCGTTGTTAACATGCCAGGCTGAGTAGATGCACCTCAATTACCACAGGTGAAGATGGGCCTATTCCAAGATGCAAGCCTTTTAAGTACACCTATGAGAAAGAAATTGTGATATATCCTTGTCAAACTAACGAGTTTTTTTGGTTTATTTTCATTGATAATTTTTTATTTTAACAGCTATTTTTAGTTACAATATATGTGTATTTTACTTGTTAATTTCCGCTGAAATGAAGTCCTTAACCTTCTCTCACGTATGCGTACTTCAAACGCCTGGATTACTTCTCAACTGAATGTAAGTATTCACTTCCTGATTCCTCACATTTTAAATTTCTTCAGTCGTAGAATAGTTTTGGAGGTTGTTTTTAGGCATATTTTGGCTCTCTCTTCAGATCCAGTTCTCCTTATCTAGGACGCACTTATCTCTTTCTGAGAATGAGTATTCTCTCTAATTCCAGCAGCTAATGGATATTTTACCAATTCTAAATTTCCCAATTGAAAATTGCTTGGTGCTCCATTGTTGTGATTATATTACCGTTTTAAATTGCAGGTATCTACTCCCCGAATGCTTATCGTGGATTTGCTCGGGAATTTATTAAAGATTTGGAGAGAATCAGGTCCTCACTGTCTTTTTCCATACTCTTATGTCATCTAAGTATTTGCTGTACTTACTTTTATTTCAGTGTAACATTGCATATTGTGATTTGTTATTTTAGGCCAAGAGCCATACTCGACATCATAAAATCAGGTGAAGATTTTAGGATCTCTACTTCTACAAAAATGCCAGAGCAGGGAAACTGTGAAAGATGCGGTTACATTTCCAGCCAGGTGAGTATGCTTCTGCAGATACCAATGTAGGAGGCCTGTATCTGTACCTTACACTGATGTTTTACATGAAATGTGATTTGTTTTCTGCTTTTTGCCTAGAGGGTTGTTTTCTGATGATTTTACTTAATTGTCCTGCATTTGAATCACCCTTTTTTTACGGGTAGGGTTGTCATAATAGTGTCTCTTCTAGATCTAGCTTAAAAATAATAATTGCACATTTCCTCTTCTTTTTATTTTTTAACTTTTTTTTTTTTTAAATAGTAACTTATATTTCATCTTATGTCTCACTCAGAAAATAATAATTGAGCCCAGAATTCAAATATTTACTTATTATCCTATATTTTCTTTTCAATCCTCTCTGCTTATCAGCACTGTGCTAATGACCACAGCTATGAGAACATTTCACAATTTCGTGTTAAGTCTCATCAAAGTCTATTGTGAAACTACCAAGGTAATGAATGTTGCCAAAAAAAAAAAACAAAAAAAACAAAACAAAACTAAAGATATGTAGAAGTATATTTTTGATAACCGAGAAACTCACTGTGGCAATGTCCTTTGGGTCCGCCCACAGCTTCCAAACTCTGGGGTGAACACGCATGCCCCCAACACCTTGCCCCGGGAGACTTCAAAAGTATCTGCAGTTGGGAGGGTTTTGAACCCAGGACCTTGGCGCCATACAATTGCTAATAGTCAGTTTGAAGCAGTGGTTCTGGAAGTTCTGCTTTTTTATCTGATTTATTTAGGCAGAATCTGATGAATGAAAATATACCCGAAACAGCTAAGTTTAGTTTTGCAAGCACTGCCAAAATGAGCTATAATATTGGATTGTGCGTTTTTAGTGTTGAGCAATTGAAATGTGGCTGATTTCATTGTTTTGGGCATTGTAGACCTTATGTTTCTCGTAGCCATGTGGACCATTTCTTTAATTTGGCCAATAAGATCCACAGATGCAAAGTTATTTGTGTATTTGTCATGTATTATTTTCATGCGTTGTACAATTATCTTATATTTGCCTTAATATATATGCAGAAATGGTGTAAAGCATGTGTTTTACTGGAGGGACTGAATCGGGGTTTGCCTAAGCTGGGAATTGGACGGAGCCGAGGCATAGATAGTGAGCGCAACAAGGATACGAAAGAAGCCAATGGAACAACGAATTTACAGAGCAAGCAATGTGGAACGCTTGACTTCTAATGTACTTTTGTAAGAATACCTGCCCGTTAAGGTTTTCTGTGGTTTGCTGTTCATTATAGTTTGTGGCCCGCTCTACCCGAGTAGCCCCTTCCGTTGTATCTGCGAGTTCGACTTCAAGCTGAGAAGTTGGGGTAGTTGATTTTTTGGGTAGGCAATTGATAACCATATGCGCAATACAACATTGATTAGAACCATATATGCTCATCAGTTTTTAATGATTGTTCAGTCTATTCTCTGTTTCCATTTTGCGAGAACTGAAGATCAAGACCCAACTGCTCTATTTTGGTTCCACATTGGTCCGATGAAAAAATTAATTGTATTTTGTTTTTCTATCTTTTGTAATATTAAATAATAATAATAATAATATAGTATACTTATTTGGCATTTAAGTTATATATAAAATATAAAATACGTAAACGAACAATATGACCTAATTAAAGGTTCAACTTAATTTTGGTTTTTTTAATGAATACTTGTGGAGTTAAAAAATTAACTAATCAAACCAACTTGATCGGTTTTATTTTAAGACTAAACTTTCATGTTTTGTAGGTTATTTGGATCGGATTGTTCCAATTCTTAATTCAACTGGTTCTTCTTTTTCCTTTATTATTATTATTATTATTATTATTTTTTTTTTTTTAATTCAAATTGGTATGGAGAAAGATGCAATGGCATCCCTGATATTTAGATCAAATTGAGATCAAGTTACTAACGTCAAGTTAGTGAATTAATGCCGAGTAAAGGACAAACAAGGTGAAATTTCGATCAAATATGAAAAATGTAAATAATGTTGTTAAAAGAAAAGAATAAAGGCATAAATTTTTACAATATAGATACAAATGAATTATTTATATATATAATATTATTTTAGATTGAAAATTTATTATGTTTTAAGTTTTCATTTTAAAAAATAAATAAAACAGCTTTCTTATACACACCTATATCATCATCAATTAATTATCAATCATTAATTTCACAATATAAAACAATCATTATAATACAAATTGTTTGATTTGGCTGAATCAGGAGGTCTTGTTATAGGATATGAAATTTTAGTTTGTGCTGGATTCTGTTATTTTAATGTTGTGTCTCATGTGTTGGAGGTTATTAGTTTCTGATGATCCAAATTGGTTTATTTGGCATTTTGGAGTTATTTTGAGCAATATTTACGGTTTGCTTCAATTTTCTCTTTTTAATTTCATCAAATTCAAAATGGATCTAGTCAGTTACTACAATTCATTTTTTTTAATGATTTATAAGCTATTTGCTTAAACTAATGGTGCGGGTTCCATGATACCAACGAATTAAAATTTAAAAAAAAAAAAAAAAAAAAAAAAACCTTCATTACATATTAATTATAATATTTTATTTAGTTATCAATTGTTGCGGAACTTTTCAAATTAAAAAAAAAAAAGTGTTTCAAACAGAGTAAAATATTGTCAACACCAGAGAATACTAAAAAAATGAAAATAAAAATAGAATAAGAAAGATTAAACTTTTATAACAAAAATATTTAATATTAATATTGTGAATACAAAAAAGTTTATACTAAAGAAACAATCAAAGACTTATTGTTTTTCCTAACAAACTTTAACGTCTCAAGAACAACTAAAAAATAGTTGAGGAAACTTATACTAACAATAGTGCCCTTGAGGTACTGTTACCACAATGTATTTTAGTCATTAGATTTTCTTCGTTTAATTATAACCTTAGATTTGTATACATGTACCCTAATATACAGGATACCAAATTTCTTTTTTCTTTTATATCGTTAATTTAATCATTATTTATTTTATGGGCTTAATAGTTTTTTTTTTTTTTTTTTTTTTATGATTATTGGACTTTAATATTATTTTAGACCCAATATATATGTAGATGAATCCTAATTTTTGTAAAAGGTTAAGGCCAACCCAATTCTTTTTAAGAATATTAGGGCAGCAGTACGTAAGTCCTAAAAATCCTTTGGATATATATGAAGATAGTATTTAAGATTTCTTCTACACAATAAATTGGAAATTTGTTAATTTTCTAGATTTTGAATAAACGTGAACTCAAGTTTAGATATGTCTAACCACATCTCAATTTTAGGGGGATTGGATTAACACAAGATATGTATCCATTAGACTTATTCGAGTAGGTTCAGCGCCATTTATTCATCTTTCAACCATCCCATATTTGGGTACAATGAGTCCTTCTTTCTTCTGGGTTCGAATTAAAAAAAAAAAAAAAAAAAAAAAAAAAAAAAAAAAAAAACCCAAATATCAGTTTCATCTTTTGATCCCATTCCGCCGCCACCACAGTAAACCATTTCGAAAGCCGACGCCGCCATTACAGACCAAACAAGAACCAACACTTACTGCTAATTTTTCTTTCCTCGTGTCTGTCGACTGTCCCTCAGCGGAGGAGAACCCATTCCGTCAGGGTGTGTCAGGATTTGCCATCGAAAGAGAGAAAAAGAAAAGGAACAAAGAAAAAAAAGAAAAAAAAAAGAAAGAAAGTTGAAGAAGCACGAGTGAAGCACGACTTTTGAAAAATTTAATTGGGGAAGAAGGGTTCTTTTCCTCAAAAGTCTCCCAATCTATAATTAAGATTAAACCCCCAATTTACCAATCTTCCTATATTAACCTACTAACTTTCTAAAATTCCAAAGCAATCCCATAACTTTCTCTCTTTAGGAATTAGCCAAAATATCTCAACACTCTTTATTATCCCCAAATTCCTAAACTCTAAATTCCTTATGCCTTCCAATTATTTTATTATCTTTAATATTAGAAGTAGTATTAAAATTAGATATTGAGCCTTCATTTATTTTATGATGTAGGTTTATGATGTAGGCAAGGAAGCAAGGCACAAGGATTAGGAGTATAACACTTGCATGAAATTTTTCTTATATTACGGAAAGTCACGTAAGATTGATGGGGTTCTTATACGATTTCTCAGTTTTAAATATTTTGTTTGTTTAAAGTACAAAATGATGGTTATATGTTTTGACACGCTGATATGAGATCATTAATTTGATCCACCATTATATGTCGGCCAAGCTTTGATACGAAATGTAACGTTTGATACGGATGCTATATTATGATATGCTTGATACGTTCATGTTATTCTCTGATTGTGCTTCTACAACTTTATATTTAATTTAGACAAGCCAGGACCTCACGAGCCGGGTGTAGCTCACCCCCTTTTACCTTCCTACTTTTCAGGATGAGGAGTTTGTCAAGGCAACGGGAGCAAGCGGATGAAGTATATTTTTATTATTCTTATTTCAATTATGGGTTACATTTTATTCATAGACAAATTGAAATTTTATTAGGGTTTGTTGTGTTTTTCTTCGAACTTATCTTAGGAAATGATGTCGTTTTGGAAATAAATGCTTAAGCCTACTTTCGTGATTATAAAGTTATGAGTTTCTCAAATTGAATAATCATTTGATTATGTTTGAATTAATTATATTTTTCGCTACTATAAATTTTAATGTAGTAGGGTTACTTAATCACGTTTTTAATATGATTTACATTGAGAACTTAAATTTTTGTAGTAAATTAAGTAGAGTCCTAATTCTTTTTATATGTTCTTTAACGACCTAATTATTAGAGCAAAATTACTTAATATTTATTTACTTATTTTCGATTTAGTAACTTATACTTTTTTATTAAAAATATATAATAAATTAATATATATCTAAATAAATATTTGGGTCGTTACATTGTGGTATTAGAGCAGTTTTACATTTCTGTAGACTTGTTTCAATTGTGAATTTATGATGAAATGTTTGAACAGTAAAATAAAAATAATAATATAAGTTAAATGCTTCATCGCTTTCTTCTGTTCACCACGACAACTCCAAAGGTATGCAATGATATGATTTATGTTACGCACATTAAGCTTTGATATGTAAATGGTTACACCTGTTTAAGACCTATTATGCATGCATGAGAGCTATGACACATAGATTTATTCCTTAGTATTATCTGTATTGAGCTGTAGTCGCATGGATTAGATAGATAAGATGGGCCTCGCACGTCGAAAGCCAAGAAGAAGAACCGATGAAAAATAAATTCAGCCTATAGTGATTAGTGAAGTTGAGTAGAAATATATTATGAGTATTTTTCCTTTATTTATTTCCTCTAAGTAATTTCCCCTTTCCTTCTTTTAGACAGAGAAATATTTTAAATTATTTATTATTTTATTTTGTACAATTTAGTCTATATTGATACTTATAACTCACGAATTAAAATATTTGTGGTAATAGAAATATGGCACCTAGATGCGACAACACTACCGTATCTGCTTCCAGCAATCAAGGTCAAACTGCCTAGAATGAGGTTCCCAACAATCAACAACAGTTGTTGTCGGGATTAGCTGCACTCCTTCAGGGCTCTATGATCAACTCAACAACTACTCTAGAACAAACACAAGCTTGGGTTATCAGTCAATTCAGTCACTTTCGACCCCCTGTGTTCAAGGGTACTGAGGGACCTGCTGCTATGGAGGAATGGTTACTCACTCTACAAAGCATATTTGAGTACATGTCATGCACCGATGCCCAAAAGATTTCTTGTGTAGTGTTCTAACTGAAGGGTGGCGCTAGGACTTGGTTGAATGGCTACTGGAGGTTTAGAACCGAGGAGGAGCGTATTGCTCTTACTTGGAAGGACTTCAAAGAGATCATTATGGAGAAATACTACCCACGGGTATATCGGGACAAGATGAAAGAGAATTTATGGATTTCACCCAAGGCAATTTGACGATCACTGATTATGAATGTAGATTCAATCATTTGTGTTGTATTGCCCCACACCTGGTGGATACTCCACAAAGAAAAGCTCAAAGGTTTTGTGATGAGTTACGTGCCGAGAGCCACCACCATCTAGCGGGACTTGGAATGATGGCCTATGCTGAAGCAGTGGCAAGGACGGAAGACATATTTGCCAGCATTAAATGGAAAAGGCTAGGCATAGGGCGGTAGAGGGTTCCAACAAAAGGAAGTGACATGAAAACAACCAAGGAAAAGGAAGAAATCAAAATAAAAGGAGGAATGATGGGCCATTTGGGCCCAAACCACAAGCTGACTTTCCGACATGCCCAACATGTGGTAAAAAGCACAAAGGCGAGTGTCTGCGTGGACAAAACAAATGTTTTTGCTATCGTGAACCAGAACATATCATATCACAATGTCCAATGAATCTAGATGGATCTAATGGTAGGGCCCCAAACACCGGTTTAGAAGGGCGAGCTAGAATTTTTGGTATGACCGAGAAGGAGGCAGAGCAAGAGCCAGGAACTATGTCAGGTATGTTACAGGTTGCGGGTATACCTACTTTAGTACTTTTTGATGCAGGTGCTACACATTCCTTTATTTCCACAAAATTTTGTGCTATGTGTGCATATAAAAGTATTAAGCAAGTAGAACCACTTGAAATCAGCATACCTTCGGGTAAACCAATGAGTATTGATTCATTGGTGAGAATAATTGCTTATGTCATGAACATAATTTGGAGGCTGGTTTATATATGCTTGAGATGAACGATTTTGATATTATTTTGGGTGTGGACTGGTTGGGTAGATATCAAGTTGATATCCACTGTTTAGAGAAAAAGATAATTCTACGGTCACTAGATGGCGTAGAAATAATCTTTCATGGGGCAAAGTCCAATCTCGTGATATGTATTATATCATCAATGAAGGCGATAAAGATGTTTAAGAAAGAAGGGTGTGAAGGATTCTTGGTGAATGTGATGAGTGTTCAGTTGAAACATCGTTGACCGATGTACCAATTGTAAGAGACTCTTTGGATGTTTTTCAAGAAAGTCTACTGGGAATTCCCCCAGACCGACAAGTGCAATTCACTATAGACTTGGTATCTGGAGCTGCACCAATTTCCAAAGCCCCCTATCGTATGGCCCCAAAGTAGTGACACGAACTTAAGGTTCAAATCCAAGAGAAATTGGATATGGGTTACATTAGACCAAGTGTTTCACCTTGGGGAGCACAGATTTTGTTAGTAAAGAAAAAGGACGGTTCTATGAGAATGTGCATTGATTACCATGAGCTAAATAGACTTATGGTAAAAAATAAATATCCTCTTCCAAGAATCGAGGATTTATTTGATCAACTCCAAGGAGTGGGAGTATTTTCCAGGATTGATTTAAGGTCAATCATCAACTGAACATTAAGAGGGAGATATTGCTAAAACTGCATTCCGAACTCGTTATGGTCATTTTGAGTTTGTGGTTATGTCGTTTGGATTAAGTAATGCACCAGCAGTCTTCATGGACTTGATAAATAGAGTGTTTCATTCTTTCTTGGATCAACTTGTAATAGTCTTTATTGATTACATACTCGTGTACTCAAAGGACAAGGAAGAACACGAGCAACATTTAATATGGGTGTTGGAAACGTTGCATAAGGAGAAATTGTATGCGAAATTCAGTAAATGTGAATTTTGGCAAGACCGAGTAGTATTTCTTGGGCACGTTGTCAAATCTGGAGGAATTGAGGTTGATCCGGCCAAGGTGGAGGCAGTGAATAATTGAATGCACCTACCAATGCAAATGAGATACGCAGTTTCCTATGACTTGTCGACTATTACAGAAGATCTATAGAAGGTTTTTCAAAGATAGTTGCACCCTACGACTCGATTGACACAAAAAGGAGAAAAGTTTATTTAGGATGAGGGGTGTGAGAATAGTTTTCAAGAGCTTAAACAACGCCTTACAACTGCGCCAGTACTAACAATTCCAGACCCAACTGGGGAATTTGTGATCTACAGCGATGCATCAAACAAGGGTTGGGATGTGCTTATGCAAAGCGATAAGCTAGTAGCTTATGCGTCGAGATAGCTGAAGTCACACGAGTTAAATTATCCCACGCATGACCTTGAGTTAGTTGTTGTGATTCATGCTTTAAAGATATGGCAACATTACCTTTATGGGGGTAAGTGTGAAATATACACAGATCATAAAAGTCTAAAGTATCTCTTCACACAAAAAGAACTAAACATGAGGCAAAAAAGATGGCTAGAGCTGGTGAAGGATTACGATTGTACAATTCACTGTCATCTTGGAAAGGCCAACGTAGTGCTGATGCACTTAGTCATAAAACTCGAGGATAGTTGGCGTGTATCTTAACGAAGGAAAAAAGTTAGCTCGTGAGTTTTGAAATTGAACGTTGAAGTGGTAAGTCACCAAAGACTATGAATTCAATATTGGCACCCTTGGTAGTAAAATCAACAATGAAGGATAGAATCAAGGAAGGCAGACTTGTGATGATTTTCTCCCAATGATGAAGGAGCGAACACTCACCAGAGAAGACACATAATTCACTATCGCTAAGGATGGTACAATGTACTATGAAGGAAGGATATGTGTGCCAAATGATTTGGAGTTAAGGTAGGTGATCCTAGGAGAAGCACAATACGCCTTATACAACACATCCTGGTAGTACAAAGATGTACAAAGATTTTAGGAAAACCTTTTGGTGGGAAGGATTGAAAAAGGATGTGGCGAAATTCGTCAGCAAATGCATGTTTGCCAAAAAGTGAAAACAGAGCACCAACGACCTTTGGGTTTAATGAAGTTACTCCACATTCCAGAATGAAAGTGGGAAGATATTGCAATGGATTTCGTTCTGGGACTTCCACGAATCGAGAAAGGTTATCATGCAGTTTGGGTGATTATTGATCATCTCACTAAATCGAAAAATTTTATTCCAGTAAAGAAGAACTATAGAGTGGATCAATATGCTCAAATTTATGTGCATGAAATTGTGAGATTACATGGAGTACAGGTATCTATTATGTCATACAGAGATACCCGTTTTACATCAAATTTTTTGAAGAAAATACAAGAAGCCTTGGGAACTAAACTGAGTTTCAGTACTGCTTATCATCCACAAACCGATGGACACTCCAAGAGAACAATACATATACTTGAAAATATGTTGAGAGCTTGTGTTCTAGACATGGGAAATAAATGGGAACATTTTCTGCCTTTAGTAGAATTTGCCTACAATAATAGTTATCAGACAACTATTAACATGGCACCGTATGAAGCTCTCTACGGAAGGAAGTGTAAATCACCAATTTATTGGGATGAGATAGGAGAAGGGAAGCTTTTGGGACCTGAGATGATTGTAGAGAACATTGTAGTAGTAGATAAGATATGAGAGAGGATTAAAGTATCTCCGGACCGACAAAAATCATACGCCGACAAACGAAGAAAGATCTTGAGTTTGAAATTGGTGAGAAAGTTTTCTTGAAGGTTGCTCCAATCAAGGGAGTGATTCATTTTGGTAAGAAAGTGAAGTTAAGACCGAGATATGTGGGACCCTTTGAGATACATGATCTTATTGGAGACTTGGCATACCATCTAGCTTTATCGCCCAAACTTTCTGCCATACACAACATATTACACATTTTCATGTTGAGGAAATATGTCCACGATCCAGCCATGTTGTCAATTATACTACCTTGGAGATGAATAAAGATTTAACATATGAGGGCCTGTTTACTTTGGCTGATAAACCCGGATTAGGAAAAATAGTCCAGGCTAATCCAGCGTTTACTTTGTAGGATATTTTTCTGGGTCAATACTGTGTACCCGGGATAAATGACAGGATTCGGGACAATTGGGCGGATAGTAATCCCTTCTCGACCCATTGGATAAAAATTATCCCATGGGATAAGAAATAGAAATTGACAGTTTTACCCCTGTGCACATTCTTAATTACAAAAATGTCCTCATATATAAATCCGTTTTATGAGCAAACCCTAGTCGATTTCATCCGCGAATATTCCTGTTCTCCATTTCTCCTGCTACCGCCGGTGACCAAAGCAGCGTCGCCACCGCACGTTCTGCGGCGCCGTCACGCTCGATCGTCCTTCGACTTCTCCTCCGAACTGTCAGCAATCCCTTTCCGACCATCAAACATAAGCTTCCCTGCTTTCAAACCAACCCCAAAATTAAGGTCCTCTTCTCTTTCTCTCCCTTCTCCTCGAAACCATAGATCTCCGGCGTCGAAAATCGTCTATTCCGCCTTCAATTCCGCCGAACATCTCATTTTGCTTGGAGCTTGCTCGGATTCTTCGTGCTTCTGAGAAGTAAGTTTTTATACTCTTCCTTATATATATATATATATGTGTGTGTGTGTGTGTGTGTGTGTGTGTAATAGATGGGAATTCTTTAACGAGCCACCTCTGCTTACATTGGATCCCACTCCGCAGTATAATTTCTTCATACTCTCACCAGTTGTGAACACCCAACGCACCCACCCCCCCGGCCCAGCCATATCCCTTCTCTATACTTTCTATCTGGTTTTCTTACTCGCATTCTATTACGAGTATTCAATAATCCCAAAAAAACGTGCAAAATAAAATCATATGAGCTTGAATTTTGAGGGGAAGTGGGGTGAAATTAAGGGATGATAGAGGGTGTTGAGAAAAAAGCCAAAGTGCATCTTGGAATGTGGGAAATTCATGAAAAACTGCAGCAAGATAGGCTGAATGTAAGGTTTTCTTTGTTTGTTAGCAAAAATTGCATCTATTGAGGTACATAGTGCCGGTGAAACTGTTGTATTCTTAAACTGATTTAGGTTGTTCGTATTAGTGTGTTTTGATCTGAATTGTCGGCATTGCATATCAATTGTTTCCTAATTTGGAAGGAGAGGGATAGACGCATGTGAGACATATGAAGGGGAACCTAAAACGCAGGCTCGACTATCAAGTTCCTTGACTTTAATTTCTCACTTTTTATGTTGCAGTGCAAACTTCTGGTTCTTCCTTCCCTTAAACATCTTCAGTAGGATTTTAAGAGTTTCTCTTTAATAGTTAGATATAATGTGATCAAATGGAGAAAAGGGTTCAGGACTAACTTTGCTAGCATTCTCAGATTATAATGGATAGATACAGACCCCCTCTCATCTGGTAAAAATTTAATGGTTAAAACTTCAATTTGAGCTTCTTCTTAAGCAAATAAATAGGTGATGTTTTTAAAATCAACCATGTACAGTTCACTGCTCATTCACATAGTTGGCTTGTTTATAATGTTATTGATCTAGCCCTTCTGCATTATATGTAATGTTTGCCTTTTATTTATGGTTGGCCTTGATCATTTCAACTGCAACTGGAAAAATGGTGTTCTCTTCGGGCAGTAAAAATTATTTTCCTTTAATCACATGCAGTCGCCATGACAACCTTTAAGGATTGGGTTTTCTCTGATATCAAAGTCATTAGGTTCTATCAGACCCAGCATCGAAAACTTTGGTTGTCACAGGACTCTGAGAATGGAGAGCTAGGTGACCAAGGTATGCCCTTTTCTTTCATTGTTTTTTTATTGCCGAGTGGGTAAAAAATGTCTTACTCTAGAGAAATGGGGAGACCACATATGACTGTACTATGTTTGGGGATATCAATATTGTTAGTTGTAAAGGGTATTCCTCTCTAATCAAATTTAATGCCCATATGCCCATTGTCCTCATTATGATATCCAATATAGAAGCCTTTTGTAAATTCCAATTGATAAATGAAATAGGATTTATGTGTGTGTTTGTGATTGATAATAAATATTGTCTAACATCAGTTGCTTGACCTTCATGCACCAGGTTTATCGCAAACCGCAGCTGATGAGCAAGAAGAAACTCGGTTCCCTGAAATGAACTTCCCTATTAATGAAACTTGTTTTGGGAAAAACTGGAAAATTTTGCATGTTGTGAAGCGATTTATTCGAAAAACCCAGCCAGATGTGGTCAACTGAAGGTTGTTAGAATTGATGTAGTTAGAGCTCCTGTTAGTTATGTAGGGTGGATTCATTATGTATAGTTTGGTGGTAACATATTATTAATTGTATATACAGCTACAAGTATGTTCAAGTGCAGGTAACGTTAAAACTTTCGATTGATATGATGCATGAAATGGTGATGGCTGTATGATGGAAATGCAAATATTTGTGAACATTGCATACGGAATAGGATAAAGTTATGGTTCCCTGCAAAATTATTTTGTTTTGTTGCAGTGATGCAAGACTTCCCATAAATTCCAGATGTAATATATTGGCATTGAAAATGGTCTGATGTAAGAATACTTTCCAGCTGTAAAGACATATCCTTCCTAATTTTTCACAGCATGGTGACCCCCTCTCTTGAAGCATCATGTCACCACTTTTCAGAAGCAACATGGGAACCAACAACTATTTTTATTGTACGAAAGACAGATTTACACATTTTTACTTCATTGAATCAAACAAGATAGTGACCCTACATTATTCAAAATTAAGTACATCCACATGTCCTATATAATTGTTAACTTCCCAGGTCAGGCATTGTAATTCACATGAACTGCAAGAAAAATGTTAAGAAACAATCAACAAATTGCTTCACTTCTCGTCCTTTGGACTATCCAGGCTTATGGCGTCGAGTGGTGTTCCGAAACAAGCAACAAATCAAGATAAAGTTTTCTTTAATTCCATCTGGACATGAGAGATTGATTGTCATTTTATTGTGCGTCTGCTTGAACAACTCCACTCCGGTGCTTGGGTCATTGGGGAAAAAATGACCGTGTTGTTTCCTTTGCCATGTGTGATCTGAACCGCTACTTTGGCTCACAGTTCAACTTCAAATTTTGCATGGAACAAACTCAAAAGTTACACAAACGTTACAAGGTGTTCAAATGGCTAATTGATATGCCAATGGTTGCCTATGACCCTACCACAAATGAGGTACGGTGCTCAGACTCGGTTTGGACATCTTTATGTGAAGTAAGTTTCCCAAGTTTGTAAATACAGTTTATGCAAATTTGTCTAAATTAAAAAAAAAAAAAAATCTTTACTTGATTAATTTCATATATCTTTTATTTTATTTAATAGCAAGAAAAGCTTGTTGCTGCATATTATAAAGAGGGAGAATACGCATTTAATGCGCTTAAAAAATTATTTTATGAAGAGAACATAAAAAGTGTCAGCGATGAGCTTTTAGTTATTCAAATTTCAAGTGATACTGAGGAAGGGACGGGTGATGATTCATCCATCATAGAGATTAGCAATCCGAATCGTCCAAACTTTTCAAGCATCTACGACAGTCAGGATAGCTCGTTGGACACTGATAATGCATTTTGGAAGGAGCAGGCGTGGTTGGATAATGATAGCCAAAGTACCAAGTCGTTGTACGGAAATGATCAAACATCATTAACATCGACAAGCTCTCCAATTCAAGCTTCTGACAAGAAAGGAAAGAAATCCATGCCGGCTAGTAGCCGTTATCAGCATGCTGGGGAAGGTCGTAGCTCTACTGCATCATGGTCCCTTTTGAAAAAGAAATAACTCAGTGTAAGACCACCGTTGCACCTCGTTACTGCAGACTATGCATGGTATGTTAGCATATGCTTCACATTATTCAGTATGTACTATGAGTGTTTATTTGGTTTGTAATATATTTCCAAGTATCTCTGTGTGTATTTCTATGTGCCAATCAAGTTGGAACACTCGGTACAAATAATGTTGGACTTGAACATTGGTGTGTTAATAATCCCCCTTTGTTATGCTTCTTCCTTCACTTTCTAATATTGTCGTATCCACCATTTCAACGCAGTTTTCTTGAAAAACATTAGACAAAATGAAATACCAAAATGGAAATTGAACTTGATGGCTACAACAAGAAAGTGGAAATGAAATCGGACAACGTATGCATCAGGGGAATATGAAAAATAATATATTAATCCAAAACAAAAATATTCTTCCCCAAAAATCAAACTTTGCAATTACACATGATTTCTCATACACGCCTCTCTAAGGTGGTCGGTAAGGGGGGTTGGATGGGTTGAATGGTTGATATGCTGGGTATTCACGCTCCTGAAATTGACCTTGCTATACGTGCTAGTCGTATTGTTGCCTCTGCATGTCAAGTGCAATTTGAGAGTTATTGTCTTCAAGGTTGCTGACACGTGTTTCCAACACATTTCTCCAATCTGTCCAATCGTTCCACCCCCCTTGAAACAACAGTGAAGGTTGGGTCTATTGTGAACTTCCGGCCTCAAAATGTGGGAGATCTTCCCTGGTTCTTCCATGTACGTATGCTTCTTCCATCATCTCATCCACATTTTGTTGTTCCGTTTCCACCTCCATAGGCTGTGTTCGAGTATCTGAGGATCTTCTCCTCTTTTTCCTTCTTTCGTCTTCATTCTTCAGTTCTCTTTCACTCTCCTCGATTGCTTCAATATAGATTGAGCCGTTCAGTAGAATATTAGGGACTTTTCCACCGGCGACATTTGTGAGCCGGGAGTTAGGCAAAGCAAACCTTTTTTTATCAGATAAGATTAGATACAATTTTCTCGTGCCTGGATGGAACTGGCACATCTTCATGTTGCATACAACCTCAAGATTTAAGGTTATTTCACCAGGAGTTTCTTCCAAACCTTCCAAGTTTATCCCAAAATATCGAGCAATCGGAGTTATTAACCCTCTGATATGATTTGCTACTTGTTGTTTCGTTCTAACAAATTGCCTTAAAAGCATCGGCACAATATTGAACTTTTTTCCATTCAGCAAGCACCATAAGATGAACAACTCATCCAAGGTAACTACCACAGGCTCAGGTTTGGACAAAATTGTATTTGAGATGAACCGTTAGAAATACCAAAGGACTGGGCTTCTTATGCTGGACGCTTTCGATCGGCTAGGGTTGTACATTTATGTCTTATCTGGAGAAGCCTCTGTTATCTCCTTCCAAAAGATTATTGGGTTGAATCCGAGAAAATGTTCCTTGACATCGGGTGGATTGGAGACGGTATTCTTCAAGAAGCCAAAAATTTCATTTATGGTTTCGGCTTGAAGCAGTTGGAACTCATTTCCCAAATAAAATATCATTGATGTCGGAACCGTATCAACATATCCCACATCAACGGTCGAGAAAAATTTCATGACCAACGGCTCATATGTCTTCTCTTTTAAGGAGAAGAATTTAGCCCACCCTATATTTCTGCACATCTTTTTCAGATTCTCGTAAATACCCATCTCTTTCATGCACTCCTCATCTGCGAAATGAGTGGCTCGCCTTTTCTTCCTCAACACCTCAAACCATCTCTCACTTCTTGTCTCCCAATCTCGAAATTCTATGCCATATGCATCAGGCATTGTTGAAAGAATTCTCTCGTATTCTTGATGTTGTTCATCGACAGAGTGTTGATCCCAGTCAAAATTAGTATTGACAATCTCCATTGAGTTGATCATCATTCTTGCTCTTTGTTCCTCTTCAAATCTACGCCTGTCTTCCAGTTCTCTTTCCATATCATTAACAGTGAAACCTCGAGCACCAAAGGGATATGGAAACATTGTCTCAATCATACCTAGAATAAATTAAGTTAGTGTAGTGGACTCATATAAGTAAATGAGTTGCAGTTCTCAATACTATTGTGTACCATTGCAACATAATTTCCAATTCCAATCTCAAATACAACACAACAAAACATATTACATTACCTCAATTCCGTTCTTACATGAACCAATCGTATTCCTCACATGAACCGAATATGTAAACATTGTAGTTGATGAGATATTATCCCCACATCATCTTTAATCAACATAAACCATGCCAAAATCTCAATTATTCTATGCACACCAATTGTTCGATAAAAGACTCCAATGAAGATTTGTACGAAAACATAACATGCTTCATGCTATGATACTACATAATCGTCTATCATCAAGATATTTAATGAACAAAATGAAAGATTTAGCAAAACATACCTGAATAGAGATTTCGTCGTATTGCTACAACCTTCAAAACCCAAAACAAGTGTGATGCAAATTTGGAAGTATTTGGTGTGGTGATTCTTTCTTGGATTAATTCAATGAGATAATAATCAATAAAGTCAGTTTCTATGCTTGCTTATTCAAAAACGGCCATGAAAGATGAAGAGAGTAGGGATTTTGGAATTTCAAGTATGAGGAAATAAAAGACTACCAACAATTTTTATACAAATCTGGAGACTCACTCGGCCGCTCCACTCGGCTAGACCCCTAACTCGGGTGCTCGAGTAGATAAAAGTTTCTAAAATTGTGTTCAAATTTTTGAACTCGACCTGTTCACTCGGTCGGCCCCATCACTCGGTCGATCGAGTATAAAAGATTTTCTGAAATGTGTGTTCAAATTATCCACTCGGGCGGGACACTCGGTTGGACGTAGTACTTGGGCACCCGAGTGGAGAAAAGTTTCTAGAATCGTGTTCAAATTATACAACTCGGCTGTTTCACTCGGTCGGCCCCATCACTCGGTTGACCGAGTAAGAAACATTTTCTGGAATGTGTGTTTAAATTTTCCACTCGGTCGGGTCACTCGATCGAACGCACTACTCGGGCGCCCAAGTGGACGAAAGTTTCTGGAATTGTGTTCAAATTTGGCAACTCGGCCGATTCATTCAGTCGGCCCTATCACTCGGTTGACCGAGTAAAAAAGTTTTTCTGGAATGTTTGTTCAAGTTATCCACTCGGCCGGTTGACTCGGTTACCCTCAACTCGGTTGGTCGAGTCTCAACATAAGATCTAAAAATTATTCAAATTTTTATTATTAAAAATCGGTTACCCTTTTCATTCATACATCCGCTCCAGAAACCCTACCTGCGCAACACTTGCCTTCACTTCACAAATCATATGCGCCGCACTCGCCTACACTTCACAAGCCCTGATATTACACTGACGGTGGAATTTTAGTTCAGAGAATAGACGTCGTTCTGTTTCCACCGGAAGGAAGTAAAGGTCCAACCGTTGATCTGCCTGCCAAGATTGTTTCCAAGGCGAGAAGAGGTATCTCATCTTTTCTAGCCCATTTTTTCTATTTCGCGATTATTTTCTTTATTCATATGTACAAATTGTTGCCATTATTCTTAATTTTTCACTTTATATGCTGTGGTTACTTCTTTAGAATGTTTTCTATTTCTGGCGCTACATCTTCAATTTCGGTCGGATACACAAGTGGTTTGTGTAAGGAATATGTTACTTATGCATTAAATTGATAACACACTCTCTCCATCATCTAATTTTTTCTGTATGCAGTGATGAAATAAACTCTTGCACCAATGTGTTGTGTTGTGGTGTGAGTTTACCTTGGGTTGAATAGCTTCTTCAATTTATACATCTATCTTTATTGCATAATGTGACATAAATAATGTACCATGTAGTTGAAACAGGTATATGGATCTAGAAGGAAATTTAAACTATATGAAACTATGTTGGGATAAGTTTATCTATCATCCCAATGGCTTGGTAAGAAATTCGATACGTTTCTTAAATGAGTACCTCAAAATTTATTCTGATAACATGCGTCCTATATATATTTTTCTGATGATTGCAGATACTACCCCCAAAATTTACTACTGAAGTTAGTGGGAGGCTTCCTCCGTCGGTTGCCCTTAACAATGAATTGGGCCAACGGTGGGTTGTATTTACCGGGGTGGATGATGATGGGGCCATACGCCTGACGGAAGGGTGGCCAAAATTTTGTGACGACAGCGATATTAAGCATCAAGACATATGCCTATTTTCGTACGACTATGCTTATAACTTCTACGTTCACATCTTCACGAAGAATGCGTGTCAGAAATTTCCACCCACGTTACAAGGTTAGCACCGTTTATCAATACTTTATTATGCTTGAAGTTTAAAATTTTTCTAACATACTTTTCAAACCTGTAGGTGCTGTGCAGCAACCTCCGATATGGAAGAGTTTTTTTAAGGTGTTGTACCCAAATCCCCTAAAACAAACTCCTGTATGAATGGTACGTTATTCGATTCCATAGTTTTCCACATTAGTCTATCTTTGCTTTGGTTCTTGAACATTATACTATACCTCAACATATTTATGAGATTCTTCGTGCAGGTATTACCCCCAGATGTCATGGCTAACTTCGCAGACACACGACCAACCAATGTGGCACTGGTGAATAGGTACGATGCGTGGTGGTTTGTAGGCATGGAATATCCTTCTCCCTCAAGTGTTGTGTTGACAACCGGGTTGGACATATTTTTTGTTCAGAACCGAATCCGCCTGGGGGAATTCATCTTCTTCCATGCCGTCAATGAAACAACTATTAATGTTGTTTTTTTTAGACGAGCTGCTATGAGAAGTGGGATATTTCGCGTGGGGAAAGCTACAGCAATGCGATGGAGGTTTCAGAGGGCAACCAAAGTGAGGGTGAATCGGCTTTAGTGAAGGTTGAGTGTGAGGACGAAGCTTCCAGTGAGGACCCATAAAAAGGCCGATGAAATTGTTTTGTTTCTTATCTGAAAGACCGAATAACTTGTTTTGATTTGAATCTTTTTTATGAATATTATTTTTTTGCTATTGTGTAACCCAACATTCCTGAACTTTATAATATGGTTGTCAACATATTACACGCATGTTATCCATTTGTTGGGGAATATTCGCTATGAATTCCTGTTACGTTGCATGTGTATGTGATGGATTAGTATGAAGTTGGTGGTATGGTAAAGTTTTCTTCATAATATTTTCAATGTAACATTCCGGAATTGTCACTATTTAGGTACTATTAAATATTGAATCACTTAGTATTATAGTTTTATGTAGAACCGATGTCAATTGTGTATTTTTTGAAAATTGTTTTAAATTTGTTTTCATTTGTCAATGTTCACAATTTCAGCCACTCATGTATTGCACCCCAACTTTATGAAGGGTTGTATGGGTTCAAATCCACGGTTTGTTCAAATACAATGTGTGAAACTAAAAAACTAAAATGGTTTATGGGTTGTTCGCACAAATTCTGTAAAAGACTCCTAGATGTGCACAAACATTTACGAACATCTAATTTATCCACCACAAATTACACCTATTAATCTTGTTAAAGAAGTGAGCAATACACCAACTAAATAAACCTAAACATAATATTACATCTGGAATTCCATATTGTTTAAATTAAGAAGCCACGTGGAAAAGTAACACAAGTCCTACAAGTTCGAAGACATCTTCCATAATACAGATAAACATTCTACTAACAATGCTTAAAGACGGCCCGATAACATCATTAATATCATCCGAGCTTTGTCAGCATCAGGGAGGCTGAAGAAAAGTTCAAGATCTTTATTGTTGTTCACCAAAATCTTAGCAACAACAATTTGTTGGTCAGGATCCAAAACATCCAGCTTACCCAAAGCTTCATGGATAGCTTCGCGTTTCTTAGACATTTTGTACTCATAACCTATATGTTGGGCTATTTCACCTAGTCTTTCATCAGTGCGATCACAGAACCTACTCATCAAATTCACCATCTCCTCACCCATCGTGTCAGTAGCCTTTTTTTTGCGACCCTTTCCTTTCTTACCGGTGGAGTTGTCCGATACTGGCAGTGGAGAGTTAATCTCATTGTCGGTAGACAGGTCCACATTCAATAGATTGGTAGTGCCATTATCTTCATCCACCTCCAATTATGTTTCGTCAGCAGCATTGCAATCCTTAGCATGAGCGCCGGTTGCTCTTTCTATCCCAAATATCTCCCACCACTTAGGGTAGAGCTTGTATGACTTGTATCGCATTTTCTTACCCTATGTGTCCGTCTAAAGATATATACAAGTATAAGTGTTTCATGAAACAATGTTAGATACTGGTTTCATAGTTAATCAAATAAAAGACACAAATATAATGTGTGTTGTGCGACAACATATACTAACCTTACAATACTCGTCCCAAACAGATTCACTTTCAACTATTATCATACCAGACTCAGTACTCCAAGCCAGTCTAGATCGGCTCAACATACACTGCAGACTCCTGTGGTTTTTCTTCCAAACATGTATTTTAGAACTTATGTGTGGTTCAGCACAAATATTAGCATCCGAAAGCATCCTGCCATGTCCCTCTCCAGTGCACCAAGATATCCACTACAAAAATCATTTTCACATTTCCACCCTTCTTCAATAATAGGTTTGAATGCCTGAATCAACAATTCTTCCTCTCTTGGTGACCAGACTCAACGACGGCCCCTGCTGTCCCTTGAGACTCTACTATCTCCTCGAATACTGCTATCAGGATTCATCAAGCCTACACAGAATCAACGTGCATAAAATGTGGACCTATTCATAAACCAAAAAGTTATGTCACATAATAACAATCATGTGAAGTAAAAAACAAAAAATACCAACAAAAACTAATAAATTAGTTTGTGTGATGAAGAGAACGAGGTAAATGCCCCAAAATAAAATTAATATCAGTATCATAGTTCACAATTAAAACATAATAACAAAATTCATACAATGTCATAACAAGTCACAGTTGCAGATAACAAACTACACTAATATTCGCATCATTGTCTCCACTCATTGTACATTAAAGTTGTTAATTCATCTCTCCAATTCGACCACTCTTATGTGCATTCAATCTCATCAATGTAGTCATCAGCATCATCATTCACGACAATATTAGGTAGATCGGCTTCTAACGGGTCTAATGCCATAGTTGTTCATATGAAATTATGTATTAGGTAACACGCCAAAATAATATGATTCTGCACTTTTATTGGGTAAAAGGCCGAGCCGAAGAATGGCCCATCTTTTTTTTAGCAATCCAAATGATCTTTCAATCATGTTTCGGGCCTTCAAATGCTTCATATTGAAATACTCATTCTTATTTCATGGGGCTGATGTTCCCACCCCCCACTCATCCAGATGGCACCTAACTCCTCGATATGGAGTAAGGAAACCTCCACCGTTTGTGTATCCAGAATCGCACAAATAATAGTTACCTTAAAAAACAACCATGGATCGAATTAGATTCAAAACCATATGTAATAAACGTAATAAAATTATGTGCATGTGACTTTAAATACTACATCTAGGAACACAAAGTCCGTTGTTTCTAGTTATTGCATCTCTTAACACCCGTGAATTCGCTGCACTTCCATCCCAACCAGTCAAAATATATATGAACTTCATATTAAAGTCATAAACAGACATTTACCGATACGTTGCCTTTTCTATTTCGATAACGAGGCCTATCAGATTTAGGCACAGTGACATTAACATATGTTCCATCTAGTGCACCTAAACAACCCTGAAATACAGAATCTTTCAATACCCTTGAATTTTCTAAGATAGAGTACTCAACTATACAGCATTCAGTATTAATATTACCTTGAAACACTTCCATCGATTATTTGTACAGTCTTCATCGATTGGCTCCGGGGTTACTAGCAGTAATGAGTGTAATCTGATTACAACATTTAACACTTTGTGGAAGTGTGTGCTAACAGTTCGCCCAGATCTTTTATACTGAGATTTCAACACACGATTTTTTGTGTGATGTCCAATTATAGCCAAAAACATGGCAACCTGCTCTGCTATGCTACTATTTCTACTTGTTCGTAGACCACTGCAATGTTGCAAAAGATGACACAATTGCGAAAAGGCCGCCCTATTCATCCTCAAATGATTTATGCAGTCCTCATCAGAAATTCCAATAACAATACGCAAATATTTTATATGCTTAGGAATTCTACTAATCAAACTATATCGTTTGCGAATACGTGCACGTACTTCACTTGAAATACCACGACTTCTATGCATGAAAAATATATCCATGAAGCTAATGTAACCAAAACACGCATTCATTAACTCAGTTAAGAAAATAAAAATTTCTTCATCTCTCACACCTTCATTATTGATGGCGAGATCCATCCTACGCAAAAAAATAAACCATCATAATTTTACAATAAGCAAATCAAAACAGCTATTCCAAAACAACGAAGAATCGACATGAACAAATCCGAAACTAAAATGTAATTCCTGAAAAAATGCACTTGCAACTACAAAATTACTTACCACAATAATAACTACAAAATCACTATTTGTAAAGGCTAACCTCATGAAAAATACGAAGAAAGGCTTCCGGATGTCGGTGAGTAATGAAGGCTCAACGGCGGGAAGGCAGTGGGGAGCAGCGGCTGGGAGGGGTGGGAGAGGCAGCCACTAGGGGTTGAAAGAAGGAATGCTGAGCGGAAGTTTGGGGGAGTAGGGTTTTTAAGTTTCAATTATGTATTAAGGGTGATTTTGTAATTTTTGCATTATCCGAGCTAATCCCACGAAGTAAACGTTGGATGGTATAAAATTATTTTTCTTTATCCTAATGTTATCCTACGAAGTAAACGTAGGATAAAAATTTCGAAATTATCCCTATCCCGAGTTTTAACACATTTTCTGTCATATCCTGTCCAATCCTAACTTGGGAAGTAAACGCAGCCTGAAGAGAAAAAGGAAGCGATGTTGAAGAGGAAGATTAAAAAACTCCGACATAAAGAAATGGCACTTATTAAAGTACAATGGAGCCAACATAGTGAAAAAAAAGGCTACATGGGAATGAGAGGATGATTTGCGAGCTAAATATCCTTATTTTCAATACTCACGGTACGTTATGGAATTTCAAGGAAGAAATTATTTTCAACTAGGGTAGGATGTATACCCGATTATTTTTCTTTTATTTCGTTAATGTAATCATTTATTTATTTTATGGGCTTCATAGTTTGTCTCATATATATGTAGATATATCCATATGTTTGTAAAAGGTTAAGGCCAACCTAATTCTTTTTAAGAATATTGGGGTAGCAGTACGTAAGTTCTAGAAATCCTTTGGATATATATGAACATAGTATGTAAGATTTCATCTACTCAATAAATCGAAAATTTGTTAATTTACTAGATTTTGAATAAACATAAACTCAAGTTTAGATATGCCTAAGCATATCACAATTTTTAGGGGGACTAGATTAACACCAAATACGTATCTATTAGACTTATTCGAGTAGATTCAGCACCTATTTATTCATCTTTCAGCCATCCCATATTGATACGCATATATCAGTTTCATCTTTTGATCCCATTTCACCGCCAATACAGTAAACCATTTAGGAAGCCGACGCCGCCATTACAGACTAACAAAAACCAACACTTGCTCCTAATTTTTCTTTCCTCGTGTCTGTCGACTGTCCCTCAGCAGAGGAGAACCCATGTTGCTAGGTCCTTCATGATCTGCTATCGAAAGAGAGAACAAGAAAAGGAAGAAAGAAAAAAAAAAAGAAGAAAGTTGAAGAAGCAGGAGTGAAGCACGACTTTTGAGAAATTTAATTGGGGAAGAAGGGCTCTTTTCCTCAAAAGTGTGTCAACTTAATTAATATTAAACCCCCAATTTACCAAAATTTCTATATTACCCTACTGACTTTCAAAATTTTCAAAGCAGTCCCACAACTTTCTCTCTTTAAGATTTAGCCCAAATATCTCAACTCTCTTTATTATCCCTAACTTCCTAAACTCTAAATTCCTTATGCCTTTCAATTATCTTATTATCCTTTATATTAGAAGTAGTATTAAAAATTAGATATTAAGCCTTCATTTATTTTATGATGTAGGCAAGGAAGCAAGACACAAGGATTAGGAGTATAGCACTTGCATGAAATTTTCCTTATATTACGAGAAATCACATAAGGGGGGGGTTCTTATACGATTTGTCAGTTTTAAATATTTTGTTTGTTTAAAGTACGATTTAATGGTTATATATTTTGATACGTTGATATGGGATCATTAATTTGATCCACCATTATATGTTGGCCAAACTTTGATACAAAATGTTACGTTTGATATGGATGCTATATTATGTTATGCTTGATAAGTTAATGTTACTCTCTGATTGTACTTCTACAACTTTATATTTAATTTTGACAAGTCAGGACCTCATGAGCTGGGTGTAGCTCACCCTCTTTTACTTTCCTACTTTTCAGGATAGGGAGTTTGTTAAGACGACGGGAGCAGGCGGATGAAGCATATTTTTATTATTCTTCTTTGAATTATGGGTTACATTTGAGTCATAGACAAATTGAAATTTTATTAGGGTTTGTTATGTTTTTCTTCGAACTTATCTTAGGAAACGATGTCGTTTTAAAAATAAATGCTTAAGCCTACTTTCGTAATTATGAAATTATGATATAAAACAATGTCGTTTTAGAAATAAATGATTAATCCTACTTTCGTGATTATGAAGTTATGAGTTTCTCAAATTGAATAATCATGTGATTATGTTTGAATTAATTATATTTTTCGCTACTATAAATTTTGATGTATTGGGGTTACTTAATCACGTTTTTAATACGATTTACATTGAGGACTTAAATTTTGTAGTAAATTAAGTAGAGTCCTAATTCTTTTTATATGTTCTTTAACGACCTAGTTATTAGGACAAAATTACTTAATATTTATTTACTTATTTTTTATTTAATAGCTTATACTTCTTTATTAAAAATATATAATAAATTAATATATCTCTAAATTAATATTTAGGTTGTTAGAGCTACCCTCTTTTCCACTTTGAAAGGAGTTTGACTTGGTCTTCATATTTAACTATTTCAATTTTGAATATGTCTTGCAAAAGACATGTATGCATTAAAAATATAGAATATAGTTTGGTGAATAGGAAAAACTTAGATTTAATTATTAAGGAATATTATAGGATAAAAATCCTAACAAAGTGTACTAACATTTATAATTTTTTTTCAATTTAATGCATGTGGGACAATTTCAAATTCCAATTGCGGATGTTGAACTCAAAACTCATATTTTGGACCCAGTGTTATACACGTAGCATAAGTAATTTTTTTTATTACATAAAAACTCATGACTTTGGGTCAATTATCATTTGTAACATGTATTTTCAGATTAACATAGAAATACATCATCATTTAATTTTTTTTTCAATTTGATACATGTGTTTTAATGTCGGCCTACTGTTGTTAATATGGACTTTAAAATTCAAAATTTGGATCACATTGTTATACACGTTGAATAATTTTATTTTATTTTTTATTTTTAAAACTCTAACCGATCAAAACCACTATAATTTCCTAATAGAAAAGATAGGCACTGATAAAATCAAGAGAAAAAATAAAAAAATAAAAATCAAGAGAAAAAAATAAAAATAAAAATAAAAATAAAAACCTATAGACCAAGAACACTTAAATAAAGGTGTCATTAATAAATGAGTTGGTCTCATGTAAACCATTGCATGGATTGCGACCTCACAGAGGGTTTCCAATAATTTTACCATCAGGCTAGCAAACCCATTTATGCAGAACTTGAACCTTTTTAATGTTATATTAATAAATTGAGCAGACTTAGAAAAATATAAAATAACACTCATCTATTTAATTTTTGAATCATTTACAATTACTTTACAATATAGATAAATAACATTTTAAATTTTCTTAAAATTCAATATAATTAAAAATATAATTATTTACATAAAAAATTAATATACTTATTACTTTGTGAGTTTTTTTATATATTTTGTTGGTATGTATAAATTCATTCCTATAAATTATTATCCGTTAAAATTCTAAGCTTCACATGTTATGATAAAATGTTCTTTAAGTAAACAAATAATATTATTACATTTAAATAATATTACTTTATCTTTTAACATTATTACTCATTTTTTAAAAATATATTAATTTGAAACTAATATTAAAATATAAAATGATTAATTGTATTAAAAATTAAAATTTTAGTAAGTTTTCTAATATTTATTTACTGTAAATAGATGATAAATTTTTTTTTCTTTGTTTGAAAATTCACACATTTAGATATGTGTTTAGAAATTGAACTAAAAAAATTGCTCAATGTTACTACTTTGTTTTTCAAAAGAAACAAACACATGATTATTTATATTGATATACTTATTAGTTTGGGAATTTAATTATATTATTTGTTGATATGTATTAAAATTCATTCATATAAATTATTATCCCTTAAAATTCTAAACTTCACACGTTGTGATTGAATTTTTTTAATTAAACAAATAATATTATTACATTTAAATAATATTACTTCATATTTTAATAATATTATTCATTTCTTAAATATATTAATTTAAAACTAATATTAAAATATAAAATGATTAGTTGTATTAAAAATTAAAATTTTAGTAAATTTTCTAAGAAATTATTAGGTAATATTTATTTATTTACTATAAATAGATGAAAAAAATTTCTTTTATACTACTTTGTTATTATATAAGTATAGATTCAATTCAAATTAAACTAAAGAATGGTTCAGTATTACTTGTTTAATTGAAAAATATTATATGTTTAGCTAAAAAGTATTATTGAGTTAACTAAAAAGTATTACTCGTAATATTTATTTATTCATGATAAATAGATGATAAATTATGATGTATTAATACTTTTTCAATTTAACAAATAAGTTGTAATACCTTTTGAATAATAAGGTAATACCTTTTGAATAAGAAAGTAATACATTTTTTGAATAAGAAAGTAATACTCTTAATATTCGACAAAAGGGAGATTCCTAGACATCTTCATATTAACAAATAAACATCATTCCCCACAATATAATATATTCTAAAATTTAACAAACAGTCATATACTTGCTCCATTTAACAAATAAGTATTAATATCTGTTGAATCAGAAAATAATATCTTTTGAATAAGAAAATAATACATTTTCAATAAGATAGTAATATTGTTAATATTCGACAAAAGCGAGAATCCTACACATATTCAGATTAACAAATACACATCATTCCACCACTATGAAATATATTTTAGAATTTAACAAATAGTCATGTACTTGTTTCTTTTTAAAAAGAGTGAATCTTCTGTGAAATGGTTGCATGTTTAACACGATTTAAGGTATTACTTGTGTAACTATTAAGTATTACGTATTTAACTAAGTATCACTATTTTTTAAAATAACTAATCAGCAGTAATACACTTTAAAAAATAGTGATACTTTATAGTTAAACAAGTAATACTTTATAGTTACACAAGTAATACCTTAAATTATATCACACGTGCAACCGTTTCACAGAAATTTTTGCGTTTAAAAAATCAGTAGTAATACCTTTTGAATCAAAAAGTAATACATTTTCAATAAGAAAGTAATGCTGTTAATATTCGACAAAAGAGCGATTCCTAGACATCTTCACATTAACAAATACACATTATTCTCCCCACCATAAAATATTTCCTAGAATTTATCAAACAGTCATGTATTTATTTCTTTTAAAAAATAAATACTAATACATTTTGAATAAGAAGGTAATACCTTTTAAATACAAAAGTAGTACATATTCAATAAGAACGTAATACTATTAATATTCGATAAAAGCGAGAATCATAGACATTTTTAAATTAACAAATACACATCATTCCCCCACTATAAAATATATCATAGAATTTAACAAGCAGTCGTATATTTTTTTTAAATAAGTAGTAATACTATTTGAATAAGGAAGTAATACATTTTGAATAAGAAATTAATACTGTTAATATTAAGAAAAAAATAATAATCTTGTACATCTTCAGATGAACAAATAAACATCATTTCATCCACTATAAAATATTTTCTAAAATTTTAAAAATAAGTAGTAACATTGATCAATTTTTTTTGTTCAATTTCTAAACACATAAATAAATATGTGATTTTTCAAATAAAGAAAAAGGAAATTAATTAATAATAAGTTATGTACATTTTTATAATAAATATAATTTTACTGTAAAATTTTAATATAATTAAATATACTACATCCCGTGCATTGCACAGGTGGACATATAGTTTCTTATTATTTCAAGTAATTAGTATATTATTCGATGCATTGCATAATTTATAATATCATAATATAATAAATTATAAAAATAGTAATATAATTTAATTTAAAATATATATTTTAATAAAAAATATTTGAAATAAAAATATCTCACAAAATAAAAATATATTAAATATTAAAATATACTACAATTAATCTATTAAAAAATTATTTTTATATATGCATAATAGTTATCAAATTGAAGATCATGAAAAAAATTAAAAAGTTACATATTTTTCACAGAAAATAAACTTGAAATGAAAAGGTTATAAATTTTTAAAAATAGAGTGAAAAAATATATAAAGAAAAAATTGATTAGATAGAATCCACTTAAAAACAATATAAAAATTGAGGTTTAGAAATTTAAATGTAATAATATAATTTATAAGAATGATTTTTCATACCTATTAACAAAATATAATTCACAAACTAGTAAGTATATCAAATTTTTTATGTAAATAATTTTATTTTTAAATATATTAAAATTTAAGAAAATTATAAATTTTATTTTTATTAGTGATTATAATTGTAATTTATCTATATTGTATAGTCATTGTAAATAATTTTAAAATATTAAATAGTTGAATGATATTTTAATCTCCCCTCAACTAAAATCTAGATTACCTTGCCAATCGAACAGTTTAGATATTTAATTAAATCTACAACCATTTAATATAAATACAGTAAAATATCGTAGTTTCACACAAGTTTTTGGCCTTAATAAATATATAACATAATTAATGTAATTTCCTGAAAAAAAAATAACATGATTAATTTAATGGAATAAGACATAATATAAAATATCAATTTTCAAGCACAGTTGAAATTGACTTTTAGAAACGTTGACTAAACTATGTTTGAGTCATAGCTAAAAAAAGAATGTCCGAATAATCAAGCCAAAAATTACTACAACTTGAACTGAACTCTCTATTTTTTTACTTAAGCTATGTTAAGTGTCCACCTGGAGTGAGAATCATACCTTGACATTGCTTTAAATATATATATATATATATATATATATATCTTGATATATATCTTGATATATGTCTTTGTAAAATTTATAATTCATCTATAATTGTTAAATCCATACTATTGCGCTTCAATTTTTTTTTATTTCATATTGCATAATGATCTTATATGATTGTATATACAACGTAATCATCATGTATGGCATGCAATAATATAATTTAAAAAAGATCTTTAAGTATATAATAAAAATAGTAAAAACGAGCTACCTTCACAGTTTTCACTAGCGTAATCTTTTTTATAATTAATTTGTACTTTTAATTTATTTTTTTAGTTTATTGAAAAAAGAAATCAAATTAAATTGGAGTAGAATCAAAGTTAAGTGATTGAAAATCTTTGTCGGAAGAAACCAAAAAGGGAGATGGGAGCACCAAATCTAAAATATATACACGAATAAGAGGTTGTTTACGACAACAAAAACGAGTCAAGGTGGATTTTATTATTGACACCTGTTATAGGTGAATGTATTTCAAAATATTATTATTTTATTTGGTAGGGTGAATGGCTTAGCTAGAATCCAAGGAGATAATTGGTTAGCCACAAAGTAATTAATGAAACTAAATTGAGTACAAATCATCAGATGGTTTGGGAAAATATCGCACATTTAAATTTACTTTTCATTATATTTTAGATTAAGATTAGGTCCAATGTTTGATAAAACTTTATTATTCTTTTTTTTTCCGTCAAAAAATAAATAAATTAAAATTATAACATTCTAGGGTCATATCTTCACTTGAATACAAATTTTAGGGTTATTTCTTTATATTTTTCTTGTAATCTATTTAGTGAATTAAGGAAATTAAAGCAATAAAGTAAATATGAAAGACTTTGTAACAAAATTAGAGATGTGAATTCATATAACAACTTGTAGATTCAAATTTTAAAATTAAATGTATTAAGTATGTTAAAATCGTATGTGAAATGTCGTTTTTCTTTAGAAAGAGTTCAAAGAAACTCATATAGCCATATGAGAGAATTTGTATTGATATTGATAAATTGATTAGACATTGCTACATGTTTATTGAAAATATGGTATAACTTTTGCTAGTAAGAGCGAAAATTTTGGTCCGACATGAATGTCCAAAAAGTACAGCTTAGCATACTAAAAAAAAAGTTGAACATATATGATGCAACTTGAATTGCTCTCCATGATTCATTTTGAGCTAATTTTTGGTTTGACCTAGCAAGTTTTTGCTAATAAACATTGGATATGGGTTAATTGGGCTACTAAATTCGGGTGGGACAACATTTCAATTGTATCCCTTGTTTTGGTCGAATTGATTCGAACGATCCAATATACTACATATATAATTTAAATTTATAAAAAAAATTAATAAACTTTTTGACACTATAAAAATTCAATTTAAAAATCTTTAACTCAAAAAGAAATACTTCTATCATGTTAAATGTTGTGCTTGTTAAACCTATAATGGAGCTAACAAACTGAATATTATTAAACTCAAAAAGTTGTAGATCTCAAAATGGAGTTGGAGCTCCATAGAATGCTTCCTTTATTATTAATTTTTATTTATTTATTTATTTGGCTGAAACTAGGAATAGGTTGCCAAGTTGGCAATCTGAAAAGGAGTTGGGATTGAGAGTGGGTCAATGACGCGGTTTCAAGGCTCTCCCATCCCCAAACATGGCCTTCAATCCCAAATTCCAAACAATGCCATGTGGGAGACCATTGGGCCCCACTTCCCGACTCCTGGGTCCCACCACCGACACATCCTCCCACCCCTCTCCTTCCCTTTACCCAGTTGATGATAAAGGTAAAATAGTTCAAGTTTATTGGCTTTCATGTGTCAAGAGCTTATAGGTTATACTAAAGCAAATAATATATATATATTTTTTAAATTAGGACAAGAGGAATTTAGCTAAAAAAATAAAAATATTTGGACTTACGAATTAGTATAAAAATTATTTAAATATTTTAAGTTAAGAATAAATTAGCCTAAAACTACCCAATATGAATTTTTTTTTTTTTTGCTAATTTTAACCATTAAGTAAATTATTTATTATATTTTCATTTTATGTGTCAATTTCATACAACACGATAATTATTTTTGAGGAAAATATGATCATTATATTTAAGCATGTTGATTTTTTTAACAAAAAAAAATCACTCACTATTTTCTTAAAATGCTTTCACCCATTTTTCATTCTATAATTTTCCTGTCAATGATTTTTTATGTCAAAATAAAATGTACTTAAAGAAACAATAAAAAAAAGTTTCTAAAAAATATATAGAAAAACTTCTTTTTTTAAACAACCGTCATTTTTATGTGCATGTGATTTGTTCAACTATGCATTCCGAAACAAAAATAGGAATTAAATTTTAAAGTGAGAAAATGATGAGCTTGATTTTGGGATTTGGAGATTAAAATGAATTAAATTGGTTTAGATTTAGCTAGAAGAAAATTAATGATATGTGTTAATTTTTATTGGATAAAATTTTAGTTGATAAAAAATTAGTTTTTTTAAAAATATAAATTTTAATTTTTATACTTAGCAGCACCATAAAGAATTTGGGTCCAAACCAGCATAAAGTTTGCATTGAACTTGTCATCTTTCAAACACGTGATCATTGATCTACAATTAAGAGGGTTCTAATCAATTTGTACTAAAATCGTAGAAAATTAAATAATTATTGTCCTAATTTACAAGCTCAAATTAGAATGTGCTATTTTAGAAACATCTTTAAAATTATTGTTCTAATTTTCCAATTTTTCCACTAATACAAAGCATATTATTTTGGGTCTATAAATTGTAGCTCCATGTCATACTCTTTTGTCCTAAAAAATTAAAATAATAACAATAATAATTAGAAGTATAATATTTTATTTTTTTATGAATTTTATATAATAATTATTTATTAAATTATAAATTCACAATTATATAATATTTTATTTATCGTTTATTCAATTATATGTAACTTTTTTTTAAAAAATAAATTTAATTTTGTACTATGCCTAATAAAATTAGTTGTTGACTCTCAAAACTTGGCCAAAAATTATTTTTGCAGAAGAATTGGTGAGACAGGTGGAGTATTATTTTAAAAAACTATAAAATTGATGTTTTCTCAGGAGTCACCAAATTTGAAGATTTTTATATATATGATGAGGAGAAAAAATATATTAATACAATTATGAATATTGTGTACAAGGAGATTTTTCACAATTTATAGTTTGTAATTTCTTAAATATTTCAACATTTTATTATTTATACACATTGTGATCCTTTATCATGATATTTTTGTTTTTTTTATTATTAAAATTTTCAATTTCTTTTTATTGTTTACTATTTTTTATGCATGTACATAAATTATAAAATTAATATTATTTCATCATATGTTATACATGGCACGGGCGGATATCTATTTATTTTCTAAAAAAAACTATTCATTATTTTCTTTAACGTGTTGTGTTCTAATTTTATATGAGATCAACCTCTCTAAATGATCGGGAATAATTTATTTATGTTTCCTTTTAGAAAATCAAACAATTTATCTCAAACAATGTTATCTATATCCTATTTATTATCATTAAGACAAAACAAAAGATACCATAATTTACTTGCAGTATACTATTAATATTGAAACATTACCAAAAAAAAAAAAGGGTCCATTCCAAATAGAGAGTTTGACAATAAGATACGTTTACAGCATGAATTAAAGATGTACATATTTTCACTATGCAGACTCCTGATTGAAATTATCCAATCCATCGAATTAAAATTTTAATCTAATTATTTATTTAACTATAATATATTATATTATATTTTAACAGGTAGACACAAGTCTCTTTGGCCCCCCACAACTTTCTCTCAATCTCGACAGGCGGACTCTGTACCGCGTTTGCTAGGTATAAATACACCGGTCCCTCCTCTGCATCAAACCCACTCTCTAATCCCCCAATCCCAGCCTTAATTCCCATCTTCCAAACATGCCGCTAAGATTAGCGGTTCTGTTTGCGCTTATCGCCATTGTCGCAGCAGAGGATCCCTACAGATTCTTCACTTGGAATGTCACTTATGGTACCATCTGGCCTCTTGGTCTTCCCCAACAGGTACAGTTTTTGTTTCTTTTTTTTTTTTCTTCCTTTTTCTTCTGGGGAAATTTATCGAGATTTTTCTGAGTAATGTTGAGTTTTTGGTTTATTCTTTCAGGGGATTTTGATAAATGGGCAGTTTCCAGGTCCTGATATCTACTCTGTTACCAATGACAATATCATCGTGAATGTGATTAATAGCTTGGACGAGCCTTTCCTCATTCACTGGTAAGAACAGAAACACCTTCTTCATTAAAAGTTGTCGGACTTAACTTTTTTTTTTTTAATCGAATGTGTGCATTAGATGTAAGTATTAGAAGAGGTTTCAGGTTCAGGGCATGTTCAAGTAGGACTTAAACTGTATTTTCTTACACCTTCCTTTTACCTAGATTTGGGAATGACATTTTGCCATTCACTCTGCATTATTATTCAAATAGAATACGAGATTAAAATAAAGTAAAAATAAAAAAATTACAATTTTTTTTTAAAGTACTTTAATATATATAAGTATATTTGATATTGTATTATTATCACTTATAATAATCAATATATTTTATGTGAATTATATGATATCACTTATTGAGATATAGTATAAATGTTTCGCCAAGATAGGCTCAAGTTAAGATTTTGTTCTACTAATTAAGTCCTTTACTTTGGCATTAAGAAAAGGAGGTTGTCACTTGTGGGCGGTGCTCTTTCCGCACATGGATTATTTTGTTTTTTATTGTATTGTTATTATTAATGCACAAATATATATATATATATATTAATTGATAATATTTTATGTTAGTTGATACTACCAAATAAAATATAAGAAAATATTGAATTTTAGAGTTTCTGGTCATTGGGATAGAAAATAGGCACGTGGTTATGACCTAAACTGGGCCCTGAAATTCACAAGATTGGTTCGAAATCCAACAAGGACATTTAATTTTTCACCTACTAACATATTTTCTTATAAATGAATTTCAATTATTACGAGATCCCAAATCACAACCTATATTTAATGTCATAAATCCTCAAATTTCAAACTTTTTTTTGTCATTTTTAATTATTTGCAGTAATTTTGAACTTTTATAATGGTGTCTAATTGTCTAGGGTTGATATAATGCAAGGTTGATATTAAGCTCCATTCATTATTTAAATTATCTATACCTTGGTATAATTTAAAAATAACTGGCGCGGCTCCATAAAATTTAACTCTACTGTATATATAAAATAACTAATTATATTAAAAATAAATTATAAAATAATTGAATTGGATGGTACTTCAACTTTAGGTTGAGCTCAAGCTCGACTAGATTGCTCCCCTCTATTGAATTTCCTACATATATTCATACTTAGTATAGTTAATTTTGTTAATACACTATACAATGAGATAATCTGGATAAAAGTTTTGATTTTCTTAGATTTATTTATGATTTTGCATTTTATATTTATATTACGATACAGAAGAAAGATTATTTTACTTGGAAACTGATGAATTAAAAGGCATTGAATTTAAATAAATTTCAAATATTTATATTATTTTGAAAAGAAAACCACATGGACTTAGAAATAGAAATAAGAGAAGTCATATGGGGTGTTGTATCCTTTTCATAGTGCTTTGAACTTATTCTATTTCCAGCTATTTTCAATTATAATGAGTCATCAATCATGCTAAATTAAGTTGTTTAATAAATACAAAATATTTTTGTCATAGCTAAGCCCCACTAAACAAAACATAAATATTGCCAATTGGGTCCAATTTCGTGTCCCATCTTCTTGTTTTCCTTGTCATGTTTACATTAAATTTATATTTTATTAAATTTGTGTTGTATTTATTTTTGTGTATATAGTTTGTACTTGCAATATATTAAGTGAAATTAAAATATGATCAGAAATTAAAAATACCATATAATTGTATGTATTTCTCTCTTGGTTTATATTATAATCGAGAGAATAATTTTTAACTGATTTGGATTTGTCAATAATACTACACAATTAGATTTGGGGTTTCTAGGGGACCGTGTTTGGATCTGGTTTTTTGGACAGGGGCATAAAGCTGAACATATGATGTCTTCCATACAGGTGTCTCACTGCACACTTGTTGTTTTTTTCCCTCTGTAAATTGCTGTTTATTCTTATAAACAGTCTTTCAAATGTATCCAAATTTTTGGGATTTCGAAATTGTAATATAAGATTCAAACTGCTACCCCTTTTGTTCTGTTCTTCTTTTTTTGAGTGTCTTTTGGGTGATGCTTTAAGTTTTTGACAGGAATGGGATTCAAAATAGGAGGAATTCATTTGAAGATGGATTGTACGGAACAACATGCCCAATCCCACCGGGCCAGAATTTCACATACATTTTACAAATGAAGGATCAAATAGGAAGCTTCTTCTATTTCCCATCGCTGGGATTCCACAAGGCTGCTGGTGGATTTGGAGGGATTAAAATCCTGAGCAGGCCTCTAATCCCCGTTCCCTTCGCTAATCCCGCCGACGATTTCACCCTCCTCATTGGAGATTGGTACACTGCCAATCACACCGTAAGTCCTTCATTATTTTTCTTTTTTATCTGTTTGGGATGGATTATATTAGAGTAATTTTAAAATATATGTTTTCAAAATTTTAAAGAAAATAGTTATATTAAATGTGATGGATGTTTTAGATCAACAAAAAGATAATTTGATTGTTTATAAGATGTGAAGAGTATAGAATTATAGATAATAATTTATTAAAGAAGAAAATATTAGAAAGTCAAAGGTAAATATTTATATGAAAATTTTGGGTTGGTCTCTGTGTTTGTAAATAGAAGTAGAGTGAATTAAGTTTATTAATGGTATAAAATCAATTTCTTGGTGCCACGTCATCCTGGGCATATACTATTTGGGGCGTCGGTAACAAGTGGGCCCACTAATGGAAAAGTTTGATTAATGCTGATGGTGCAGCCTTTGACCTTTGTTTTCTCCCTTTTGGGCCGTTTACAGCTGCCTGTTGGGCCCATTTCCTAAATTTATCAAATTTAGTAATAATATTGATGACGCATAATTAGTTTTATAAAATATAAATATTTATGACGTATTTAGTATTTAACATGTTCAAGTATAACAGAATCTACTGGTAACATCTCTGTTTATGGACACAGAAATTGTTTTTATTCTTTCTTTTCCTTTTTTTATTTTCAGGAAAAAATCTTGAACCATAACAAACTCAAAAACTGGTAAAGAAACCAAGAAAAAGTAAACAAACTGGGGGGGAAAAAGGTTAATAAAGGCCGAAAAAAGAAAAAAAAAAAAAGTGAAAATTCTTAAATTTAATTTAAAATAAAAATCCTAATATTACTGTGGCTTACATATCTGTTGAAAACATTATTTTTTAAAAATTATTAAATAGAATTTAGGTAGAGCGAATGTTTATTGAATTATTTTCTGAAATTGGTGTTTGATCTCAGGCGTTGAGGGGCATTCTTGATGGAGGCAACAAGCTACCTTTCCCTGATGGAATTCTTATCAATGGCCGTGGCTCTAATGCCACCTCTTTCACCCTTCAACAAGGTCTTTCATCTCTGTTATTCACAACATATTATATGCTCTTTTTACTTGATCACTCATTTTCTGACAAACAAACACTTTACAATGTGCGTGTACCAGGAAAGACATACAGGTTTAGGATATGCAATGTCGGATTGCAAAACTCCCTCAACTTTCGCATTCAAGGCCACAAGATGAAGTTGGTTGAAGTCGAAGGCACGCACACTTTGCAGATCGGCTATTCTTCCCTCGATGTTCATCTTGGCCAGTGCATGTCCGTTCTTGTAACAGCCGATCAGCAGCCTCACGACTACTACATTGTTGTGTCTAGCCGTTTCACCACCCCCGTCCTCACCACCACCGCTTTTCTCCGTTATGCTAACTCAAATGGTCCCGCCTCCGGTCCCCTACCTGGTGGCCCCACCATTGAGGTCGACTGGTCCCTCAACCAGGCTCGTTCTATCAGGTACTTTTTCTTCAAACTTCAAATTCTTACAATTTGTGATAACACATGGTGTTGTGTGTTAAGATTTATCAATTTCAGGACTAACCTTACAGCAAGTGGACCAAGGCCGAACCCACAAGGTTCATACCATTATGGTATGATAAACACAACTAGAACCATCAGGCTGGCAAGCTCTGCTGGTCAGGTTAGCAACAAGCAGAGGTATGCAATCAACAGTGTATCCTTTGTTCCAGCTGATACTCCTTTGAAAGTTGCCGACTACTTCAAAATAAACGGAGTTTTTCGTGTTGGGAGTATGTCCGATGCTCCCACTGGCGGAGGAGTATACCTTGATACATCAGTCATGGGTGCCGACTACAGAGCATTTATCGAATTTGTTTTTCAGAATGATGAAGATATCGTGCAGAGCTATCACCTTAGTGGCTATTCCTTCTTTGTAGTAGGGTGAGTGCAGTTATATTGTAACCTTTATTTATGTTTGCATTTGCTTACTGATTTTATCTCTGAATCAGAATGGATGGAGGGCAATGGACTTCCGCAAGTAGAACCTCGTACAATCTTCGCGATGCAGTCTCCCGCTGCACAGTTCAGGTAAAAAGGAAACACATTTAGCCCTTTAGATGATACATTAAAGCTGAACTTTTTATGCCAAACGAATAGCCTCGGTTAGTCACTAAGTGTCAAAGAGAAGTTCTAATCTAGTTACTATGTAAGTTTCATTTATGCTAGTCAAGATAAATAATATTCTTCCAAACCTACCATTTTGGGTTTTGGTGGTCTGGATCGGGTGGAACGGTAGTTTTCTTATTATATGGGCTATTGTAAGGCAATGAGCATTAAGGGTAAAAATGTTCGAGAATTTTGTTACCTTGGCTAAAAATGGAACAACATAAAAGAATTTGCCTCACACGACGATGTTGTGACTTGCAGGTGTATCCCAAGTCATGGACCGCTATTTATGTGGCGCTCGACAATGTGGGAATGTGGAACTTGAGATCAGAATTTTGGGCTCGTCAGTACCTGGGGCAGCAGTTTTATCTGAGAGTTTACACGTCGTCCACCTCGTTGAGAGATGAGTACCCTATCCCGAAGAATGCACTGCTCTGTGGCCGTGCAAGCGGAAGGCGAACCCGGCCACTTTAAGTTTTATAGTAAGACAATACACTATAGCTAGCCATCAATGAAGTTCCTGAGGCTGGAAGAGTTGAGAGTTTTCACTATAAGGACTAGGTTGTTCTCTTAGAGTATAGATATTTTCAATTCTTGAGGTGCTAAATCAGCACCTAGCATGTAATTCTAGTACTTTTAGTTAATGACCTTAGCTCAAGGTCTCATTCTTTTGATATCCACTTAATGGTGTAACTTGCTTGGTATTTTATCAGTTTATATTCTATTATATAGTAAAGTCCTGATGCTATGATACTATTGATCTTGGTAGAGACAAATTTTCTCAGTTATAAATTATTTTTCATCTAAACTTTCTACATTTGATAATCCTCATATAATCCTTCGAAATATTGACTATACGTCACATATCCCTAAACCAATGTATGAAAATACTAATGAAACTCATAATGAGCAAGAATTGTCTAATCCCACTTTTTTGCCAGTACTAAAAATATTGTTAATGAATTAAATGTTATTGAAAAATGATTGTCATGTTTATAAAAAAATACACTACCATAAAGAATTTAGTCTCTAAAATGTACTTGAAAAAGAGTGATTTTTTTGAAAAATTTCCTTAGTACTATAAAGACATTAAAAACCAATACTACGATTTACTTGAAATAAATAAAGTTAATATATTCTTTTTTTGAATAATTTGAAATTTGTTTTTCTATAAGACAGATTGATTTTTCTTTTTAAAAAACATTAACAGCGTGATTGATATGAATGAATCAAGTGAAAATAAATAACTTTTATGTTGGGAATCATCATTCTCATAAGAATCCTACCATCACATCTTGGAATTAACCATTCCTTTCACAGATCATGGCATTAGCTATTCCTTACAATTTAAAATGAACATAATAATAATAATAATAATAATAATAATAATAATAATAATAATAATAATAATAATAATAATAATAATAATAATAATAATAATAGTAATAATAATAATAATAATAATAATATTATTATTATTATTATTATTATTTTAATAATTATTATTATTTAATTATTATTATTATTATTATAATTATTATATATGTAAAAATATTATTAATAATATAATAATTATTCTATCACTATAATAATCAACAATCTTCATTAATTAAGAAGAGTAATTTTATAATCAATTGATAATAATAATAATTATAAGTTTAATATTTATTATAAAATATTAACTATTTTAACATATTAATAATAATATATATTATTATAAAATAATTTTAAAAGTAAAAATAATATAACTATTAATTTATTAATAATAATAATATAAAATAATCAAAAATATTATTAATAATATAATTATTATTATATAATTATAATAATCATTAATATTTGCTCTTAAAAACAGTAATTTTATAATTGATAAATAATAACTATTAGTTTAATAGTAATAGTAACAATAATAATTTATTATTATAATACTATAATTTTAAAATAATGTAAATAATATAATTCTTTCTATGATTATAATAATTAATAAAATTTATTCATTAAAAGAGTATTTATTAATTGATTTGTAATAATATTATTAATTATTATAATCATAGAACAACTATGCTTATTTCTAATAAATCATTATTATTGTTACTATTATTTTGTAGTGGTAATAATTATTAATTGTATTAATTACTATTTTTATTACTGATTGTTATTACAAATTTTTATAATTAACAATAATTATATTTACATATTTTAGTATAATATTTATGTCATTTCTTTAACATATCAATCACAGGAATGAATCTATTTATATCATTCATTTTTCATCATCATTTCATTTTAAATTGATTCCATTCATGTTTTTTTTTTCATTCATTCATACCAATTATGCCATAAATCATATTACGATCTGGAATAAGAATCCATAATGGGAACTATTTATGAATCAAAAAAAGGTTAGTGCACTTATCAACTGCTCCTTCAATGCACCCTCCATTTCAGGGAATAAAATTTTAAATTCAACTTCAAACTATTGAAGTAGCTCCTTTTAAGTCTCTTGGTGATGATGATAAAAGAAAAATAATAAATATTATACTTTACAATACTTATACTAATACTAATCTAAATATTTTGGGAAACAACTTGATCGTCTTGAAAAATTTATCCATAAACAAGCTCTTGTTTCTTTTGAAAAAAAGAATCATTAAAGTTTTTTTTTAATAATCTAAATAACCCTATTTTTAAACCATATCAATTATCTAACCGACATATCAAACCTCAAACATATCTTAAATGGGAAATGAAGAAAATTCATCTTGAATTAAGTTTTTTTTACAACAATTTGACATAAATCATAACAAACCTTCAAATTCATATCCGAATAATTGCAGAAAGACTTATAATTAACAAAAACATCATTTTCTTCGTAACAAGAAAAGAAGTATGAGAAGATATAAACCTCTACAAGAACCATTTTATAATTTTATAAATCACTTAAAAAAACATAATAATAATAATAATAATAATAATAATAATAATAATAATAATAATAATAATAATAATAATAATAATAATAATAATAATAATAATAATAATAATCATCATAATAATAATCATAATAATAATAATAATAATAATAATAATAATAATATTAATAATAATAATAATAATAATAATAATAATAATAATAATAATAATAAAGGTTTAACAAACCCTTAAGATAAATAAAATATTTCAAGTGTGACAAATTTGGACATACCGCTAAATTATGTAAACTCAAAAGAAAATTCAATGAGTTATCTCTTGATCAAGGAATTATCAATAAAAATTTTAATTAACTAATTGATTCTTAAGAAAATAACTCTCAATCATATTTTAATAATAGAATTTAAATCAAAATTACTTTTGATTGATGATACTCATCTTACTAATTTTGATTCTTGTTAATGTGACTTTTCTTCTATTAATGTTATTTCTAAGGAACAACAAATTCTTATTGACGTTTTAAAAGAAATTGACAAACCTGATTTACAAAATAAATAACTCGATAAGCTCCTTCATTCTTTTTAAGATACTAAGGTGTTAATAAACAAAAAGATATTGTTTTACCTATCACTTTTAAAAACATTTATTATTTAACAAATATTCTTATTAAAACCAAAAAAGTTAATGTTAAAGAAACTCCTATTTGTATTATAGTGTATCTTTTATGATCCCTTGAGTTCATAAACATATTATGATCAATTTCAAATAGTGCATGTCGACATTTTTGATTATATATATATATATATGTGTGTGTAGTTATTCCTAGGAAGCCGTCTTTTAGCATAGAAACCTCCTTACCTCCCCAAAATTTTGCATCTCCAAAACCGTACTTCAAAATCTATTTTATAAAAAAATTGTTTTATGATTTATACAAAAGAGTTGGCATACTATTTTATAAAGTGGGTCATATATTTAACATAAAGGATTATATACATTGTATGCCGGCACTTTTCAAAAACTGTAAATCCCAGCACTATTAGTATAATGCTTAAAAGAAATTACTAAAGGAGTGGTCACTACCATCTGTAACTCTAGCTACTCCACACTCTGCAGACAAAAACGAAAAATGGTGACCTGGTTGAGTCCACTACTATGAGACAGAGAGCATGCCTCTCCATTATTAAAATAATGTTAAACCTGCGCTTCTGATCTATAATAGCCCTAAATAAAGAGGACACAACTCAATTCTGTGAAGAAGTTGTCATAGCAATTCAAAATGTACTATTCTAAGATTTCAAAGAGTTCTAAAAGAGTTTTGAGTGTTTTGTACTAAATAAATAAAGAGTACATAAGTTTCAAAAAATTGGTGAGGTTAGAGTAAAGCCTATTCTCTCCCACAGAAATTTGGATCTCTGAAATTGTACTTCAAAATTATTTTTACAAAAAAAGTTCATTTATTTAATTGTATGAAATTTAGTACTATGATCTTTAATATATGAAGGATCTCGGATAAAATGAAGAGATATAGTTAATGTAAGATTTCAAACAAAATCTAGTTGTGGATTTTCATTGTCAACATATATATAATTATCATCACCATAAACCTTATAATCATTTAATATATCATTTTGTTGTTCTGGTGAATAATAATAGTCCCACCATCCATTTGACTAACCAGAGAAGCCAACTATAAGGAGTTCATTGATGATTTTTTCCTGAACAACATTTTGTGTTTTGTAGAATGATGGCAGCCATTGTCATTTGTTGGAAAAGATAAAGAATTTGGTAGTCATTCATGCCATCAAAATTTCAATTTATAAAAGAGGCATTAAAATGAGTAAAATATCTCAAATGAGAAATGAAGAAAATTCATCTTGAATTGTGATATTTTTATCAACAATTTGACATAGGTTATAACAAACCTTCATCTTCATGTTCTAATAATTGTAAAAAGACTTCTAATAAACAAAAATATACTTTTCCTTATAATCAGAAAAGAAATAGTAGAACATATAAACCTCTATAAGAACTTTTTTTATAAATAGCAAATGTTCCAATATAATAATAATAATAATAATAATAATAATAATAATAATAATAATAATAATAATAATAATAATAATAATAATATGTTAACAAACCTTTAAAAGAAATAAAAATCTTTCAAGTTTGACAACCTTAGAGATGATAATTATATATTGAAAATAATATTGTATTAGTAAAACAATTCCAACTTAATGAACTTTATAGAGATATTTTCTTTCAAGGGATTAATAAATATTTTCTCCAAGTTAATATAAAACAACAAATTAAAAAAATCTTATTTATATAAATCAAAAGTTTGTTCTAATCTTTCAAATATTTTTTCGGATAGAAAGAAAAATCTTGTTGATCCCCCTTCTAAGAAATATTTTAATGAAAAAAGTATTCTTGCAAAATCTAGGTCTACTCACATGAATAGTGAATTAGAGCAATTTTTTAGAAAAAAATATAGGATCTTAAAAATAAAATACCTTATTTCTAAAACCAGGTCTCCTTGAAATTGTTCAGCCTTGTATGTCAATAAAGCATCCGAAATAGAAGTAGGAGCTCCCAAACTTGTCATTAAGTACAAGTCCCTCATTAAAGCTTTACAATGAAGTTTTACAATGTATAAGGTATTATATTCCTAATAAGAAAGACCTTCTTAATAAACTTCATATTGCATTTAAATCTGATTTTAAATTGTTCCAAAAGATCATTACATAATTATTTTTAATGTTCCATCTAGACAATATCAATTGAATATAATGCCTTTTGCTTATTAAAAAATGTTCTTTGTGAATTTCAAAGAATTATGAATGATATATTTAACGATTATTCAAAATTTTGTATTGTTTAAACTGAAGATGTATTGATTTAAAAAAAAATTATTGACGAACATTTTAAAAATATTTTTATATATTATTGAAAAGAATGGTCTAGTTGTTTTTGAACAGAAAAATGTTTGTCTTCCAAACTAAAATTTGGTTTTAAGGTAGGTGACCCTGCATCACTTAATTTCAACATGGCTCTATGAATACCTTGTGATTTTAACAAGACTAACAAAAGATTTTGTGTTTTCGGGCTTGTGATGATTTTTGAATTTGTTTCAGAATTTTCTTTGACAACAACATTGTGTCATGTTGTAGAGGTTTTTGTATTGAAGGTTGGGTAGATTGTGAATCCACCATTTTTGTAGACAAACTTACCATTTTCTTTTATAAGGTTTAGGCGACATCTTTGTATCTGTTTTGTAAGGACTCTCGTACAAGAAAATCTATAACAAAATTTGTATCTCCTTTGATGAATTTAATATAAAAATGCTTAAAAAGGCTTGTCATTAGGCAAAAATTTATTATGATGCAAGATTTTGAATATCATTTTCCAAAACTTCTTTTACACTTTTGCAATTAATATCCAATCTTTTTTTTTTTTTTTTTATTCAGTAACTTACTTTTGAATTTTTGTATGCATAGAACAATGGGTAAGATTTCTCTTTTGGTTGTGGAATAATTTCTTTGGGCTTTATTCCAATAAACAGAGGTGAATTGAACAATAAGTTTTTTTTCTTACTTTTGTTTCAAAATTTCTCCATATCTGATATCAAAAGCATCTGCTTCAACAATTTTCTTGAGGTTGGATCAACAAGATGGAGGCATGGAATATCGAGAATTTGCCTTTTAATTTCTTGGAGAGATGTGAATATTAATCCAAGGTATAGAATTCTTTTTTAGTCTCTCATTAAAGAAATCAAGGATATAATTAAGACCTTCAAGAATCTTTGTAGTTGATTTTTATTAATAATTTTGTCTGGAATATATTAGTGCATTGTAAATTTCTTTCAATAGGAGTTATAGGTCCTTGAGTAATATAGTGACTAATAAACCAAATTTTAGTGTGGAAGAGAGCAATTTTTTGTTCATAAATAACTAAACCTTTTGCAGTAGTATATAAGAAGGTTTTAAGATGTTTAAAATGTTCATCAATAGTTTTTGAAAAAATCAATACACCAATTATGTACAATACAAAATTTTGAATAATCATTAAATATATCATTCATTATTCTTTGAAATGCAAAGAAAACATTTTTTAATCCAAAAGACTTACATTCCACTGACATAGTCCTAATGGAACAGTACAAATAATTTTGTAATGATTTTTTTGGAGCAATTTGTATTTGCTAGAAACCAAATTTTATATCAAATTTAGAAAATATAAATGCTTTATGAAGTTTATTAAGAAGGTCTTTTTTATTAGAAATATGATATTTTTTCCAATCTAAAGCTTTATTAAAGAGCTTGTAATTAATGACAAGACTAGGAGCTCCTCTTTTTATTTGAGAAGCTTTATTGACATAGAAACTAAACAACTTCAAGGAGACTTTGTTTTAGAAATAAGGTTATTTGTTTCAAGATATTTTATTTTATTTCTACAAAATTGCTCTAATTCACTATTCATTTGAATATGTCTAGCTTTTGTCGGAATATCTTTTTCATTAAAAGATTTCTCAGAAGAGAGATCAACAAAATGTTTCTTTTTATCCCAAAAAAAATTGTAAGATTAAAGCAAACTTTTAATTTAGATAAATCAGACATTTTAATAATTTGTTGTTTTATATCATCTTGGAAAAATTGAATATTAATCATTTGACAGAAAATATCTTTATGAAGTTCATTTACTTGGAATAGTTTTACTAATATAAGATTATGTAAAGTGTTATCATGAACATCCTTTTACAAGCTTCAAGTTTTTAGCTCTTGGTTTCCTAACATGAAACTGGAGTTTTCTATTATTAGCTTTAAAGGATATAGAATTATTACCAATTTTATAAAAAATAATAAGATTTATAAAGGACTACCAAGAATAACGAAATGATAAATTTCTTTAACAACAAGAAAAGAGGTTTGTGATGTAGTTTCATTGTTAAAAACGGTTGCATCAATTTTAGGAGAGATACTTAATCTAGGATTATTAGTAGCACATATATTTTCAGAGTTTTGTCTAGCAATTTTGTAGGGATAAATCAGATTTTATACAATTAAGATTAGCATCAGTATCACAAAGAGGTATAGCAGTGTCAAGCCTAAAATCATGTGCAAAATAAATAGTAATTTCTATTATATATTTTCTTGATATGATTTCTTTAAAGACAAACAAAAAATTCATTAGAAACATTCCTTATGTTTTGTATTTATTGAGATGGTTTCTCGTTGTCAAAATCCTTATTTTCACTATTACGAATTTTAATAGCTTCAATGATATGTTGATAGCTTCTGATATATATATATATATATATATATGTATGTATGTATATATTTGTCATTTCTAGAAAGCCATCTCTTAGCAGAAGAGTTGCTCGCCATTTCCTTCTTCTCTGTTTTAGGTTTTCTTTTCCTATAGGTTTTGGGTGGATCTTTTAATTTGAAGTTGCCTCACACTGTATGAGTTTTCGGTCAACTACGACCAAGTCTACTGTATATATATATTTTCAACTTGCTGCTTTTATGTTGCTGATTTTTTAGATAATCTTGAACTATGATTTCCGTTTGCTGTAATGTTGATGATTTTAAGGGTTGTTAACCCCATTATAGTTGATTTGACTTTGTTCGTAGATATATCCAGCTGACCATGCTTCCCAAATCCAAACCTGCAAACCTAATTTCCTGCATACTGTTTTTTATCTGTATGTGTTAAATTGCCCATTTGAAGTAGGAAGAACCACCAATCCTTTGAACAATCCATGTAACTTGACGTCCTTGAGCACCTAACGAGCTCGAGCTCGAGCTCGAGCTCGGGCCCTGGATTTTTTAACATTTTTTTAGAGAACTTGCTTATGGTGTGTGTGAACTATGTAACTTATGCATATTGTTTTAATCTCACAACCTTGTTTCTTCCTTGAAGAAACTGTACTCGTACTTTTTGGCTGAATAATTTTTAATCCCTCTTTGATCACTATTTTATTAATCAATAATTTGTTCAATAGTAATATATTTTAATACAAAGAGTAATATATTTGTGATTAAATAGTAATATCTTTAAAAAAGAGTGATACATTTGCAATTAAATAGTAATACTTTGCAACACAAATAATAATACATTTACCGTTAATAATTAATAGATTTTAACACAAAGAATAATACATTTTTATATAGTTAAAAAGTAATATCTTTAAATACATTTTAAGCAATAATACGCTTCAACATAAAGACTTATACATTGGAATACAGAGAGTAATACCCTTTATGATTAAACAATATTATCTTACAACACAAAGACTAACACATTTATGGTAATACTTTAGGACACATAGATTAACATCTTTACGTTTAACAAATAATATATTTCAACACAAATATATATTTATATTAAACAATACTAAGTTTCAAAACATAGAGTAATATCTCTATGGTTAAGAAATCATACATTTCAACATATAGAGCAACACCTTTACGGTAAACAATAATACATTTCATCACAAAGATTAATATCTTCATGGTTAAAAAGTATTATTTTTCACACAAAAAATAAGATATTTTTATAGTTAAATAATAATACATTTCAATACAAAAGTAATAAATATAATGTTCAACGATAATACATTTCAATATATAGGCTAATATATGTGTTATGAAAATTGAACAAAAAAATTGCTCAATGTACATTTTTATTTTAATAATTTTACTTTATCTTTTAAATGGATTACTCGTTTACTTAAAATTTATTACTTTGAAACTAATATTAAAATATAAATTGATTATATTAAAAACTGAAATTTTATTAAGTTTTCTTAGAAATTATTAGTTAATATTTATTTATTGGCGGGAATGGGTGATAATATTTTTATTTAGACTACTTTGTTATTATACTAATATAGATTCAATGAAAATTAAACCAAAAAATTGTTCAATAGTACTTGTTTAATTAAAAATATTATTAAGTTAACTAATATATTGCTCAGGCCCAGCGAAAACCCAAAATTGTTGGGTATGAGCTCGCATGTGCTATACTAGAGTTGTCAAATGGGCCAAATCAACCCAGTCCAACTCAGAACCAGCCCGTGAAAAGTGGCGGGCTTAGTAGTTTGAATTATGTAGGCTAAATGGATTATGGTGGGCTAAAAAAAAATCCAACCCAACCTAGTCCAGGCCCGTGATCAACCCAGCCTAGGCCCATCTTATATATATGTATGTATATATATATATATATATTACTGTATTAAAAAATATAGATATCCAGTACGGCCATAAGACCGTTTAACATCATTGTTTTTATCCATAATTTTATGTATTAATGGTTGAGTTTCTAAAATTTTAATTATGAATTTATCATATTATAATAAATTATTATGAATTTATGGAGTTTTAATATGTTACTAAGCTAAAACTTATTATGTTATATACTTAATGCTTAACTTACTAAAATAGTAGTGTAAGAACCCATGAATTAACTAGGAAGTTCATTTAGCCCAAATCTAGCTTGGGATCAACCCACAACCAATGAATTAGCCCGCAAGCCAAGTCCATAAGCCCGGCTTATCTAACCCGAGCCCAACTTAGACCAACCCACTACATATAGTTCGTGTATCGAGTTAGGTTATATATTCTTTAAAAAGCCAAGTCCGTCTCCTAAGACGGGCCTGGACCAATTTGGCCCTCTTAGCGTATAATTTCAACAGTCTTTGGCCGGGCAATTAAGGCCAACGACAACTCTATGTTGTACGTGAGTTGCACATGGTTGGACGTGAAATTTTATAATTTTTTAGTTTGCCGTAGTTTTGAAAGTCTAGCCTTAAAAAAATTTCGTGTCATTCCATGCTAGATTTTAGGCAAGTTATGGTCACACGAGACTCCCTCTTTTATTAATATAGATTAAACCTTCTTATTATTGTTATTGTTTCGTCACTATTGAAAAATTGCCCTTTTAGTCGTCATCTGGAATTATGTAGTTACATTTGTTATTCTTGTTTTATCATATCAATATAATGTAATACTACTGTTCCAAAAAAAATGTAATGTTCAAATTTTTTATATCAATATAAAATTATATTTAAAAATTACAGTTCATTATTAGTTAAAATTTTAATAATATTTTTGTGACAATTATTTTTGTGAGCCAAAATGATTGAAAAAATTAACGTAACAAATAAATAGTAAATAATATAAATAAAAATTGATGGTTTATATAAAGTTGTGCTTTAATTTGTAACTAAAAATAAAAAAACTTCTAAAATTCTTAAAATGACTTACTTATTCCTTTTGCTGTTTTTTCTTCTGTTTTAAGGAAGAAGTATATAATTGTAGGTATGAAGTTACGAATGTATAATCGATATCTAAGTAACAATACAATTTGCCAATGGATTATTCAAACAACTTGTACTTTGTGTTTCAATTTGTAATTTCTTTGTACCATTATTTTGTAATTTAGTTTCCAATCACTTGAGTATCATATTAGGTAATATTTAAATTATTAACTTGAACATTTAAATAATAAATGACTGTTTAATTTAATTTGTATACTGTATAAAACCTAAGATCAAATTATATAATATTATATAAGATATTAGGAAATTTATGGGGGCCAAAGTAAATATGTCATAAACAAACAAGGTTTTTGTTTTGTTTTTTTTTTTTTGTTTTTGTGAATTGCACTAAATAGTAAATAATTAATTAGTAATGAGATAATAAATACTAAAATATTATAATCTGTAATATTTGATTGTTTATATATACAATTTTTTTTTTGAAACGTATGATTCTTATTTTTATTTCTAAATTTTTCTTGTATAATTAAATACAAATATTCTTGTATTCATATAAAAGTTTGCTTTCTTTCATTCCTGAAATTCAAAATTTCCAAATTCAAATAGTTATTTATTTTAAGGTAAGCAATAAGTATTAATCCCTCCAATAATAATAAAATATATCGAAAAAAACTTTTAATATTAATATACATATTTTTCAATTAATAAAAAATAGATGTAGTTTTAGAAGTTGGTTTGTTTATAGTTAAATAGTTGTCCGCCAATACGATACATGTGATATAATATATTTTTTATATTAATAATGTATTATAAAATTATATTATTGTTATATAAGATTATAAAATATATAAGTGATATTAAAAAAATTAAAATATATAATTATATAACAAAGCAAGATATCATGATGCAAACAAAATATCTATGAAACATAAAATATAAAGAAAAAAATTAATACATTTACTCACACATATTTGTACATAATTTTTAAACATGATACAAAAAGAAATTAAAATAACGCATTTTCAAAAATATTTTATGTGTATTTATTTTTCTTTATAATTTAAGTTTTTTTTCTGTTTATAAAATTAAATATTTAATAGTATTCGCAATATGCAATAAATATATGAAATTAAAAATCTTAAAATTTCACTCAAATCAATTTCAATATAATTTCATATGTATAATGCATTATCATTCTCAAAACAAAATTCTCTAACTTTAATAAAAAATATATAACGAAGTGAAATTTATGAATCAAATTCAATCCAACCTACAATAACTCTCAAAGATAATACAAATATTTAGAATTAGAGAAAAAATGAAACAACTAAATATATACTGGAATAATATAATAATTTTAATAACCCAATTTTTATTCAAACTTAACACATATTTCTAATAAAATTAAATAATTTAACTCATAAAAAAATTATTTTATATTTTAAATATAATATTTTATTTTAATATATAAAATATTCATATCAAACTAAAAATCTTAAAAAGACAATTAATTTGATATATCAAATGTAAAAAGCAAATTTGTAACAAAAATATTACTTGAATTTTAAAATTTTAGTTAAAAAAACTATCTTTTTTACATTAATTTTTTTCTTCAATGCACCATATTACAAATAAATAGTGAAAAAGATTACTCAAGTGACCGTGACAAAAACTAACTTTTCCGTTTCCTTCTTTTATAATTCTAGGACTATAGATTATTTCAGGGATTATAGCTGTAATTAAAAATACAGGAAATTCCAGGGTCATCCTCTAGTGAAATCCAACCGTCCTTTTCTCCTTATACAAATTACAGCCGTTCATTAAGAAAAGAAAAGAAAAAAAACTCTAGATTTCCGTAAAGGCATAAACCCCCGTTCTCAAACTCTTTTGTTCATTTGCAGTCTCTGCTCTCCAGCTCTCCCTCGAACTACGAGAAGGTTCGCCTTCGAACTCAGTTTGCTTCGAAGTGTTCCTTCAAAGTTATTGTAGTCATTTTAGTTTCGTCTTGTCGAATGATTCTCTAGAAAAGTTGTTTTTTATTTATTTTTATTTTTTTGCGCTCTTGGCTATACCATTTTTTTTAATCTCGCAAGGGTTTTTCGAAACTGTCAATTTTTTTATCGACCGATTGTGGCGTGCCTTGTTCTTGTTTCAGTTTGGAGGAATTTTTCGGGTTGCCTAGGGTTTAAGTGGCCTGACATTGCGATTGTTGTTGTGCAGTCGTGATCCTAGGTTGATTGGTACAATGAAAAGATCTAAGTATGGCAAATGTGTATTCTTTATCACATCGGTAGAGTAGAGTACCTATTTCTTATTTGTAGATTTGCGTTATAAGTGCACTCCCTGATCACCACTTCAGGAAATAATTATATGACTAGGACGTGGGATAGAAATTTGTTTAGTTGTACAACGCTCGAGCCTGAGCTGTAATTGTCACTCTTAGTTTTGTTCTAAATTTGATGGGTTCATGAGGTACGAATTACTGTTTTCTTTTATTCCTTTCCTTCACAGAAGAATCATTTACTCTGTGGGTGTGCTTTTCCATCTTCAATCTCACATCTGGCTGCAATTGGGGTATGGAAGATTATTAGTGCATCTGAATAATAAGTTTGTATTTGTTATATTGGTCCTCAGAAATTCTAAATGTATGTCTTGCTTTGTGTATGTAGATGGAGAAACTTTTTAAAGATGAAGCTACTGAAGAAAAGGGTGAACGTGCTAGAATGGTGAGTTTTTATATCATTTGTAGTATGATTTTTTCACCATTTTGTGATTAGTTGTATCCACCAAAGAAGATGAACACTATGTATGGCAAGGCATGTCTTTATATGTGGCTAGTATCTAGCACTCTGTTTGCATTCTGCTCATCATGTGCCTCATTCTCTGAGCAGATTAATCCCACATGTTATTTTCATTTGCTCAAATTGTTGTTATACTGATAACTACGTTCTATCTTTTTACATCAGGCCTCCTTTATTGGAGCCATGGCTATTGCGGACTTGGTTAAGACGACCTTGGGACCTAAGGGGATGGTAAAAAAGCCTCTATCTAGATTGCATTGAAACTGGAAAATACTTGATGCTATTTCTTTCTTTAAACAATGCAAAACTTCTTATCTTTGTAGGATAAGATTTTGCAATCTACTGGCAGAGGACACAGTGTAACTGTCACAAATGATGGGGCAACCATATTAAAGTCCTTGCACATTGACAATGCTGCTGCCAAAGTCCTAGTTGGTATCCATGAAGTTGATTTTGTGTTTCTTTGTGTTTAAGTTTAGCTTGGGTTTTATTTACTGTTTTTTACTAAGGGTTTTATTTTTTGTCATATTGGCTGCTTAATTTAGGTGCTGTATGCTACATAGTAATGGTGATGTCATTCATGAGTAGTTCTGTAGTGTGATATGAATCCATAACTTATTTCATCATAAAATGAGTTAGGATCCCATCGATCAGGCCTTTACTATACCAAAATCTGAAAGTTCTGATATTATACTTCTACTTTTATAGATTTTCTCAATATGGAACTGTTTTATCTGTATTGGTGGATAAGACTAGATGATTTGGCTAAGAAACAAAGTTTACAGAAAGTAAGATTCTTGGGGATGATAAGTTTAGAGGGATGCTCATGATATGCCATCTTTTGGTAAGCCTTAAATCTCATTGCCAGATATTTCTAAAGTACAAGATGATGAAGTTGGTGATGGTACTACATCAGTTGTTGTTTTAGCTGGGGAGCTTTTGAGGGAGGCAGAGAAGCTTATAAATGCCAAAATTCATCCAATGACTATTATTTCAGGTATGTCAGATGCTCTAAATTAGCTCATCTGAATTATACAATACTAATGATAATATTAATATGTACTTCAACTCATTTAACCCTCTTTGTACATGTGGCGATTGGTTGCCATGATTGCATTTAGCTGTCCTTGTTTATCTGTTTATCTGTGATTATCTCTCTTCTGCTTTTACTCATTTTCAATAATTGAGATCAGTCCTTTCAAACAAGTTGGTTAAGCATGTTCTTGCTGAGTCTTTTATAGTAGGGCCATGCAAATACTATCCATTGTCCCGCCATGGACTGGCTGTTTGAAGATAGCTCTGTTCGGTATCCTTATCTTTATAGTTAATTGTTATTATTTTTTTGCATTTACCAGGGTACCGTATGGCAGCAGAATGTGCTAGAAATGCGTTGCTGGAGAAGGTTGTAGATAATAAACTTGACGCAGGTGATTACTTGGTTATTCTTCTGTTTTCTTTGTTAAATTCAATATCTTTTCCCTTTGAAGGTTACTTGTAATTCCTTTGAAGATATTGTTTTCAACTATAATTCTGCTACATAAAGAAATCTGTCTGTGGTCTATCCAGCTGTCAATAGTGTCAGCCAGCTAGTTTCTGCCCTGAAACCAAAACAATAAGTGGGTGGATTATATATTAATCTTGCATCTTATAAATAAGGTATAATCATGGCCGCAAAAATATAGCCTCTTCATCTCATTTCCGAAAATAGTTTAAGTCCTTATAAAAGACAGTGGACTGGAGTGCATTTCATCTTCTACTCTTTCTGTGATGGGTTGACACAATTTTGGGGGTTTAATTTTGATCTGATATTTCAGAGAAATTCAAAGCAGACTTGATGAAGATTGCGATGACTACTTTGAGTTCCAAAATTCTGTCTCAGGATAAAGAACATTTTGCGAAACTGGCTGTTGATGCTGTTGTAAGGCTGAAGGTATGCTCTTATTTAACTTGATAGATTGTGAGTTCACGTCTTGGGGTTTTCAAATGCAGCTTTTGGGTTCCATTTTCATTTCTCTTCCTAGCCTCTTATAATTACTGTAAGAGATTTAGCTATGTCAACTTATGAAATTGTCGTTGTGTTGGGTTGATCAATAGTTATTTTGGTTTATTACACGAATGTCAAAGCTAAGTTTTGTTAGTTAAAATTTTTGGTGCATGGAATGAGTTTAGAGGGCTTGTAGATGAAGACCATTGTTTTTGCGTTATAGGCTTTTTAACAAGGTAAAGATGAAGAAATGTGCATGTAGAAATTTCCATTTTAGTGTGTTTTCAATTCAATTCATTTGCAAGTTGGGCTATATCAGTATATGTATACAAACTTGTACATGAAAAATATGTATGCCTCAGGCACCAAATGAGTGCATTCAGAGCTACTGATTAAAATGGATTCATCTTGGTCTTTGATGTAATCAGTTTTTATGAAAAATTTCTGTGCCTGCATTGGCTTAGATTGGTATCATCTTTTATGACACTTGTGTTTGTGTGAGAGCAGATTCAGTTTTCTTCTTGCTCTGTCATCTCTGTAATTGGAGTTCTATCTTGATATGAAACTCTGTAATTGCTTTATTTAAAACATAAAAATTGTCACTTTCCCTTTCGAAAATATCTTATCTAGTATGGTTGGAAATGACAGGGAAGTACGAATTTGGAATCCATTCAAATCATAAAGAAGCCTGGTGGTTCACTGAAAGATTCGTTTTTAGATGAGGGGTAAGGGGCCGCTAATTTATTACTTTATATACTGCAATCCATTATCTCATCATTGGATGTTTCATGATTTGCCCTGGAATGTGCAAGTTTATTTTGGTGGGAAAACTAGGTTCAATCTGATGTATTTGCAGATGTTATACATGACATAAGATTAGATATCAATTTTCTGTTCAAAATGTCTAATTTGTTAAAGTTTGTCCCAAGTACAGTTTTATCTGCTGTTTCCAGATTAAAAAATGTCTTGCTCATTTCTTTCAATGAAGAAAATTTGGATTACTGTAGTGTATATATAAGCATACTATGCTGTGAATGTTTCATGTCTGTGCTGTGGAACAGTTAACATATGAAGGACCTGTGACTACTGCTACAAACAAATTAATCAAGCTACTTCACTGAAGCCTTTTAAGGCTGATATATTGGTTTTTCATGTTTGGCTGTCTGTCTTTTATGATACAATCCTCTTGTTTTTACCACTGGATTAAAAAAGATTCTGAATAATTCTATAGGAACTTTGAACCTGTAATCGATTCTTCTTTTTTTCCTTATTCCTTTTCTTTTCCCATTTTGAAATTCATTTTGATTTAGAAGTGAAGTCTAATTTTGTTGTGCTTTATTGCCCTTTATTATTTCTCTTTTCTAAATTGACATCTTCCTCCATTCAGATTTATTTTGGACAAAAAAATCGGCGTTGGACAGCCAAAACGTATTGAAAATGCAAAGATTTTGGTGGCAAATACTGCAATGGATACAGATAAAGTAAAAATTTATGGGGCACGTGTTCGCGTTGATTCAATGGCAAAGGTTGCGGAGATTGAAGTGGCTGAAAAGGAAAAGATGAGGGAGAAGGTCCAAAAGATTATCAATCATGGGATAAACTGCTTTGTTAACCGACAGTTGATTTACAATTTCCCAGAGGAACTCTTTGCTGATGCTGGAGTACTCGCAATAGAACATGCTGATTTTGATGGAATTGAGCGCCTGGCTCTTGTAACTGGTGGTGAGATTGCATCAACTTTTGATAATCCAGAGTCTGTTAAGCTCGGGCATTGTAAGCTCATTGAAGAAATTATGATTGGCGAGGACAAGTTAATCCACTTTTCTGGGGTTGAAATGGGTCAGGCATGCACTATCGTGTTGAGAGGTGCAAGGTACCTTGACATAATTTTTCTACAATTGTTTTTTCCTGCCATTTGATTATCCTGATCATGACATATTTTCTGGGGACATATACTTTTTATTGTGTGAGATTCATGATAGAACAAAAGCTATAAAAACTGCACTCATCTGTTTAATTTGTTACACCTGAAGAAAGTAGTTCTTTCTCTTTTGTTGTATGAACTGATTGGTTTCAATAAGATCAATTATGAAATAGGTTTGTCCTGGACTTTTAAGTTTGAGTTGAAGCAGCTCTTAAATTTATTTGAGTTTGAATAGCCATGCTCAAGATTGATGTTTACCTTTCAATTGTCTTTCTTGGGGCAGGAAAAGACATTCCTTGGGAACTCTAAATAAGTATTTTTTGAGTATGCATCGTATAAACCACAACCATCTTGTTCATGGTGATATCATATTTTCTGTGCTAGTGTGCTTTATAGAAATGTAAATTTAACAAATTTATCTGCTAGTGAGTTTTTAATGTTTAGCCATTTGGGTACCATGATATCTATCATGATATTTTATAAATACTGTTTGATGGCTAGGGGCTCTGTTGCGCTGTTATTACGGTTTTGCATATCATAAAGTTGCTGAGTGAGCATTGAGGCTGTTCCTAGTAAATTAATCATTTTTAGCAAATATGAATTTTAAGTTTATATCTTTATTTCTAAAAGGTTCCATTTCTTGATTAATATGATAATTTTCTAATATACTGGCAGCCCTCATATGTTGGATGAAGCAGAAAGATCTCTGCATGATGCCTTGTGCGTCTTATCCCAGACGGTGAATGACAGCAGGGTTTTGTTTGGAGGTGGATGGCCTGAGATGGTAATGGCAAAGGCAGTTGATGAACTTGCCAGGAAGACTCCAGGGAAAAGATCTCATGCCATTGAAGCTTTTTCACGGGCACTTATCGCTATTCCAACCACCATTGCAGACAATGCTGGTTTGGATAGCGCTGAATTGGTTGCTCAACTTCGTGCGGAGCATCATAAGGAGGGAAGCACTGCAGGGATTGATGTCCTCACTGGATCTGTGAGTAACTAACTCCATCACCTTGTGTTCTTTCTTATTCAGTTGCATTTTGTGTCTCATTGAAGGTCATGCACTCCTATGGTTGAAATCTGGTGTGCCTTCGCTATGAACAATGTTGCATAAATATGTTGTCTTTAAATTCATTCTGGCTTTTGAATTGGGTTATTTCTAATTTCAAAATCCGTTTTCATTATATTTTAAACCTCCTCAAGCTCTATAAGTCTTTATAATCTCAAAATGAAACAGAAAAAACATCACAGTGACATGTTTTAGTTCCAGGGAAACTTGCATTATTGAATAGTTCCAATCTCTAATACTTGTCATTCCTCGTATATCAGTTAACCATTTGCGGTACCTGACAAGCAGTGGGGTGGCATAGATCCTTTTTTTTCTTGAAGCAACATAGTTTTATGATGTGTTATTAGGGCTATCTATGGGCTTTTATCTTAAGATTTTGTATCCTCTTTTTTAATGATTTTGTAAATTTATTTCTGAAGTCATTAACCATTTCATGATCTTTAAAATGATGGTTTTGTTATATTCCAGGTTGGCGATATGGCAGAGTTAGGCATATCGGAGGCATTCAAAGTGAAGCAGGCTGTGTTGCTTTCAGCAACCGAAGCTGCTGAGATGATTCTAAGGGTTGATGAAATTATCACTTGTGCCCCTCGGAGAAGAGAAGACCGGATGTGAAAGGCATGATGAACGTATTGGGTTTACACACCTTCAGTGTGTGAACAAACACCATGGTATATTGGCGATTCAGTTTTGTTGTAAAACTTAAGAAGATTACCTTTTTTCCACCTGGTCTGGTGGCTTGTTGCTGTTTTGGACAAATTTTGAAGGTAGTTCCTCGAATTATTCCTCGACTTTTTGGAAAAACAAGTAAATTAGTATTGCTAAGCTGGTGTCGCTCTCAAATTATGGCATTAATATTGGCCCTAAAAAAACGTCTAATTATCTTTTTAAACATTCAATCATAATGGACTCTATGTCCTCCCATGCAATATTTATTACATTAATATTAAGTGATGAAATTATACTATTGTTATAAATAATAAAATGTAGATGATTATTTTGAACTTATAATATAACAATTTCTAGTTTATATGTGTGGGGAGTTTGATGCCAGGCTTGCAACTTAATATTTTTCGCTTTTCTAGTTTGTAGCTTACCCTACTCAAAGACGACCAATGCTTTAATTATTTATGGATGTTCTTAAACACATCAGATAATTTGCTCATCATATTACTTTTATTTTTTCCCCTCAAAATTTCATATTATTTAACGCTTTCATACATGCACTCAAATCCTGCAAAACAGATTCATCATTATTCCCATTGTCTTCTTCTTCGCGGGTTTCTCAATAATTTGACTCAATTCTGCTAAGAAAGCCCTCTAATTTTCGTTTTTCCATCAACTTTTGTGCTTGCAGGAAGACACCCATTTTTTCCCCCTCAAGATCAAGTTAAAAGCTTAAAAGAGAAACCAATTATTCTGATGGAAGTGAAAATGATAAAGAAAGAAGAGGAAACTGGACTGAAGGTTTTTAAAAGGCTTTGTGTTAGCTTGATCACACTGAACCTTATGAACCTTAAACAAAGACTTCACCACCCCCTCACATACCGGGCAAACCCCAATCCTCCACCTCTCACACACTGGACCAGACAATGTAGAAGAAATTTTGAACAACCTACTATCAAAGAAATCAATCATCAATCTATCAATTTGAGTTTAGAACATTGTTGAGAATGAAATATATGAATTTTTTTTGATAAAGTTCGACTCTTGCCGAATGATTATTTGTTTGGCCCTAATTTGGTGAACGCGTCTTTGTATGTTCAATCATAATTGGTTGAATTTTAAGCATAGTGTTCGCCAAAAGTTCACCGAACAACTCTTAACAAATTTTCTTTAGACATTATTTTTGGCCATTTATTTAGGGCATACATTTCTTGTTTAATTTATATAATGTTTTGGCTAATAGATGTTTAGTAAAAGTGTGTTTGCATGTTCTAGATTTAGGAAATGAGTTTTTGCAAGTTTGATTACGAAATGTAAAAGATAAATGGATACTCATTGTTCGTCTCGGTTGGTTGAATGCAATCTTATGTGTTCGATCTTCGTTGATCAAATGTTGTGCTGTGTGTTTGTTTTTAATTGACTGAACGCCACATTGACCGAATATATGCACAATTCTAGTCAATCAAGGAAAAATTAAATAAATATATATTTATTATTTAAACATCCACAAATATATGTGGTGTGAGGGGTAGACTCTCTTTATTTATTTATCTATTATTCTTTAGCCCAAACACAAAACAAACAAACCCACAGCCTTTTAATAATACATACGATATTTAAAACAAAATTAGCCCTACACCATTTTAATCATCTCTTCCAGATCAAGTGAAAGGCCTTCTTAATGACAGAAAGTGGATGCCTGTTACAATGTCAAATAATACCCCTTTATTTGACATTTATTTTTTCACGGGTTGAAGACAAAAATATAAGTGTGCTAGGCTCATGCATTAACACACGAAATTTGCACTCAAGCATTACATACCCACCGTATAAAGTTTCTGCAAACTCAGTTTCGTAACTGTTTTAGTCCGCCAGAGCTTTGAGTTTTGGAATGCTATTATTTCGAAGACGACAAACTAATGTATCTTCAGAGATATTATGTCAAGAACGATAAACACTTGTATGGAATATGTTTATTTTTTCAAGAACAACACTTTTAAAACACCCCTTGTGTATGATTGTTCAATTTGAAATTTGTAGCTTATCACTAAAATAATGTGTGGAATCTACTATAAAAATTTCAAACAAAATTAAATATCATGAAAAATTACGATTTTGCCCCTATAGGATAAAAACTAAGTATTTGTCGAAAAATACACCATAACTCTTACACCGTTAGTCAGAACACTTTGAAATTTGTAGCTTATCACTAAAATAATGTGTGGAATTTACTGTAAAAATTTCAAGCAAAATTAAATATCATGAAAAATTACGATTTTACCCCTTTAGGATAAAAACTGAGTATTAGTTGAAAAATACACCATAACTCTTACACCGTTTGTCAGAACACTTTGAAATTTGTAGCTTATCACTAAAATAATGTGTGGAATCTACTGTAAAAATTTCAAACAAAATTAAATATCATGAAAATTTACGATTTTGCCCCTATAGGATAAAATTTGAGTAATAGTCGAAAAATACACCATAACTCTTACACCGTTTGTCAGAACACTTTGAAATTTGTAGCTTACACTAAAATAATGTGTGGAATCTACTGTAAAAATTTCAACCAAAATTAAATATCATGATAAATTACGATTTTGCCCCTATAGGATAAAAACAGACTATTTGTCAAAAAATACACCAAAACTCTTACACCGTTTGTCAAAACACTTTCAAATTTGTAGCTTATCACTAAAATAATGCGTGGAATCTACTGTAAAAATTTCAAGCAAAATTAAATATCATGAAATATTACGATTTTGCCCCTATAGGTAAAAATACTGAGTATTTGTCGAAAAATACACCATAACTCTTAGACCGTTTGCTAGAACATTTTGAAATTTGTAACTTATCACTAAAATAATGTGTGGAATCTATTGTAAAAATTTGAAGCAAAATTAAATATCATGAAAAATTATGATTTTGCCCTTATAGGATAAAAACTGAGTCTTTGTCGAAAAATACACAATAACTCATATACCGTTTGTCAGAACACTTTAAAATTTGTAGCTTATCACTAAAATAATGTGTGGAATCTACTGTAAAAATTTTAAGTAAAATTAAATAACATGAAAAATTACGATTTTGCTCCTATAGGGTAAAAAACTGAGTATTTGTCGAAAAATACACCATAACTCTTACAGCGTTTGTCAGAACACTTTGAAATTTGTAGCTTATCACTACAATAATGTGAGGAATCTACTGTAAAAATTTAAAACAAATTATATAACATAAAAATTACGATTTTGCCCCTATAGGATAAAAACTAAGTATTTGTCAAAAAATACACCATAACTCTTACACCGTTTGTCAGAACACTATGAAATTCGTAGCTTATCACTAAAATAATGTGTGGAATCTACTGTAAAAATTTCAAGCAAAATTAAATATCATGAAAAATTACAATTTTGCCCCTATAGGATAAAAATAGAGTATTTGTTGAAAAATACACCATAACTCTTACACCGTTTGTTAGAACACTATGAAATTTGTAGCTTATCACTAAAATAATGTGTGGAATCTACTGTAAAAATTTCAAGCAAAATTAAATATCATGAAAAATTACGATTTTGCCCCTATAGGATAATATGTGGAATCTACTGTAAAAAATTTATCGAAAAATACACCATAACTCTTACACCGTTTGACAGAATACTTTGAAATTTATATTTTATCACTAAAATAATCTGTGGAATCTACTGTAAAAATTTTAAGCAAAATTAAATATCATGAAAAATTACGATTTTGCCCCTATATGGTAAAGAAACTGAGTATTTATCGAAAAATACAACGTAACTCTTACACCGTATGTCAGAACATTTTGAAATTTTTAGATTATTACTAAAATAATGTGTGGAATCTACTGTAAATATTTCAATCAAATATAAATATCATGAAAAATTACGATTTTGCCACTATAGGATAAAAAAACTTAGTTTTTGTCGAAAAATACACATCACTCTTACACCGTTTGTTAGAACACTTTGAAATTTGTAACTTATCACTAAAATAATGTGTGGAATCTACTGTAAAAATTTCAGGCAAAATTAAATATCTTGATAAATTAAGATTTTGCCCCTATAGGATAAAAACTGAGTATTTGTCGAAAAATACACCATAACTCTTACACTGTTTGACAGAACACTTTGAAATTTGAATTTTATTTCTAAAATAATGTGTGGAATCTACTGTAAATATTTTAAGCAAAATTAAATATCATGAAAAATTACGATTTTGCCCCTATATGGTAAAAAAACTGAGTATTTATGGAAAAATACACCATAACTCTTACACCGTTTGTCAGAACATTTTGAAATTTGTAGATTATCACTAAACTAATGTGTGGAATCTACTGTAAATATTTCAAGCAAATATAAATATCATGAAAACTTAAGATTTTGCCCCTATAGGATAAAAAAACTTAGTTTTGGTCGAAAAATACACATAACTCATACACCGTTGGTTAGAACATTTTGAAATTTGTAACTTATCACTAAAATAAAGAGTGGAATCTACTGTAAAATTTTCAAGCAAAAATTAAATATCATGAAAAATTACGATTTTGCCCCTTTAAGATAAAAACTGAGTATTTGTCGAAAAATACACCATAACTCTTACACCGTTAGTCAGAACACTGTAAAATTTGTAGATTATCACTAAAAATATTGTGTGGAATCTACTGTAAATATTTCAAGCAAAATTAAATATCATGAAAAATTAAGATTTTGCCCCTATAGGATAAAAAAACTGAGTATTTGTCGAAAAATACACATAACTCTTACACAGTTTGTCAGAACACTTTGAAATTTGTAGCTTATCACTAAAATAATGTGTTGAATCTACTGAAAAATTACAAACAAAATTAAATATCATAAAAAATTACGACGTCACCCCTATAGGGTAAAAAACTGAGTATTTGTCAAAAATACACCATAACTCTTACACCGTTTGTCAGAACATTTTGAAATTTGTAGCTTATCACTAAATAATGTGTGGAATCTACTGTAAAAATTTTAAACAAATTCCCTATAGGATAAAAAACTGAGTATTTGTCGAAAATACACCATAACTCTTACACCGTTTGTGAGAACACTTTCAAATTTGTAGCTTATCACTAAAATAATGTGTGGAATCTACTATAAAAATTTCAAGCAAAATTAAATATCATGAAAAATTACGATTTTGCCCCTATAAGATAAAAACTGAGTATTTGTCGAAAAATACACCATGACTCTTACACCGGTTGTCAGAACACTTTGAGATTTGTAGCTTATCACCAAAATAATATGTGGAATCTACTGTAAAAATTTCAAGCAAAATTAAATATCATGAAAAATTATCATTTTGCCCCTATAGGATAAAAACTGAGTATTTATCGAAAAATACACCAAAACTCTTACACCGTTTGTCAGAACACTTTGAAATTTGTAGCTTATCACCAAAATAATATGTGGAATCTACTGTAAAAATTTCAAGCAAAATTAAATATCATGAAAAATTACGATTTTGCCCCTATAAGATAAAAACTGAGTATTTGTCAAAAAATACACCATAACTCTTACACCGTATCTCAGAACACTTTGAAATTTGAATCTTATTACTAAAATAATGTGTGGAATCTACTGTTAAAATTTCAAGCAAAATTAAATTTCACGAAAAATTATGATTTGCCCCTATAGGATAAAAACTGAGTATTTGTTGAAAAATACACTATAACTCTTACACCGTTTGTCAGAAAACTTTGAACTTTCTATCTTATAACTAAAATAATGTGTGGAATCACTGTAAAAATCTCAAGAAAAATTAAATTTCATGAAAAATTACGATTTTGCCCCTATAGGATAAAAACTGAGTATTTGTCGAAAAATACACCATAACTCTTACACCGTTTGTCAGAACACTTTGAAATTTCTATCTTATCACTAAAATAATGTGTGGAATCTACTGTAAAAATTTCAAGGAAAATTAAATTTCATGTAAAATTACGATTTTGCCCCTATAGGATAAAAACTGAGTATTTGTAAAAAAAATACACCATAACTCTTACACTGTATGTCTGATTACTTGGAAATTTGAATCTTATAACAAAAATAATGTGTGGAATCTACTGTAAAAATTTCAAGCAAAAATAAATTTTATGAAAAATTACGATTTTGCCCCTATAGGATAAAAACTGAGTATTTGTCGAAAAATACACCATAACTCTTACACCGCATGTCAGAACACTTTGAAATTTGGATCTCATCACTAAAATAATGCGTGGAATCTACTGTAAAAATTTCAAGTAAAATTAAATTTCATGAAAAATTACGATTTTGCCCCTATAGGATAAAAACTGAGTATTTGTCGAAAAATACACCATAACTTTTACACCGTATGTCAGAACACTTTGAAATTTGGATCTCATCACTAAAATAATGTGTGGAATCTACTGAAAAAATTTCAAATAAAATTAAATTTCATGAAAAATTACGATTTTGCCCCTATAGGATAAAAACTGAGTATTTGTCGAAAAATACACCATAACTCTTACACCTTTGTCAGAACACTTTGAAATTTATATCTTAACACTAAAATAATGTGTGGAACCTACTGTAAAAATTTCAAATAAAATTAAATTTCATTAAAAATTACAATTTTGCCCCTATAGGAAAAAAACTGACTATTTGCCGAAAAATACACCATAACACTCTCACACCGTTTGTCAGAACACTTTGAAATTTATATTTTATCTCTAAAATAATGTGTGGAATCTACTGTAATAATTTCAAGCAAAAATAAATTTCATGAAAAATTTTGATTTTGCCCCTATAGGATAAAAACTAAGTATTTGTCGAAAAATACACCATAACACTATTACACCGTTTGTCAGAACACTTTGAAATTTATATTTTATCACTAAAATAATGTGTTTAATCTACTGTAATAATTTCAAGCAAAAATAAATTTCATGAAAAATTTCGATTTTGCCCCTATAGGATAAAAACTGAGTATTTATCGAAAAATACACCATAACTCTTATACGGTTTGTCTGAAAACTTTGAAATTTGAATCTTATCACTAAAATAATGTGTGGAATCTACTGTAAAAATTACAAGCAAAAATAAATTTCAGGAAAAATTACGATTTTGTCCTATAGGATAAAAACTGAGTATTTGTCGAAAAATACACCATAACTCTTACACCGTATGTCAGAACACTTTGAAATTTGAATCTTATCACTAAAATAATGTGTGAAATGTACTGTAAAAATTTCAAGCAAAAATAAATTTCATCAAAAATTACGATTTTGCCCCTATAGAATAAAAACTGAGTATTTGTCGAAAAAAACACCATAACTCTTACACCGTATGTCAGAACACTTTGAAATTTGAATCTTATCACGAAAATAATGTGTGAAATGTACTGTAAAAATTTCAAGCCAAAATAAATTTCATCAAAAATTACGATTTTGCCCCTATAGAATAAAAACTGAGTATTTGTCGAAAAATACACCATAACACTTACACCGTTTGTCATAACACTTTGAAATTTCTATCTTATCTCTAAAATAATGTGTTCAATCTCCTGTAATAATTTCAAGCAAAAATAAATTTCATGAAAAATTACGATTTTGCCCCTATAGGATAAAAATTAAGTATTTGTCAAAAAAATACACCATAACTCTTACACCGTATGTCAGAACATTTTGAAATTTGAATCTTATCACTGAAATAATGTGTGGAATCTACTGTAAAAATTTCAAGCAAAAATAAATTTCATGAAAAATTACGATTTTGCCCCTATAGGATAAAAATTGAGTATTTGTCTAAAAAATACACCATAACTGTTACACCGTCTGTCAGAACACTTTAAAATTTGGATCTCATCACTAAAATAATGTGTGGAATCTACTGTAAAAATTTAAAATAAAATTAAATTTCATGAAAAATTACGATTTTGCCCCTATAGGATAAAAACTGAGTATTTGTCGAAAAATACACCATAACTCTTACACCTTTGTCAGAACACTTTGAAATTTATATCCTATCACTAAAATAATGTGTGAAATCTACGGTAAAAATTTCAAATAAAATTAAATTTCAATAAAAATTACAATTTTGCCCCTATAGGATAAAAACTGAGTATTTGTCGAAAAATACACCATAACACTCTTACACCGTTTGTCAGAACACTTTGAAATTTATATTTTATCACTAAGATAATGTGTGGAATCTACTGTAATAATTTCAAGCAAAAATAAATTTCATGAAAAATTCCGATTTTGCCTCTATAGGATAAAAACTGAGTATTTGTCGAAAAATACACCATAACTCTTACTCCGTTTGTCAGAAGACTTTTAAATTTCTATCTTATCACTAAAATAATGTGTGGAATCTACTGTTAAAATTTCAAGCAAAATTAAATTTCATCAAAAAATACGATTTTGCCCCTATAGGATAAAAACTGAGTATTTGTCGAAAAATACACCATAACTCTTACACCGTATGTCAGAACACTTTGAAATTTGAATCTTATCTCTAAAATAATGTGTGGAATCTACTGTAAAAATTTCAAGCAAAAATAAATTTCATGAAAAATTACGATTTTGCCCCTATAGGATAAAAATTGAATATTTGTCGAAAAATACTCCATAACTCTTACATCGCTTGTCAGAACACTTTGAAATTTCTATCTTATCACTAAAATAAAGTGTGCAATCTCCTGTAATAGTTTCAAGCAGAAATAAATTTCTTGAAAAATTATGATTTTGCCCCTATAGGATAAAAATTAAGCATTTGTCAAAACAATACACCATAACTCTTACACCGTATGTCAGAACACATTGAAATTTGGATCTCATCACTAAAATAATGTGTGGAATCTACTGTAAAAATTTCAAATGAAATTAAATTTCATGAAAAATTACGATTTTGCCCATATAGGATAAAAACTGAGTATTTGTCGAAAAATACACCATAACTCTTACACCTTTGTTAGAACACTTTGAAATTTATATCTTATCACTAAAATAATGTGTGGAATCTACTGTAAAAATTAAAATAAAATTAAATTTCATTAAAAATTACGATTTTGCCCCAATAGGATAAAAACTGAGTATTTGTCGAAAAATACACCATAACACTATTACACCGTTTGTCAGAACACTTTGAAATTTATGTTTTATCACTAAAATAATGTGTTTAATCTACCGTAATAATTTCAAGCAAAAATAAATTTCATGAAAAATTTCGATTTTGCCCCTATAGGATAAAAACTGTGTATTTGTCGAAAAATACACCATAACTCTTACACCGTTTGTCAGAACACTTTGAAATTTGAAACTTATCACTAAAATAATGTGTGGAATCTACTGTAAAAATTTCAAGCAAAAATAAATTTCTCGAAAAATTACGATTTTGCCCTATAGGATAAAAACTGAGTATTTGTCGAAAAATACAACATAACTCTTACACCGTATGTCAGAACACTTTGAAATTTGAATCTTATCACTAAAATAATGTGTGAAATGTACTGTAGAAATTTCAAGCAAAAATAAATTTCATCAAAAATTACGATTTTGCTCCTATAGAATAAAAACTGAGTATTTGTCGAAAAATACACCATAACTCTTACACCGTTTGTCAGAACACTTTGAAATTTCTATATTATCACTAAAATAATGTGTCCAATCTTCTGTAATAATTTCAAGCAAAAATAAATTTCTTGAAAAATTACGATTTTGCCCCTATAGGATAAAAATTAAGTATTTGTCAAAAAAATACACCATAACTCTTACAACGTATATCAGAACACTTTGAAATTTGAATCTTATCACTGAAATAATGTGTGGAATCTACTGTAAAAATTTCAAGCAAAAATAAATTTCATGAAAAATTACGATTTTGCCCCTATAGGATAAAAACTGAGTATTTGTCTTAAAAATGCACCATAACTGTTACACCGTCTGTCAGAACACTTTAAAATTTGGATCTCATCACTAAAATAATGTGTGGAATCTACTGTAAAAATTTAAAATAAAATTAAATTTCATGAAAAATTACGATTTTGCCCCTATAGGATAAAAACTGAGTATTTGTCGAAAAATACACCATAACTCTTACACCTTTGTCAGAACACTTTGAAATTTATATCCTATCACTAAAATAATGTGTGGAATGTACTGTAAAAATTTCAAATTAAATTAAATTTCATTAAAAATTACGATTTTGCCCCTATAGGATAAAAACTGACTATTTGTCGAAAAATACACCATCACACTCTCACACCGTTTGTCAGAACACTTTGAAATTTATATTTTATCTCTAAAATAATGTGTGGAATCAACTGTAATAATTTCAAGCAAAAATAAATTTCAAGAAAAATTTCGATTTTGCCCCTATAGGATAAAAACTGAGTATTTGTCGAAAAATACACCATAATTCTTACACAGTTTGTCAGAATACTTTGAAATTTCTATCTTATCACTAAAATAAAGTGTGGAATCTACTGTTAAAATTTCAACAAAATTAAATTTCATAAAAAATTACGATTTTGCCCCTATAGGATAAAAACTGAGTATTTGTCGAAACATACACCATAACTCTTACACCGTATGTCAGAACACTTTGAAATTTGAATCTTATCACTAAAATAATGTATGGAATCTACTGTAAAAATTTCATGCAAAAATAAATTTCATGAAAAATTACGATTTTGCCCTATATGATAAAAATGGAGTATTTGTCGAAAAATATACCATAACGCTTACACCGTATGTCAGAACACTTTGAAATTTGAATCTTATCACTAAAATAATGTGTGAAATGTACTGTAAAAATTTCAAGCAAAAATAAATTTCATCAAAAATTACGATTTTGCCCCTATAGGATAAAAACTGAGTATTTGTCGAAAAATACACCATAACTCTTACACCGTTTGTCAGAACACTTTGAAATTTCTATCTTATCACTAAAATGATGTGTGCAATCTCCTGTAATAATTTCAAGCAAAAATAAATTTCTTGAAAAATTACGATTTTGCCCCTATAGGATAAAAACTGAGTATTTGTCGAAAAATACACCATAACTCTTACACCGTTTGTCAGAAGACTTTGAAATTTCTATCTTATCACTAAAATAAAGTGTGGAATCTACTGTTAAAATTTCAACAAAATTAAATTTCATAAAAAATTACGATTTTGCCCCTATAGGATAAAAACTGAGTATTTGTCGAAACATACACCATAACTCTTACACCGTATGTCAGAACACTTTGAAATTTGAATCTTATCACTAAAACAATGTATGGAATCTACTGTAAAAATTTCATGCAAAAATAAATTTCATGAAAAATTACGATTTTGCCCTATATGATAAAAATTGAGTATTTGTCGAAAAATATACCATAACGCTTACACCGTATGTCAGAACACTTTGAAATTTGAATCTTATCACTAAAATAATGTGTGAAATGTACTGTAAAAATTTCAAGCAAAAATAAATTTCATCAAAAATTACGATTTTGCCCCTATAGGATAAAAACTGAGTATTTGTCGAAAAATACACCATAACTCTTACACCGTTTGTCAGAACACTTTGAAATTTCTATCTTATCACTAAAATAATGTGTGCAATCTCCTGTAATAATTTCAAGCAAAAATAAATTTCTTGAAAAATTACGATTTTGCCCCTATAGGATAAAAATTAAGTATTTGTCAAAAAAATACACCATAACTCTTACATCGTATGTCAGAACACTTTGAAATTTGAATCTTATCACTGAAATAATGTGTGGAATCTACTGTAAAAATTTGAAGCAAAAATAAATTTCATGAAAAATTACGATTTTGCCCCTATAGGATAAAAACTGAGTATTTGTCTAAAAAATCCACCATAACTGTTAAACCGTTTGTCAGAACACTTTAAAATTTGGATCTCATCTCTAAAATAATGTGTGGAATCTACTGTAAAAATTTAAAATAAAATTAAATTTCATGAAAAATTATGATTTTGCCCCTATAGGATAAAAACTGAGTATTTGTCGAAAAATACACCATAACTCTTACACCTTTGTCAGAACACTGTGAAATTTATATCCTATCACTAAAATAATGTGTGGAATCTACTGTAAAAATTTCAAATAAAATTAAATTTCAATAAAAATTACGATTTTGCCCCTATAGGATAAAAACTGAGTATTTGTCGAAAAATACACCATAACACTCTGACACCGTTTGTCAGAACACTTTGAAATTTATATTTTATCACTAAGATAATGTGTGGAATCTACTGTAATAATTTCAAGCGAAAATAAATTTCATGAAAAATTTCGATTTTGCCTCTATAGGATAAAAACTGAGTATTTGTCGAAAAATACACCACAACTCTTACTCCGTTTGTCAGAAGACTTTTAAATTTCTATCTTATCACTAAAATAATGTGTGGAATCTACTGTTAAAATTTCAAGCAAAATTAAATTTCATCAAAAAATACGATCTTGCCCCTATAGGATAAAAACTGAGTATTTGTCGAAAAATACACCATAACTCTTACACCGTATGTCAGAACACTTTGAAATTTGAATCTTATCTCTAAAATTATATGTGGAAGCTACTGTAAAACTTCAAGCAAAAATAAATTTCATGAAAAATTACGATTTTGCCCCTATAGGATAAAAATTGAGTATTTGTCGAAAAATACACCATAACTCTTCCACCATATGTCAGAACACTTTGAAATTTGGATCTCATCTCTAAAATAATGTGTGAAATCTACTGTAAAAATTTCAAATAAAATTAAATTTCATGAAAAATTACGATTTAACCCCTATAGGATAAAAACTGTGTATTTGTCGAAAAATACACCATAACTCTTACACCTTTGTCAGAACACTTTGAAATTTATATCATGTCACTAAAATAATGTGTGGAATCTACTGTAAAAATTTAAATAAAATTAAATTTCATTAAAAATTACGATTTTGCCCCTATAGGATAAAAACTGTGTATTTGTCGAAAAACACACCATAACACTATTACACCGTTTGTCAGAACACTTTGAAATTTATATTTTATCAATAAAATAATGTGTTTAATCTACTGTAATAATATCAAGCAAAAATAAATTTCATGAAAAATTTCGATTTTGCCCCTATAGGATAAAAACTGTGTATTTGTCGAAAAATACACCATAACTCTTACACCGTTTGTCAGAATACTTTGAAATTTGAATCTTATCACTGAAATAATGTGTGAAATGTACTGTAAAAATTTCAAGCAAAAATAAATTTCATCAAAAATTACGATTTTGCTCCTATAGAATAAAAACTGAGTATTTGTCGAAAAATACACCATAACTCTTACACCGTTTGTAAGAACACTTTGAAATTTCTATCTTATCACTAAAATAATGTGTGCAATCTCCTGTAATAATTTCAAGCAAAAATAAATTTCTTGAAAAATTACGATTTTGCCCCTATAGGATAAAAATTAAGTATTTGTCAAAAAAATACACCATAACTCTTACATCGTATGTCAGAACACTTTGAAATTTGAATCTTATCACTGAAATAATGTGTGGAATCTACTGTAAAAAGTTCAAGCAAAAATAAATTTCATGAAAAATTACGATTTTGCCCCTATAGGATAAAAACTGGGTATTTGTCTAAAAAATACACCATAACTGTTACACCGTCTGTCAGAACACTTTAAAATTTGGATCTCATCACTAAAATAATGTGTGGAATCTACTGTAAAAATTTCAAATAAAATTAAATTTCATAAAAAATTACGATTTTGCCCCTATAGGATAAAAACTGAGTATTTGTCGAAAAATACACCATAACACTCTCACACCGTTTGTCAGAACACTTTGAAATTTATATTTTATCTCTAAAATAATGTGTGGAATCTATTGTAATAATTTCAAGCAAAAATAAATTTCATGAAAAATTTCGATTTTGCCCCTATAGGATAAAAACTGAGTATTTGTCGAAAAATACACCATAACTCTTACACCGTTTGTTAGAAGACTTTGAAATTTCTATCTTATCACTAAAATAATGTGTGGAATCTACTGTTAAAATTTCAACAAAATTAAATTTCATCAAAAATTACGATTTTGCCCCTATAGGATAAAAACTGAGTATTGGTCGAAAAATACACAATAACTCTTACACCGTATGTCAGAACACATTGAAATTTAAATCTGATCACTAAAATAATGTGTGCAATCTACTGTAAAAATTTCAAGCAAAAATAAATTTCATCAAAAATTACGATTTTGCCCCCATAGGATAAAAACTGAGTATTTGTCGAAAAATACACCATAACTCTTACACCGTTTGTCAGAACACTTTGAAATTTCTATCTTATCACTAACATAATGTGTGCAATCTCCTGTAATAATTTCAAGCAAAAATAAATTTCTTGAAAAATTACAATTTTGCCTCTGTAGGATAAAAATTAAGTATTTGTCAAAAAAATACACCATAACTCTTACACCGTATGTCAGAACACTTTGACATTTGAATCTTATAACTAAAATAATGTGTGGAATCTACTGAAAAAATTTTAAGCAAAAATAAATTTCATGAAAAATTACGATTTTGCCCCTATAGGATAAAAACTGAGTATTTGTTTAAAAAATACACCATAACTGTTACAATGTCTGTCAGAACACTTTAAAATTTAGATCTCATCACTAAACTAATGTGTGGAATCTACTGTAAAAATTTCAAATAAAATTAAATTTCAATAAAAATTACGATTTTGCCCCTATAGGATAAAAACTGAGTATTTGTCGAAAAATACACCATAACTCTTACACCTTTGTCAGAACACTTTGAAATTTATATCTTATCACTAAAATAATGTGTGGAATCTACTGTAAAAATTTCAAATAATATTAAATTTCAATAAAAATTACGATTTTGCCCCTATAGGATAAAAACTGAGTATTTGTCGAAAAATACACCATAACCCTCTTACACCGTTTGTTAGAACACTTTGAAATTTATATTTTATCACTAAGATAATGTGTGGAATCTACTGTAATAATTTCAAGCAAAAATAAATTTCATGAAAATTCCGATTTTCCCTCTATAGGATAAGAACTAAGTATTTGTCGAAAAATATACCATAACTCTTACTCCGTTTGTCAGAAGACTTTTAAATTTCTATCTTATCACTAAAGTAATGTGTGGAATCTACTGTTAAAATTTCAAGCAAAATTAAATTTCATCAAAAATTATGATTTTGCCCCTATAGAATAAAAACTGAGTATTTGTCGAAAAATACACCATAACTCTTACACCGTACGTCAGAACACTTTGAAATTTGAATCTTATCACTAAAATAATGTGTGGAATCTACTGTAAAAATTTCATGCAAATATAAATTTCATGAAAAATTACAATTTTGCCCCTATAGGATAAAAATTGAGTATTTGTCGAAAAATACTCCATAACTCTTACATCGCTTGTCAGAACACTTTGAAATTTCTATCTTATCACTAAAATAAAGTGTGCAATCTCCTGTAATAATTTCAAGCAAAAATAAATTTCTTGAAAAATTACGATTTTGCACCTATAGGATAAAAATTAAGTATTTGTAAAAAAAATACACCATAACTCTTACACCGTTTGTCAGAACACTTTGAAATTTGAATCTTATCTCTAAAATAATGTGTGGAATCTACTCTAAAAATTTCAAGCAAAAATAAATTTCATGAAAAATTACGATTTTGCACCTATAAGATAAAAACTGAGTATTTGTCGAAAAATACACCATAACTCTTACACCGTATCTTAGAACACTTTGAAATTTAAATCTTATCACTAAAATAATGTGTGGAATCTACTGTTAAACTTTCAAGCAAAATTATATTTCATGAAAAATTACGATTTTGCTCGTATAGGATAAAAACTGAGTATTTGTCGAAAAATATACCATAACTCTAACTCCGTTTGTCAGAACACTTTGAAATTTATATTTTATCACTAAAATAATGTGTGGAATCTACTGTAATAATTTCAAGCAAAAATAAATTTCATTAAAAATTCCGATTTTGCCACTATAGGATAAAAACTGAGTATTTGTCGAAAAACACACCATAACTCTTACTCCGTTTGTCTGAAGACTTTTAAATTTCTATCTTATCACTAAAATAATGTGTGGAATCTACTGTTAAAATTTCAAGCAAAATTAAATTTCATCAAGAATTACGATTTTGCCCCTATAGGATAAAAACTGTGTATTTGTCGAAATATACACCATAACTCTTACACCGTACGTCAGAACACTTTGAAATTTGAATCTTATCACTAAACTAATGTGTGGAATCTACTGTTAAAATTTCAAGCAAAAATAAATTTCTTGAAAAATTACGATTTTGCCCCTAAAGGATAAAAATTGAGTATTTGTCGAAAAATACTCCATAACTCTTACATCGCTTGTCAGAACACTTTGAAATTTCTATCTTATCACTAAAATAAAGTGTGCAATCTCCTGTAACAATTTCAAACAAAAATAAATTTCTTGAAAAATTACGATTTTGCGCCTATAGGATAAAAATTAAGTATTTGTCAAAAAAATACACCATAACTCTTACACCGTATGTCAGAACACTTTGAAATTTGAATCTTATCTCTAAAATAATGTGTGGAATCTACTCTAAAAATTTCAAGCAAAAATAAATTTCATGAAAAATTACGATTTTGCACGTATAGGATAAAAACTGAGTATTTGTCGAAAAATACACCATAACTCTTACACCGTATGTCAGAACACTTTGAAATTTGAATCTTATCTCTAAAATAATGTGTGGAATCTACTCTAAAAATTTCAAGCAAAAATAAATTTCATGAAAAATTACGATTTTGCACGTATAGGATAAAAACTGAGTATTTTGTCGAAAAATACACCATAACTCTTACACCGTATCCAAGAACACTTTGAAATTTAAATCTTATCACTAAAATAATGTGTGGAATCTACTGTTAAACTTTCAATATAAATTATATGTCATGAAAAAGTACGATTTTGCCCCTATAGGATAAAAACTGAGTATTTGTCGAAAAATACACCATAACTCTTACTCCGTTTGTCAGAACACTTTGAAATTTATATTTTATCACTAAAATAATGTGTGGAATCTACTGTAATAATTTCTAGATAAAATAAATTTCATGAAAAATTCCGATTTTGCCCCTATAGGATAAAAACTGAGTATTTGTCGAAAAACACACCTTAACTCTTACTCCGTTTGTGTGAAGACTTTTAAATTTCTATCTTATCACTAAAATAATGTGGGGAATCTACTGTTAAAATTTCAAGCAAAATTAAATTTCATCAAAAATTACGATTTTGCCCCTATAGGATAAAAACTGAGTATTTGTCGAAAAATACACCATAACTCTTACACCGTACGTCAGAACACTTTGAAATTTGAATCTTATCACTAAAATAATGTGTGGAATCTACTGTAATAATTTCAAGCAAAAATAAATTTCATGAAAAATTTCGATTTTGCCCCTATAGGATAAAAACTGTGTATTTGTCGAAAAATACACCATAACTCTTACTCCGTTTGTCAGAATACTTTTAAATTTCTATCTTATCACTAAAATAATATGGGGAATCTACTGTTAAAATTTCAAGCAAAATTAAATTTCATTAAAAATTACGATTTTGCCCCTATAGGATAAAAACTGAGTATTTGTCGAAAAATAATCCATAACTCTTACACCGTATGTCAGAAAACTTTGAAATTTGAATCTTATCACTAAAATAATGTGTGGAATCTACTGTAAAAATTTCAAGCAAAAATGAATTTCATGAAAAATTACGATTTTGCCCCTAAAGTATAAAAATTGAGTATTTGTCGAAAAATACTCCATAACTCTTACATCGCTTGTCAGAACACTTTGAAATTTCTATCTTATCACTAAAATAAAGTGTGCAATCTCCTGTAATAATTTGAAGCAAAAATAAATTTCTTGAAAAATTACGATTTTGCCCCTATAGGATAAAAATTAAGTATTTTTCAAAAAAATACACAATAACTCTTACACTGTATGTCAGAACACTTTGAAATTTGAATCTTATCTCTAAAATAATGTGTAGAATCTACTCTAAAAATTTCAAGCAAAAATAAATTTCATGAAAAATTACGATTTTGCACCTATAAGATAAAAACTGAGTATTTGTCACCATAACTCTTAAACCGTATCTCAGAACACTTTGAAATTCGAATCATATCACTAAAATAAAGTGTGGAATCTACTGTAATAATTTCAAGCAAAAATAAATTTCATGAAAAATTTCTATTTTGCCTCTATAGGATAAAAACTGTGTATTTGTCGAAAAATACACCATAACTCTTACTCCGTTTGTCAGAATACTTTTAAATTTCTATCTTATCACTAAAATAATGTGTGGAATCTACTGTTAAAATTTCAAGCAAAATTAAATTTCATCAAAAATTACGATTTTGCCCCTATAGGATAAAAACTGAGTATTTGCCGAAGAATACACCATAACTCTTACTCTGTATGTCAGAACACTTTGAAATTTGAATCTTATCACTAAACTAATGTGCGGAATCTACTGTAAAAATTTCAAGCAAAAATGAATTTCATTAAAAATTCCGATTTTGCCATTATAGGATAAAAACTGAGTATTTGTCGAAAAACACACCATAACTCTTACTCCGTTTGTCTGAAGACTTTTAAATTTCTATCTTATCACTAAAATAATCTGTGGAATCAACTGTAAAAATTTCAAGCAAAAATAAATTTCATGAAAAATTACGATTTTGCCCCTAAAGGATAAAAATTGAGTATTTGTCGAAAAATACTCCATAACTCTTACATCGCTTGTCAGAACACTTTGAAATTTCTATCTTATCACTAAAATAAAGTGTGCAATCTCCTGTAATAATTTCAAGCAAAAATAAATTTCTTGAAAAATACGATTTTCCCCCTATAGGATAAAAATTAAGTATTTGTCAAAAAAATACACTATAACTCTTACACCGTATGTCAGAACACTTTGAAATTTGAATCTTATCTCTAAAATAATGTGTGGAATTTACTCTAAAAATTTCAAGCAAAAATAAATTTCATGAAAAATTACGATTTTGCACCTATAAGATAAAAACTGAGTATTTGTCGAAAAATACACCATAACTCTTACACCGTATCTCAGAACACTTTGAAATTTAAATCTTATAACTAAAATAATGTGTGGAATCTACTGTTAAACTTTCAAGCAAAATTATATTTCATGAAAAATTACGATTTTGCCCGTATAGGATAAAAACTGAGTATTTGTCGAAAAATACACCATAACTCTTACTCCGTTTGTCAGAACACTTTGAAATTTATATTTTATTCCTAAAATAATGTATGGAATCTACTGTAATAATTTCAAGCAAAAATAAATTTCATAAAAAATTCCGATTTTGCCACTATAGGATAAAAACTGAGTATGTCGAAAAACACACCATAACTCTTACTCCGTTTGTCTGAAGACTTTTAAATTTCTATCTTATCACTAAAATAATGTGTGGAATCTACTGTTAAAATTTCAAGCAAAATTAAATTTCATCAAAAATTACGATTTTGCCCCTATAGGATAAAAACTGTGTATTTGTCGAAATATACGCCATAACTCTTACACCGTACGTCAGAACACTTTGAAATTTGAATCTTATCATTAAAATAATGTGTGGAATCTACTGTAAAAATTTCAATCAAAAATAAATTTCTTGAAAAATTACGATTTTGCCCCTAAAGGATAAAAATTGAGTATTTGTCGAAAAATACTCCATAACTCTTACATCGCTTGTCAGAACATTTTGAAATTTTTATCTTATCACTAAAATAAAGTGTGCAATCTCCTGTAACAATTTCAAGCAAAAATAAATTTCTTGAAAAATTACGATTTTGCCCCTATAGGATAAAAATTAAGTATTTGTCAAAAAAATACACCATAACTCTTACACCGTATGTCAGAACACTTTGAAATTTGAATCTTATCTCTAAAATAATGTGTGGAATCTACTCTAAAAATTTCAAGCAAAAATAAATTTCATGAAAAATTACGATTTTGCACGTATAGGATAAAAACTGAGTATTTGTCGAAAAATCCACCATAACTCTTACACCGTATCTAAGAACACTTTGAAATTTAAATCTTATCACTAAAGTAATGTGTGGAATCTACTGTTAAACTTTCAAGAAAAATTATATTTCATGAAAAAGTACGATTTTGCCCCTATAGGATAAAAACTGAGTATTTGTCGAAAAATACACCATAACTCTTACTCCGTTTTTCAGAACACTTTGAAATTTATATTTTATCACTAAAATAATGTGTGGAATCTACTGTAATAATTTCAAGCTAAAATAAATTTCATGAAAAATTCCGATTTTGCCCCTATAGGATAAAAACTGAGTATTTGTCGACAAACACACCATAACTCTTACTCCGTTTGTGTTAAGACCTTTAAATTTCTATCTTATCACTAAAATAATGTGGGGAATCTACTGTTAAAATTTCAAGCAAAATTAAATTTCATCAAAAATTACGATTTTGCCCCTATAGGATAAAAACTGAGTATTTGTCGAAAAATACACCATAACACTTACACCGTACGTAAGAACACTTTGAAATTTGAATCTTATCACAAAAATAATGTGTGGAATCTACTGTAAAAATTTCAAGCAAAAATGAATTTCATGAAAAATTACGATTTTGCCCCTATAGGATAAAAATTGAGTATTTGTCGAAAAATACTCCATAACTCTTACATCGCTTGTCAGAACACTTTGAAATTTCTATCTTATCACTAAAATAAAGTGTGCAATCTCCTGTAATAATTTCAAGCAAAAATAAATTTCTTGAAAAATTACGATTTTCCCCCTATAGGATAAAAATTAAGTATTTGTCAAAAAAATACACCATAACTCTTACACCGTATGTCAGAACACTTTGAAATTTGAATCTTATCTCTAAAATAATGTGTGGAATCTACTCTAAAAATTTCAAGCTAAAATAAATTTCATGAAAAATTACGATTTTGCACCTATAAGATAAAAACTGAGTATTTGTCGAAAAATACACCATAACTCTTAAACCGTATCTCAGAACACTTTGAAATTTGAATCTTATCACTAAAATAATGTGTGGAATCTACTGTTAAACTTTCAAGCAAAATTATATTTCATGAAAAATTACGATTTTGCCCCTATAGGATAAAAACTGAGTATTTGTCGAAAAATACCCCATAACTCTTACTCCGTTTGTCAGAACACTTTGAAATTTGAATCTTATCACTGAAATAATGTGTGGAATCTACTCTAAAAATTTCAAGCAAAAATAAATTTCATGAAAAATTACGATTTTGCACCTATAAGATAAAAACAGAGTATTTGTCAAAAAATACACCATAACTCTTACACAGTATGTCAAAACACTTTGAAATTTGTATCTTAACTCTAAAATAATGTGTGGAATCTACTGTATAAATTTCAAGCAAAAATAAATTTCATGAAAAATTACGATTTTGCCCATGTAGGATAAAAACTGAGTATTTGTCGAAAAATACACCATAACTCTTACACCATATGTCAGAACAATTTGAAATTTGAATCTTATCACTAAAATAATGTGTGGAATCTACTGTTAAAATTTAAAGCAAAATTAAATTTCAAGAAAAATTACGATGTTGCTCCTATAGGATAAAAATTGAGTATTTATCGAAAAATACTCCATAACTCTTACATCGCTTGTCAGAACACTTTGAAATTTCTATCTTATCACTAAAATAAAGTGTGCAATCTCCTGTAATAATTTCAAGCTAAAATAAATTTCTTGAAAAATTATGATTTTGCCCCTATAGGATAAAAATTAAGTATTTGTCAAAAAAATACACCATAACTCTTACACCGTATGTCAGAACACTTTGAAATTTGAATCTTATCTCTAAAATAATGTGTGGAATCTACTCTAAAAATTTCAAGCAAAAATAAATTTCTTGAAAAATTACGATTTTGCACCTATAAGATAAAAACTGAGTATTTGTCGAAAAATACACCATAACTCTTACACCGTATCTCAGAACACTTTGAAATTTAAATCTTAGAACTAAAATAATGTGTGGAATCTACTGTTAAACTTTCAAGCAAAATTATATTTCATGAAAAATTACGATTTTGCACCTATAAGATAAAAACTGAGTATTTGTCGAAAAATACACCATAACTCTTACTCCGTTAGTCAGAACACTTTGAAATTTATATTTTATCACTAAAATAATGTGTGGAATCTACTGTAATAATTTCAAGCAAAAATAAATTTCATTAAAAATTCCAATTTTGCCACTATAGGATAAAAACTGAGTATTTGTCGAAAAACACACCATAACTCTTACTCCGTTTGTCTGCAGACTTTTAAATTTCTATCTTATCACTAAAATAATGTGTGGAATCTACTGTTAAAATTTCAAGAAAAATTAAATTTCTTAAAAAATTAAGATTTTGCCCCTATAGGATAAAAACTGAGTATTTGTCGAAATATACACCATAACTCTTACACCGTACGTCAGAACACTTTGAAATTTGAATCTTATCACTAAAATAATGTGTGGAATCTACTGTAAAAATTTCAAGCAAAAATAAATTTCATGAAAAATTACGATTTTGCCCCTAAAGGATAAAAATTGAGTATTTGTCGAAAAATACTCCATAACTCTTACATCGCTTGTCAGAACACTTTGAAATTTATATCTTATCACTAAAATAAAGTGTGCAATCTCCTGTAACACTTTCAAGCAAAAATAAATTTCTTGGAAAATTACGATTTTGCCCCTATAGGATAAAAATTAAGTATTTGTCAAAAAAATACACCATAACTCTTACACCGTATGTCAGAACACTTTGAAATTTGAATCTTATCTCTAAAATAATGTGTGGAATCTACTTTAAAAATTTCAAGCAAAAATAAATTTCATGAAAAATTACGATTTTGCACCTATAAGATAAAAACTGAGCATTTGTCGAAAAATACACCATAACTCTTACACCGTATCTCAGAACACTTTGAAATTTAAATCTTATCACTAAAATAATGTGTGGAATCTACTGTTAAACTTTCAAGAAAAATTATATTTCATGAAAAATTACGATTTTGCCCCTATAGGATAAAAACTGAGTATTTGTCGAAAAATACACCATAACTCTTACTCCGTTTGTCAGAACACTTTGAAATTTATATTTTATCACTAAAATAATGTGTTGAATATACTGTAATAATTTCAAGCTAAAATAAATTTCATGAAAAATTCCGATTTTGCCCCTATAGGATAAAAACTGAGTATTTGTCGAAAAACACACCATAACTCTTACTCCGTTTGTGTGAAGACTTTTAAATTTCTATCTTATCACTAAAATAATGTGTGGAATCTACTTTTAAAATTTCAAGCAAAATTAAATTTCATCAAAAATTACGATTTTGCCCCTATAGGATAAAAATTGAGTATTTGTCGAAAAATACACCATAACTCTTACACCGTACGTCAGAACACTTTGAAAGTTGAATCTTATCACTAAAATCATGTGTGGAATCTACTTTAAAAATTTCAAGCAAAAATAAATTTCTAGAAAAATTACGATTTTGCCCCTAAAGTTTAAAAATTGAGTATTTGTCGAAAAATACTCCATAACTCTTACATCGCTTGTCAGAACACTTTGAAATTTCTATCTTATCACTAAAATAAAGTGTGCAATCTCCTGTAATAATTTCAAGCAAAAATAAATTTCTTGAAAAATTACGATTTTGCCCCTATAGGATAAAAATTAAGTATTTGTCAAAAAAATACACCATAACTCTTACACCGTATGTCAGAACACTTTGAAATTTGAATTTTATCTTTAAAATAATGTGTGGAATCTACTCTAAAAATTTCAAGCAAAAATAAATTTCATGAAAAATTACGATTTTGCACCTATAAGATAAAAACTGAGTATTTGTCGAAAAATACACCATAACTCTTAAACCGTATCTCAGAACACTTTGAAATTTGAATCATATCACTAAAATAATGTGTGGAATCTACTGTTAAACTTTCAAGCAAAATTATATTTCATGAAAAATTACGATTTTGCCCCTATAGGATAAAAACTGAGTATTTGTCGAAAAATACACCATAACTCTTACTCCGTTTGTCAGAACACTTTGAAATTTATATTTTATCACTAAAATAATGTGTGGAATCTACTGTAATAATTTCAAGCAAAAATAAATTTCATTAAAAATTCCGATTTTGCCATTATAGGATAAAAACTGAGTATTTGTCGAAAAACACACCATAACTCTTACTCCGTTTGTCTGAAGACTTTTAAATTTCTATCTTATCACTAAAATAATCGGTGGAATCAACTGTAAAAATTTCAAGCAAAAATAAATTTCATGAAAAATTACGATTTTGCCCCTAAAGGATAAAAATTGAGTATTTGTCGAAAAATACTCCATAACTCTTACATCGCTTGTCAGAACACTTTGAAATTTCTATCTTATCACTAAAATAAAGTGTGCAATCTCCTGTAATAATTTCAAGCAAAAATAAATTTCTTGAAAAATTACGATTTTGCCCCTATAGGATAAAAATTAAGTATTTGTCAAAAAAACACACCATAACTCTTACACCGTATGTCAGAACACTTTGAAATTTGAATCTTATCTCTAAAATAATGTGTGGAATCTACTCTAAAAATTTCAAGCAAAAATAAATTTCATGAAAAATTACGATTTTGCACCTATAAGATAAAAACTGAGTATTTGTCGAAAAATACACCATAACTCTTAAACCGTATCTCAGAACACTTTGAAATTTGAATCATATCACTAAAATAATGTGTGGAATCTACTGTTAAACTTTCAAGCAAAATTATATTTCATGAAAAATTACGATTTTGCCCCTATAGGATAAAAACTGAGTATTTGTCGAAAAATACACCATAACTCTTACTCCGTTTGTCAGAACACTTTGAAATTTATATTTTATCACTAAAATAATGTGTGGAATCTACTGTAATAATTTCATGCAAAAATAAATTTCATGAAAAATTTCGATTTTGCCCCAATAGGATAAAAACTGTGTATTTGTCGAAAAATACACCATAACTCTTACTCCGTTTGTCAGAATACTTTTAAATTTCTATCTTATCACTAAAATAATGTGTGGAATCTACTGTTAAAATTTCAAGCAAAATTAAATTTCATCAAAAATTACAATTTTGCCCCTATAGGATAAAAACTGAGTATTTGTCGAAGAATACACCATAACTCTTACACCGTACGTCAGAACACTTTGAAATTTGAATCTTATCACTAAACTAATGTGTGGAATCAACTGTAAAAATTTCAAGCAAAAATGAATTTCATGAAAAATTACGATTTTGCCCCTATAGGATAAAAATTGAGTATTTGTCGAAAAATACTCCATAACTCTTACATCGCTTGTCAGAACACTTTGAAATTTCTATCTTATCACTAAAATAAAGTGTGCAATCTCCTGTAATAATTTCAAGCAAAAATAAATTTCTTGAAAAATTACGATTTTGCCCCTATAGCATAAAAATTAAGTATTTGTCAAAAAAATACACCATAACTCTTACACCGTATGTCAGAACACTTTGAAATTTGAATCTTATCTCTAAAATAATGTGTGGAATCTACTCTAAAAATTTCAAGCTAAAATAAATTTCATGAAAAATTACGATTTTGCACCTATAAGATAAAAACTGAGTATTTGTCGAAAAATACACCATAACTCTTACTCCGTATCTCAGAACACTTTGAAATTTGAATCTCATCACTAAAATAATGTGTGGAATCTACTGTTAAACTTTCAAGCAAAATTATATTTCATGAAAAATTACGATTTTGCCCCTATAGGATAAAAACTGAGTATTTGTCGAAAAATACCCCATAACTCTTACTCCGTTTGTCAGAACACTTTGAAATTTGAATCTTATCACTGAAATAATGTGTGGAATCTACTCTAAAAATTTCAAGCAAAAATAAATTTCATGAAAAATTACGATTTTGCACCTATAAGATAAAAACGGAGTATTTGTCAAAAAATACACCATAACTCTTACACCGTATGTCAGAACACTTTGAAATTTGAATCTTATCTCTAAAATAATGTGTGGAATCTACTCTAAAAATTTCAAGCAAAAATAAATTTCATGAAAAATTACGATTTTGCACCTATAAGATAAAAACTGAGTATTTGTCGAAAAATACACCATAACTCTTAAACCGTATCTCAGAACACTTTGAAATTTGAATCATATCACTAAAATAATGTGTGGAATCTACTGTTAAACTTTCAAGCAAAATTATATTTCATGAAAAATTACGATTTTGCCCCTATAGGATAAAAACTGAGTATTTGTCGAAAAATACACCATAACTCTTACTCCGTTTGTCAGAACACTTTGAAATTTATATTTTATCACTAAAATAATGTGTGGAATCTACTTTAATAATTTCAAGCAAAAATAAATTTCATGAAAAATTTCGATTTTGCCCCAATAGGATAAAAACTGTGTATTTGTCGAAAAATACACCATAACTCTTACTCCGTTTGTCAGAATACTTTTAAATTTCTATCTTATCACTAAAATAATGTGTGGAATCTACTGTTAAAATTTCAAGCAAAATTAAATTTCATCAAAAGGGGAGCGGGAGCAGTTTATTTATTGTAAAGGACATATTAAACAGTTTTTACAGGCAGGAAAATCTGGGCAAACATTTTGTTCTCTAAGACATGTAGGGAATGGAATATGAAACATAATATTTAAAGTTTGATACCTAATCATTTCATCAATTGTAATTTCTATTAAATCAACAATATTTTGATCTTCTATCATTATAGATTGTTGTTCTAAAATATTATTAGGAGTTAATTCTTCATCAGTGATTCTGAATACAGTATTATAACAAGCTTTGTAAACTCTTAATAAAATAAAAGTTTGAGTTAAAAATTCAGAAAATCCAGAAGACATTACAAAATTTGTACGTGGCGTTGTTACACCTGAGCAACGAACTTCATAGAAGCTCTTTTCGTCTGGCAGCTCGGGTTTCCAGCCGATATACCAATTTTTTGTAATGAAATCATATAAGCAATAGAGAAGAAGAAGAAGATTGAAATAAAATTTAAAATTTATTACTAACCAGTTTTGATGACAACTTGAATGTTTACAGGCTGAGGTTTGTGAAGAAAGCTTTAAGCTTTAGAGGGGAATGAGAGAGAAAGCATTGGGCGAGCAAACTCAAGCGTGAGTCTAACTCTTACATTTGAATCCTATTTATAGAAAAATAAAAACTGAATTTCAATTTACATTTGCATTTGGTCTTCATTTGTCGGCCTTTCCCATCATCTTTTTGGAAGGTGTTGAATCATTATTCATCTTTCCGTCATTGTTGATACTTTTGTCATCCACAATGCTTTGTTGTTGATAAGTCACTACTTTTGCTTTCCGTCTTTGTTGAAAATCATCTGACATATATTTGTCTTTGTCTTGAGTCATCACCTGCTTTTTGAATAATGTAATACATTGTTTTGAAAATCTAAACTATTACATTTTTGTCTCTAACTATTACATATTATCAGAAATCATATGGGTCTTGTGCACACGGTCCACCGAATGGATCAGAGTTTGACTCTTCAGAACTCTGAGATTTTTGTTTTTGTGACATAAAATCAAAGAACTCACTTTGCATGTTTGGAATCTGTTTGATCATCTCAAAGAATCTCTTTTGTTCAGGAGAAAGATTTTCTACTGAACTTTCTTGGACTTTTTCTTTTGCTTTTGGTTCTTTTGTTTTTGGTGAAGGAGATGCTGAAGTTTCTCCAGTCTCTGGTCTATAACGAATTTTGTTGCCAGTATTAAGAAAGTATTTGATAGAATCTTCAGAACAAATGTCCTGATGAAATTTACTCCACCATTTGACTTTGTGTACTCGGATAATTGAAAGTGGTGAGGGATCAGAGAAAACTTTGTCAAAGCTAAAATTCCATGAGAAGATCCATGGAACTTTGAATTCAGTATGAAATGCCAACATTTTTTGATAATTCTTCAAATTTGAATTTTCAGCAAAAGTTGTATAACCTTTGCGAACTTTTGGAGGTAAGATGGTAATCTCAGATCCCATCTTCTTCCACCATTCAACAAACCAAATGGGGAAGGTAGTTTGGCAGGATGTATGGAAGGTAAAGAACCATGAATGGTAATTTGGCGTGATATAGAAAGTTCTATACCATGCTTTTCTGTAATCTGTATAATTGAATTCTTTTGGTAGATATCTAACTGAAAAGGCTTTTGAATCTGTAAATTTACCCCATTGGGATAAACTTATAACTTGTTTAATAATGCACTTTGAATAAATAATTTGGTTTTGCTCATTTTTCTTATGGACAATCTCAGCAGAGCCAGTATCCACAAGAATGAGTTCATAAAATCTTTGAGCTTTATTAAAATCTTCAGAATCCCAAAATTGTAAAGTAGGGAATCTGAGTCTGAAAAAATCCTTTGTTTGTAGCTCTTTTGGAAAATCCATAAAGGGTGTTAACCCTAGATCTTCAATCCAAGCTTTTTGAACATATTTATGTTCTTCAATATCAGGCTGGTTAGGAAGAGTAACATTTGCAGGTTTTGGGGTTTTTTGAGGAACAGTTGCCAAAACTGATTTGAATGGTACTTCTGGTGGATTTTGTAATGGAGAGAACCTATTTTGACTAAGATAATTTTGAGTTGGTAATCTGGGGAAATTATGAGGATACGGGGTTAATGAACTGTTTGGAGCAAGTAAGGCTAATTCTTTGGGTTCAGGAAGTTCATAGTCTTTTGAGGTTTGGGTTTTTTCCTTCTTGTTGTCCATCATCTGAGAGAAAAATTATTTAGAACCTTGCAAAAATTCTCTTGTAAGAAAATCTGGTAAAGAATTATTTTCACCTTTGATAAATTCAATATCAAAATCAAAAACAGACAAGATAGCTTGCCATCTTGCAAATATTTGTTTTGAAACAATATTTTGAACATCTTTTTGTAAAACCTCTTTTGCAGATTTGCAATCAATACGTAACAGAAATTTTTTATTGTACAAATCATCTTGAAATTTTGAAATGCATAATACAATACTCAGAATCTCTTTCTTAATAGTAGAATAATTCTTTTGAGCTTCATTCCATATTCCTGAATGAAATCTAACTAATTGTTCTTTATTATCAATATTTTGTTTTAATATTCCTCCATAACCTATATCTGAGGCATCTGTTTCAACTACCATATTCGCCTTAGGATTTGGAATTCCTAAGAATGGTAATGACTTAATCTTTTGCTTAATATCCTTAACAATTTTTGTATGTTCATCTGTCCAATTAGGAGGATTTTTCCTAAGTCTTCTAAAAAGTAATTTGCAATTCTGTCTTAAATTTGGAAAGAAATCACTAACATAATTAAGACATCCTAGAAATCTTTGTAATTGATTTTTATCTTTTATTATGTCTGGAAATTTTTCAGTAAACTCTAAGGATCTATTAATAGGTCTAATATATCCTTGAGATATATCATGTCCTAAAAATCTAATAGAAGTCTGGAAAAGTTTTATCTTTTTAGCTGATATTACCAAACCACTTCTTTTAATTATATTATATAATATATTTAGATGTTTAAAATGTTGATCTAAATCTTTTGAAAATATTAATATATCATCTATATAAACAATACTAAACTCAGTAAAATTATTAAAAATGTCATTCATTATTTTTTGAAATTCTGAGGGGGCATTTTTAAGACCAAAGGGCATTACATTCCATTCGTAATGTCCAAAGGGTACTGTGAATGCAGTTTTGTATCTATCATTCTCACTAATCTGGATCTGCCAAAATCCAGATTTTAAATCAAACTTTGAAAATATCTTAGCATTAAATAATCTATTAATTAAATCTCTTTTGTTAGGTATAGGATATCTAATCCATTGTAAGACCTTATTTAAAGGTTTATAGTTAATAACTAATCTCGGAACTCCTCTTTCAAGTTCTGACTGCTTCATTACATAAAAAGCAGAACAACTCCAAGGAGATTTTGAAGGTCTTATTAAATTTTTCTTTAATAAGTCTTTTATTTCTTCTTGACATATTTTTAAATATTCTTGATTCATTTGAATCGGTCTTGCTTTTGTGGGGATATTCCTTTCATTAAAATCCTTTTCATAAGGTAAATCAATAATATGATTTTTTCTTTCCCAGAAAGCATTAGGTAATTCACTACAAATATTATCTAAATATCTTTTTTCTAATTCTTTAATTTGTTTTATTATTCTTTCTTCTTTTAACTGTTCTTCTATTCTTTTATAACTTATTTCTTCTTTTAAGAAATTAATTTGTTTTTTCTTATCAAAAATATTATTAATCTGTTTAAATATAGAAGAATTTTGTAATAAAACTATTTCTTTAACTTCTATGGGATTAATAAAATTAAACTCTATAATTTTTCCATGAATTTTTGTTTTTATTCCTTTATTATCTACTTGAAATGGATAAATTTGAGTAAGGAAAGGTGTTCCTAGAATAATATTTTGTGAAATATCTTTAACTAAGGTAAAGGTGTTTTTAAAACAATAACCATTATTACAAATATGAGCCTTTGATAATTTATATCTAATATTTAAAGGTTCTGAATTTGCCGTAAATAATTGTTCATTGGTTTTTTTCATAAAATCTAGAAGGTATTATTCCTTCTTTTATAACATTTTGATCAGCACCTGAATCTAATAAAGCTATTAAATTAATTTGGAATTTTCCTATAACCAGATTTATTTTAATATACCATTTTTGAAATTGTATTCTTTGTATATTATTTATGAAATCTTTCTCAGAGATTTCTTCATCCTCTATATCTTTATATTTTGTTCCACTGGTACTAGCTTCATTATTATTAATCATTAATCTTGCTTCAAATTCTAAGTCTTTTTCTTTTAAAGAAAATATTTCTTTTTGCATTTGACTGACTTGTTTTTTAAGATTATTAACTTCTGTTTGTAAATCTTTAGTAGTAATTTGTCTAAGAATATTTTCTGTTGGATATTTATCAAATATCTTATTGAGACTAAAATGATCTTTAATATGAATCTTTTTATTTTCTTCTTCTAATATTAAATCTTTAAGTTTACCTAAATATTCTTTTTGAATATCTTGATCTTGGATTTGTTGTATAAGGTCAAATATTAATCCTTTCTTTTCTTTTGTAATAACACAAATTCCACATAAATCTTTTTTACTATTATCACTGTCATTATTCTCATATTCAGAAGTACTAGATTTATCTTCTAATATTTCTGATTCTTCACTATCAGTTTTATTCTTAATTTCTTTTATCTTATTTTTTCTAAAACATTTATCTGCTGTATGACCTGGTTTTCCACAAGTCCAACATTTAATCTCTTTAGATTTATTATTAAATTTATTATTAGATTTATATCTTGATCTAAATTCTTTATTTCTTTTATATTTTTTATACTTAGGTTTTTCATAATTATCTTTAGATCTTTTAAATCTTTTAATTTTCTTTCTATAAGATATTGAAGGTGGTTCTAACTTCATAAGTCCGAATGTTTCACAAAAACATCCTAATTCTTTTCTAGTATTATTTCTATCAGATCTATACTTTGCTTGAAGTTTGATTTCAGAACATAAGGCCAATCCTTCTTTCTTAACAAAAGCAAAGAGTTGTCCGTATGTCATATTGTTAAAGGGTATTTCATCTAATCCAATTTCACTCTTAAGTTTTTGAATTATTCTTTCAGCAAATAATTTTGGAAGTCCCATTATAAATCTTTCTTTCCAGAAAGACATATTACAATCTTCCCTTCTCAATATCTGAGTAAGAAAAACATCTTTATACCATCTGTAATCAGACAGTGTAGGACATCTAAGATTTGTGAGTATTATTTTTGAAGAATTAAATTCTTCTTTAGGATTTCCTATGAAATACATAGATATAGTAACTATTAAAAAATCACATGAATCATTTTCAATATTTATATTTCCTCTTTCATCCTCAATATCTCTAGTATGATTTAATATATTTATTTTTGTTTCTAAGTCTAATGCATTATCCCACCAATTTTTTAATTGGCCAGTAAAACCTTGGACAATTAACTGACAAGCAATTTGTTCTGAATGACCTTGTAATCTATAGGCCATTTTTGACATTCCTATTTCTTGTAGGGTATTTAAAATTTCATATTCAGATTTACCATCTATATTCCATTCTGTTATTGAGGAACCATCATAATGGCTTTTTGTAAATTGATTTCTTTCTTCATATCCTATATCAGCAGGAGTTGGTCTATTATAGTAATTCCTAGTATTACCTCTAAATCTTTTTTGTCTTGAATATATTTTATTTATATTATCATTATCATTAAAATTTTCTATAATCTCTTCTAATTCTGAATTAGTACTAATACTTGAGGAGTCATTACTATCTGATTCTAATTCTTGGTTATTGTCTAAGACATTAATCTTATTATTATCTAATTCTGATATTTTTGTTACTATTTTGGATAATAATTCATCATTATTTTTATTAAGTCTAACATTCTTATCAATATTAACACTGTTAGTCTTGAAAAAAGGTTTTTCTGATTTTTCTGGTAATTTACCTTTATTCTTTTCATTAATATTATTAGTTATAATATTATTATTTATATGATCAACCTGATTTGCTATAGTATTTAATATTTGATTAGAATAATTATTCTGTTGTAATATTTTTTGTAAATCATTATTAGTAATAGGACCATTATCAATCCTTCCTTTTTTATAAGGATCTGCAATAACTTCTCCATTTCCAGTTTGTAGTTTTAAACTTTGTTCTGGAGGATGAACTGCAGTTATACTAGAATCATCTTTTAGTATCCATTTCTTATATAAAGTATGATTTACTAATATACTAGGTTGTCTAAAACATTTTTTAATTCCTATTTGTTCTAAATACATCATTAAAAATGAAAATAATGAAATATCCATTTTCATATCTAACATATATTTTTCCCATTCTATCTTTAGTTTATCTTTTATAGGCTGTTCTAAACTTTGAAACCATTTTCTTTCATCATTATATAATTCTAATTCAAAGTTTTTTCTTAATTCTTTCCATCTTATTTTATAAGGTTTTTCAGAAGTTATTACCATTATACTGGAATATGTAGGTGAATTAGGAGCAGAATATATTTGTGATGATTCTGGAGTATTGGTTTGTTCAGGGATAGGTGTTCTAAATCTATACCTAGGATTCAAATCTAGATTAGACATAGATTTTCTACTTGTTTCCGTTCTAAAGGTTGAAGTAGATTCAAACCTATTTTCTATTCTTGAACTACTAGGTTGTTCTCTAAAAGAATTAAATTGTAGTCTAATTTTGCCATCAGAATCTTCTATTATATCTTGAATTTCTCTTCTTTCGATATTTCTGGGAATTTGTTGATTTTCTATTATAAATTGATTTGGAATTGTTATCTCATTCCATTTTAATCTTTTTGGAGTAAATATGGTAGGGTTTTCTGCATCAACTTGTAAAAGTATAGTTTCGTCTTTTGAAGAGGGTAACATTTTTAATTTTGGATTTAATTGTGAAGATAATAATCTAAAATATACTCTATATATTATTGCAAAATTCTTACAGGGATGAAATTCTTTTCTTTGAACATGAGCATCTAAAACTAAAGAATCTAAAATTCTTTGATCAGTTAAGTCAACTGAGAAATTTGGGTAGCAATTAAAATATATAGGACCATTACAAATATTAGTTTGTATCATTGATAATAACGATGTTTTGTATTTTATTAATCTTTTATCTCTTAAAGCTAAATATATTGGCAGATCTACTCCTAGATGAACTAGGGGTTTTACTGCAACTTGTACTAAACCTATATGTAAATAATTATAATTTTTATTAATATATTTCTTAATAGTATCCATATTTAATAATCTTATACTTTGAGACTCTTCTTGTATAGAAACTGTTTGTTCATGGGTTTTAACAGAAAATGCCATTTTAAAATCTGTTAAACCTATCTGATATATGTTTTCTATTTGTTCTTGAGGTATAGTCCAATTCGAACCACACATTATTTTAGAGATAAGATTCAAATTTCAAAGTGTTCTGACATACGGTGTAAGAGTTATGGTGTATTTTTTTGACAAATACTTAATTTTTATGCTATAGGGGCAAAATCGTAATTTTTCAAGAAATTTATTTTTGCTTGAAATTATTACAGGAGATTGCACACTTTATTTTAGTGATAAGATAGAAATTTCAAAGTGTTCTGACAAGCGATGTAAGAGTTATGGAGTATTTTTCGACAAATACTCAATTTTTATCCTATAGGGGCAAAAATACTCCGTTTTTATCTTATAGGTGCAAAATCGTAATTTTTCATGAAATTTATTTTTGCTTGAAATTTTTAGAGTAGATTCCACACATTATTTCAGTGATAAGATTCAAATTTCAAAGTGTTCTGACAAACGGAGTAAGAGTTATGGGGTATTTTTCGACAAATACTCAGTTTTTATCCTATAGGGGCAAAATCGTAATTTTTCATGAAATATAATTTTGCTTGAAAGTTTAACAGTAGATTCCACACATTATTTTAGTGATGAGATTCAAATTTCAAAGTGTTCTGAGATACGGTGTAAGAGTTATGGTGTATTTTTCGACAAATACTCAATTTTTATCCTTTAGGGGCAAAATCGTAATTTTTCATGAAATTTATTTTTGCTTGAAATTTTTACAGTAGATTCCACACATTATTTTAGTGATATGATTCAAATTTCAAAGTGTTCTGAGATACGGTGTAAGAGTTATGGTGTATTTTTCGACAAATACTCAATTTTTATCTTATAGGTGCAAAATCGTAATTTTTCATGAAACTTATTTTAGCTTGAAATTTTTAGAGTAGATTCCACACATTATTTTAGAGATAAGATTCAAATTTCAAAGTGTTCTGACATACGGTGTAAGAGTTGTGGTGTATTTTTTTGACAAATACTTAATTTTTATCCTATTGGGGCAAAATCGTAATTTTTCAAGAAATTTATTTTTGCTTGAAATTATTACAGGAGATTGCACACTTTATTTTAGTGATAAGATAGAAATTTCAAAGTGTTCTGACAAGCGATGTAAGAGTTATGGAGTATTTTTCGACAAATACTCAATTTTTATCCTATAGGGGCAAAAACGTAATTTTTCATGAAATTTATTTTTGCTTGAAATTTTTACAGTAGATTCCACACCTTAGTTTAGTGATAAGATTCAAATTTCAAAGTGATCTGATGTACGGTGTAAGAGTTATGGTGTATTCTTCGACAAATACTCAGTTTTTATCCTATTGGGGCAAAATCGTAATTTTTGATGAAATTTAATTTTGCTTGAAATTTTAACAGTTGATTCCACACATTATTTTAGTGATAAGATGGAAATTTAAAAGTATTCTGACAAACGGAGTAAGAGTTATGGTGTATTTTTCGACAAATACTCAGTTTTTATCCTATAGGGGCAAAATCGGAATTTTTCATGAAATTTATTTTTGCTTGAAATTGTTACAGTAGATTCCACACATTGTTTTAGTGATAAAATATAAATTTCAAAGTGTTCTGACAAACGGAGTAAGAGTTATGGTGTATTTTTCGACAAATACTCAGTTTTTATCCTATAGGGGCAAAATCGTAATTTTTCATGAAATATAATTTTGCTGGAAAGTTTAACAGTAGATTCCACACATTATTTTAGTGATATGATTCAAATTTCAAAGTGTTCTGAGATACGGTTTAAGAGTTATGGTGTATTTTTCGACAAATACTCAGTTTTTATCTTATAGGTGCAAAATCGTAATTTTCATGAAATTTATTTTTGCTTGAAATTTTTAGAGTAGATTCCACACATTATTTTAGAGATAAGATTCAAATTTCAAAGTGTTCTGACATACGGTGTAAGAGTTATGGTGTATTTTTTTGACAAATACTTAATTTTTATCCTATAGGGGCAAAATCGTAATTTTTCAAGAAATTTATTTTTGCTTGAAATTATTACAGGAGATTGCACACTTTATTTTAGTGATAAGATAGAAATTTCAAAGTGTTCTGACAAGCGATGTAAGAGTTATGGAGTATTTCGACAAATACTCAATTTTTATCCTTTAGGGGCAAAATCGTAATTTTTCATGAAATTTATTTTTGCTTGAAATTTTTACAGTAGATTCCACAGATTATTTTAGTGATAAGATTCAACTTTCAAAGTGTTCTGACGTACGGTGTAAGAGTTATGGTGTATTTTTCGACAAATACTCAATTTTTATCCTATAGGGGCAAAATCGTAATTTTTGATGAAATTTAATTTTGCTTGAAATTTTAAAAGTAGATTCCACACATTATTTTAGTGATAAGATAGAAATTTAAAAGTCTTCACACAAACGGAGTAAGAGTTATGGTGTGTTTTTCGACAAATACTCAGTTTTTATCCTATAGGGGCAAAATCGGAATTTTTCATGAAATTTATTTTAGCTTGAAATTATTACAGTAGATTCAACACATTATTTTAGTGATAAAATATAAATTTCAAAGTGTTCTGACAAACGGAGTAAGAGTTATGGTGTATTTTTCAACAAATACTCAGTTTTTATCCTATAGGGGCAAAATCGTAATTTTTAATGAAATATAATTTTTCTTGAAAGTTTAACAGTAGATTGCACACATTATTTTAGTGATAAGATTTAAATTTCAAATTGTTCTGAGATACGGTGTAAGAGTTATGGTGTATTTTTCGACAAATACTCAGTTTTTATCTTATAGGTGCAAAATCGTAATTTTTCAGGAAATTTATTTTTGCTTGAAATTTTTAGAGTAGATTCCACACATTATTTTAGAGATAAGATTCAAATTTCAAAGTGTTCTGACATACGGTGTAAGAGTTATGGTGTATTTTTTTGACAAATACTTAATTTTTATCCTATAGGGGCAAAATCGTAATTTTTCAAGAAATTTATTTTAGCTTGAAATTATTACAGGAGATTGCACACTTTATTTTAGTGATAAGATAGAAATTTCAAAGTGTTCTGACAAGCGATGTAAGAGTTATGGAGTATTTTTCGACAAATACTCAATTTTTATCCTATAGGGGCAAAATCGTAATTTTTCATGAAATTTATTTTGTCTTGAAATTTTAACAGTAGATTCCACACATTATTTTTATGATAAGATTCAAATTTCAAAGTGTTCTGACATACGGTGTAAGAGTTATGGTGTATTTTTCGACAAATACTCAGTTTTTATCCTATAGGGGCAAAATCATAATTTTTCATGAAATTTAATTTTTCTTGAAATTTATACAGTAGATTCCACACATTATTTTAGAGATAAGATAGAAATTTCAAAGTGTTCTGACAAACCGTGTAAGAGGTATGGTGTATTTTTTGACAAATACTCAGTTTTTATCCTATAGGAGCAACATCATAATTTTTCTTGAAATTTAATTTTGCTTTAAATTTTAACAGTAGATTCCACACATTATTTTACTGATAAGATTCAAATTTCAATTTGTTCTGACATACGGTGTAAGAGTTATGGTGTATTTTTCGACAAATACTCAGTTTTTATCCTACATGGGCAAAATCGTAATTTTTCATTAAATTTATTTTTGCTTGAAATTTATACTGTAGATTCCACACATTATTTTAGAGTTAAGATACAAATTTCAAAGTGTTTTGACATACAGTGTAAGAGTTATGGTGTGTTTTTCGACAAATACTCAGTTTTTATCCTATAGGGGCAAAATCGGAATTTTTCATGAAATTTATTTTAGCTTGAAATTATTACAGTAGATTCAACACATTATTTTAGTGATAAAATATAAATTTCAAAGTGTTCTGACAAACGGAGTAAGAGTTATGGTGTATTTTTCAACAAATACTCAGTTTTTATCCTATAGGGGCAAAATCGTAATTTTTAATGAAATATAATTTTTCTTGAAAGTTTAACAGTAGATTCCACACATTATTTTAGTGATGAGATTCAAATTTCAAAGTGTTCTGAGATACGGTGTAAGAGTTATGGTGTATTTTTCGACAAATACTCAGTTTTTATCTTATAGGTGCAAAATCGTAATTTTTCATGAAATTTTTTTTAGCTTGAAATTTTTAGAGTAGATTCCACACATTATTTTAGAGATAAGATTCAAATTTCAAAGTGTTCTGACATACGGTGTAAGAGTTATGGTGTATTTTTTTGACAAATACTTAATTTTTATGCTATAGGGGCAAAATCGTAATTTTTCAAGAAATTTATTTTTGCTTGAAATTATTACAGGAGATTGCACACTTTATTTTAGTGATAAGATAGAAATTTCAAAGTGTTCTGACAAGCGATGTAAGAGTTATGGAGTATTTTTCGACAAATACTCAATTTTTATCCTATAGGGGCAAAATCGTAATTTTTCATGAAATTCATTTTTGCTTGAAATTTTTACAGTAGATTCCACACATTAGTTTAGTGATAAGATTCAAATTTCAAAGTGTTCTGACGTACGGTGTAAGAGTTATGGTGTATTCTTCGACAAATACTCAGTTTTTATCCTATAGGGGCAAAATTGTAAAAAACAAAAGAACCAAAAGCAAAAGAAAAAGTCCAAGAAAGTTCAGTAGAAAATCTTTCTCCTGAACAAAAGAGATTCTTTGAGATGATCAAACAGATTCCAAACATGCAAAGTGAGTTCTTTGATTTTATGTCACAAAAACAAAAATCTCAGAGTTCAAGTATCTTGAAAAATTACGATTTTGCCCCTATAGGATAAAAACTGAGTATTTTTCGAAAAATACCCCATAACTCTTACACCGTTTGTCAGAACACTTTAAAATTCGTAGCTTATCTCTAAAATAATGTTTGGAATCTACTGTAAAAATTTCAGGCAAAATTAAGTATCTTGAATCTTATCTCTAAAATAATGTGTGGAATCTACTCTAAAAATTTCAAGCTAAAATAAATTTCATGAAAAATTACGATTTTGCACCTATAAGATAAAAACTGAGTATTTGTCGAAAAATACACCATAACTCTTACACCGTATCTCAGAACACTTTGAAATTTGAATCTCATCACTAAAATAATGTGTGGAATCTACTGTTAAACTTTCAAGAAAAATTATATTTCATTAAAAATTACGATTTTGCCCCTATAGGATAAAAACTGAGTATTTGTTGAAAAATACACCATAACTCTTACTCCGTTTGTCAGAACACTTTGAAATTTATATTTTATCACTAAAATAATGTGTTGAATCTACTGTAATAATTTCAAGCTAAAATAAATTTCATGAAAAATTCCGATTTTGCCCCTATAGGATAAAAACTGAGTATTTGTCGAAAAACACACCATAACTCTTACACTGTATGTCAAAACACTTTGAAATTTGTATCTTAACTCTAAAATAATGTGTGGAATCTACAGTATAAATTTCAAGCAAAAATAAATTTAATGAAAAATTACGATTTTGCCCATGTAGGATAAAAACTGAGTATTTGTCGAAAAATACACCATAACTCTTACACTGTATGTCAGAACAAATTGAAATTTGAATCTTATCAGTAAAATAATGTGTGGAATCTACTGTTAAAATTTAAAGCAAAATTAAATTTCAAGAAAAATTATGATGTTGCTCCTATAGGATAAAAACTGAGTATTTGTCAAAAAATACACCATACCTCTTACACGGTTTGTCAGAACACTTTGAAATTTCTATCTTATCTCTAAAATAATGTGTGGAATCTACTGTATAAATTTCAAGAAAAATTAAATTACATGAAAAATTACGATTTTGCCCTATAGGATAAAAACTGAGTATTTGTCGAAAAATACACCATAACTCTTACACCGTATGTCAGAACACTTTGAAATTTGAATCTTATCATTAAAATAATGTGTGGAATCTACTGTTAAAATTTCAAGACAAAATAAATTTCATGAAAAATTACGATTTTGCCCCTATAGGATAAAAATAAAAATTGAGTATTTGTCGAAAAATACTCCATAACTCTTACATCGCTTGTCAGAACACTTTGAAATTTCTATCTTATCACTAAAATAAAGTGTGCAATCTCCTGTAATAATTTCAAGCTAAAATAAATTTCTTGAAAAATTACGATTTTGCCCCTATAGGATAAAAATTAAGTATTTGTCAAAAAAATACACCATAACTCTTACACCGTATGTCAGAACACTTTGAAATTTGAATCTTATCTCTAAAATAATGTGTGGAATCTACTCTAAAAATTTCAAGCAAAAATAAATTTCCTGAAAAATTACGATTTTTCACCTATAAGATAAAAACTGAGTATTTGTCGAAAAATACACCATAACTCTTACACCGTATCTCAGAACAATTTGAAATTTAAATCTTATCACTAAAATAATGTGTGCAATCTACTGTTAAACTTTCAAGAAAAATTATATTTCATTAAAAATTACGATTTTGCCCCTATAGGATAAAAACTGAGTATTTGTTGAAAAATACACCATAACTCTTACTCCGTTTGTCAGAACACTTTGAAATTTATATTTTATCACTAAAATAATGTGTTGAATCTACTGTAATAATTTCAAGCTAAAATAAATTTCATGAAAAATTCCGATTTTGCCCCTATAGGATAAAAACTGAGTATTTGTCGAAAAACACACCATAACTCTTACTCCGTTTGTGTGAAGACTTTTAAATTTCTATCTTATCACTAAAATAATGTGTGGAATCTACTTTTAAAATTTCAAGCAAAATTAAATTTCATCAAAAATTACGATTTTGCCCCTATAGGATAAAAATTGAGTATTTGTCGAAAAATACACCATAACTCTTACACCGTACGTCAGAACACTTTGAAAGTTGAATCTTATCACTAAAATAATCTGTGGAATCTACTGTAAAAATTTCAAGCAAAAATAAATTTCATGAAAAATTACGATTTTGCCCCTAAAGGATAAAAATTGAGTATTTGTCGAAATACTCCATAACTCTTACATCGCTTGTCAGAACACTTTGAAATTTCTATCTTATCACTAAAATAAAGTGTGCAATCTCCTGTAATAATTTCAAGCAAAAATAAATTTCTTGAAAAATTACGATTTTGCCCCTATAGGATAAAAATTAAGTATTTGTCAAAAAAATACACCATAACTCTTACACCGTATGTCAGAACACTTTGAAATTTGAATCTTATCTCTAAAATAATGTGTGGAATCTACTCTAAAAATTTCAAGCAAAAATAAATTTCATGAAAAATTACGATTTTGCACCTATAAGATAAAAACTGAGTATTTGTCGAAAAATACACCATAACTCTTAAACCGTATCTCAGAACACTTTGAAATTTCTATCTTATATCTAAAATAATGTGTGGAATCTACTGTAAAAATTTCAAGAAAAATTAAATTTCATGAAAAATTACGATTTTGCCCCTATAGGATAAAAACTGAGTATTTGTCGAAAAATACACCATAACTCTTACACCGTATGTCAGAACACTATGAAATTTGAATCTTATCATTAAAATAATGTGTGGAATCTACTGTTAAAATTTCAAGACAAAATAAATTTCATGAAAAATTACGATTTTGCCCCTATAGGATAAAAACTGTGTATTTGTCGAAAAACACACCATAACTCTTACTCCGTTTGTGTTAAAACTTTTAAATTTCTATCTTATCACTAAAATAATGTGTGGAATCTACTGTTAAAATTTCAAGCAAAATTAAATTTCATGAAAAATTACGATTTTGCCCCTATAGGATAAAAACTGAGTATTTGTCGAAGAATACACCATAACTCTTACACCGTACGTCAGAACACTTTGAAATTTGAATCTTATCACTAAACTAATGTGTGGAATCTACTGTAAAAATTTCAAGCAAAAATGAATTTCATGAAAAATTACGATTTTGCCCCTATAGGATAAAAATTGAGTATTTGTCGAAAAATACTCCATAACTCTTACATCGCTTGTCAGAACACTTGAAATTTCTATCTTATCACTAAAATAAAGTGTGCAATCTCCTGTAATAATTTCAAGCAAAAATAAATTTCTTGAAAAATTACGATTTTGCCCCTATAGGATAAAAATTAAGTATTTGTCAAAAAAATACACCATAACTCTTACACCGTATGTCAGAACACTTTGAAATTTGAATCTTATCTCTAAAATAATGTGTGGAATGTACTCTAAAAATTTCAAGCTAAAATAAATTTCATGAAAAATTACGATTTTGCACCTATAAGATAAAAACTGAGTATTTGTCGAAAAATACACCATAACTCTTACACCGTAACTCAGAACACTTTGAAATTTGAATCTTATCACTAAAATAATGTGTGGAATCTACTGTTAAACTTTCAAGCAAAATTATATTTCATGAAAAATTACGATTTTGCCCCTATAGGATAAAAACTGAGTATTTGTCGAAAAATACCCCATAACTCTTACTCCGTTTGTCAGAACACTTTGAAATTTGAATCTTATCACTGAAATAATGTGTGGAATCTACTCTAAAAATTTCAAGCAAAAATAAATTTCTTGAAAAATTACGATTTTGCCCCTATAGGATAAAAATTAAGTATTTGTCAAAAAAATACACCATAACTCTTACACCGTATGTCAGAACACTTTGAAATTTGTATCTTAACTCTAAAATAATGTGTGGAATCTACTGTATAAATTTCAAGCAAAAATAAATTTCATGAAAAATTACGATTTTGCCCATGTAGGATAAAAACTGAGTATTTGTCGAAAAATACACCATAACTCTTACACCGTATGTCAGAAAAATTTGAAATTTGAATCTTATCACTAAAATAATGTGTGGAATCTACTGTTAAAATTTAAAGCAAAATTAAATTTCAAGAAAAATTACGATGTTGCTCCTATAGGATAAAAACTGAGTATTTGTCAAAAAATATACCATACCTCTTACACGGTTTGTCAGAACACTTTGAAATTTCTATCTTATATCTAAAATAATGTGTGGAATCTACTGTAAAAATTTCAAGAAAAATTAAATTTCATGAAAAATTACGATTTTGCCCCTATAGGATAAAAACTGAGTATTTGTCGAAAAATACACCATAACTCTTACACCGTATGTCAGAACACTATGAAATTTGAATCTTATCATTAAAATAATGTGTGGAATCTACTGTTAAAATTTCAAGACAAAATAAATTTCATGAAAAATTACGATTTTGCCCCTATAGGATAAAAACTGTGTATTTGTCGAAAAACACACCATAACTCTTACTCCGTTTGTGTGAAAACTTTTAAATTTCTATCTTATCACTAAAATAATGTGTGGAATCTACTATTAAAATTTCAAGCAAAATTAAATCTCATCAAAAATTACGATTTTGCCCCTATAGGATAAAAACTGAGTATTTGTTGAAAAATACACCATAACTCTTACACCGTACGTCAGAACACTTTGAAATTTGAATCTTATCACCAAAATAATGTGTGGAATCTACTGTAAAAATTTCAAGCAAAAATAAATTTCATGAAAAATTACGATTTTGCCCCTAAAGGATAAAAATTGAGTATTTGTCGAAAAATACTCCATAACTCTTACATCGCTTGTCAGAACACTTGAAATTTCTATCTTATCACTAAAATAAAGTGTGGAATCTCCTGTAATAATTTCAAGCAAAAATAAATTTCTTGAAAAATTACGATTTTGCCCCTATAGGATAAAAATTAAGTATTTGTCAAAAAAATATACCATAACTCTTACACCGTATGTCAGAACACTTTGAAATTTGAATCTTATCTCGAAAATAATGTGTGGAATCTACTCTAAAAATTTCAAGCAAAAATAAATTTCATGAAAAATTACGATTTTGCACCTATAAGATAAAAACTGAGTATTTGTCGAAAAATACACCATAACTCTTACACCGTATCTCAGAACACTTTGAAATTAGAATCATATCACTAAAATAATATGTGGAATCTACTGTTAAACTTTCAAGTAAAATTATATTTCATGAAAAATTACGATTTTGCCCCTATAGGATAAAAACTGAATATTTGTCAGAACACTTTGAAATTTATATTTTAACACTAAAATAATGTGTGGAATCTACTGTAATAATTTCAAGCAAAAATAAATTTCATGAAAAATTCCGATTTTGCCCCTATAGGATAAAAACTGAGTATTTGTCGAAAAATACACCATAACTCTTACTCCGTTTGTCAGAAGACTTTTAAATTTCTATCTTATCACTAAAATAATGTGTGGAATCTACTGTTAAAATTTCAATCAAAATTAAATTTCATCAAAAATTACGATTTTGCCCCTATAGGATAAAAACTGAGTATTTGTCGAAAAATACACCATAACTCTTACACCGTACGTCAGAACACTTTGAAATTTGAATCTTATCTCTAAAATAATGTGTGGAATCTACTCTAAAAATTTCAAGCTAAAATAAATTTCATGAAAAATTACGATTTTGCACCCATAAGATAAAAACTGAGTATTTGTCGAAAAATACACCATAACTCTTACACTGTATCTCATAACACCTTGAAATTTGAATCTTAACTCTAAAATAATGTGTGGAATCTACTCTTCAACTTTCAAGCAAAATTATATTTCAGGAAAAATTACAATTTTGCCCCTATAGGATAAAAACTGAGTATTTGTCGAAAAATACCCCATAACTCTTACTCTGTTTGTCAGAATACTTTGAAATTTGAATCTTATCACTGAAATAATGTGTGGAGTCTACTCTTAAAATTTTAAGCAAAAATAAATTTCATGAAAAATTACGATTTTGCACCTATAAGATAAAAACAGAGTTTTTGTCAAAAAATACACCATAACTCTTACACTGTATGTCAAAACACTTTGAAATTTGTATCTTAACTCTAAAATAATGTGTGGAATCTACTGTAAAAATTTCAAGCAAAAATAAATTTCATGAAAAATTACGATTTTGCCCATGTAGGATAAAAACTGAGTATTTGTCGAAAAATACACCATAACTCTTACACCGTAAGTCAGAACAATTTGAAATTTGAATCTTATCACTAAAATAATGTGTGGAATCTACTGTTAAAATTTAAAGCAAAATTAAATTTCAATAAAAATTACGATGTTGCTCCTATAGGATAAAAACTGAGTATTTGTCAAAAAATACACCATACCTCTTACACGGTTTGTCAGAACACTTTGAAATTTCTATCTTATATCTAAAATAATGTGTGGAATCTACTGTAAAAATTTCAAGAAAAATTAAATTTCAAGAAAAATTACGATTTTGCCCCTATAGGATAAAAACTGAGTATTTGTCGAAAAATACACCATAACTCTTACACCGTAATACAGAACACTTTGAAATTTGAATCTTATCATTAAAATAATGTGTGGAATCTACTGTTAAAATTTCAAGACAAAATAAATTTCATGAAAAATTACGATTTTGCCCCTATAGGATAAAAACTATGTATTTGTCGAAAAACACACCATAACTCTTACTCCGTTTGTGTGAAGACTTTTAAATTTCTATCTTATCACTAAAATAATGTGTGGAATCTACTGTTAAAATTTCAAGCAAAATTAAATTTCATCAAAAATTACGATTTTGCCCCTGTAGGATAAAAACTGAGTATTTGTCGAAAAATACACCATAACTCTTACACCGTACGTCAGAACACTTTGAAATTTGAATCTTATCACTAAAATAATATGTGGAATCTACTGTAAAAATTTCAAGCAAAAATAAATTTCATGAAAAATTACGATTTTGCCCCTAAAGGATAAAAATTGAGTATTTGTCGAAAAATACTCCATAACTCTTACATAGCTTGTTAGAACACTTTGAAATTTCTATATTATCACTAAAATAAAGTGTGCAATCTCCTGTAATAATTTTGAGCAAAAATAAATTTCTTGAAAAATTACGATTTTGCCTCCATAGGATAAAAACTTAGTACTTGTCGAAAAATACACCATAACTCTTACACCGTATGTGAGAACACTTTGAAATTTGAACCTTATCACTAAAATAATGCGTGGAATCTACTGTAAAAATTTCAAGCAAAAATAAATTTCATGAAAAATTACGATTTTGTCCCTATAGGATAAAAACTGAGTATTTGTCGAAATATACACCATAACTCTTACACCGTACGTCAGAACACTTTGAAATTTGAATCTTATCACTAAAATAATGTGTGGAATCTACTGTAAAAATTTCAAGGAAAAATAAATTTCATGAAAAATTACGATTTTGCCCCTACAAGATAAAAACTTAGTATTGGTCGAAAAATATACCATAACTCTTACACCGTATGTCAGAACACTTTCAAATTTGAATTTTATCACTAATATAATGAGTGGAATCTACTCTAAAAATTTCAAGCAAAAATAAATTTCCCGAAAAATTACGATTTTGCCCCTAAAGGATAAAAACTGAGTATTTGTCGAAAAATACACTATAACTCTTGCACCGTATGTCAAAACACATTGAAATTAGAATCTTATCACTAAAATAATGTGTGGAATCTACTGTAAAACTTTCAAGCAAAAATAAATTTCATGAAAAATTACGATTTTGCCCCCATAGGATAAAAACTGAATATTTGTCGAAAAATACACCATAACTCTTGCACCGTATGTTAGAACACTTTGAAATTTGAATCGTATCACTAAAATAATGCGTGGAATCTACTGTAAAAATTTCAAGCAAAAATAAATTTCATGAAAACTTACGATTTTGCCCTATAGGATAAAAACTAAGTATTTGTCGAAAAATATACTATAACTCTTGCACCGTATGTCAGAACACTTTGAAATTTGAATCATATCACTAAAATAATGTGTGGAATCTACTGTTAAACTTTAAAGCAAAATTATATTTAATGAAAAATTACGATTTTGCCCCTATAGGATAAAAACTGAATATTTGTCGAAAAATACACCATAACTCTAACTCCGTTTGTCAGAACACTTTGACATTTGAAACTTATCACTAAAATAATGTGTGGAATCCACTGTAAAAATTTCAAGCAAAAATAAATTTCATGAAAAATTCCGATTTTGCCCCTATAGGATAAAAACTGAGTATTTGTCGAAAAATACACCATAACTCTTACTCCGTTTGTCAGAAGACTTTTAAATTTCTATCTTATCACTAAAATAATGTGTGGAATCTACTGTTAAAATTTCAAGCAAAATTAAATTTCATCAAAAATTACGATTTTGCCCCTATAGGATAAAAACTGAGTATTTGTCGAAGAATACACCATAACTCTTACACCGTACGTCAGAACACTTTGAAATTTGAATCTTATCTCTAAAATAATGTGTGGAATATACTCTAAAAATTTCAAGCTAAAATAAATTTCATGAAAAATTACGATTTTGCACCTATAAGATAAGAACTGAGTATTTGTCGAAAAATACACCATGACTATTATACCGTATCTCATAACACATTGAAATTTGAATCTTATCACTAAAATAATGTGTGGAATCTACTATTAAACTTTCAAGCAAAATTATATTTCATGAAAAATTACGATTTTGCCCCTATAGGATAAAAACTGAGTATTTGTCGAAAAATACCCCATAACTCTTACTCCGTTTGTCAGAACACTTTGAAATTTGAATCTTATCACTGAAATAATGTGTGGAATCTACTCTAAAAATTTCAAGCAAAAATAAATTTCATGAAAAATTACGATTTTGCACCTATAAGATAAAAACAATGTATTGATCAAAAATACACCATAACTCTTACACTGTAGGTCAAAACACTTTGAAATTTGTATCTTATCTCTAAAATAATGTGGGGAATCTACTGTAAAAATTTCAAGCAAAAATAAATTTCATGAAAAATTACGATTTTGCCCATGTAGGATAAAAACTGAGTATTTGTCGAAAAATACACCATAACTCTTACACCGTATGTCAGAACACTTTGAAATTTGAATCTTATCACTAAAATAATGTGTGGAATCTACTGTTAAAATTTACAGCAAAATTAAATTTCAAGAAAAAATACGATGTTGCTCCTATAGTATAAAAACTGAGTATTTGTCAAAAAATACACCATACCTCTTACACGGTTTGACAGAACAATTTGAAATTTCTATCTTATATCTAAAATAATGTGTGGAATCTACTGTATAAATTTCAAGAAAAATTAAATTTCATGAAAAATTACGATTTTGCCCCTATAGGATAAAAACTGAGTATTTGTCGAAAAATACACCATAACTCTTACACCGTATGTCAGAACACTTTGAAATTTGAATCTTATCATTAAAATAATGTGTGGAATCAACTGTTAAAATTTCAAGAAAAAATAAATTTCATGAAAAATTACGATTTTGCCCCTATAGGATAAAAACCGAGTATTTGTCTAAAAAATACACCATAACTGTTACACCGTATGTCAGAACATTTTGAAATTTTAATCATATCACTAAAATAATGTGTGGAATCTACTGTAAAAATTTCAAGCAAAAATAAATTTCATGAAAAATTACGATTTTGCCCCTACAGGATAAAAATTGAGTATTTGTCAAAAAATATACCATAATTCTTACACCGTTTGTCAGAACACTTTCAAAATTGAATTTTATCACTAAAATAATGAGTGGAATCTACTCTAAAAATTTAGAGCAAAAATAAATTTCACGAAAAATTACGATTTTGCCCCTATAGGATAAAAACTGAGTATTTGTCAAAAAATATACTATAACTCTTGTACCGTATGTCAGAACACTTTGAAATTTGAATCTTATCAATAAAATAATGTGTGGAAACTACTGTAAAAATTTCAAGCAAAAATAAATTTCACGAAAAATTACGATTTTGCCCCCATAGGATAAAAACTGAGTATTTGTCGAAAAATACACCATAACTCTTACACCGTATGTCAGAACAATTTGAAATTTGAATCTTATCACTAAAATAATGCGTGGAATCTACTGTAAAAATTTCAAGCAAAAATAAATTTCATGAAAAATTTTGATTTTGCCCCTATAGGATAAAAACTGAGTATTTGTCGAAAAATATACTATACTCTTGCACCGTATGTCAGAACACCTTGAAATTTGAATCTTATCACTAAAATAATGTGTGGAATCTACTGTATAAATTTCAAGCAAAAATAAATTTAATGAAAAATCAAGATTTTGCCCCTATAGGATAAAAACTGAGTATTTGTCGAAAAATATACAATAACTCTTCCACCGTATGTCAGAACACTTTGAAATTTGAATTTTATTGCTAAAATAATGAGTGGAATCTACTCCAAAAATTTCAAGCAAAAATAAATTTCATGAAAAATTACGATTTTACCCCTATAGGAAAAAAACTAAGTATTTGTCAAAAAATAAGCTATAACTCTTGCACCGTAAGTCAGAACACTTTGAAATTTGAATATTATTACTAAAATAATGTGTGGAATCTACTGTAAAAATTTCATGCAAAAATAAATTTCATGAAAAATTACGATTTTGCCCCCATAGGATAAAAACTGAATAGTTGTCGAAAAATACACTATAACTCTTGCACCGTATGTCAGAACACTTTGAAATTTGAATCGTATCACTAAAATAATGCGTGGAATCTGCTGTAAAAATTTCAAGCAAAAATAAATTTCATGAAAACTTACGATTTTGCCCTATAGGATAAAAACTAAGTATTTGTCGAAAAATATACTATAACTCTTGCACCGTATGTCAGAACACTTTGAAATTTGAATCTTATCACTAAAATAATCTGTGGAATCTACTGTAAAAATTTCAAGCAAAAATAAATTTCATGAAAAATTACGATTTTGCCCCTATAGGATAAAAACTGAGTATTTGTCGAAAAATACACTATAACTCTTGCACCGTATGTCAGAACACTTTGAAATTTGAATCTTATCACTAAAATAATGTGTGGAATCTACTGTAAAAATTTCAAGCAAAAATAAATTTCATGAAAAATTACGATTTTGCCCTAATAGGATAAAAATTGAGTATTTGTCGAAAAATACACTATAACTCTTGCACCGTATGTCAGAACACTTTGAAATTTGAATCTTATCACTAAAATTATGTGTGGAATCTACTGTAAAAATTTCAAACAAAAATAAATTTCATGAAAAATTACGATTTTGCCCATGTAGGATAAAAACTGAGTATTTGTCGAAAAATACACCATAACTCTTACACCGTATGTCAGAACAATTTGAAATTTGAATGTTATCACTAAAATAATGTGTGGAATCTACAGTTAAAATTTAAAGCAAAATTAAATTTCAAGAAAAATTACGATGTTGCTCCTATAGGATAAAAACTGAGTATTTGTCAAAAAATACACCATACCTCTTACACGGTTTGTCAAAACACTTTGAAATTTCTATCTTATATCTAAAATAATGTGTGGAATCTACTGTAAAAATTTCAAGAAAAATTACGATTTTGCCCCTATAGGATAAAAACTGAGTATTTGTCGAAAAATACACCATAACTCTTACACCGTAATACAGAACACTTTAAAATTTGAATCTTATCATTAAAATAATGTGTGGAATCTACTGTTAAAATTTCAAGACAAAATAAATTTCATGAAAAATTACGATTTTGCCCCTATAGGATAAAAACTATGTATTTGTCGAAAAACACACCATAACTCTTACTCCGTTTGTGTGAAGACTTTTAAATTTCTATCTTATCACTAAAATAATGTGTGGAATCTACTGTTAAAATTTCAAGCAAAATTAAATTTCATCAAAAATTACGATTTTGTCCTTATAGGATAAAAACTGAGTATTTGTCGAAAAATACACCATAACTCTTACACCGTACGTCAGAACACTTTGAAATTTGAATCTTATCACTAAAATAATGTGTGGAATCTACTGTAAAAATTTCAAGCAAAAATAAATTTCATGAAAAATTACGATTTTGCCCCTAAAGGATAAAAATTGAGTATTTGTCGAAAAATACTCCATAACTCTTACATAGCTTGTCAGAACACTTTGAAATTTCTATCTTATCACTAAAATAAAGTGTGCAATCTCCTGTAATAATTTCAAGCAAAAATAAATTTCTTGAAAAATTACGATTTTGCCCCTATAGGATAAAAATTAAGTATTTGTCCAAAAAATACACCATAACTCTTACACCGTATGTCAGAACACTTTGAAATTTGAATCATATCACTAAAATAATGTGTGGAATCTACTGTTAAACTTTAAAGCAAAATTATATTTCATGAAAAATTACGATTTTGCCCCTATAGGATAAAAACTGAATATTTGTCGAAAAATACACCATAACTCTAACTCCGTTTGTCAGAACACTTTGAAATTTATATTTTATCACTAAAATAATGTGTGGAATCTACTGTAATAATTTCAAGCAAAAAATAAATTTCATGAAAAATTCCGATTTTGCCCCTATAGGATAAAAACTGAGTATTTGTCGAAAAATACACCATAACTCTTACTCCGTTTGTCAGAAGACTTTTAAATTTCTATCTTATCACAAAAATAATGTGTGGAATCTACTGTTAAAATTTCAAGCAAAATTAAATTTCGTCAAAAATTACGATTTTGCCCCTATAGGATAAAACTGAGTATTTGTCGAAGAATACACCATAACTCTTACACCGTACGTCAGAACACTTTGAAATTTGAATCTTATCTCTAAAATAATGTGTGGAATATACTCTAAAAATTTCAAGCTAAAATAAATTTCATGAAAAATTACGATTTTGCACCTATAAGATAAAAACTGAGTATTTGTCGAAAAATACACCATAACTATTACACCGTATCTCATAACACATTGAAATTTGAATCTTATCATTAAAATAATGTGTGGAATCTACTATTAAACTTTCAAGCAAAATTATATTTCATGAAAAATTACGATTTTGCCCCTATAGGATAAAAACTGAGTATTTGTCGAAAAATACCCCATAACTCTTACTCCGTTTGTCAGAACACTTTGAAATTTGAATCTTATCACTGAAATAATGTGTGGAATCTACTCTAAAAATTTCAAGCAAAAATAAATTTCATGAAAAATTACGATTTTGCACCTATAAGATAAAAACAAAGTATTGATCAAAAATACACCATAACTCTTACACTGTAGGTCAAAACACTTTGAAATTTGTATCTTATCTCTAAAATAATGTGTGGAATCTACTGTAAAAATTTCAAGCAAAAATAAATTTCATGAAAAATTACGATTTTGCCCATATAGGATAAAAACTGAGTATTTGTCGAAAAATACACCATAACTCTTACACCGTATGTCAGAACACTTTGAAATTTGAATCTTATCACTAAAATAATGTGTGGAATCTACCGTTAAAATTTACAGCAAAATTAAATTTCAAGAAAAAATACGATGTTGCTCCTATAGGATAAAAACTGAGTATTTGTCAAAAAATACACCATACCTCTTACATGGTTTGTCAGAACAATTTGAAATTTCTATCTTATATCTAAAATAATGTGTGGAAGCTACTGTATAAATTTCAAGAAAAATTAAATTTCATGAAAAATTACGATTTTGCCCCTATAGGATAAAAACTGAGTATTTGTCGAAAAATACACCATAACTCTTACACCGTATGTCAGAACACTTTGAAATTTGAATCTTATCATTAAAATAATGTGTGGAATCAACTGTTAAAATTTCAAGAAAAAATAAATTTCATGAAAAATTACGATTTTGCCCCTATAGGATAAAAACCGAGTATTAGTCTAAAAAATACACCATAACTGTTACACCGTATGTCAGAACATTTTGAAATTTTAATCATATCACTAAAATAATGTGTGGAATCTACTGTAAAAATTTCAAGCAAAAATAAATTTCATGAAAAATTACGATATTGCCCCTACTGGATAAAAACTGAGTAGTTGTCTAAAAAATAAACCATAACTGTTACACCGTATGTCAGAATACATTGAAATTTGAATCTTATCTCTAAAATATTGTGAGGAATCTACTGTAAAAATTTTGAGCAAAAATAAATTTCGTTAAAAATTACGATTTTGCCCCTATAGGATAAAAACTGAGTATTTGTCGAAAAATACACCATAACTCTTACACCGTAAGTCAGAACACTTTCAAATTTGAATTTTATAACTAAAATAATGAGTGGAATCTACTCTATTAATTTCAAGCAAAAATAAATTTCACGAAAAATTACGATTTTGCCCCTATAGGATAAAAACTGAGTATTTGTCGAAAAATAAGCTATAACTCTTCCACCGTAAGTCAGAACACTTTGAAATTTGAATATTATTACTAAAATAATGTGTGGAATCTACTGTAAAAATTTCAAGCAAAAATAAATTTCATGAAAAATTACGATTTTGCCCCCATAGTATAAAAACTGAGTATTTTTCGAAAAATACACCATAACTCTTACACCGTATGTCAGAACACTTTAAAATTTGAATCTTATCCCAAAAATAATGTGTGGAATCTACTGTAAAAATTTTGAGCAAAAATAAATATCATGAAAAATTACGATTTTGCCCCTATAGAATAAAAACTGAGTATTTGTCGAAAAATATACCATAACTCTTACATCGTATTTCAGAACACTTTGAAATTTGAATCTTATCACTAAAATAATGTGTGGAATCTACTGTAAAAATTTCAAGGAAAAATAAATTTCATGAAAAATTACGATTTTGCCCCTACAAGATAAAAACTTAGTAGTGGTCGAAAAATATACCATAACTCTTACACCGTATGTCAGAACACTTTCAAATTTGAATTTTATCGCTAATATAATGAGTGGAATTTACTCTAAAAATTTCAAGCAAAAATAAATTTCCCGAAAAATTACGATTTTGCCCCTAAAGGATAAAAACTGAGTATTTGTCGAAAAATACACTATAACTCTTGAACCGTATGTCAGAACACATTGAAATTAGAATCTTATCACTAAAATAATGTGTGGAATCTACTGTAAAACTTTCAAGCAAAAATAAATTTCATGAAAAATTACGATTTTGCCCCCATAGGATAAAAACTGAATATTTGTCGAAAAATACACCATAACTCTTGCACCGTATGTCAGAACACTTTGAAATTTGAATCGTATCTCTAAAATAATGCGTGGAATCTACTGTAAAAATTTCAAGCAAAAATAAATTTCATGAAAACTTACGATTTTGCCCTATAGGATAAAAACTAAGTATTTGTCGAAAAATATACTATAACTCTTGCACCGTATGTCAGAAAAATATACCATCACTCTTACTCCGTATGTCAGAGTACTTTGAAATTTGAATTTTATCACAAAAATAAGGAGTGGAATCTACTCCAAAAATTTTAAGAAAAAATAAATTTCATGAAAAATTACGATTTTGCCCCTATAGGATAAAAACTGAGTATTTGTCGAAAAATACACCATAACTCTTACACAGTATGTCAGAACACTTTGAAATTTGAATCTTATGACTAAAATAATGTGTGGAATCTACTGTAAAAATTTCAAGGAAAAATAAATTTCATGAAAAATTACGATTTTGCCCCTACAGGATAAAAACTGAGTATTTGTCAAAAAATATACCATAACTCTTACACCGTAAGTCAGAACACTTTCAAATTTGAATTTTATCACTAAAATAATGAGTGGAATCTACTCTAAAAATTTAGGGCAAAAATAAATTTCACGAAAAATTACGATTTTGCCCCTATAGGATAAAAACTGAGTATTTGTCGAAAAATATACTATAACTCTTGCACCGTATGTCAGAACACTTTGAAATTTGAATCTTATCAATAAAATAATGTGTGGAAACTACTGTAAAAATTTCAAGCAAAAATAAATTTCACGAAAAATTACGATTTTGCCCCCAGAGGATAAAAACTGAGTATTTGTCGAAAAATACACCATAACTCTTACACCGTATGTCAGAACAATTTGAAATTTGAATCTTATCACTAAAATAATGCGTGGAATCTACTGTAAAAATTTCAAGCAAAAATAAATTTCATGAAAAATTTTGATTTTGCCCCTATAGGATAAAAACTGAGTATTTGTCGAAAAATATACTATACTCTTGCACCGTATGTCAGAACACCTTGAAATTTGAATCTTATCACTAAAATAATGTGTGGAAACTACTGTATAAATTTCAAGCAAAAATAAATTTAATGAAAAATTACGATTTTGCCCCTATAGGATAAAAACTGAGTATTTGTCAAAAAATATACAATAACTCTTACACCGTATGTCAGAACACTTTGAAATTTGAATTTTATTGCTAAAATAATGAGTGGAATCTACTCCAAAAATTTCAAGCAAAAATAAATTTCATGAAAAATTACGATTTTGCCCCTATAGGAAAAAAACTAAGTATTTGTCAAAAAATAAGCTATAACTCTTGCACCGTAAGTCAGAACACTTTGAAATTTGAATATTATTACTAAAATAATGTGTGCAATCTACTGTAAAAATTTCAAGCAAAAATAAATTTCATGAAAAATTACGATTTTGCCCCCATAGGATAAAAACTGAATATTTGTCGAAAAATACACCATAACTCTTGCACCGTATGTCAGAACACTTTGAAATTTGAATCGTATCACTAAAATAATGCGTGGAATCTGCTGTAAAAATTTCAAGCAAAAATAAATTTCATGAAAACTTACGATTTTGCCCTATAGGATAAAAACTAAGTATTTGTCGAAAAATATACTATAACTCTTGCACCGTATGTCAGAACACTTTGAAATTTGAATCTTATCACTAAAATAATCTGTGGAATCTACTGTAAAAATTTCAAGCAAAAATAAATTTCATGAAAAATTACGATTTTGCCCCTATAGGATAAAAACTGAGTATTTGTCGAAAAATACACTATAACTCTTCCACCGTATGTCAGAACCCTTTGAAATTTGAATCTTATCACTAAAATAATGTGTGGAATCTACTGTAAAAATTTCAAGCAAAAATAAATTTCATGAAAAATTACGATTTTGCCCCCATAGGATAAAAACTGAGTATTTGTCGAAAAATACACCATAACTCTTTCACCGTATGTCAAAACACTTTGAAATTTGAATCTTATTACTAAAATAATGCGTGGAATCTACTGTAAAAATTTCAAGCAAAAATAAATTTCATGAAAATTTACGATTTTGCCCTATAGGATAAAAACTGAGTATTTGTCGAAAAATATACTATAACTCTTGCACCGTATGTTAGAACACTTTGAAATTTGAATCTTATCACTAAAATAATGTTTGGAATCTACTGTAAAAATTTCAAACAAAAATAAATTTCATGAAAAATTACGATTTTGCCCCTATAGGATAAAAACTGAGTATTTGTCGAAAAATATACCATCACTCTTACTCCGTTTGTCAGAATACTTTGAAATTTGAATTTTATCACTAAAATAAGGAGTGGAGTCTACTCCAAAAATTTCAAGAAAAAATAAATTTCATGAAAAATTACGATTTTGCCCCTATAGGATAAAAACTGAGTATTTGTCGAAAAATACACCATAACTCTTACACAGTATGTCAGAACACTTTGAAATTTGAATCTTATGACTAAAAAAATGTGTGGAATCTACCGTAAAAATTTCAAGGAAAAATAAATTTCATGAAAAATTACGATTTTGCCCCTACAGGATAAAAATTGAGTATTTGTCGAAAAATATACCATAATTCTTACACCGTATGTCAGAACACTTTCAAAATTGAATTTTATCAATAAAATAATGAGTGGAATCTACTCTAAAAATTTAGAGCAAAAATAATTTTCACGAAAAATTACGATTTTGCCCCTATAGGATAAAAACTGAGTATTTGTCGAAAAATATACTATAACTCTTGCACCGTATGTCAGAACACTTTGAAATTTGAATCTTATCAATAAAATAATGTGTGGAAACTACTGTAAAAATTTCAAGCAAAAATAAATTTCACGAAAAATTACGATTTTGCCCCCATAGGATAAAAACTGAGTATTTGTCGAAAAATACACCATAACTCTTACACCGTATGTCAGAACAATTTGAAATTTGAATCTTATCACTAAAATAATGCGTGGAATCTACTGTAAAAATTTCAAGCAAAAATAAATTTCATGAAAAATTTTGATTTTGCCCCTATAGGATAAAAACTGAGTATTTGTCGAAAAATATACTATACTCTTGCACCGTATGTCAGAACACCTTGAAATTTGAATCTTATCACTAAAATAATGTGTGGAATCTACTATATAAATTTCAAGCAAAAATAAATTTAATGAAAAATTACGATTTTGCCCCTATAGGATAAAAACTGAGTATTTGTCAAAAAATATACAATAACTCCTACACCGTATGTCAGAACACTTTGAAATTTGAATTTTATTGCTAAAATAATGAGTGGAATCTACTCCAAAAATTTCAAGCAAAAATAAATTTCATGAAAAATTACGATTTTGCCCCTATAGGAAAAAAACTAAGTATTTGTCGAAAAATAAGCTATAACTCTTGCACCGTAAGTCAGAACACTTTGAAATTTGAATATTATTACTAAAATAATGTGTGGAATCTACTATAAAAATTTCATGCAAAAATAAATTTCATGAAAAATTACGATTTTGGCCCCATAGTATAAAAACTGAGTATTTTTCGAAAAATAGACCATAACTCTTACACCGTATGTCAGAACACTTTGAAATTTGAATCTTATCACTAAAATAATGTGTGGAATCTACTGTAAAAATTTTGAGCAAAAATAAATTTCATGAAAAATTACGATTTTGCCTCCATAGGATAAAAACTTAGTACTTGTCGAAAAATACACCATAACTCTTACACCGTATGTGAGAACACTTTGAAATTTGAATCTTATTACTAAAATAATGCGTGGAATCTACTGTAAAAATTTCAAGCAAAAATAAATTTCATGAAAAATTACGATTTTGCCCCTATAGGATAAAAACTGAGTATTTGTCGAAAAATATACCATAACTCTTACACCGTAAGTCAGAACACTTTCAAATTTGAATTTTATCACTAAAATAATGAGTGGAATCTACTCTAAAAATTTCAAGCAAAAATAAATTTCACGAAAAATTACGATTTTGCCCCTATAGGATAAAAATTGAGTATTTGTCGAAAAATACACTATAACTCTTGCACCGTATGTCAGAACACTTTTAAATTTGAATCTTATCACTAAAATAATGTGTGGAATCTACTGTAAAAATTTCAAGCAAAAATTAATTTCATGAAAAATTACGATTTTGTGCCCATAGGATAAAAACTGAGTATTTGTCGAAAAATACACCATAACTCTTACACCGTATGTCAAAACACTTTGAAATTTGAATCTTATCACTAAAATAATGCGTGGAATCTACTGTAAAAATTTCAAGCAAAAATAAATTTCATGAAAAATTACGATTTTGCCCTATAGGATAAAAACTGAGTATTTGTCGAAAAATATACTATAACTCTTGCACCGTATGTTAGAACACTTTGAAATTTGAATCTTATCACTAAAATAATGTTTGGAATCTACTGTAAAAATTTCAAACAAAAATAAAGTTCATTAAAAATTACGATTTTGCCCCTATAGGATAAAAACTGAGTATTTGTCGAAAAATATACCATCACTCTTACTCCGTATGTCAGAATACTTTCAAATTCGAATTTTATCACTAAAATAAGGAGTGGAATCTACTCCAAAAATTTCAAGAAAAAATAAATTTCATGAAAAATTACGATTTTGCCCCTATAGGATAAAAACTGAGTATTTGTCGAAAAATACACCATAACTCTTACACAGTATGTCAGAACACTTTGAAATTTGAATCTTCTGACTAAAATAATGTGTGGAATCTACCGTAAAAATTTCAAGGAAAAATAAATTTCATGAAAAATTACGATTTTGCCCCTACAGGATAAAAATTGAGTATTTGTCGAAAAATATACCATAATTCTTACACCGTATGTCAGAACACTTTCAAAATTGAATTTTATCACTAAAATAATGAGTGGAATCTACTCTAAAAATTTAGAGCAAAAATAAATTTCACGAAAAATTACGATTTTGCCCCTATAGGAGAAAAACTGAGTATTTGTCGAAAAATATACTATAACTCTTGCACCGTATGTCAGAACACTTTGAAATTTGAATCTTATCAATAAAATAATGTGTGGAAACTACTGTAAAAATTTCAAGCAAAAATAAATATCATGAAAAATTACGATTTTGCCCTATAGGATAAAAACTGAGTATTTGTCGAAAAATATACCATAACTCTTGCACCGTATGTTAGAACACTTTGAAATTTGAATCTTATCACTTAAATAATGTTTGGAATCTACTGTTAAAATTTCAAACAAAAATAAATTTCATGAAAAATTACGATTTTGCCCCTATAGGATAAAAACTGAGTATTTGTCGAAAAATATACCATCACTCTTACTCCGTATGTCAGAATACTTTGAAATTTGAATTTTATCACTAAAATAAGGAGTGGAGTCTACTCCAAAAATTTCAAGAAAAAATTAATTTCATGAAAAATTACGATTTTGCCCCTTTAGGATAAAACTGAGTATTTGTCGAAAAATACACCATAACTCTTACACAGTATGTCAGAACACTTTGAAATTTGAATCTTATGACTAAAATAATGTGTGGAATCTACCGTAAAAATTTCAAGGAAAAATAAATTTCATGAAAAATTACGATTTTGCCCCTACAGGATAAAAATTGAGTATTTGTCGAAAAATATACCATAATTCTTACACCGTATGTCAGAACACTTTCAAAATTGAATTTTATCACTAAAATAATGAGTGGAATCTACTCTAAAAATTTAGAGCAAAAATAAATTTCACGAAAAATTACGATTTTGCCCCTATAGGAGAAAAACTGAGTATTTGTCGAAAAATATACTATAACTCTTGCACCGTATGTCAGAACACTTTGAAATTTGAATCTTATCAATAAAATAATGTGTTGAAACTACTGTAAAAATTTCAAGCAAAAATAAATTTCATGAAAAATTACGATTTTGCCCCTATAGGATAAAAACTGAGTATTTATCGAAAAATACACTATAACTCTTGAACCGTATGTCAGAACACATTGAAATTAGAATCTTATCACTAAAATAATGTGTGGAATCTACTGTAAAACTTTCAAGTAAAAATAAATTTCATGAAAAATTACGATTTTGCCCCCATAGGATAAAAACTGAATGTTTGTCGAAAAATACACCATAACTCTTGCACCGTATGTCAGAACACTTTGACATTTGAATCGTATCACTAAAATAATGCGTGGAATCTACTGTAAAAATTTCAAGCAAAAATAAATTTCATGAAAACTTACGATTTTGCCCTATAGGATAAAAACTAAGTATTTGTCGAAAAATATACTATAACTCTTGCACCGTATGTCAGAACACTATGAAATTTGAATCTTATCACTAAAATAATGTGTGGAATCTACTGTAAAAATTTCAAGCAAAAATAAATTTCACGAAAAATTACGATTTTGCCCCTATAGGATAAAAACTGAGTATTTGTCGAAAAATACACTATAACTCTTGCACCGTATGTCAGAACACTTTGAAATTTGAATTTTATCACTAAAATAATGTGTGGAATCTACTGTAAAAATTTCAAGCAAAAATAAATTTCATGAAAAATTACGATTTTGCCCCCATAGGATAAAAACTGAGTATTTGTCGAAAAATACACCATAACTCTTACACCGTATGTCAAAACACTTTCAAATTTGAATCTTATCACTAAAATAATGCGTGGAATCTACTGTAAAAATTTCAAGCAAAAATAAATTTCATGAAAATTTACGATTTTGCCCTATAGGATAAAAACTGAGTATTTGTCGAAAAATATACTATAACTCTTGCACCGTATGTTAGAACACTTTGAAATTTGAATCTTATCACTAAAATAATGTTTGGAATCTACTGTAAAAATTTCAAACAAAAATAAAGTTCATTAAAAATTACGATTTTGCCCCTATAGGATAAAAACTGAGTATTTGTCGAAAAATATACCATCACTCTTACTCCGTATGTCAGAATACTTTGAAATTTGAATTTTATCACTAAAATAAGGAGTGGAATCTACTCCAAAAATTTCAAGAAAAAATAAATTTCATGAAAAATTACGATTTTGCCCCTATAGGATAAAAACTGAGTATTTGTCGAAAAATACACCATAACTCTTACACAGTATGTCAGAACACTTTGAAATTTGAATCTTCTGACTAAAATAATGTGTGGAATCTACCGTAAAAATTTCAAGGAAAAATAAATTTCATGAAAAATTACGATTTTGCCCCTACAGGATAAAAATTGAGTATTTGTCGAAAAATATACCATAATTCTTACACCGTATGTCAGAACACTTTCAAAATTGAATTTTATCACTAAAATAATGAGTGGAATCTACTCTAAAAATTTAGAGCAAAAATAAATTTCACGAAAAATTACGATTTTGCCCCTATAGGAGAAAAACTGAGTATTTGTCGAAAAATATACTATAACTCTTGCACCGTATGTCAGAACACTTTGAAATTTGAATCTTATCAATAAAATAATGTGTGGAAACTACTGTAAAAATTTCAAGCAAAAATAAATATCATGAAAAATTACGATTTTGCCCTATAGGATAAAAACTGAGTATTTGTCGAAAAATATACCATAACTCTTGCACCGTATGTTAGAACACTTTGAAATTTGAATCTTATCACTTAAATAATGTTTGGAATCTACTGTAAAAATTTCAAACAAAAATAAATTTCATGAAAAATTACGATTTTGCCCCTATAGGATAAAAACTGAGTATTTGTCGAAAAATATACCATCACTCTTACTCCGTATGTCAGAATACTTTGAAATTTGAATTTTATCACTAAAATAAGGAGTGGAGTCTACTCCAAAAATTTCAAGAAAAAATTAATTTCATGAAAAATTACGATTTTGCCCCTTTAGGATAAAACTGAGTATTTGTCGAAAAATACACCATAACTCTTACACAGTATGTCAGAACACTTTGAAATTTGAATCTTATGACTAAAATAATGTGTGGAATCTACCGTAAAAATTTCAAGGAAAAATAAATTTCATGAAAAATTACGATTTTGCCCCTACAGGATAAAAATTGAGTATTTGTCGAAAAATATACCATAATTCTTACACCGTATGTCAGAACACTTTCAAAATTGAATTTTATCACTAAAATAATGAGTGGAATCTACTCTAAAAATTTAGAGCAAAAATAAATTTCACGAAAAATTACGATTTTGCCCCTATAGGAGAAAAACTGAGTATTTGTCGAAAAATATACTATAACTCTTGCACCGTATGTCAGAACACTTTGAAATTTGAATCTTATCAATAAAATAATGTGTTGAAACTACTGTAAAAATTTCAAGCAAAAATAAATTTCATGAAAAATTACGATTTTGCCCCTATAGGATAAAAACTGAGTATTTATCGAAAAATACACTATAACTCTTGAACCGTATGTCAGAACACATTGAAATTAGAATCTTATCACTAAAATAATGTGTGGAATCTACTGTAAAACTTTCAAGTAAAAATAAATTTCATGAAAAATTACGATTTTGCCCCCATAGGATAAAAACTGAATGTTTGTCGAAAAATACACCATAACTCTTGCACCGTATGTCAGAACACTTTGACATTTGAATCGTATCACTAAAATAATGCGTGGAATCTACTGTAAAAATTTCAAGCAAAAATAAATTTCATGAAAACTTACGATTTTGCCCTATAGGATAAAAACTAAGTATTTGTCGAAAAATATACTATAACTCTTGCACCGTATGTCAGAACACTTTGAAATTTGAATCTTATCACTAAAATAATGTGTGGAATCTACTGTAAAAATTTCAAGCAAAAATAAATTTCACGAAAAATTACGATTTTGCCCCCATAGGATAAAAACTGAGTATTTGTCGAAAAATACACTATAACTCTTGCACCGTATGTCAGAACACTTTGAAATTTGAATTTTATCACTAAAATAATGTGTGGAATCTACTGTAAAAATTTCAAGCAAAAATAAATTTCATGAAAAATTACGATTTTGCCCCCATAGGATAAAAACTGAGTATTTGTCGAAAAATACACCATAACTCTTACACCGTATGTCAAAACACTTTCAAATTTGAATCTTATCACTAAAATAATGCGTGGAATCTACTGTAAAAATTTCAAGCAAAAATAAATTTCATGAAAATTTACGATTTTGCCCTATAGGATAAAAACTGAGTATTTGTCGAAAAATATACTATAACTCTTGCACCGTATGTTAGAACACTTTGAAATTTGAATCTTATCACTAAAATAATGTTTGGAATCTACTGTAAAAATTTCAAACAAAAATAAAGTTCATTAAAAATTACGATTTTGCCCCTATAGGATAAAAACTGAGTATTTGTCGAAAAATATACCATCACTCTTACTCCGTATGTCAGAATACTTTGAAATTTGAATTTTATCACTAAAATAAGGAGTGGAATCTACTCCAAAAATTTCAAGAAAAAATAAATTTCATGAAAAATTACGATTTTGCCCCTATAGGATAAAAACTGAGTATTTGTCGAAAAATACACCATAACTCTTACACAGTATGTCAGAACACTTTGAAATTTGAATCTTCTGACTAAAATAATGTGTGGAATCTACCGTAAAAATTTCAAGGAAAAATAAATTTCATGAAAAATTACGATTTTGCCCCTACAGGATAAAAATTGAGTATTTGTCGAAAAATATACCATAATTCTTACACCGTATGTCAGAACACTTTCAAAATTGAATTTTATCACTAAAATAATGAGTGGAATCTACTCTAAAAATTTAGAGCAAAAATAAATTTCACGAAAAATTACGATTTTGCCCCTATAGGAGAAAAACTGAGTATTTGTCGAAAAATATACTATAACTCTTGCACCGTATGTCAGAACACTTTGAAATTTGAATCTTATCAATAAAATAATGTGTGGAAACTACTGTAAAAATTTCAAGCAAAAATAAATATCATGAAAAATTACGATTTTGCCCTATAGGATAAAAACTGAGTATTTGTCGAAAAATATACCATAACTCTTGCACCGTATGTTAGAACACTTTGAAATTTGAATCTTATCACTTAAATAATGTTTGGAATCTACTGTAAAAATTTCAAACAAAAATAAATTTCATGAAAAATTACGATTTTGCCCCTATAGGATAAAAACTGAGTATTTGTCGAAAAATATACCATCACTCTTACTCCGTATGTCAGAATACTTTGAAATTTGAATTTTATCACTAAAATAAGGAGTGGAGTCTACTCCAAAAATTTCAAGAAAAAATTAATTTCATGAAAAATTACGATTTTGCCCCTTTAGGATAAAACTGAGTATTTGTCGAAAAATACACCATAACTCTTACACAGTATGTCAGAACACTTTGAAATTTGAATCTTATGACTAAAATAATGTGTGGAATCTACCGTAAAAATTTCAAGGAAAAATAAATTTCATGAAAAATTACGATTTTGCCCCTACAGGATAAAAATTGAGTATTTGTCGAAAAATATACCATAATTCTTACACCGTATGTCAGAACACTTTCAAAATTGAATTTTATCACTAAAATAATGAGTGGAATCTACTCTAAAAATTTAGAGCAAAAATAAATTTCACGAAAAATTACGATTTTGCCCCTATAGGAGAAAAACTGAGTATTTGTCGAAAAATATACTATAACTCTTGCACCGTATGTCAGAACACTTTGAAATTTGAATCTTATCAATAAAATAATGTGTTGAAACTACTGTAAAAATTTCAAGCAAAAATAAATTTCATGAAAAATTACGATTTTGCCCCTATAGGATAAAAACTGAGTATTTATCGAAAAATACACTATAACTCTTGAACCGTATGTCAGAACACATTGAAATTAGAATCTTATCACTAAAATAATGTGTGGAATCTACTGTAAAACTTTCAAGTAAAAATAAATTTCATGAAAAATTACGATTTTGCCCCCATAGGATAAAAACTGAATGTTTGTCGAAAAATACACCATAACTCTTGCACCGTATGTCAGAACACTTTGACATTTGAATCGTATCACTAAAATAATGCGTGGAATCTACTGTAAAAATTTCAAGCAAAAATAAATTTCATGAAAACTTACGATTTTGCCCTATAGGATAAAAACTAAGTATTTGTCGAAAAATATACTATAACTCTTGCACCGTATGTCAGAACACTTTGAAATTTGAATCTTATCACTAAAATAATGTGTGGAATCTACTGTAAAAATTTCAAGCAAAAATAAATTTCACGAAAAATTACGATTTTGCCCCTATAGGATAAAAACTGAGTATTTGTCGAAAAATACACTATAACTCTTGCACCGTATGTCAGAACACTTTGAAATTTGAATTTTATCACTAAAATAATGTGTGGAATCTACTGTAAAAATTTCAAGCAAAAATAAATTTCATGAAAAATTACGATTTTGCCCCCATAGGATAAAAACTGAGTATTTGTCGAAAAATACACCATAACTCTTACACCGTATGTCAAAACACTTTCAAATTTGAATCTTATCACTAAAATAATGCGTGGAATCTACTGTAAAAATTTCAAGCAAAAATAAATTTCATGAAAATTTACGATTTTGCCCTATAGGATAAAAACTGAGTATTTGTCGAAAAATATACTATAACTCTTGCACCGTATGTTAGAACACTTTGAAATTTGAATCTTATCACTAAAATAATGTTTGGAATCTACTGTAAAAATTTCAAACAAAAATAAAGTTCATTAAAAATTACGATTTTGCCCCTATAGGATAAAAACTGAGTATTTGTCGAAAAATATACCATCACTCTTACTCCGTATGTCAGAATACTTTGAAATTTGAATTTTATCACTAAAATAAGGAGTGGAATCTACTCCAAAAATTTCAAGAAAAAATAAATTTCATGAAAAATTACGATTTTGCCCCTATAGGATAAAAACTGAGTATTTGTCGAAAAATACACCATAACTCTTACACAGTATGTCAGAACACTTTGAAATTTGAATCTTCTGACTAAAATAATGTGTGGAATCTACCGTAAAAATTTCAAGGAAAAATAAATTTCATGAAAAATTACGATTTTGCCCCTACAGGATAAAAATTGAGTATTTGTCGAAAAATATACCATAATTCTTACACCGTATGTCAGAACACTTTCAAAATTGAATTTTATCACTAAAATAATGAGTGGAATCTACTCTAAAAATTTAGAGCAAAAATAAATTTCACGAAAAATTACGATTTTGCCCCTATAGGAGAAAAACTGAGTATTTGTCGAAAAATATACTATAACTCTTGCACCGTATGTCAGAACACTTTGAAATTTGAATCTTATCAATAAAATAATGTGTGGAAACTACTGTAAAAATTTCAAGCAAAAATAAATATCATGAAAAATTACGATTTTGCCCTATAGGATAAAAACTGAGTATTTGTCGAAAAATATACCATAACTCTTGCACCGTATGTTAGAACACTTTGAAATTTGAATCTTATCACTTAAATAATGTTTGGAATCTACTGTAAAAATTTCAAACAAAAATAAATTTCATGAAAAATTACGATTTTGCCCCTATAGGATAAAAACTGAGTATTTGTCGAAAAATATACCATCACTCTTACTCCGTATGTCAGAATACTTTGAAATTTGAATTTTATCACTAAAATAAGGAGTGGAGTCTACTCCAAAAATTTCAAGAAAAAATTAATTTCATGAAAAATTACGATTTTGCCCCTTTAGGATAAAACTGAGTATTTGTCGAAAAATACACCATAACTCTTACACAGTATGTCAGAACACTTTGAAATTTGAATCTTATGACTAAAATAATGTGTGGAATCTACCGTAAAAATTTCAAGGAAAAATAAATTTCATGAAAAATTACGATTTTGCCCCTACAGGATAAAAATTGAGTATTTGTCGAAAAATATACCATAATTCTTACACCGTATGTCAGAACACTTTCAAAATTGAAT